>CM039667.1:10670216-12070216 GCA_022405105.1 Aristolochia contorta | reverse complement strand
CACACTCCGAGTGTGTGTGCTGCGTGTGTTTGTGTGTTTGGTGAGTGGTTGCTAGTTGTGTGTGTGTGCGACTGTGCGTACTGCGTGGGAGTGTGTGCATTGCGTGTGTATGTGTGCGCAGCGTGTGTTTGCGCACTGTATGTGCGTGTGTGCTCGGTGCGTGTCCATGCGTTGTGTGTGAGTGGACAACGAGTATCGGTGTGTCTGCGTGCAGAGTGAAAGGGTGTGCGTGCGTTGCGTGTGTATACATGTGTGCATGTTGTGTGTGTGTGTGCGTGTGCGATGCGTGTGCGTCTGCGCTACGAGTGTGGGTGTTTATGTGCGCTGCATGTGTGTGTTCGCTGGTGTCTACGTGTGCGATGTGGGTGCGCGTTGTGTGTGCGTGTGCGTGTGCGTTGTGTCCGCACGCTGCGCGTGTGTGGGTGAACGTTGCATGTGAGTCTGTCGGTATGCTGCAAGTGTGTGTGTTGCATGATTTTGTGTGTGTGCGTTGTGTGTGTGTCAGTGTGTGTGTGTGTGTGTGCGTACATGTGTGCGTGTGTGTGTGGGTACGCTGCAAGTGGGTGTACACTGCAGATGTGTGTGGCTGTGGGTGTGGTGTCTTTGGGTGTGTCTGTGGGTGTCTTTGGGTGTGTCTGTGTCTGTGTGTGGGTGTGCGCGGTGCCTGTGTGTGTGCATATGCGCTGGTGTGTGAGTGGGTGTGCGCGGTGCCTATGTGTGTGCATATGCGCTGGTGTGTGTGTGTGTGCGCGCGCTGCGCGTGAGAGTATCAGTGCGCTACCAGTGTGTGTGTGTGCGCTGCGTGATTATGTGCGCATGTGTGCGTGCGTGTGCGTGTCAGTGTGCGCTTGTTCATGTACATGTGCGCGGGAGCGTGTGTGTGTGCACTGGTGCGTGTGCGTGTGCGCTGGTGCGTGTGCATGTGCGCTGTGTGCGCGCTGCGTGTGTGTGCATGTGCTGGTGCGTGGGTGCATGCACTCCGTGTGAGTGTGTCGGTGTGCTACAAGTGTGTGTGCGCTGCGTGATTGCGTTCCCTGCGTGATTGAGTGCGCTACGTGATTGTGTGCGCTGCGTGATTGTGTGCGCTGCGTGATTGTGTGCGCTGCGTGATTGTGTGTGTGCGTGCATGTGTGTGATGTGTACGATGCAAGTGTGTGTGTACGGGTGTGTGTGTGTGCGTGTGTGCACGCTGCATGTGTGTGTGTGTGTGCACGATGTATGTATGTGTGTGCACACTAATTGTGTGTATGCTGCCTGGGTGTGTGCGCTGCGAGTGTGTGTGCTGCGTGTGTTAGTGTGTGTTTGGTGAGTGTGAGCTACGTTTGTGTGCGCACTGCGAGTGTGTGTGCTCCGTGTGTCTTTATTGTGTATGGGTGAGTGTGGGTGTGTGCGCTGCGTGTGCGTGTGTGTGGCTGTGGCTGTGGCTGTGGGTGTGTGGGTGTGTGGGTGTGTGTGGGTGTGTGGGGGCTTGTGGGTGTGTGGGGGCTTGTGGGTGTGTGTGTGTGGGTGGGTGTGTGAGCGCACTGCATGTGTGTGAACGTGCTGCATGTGCTTGTGTACTGATGTGTATGTACTTTGTGGGTGAGTGCGCTCCATGTTTGCAAGCTGCATGTGTGTGAGCACAGCGTGTGTGTGTGCGTGCTGCGTGTGTGTGTGCGTGCTGCGTGTGTGTGCGCGCACTGCTAGTGTGTTCGCGAACTGTGTGTGTGTGTGCACTGCTTGTGTGTGCGCGCTGCTTGTGTGTGTGGTGAGTGTGTGTGCGCGCTGCGTGTGTGACTGAGTGCATTGTCTGGGTGTGTGCACAGCGTGTGTATGTGTGCGTTGCGTGTGAGTGTGCTCACTGCGTGCGTTGCGTGTGTGTGCTCACTGCGTGCGTGAGTGTCGATTTGTGCGCTGCGTGTGAGTGAGTGCAGTGTGTGTACGTGCCGCGAGTGTGTGGGCGTGTGCGCTGCGTGTGTGTGTCTGTGCAAGTGCTTGTGCGCGTGCACTGTGTGAGCGCTACAAGTGAGTGTGTGCGCGGTACGTGCGTGTGTGCGCGTGTGAGCTGGTGTGTGTGGGCTGCATGTGTCTGTGAGTGTTCGCACTGCATGTGTGACTGAGCGCATTGCCTGGGTGTGTACACAACATGTATATGTGTGCAATTGCGTGTGCTCACTGTGTGCATGTGTGTGCTTGTACGCAGTGTGAGAGTGAGCGCAGCGTGTGTACGTGTCGCGAGTGTGTGGACGTTTGCACTGTGTGTGTGTGTGCTCGTGTCTGTGCGTGTGCACTGTGTGTGAGCGAGCTACGTGTGAGTGTCCGCGTGGTACATGTGTGTGTGTGAGCGGGCTATGTGTGAGTGTCCGCGTAGTACATGTGTGTGTGCGCGTGTGAGCTGGTGTGCGCTGCGTGTGTGGGCTGCTTGTGTGTGTGCTCCGTGAGTGTGTGCGCTGCGTGTGTGTGCGTTGCGTGTGCATGTGTGTGCTGCGTGTGTGTGCGCTGTGTGTGCGTGTGTGTGCACTGCGAGTGTGTGTATGTGTGCAATGTGTGTTTGGTGACTGTGTGCTAGGTGTGTGTGTGTGCGCTGCATGATTTTGTCTGTGTGCGTTGTGTATGTGCCTGTGTGTGTGTGTGTGCGTGTGTGTGTGTGTGCGCATCTGTGTGCGTGGGTGTGTGTGTGTGTGGGTGTGTGCGTGGGTGTGTGTGCGTGTGAGTGTGGGTGTGTGTGGGTGTGAACGCTGGTGCGTGCTCTGCTTGTGCGCTGTGGGCGCTCTGCGTGTGAGTGTCCGCGCGCTACCAGTGTGTGTGCACTGTGTGATTGTGTGTGCACGTGTGCGTGTGTGCAGCGTGTGTGTGTGTGTGCAGGGTGTGTTTGTACGGGTGTGTGTGTGTGTGCGTGTGCATGATGCAAGTGTGTGTGTATGTGTGTGCACGCTGTGTGTGTGTATGAGTGTGCACACTGCGAATGTCTGTGTGCTGCGTGTGATCAGAAAATTCGGACAGACAAAATTTAGGACTCTCTTAAAAGAACACCAAGAGGACTGATGGAAGGAAACCGAGAGGCGTTGTGGCTAGTGAGACAGATTAACTTCTATAAATTTAATAGATACGAGAAGAGGTTTTTTGAGGATGTTGGTACAACTTCAGAATTCTATTGAACCAGATTCGGCGCCGGTGTCAGGTTTGGGCAATCCACTAATGAGAATTCTCTACAATTTCTATGATAGATTCCTCTTGTATGTAGGAAGTTTCTAGAGAGGAGTTTGATGTTGACTCTCATTATATTTATATCATATTGGGTTTGGGAAAAACCTAATAAACATTGTAATCATTATTCGGTATAGTGGATTTGCTCTTTGATTTCCCCGTGGGTTTTTTCCCTCTACACAGGAGGTTTTCCCACGTTAATTTTGGTGTCTTCTATTTTTATTTCTGTTTGATACTGATTTATCTATTGAGTGTGCGACATGGATTTTAATTTGCATAAAAGGTTATTTTTCTACAATTCCCAACACTATCCATTGTGTGCATACCAGATTTTTCCTCAAGCTCTATATAATTTGACTATCGATTAAAGTGTAGTGATTCTTCGTGTTCCCTTGGTGGTCTACTGATCTCAAGTAGTTCCTAGAACGGAGAGGAGAGTGTGAATTGTGTAAGCTGGAATCAGTGGCCTCCTTGCCTGTAAGTATGTGTTCCTAAAAGGGTTTCATCCAATCGTTTTTTAAAAAGGAACTGGGAAGTCTGGAAAGACACGATTGAACTGAGAGAGCTTCAAATGCCCACAAAGTCAATATTTCTGTTTTTCCTTGGCCTTCTGAAGTCAAAGAAGAGTGTCCTGCACAGAGCAAGTTAGGGTGTATGTTGCGTCGTATGTTAAGCACTTTGACCTTTTTGATAAGTTCAATTGTAAAGTTGTTGTGGTGGAATGCATTGGGTGGTGGATGTGGAGATTAAGTCATGGTATCAGTGAGGGGGAACCAGTGAGGCATTCCACCCAGGTAGAAAGTGCAACCTTTCTGTTCATGAAAGCCCTGATCAAACTCTCAAGGTAATTAATTATTTATCGTTATCATCAATATCATTCATTAATTTTCATTCATTCAATATTCATCATTATCACCATCGGTATTGATAAAATATAGCAAACCTGTTACGGAATTCTTTTTCTCTTTTCATTTGGGACATAAATTCTTCTTTAAAAAACAAGCAGATTGAACAAGTGGAGTTTTTAATTCTGTGTGTCAGTTTCTTTAGCGGTCTTCCAAATATCCGTCTTTGCTCCCTCTTAAGGTCAAGTAGCCTTTGGAGGTAGTGACTTTTGACTTCTGCGAAAAAGGTCAATTCATTGATGGAGAATCTCTTCTCCTAGAAAGGGATATAGTGATCTTCGCAATTCAATACAAGGGGGATAAGAAAATCCAACACATTTTCATCACCCATCTTCAAAAAATACGTGGCCAGTTCACAAGACACAACAATTTCCCCATTTTACTTATGTAATCCATAGTGACATTTATTTGCAGACAACCAGAAGCCAATTCTATTGAATATTCTGACAAATTAAACACCAATAATATTGGTGTTGGTCTCATTAATTTCTCCTCTTGAAGAGAATGCATCCATCCCCATATCCTTCTACTCGCCCATTATTGGGTGGTTGTATTCAAGTGATGTCTCTAGTAAATGGAGTCGGTTGTCCCTGATGATGATCACTTGAAAGGCTAAAAAGTCGCCTAGATGGAGGGAACTGAAGGTACTTCTCGAAGTCTGGGCTTTATGATATGGAGTAGTGATTCAGGCACAGCCGCTATGTCGGAGTCGGGCACAGCGGCTCTCACAATGAATTCAAATAATATATTTCTTAGATTTCGTCAAAAATAATATTTTAATTCAATGTGAGAGCAGTTGTGCCCGACTCGGACACAACGGTTGTGCCCAAATCATTATTCTATGATATGCCTCCTCTAAAGAGTCTAGGGTATCGACAATGACCTCTCTTTTGATATCCACTCGCAACCCATTAAAAAACCAAGATATAGTGAACCTTAGTTCCTCATTAATGACACTCAATAACAATTCTTCAAATTTGGCAATATACTGATCTACATTTGACAATCCTCGCCTACGGTTTAGCAGCTGGTTGAACAAATGAACCTTGTAATAAGGTGGGATATATTTTTCTTTCAATTTTTCTGTCATCTCAGCCCAAGTAGAAATAGGTGGATGTCCCAATCATTCAAGATGGCGCTGAACACTTTACCAATAGCGTTTGGTAGAATCTACCAACTTCATTTTAATGAAATGAATGCGTTGAGCACCGTTCATTTGGTACCACTCAAAATAATCTTCCAAATTGTATAACCAATCGATAAACGCACTGGGATCTAATTTTCCATCAAACTCAGGGGCATCTACTTTGACCCTTCTAGACATGTCCACTACGTCATCATGAGGACACCTAGGACAATCCAAGTGGTAGAGATGAGGGTTACAATATCTACTTGTGGTTCTATAACCCTGTCGAGTAGGTGGGGGAGGCTGTGGGTATTCTTCATCGGAAAAGATATTATCCTCAGTAGCAGCTATGTGTTTGAACAATGGATGGTGTGAGGTGGTGGCAATATTCCAAGCTGGTTTTTTCGGTCATTCTTATAGGAAGGTGACGCAATAGAGCTTTGACCCTTTTGTATTTCACAACTAGTTTCCTCAAAGAGTGGGAGAGGGCAGGGAGGGAAAAAAGACTTAGAAAAAAAAAGGGGGATGGTGCAAAATTTAATGAGCAAAACCAAAATTTAATTGTTGCCTCTACACTCGAATGCATAATGGTTTTCTTGTGTGAGATAATAAAAATTGCAATTATTTCTACAGTAAAAGGTTGAATAACCATATGCAAAAATTGATTCATGCCATCATGCATGAAAAAAGGATTTCATTTTGTAAGATATAGCTAGCTATATGATCAGATTGGAAAGAAGAGAAAAACATCTTAGAGCTACCCCTTCTCTAATCAGAGGGCATGTTGCAGCAGAGATGACGGAACCACGGCCTATATTTTAATTCTCTAGACTTGCAATCTTCACGTTGACAGAACAAGTAATTCCCATGATGTTTACGAAAGGCACAAACAACTCAAAACCCGAAACCAAACCTCAATGGAGGAAAACAAATGGAAGAAAAAAGGGGTTAAAATAAAGAAAGATCGACCTAGGTGGAGCCAGGTAAGCCAGACAGAGAGGGAGAGTGACAAAGAGAGATTGAGAGATGTAGAGAGAGAGAATGTCACAGAGAGAGAAATTGATTGATTTTTGTGACCATCGATAAACTTCAGGTTAGGGCTAACCGAACTACAAGTTAGGGAAAATCGAACTTCAGGTTAGGGCACACTTCCGGGTATCTCGAGTATTGTCTGGAGTCAAACTTTTAATTCTTCGGTGCCCATCAATCTTAATTTCTCTTTTCGGGGAAGATTGTCAAGGAGCAAACGAAGTATAGGGAGTTTTGAAAGTGAGAGTGGGGAATTAAAAGCAGGGAAGTAGGAAATTAATTTAATGGGCGATGGAAATTCCATCTCCCAAAAAATTCTACGAATAGGGCAAAAGTCGTAGCCCGGCCCGTCAATATCGTTAAACAGTGGGGATGGCCTGTCACCCAATGGGTCACCCGACGACGGGACCGAGGTAGTCCATCACCCCAAATTTTCTAGTAGTGTCCTTGTTGCCCTCTCTCGCCCCTCTCATCCCACCCGCCAAACACACTCCACACAGCCTACTCATCCTTCTAATCCTTCTCATTCCTTTCATCCCATCTTTCTCTTCCCTCTCATCCCATCCCTCTCATCCCTCTCATCCTTCAAAACCCTCTCATCCTTCCAATCCCACTCATCTCCACTATCTCATCCTCTTATCCCAATTATCCTTTTCATCCCTCTGATCTGATATGATCCCTCTAATCCCACCGATCCCACTGAGTCCTCTAATCCCTTTGATCCCTTTAATCTCTCTGATCCTTCTGATGTCTCTGATCCCTCTGATCCTTCAAATATCTCTAATACCTCCGATCCCCGGATTCCCCAATAGCATAGTTTCTGCTCGTCCCTATCATCCCTCTCATTCTTCTCATCCCTATCATCACTCTCATCCCTCTCATCCATCTCAACCGTCTCACCCCTCTCATCATTCTCATCATTCTCATCATTCTCATGCCTCTCATCGTTCTCATCGTTCTCATCGTTCTTATCATTCTCATCCCCCTCTCCTCTCTCTCTCTCTCTCTCTCTCTCATCCATTTGATCCTCAGATTCCTTTGATCCCTCTAATCCTTTGATCCTTCTGATCCCTCTAATCCCTTTGTTCCTTCTAATCCCTCTGATCCTTGTTCTCTGTGATCCCTCTAATCCTCTCCTCAGATATCTCAGATCCTTGTGATCCCTTTGATCCCTCCGATCCCCCCTTTGATCCCTAATTCCTCTTATGCACCCCACCCCCTTGTTCAGCCCTCTCATTCGGCTCATCCCTCCCATCTCCCTCATCCCTCTCATCTCTCTAAGCCCTCTCATCCCTCTCACCACTCTCATCCCCCTCTCTTCATCACACTCATCCCTCTCATCCCTCTCGTCCCTCTCATCACTAAATAATATTGAGCTTTTACCGGTGGGAGACAACGATTGAGAGGAAGAGTGAGTGATATAGTGAGGGATAGCGTGAGAAAAAGAGTAAGAAAGTGAGAAAATGTTACGGAGAGACTAGGTGAGAGTTCATACACTGAATGAGAAAAAGGAAAGGAGAAGGAGAGATATAGTGCGAGCAGAGAGGGAGTGAGTTGGGAGTTGAGAGAGAAATGTATAGGGAGAGTCGAGAAGGGTATTAAATCTCAAATTTATCCCATTAGTAAGACATTGTACAAAGAAGAAATGAATAAATGTTAACTAATAAATAATCATTCGAGCATGCTAAGAGATCTGTAAAAAAGACATTTTGGAAAGGTAATACGGAAAGTATATAAAAACACTGGAATAGAGTACGCCAAGGTCAAAACTGATTTTTTATCAGAAATCAACAATGAAAAATGGTGTAAATTGCAGAGTCGAAATAATTAATTTCAGAAAAAACGATAGTAATTAATAATTATTTTACTCAAAGAACACGCATTCAGTAGATACTCAATGGTTATGAATTCAATAAAAAACCAATCAATAATTAATGGATTCAGATAAAAAGCATTGAAAGCGAGAAAGAAATATGAAAAATAGGGAATTCAAAGGAAATTTGGGGGTTTGAAGTTTAGGGTTTAGGATACGACAGGTCAAAGAAAACACATCTTTTGCATGGGCAGCCAATTAAAAAACTGATGGTTTATCACCTTCTACCTGCAGGGTTGGTCTATACAAGGTTTTCCCTAGCAAGGAGTGTATATCCGATTGTCTTGCCTAGTATTAGTGGTGAGTTTGAGTAAAACTTGCCAGTGAAAAGAATATTTTTTCTATTACATCCCTCTCATCCCTCTGATAACTATTGTCCTTCTCATCACTCTCTCATTCATATCATCTCTCATCCTTCTCTTCCTTCCCGTCTCTCCCATCCCACTCATCCCACTCATCCCACTCATCCCTCTCATCCTCTAATCCTCTCAGCTCTGTCCCTCCTTCTCTCATCCCTCTGATCCTTTGATCCTCTGATCGTTCTAGTCCTCTAATCCATTTGATCCTATGATCCTTTTAAAATCTCTAACCTATTTGATCCTATAATCCCTCTAATCCCTTTGATCCCTCAAATATCTCTGATCCCTCAAATATCTCTGATCCCTCAAATATCTCTGATCCCTCAAATATCTCTGATCCCTCTGATTCGTTAATTCCCCGAATTACCATTATCCCCTTGATCCAGATCATCCCTCCCACCCCACTCTTACCTCTCATCCCGCACATCCCTCTCACCCTGGTCATCCATTTCATCCCGCTAATCCCAATCTATTCTCATCCCTCTCATCCTATTCATCTCACTCATGCAATTCATCCTTCTCGCCCCTCTCATCCCTCTCATCCCTCTCGTCCCTCTAATCCCACTCATCTAGCTCATCCCTCTCATCCCTCTCATCCCTCTCATCCTTCTCATCCCTCTCTTCCCTCTCATCCTTCTCATCCCTCTCATCCCTCTCATCCCTCTCATCCCTCTCATCCCTCTCACGCCTCTTATCCCTCTCATCCTTCTCCTCCCTCTTATTACAAGATAAAAAGGGGATTTACCGGCGGGAGACAGAAAGTCAGAGTGAGAGTGAGAGTGAATGAGAGAGAGAGGGATAGTGAGAGAAAAAGAGTGAGTAATCAAGTGAGAAAAATGATAGGGAGAGAGATATAGAGTGTGAGTTGGAGAGTGTTTTTTATTATTTTATTTTGAAAAGGTTGTTAATGGATTTCATTGACATCATAATTCAAATTACACAGCAATGCAATTACATCGAGGAGGGATCCTAGGGTGGATCTCTCACCTCAAGGTGAGAGAGAGATACACCATCTCTAGCAAGGCTGTCAGCAAAAGAATTTTCCGACCTAGGTATGTGGTTCAAATGACAATTTAACTTATTTCCTAAGTCCTAGATTTCTCTAAAGTAGACAATCAATCTCCAAGGGTGAGAGATGACTTCTTGTACCAATTGATTATGTAGAAGCAGTCCCCTTCCATCTCAATCTTCCCTATCCATTCCTCAGCAAAAGATCTTAGTCCCTAAAGCATGGCCATGGTTTCAGCCTCTACCGAGTTAGTGTTTGGTAGTGGGCTAGGAAAGGAAAGTATTATACCTTCATTGTTGGTTTCTATTACTCCCCTAATTGCTGCAGGTCCAGGGTTACCCCTAGAGGAACCATCAACATTGAGGTTCAGCATTCCTTGCGGTGGTGGGGTCCCAGCAACAAATTACTTTTTTGGTTAGCACTAGTAAAATTGTTGGGTCTGCCGGTAGCCAAAAGCCGCCGTCTGAACACTAAAACCCGCAGGTATGCTCCCAACCGGCAAAAAAGGGTGTGTCGGCGGATAAACATTCCGCCGACGAATTAGTGTGTGTCGGCGGAATATTTTTCCGTCGATGCAAAAGGGTGTGTCGGCGGAACGTTTTAAAAAATAAAAAAAAATTGGACAACGAGATAGAGATAGAGAGAGAGAGAGAGAGAGAGAGAGAGAGAGAGAGAGAGAGAGAGAGAGATAGAAGGGAGAGAGAACAAAGAGAAGAGAGAGAGAGAGAGAGAGAGAGAGAGAGAGAGAGAAGGAGAGAGAACAAAGAGAGAGAGAGAGAGAGAGAGAGAGAGAGAGAGAGAGAGAGAGAGAGAGAGCAGAGAGAGCAGAGAGAGAGAGAGAGAGAGAGAGAGAGAGAGAGAGAGCAGAGAGAGCAGAGACCAAGAACGAGGAGAAAGAGACTAAAAGAGATTCAAAGACAGAAAGGGTGGTGAACCTTGCTTCTTTTAACCCAATCATGACCATTGGGTTCTGTTGCATCTCAAGAATAGGGGAACATTTGCTGTTGCCTTCAGCTCGTTTCAATTCTTTGAAGCCCTTGAGAATCACCTTCTTCATCTTCTTCTTGAATGATAATGTCAAATCCTGTGGCCTATAAATGTTTTAGCCTATGTCCCTAGAGATTGTGTAATGTAGGCAAGCATTAAAAATAATGTCAAATCCTTAACTAGAAAAAAAACTATTCTATAATACCAACAGGCAGACCATTGACATAAATAACCATCTCTTGTGCTTTGGCCATATAGCAGGGCAGAGGGAATGCATTCGATTCAGTAAAATATCCAAAGGCAATTCAAATATCAATTCAAGTACAAGATGAAGATCATAAGGTCCTTCTGAGAAACATCAAAATTAAAAAAAGAAAAGCAGAGTCTTATAAGGGGTTTCCTAAGTTATTACCATTACCAGTTACATTAAGATGCATAATCAACTGAATTTGTGCAAACTATTCTCAAAACAAATGCTAGCTTAACATTCCATTTGTGCACAAATTGATGTGTTACCTTGCGATCAAAGCCACGCCAAAGTAAGTGTTGTTTTGATAAATGAATTGGCAAAAGAAGCGTTGTATCTCGCACAAAGAGTACGGGACCAAGTTGTATAAGAAAAAGAGGTGAAGTGTCATTCCGAGATGTGGAACCCCCATGTGTTGCCTAAGCTCTCCAAAGGTTCCCCTGAGCAACTAAAGAACTTTCAAAATCACGAGTTCTACTGTCATAAGTGGATGTTATGTTAACAACTCCCTGCATGTTAAATGATAACTAAGCATTCTAAGTTTCACTGGAGTTCAAACACACAAATGAAAAGAAGTCACAATCAGGCCCCAAAACTGCACGCACACAGCAAGAGAGAGTGAAAAGAATAATCAGAATTAGCCTGCAGGTTCTCAAAATAGAGAATGGAGGTGGCTACTTGTGAACAAGAAATTACTGATGTCTAAGGAAACACAAAGAAGCATCAATAAGCATGATAGCTGCCAGTTCATAGCCATATAAACAAAAAATCAGAGTTTCCAAATGGTTTAAGCCTATTCGTGCACAAGGCATAGATAACCAACAATAAAGAACAGAAGTGTGGATCATGCCTGCCAGTACCAGCATGATATACAATTGCCTAATCTTTTAAAAAAAATAGAGAATAAGATGCAAACTTCAAAACACATAATTAAGCTTTAGTAAAAATTCTAACTGTAATGGATTTGCTAGAAAAAATCCAAAAATGACATGTATCTAATCTCTGTATCGGAAGAGCCAAATAATATGTAACCACACGAGTTGAGTTAGTTGCATAATTCACACATGGTACAGTAAGTGAATTTAACAGGATCCCTAAATGCAGCAGACTTAACATTGCAACTTCTGCACCACCCATGGGGAAAATAGAATGAGACTGTTTGGTAAGTCAAACATAATGATAAAATTAAAAATAATGGCAGAACTTAGGAAAAATAGTATGGCAGTTACATAGTTTTCTTTCATAACTGAGTTTGTTAATAAGAAAAAAACCATGTACACCCAGCAGCATACCTTCTCATTTTGCATTAGAGCATGTCTACTAATGAAAAAATTAATAAAACGATAATCCATACCCAGACACCCGGTTCAAGCTACGAATAGAAGGGCACCCAGGAAGGAGAAGAAGGGCATAGGAAAGGGAGAAGAAGAAGAGTGCAGGGTTAGGAGAAGAAGAGGGGCAGGGGAGGGAGAAGAAGGGTGCGGGGAAGGAGATGAAGATGGGTACGGGGGAGAGAGAAGAAGATGAGCACGGAGGATGAAGATGGGCTCAAGGGAGGGAAAGGAAGGGCGGGAGGAAAGAGAAGAAGGGTGTGGGGGAGGCACAAGAAGGGCGCGGGGGAGGGACAAGAAGGGCGCGGGAGGAAGCCCATGGGTTTTGTAAAACAAAATTAGGCTCAGCAGTCCTCCAATGGAGGTTGACAAACCCGTATAATCGGCCGGCGGATTCTCATTCCACCCACGGAACCGTCGGTGGAATCCAGTTTTTTAGTAGTATACGGGAATGGAATCCTAGCAATGCCAGTCCAAGAAGCTTTGAGGCTTGCCCCATCTAGGTCTTGCATCTCAAGAAGCATGCTCAGCCAATAGATCATCCATCTAAAGATATGCTCACATAGGTCAACATGATGCATCTCCTTGTTAGAAAATATTCTCTTATTCCTTTCCTCCCATAAACACGAGGGTATGAATATGAGGCAGGCTGCTAGCAAGATCCTGCCTCTCTTCGTAAGTATGGAATTTTGCCATTGATTTATAATGGTTGGGAGGTCTTGCCTAGATTGAGTGTTGAATTAAAATTTTGACCAAAAGAAGGTCCAAGCTTCCCGAGCATAGTGACATTGCACAAGTACATGATTACATGATTCCTTTTCGCTCCTACACAAAGTGTAGAAAGTGGAGGGCAGAGACATTCCCCTCCTGATGAGTTATCCCTAGTTAATAGTTTCTGATGCAAAGCAGTCCACAAGAAAAATTTTGCTTTTGGAGGCCCAAAATTTCCAAGCCCAATGGCTTAGCTCAGTGGCTTCATCATCTCTTAATTCCCTTCTAAAAAGGTTACTCCAATCAAAATTCCTCCTTCACCTACAATAAAATGACATTATTAATTTTTATTTCTAGGGATCTTGATGCTCTAAATAGCCTCGGGAACCTAAAACTAAGAGGTGTATCCATTAACCAAGTGTCGGCCAAAACTCAATTTTGTCTCCTTTCGCTGGAAATAATCTAAACATATTTCTAAATAAGGCCCAACAGTTATGGATTTGCCCCTCAATTGGGGATAGGTTGCTGCTTGGATGCCAGCCAAATAAAGAATTCTCAGTCTTCCTCATGAAAGATGCCCACATGGGTGTGTGGGTGTGTGGGTGTTGTGGGTGTGTGGGTGTGTGTGTGGGTGGGTGGTGGGTGGGTGGGTGGGTGGGTTGGGTGTGTGTGTGTGGGGTGGGGGAAGCTCTTTTGTCCCGAAATTCCTCAAATGAGAGATCTTTGTTTTCCTCCATATGGCAAATGCCATCAATGTGGAGTGAGAAGAGCCGTTTTTGGCTTCATCAATGGATTTTTCTTCCCTAGCCCAAACTATAATCCTTCTTTTTAGCTGCCTCAATTTGTTGGGAATGATGCTTGTCCAATTTATGTTAATCATCAGAATATCCCTCTACCATGCTGGTAATTCCTTCCTGAATGACTGGTCAAGCAACCATGTGTTCTCAACTCGGAAAGGTTTTTTTCCCCATCTACATAAATTTGTATATAAAAGAATCAGCCAATGATCTTATACAACTTATCCTATCATCTGACCAGTGGCATCTCTGTAGAATTCCATCCAATCAAGGGATACAAGGAATTGATCAAACTTTGATAGTATTGGTTGTTCTCTCAAGTGGCTCCAAGTGAATTTCTTCCCTAATGTGGGGATTTCCTCTAGGTCGAAGGATTGAATAAGGTCATTAAAATTTCTCATTGTGGTGGATATTGACCTAGCTATTGGTTTCTTTTCATTCCTGAAGTGTATGGCATTGAAATCTCCTGCCAAAAGCCAAGGTCTAGACCATCTACTCAACAAATCTCCAATTTCATCCCAAAATTGGTTGCAGCTCTGGTAGCAGTAGGGACCATAGATACCCCCTAAGTTTCATGTTAATTTCAGTATTTTATCTTTAATTCTTAGGCCTAAACAGTAGGCCCCTTCTTCTGAATGCTCAATTTCAAACATAGCAGAATTCCAAAAGATTAATATTCCTCCAGATAAGCCAATGGCATTTACAGCCTTCCACTATGGGTTACAAAAGGAGAAACAGAACTTACAATTTCTTCAGACACTACAAATAATTGTCTCCAACAAAATAATCAGGTTACTGCATTAGTGCACAAAATGTTTTTGATGATGGCTTTTTTTTTTTTTGAGGACCGCATACCCCCTTACGTTCCAGGATATCAGCTTCATTTAGTGACGGTGGTTCCTACGAACTTCACGTTGGTTGCCATAACCTCTTCCCTTTTGAGCTAGTGGCGGTCGGGATCTTGCTAGACGTGCTGCTCGCAACTCTTCCATAATTTGGGCAGGCCAAATAATAAGTGCCTAGTCATCTTCAATATATCTCTCAGTATCTCCTACGCTCTCCACCCATGAGCGTACGGCTGGGTCATAGTGTCTCGATGCCACCCTAAGGATTCATTTGGTAGCTAAGATTCGCCTCGCACTACTGCGATGATAATTCAGGGAAGTTCTTCTGGTATGCTGAACCCATTCATAATATACTTCTCCACTGTCCCCTTGATCCTCATAGGTTGGACTGTGTGGCGATTGTGGTGATGCCGGAGACAGAGGAGATAGGGGTGGTGGTGGAGGCCGTGTGATTATTCTACGGCTTCCAGAGGATGTTGTTTCTTCTCTCTGGGATGAATATGGTGGAAGGTTACAGGGGCGCTTATGGTAGGTGCAAGTAGGTGGGGCCTTGGTATTCTTTAGTTTTTCTTTCGAAAGTTAGCTCTTTTATTTATTATTTTTTTTTTGAAGTGTTTGTCCCAATTTGGTTCTCAAAGACTATGAGTTATATTTACCATGTAAAGTATGTCTACCACATAACCAAGAATTCTTTTTGCGCCATCCAGCTTGTAAGTCTAGCAATTATGTATCCATCGAGCTCACTTCGTTGCAGTGAAATGAGACTGGTCGGAGAGAATGCATAAGTTTTTATTTCCTCCAAGAATCAACTTCTCATTGTCATTGCATGTTGTTACTAATGGTTGAAATAGTACTAAACAGGAGCACGAGTACTTAATTGTATGGAAGCTGGGAAATTATATCCCACTTAAATTTCCTGCTATGATAATTAGCTGCCACACATTAGTAAATAAGCTTGGAGAAGGTGGTTTAATTTGGACCTGTTCAGTTACAAGGTAAATATTTTATAGATATATCCATAATTTTTCTATATATACAACAAGCATGACATATTTTCATGAGTTTAATTCGAAGGTGCAGGTTGAAATTGCTTTGGTACCCATCAAGTGTCTTACCTTATAATATCATTTTTACAATGTTACTCCTACTAACAAACAATCTTACCATGTAATAACCGTATTATATCGTGTCCACAAGAATGTTATTTTTTCTTTCAAACTTTAATTATTTTTTGAAAGGTTTTTGAATCATACTTATCATTAACATAATCCACCATGCATGCATAAGCACAATCATTATTACAGAAAAGAATGAGCTATTGATACTGATGCAATAATGGACATATATGCAAATTTTAAGTATACTTATTTAATTTGTTTTTTTTAACTCATATATCCTATCAAAAAAATCATGGTGGAGTCTGGTTGACTGTGCCCCAAATATGGATATAATTGATGTCCATAGATCGTCTCATATATTTATGAAATTATGTATCTTTTATATATATTGCGATATTAATTCACTATTTGTATTATCTCAACATTATGCATTCTTTGTGAAAATTAATGATGTTCTCTTTTCAGCTGGAACTTTTTTTGTTTTCAAATATATATATGCTATACATGCATGTTGCAGGGAACCTTTTGCAGGGAAATTTTTGTCAAGAAAATTCTTGGAGTTTTTCTTCATATATTTTTTTCTGGTCTTTAGTCATTCAATATATTGAGTATATGTTATGTGTTATGTGTTTCATAATTGTTTATATACTCTTACGACTAGCTACTTGCACTAGTAGTACTAGACATTATGGAGCAGCAAAAAATAAGGAGAAGAAAAAATGCCACACTTTTCAGAAAAAGAACTGTCGACGTAGGGTCATCTGACCATGATTATCAAATATCAATCAAATTTAGGAGAAGCCAAAAAGCATTATTATGTTTTTTTTAAATATCACAATAATATATAAATAAAGACTATGTCCCTAATAAATGAAAATAGAGGTTGCAATTGCAAGCATGGCGGGAATTAAGTTTTGTTTTTGAGCTCTCCGCCAGCTAGCTTGCGAGTGCGGCTGCATGCAGAGCCTGCTGCTGCAGGTACTTCAACGGTTACACGCGAATCACTGCGCGAAATGCTCGTATAACGCTTGCATGGCCGAGATCCTGGTGAACAGGCCACCTCTGGAGTCGACACAAGCTTCCCACTGACTCTAACTACTACGTACAAATTTAACGCTCTTCTATCCAACAATGTAAAAACTCCAATCTCATCATGCTTTACCTCACCACTGAAGAGCACTAAAGATATATTTAGTGGATATCTAGACACGTAATTCTCTTGACCTGCTTCTGTTTGGTTGCCACCTTATTTATATAAATGGCTCTCATTTGCTCAGTTGTTCTGCGATATCGAAGTTGTTGGTGAAGATGGATCAGCGATTCCTCCTTCTCGTAGGTATTAGTACTGCCTTCTTGCTACTCCTCCACTTGGGTCTTTGTGCCCCAGTGAATACTACAACAGCACTTCCTCCGGGGTCAAGGAGGCCAGCAGCTCCTCCCCTGCAGGCGGGTGGAGGAGGTGGGGGCGGAGGTGGCGGAGCTGCCTCCGGCAATGGAAGCGCCTCCGGTTATGGGTATGGCAGCGGTCGTGGATCCATTGGAGGAAATGTAGGCGGTGGCGGCGGCGGTGGTGGAGGGGGAGGTGGTGGATCTCACGGTGGTAGCGGGTCCGGCTCCGGCTTTGGTACAGGTAGCGGCTATGTTAGTGGAGGTGGTGGCAGGGCAGGCGGAGGTAGTGGTGGTGTTGGAGATGTTCCTTATGGTGGAGATACGGGAGGAGGTATCCCAGCTCCCCCACCCCTTCCTTGAACAAGGAACCACCTGGTTTTCATCTCTTATTTGGAGGAGTAAGTAGAGAGTTTGGTAATTATAACATGGTTTATATGGATCAATTTGTATTAATAACTAAAAACATATGTGGTTTGGTACTATATATATACTACTATATCTTTGGTTTGTCTCGTTAAATTAATGTTTGCTATGTTCATATAGTCAATGGTTGTTTCAATTGAAATTTAGGAATATATTATTACACTCTTCTTGCATGGATGATATTCTTATGACTTCTTTAAATACAAGCTAATTTTACATTAGCGTCAAAAGAATGTAGCCTAAAGCATCCGAATTGACCAAAATTAAATGAATTGAAGGGAAAATATGTTTCACTTAAGACCTGCGTTTTCAACCTCTCTAGCCTGGTCACGTACATACGTCGCCACGCGGTTACGCAAGTCCACCTCTCTAGAAGAAGAGAAAAATTAATCAAAGACAGCTTGTGTGGGCGTGTCTGTTTCCCCGGCGCCTGAAATTTTGAAATTTCCGCAAATCGGAATCGAGATCAGTGGATAAAGCGATCGAGATAAATGGAATTCTGTTGCTTTTGGCAAAAATGGAGGGAGGATCGTAAGAAGCCGAATTTTTAATGTTTTCGTTATTTTTCATTTACTTTGTGTCCTCCTCACGAAATGGAAAGACAGCGATACGAATAATAGAGGAGTCAAAGATGGGGAAATAGCGACGGATGACTCTGTCTGCGACTGCAATATCTCCTCCGCTAAATTTCGAAGAAATATCCATCCATCGCCCCCATCTTCTTTCGATCTGCCCGTGACTGACCCAGAGTGGTGATTTGGGTAATACGAGTGAAAGGGAGGGGTATATGAATCGATGTGGAGGAGGATTGTGGGGAACAAAAACAAAAGCATCTCTCTCTCTCTCTCTCTCTCTCTCTCTCTCTCTCTCTCGTTCAACGCAAGGGTGGGCTGCTCACCGTCTCCCGATTGAACCCGCTTCCTATAAATTGATGATGTGATGTGAGCTCTGCGATTCTCGCCCGACATTTTTATTTTATTTTTGTCTCTCAATAGAAGTCCATTGATTTCGCTTCTCCGTTGATCCCGTCTCCTCCTCCTTTCTCTCGGCTGCGTTTGGGAAAAGAAAGAAAAAAAGGTTAGAACGGAGAGACCCCTTCTCTGAAGTTGTAGAGATTTGGGTTTAGGGTTTCTGAGATGGGGCAACAATCCTTGATCTACAGCTTTGTCGCCCGAGGAACGGTGATCCTTTCCGAATACACTGAATTCACCGGAAATTTCACGAGTATTGCCGCTCAATGTCTTCAGAAGCTTCCGGCCAGCAACAACAAGTTCACATACAATTGCGACAGTCATACTTTCAATTATCTCGTCGAGGATGGATTCAGTGAGTTTTACTAAATTTTTGGGAGCTTTTTCTCTATTGTTTACGTGTTTTTTTTTTATTGAAAGAGATACTCGTGTTATTCCTTGTTGTGTTTTACTATTTGTTACGAGAATCATCATCCCAGCTTTTATCATTTCAGATGATGTGTGTTGGGCTTGTTTTTATTTCAGGGTCGATAGTCACCCAGAATTCAAATTGATTTCCTTTTCTTTCAGGATTTTTTTACCTTTTTCTTTTTCTCTCTCAGGATTTGGATCATTTTCCTAGACAGATTTTCATTTTGAAATTTTGCTTTTTGTTTCCTCTGATAACTAGTTTAATCATTTCCAGATTGTTTTAAATCTAATTCAAAGGGCTCGCCGCACGATGCTATGTTTGATCGTGGTCGTGTCATCGGATCTATATCATAGATCGTGCGCTTTATTGGTTTTCTTTTTATTGAATCGCTTCAATTTAACATTTTCGACTTATGTGGCCACATGAATTGGAGTTCCATGTACTGATCCTCATCGTTAATGAAAGAACATATTTTTGGAGACCGTATCTTTTATCCTCGACCCTTACTTTTATCTATTACAGAAAATAATGCCGTGTTATGATATTTTGAGGCTCAGCGAATTTTTTTGGCTTTTTTCACTTTTCCGAATCTCTTCCATGTTGATTAAACTGTCTTCTGGATCGGGATTTGCGTTCAACATTCACTGATGTGTCTTCGCACGACTCTTGCTCCAATCTTATAGTTGTTTGACGTTGCCATATTATGGTGTGCTATCGAACCTTACCTTAATAGAACCCAAATTGATATCTCGATTGGGTTTCTGATGCCAATAACCCTGGTTGGTCCTCTGAGCAGACTACTTAGTATGGATCTTTTGCAGCATATTTACGTCATATGAACATAGTCACGTATTCTCATCTGATCCATGAATTGATGTTCTAAATTCTCCTTAATTCTTAGAACCTGTCTTGATAAACCTGGGGTGTAATATTTCTTAAAAATGTTAGTTTATCCTACCTATAGCTGAGTTTCCTAATTTGGTGGCTTAAATTAGGTCAGAATTCATGTATTTGATTGTTCATTTAGAATTGGTTAACTGATAATAGAAACCATAACAAGCTATGTTTGAGTGTCAAGCTGATTGATTCTTCAGTAGTAATATTTGTTTGTTGGCTGTATTGCGACTGGTAGCTAATAAATGTGTTTGAGGCTGATTTAAATACAATTATAAGTGTGTGATTGAATGCTTTTTATTGTAAAAGTTAAACAGGTTAGTGGATGTGATTGGTGCTTGCTTTGAGGGGCAATCTCCTAATGCTTAATTGTGAGAACTTTTCCTACAACCCAATTTGGGATCTTGACTTTGGCTGAGTTCTTTAAAGAGCTAATTTGCTGAAATCATGAATAAAAAAAATTAGTCCGTACATTCCCTTCATATATATAAAGAAAAAAAAAGAAGAAGTCTCTTCCCTTCCTACCTTAAGTCTTGTTAGAGTATGAATCAACTGTAAATGTGTTAACTGTATTATAGTTGATCTGGAATATGACATATATGTAATGTGTATAAGAGGTAGGTAGGGAGGGTATTGAGCTGTCAACCAATGTTGTAATTAGATGCCACTCACTGTAATTTGTTCTTTTGGATTTTGTTCTCATTTTGCAGCTTACTGTGTTGTTGCTGTTGAGTCTGCTGGAAGACAAATTCCTATTGCATTCTTAGAGAGGATCAAGGAAGATTTCAAGAAGAGATATGGAGGAGGTAAAGCTGCAACGGCTGTTGCGAACAGCCTTAACAGGGAGTTTGGGTAATTTCTCGCATTTCATCTTCAAAACTAAGATCTGTTCTTTTGGTATAGATCTTAAACTGGAAATATTCTTAAATGATGTTTCAGGCCAAAGCTGAAAGAGCATATGCAGTATTGTATTGACCATCCAGAGGAGATCAGCAAGCTTTCCAAGGTTAAAGCTCAAGTTTCTGAAGTAAAAGGGGTGATGATGGAAAATATTGAGAAGGTGCGTCTTTACTGCTATATTGTCTCAATATTTTACTTCACTTTCCACCTTGTGTTAGATTATGAATTCTTTCTGCTTCTCTAGGTTCTCGATCGTGGGGAGAAAATTGAACTTCTGGTTGACAAAACTGAAAATCTGCGGTCTCAGGTTCATAATTTGTAATTTATGAAACATTTTTTTCTGGAGTCATCTAATTTGTTTGGTACACCTCCAATTGAATTTTAAACTAAGTATATGTGGCTATTCATACTTGATAACATAAGAAAACTTAGCTACTTTACAGAATCTACACAGTGCTTGTTAGAGAATTGCTAAATATGACTATCATGGTGTAATTAGACATCACTCTTGCCTTCACAGAAAAGTAAATGATGAAAACTTTATTTTCCTTTCAACCAATTCGCCGTTGGAATTTTTATAGTGGAAAAGAAATCCTGGGTCTTTAGACGATTCTTAAGTTTATATTCAGAAAACTTGTTACATTTATGCATTCTCAGCTTATCTTTTTTTCCTGTATCTTAATTTGGTAATAGGAAACTTTTTATCTATCTCCTTTACATTGTATGATAAGAGTATTTGAAATGAAAATTTTCCACTTTTCTATCAGCCCCGTTTACTCTGTGTGACAAGAGTAATTTAGGTGAAACTTTTCCTATGCTCCAAAATTGGCACTGACCACAAATCAATTTGGTCACAACAGATTGTTTAAGTAATTTTGAGACTTTACTCATTGTCACTCGTCCTTCTATGTATGCAACTTGTTATGACTAACTAGAACAATATTCCTTTGTGTTCTTGATGAATGCATGGAACATCGTTTCACATGTGGCCTGATCCTCGGAAATTTTCTGGCAGGCACAAGATTTCCGGTCCCAAGGCACAAAGATGAGGAGAAAGATGTGGTTCCAGAATATGAAGATAAAGTTGATTGTACTGGGTATTATCATTGCTTTGATCCTCATCATCATCTTGTCCGTTTGCCATGGCTTTAAGTGTTAATGTTGCTGCTCCCTCTGGCTGCTTTTGTCCGCCCGACTCCTGCTGATACGTTGTTTTGCACCTTTTGTGAATGCTTCTCCTTTTTCTTCTTTGTAATTTTGTCTTTTTTTTTTTCTTTTGAAGGTTTTTTGCAGTCATCTATGCTTCCTTTGGGAAGATAGAACGATTTGTATTTAGTGATGTTTTGCTTGTATAGATTGTTTGCATGAATTCTTCTTGCGGGTGAAGATTTATTCTTTTTATGTTCAGGGTTCCTGGTACTTGGACCTCTGTGCGTGGAAACTCGGTTAAATTTCCCAATTTGGATTGGATAATGTTCAGTCGAGGATGAGTATTTGAAACTAAGCCATTGATGCAACATGGATTAAGAAGCCAAGATGTATTACCGTTTAATAGTATAGTCTGAGCTCGAAATAAAAAATATATACAAAAGAATATCACAGGCATGTAAAAACAAGGTTCGCATAATTGGAGATACGTAAAGTATCGGACCTTAAGGATATAGATACGTATCGTGGATACGAATGCATATGTTAGGAAACGCATGTAATAACCATAGATATTTTAGGAAAATTTATTAAAAATATGAAAAAATACAAAATATTCATTAAGGCTATTAATATTAAAAACATAATATTCTTACTAATTCAAGTATATAAAAAAAACTACATCACTACCCAAAATATGACTACCTAGTCTTTCTCTCTTGCACCATGATTGGAGTCTTGTGTAACATAGTCAAAATTTTGTTCTTCTGTAAAATATATACTTTTGTATGAATTACCAATATCACCAGCATCACTAGCATCACCAACATAAGGGTCTTGTGTAGTATCCTCGGAGTTTACTACTCGGAATAACTCTTCACTATTTTTTGCAAGTGCATCTCTTTGTTCTTTAACCCAGTTGTCAACATCAATATTCATCTCTGAAGCCAAAACACCAAAAGGTCGATGTGGAAAATCTCCTGGTTCATCTAAAGAAAGGTCTTCCATCTTTGCTATACAAGATAATAGTGGGTCTTCTTCATCAAATATATTTGTCAAATCGATAGGATCAAAATATTCGTCTCCTTTCTTGATATCCAGTGATATGTGCTTCAACTTAAGTCTCATATTATAATGAACGAACACCAACTTTGTTAATTTCTCATATGATAACCTGCTCCTCTGTTTTGTGTGTATAAGTGAAAATGTGCTCCAATTTCTTTCACAACCTGATGACGATGATATTTGAGACAAAATTCTTATGGCAATAGTGTATCTAGTTAAAGACATGTACCAAAAATACAAAAACTAATCTGTATGCATGCAAGTTTCTACATATAATTGGAAAACAGAATTTACTATAAATAAATATAAAGATTATTTAAAAGATTTTCTTATTTAAATTCCATCGATTATTTAAAATATGAAGATTTTCTTATTTAAATTCTTACAAACCCGCACAATTTGTGAGATATAAAGAGGAAAAAAAATACCTGTGATGATAGTCTATTGAACTAAGCACTTTGTTAGTTTGACTTATACCTACATAGATATTAAAATTAAAGAGATAATAAGAGAGTATCTCTTCGAGCATATTAAATTTACTAGAATCTAACTTTAGTTCTAACAAAAATATATTAAAAAGTAAGAGAGAAACTTTAGTTCTAACAATAATATATTTAAAAGTAAGAGAGAATTGTAGAAGAGAGAAGAGTATGTCCGAGCATTAAATTGAATGCTCTAGAACCTAACTTCTTGGTTCTTATAATAAAATATTAAAAACAAGAGAGAGAATTGTAAAAAAGGGGAGTGTATCTCGATCATAGAATGCACCACTTAACTCTTTAGTTCTTATAATAAAATATTAAAAAGTAAGAGAGAGAATGGTAGAAGAGAGAGGAGTGTATGTTAGCTTTAAATTTTAATCGATGGCTTTGTTTTCTGTGTTTTTATCTTTGTTGTTTTCGTCTTCAGAGTAAACACCCGAAACAGTTTGCTTCTTGCTGCCGAGGGTGATTCAACTGTCCAATCCACGGAGAAAAAAAAAAAAAAGAAGCTCACCTGAAATTCTAGCGGCTTCGTTCAGGATTTTTGTTTCTGATTTTCGTAGCTGAAGATTCTAGCCGTTCTTCGTCTCAGCTCTTCCTCATCTCTTCGTTCAGGGTTTTAGTTTCTGATTTCCGTAAGTTGAAGATTCTAGCAGTTCTTCGTCGCAGCTCTTCCTCCTCTCTCCTTCTTCTGTTAGGTCGTAGGTGCTTCTCTTCCTTCTTTCCTAAATTTTTATTTTAGTTTCTGTATTCAATTTTACGATCTCTCTTCCCATCGTGATTCACAGAATCACGAATGTTAAAAATCTAAAATCTTGCCGTTGGGGGAAACGTATCGAAAGGTTTCCGATAAGTTAGGAAACCTTCCGATACGGCCGATAAGGGGTGAGTTTCTGTGGAAACTCCCCGTATTTTGTTTCCTTGTTTAGGGAAACGGATACGTGTCGGCCTGTATCAGCTGATACGTATCGATTTTGCATACCTTGCGTAAAAGATATAAAATCATAGTAGACTATTTGTAATTTTTGGAGCAGAACGTTTAAATCTAATGAAATAATTGTAAAAATAGGTCAGAGAAGATAATTTAAACTTATTCCACGCTCGTGAATGATGTGCTGAAGTGTTGACTAAAAGTACTGCAGTGTTTATACTAATTAAGTACCAAGGATTGGTAAATAAATCATATTTAAACCATGAATGAGTAAATTTCTACATCCCCCTCAAATTGGAACTTATAAAAAGTCAAACAAGCACAACTTGGAAGTAGCTTTGGTGAACAATGGTACTGTTGGAAGGCTGATAGTAAAGAGATTTGCAACCTTTGGATGAAGATATATGACTAGTGTAAATGAATCTTTGTTTCAGTTAGTCGCAAAATATATGATAATCAATGTCTAAATGCTTTGTTCGCTCATTAAACAGTGGATTTGCAGTAATGTGAATGGCTGCTTTATTGTAAAATCTCAATGAATGGGAGTGTACTGGGAATTTGAAGAAATCCATAGTACCTCACAAATTGTTACTGTCATGCTTCGATATTTTGCTTCAGCATAAGAATCTTAATTCTTTTGCTTTCTTTTTGGTTTTCCCAGAGATCAATGAAGAACCCAACTAAATGTAGAAACCAGTTAAGGATATTCTTGACTCATGACAAGATGCCCAATCTACATTACAATAAGCTTCCAAAATGGTTGCAATGCGGCCGTCCAAGAGATGGACAGCCTTCAGATACTTAAGGACAAGTAATGCAGCCTTGGCTGGCTTACTCAATTGTGAGTATTTTTTATGCGATTAAGGGTCATGAGTTCATGTTGAAGTTCGAGTTCTTGAGCTATGATAAATAGGTTAAGTACTTGTTTGTGTAATAGTGTTTGGGTTTGAGATAGTAATTTAGATTTCGTACAGAGAAAGATGTGAAAGTTTCAGAATAATGAATGGTTCCAGTGTGAAAGGGACAGACCTGCTGCCATGGCTTCTGAGAAGGAAGCTGTGCTCCCTGCCGTTTCAACTGCTGATGCTCCTACCATGTAAGTCGTTCGATTCAATTTATAAGAGGAAGAAGACGGATGGAGCTCTCAGCGAAACACCAAAACGCACAGCAGCGACACCGGAAAACAAACTACATTGGCAGCACCAGACAGCATAGCAGCATCAAGAAGAAGCTTCACCTCCTAATTCTCCCACATTCAAATCACATCTCAGGCGCACGAAGCTGCAGCTTACCCATATGGCCCACACCGAAGAATATACTCAAGATTCGCCCTTTCAGAGGAAGAAAAACTCACACCTCACTCTGCACAGACATTTATTCGATACAGCATCACAGGAAAAAAAGCACAGGTACACATGGAAAACATCGACAGAATGGTTCACATTTAATCCACTCTCAAAAACCACTGAATACCCCCAACCCAGCGTATTTAAAGCACTGAGAGAGTTAGTAGTGCATCAAATTCAGTTCCTCAATTATCTGATTGACCTCCTTATATCTCTCTCCCACCCGTCTCATATTAAACGCTTACCAACCTGCGTCAAATTCAGATCCTCATTTATTTGATTCACCTCTTTATATCTCTCTCCCACCTGTCTCATGTTAAACGCTTACCAACCTATGTGCTGCTTTATCCCCCTGCCTTCCCTAGACACTCAACACGGATCCACTAGATCCCCAGAAGGGGATCCTCACAATCAGACATCACACTAAATCTGTTCACACCCCAAGGGAAATCCCAGAAACCGTTTGTCACTTGCTTCAGTACAAGCTCACTGTAAATGCTCAACTGACAGAGATGATCACCGGAACACCCACCTCTGCCACCTCAGGGAAGCATGGCAACTGGAACCTTCTACACGGCGACAGAGACAACTGGAGAAACAGCTACTGTAACATCACGTCATACAAGCGAGGGGAGCTGACTGCAGGTAAGTTGATCACTAGTATCTTTCGTGGAATGCTTTTTGCTCCTATACATTTATTTGTACTGAAAACAGAGCGCCAACGCAAGCTCACTGTAAATGCTCAACTGACAGAGATGATCACCAGAACACCCACCTCTGCCACCTCAGGGAAGCATGGCAACTGGAACCTTCTACACAGCGACAGAGACAACTGGAGAAACAGCTACTGTAACATCACGTCATACAAGCATGGAGGGGATCACTCAGCGCCACTGACTGCAGGTAAGTTGATCACTAGTATCTTTTGTGGAATGCTTTTTGTTCCTATGCATTTATTTGTACTGAAAACAGATACCCCCAATACTTGGGTATTATCTCGTCCTTATCTCTACTTTAGAGCGAAATACCAAACTAAGCATATCACAGTATCCATCATCCCCTACAAATAACCCATTCCTAGCCCTCGAAAAAACCCCTAATAGAGGAAGTCATATAATCCCTAGTCAATCCAATTTAATTTTATTCGGATACCCCTGGAAAATATCCCTTGCTGTCCTCAATACCCCCGCCCTTTTGAATCCCGAATATTGCACCACCAAGCCATTACATACTTTGATTTTTCACCTGTTCTTCCAACTGAAAGCAGTGGCACCTCTTTACCTTCCTCATTCTCAACCTATAATCCCAGAAAGGACTGTTACCCTCATCCTCCCCACATAAAATTGACATTCATTTAAAATCCTATTGTAAAGTGGTGGCAGTTGGGGCTCAATGTTGACAGATCCTCTATAGGCAACCTAGGACCTGCTGGTGTTGGGGGACTATTTAGAGATCATAATGGAAGTACCCTACTCTCTTTTGCTAGCCCCCTACTTAGCACAGACTCAGTAGAAGCTGAGACTATGGCCATGCTTCAAGGCCTCAAGCTCTTTGCAGAAAGACTAAATGGGAATTTGGAAGTAGAAGGGGATTTGTCTGAATGTGATTAATTGGTGCAAAAGACTACCCCTCCCCCATGGAGACTCATTGTAGCCTATAGAGAAATCTGGGCTCTAGGAAGTACTTTGGCCTGTCAATGGTGTTAAGAGTTAGGGGTAGTTTAGTAATTTTACTAAACTTTAGTTAGTTAATGTTTGTTTATTATTTAGTTTACTTGCTCCTCAAGCCATGAATGGCATCATTGTAATTTTGTATTTTCGGATTCTATCAATACATGTTTTAGGGTTGTAGGTCAGGAAGACCTTACAACCTCTTTCTCTCCTTCTCTCTTCTTCCTATCTCTTCACTTTTCTCTCATCTTTTATCTTCCTTTACTAAATCTAACATGGTATCAGAGCGGGTCAGTATGTGACGACTCGTCACTTACAGAGGTCATGGGATCTTCTTCCTCGAAGCTCGTTGTACAAGTTAGAAGTTCTAAGAAAGGTCTTAGATTCTGGGAGATCCTTAAAGTTTGTCTCTTTTCTGTGTTCTTCTACCATTATCTCTTGATAATAGCTTCTACTGCTGATTGAAGTGTTGTGTGTGTGGGTTTACTCCTAAAAGGAGTTCCTTTGCTGCTGTTGGGTTCGTACGAACTTGTATCTGCGACTGCTACTACTGCTGCAGGTAAAAAAATTGAATTTTTACACTGCCTCGAGATCCGTGCCGAACAAAAAAACTGTCTTTGAGCTGCGAAAATATGCCACTTCTAGTCACAGGTAGTTATGAACGTGTTTCAGAGCTTCCAGGTGCGTAAAACTCGTGTTATTACACTGCCTCAGGAACCATGCCAGAGGTTCTTCCCGAATCAGAAAGGGTTTTCTGGTGTTTCTACTGCTGACATTATCTATTATGTGGTCAGAAGCTAAAGGTTCAATATTTCTTTCTTCTGCCATTGTCGAAAGGCGAATGGTCTAAATTCATGTGTAAGTGCTAGATGGACAACCTCGCCCTTAAAAGGGTTTTTGCTATTACCGCTTTGAGTCTTTGGACTCGTCTTCGCTGAGTCTTTGGACTCGTCTTCGCTGAGTCTTTGGACTCGTCTTCGCCGAGTCGTTGGACACGCATCTTTGCTGAGTCGTTGGACTCGTCTTCGCTGAGTCGTTGGACTCGTCTTCTTGAGTCGTTGGACTCGTCTTGCTGAGTCGTTGGACTCGTCTTTGCTGAGTCGTTGGACTCGTCTTGCTGAGTCGTTGGACTCGTCTTCGCTACACTCTTTGCGAAAAGGGTGATCGCTAATACTACTATTTAAGTGTGTTACACGCTTGGTGCTGATCCAAGAAGGTGTTATTTTGCTGCTACTGGGTTCATAAAACCCTCTTTATGCTATTGCTATTGCTATTGCTCACTCGCCTTTGGGCTTGCCGCCACCTTGGGATTTGTGCACACTCTACAAGTTAACACTAAAGATCAACTGGAGGTCTTCGAAGAAAGGAATTTGAGTACCTTCTCTCCAAGCTGGGCCTTCATGATATCTACATTCCAACTTGAGGGGGAGTGTTAAGAGTTAGGGGTAGTTTAGTAATTTTACTAAACTTTAGTTAGTTATTGTTTGTTTATTGTTTAGTTTACTTGCTCCTCAAGCCATGAATAGCATCATTGTAATTTTGTATATTTGGATTCTATTAATACATGTTTTAGGGTTGTAGGTCAGGAAGACCTTACAACCTCTTTCTCTCCTTCTCTCTTCCTCTTCTTCCTATCTCTTCACTTTTCTCTCATCTTCTATCTTCCTTCACTAAATCTAACAGAAATCATATACCTAGATCAACTAACTCTCATGCTAATGCTTTACCCCGTGAAGGCGTAGCCCTCCCTCACATCGAAGTGAGGGATCCCCCTTAAGCCTCAAATAATGCTACTGTAATTCTGTAAATTGAATTTTGAACATCAATGAAATAGAAGATCAATCTCATCAAAGAGAAGAAAACTTGAACACATCAGTCACTTAAAAAAAACTGCACATCAATTCATAAGATGATTATTATTTAAATTGGGAAAATAATCAATGCTGTTTATTCACCAAATAAATACCACAATCAAGAGTCCTCTTTCATAGGAGAGGGAAAAGATTGTACAACTATTTCCCAGGAAACCTTCCTAAGATAACAAATTGCAACTAATGTGATTAACCTTTACCACTTCGGCAACAATATTAATCAAGATGGATCTAGTGTATGTACAGGAAATAGAACGTATAAGCATAAGCAAATAGGTGCATAGTCTTCAGACCTGACCCCAGGCATGAAATCAAGTATCAGTCCTGCTCACACCCACTAAACAAAGTTGTTTCCTTTCCAGATTTGTAATGCGCTCTAGAGCTTTTTCAATGATGCATTGTATGGTTGGTGACTTCTCCTGATATTGCCAACCTGAAATGTTCTGAAAACTCAATACAACGACAATCTGAAATTAGGACAAATATACAAGAAGTATTATAAGACAGATAATGTATATTAGAAAGCAGTTGTGAAGTAAGAGTGACCACACTTTATAAACGACAGTGGAAGAACCGAGCAACTACTTCCCCATCATATTTTCTGGCATACTAAGTCAAGCACCATTTATGGAATCTGTTGTCCTTTATCTCTATAATATGTTTTTAAATTTTATCCGATTTTGCTCTCTTTTTGGTTTTATCCTTGTTTTGTCAACCCTTTCGGTTTTTATCCCATTTTTGCTTGTTGGTTTAAGTAAGCATGTTTCAGGTATGCAACAGCATTGATCTTCAAGTCTTAAAGTGACTATCTAATTGACACAAACGTCTATGTAAGCTGGACGAACTACCAACCTCAGCGGCTGAAGTACAGGTAACACAGCACAGAAAGCGTATGTGAAATATTGAACGCAAACACTTGATCCTATCTTTACCACGAACTTAATATAACATAAATTTCCTCGAACAGCTCACAGGTATGAAGTACAACGAGAAGTGCTCAAATAAAAACCTGAATAGTTTGTGCCATCGAAAGCAATAACCATTCGCCACTTATAGAACGGCACCGGTGGCTTTGCGGAGGTGGCGGGCTCCTCAATACCTTCGTGAAACTGGAAAAAAAAAAAGAAGCCTCAAAACTGCAGCGGAGGCACAATCAGCAGAAAATAACAGGAAATAGAGAAGTCAGAGACCGAAGAATTCGACGCTAGAACTGCATTAAAGGGAGATGGATGCACCAGCAGAGAAGAACCCATGAACGTTTCGTGTCGTCAAGAGAGAAAGATGGATAACTGGGCACACAACGGCTACACGAGGCTTTTCTCTGATAAAAATGCCTACTTGTATACAGATGAGATAGGAGCATCGCCGGGAAGTATTACACAGTGGCACAATGGCAATTCAATCACCTCTCAGGTCCCAAGAGGACTGCTCTGGGACTCAATATTGACTCGGCCTTGGCCCTTAGTCCAGAACAAAAGGGTTTAGTCTTTGACTCTTCCTGTCTTCCATATCAACTTATTCGGGTGGCAAATCTCTGGAGTCAGAAATGGATTCATCTCTTCCGTTTCTTTGCACTCTCCAATAATTGAGTTCTGGAACTCGGAACAACGGATCTCACTTAGGCAACCTGAACCAGATTTTACTCGGACCGAATTGAATGGAGAGCTTACAACTCAATGAATAATGCTATGGGTACAGAGACAGTACTCGGGCCGAGTACTGTCTCTGTACCCATAGCATTACTCCAACTCGATGGGTCTCTGTACCCTGTATATCCGGAACTAAAATTCTATGAACGGGTCATTATTCACCTTACTGTTCTTTAGTCTCCAAACATTTCCGATGTTTCTTCAAAGAAAGAAAATTACAAATATAGTTACTGCATTCTTGCATACTTAGTCACGTATCACGCTTCAAAGTTTCAAACACTGTCCATGAATGATCGCCTGCTGAGTTTCGGTGTTTATGTACATTCCCAACGAGTAACTTCTCATCTTTTAACATGTCAAAGCTATAGTATGGCACGAATTTAAAATCAAACGGAACCAAGTTTGTGACAGTACAAAGGCACTTTAATATCTGTTCAAAACAGGCCTTTAGTCGCTCTGCCTCTAGCTGAATACAAGACCTGTAGTTTTCTTAAAATATTCATTACAGACAGGAATAGTGTGAACATGGAATTGTACTAGAATTCGGGATCCAATTTAGCTTTAAGGGAATCTGGGTTGAATTGCCCCAGTCAACTTATAATCTCAAATTAAGAATCTTGACGGGGTGCTGGTGAGTCTGACCCCCTACTCACCCAGCAGCTACCGCCTTCCAAATCAAGGTCAGGCCAACAAATCACGAAGCCATCATCTGTTGAACCTAATTCAATTGGCATGACACAGCTACAAATGAACCAACAGGAAGAAGCAATTTTGCATAAAAAGGCCGTGAGGATTTTCCACTTCCCTATGAAATCATTTATGGTGGTATACATGATCATCAGATTAATAATGACAAACTGCAGCTATGCATATGTCTCACCAGAACGAGCAGTTTGCTCAAGGAGATACATTCTAGTTTCGCAGATTGGATACTGAAAATGCCTAGCCTTTTTCACCACCCAACCTACAATGGACCTCGCCTCCTTCGAGAAGCCTCTCCAAAGCATCCGATGGGAGACCAACAAGCTCCAGTCTCTTCTCCCATACCATCTGTGAGGTTTCTATGCTATGGGCTTCTTCTGAGGCGTTCATAGGCCTGCACTCATATGAGATATAGGCACAGACGGGCCAGTCATCAGCCTTTAAGACTCCACAGCACTCCGGGACCTGAGGATCCATCGCGGCAAAAAGTGCATTCCTCGAACCTACAATAAAGAATACTTGATTTGAAAGTCAAATGGAAATAATAATTGGATGGGAAAACTTAATCATCACCTTCCTTGGCGCTGAAGATGTAGGGAATCAGGTGATAAGCAGCTTGTACAATTTTAGGAAGGTCTCTAGCCTTCATGTGAAAGATATCACCTTCACATACAAAATAACGTACCCAATTGATAACTTGTTTTCCTAGAGAACAGAAACAAATCGCAACTCTATGTTTAAAGATCAAGTGAGACTAATTAAGAAGATGAATGACACTATTGATAAAGATCAAGTGAAACGAAAAACATGCACAAGCAAACCATTCATTGTCAGAACCTACATAAAAAATTCTAGAATCAGTTTTATCATTCACGAGTTAACCAGGTGAGACTAAATACAATGCCCACTGTTAGATGCAACACTTGACTTCTCATGAGGTCAATCAAGTTAGCTTGAAGCAACTTAGCTTGCTAAAACAACAATAAAATTATCCCCTGATATGATTTTCCTATCCCTGATCTAATGTTCAAGAGATTTCCAAGTAGCTGCCCACATGCAATCCCCACTTGCCAGGCCCATGTCAGCAAGTTTACACCATTCAGATTGCTGAAACAAATTAATGCAAAACGGATACCTTAACACATTAAGTGCCTGCTTAACTGTAACACAATCTACCACAGATCATCAGCATCATAGGAAACATAATAAAGGAAAATTTACAACATTGGTGTGCACAATTCCAGGAGAAACACATACGACACTGATACCAGCCTCTGCTGGTAGCCTCTTATGCATAATGCTGCTGAACATGACCAGGGACCCATGAATGATGCAAAGGTGTTTAGAAACAAACACTAACTTACATGTCATACATGAAGGGAAATAAACCTATCACTCACCTGCGCAAGTTTGTTGCTAGAGTATCTCACGACACTAGTATATTTTCTTCTTCCTGAAACCACGTTCATATCCTCTGTATCAGCGAAGTCTATAGCATGCATCTACTCAGAGGAGAAAAGTATGAGCAAAGGACCTTCTGAAATTCAACTTGAACAAAATAACATGTCCATCCTTTGAAAACAAAATAAGAATGCACCCAGCAAGGCACAAGGATGTAAACAAACAAATTTGACAGATGTCAATTCTAATTTCTATTTGGTCAAAGAGATTGGATGACAAGGAACTTACAATGGAATTGACATTTATAATTCTGCTAGGAGAGCCTCTAATAAGTGATGGCAAAAGCAGTAATGACAGGAGAGCTGGCGCAAGATGGTTCACTTGCAGGTGTTCTTCATATCCATCCTTTGAAAAACACTGAGGCTCAGTGTATATTGATTGATATACTATATAAGTTAACCACATTCTAGAAATGAACATCACTTTTCATAAACATGTTAATTTGATGAAAACAGCCTGAATAAGCTTAGATACAAGCATCCAGATAACACAAGCTTTTAAAATCCAGTCAAACCTCAGAGCCAACCAACAACACAAATTTGGTGAACTTATAAGCCAGTAGGTTGCAGGTTCCAAACAAACCTCCAATTGAAAATTTTCCAGCATTATTGATCAAAACATGCAGTGGTGCTGCACGGGCATTCCATGTTTCAGCAAACCTTACAACAGATTCAAGTGAGAGAAGATCAACCTCCATCACCTTTACAAAAGTCAATGAAACACAGCAAGATCAATTATCAAATAAAAAAACTGGAGCAACAACAGCATATTCACAAATTATAACATTTCTAGACAATTAGAAAAACACTAACCAAAACAAAAGTAAAGGTTGCATCTCCACCCAAAAGAAAAAAAAAAAAAAAAAAAACTTAAAGTATTCAAAAGCAACGAAGGCAGCAAACTATTACATAAAGAGAGAACAATGATTGACTAGTTCTTATCTTGTCAAACATCAACATAGTTTTAATAACACCTAATATGGCAATTCGATCCCTGGTTTCCATCACTGTATTCCCACATCATATTAAGTTACAAAACCAAAAAACGAAAAGCCAATTCCTGCAAGTCAATCTGTATTCGGCTACAGTATACACATGATTTTTCTATACAGAATCTATTATCCTTTCAATGAAAAGTGATCCAGACTCAAGACTTGATATGATCCCAATGTAATTAATGTCAAGACACCTGAATCAAGTAGCCAAATTGTGCCATATTCCTAAGTGTAGCAGATGGACCCAGGGGGCATCAAGAAGGGTTTACTGAAATCGAAGGGATTAATTTGATTCATTCCCTCCAAAATCCAAGCTGAGCAGACCATGTGGCAGGTCAACTAAGTCAGTTGTAAAACCATAGTTCCAAGAGATCTAGAAACATTACAGTTCCACTGAAGCTAATAAACTACGTCCATGATCAGATATCAGTAAATGTGTCAACTGTCGAAGTCTCATTTTCCCAAGTCCACAGAAAGCAGTCTAGGAAACTTGTCCAAAAAGCAGGCCTCAAGACAATCTTGTTAGTCCTAAGCTTAAATATATCTCACCTAAACAGAACATCTCAAATAGATATTCATCATATACCTGTCCAGACCTTATTTTCCCCAGAAGATTGCAATTCAGCTGATGGAATCATGCGAACATTACTTTATATATGGTTTTCCATTGCTCCCCCATTCCATCCCCCCAGAAGGACAAAATTATGTCTAAGATTTGCACCTCACACTGCGGAACAACTCCACAATGCCAGACTCCCCAAAGACGTCCTCTACAACCCTGGAACTCATGAACTCTAACTGCCATTGGGTGATCCGAGGACTAGATCCCTTGCATGATCAGTTTGAGGCAGCATCCATCATCCACAAACTAAAATGTCTTCTACTTCTGCCTTGTATCAGTGACTATTTGGGACTGTGCTATAACAGCTTTGAAGCTTTGAAGCTGATCAACCAAATAGGCTTCTTGTGGAAAACCACAAACAGGAGAATCCTTCTGAGAGGAAATGACAGTCAGAGAGCCAATGTGCTTCTGATGGTCACCGCTCCTGACTGCTTCTAAAATATATTCACCCTACAATGGATTATCCTTTTTACAGAAAATGAAAAAGTTGGACCCTTTCTCGATTTGTGTTTCATCCTTGCATGGGGGCACACTAATATTCTCTAAATCATTCCTATTATATAAAATGCACAAATAGATGTTTGCCCTGTAGAATGATTAGGTCAAGCTCAATTGACAAATTACATATGAAAGTAATGGACTGGCCAAGACAGGTGAAACCATTGGAAGGATAGAGGAAAATTTTTGTTTGTAACTTTGCACCAGTCAGTTATTCTGAATCTACCACAGCAAAGGGTAGTGAGCTTCTTCATTACTTGTGGTTGGATTTGGGACTATTTTCTGAGCCTCCAAATATTAAGGAAAAATCAGTAGTCTCTATGAGTTACTGTGTAGGAATATGACTTTTCTTGCCATTTCCGTAGTATATCAGCTGAGAATCTTGCTTCTTTCAGTATCCCTAGAAAAGCTAGCAGTTTAAGCTAAATCCTCGGCTAAAAGAGAGCTGTCAACAACAATTGTCACTAGAACTTCAAGTTCCACTTTTGTAGTCATGATTTCCCTAGAAACCATTTTCCTTGAAGATATTCTTTCTTAAAAAACTTAACTTCATCAATTTTCCTTGAAATATTCAAACAGAAAACTTCAAACAGAAAAAAAAAAAAAAATGAACCATTTGTAAACTTCCTGGTTGAGAAAGTAGCTTGATTCTTGTCAATACTATTCTTAAACCACCATACATGATATTTCTAACATTAAGAACAAATAGTTTGGCCAACACAAACCTCTTATAATACTTGAAGAATAGTCATAATGGTGATAGTTTACCATAGGTGAAATGCACAATGAGAAGAGTTGTAACAAGTAGATGTTCATGATGAGCAACTGTATATCATAACACAAACAGGTTTCGCATACCTCAATATTAAGAGAAGCACCCAATCCTGACCACTCACGCTGCCATTTCTGAATCAACTCATGAGCCACCAGTTGTCTATTTAAAGAAAAAGATTCCCCAACTCAAAATGAGAATAACCTTAAATAGAAGTATGACAAAGAACTACTTGCAAAATCAACAGCTTATGAAGAAACTAGTCAAAACTTTCAAAGCAAGGGCAACATACTTCTGCTATGAAGGATCATAACATACATGAGCATCAAATCAATTTAACTTCAACATACAGTACACATTCTTTATTTGTATGATAATCACAATGGTTCTCAAAAGGAAACAGTCACATCATATATTGAAAGGCAGAACAATTTAATTAATTAAGTATATGTACTTTTGTTCCTTTCTTAATTACTTGTTAGTTGATAAGGTTCCAGAAACAGGTATAAGTCTATTGACTCTGGACTTCAATTCTTCCTGGAATCAAATACAGTATTTCCCTCCTTCCTGACTTTCGACACGTCAGGACTCTCCCCCGGAAGAGCTTTTAGCTCCTACAGCAACCCAGCAAATAAATGAAAACAGAATGTCCCATTGATTAGCATTTATTTGCCACCCCAATATTTAGCTCCTACAGATGTCCAGGTTGAATGGCATTTATTTGCCACCCCAATATTTAGGGCAGTAATGTCTATCATTTTAAATATGCAAACACAAAATCGCTCCAACTTACAGGACCCAAAAGACAATAGGACTAAAAAGGTCCATTTAAAAGGTGATAACCAATAACATATTGTTCACGTTGTACCCACCAAAGACCAACAACTCTTCTTCTCTATTTTGAAAAAGTGTGTTTTCGATAAGAGCCAAAGGTCAAGATATTCACATCACGGATTGAAACCTCTTAAAACTAGACTTTGAAGACAGACCCCTTCTTTTGCCAAAACATCAGCAAGGCCAGTAGCAGGTCCTTAGACCAACATCCTGTACAGGTCAGTAAAAGCCATCAAGCCCGTGTTCTCACTGAACCTTAAAATTCCAAGGCCTATCAACCATGGCCTAAGTCAAGTCGCAGTTTTAAACAAAACTAAAAAATAAATAATTTTGTTATCACCCTTTTTCTTGGAATTTTTTATGGAGATGCTGACCAATAAGATCCATAGAAGATATATACCAATAATAAAAATCGATGCAATAAAAAAAATTCAAAACAATTATGAACCATTAAGTTAGAATGTATGGAGATCAAATAGAAAATCAGACAATTTCAAGCTAGTTTTCCTTGCTAACACTGAGAACAAAAGCCAAATGCAGAAATAATTTCTACACTAAAACAAAAAAAAAAAAAAATTGAACATCATAATTGGACCCCAACATCAAAACATACGCCAAGATACCAGAAAGTTAAGGAAAACACTTGATGTACAATGGGTCAAATAAACAATGATCACCTCGCTATTTCAAGTCCAATTCCGCTTATGGCACCAGTTACGATACAGGTAACGTCATTAAGAGGAGGCAAAGGCATTGGATTTTGAAGATGGCAGGCTAATATCCTCTGGAAAAGCATTTCCCAGATAACACTGTACCACCCTCTCCGCCACTCCATCCAGCCGAGTTTTTTTCTGAGAACCCATCTTTTCTTATAACACTGAACCCGCTTCACTGTTCAAATGAAAGTTTCATAAGCATTTATGTTATCCTGTTTAATCCTCTGTTACCTTCCGTCTTCGTGCCTGTCATATAATGCAATAATCAAAATCTTGCAGTGGTGACAAAATGACTTCTTGCAGAGATAATAGCAACAAAGTAGGGTGCAGAGATCCTGACGGACAAGCTGATATGTTTAACAGGAGAGTGCTGCACAGGCTGAAAGAAAGTAAGGCTAATGCTCGGATCGAGAGGCTACGATTAAACAATGAGAGAAATACATGTATACAGCCTACCCGATGATTCTCCCAGTGAGGTAGAAGGGCTGTCCGAGGCTGAAGTATTCGATCGGAAGTTCCTGAGTTCATAATTTCCTTTTTTTTTTTTTTTTGTCTTATCACACTTCGCCCCATATATTTGCCTTGATTTCATGAAGAGATTGTTCGTGGAAGAAGCTGTTAGGGACTCGGGAAGTAATAGGGAAATACCCAGATAGGACTGTTATATGTAGGGGCTAAGTCAGCTGACAATTTTATTGTATATGTGTACTGCCAAAGTGTATGCCAAATTGTACGAAGGTTTACTTACAAGGTATCTTAATTGGCAGTTCAGATATAAAGTACGAACTATCAATCTATTCTTTAAGTAAACCTAAACCCTAGACTTTATCTTGACTACCAACTGGGACAACCATATCAATATGTAATTAAAGATTCACAATAAAAACTCACTGGAATCTTTTTTCTTATTTCTGTTATGTTGAAAGATGGGACGAATATGGAATAATGTGAAAACTAAAGCTTTTATACAAAGCAAAAGCATAAGCTAGATATGGAGATTTCAAATGATCCACATAAATCATTGATATCAAATTAACCGTTAATTGCCATACCTACTCACACATTAATTTCATTCAGGGTGAGACAAAGCAAATAAAGATCGAAGCTTTTAACTAGCTATATATAGAGGTAAGCTAGCAAATGAGTTAAAAAAAACATAATTGAAGGTAACAAGTAGTGTTTTAAAAGTCGGACCAAACCAGTTGAACCCGAATCGGTGGTTTTCCAGTTGGTTTGACAACAAATAAACCGTGTTAGGTATTTAACTAATATGTTAAATGCTTAGAGTGTCAGACCCTTAAATTTATTCCTTACTAGGCTGGCCTAACTCAGCACTTGTACCCAAGTTGGGCCCCACACGATCGTAACAATCCACCAAGCTTTTGCGCTGACGTCCCACAAGGTTTGCAGTATCTACACAAACTATTGGCATTATAGAAAAGGATATGTATTGTGAATATGTATGGATAGTTTAAGATATGCATGTAATAAATATGGATATTGTAGGAGAAGCAGTGTTTTAAAAAGGGACCGACCAGCCAGTCGGACCAGGTTCAATAGGAACCGTACTTATTCTGGTTTGGTTGAAGGTCATCACTGCTTTTGCCTAAAAACCGGGTCCACTCGGCACATCTATCCGATGTACATGCTGCATGGATGCACAGTTGTCATACACATCGGCTACTATGAAAGAAAAACTCGTGCAGCTTGAGATAAAAGAAAATTTCTGACCCTATGACCTTGACCCCGACCGATAGCACTCGTTTGCAATAGACCGAACGGAATATGACATTGGAGACCCAACTTGACACAACACCGAAGTCCCAACTCGAGATGCACTCCTCCAAAATCCAAAAATGAAGCCTAGGATTTCTTGTGTGAAACTCTTTCATTCTTCGACCCAGCGAAAGACTCCAATTTAAGAAGATGACAAGGAGCTCTAGAAAAATCATTCCACGGTTTATTGAAGTTCTTCCGTGGTTCCCTGAGGATTATTCGAAGTAATATTTACAACTACGATTGTGCACGAGGTGCCCTTACAACTCAATGTTTACTAGTTTAGAACCATTTTGAGAAATTTTATGTTCTCTGGTTTTGGTGAATAAGAACTGCAACTACGATTGGCTTCTTTGAATAGGCAGCTTCTTTTTTGAGGCATATTTAATTTTGTTTTCCTACTTGTTGAAAAATGCATTGTGCTGAAGTCTAATTTTCGGCGAAAGATTGATCATCATTCCTTTTATTCAACCTTTATCTGTTTCTAATGAGAATTCAGTTATTTGTGTTGCCCAACTTCAAGTTTTGCTAGAAAATTTGATGCCAATGGAAACAAAATGAATGTTTCCAATTGCTATATTTTCAATTCAACTTTTATGCTTTCAATTTCTTTGGTGAAACTCAAATGATATATTTGTGTTGTCGAAAAAGTGATGAGGTTTAGAATTGGATTATTCATGAGCATATTCACCCATTCAGGGAATTGAAAATACGCTCATTGGTGTACATTAAAGAAGGAAGTAAGACAACATTTATTTGCTAACTATGCTTTGTTGCGAGATTTCTCTTGTCTAGATCATCTTTAAATGATCAGGGACAACTAAATAACCAAATCACATATGTTAGATCAATTTGCATTCATACTATTACTTGTCAGATTATTGGAACGTCATTAACAAAGGACTAACTTCATCATATCCTAATGGACTGTCATTTGTTTTAGAGTTCCACCCCTCTTTTAAGCCAAAATCTTATTCACTCTATGCGATTCTTCTTTTCTAAAAATGCAGTTAGGTTGTTTTCCCTCAGTGGGTATGTGGTTCGTTTCTAGAATGTAGATCAATACTATTCTCTAGCCTTTTCTGGTGTTCTTGTGCTTTTGGGATGGCTGAGTGGGAGAGTATTCCAGTTTTTATATCCCTTACTTTCTCGTCTTCTTTCAGGTAAGGCTCATGCATGAAGCTGGTTATGAACTTGGGAACTTGGATGCCACCTTGATTCTGCAAATGACATACAAAACATGTATTCGAATTTAAACAACTCAGGCTAGAAATTTTATGTCCTTTATTGTTAAAAGAAGTGACTTTTCCTGATTATACTCTCTGTTATGAGCAATATCTCATGCTTATTTATATTACTTCTCCATATAGTTGGAGATTACAATGTTTGCATTTAAAAAAACATGCCAAAATATAGTTTGTCTATCAATTGCTTGGTCAAATTGAGCTATCTTTGCATAAACAAAACTAATTATATATCTCTTCTAGGTCATTATAATTTTTTTTTTGATCTATCATTTTTTGAAAAGCAAGTGTAGATTTTCTCTTATGTCTTCTGTCAAGTGATAGGTTTCCCCTCTCGGCTTGTTGACCTTTTTTATATTTGGGATTGAAATGTTTAAAGCCCTCTCGATTTCTTCTTTTTCTTTTATCTGTAAGGAGAATGATGATGGAATCCTGTTTTCATGTAGAAAGTTGCAAAGAGAAAGAAGATCCATTCTTTCAAGTCAAAGCAGAGGTCAGAGCAACTTGAAGTTACACAAAATCAGTGGCGAAATGCTTGGCAACAGTTTCAAACAACAAAAGAGTAAATTAATAAGGTTACATTCGTTTCGGTAGCTTTCTCTCGTTCTTTCAGTGATTTAGATTTCAATATGTTATTAGCTTTGCCTCCATTATAAGTGGGGTTTTTCACTGGTCGTATGCGAGAGAGAATCTTCAAGTCACCAGATAATCCCAAGGGGAAGGTTGGTGTCACCAGCAGTGGCAAGGGTTTGACAGAATTTCAGAAGAGAGAAAAACATTTGCACCTTAAAGGAGGAGGTGCTGTGACAAGCATTTTTTTTTTTGGGATTTTTGCGTTACTGTTCTTGGTCTATTTCAATTACAAGGGATTGCTGCCCTTATTTAACCATCAGTAGAAAAGTCCAATTTTCCTTGTAGTCCATATCGTCTCATTGAAATTCAAGATTGTATATCAAATTTTTTAGTAATAAAAGATAATTTTTACGCTTCCACTTTGTATTAAACTAGCATGCAAAAGGACAATAAATGCCCTTCCCACCTAGTCGTGTTTCTTTCTCTAATATCTGGTGAAGCCAGAATGTCATTCTATAAATTGATATAACTGGCCTGGTTTACAAAATCGTTTTATTATTTTCAAACACTGACGATTTAAAAAAAGCTAAAAGTGATAAGCAATGGTGTTATACAAATCCAAATGGCTTTACCCTTCAAGGAAGGAAACATTGGTGGTTTCATTTCTTTCTCCTGACTCAAACAAATATAAAAGAATACAAGAAATATAAGAAATGCATCTTACTTTACTATGAGATATTTACACTGATCATTAACCAACAAATGATGCTGCCAAGAACACAATGACTTCAAATTGTTACTTTAGTATGAGATACTTATGCAACGAATTGAAACAATAAAAAAAAAACGAAAGAGAACATAAGAGTATAACCACCAGAATGGTGTGTTGGAGTCGTTCCTTAATGGCGATATTATTCAGTTATTCCGATTTTCTTCTAGAAACCGATCAGATTTGAAGAAAGGCATAAAAGGTTTTGCAAATGTGTACTTTAACTAAAAACCACATGAATAATTATGCAAGAAGAGAACTGAATTTCAGCATAACAATATACATCATCACATCTTAAAAGTTATTAACAAGATAGCAATATTACTATTGACACACAAAGAACCACTGAAGAACCAATTTTTTTGTCAATTAACTTGGTCCAATGATTTACAAACTTTGAGTCTCACGAAGTTACCGAAGCACACTCCTCTGGTAGCAAGTGCAATAATGAAAATTAGTAATCCCCAATACAAGTAAAATATATTGATCTTTGGTTTGGCCATTGAAAAGAACAAGAGTACTACTGAGTAAGAGAACTGATGCCATGAATCATGGTTTTATACCGGAATTGACTTGTTCTTCCTTTTTGTCAATGATATCGTTCTAAAGTAAAAAAAGAAAAAGAAAAAAAGCACGAGTACAACTATGGGCTGGCATCGTCCTTTTCTCAAAAAATGCCTTTGACATACGCCATCCCTTTCTCACTAAGTTGAAGCTCTTTTCTCATATGCTCTACATGTTGGTCGTCTCCCTGCACACTGATCCCTGAGAGGCTTCCATCATCATCCACCATCATACTCACTTTAAATCTGTTCCTTTCTAGAATCCTCAGGTGGCTCAGCAACTGAAATGAAGGGAGCCGAGGCAAGATAGTTGGGTGGAATCTGATTCATGTTAGACACAAGGGAAGAAAGTGTAGATTCAGATGAATTACAAAAATTAGATTGCTTCAACTACCATGAAATATCTCTGCAAACAAAATATTCCACTCTAAAGTCAGAAAATCAAATTTTAACACTGACAGAAATAATATGCAGCTAAAAGTGCAACCTTCAACCAGAAATACTCTTCCATTGTTTCAAGATAAACCTTCATTCTTAGTACTAATCCATTTTTTTCTTTTTTTTTTTTACTTAAGGTACTAGTGACCTATAAAAAAAGGTGTGTTAGAGTATGATGTCATATGAATTTGTGTTTGAGATAATGCTGCATAAATCCTGTCCCAGTAAGAAGGAAAGATAGACCACTTTCTAAGAGGAAATAATCGATAGTAGAGAAGATATGCACTACAATGAAGAGAAAGGTACTTTACGTTGATTATATTTTGAATTTCTATCATTACGTAACTTTAATGCCTATTTACATTTAGTTAAGACCTTGAATGTTGTATCAATATTTTCTTAAAGAAAAAACAAAACAACGACTATAATAATGTGGACAAAGATGACTCTCCTACAAGGATCCAAATAACTATTGATTAGACGTTGATACAGATTTCACTATTCTTTCTGGTTTGTAAGCAAGTATTTATTTTAAATTTAGGATATTTTATAAGTTTCATTAATATTTTTATTTTCATTTTGATATCTTATATAGGTCAATTGTAACCATGTTGAATTACATACATCCTTTGATGCTTGACCCTAAAAACTAAAAATCTTACAAGGTTAGTATGTTTATTCTTATGAATTGATTCATAGTCTATTTTGAAGTTCTAAAATATGCTCAGTGTTTTATTTTTTCCTTTTATAGACAGATCCACTTTGAGTCAATTGATACATTCAATTGTTTGTGATCTATCACACATCTTAGTGCCGAAAAATATAATCCATAATTGCTTGAAAGGTGGCTGGCGCATTGCACAAACCAAAGGGCATGACCAGGTACTCATAATGACTGTGGAGAGTCCGAAGGTTGTTTTTGGAATATCCGGGGAGTGGATGTGTACCTGATGATATCCGGCGCATAGATCCAGTTTAGCGAAATAAGGTGACCCATATAATTCATCCAACATGTTGTCAACCGTCAGAATTGTCATCCGTCAGAAATTGATCCTTTACCGTAGCCTTGTTCAGTGCTGAATAATCTGTACAGAATTGCTACGTATTGTCATTTGAGTTTCACCAAAAGAAATTGAAAGCATAAAAGTTGAATTGAAAATATAAGCAGTTGGAAACATTAATTTTGTTTCCACTAGCATCAAATTTTCTAGCCAAACATGAGGTTTGACAACACAAATAACTGAAGTCTCATTACAAATAGATAAAGGTTGAATAAAAGAAATGATGATCAATCTTCCGGCGAAAATTACACTTCAAAATGATGGATTTTTCAATAAGTAGGAAAACAAAAGTAAATTTTCTTCAAAAGAGAGGTTGACTATTCAAAGAAGCCAATCATAGTTGCAGCTCTTATTCAACCAGATAGCCTAAAATTCCTTAAAACAGTTCCAAACTAATAAGCATTGAGCTGCAAGGGCACCACGTGCACAATCGTTGTTGTAAAAATTACCTCAAACAATCCACAGGGAACCATGGAAGAGCTTTAATAAACCGTGGATTGATTTTTTGGAGCTCCTTGTCATCTTCTTCGCAGGAGTCTATTACAGTGTCGAAGATTAGAAGGGTTTTGCGCGGCAAATCCTAGACTTTGTTTTTGGATTTTGGAGGAGTGCATCTCGAGTTAGGTCTCCAGTGTCCTGTTGAGTTGGGTCTTTGTGTCAGGCCTCACTGGGTCTCGGGCTTCCCGAGCATTTCCTCATCCAACGGAGTCTCCGGTATCATATCCCGTTCAGTCTCTGGCAAACAAGCACTATATGACGTAGCACAATGTCTTAAGACCTATGCTAGGCGTAGAAATAAGACTCTACAGTCCAAATCAGAGTAGAATTAGGAGAGTCTTTTCTTATTTATTTTTGAGACAGTGTTTTAGTAGGATTCAAAGTACTATTAGGGTTTCATTAGCCTATAAATAGGCCATGTATTCTGTAAAACGGGACAACTTGATTTTTGATTGAATAGAGAAACCTATTTCTCCTTCCTTTCTTCCTTTTTTCACCCTAATTCTTCTCTCATATTCTCTCCCTTCTTCTCTGCCCTAGTCTGTGCTACATCAATTTGGTATCAGAGCCAGGTTAATGTCCTCTGACCTATACCCAATCTCGCCAACAATTGAGACGAAAACGAAAAGAAGAAGAAGATAGAAAGAAATTTCGGACTCGTCGTCGCAAGCCCTCAGCCGTCATCGCCTCAACTCGGACTCGCCGTCACTTTAATTCGGCCGGTTCGCCTCAACTCGGCCGGTTCGCCTCAACTCAGCCAGTTCACTTCAACTCAGCCGGTTCGGTTCATCACATTACGGGTTGGGTCAATATAGTCCGGCTCCATTTAAGTTGGTTCAACCGGTGAACTTGGTGTAAATCGGTATGCTATATCTTTGCCCTTCTGAGTATAGTGTGGTAGTTAATTAGGAGGTTTAAATTTTTATTTGATTGGATTTGGATTCGACTGCATTTTTCTCTACCTCCTAAGAAATTTTGAGCATGTCCAAAAAAAAAAGAGTACTTTCTTCTGAGTATTTTGTTCGAGTAATATCTGCTAACTTGATATATTGTCCATTAAATTATTTAGGAAAAATTCTGTCAAAAAAGACTCAAGAGTCTAGGGAAATTGGGTCTTAAGCGAGACCGTTTGTGTTTCCTCCAATTACCTGGGAATATTTCTTAATTTAATTTCTTGGTACAATTGTTCACATTCAATGGAAAAAACTCTGATTTCCAACCAATTGTGAATTCCTTTTCTTACTTTATGTGTTAGTAGAAATTTATATTTTTTTTACTCAGTTATTTTAGTTTTCTCTGCACTTTGTTATACTTGTTCTCTTTTCTTTCCATCATGACCGTAAAAGACCTTGAAGCCAAATACAATAACCTTGAAGAAAAACACAATAACCTTGAAAAAAGAGTGACCACCAGTGAGGCCAATATGTCCAACCTCCATAATCGGCTTGACCAACTCGCCCAAACAGTTGCACCATTTACCAACTCGGTTAACCGCTTCCATGATGATTATGTGACCACTCAACGAAATCCTGAAAAACAGCCATTGAGGGAATCTACTTGGGAACCGATTAGGGGTCAAAGCTCTGTAGTGTCACCTTCCTACAAGAATAACCGAACACACACGGCAGGTATCTTGCCTCAGCCAACACCTTTGACCGACCAACAACCTACTGCTGAGGACCTCTTCTTTGATGAAGAATACTCACAGCCCCCCATACCTACTCAACAAGGTCATAGAGCTACAGGTAGACATCGTACCCATATGGATCATCCAAGGTACCCTCATGATGACGTATTTGACATGTCTAGGAGGGTCAAGGTAGATGCCCCTGAGTTCGATGGAAAATTAGATCTCAGTGCATTTCTTGATTGGTTATACAACATGAATGATTATTTTGAATGGTACCAAACGAATGATGTTCAACGTATTTGCTTCACGAAAATGAAGTTGGTAGGGTCCGCCAAACGTTACTGGCAAACTGCTCAGCGTAACACTGAGAGATAAGGACACCCACCCATTTCCAGTTGGGCTGAGATGACAGAGAAGTTGAAAGAAAAATATCTCGCTCCTTACTACAAAGACCAGTTGTTCAACCAATTATTAAACCATAGGCAAGGATCGTCTAGTGTAGACAATTACATTGCCAAATTTGAGGAATTGTTATTGAGGAGTGACATCAATGAGGATCCGAGATTCACTGTGTCTAGGTTTGTTAATGGGTTACGAGCGGATATCAAACAAGAGGTTACTATCCATTCCACAGACTCATTAGATGAGGCATATCATAAAGCCCTCAAGTTTGAGAAGTACCTTCAATACCCTTCTCAAAGGCGCGCTTTTATCTCGTCCAATGATCTTCGTCAAGGTCAAGTGACCCCTTCCCCTAGGTTGACCCCTCGACCACAGTCCTCTTTCCCGCGGGCCTCCACAACTCCTAGTTTTGCACTTCTTCCTAGTGAAACCAAGGTTCCTCAAAATCCATACTCTGCTCCCCGGAATGCCATAGAATGTCATTATTGTCATGCAAAAGGCCATATTGCCTCCCGTTGTCCAAATCGCACGTTTGCAATGGAACATGTTGATGAACCTGCCCTTGAGGGCGATTCTGAAATTGTCGCTATTACTCCCATGGAGGATCATGACTATGACAATGACTTACTTGATGATGATCCTCGTACTGATCCACACCATGCTTCTGCCATCATGAGATGCATCTTATCTGCCCCAGCTCCACCTAACAATTGGAAGTGCACCAGCATATTTCACACTATTATTCCACTCAGAAACAAATCCTGTAAAATTGTTATTGATGGGGGTAGTACCATGAATATAGTTTCTAGGACAGCTCTACCTCGGTTCAACCTTCATACGGAACCCCACCCACATCCTTTCCGAGTTGCCTGGGTAGATAAAACTTCTCTCCCTGTTACGAAACGTTGTCTAGTACCCCTTCAAATTGGGCCTTATTCGGAAGATCTGTATTATGATGTTTTACCTATGGATGTTGCTATCATTTTGCTAGGTCGACCATGATGTTAAGCACTTTGGCAGAGAAAACACCTACTCATTTATTCATGGTACAAAAATTGTTTTACTTCACCCTGCCAAACCTACCCCTGCACAAAAGTCTGTTTCCCCTTCTCCTCCCACTGCCCCTGCTAAACGCTTGCAAATATTATCTCCTAAACAATTTGCGCAGGCAGGAACCGAATCTGGTCTAATCTTTGCACTAGGTCTTAAGACCTATGCTAGGCGTAGAAATAAGACTCTACAGTCCTAATCAGAGTAGAATGAGGAGAGTCTTTTCTTATTTATTTTTGAGACTGTGTTATAGTAGGATTCAAAGTACTATTAAGGTTTCATTAGCCTATAAATAGGCCATGTATTCTGTAAAACAGGACAACTTGATTTTTGATTGAATAGAGAAACCTATTTCTCCTTCCTTTCTTCCTCTTTTCACACTAATTCTTCTCTCATATTCTCTCCCTTCGTCTCTGCCCTAGTCCATGCTACATCACTATCCCCATCCGTCGGGTTTGGGGTCGCAGGGTCGGGATTTTTCTTTTATGCTAAGCTGCGTGAGTTTTTCTTTCCCAGTAGCTCACGTGGATGTCAGTTGTGCATCCACGTCAGCATGAACATCGGATAGGTGCGTATACTAGGTGTAGCTAGCATTACGAAAAGAAAATTCACCTGACTCTAGAAAATAAAATACAGTAATACTTGGTATCGCTTTTGTCCTATTGTGACTCGGACACAGAGTCAAAACTCCGTAACAAAGAATCGTGTCCAATTCGGATGTCGCTCAGGAATCGAGAGTCAAGACTTTTTCTTTTGTGGGAAAAGTGTGGTCTTTGTTTGCGTAACTAGAGGAATTTTGTGTACGGACGCCGGTCCCCATCCCCGTCATTGGCCCAGTCACCGTCCCCGTCATCGGCCTCGTCACTAACCTCGTCACCAGCCACGTCACAAGCCTCATCACTGGCCTCGTCACCGGCCTCGTCACTGTCCTCATCACCAGCCTCGTCACCAGCCTCATCACCGATAATTTGTTGTTGTTGGTCGTTATAGTCGCCGGAAAAGACACCCATGTACCTTGACTTTGGTGCAATAGGAGGTATGTCTCTCTCGTCTCTCTCCAACGAGATTTTACCTAGTTGTTTTCCTCGCTATCTCTTCTATCCTTTCTCCTCTTAACTTTTTTTGTAAAGTATTAGGGACTCCGGTATCCTGGTCTGTTCCCCCCCTAAACACCACACTGCTTCAATTCATTAGCTAATAAACTCATGAGAAGTTGTGATTGCAATTCTGCTGGCGACAAGTTATTCGTTTGAATGGGAGCACTTTTCATTAGCTTGCAAGTTATATGTTATCCCCTCTTTTTTTCTTTCTCTTTTGTTCCTCTCTGAGTTCAGCTGAATAGATTACAACATCAATTTCCGGGTATTGCCCAAACGATTGGAAATTGTATTAAGACTGAATCTGCGGTAGTGAGGGGTGGAGTGGAGGTGGAATTAGGTTTCTCTAACACTTGAATCTGATTCAATCGACCTATGTTGTTGCCATCCCTATCCACCTATAAGAGCTGCATGTCAAATTTATGTTGAACGCTTTCTAGATTTGGCTTTAGGTTGTGGCTCCCATGAAGCATAAGTTTACTGTAATTGTATGGTTAATAGTTCGCATGCAAGTATGCAACTGCTCGGAGGATCATAAATACCTGATTGGCAACACTTATTGGAAGTGGGCCTCACGTTTGTATGTCAATATGACTTAAATTATCGAAAGGAGCATATGAATAAGTAGATGTTTATAGGGGCACTTGTTGTTAAGGACGATGAATCGTAAATGTGATATATACAATGGAAAGGGAGATTACAATTAATTAGGAGCGGGCTATTTTCTTTATGATAGATTCTTCATTAAGAAGGTATAATGGTCAGATTATGTTGTTTAAGAGCCACCAGTCACTAGTATTGCAGGAGTGGAAACTACCACCTGATGGATGGAGAAGAAAGTGGACTCATTTTTATTAAAGGATAGAAAAAAATTGAAAAAGAATAGAAAGTGGTATTAGGAAGAGGAATAGAGTGTACAAAGGTCAGGTTACCTAATAATTATTTCAGTATTATTTTTTGTGAAAATATTGAAACTTTTATTAAAAGTAAAGCTAGTGATGCAGTAGTGTTATAGCAATAATACAATCATAAAGATACAAGGCCAACGCCTCTTCTGAGTGTGAATCACATCACACCATATCTGCAATACAGTGAGAAGCTATAAATGTTGCTCTTGCTATCCCTGACTTTGCTATCTTGTCTGTGGTTGAATTGGCAGAACGAGGCACGTTTAACCAGGAAATCCTCCATTCTCTTGTTAGATCCGCCACCTCATCAAATATGCCTTTTAAAGACCATGGGGCAGAGCCCTCTTTTGTTGCCCATCCTACTACCAGTTTAGAGTCCCCTTCTACTTCCAATACTTCTCTACTATATTGCTTTAATATCTTCAGACCGCCTAGTAGTGCTTTTGGTTCAGCTTCATTTGATCCACAATTCCCAACGGGATTAGAATAAGATGCTAGGATCTCTCCTTTATGGTTTCTTATGACTCCTCCTATCCCAACATGGTCATGATTGCATTTAGATGAGCCGTCGAAGTTTAGCTTGATTCTGTGGGGGATAGGAGCCTTGAAGATTGAAACACCAGAAGAATCCTAAAAATTTTTCCAAAATTTTTTACTAATCCCTCTAGGGGCCTAAGTGGAGGAGAGTGAGTTCTATGGAAAGATTATGTTCCACTGTTTCTTCTGTCTAACTCTGAAACCTATATAAATTGTCAAATCAACATTGCCCATGGCGCCCAACTCAACTCATATTTCTATACCTCCCACCCCAACCACCGAGGTGGAATGCAGCATTGAGAGAACTTGAACAAGTTACAACCAATGCAAACAATCCTGCACTGTTACTAGGGGATTTTTATGTAATCTTGAGTCCAGATGAGATATATTCATCCTCTCCAGGATCCTATAGGTTGAACAGGGTTTTTAGGGACTTCATCACTAATGGGAGTTGGAATGATTTGGGTCACAAAGGATCAAGATTCACTTAGTCCAATGACCAGAAATCTGCTAGTCTAGTAATGGCGCGCCTGGATAGGGCACAAGTGAACGATAAATGGCTTCGATCATGGACAGATTTCATGGTCTGCACTCTCCCCAGGGTGAGTTCAGATCATTTCCATATTCTCCTACAACCAAAACCAGAAACAAAAAGAAAACTCCCTTTAGGTTTCAGGCAAAGTGGAGAGAGGGAGTGGGATATGACAAAACAGTCCAGGATGCTTGGTCTTCAGTCACACGCATGAAGCCCCTGAAAAAAAAAAAAAAAAAAAAACAGAATGCTTAATATACGGCTGCAAGCTATAACCAACAGCCTTATGAGGTGGAACAAAGAATCATTTGGCAACTTCCATATAAAAATCAGAGAGCTCTCAGCCTTACAACAAAACCCAACAAACGAGTCCCTCCTAAGCAGAGAAAATGACATACAAAATCATTTGATGAAGTAGTCCCGAATAAATCAAATCAATATATTTCAACAAGCTAGGCAAAGATTATTCAAAGATGGGGATGAAAATTCTCCGTTCTTCCATGCTTTTGCTAGAGCTCGGAAACAAATCAATAGGATCCAATCAATTTAGAGACTAGATGGTCACCATACACCACTGGCCCCTCATCAAAGATGAACTAGTAAACAACATTCAAACTATCTTCCTTTCAGGGGAAATGGACAGAAACCTAAACATAACTTTTATAGTTCTAATCCCTAAAAAAGACAATCGTAAAACCTTCTTGGATTATAGACCCATTAGCCTATGTAATATACTCTATAGAATCCTTACAAAATTCCTAGCCACAAGACTCACAAAAATCATGCCTAACATTGTCTCCCCTACCTAAGCTGCTTTTATTAAGGGGAGACTAATGTCTGATCATATACTAAAAATAAAAAGATGGCTTTCTTCGGAGCTAAGATTGACCACCAAAAAACTTTTGATACCATGTCATGGGGTTTTATGATTCATACCCTTCGATTATTTGGTTTCCCCTTGATTTAGCAAAAGTTAATCTCCTCCTGCCTCAGCACCACAACATATTATATTCATATAAATGGTACCCCTACGGATCCTATTGTCCCTTCTGTGGATTGAGACAAGGAGACCCCTTGTCCCCTTTTCTATTTATCCTAGCAAATGAACTCCTTTCAGTGAGAATTAAACAGGAAATAAATAATAGAAAAATCAAACCCTGAGGCCAATACAAGGTATAGAGGTTGTATGCAACCTACATTATGTGGATGATACACTATTATTTGGCTTAGCTGAACACCAAACAGCAATGCACATTATGCAAACCCTGAACGTATATGCCCAATAATCTGGCCAACACATAAATCCAGCCAAATCTACAATTTTCTTTTCTAGAAATGTGAAAGAAGAAACCAGAGACCAACTGAGCACCATCATGCAGTTCCCTGTATTTGAGAGTTTAGGCCAATATCTAGGTCTGACAATCCCTATCACTAGAATTACTAGGGATACCTATGAGCCACTCACACTTGCCATCAAACAGAAACTCTTCAACATGCCCCTCCACATTTTGACATGCTTTAGCATTCCCAAAAAAGTCTTAGAGAGCATAGAATTGATCTTCAGAAATTTTCTTTGGTCTTACAAGGGAAGCAAAAAAATTCAACTATCAAGTTACTGGCCTTTTGTATGCGAGTCACATAAGGAAGGGGGGTTGGGCCTTAGAAACTTGCAAAGCCTAGGTGAAGCATTCAGAAAAAAGCTCCTTTGGAGAATTTATAATAATAAAAACTCCTTATGGCCTCTGTTTATGAGAACCAAATATGGTAATTCTCCTCATGAAGCTCGCATGAAATCAAAATATAACAACTCACTTGTCTGGAACCAGATATCAAAACATCTCCAGACTCTCATAAGGTCCTCCAAATATCTTATAGGAAAAAGCTCCTAGACCACCATATGGTTTGATACCTGGGTGGATGGCTTAGACCAACCCCTTATAAACTTACTGAGACTCATTGTAGGACTACACTTTGTTACATCGAAAGTTACCTCACTACTCTCTCTAGAAAATCATTGGAATGAATCTCACATCCAGAGCCTATGGCATATGGATGTTGCAAACTTAATCATAGACTCCCCATGCCAAGCAATGCAAGAGGACAAAATGATTTGGTCGCCCTCTAGTGATGATACCTTTTCGATCAAAATAGCCAATCATCGGTAGTTTAAAGAGTCAAAGATTAAAAATTTTAGGCAAACGAGTATCCCAAGAGACATTATTTGGTCAAATATCTGGAAGATAAAAGCACTCCCAAAGCAGAAGATCTTCCTCTTGTCAGTCCTGCAAGGCTGACCAATTAGCTACGAGAAACATCCAAGTAGACAAAGCATGCCCAATCTGTGGGCTTGAACAGGAATCAGTGCATCACATACTTGTACAATGCCAATTTGCACAAAGTGTTTGAATAGAAGTTAAGTCCAGTACCATTTGCAGTTCAGAAAATTTGAATATTCGCACCTTCCAACTGAAAGTACTCCAATCACAGCCTACAAAAACCTACCCAAAACACATACTACAAACCCCCCCCTCCCAATACCCCAAACATGATGGGTAGTGGTGTTATAATTAATAGCATTCAAATGGGACCCATCTCACAGCTTCCCGAGAAAACATCACTAGCATCTTGACCTTGGAGTAATGAAGCTGAACACATGGCATTTCACCTTGCATTAACCTGATACAAAATTTTTTTGCCAATACACCATATTTAATACAAGGGGACTTGTAGCTTGTAATACAAATGTTGCAGGGATTAAAAGCAGCCACTGAAGATGGGAGTGTATGATCACCACATGCCGAAGAACTCTGAGGAATCTACCTCGCGCACAAGTGCAGCACTAGTTTAGAGAAGATAACAGGGTAGAAGACATTTTGACCAAGAGAGCAACAACATTGGTAGAGGAGGGTATCTTTAAAATTCATATTTGGTACAACAGATTTCCTTTTTTTGCAAACCTAAAATTCTCGGATGACTGTATGTACCTACAGAACCTCACAGAACTACACTCCTCCTACTTGATTAATCGAAATATTGCTTCAAATAAAAAAAATTTGAAAGGGATTGTGCTATTTGTTGGAGACGATGGTGTAAAGAGGAGGAAGGGGGAGTGGATAAATACGGGTGCGTGTAGGAATTCCACGTGGATTTGACCAGAGGGATGTAGGAAGCATGTTCAGGCCACATGGCTTGGTATTTGAATGGTCTGGAAACGATTTGGTGAGGGGAAGAGAGGAGAGAAGAAGGGTATTGTGATCAGAACGGACGCAGTGAAGGATAGATGAAAGAATTAGGCCAGAGTTGAAACAATCTAGGATTTATGAAAGCATGGTCAAGACGGGCAAGGGTAAGCTTTTCATTTTTTTTTGCATATGTCCATGCAAAGTTTGGGTCAGTGTATTGAATTTCAAGCCAACCATGATGCATGACGAAGTCTTGGAAAGCTTTGTGGTCTCTTTATGGGGTGATTGAAAAGTTTTCATTTGGTGAGAGAGCAGCATTAAAGTCTTCTATAATTAGAGAGGTTACATTTTTATGGTAGGAATAGTCTTCTACTTTGGTGAGTGCTAGGTGCCATATTTGGGGTTGGGGTGGTTGGTATATGAAGGTGTCATAAACAATAGTGCTATTTTGTATGCTTAGATGACAATGAATATGAAGGGGGGAATAGTTGACGACGCTTAAGGACACATGCAGTTTCTATTAGACCACTTGCCACCACTGAGACCCTCGGCCAGGGAGAGATGAGATAATGGGGGTAGGATCGTACTGGCCAATTATAAGTGGTTTGTGTTTTAGACAATTTTGTTTCAGATATATGATATATGGGTGATGTGTGTAAGTGTGTGGTGGTGCATGTTTAGCCAACGAATTGTGTCCCTTGTGCATTCCATACTAAAGTGGTAAACATAATAATGTTATAAATAAAGCTGTCGTTAACTTTGTACCTGGCGACGCTAGTTGGACAGTAGGTGCTCCAGTCACCATGCAAGAAGCCTTGAACTCCATTCCTATGGCATCTTCTTCATCTGATTTGGAAAATGGATAACTAGGATGATGCAATCCTCTTGTGAAAAGAAGTCAGTCGTGGAGGAAGGGCAGGCATAGGCATATCCCCTGGAGCACAGATGGGGGAGATTATCTGCCTAAGAGATTATCTACCATAGATATTTTCCCGAAAACTCCAACTCACCCAGTCAAAACTTCAGCCAATCATTGTTATTGGGATATGATTGGTAGTCTCCCATCATTTTATATTTTCGGCAATTTATTTATGTCATGATTTTTGTTCAAGAAGCATTATGATTCAGTTGCTTAGCCTATAAAAAGATAATGTTGGATATTGGAATGAGAAATTAATGCATTACGATAAACGTTCAAGATTTTTTAGGAAACATTTAAGAAAATACTATGATTATTAATATCCAGTAGCTTTGTGATTCATATTCATCATATCATTATGTGTTTCAGTCTTCGAAAATATGGAACTAATCCTTGTTTTAATAATGACATTCTTTTTTTTAATAGTATTGTTGGTTAATGTGGAAGGTAGAGTATTAGAAAAAGACGCCCGTAAATATCTGTAGCCTGAAGTACTGATGACCATCAGACTTACCTCTGGAATGGGGGATTATATTTGTTGTTGGGATGTCCTCTCTGGTGATGTGTTCCTACTTGTAGGAAGCCAGGCTTTGGCCAAGTACCCCGTGGGTGGCTGCCTGATGAATGAAGGATATTGTCTGGCTTGACAAATAAGAGTGTCTACGTGTGGGATTTGGCTGTTGAATTTGATGGTTGGTAGATTATTACAATATGTATGGTAAATGAAATTCTGTTACTTGAGAGGAAAACAAAGCATGAGTGGTTGGATGAGAAGAGCAGCACTAACTTCATTTTTCCAGTCCAGAGGTGATAAATGTTTGTCGTAAATCTTATAAATCAAGAGATTCATTTGTGGAAGATAGTTGGGGAAATTCAACTTGTTGCCAAGTATAAAGGTCATAAAACGACCTGATTTGTAATTAGATCTTTTTTTGGTGGGTTGAAGCAAGTTTTCATTGCCACTGCAAATGAGGATTCACAGGTATGTGTTTATGCTCTGTTTCATTTCCATATTGTGCTTTTCTCTGAGTTTCAACTTTTTTTATGTATATCCTAAACAATTATTAGGAAATATTGCTTCATATCTATCAGTTATCTAAACTCCAAACCCGCAGAGTTGTTGAATCTGAACTTTCAAAAAAACAAAAAATAGAGTTGTTGAATCTGGATAATGTGTTATTTATTCTGACTTTACAATATGTTTATCCCTATGCACTCGATTATTATTTTGAAGCATCATCTGTCACAAAATTAACTATATTTTACTGTCTAGAATTCGTTGATAGCAATATATAGTATTTGTTTTTTCTGTCAGTGTCTTTAAGTGAATTTCAGAGTCCTTAACTTATGTCTGCACTAAGGACATCGGAAATCTGCTCTTTGTTCATATGCAATCTTTTTGTCTAGAGGCTCATTTTCTCGCTTGAGGCAATTGGGAACTTCTAAAGATGTTGGAGCTGTTAGAAGAGTCGAGTTCCTACAGCTTAACGAGTGCATGGTGAAGAATCCAGATTATCCTTTTTGCAAGTCCCTAGCACAATCTCACTCAGGGTTTAGAGGTCTCCTTTATAATTTCTTTATCTTTATGCTAGGTATAATAGCATTGCCACACTTTGGACGAGGCACGAGAAACAATGCAGGTAGTGAAGTTCCAGTGCTATTTATTTGTGAAGCTTGTGTGGAAATAAGTGTCGAAGGTCTTGGTAACTGTGTGTTTAAGTCACAAAAAGTAAGGTCTACACTGGCGTGGATATTGAAGAGAACGGAACAAGAGATCTGTACGTAAGAGCTGTTTGGATTCTGGACTCCCCATGGCATGGGTTGCTTCTAATTTACCTTTCTTCTCACAGGTACAAATAGTCTATGCTGAAAAAATCAACATAACGCGTTTTGTGTCATCCATTATTTCTTCTTTATTTTGTAATTAGCTCTGCAAAATAATAGGAGAAACTCGTTATTTGTAGTGCTACAAGAGAGCTGTTAGAGGTGTTGCCTGGGCACTCTAGTTCTACTAATTGTGCCAGTTCATACTCACATATGTTGGCATCGACCAACGATGATTGTACAATTCGTATATGGGGATTAAATCGGCAACTGTGAAGAGGTAGGAAGCTTGCAGCAAAGGAGTGGCTCACTATTGCAACATAAGCCTTTGTGATTCAAAATAAAAAAATCGTGTTGGTGACAACAGGTACTTCGATTCTTCCACCATACCCTGATTGAAGATGTAAATTCTCCATTCGCACATCTCTAACTTGGGCAGCTCATGACAAAAAAATGTGTAAATTAAGTTGAACGATCTTTCTATCAGTCAATTAAGTGTACCATGACCAAATTGTAGTTCATCTTTTACATATTTCTTTCCTTCAATTAAGTTTCTTAGGCAGCATTGAGGCTCCAACCCTGGAGTTTGTGGCTACGGTTCTTTGAACCTGGGATGGTGGGGCCGGGAAGTTTTTTCCACCGTAGGTAGAACACTCATTTAGCTCTTTTTAGCCAAATCACTTGTTGGTAACTCTTTCCTTCAAAATATATGCGCATTAACATTCTTCCAATGGTAGTTTTTTGCAAGTCTAGTATGTTGGTATCTATGGCCCATCAATTGTTAATAGCAGTTGGGTATACATTGAGTCTGGTTTATGTCTTGTTGAATGTAGTTCAATTGATGGGGTTTGCTCGGTTAATGTTGATTTATATATTTTAACCTTATGTTTAGAATGAGACTAAAACCAACCCGAAGGTCCAGGAGAGTTGGTTATCACAAAAAGAAAAATTGAGAGTAAACACGAGATGGTATCTTGCTGATTCCCTTTGCATCACTCATGGTTACTGAAAAGATGAAGGAGAGAAAATCCCTGTGTTTTTGAAAAACTGAACGTTTGAACCAGTAGAGCATCCGATTCTGGTTTAACCGGTATAAGTTGTATCTAATTAAAAAAAATTCATAACAATATTATTCAAAAAAACAAATATAAAAGTATAAAAGCTATTAAAAGTGGTAAAATGGTAACTAGACTGGTTCAATCGGTCTGGTCCGTTTTACGGTCTCAGCGGTTGAACTGTTAAAACCTGTCAGGTTTTATGACTTTTTTCAGGTTTTAAAGAAAACCAAACCGTTCGAATCCCCGGTTTTGATTGAATCCAATCGAACCGGCCGGCGGTTTGGTTTTTAAAATACTGATAAATCCTCCTAAATGGATATATTCATAAGTGGATGAATTGTGTGCTATTTAAAGTTGTGCAACTTGAAAATCAAATGCTAAGGATTAATCCTGTTAATATTTAAGTCGTAAAGCGACACCTTTTCAGCTTTCTAATTAAAGTTCTGGTCGAGGTTGTAACTAGAGTGACATTTTAAACTCCAATTAAAAGAGTATGCTATGCATGTGTGTCAGGTACTTCTGATGACGTGGGTATCCATGTCCTAATCCACCTCACCAAACTCTAAAGTCTAAACCTTATACTCTAAACACTAAATCTTAAATCCTAAACCCTATATTCAATTAAACCCTAAATATTATATCCTAAATCCTAAACTCAATTAAACCCTAAATATTAAATCCTAAATCTAGACCCTATACTCTAAACCCCAAAGTGGATGATGAGTACTGGCATCCAACGTCATAGGAAGTACCCAACAGGCGTATGTCCCACCGTACGCATGTCATTATCCCAATTAGAAATATAACTGATTGTGAACAAGAGAGAGCGCGAGACAGGATGCAGGGGAATATATATAGTATGGGACTTAATGGTTGAAATCAGTGTTATAAATTAAGACCAGAGCAAGCACCTAAGCAAGTACAAAAGTAAAAGACTTTGTTTAATTTTCTTGTTCCGTATTTGATAAAAAAGGAAAATTTCTCCATCGACATCGTCCAAATTGTGTCGAAGTATTTATGAGACCTTAAACCTTAATATCACTTCAAGATTCGGCACAAAAAAGAAAAGGAAGAAAGAAAAAATTGAAACAATATCAATGATCAGTTCTTGATCATTTTCTACAATAAGATCAAAATGATCAGAATGTACATGATTGTACGTACTTCACTAAAATCACGCTCGATCGAGCGAATTCTTTTTTATGAACAAAGATAAAATAGATTCAAGCGTCGACCGTGACTCCACGATCTTTATAATTGCCATTCATTACAAAGAACCTTGACGGCTTCGGATGGAAAATCGTCCGGCTGTGAAGGTCCTGAGTAGTGCGGTTGGACGGAGCGATGAGCCGCCAAAGAAGATAGGCTCTCAAAGCCATTCGCACTGAGTAGTATTCGCGGCCATTGACAGAGACCGCGAGAGTAGTAGTAGCAGTGCTCGGATCAGTAGAAAGATTCCTGCAGGCGTTTCTGTGGAAACTGCATCGAAAAGAGCCCAAATGATTCGTGGGCGAGCACATATGCAGGTGCGCCGAGAAGGAACAAATTTCTGGGGCCTCACCGCGGACGAGAACGAAGAGGCCATGGTTCTTGATTTCTGATGCTCGAAGCAGAGCTGAGTTTAGAGAGTGAGTGAGTGAGTGAGTGAACCCGTGTGTTTGCAGCCATATATATATGAGGTAGTTATATATAAGAGATACTGAAAACGTGAAATGATTCTATTGTCCTCTTAAGTTTTCGTGGAAATTACTGAGAAGGGCAACCGGAGTCAGACGGCATATATACTCTCGTGGCAATTATAAAATCGTTAATGATCAGGTAAACGAATCACCAAGAGAGAATAGGGCAGTGATTGGTAAATATCATCGACAAATTTTTTATTATGGAGCAACTCTTACGAGTCAAAAACGAATCACCAAGAGAGAATTTTATAAGGATACACCGACTGATCGATCTAATTAACCCTCTTACATCCATAAACACATTAATTTACACTATGACTAATCAAACTAACCCACCCCACTACCCGGCCCGAATCATCATCATCTCCCAAAACGAACAAGAAAGAACGAAAAAGAACAAAAAAAACTATGAACAAGTAGAAGATCAGAAAAGTAAGAAGCTGCTAGAGAGTTTAATTAACTCGCGCGCGCCTAGCAAGCCATCTGATCTCGGAAAGGTGATATTTCTTCGAAAATGGGAAGTCTCTTGGACCGGAACGGTGTCCATTCGTTCATGAGCAAGTCCAGCCTTTGCACGATGACTTGTTCAAGATCATCGTCGGAGGAGGAAGAACCCTGCTGAACGGCCTCATGTCGATCACCGGAGTAGTCCATCTGATCATGAAGAAGGCGCTGCTGCAGGGACTCGATCTCCGATACCAACTCCAGTGCGCGGGCTTGGGACTTGGAGTCGTCGGAGCCGGCGACTCGGCCTGGAGGACGTCCTCCAGGACCGACCGGGCGTCCCCGTACCGGCCTTGACTCGTCAGGCACAGACTCAAATTGCACGCCTTGTTCGCGTCCGGCTCGATCGTCTGAGCCTTCCGGTAAACCGCTTCCGCCGCTACGTAGTTGCCTTGCTGCATGTAAGCCCACCCCAAGTTCCCCTGTCAAGACGTCCGCCGTATAATATATACTTCATCAGCACCGCGTCATTCATGAATAAAAGAAAGAAAGAGAAGACATAATTAATTGATTGTAGTTTAATAATTACCAGTATCCTTGAGGTCTCCTGCTTGACGGAGACCTGAAACTTTTTGCCGTGGGAGCGAGCGGTCTTCGTCGCCTTCCCGTTGAACACCTCCCCTTGGTATATCAGCCGTAGCTTTCGTTTAAACAGCTCGATCTGCTCCTCAACCATTCCACATTTCTGCCAAGTACTTCTAAAACTTAATTACCATCATCTCCAAAACATATTATATATATCCCAAAATACCATGGATTCCACATTTGTTCCTTCTTTTTGTGCTCTTAAAAGTGGGCAATATGGGAAGAGACCCATGTACGAGTTTGAATCTAATACCATGTAAGATTAGATCGAATGTCTATCCCAAAATCACTAACGAAAGTTAGGATCTTTGGATCTATATATTTTACTTGTATTTATGTAAGCTAGGGCAAAAAAAAAAAATCATAAAGGCTTTTATAGAAATAGTAGGTAGCCCACTCACTTTGTAGAGGTCGATGAGCACATTGTCGAGTGATTCTTGGGCTTGTTTGGAGCAGCGATCTCTGAACGATTTAATGGCTTCAATGGCCTCGGCAGACCTGTCCTGCTGCTTCATCACCACCGCCATGTCTTTCAGGGCGCTGTCAACGCGGTCTCCCGCATTTATCGCTTTCCAGAAAAGAACGATAGCGGCTTCCGGGTCCTTATCCACTAGCTGAACGTACGTACAGATCATCAGTACCCATGTTAGAATTCGACCAACGCATGCAAACCGTAATAATTCCCCCTTTCGACAATATTATTCATAATTTAAGAATATGGTATTAAGTTTCCGAGAACAGGCCAGAATATTATCCTTGATGAAAGAGGATCATCAAATGCCACGCGAATATATATCAATTTCCTCTTCTTTCTTCGTTTTTCTGTTCCGGCCTTTTCAATCTTGTTGTGAGAATATCTTTCATAGTTTATTGAACGTGATAATTGCGTCGATCAGTTTGATTTCGCGACTTGAACTACACGCCACCAATAACAAGGGAACAGTAAAGAATATATACCATGAGCCAATGAGGGAAAGGAAGGAAATATTAATACTGAAGAATATATCGGAACAGCGCGAAAACAAGAAAAATTAACACGAATACGCCAATCTGGACCGAAAGATTGATCAGCTAGACCAGAGGAGAACAAATTGTGAGATTGATATTCGAACTTATGGGAGAAGACAATATGGGGAAAAAAAACACAGATAATTTATGGGAGAAGCAATGCCACATGCTTGAATTTTTAGCAGTATATATATTAATCTTCCTAGCAAGCAATTCCCCGTGCTAATGAAAATTCATGAAAGAAATGAGAGATGGACTTGATAATAGTTATCGGAATGAGATGCAACCAATTAAAAATTAAGACTAACGAGCTGGCACGAACAGAGAAAAAGCAAATCAACGAGAATCAAGAAAAGTAAAAATTAGGCGCGTTTTCTTTTTCGTTATTTTGAACGAGTAAAAATCAAATCCAGATCGGCTTAAATCAATATGAGAATCCTACATCAATCAACACGCGAAAATCTGTTTTAACATCTCATTTCGGTTTCCCGCGCCTCAACATCTCAATCAATCACAGAAACAAGTTTCTCATCGAGCCGAAGAACCGAAAAAGGAACAAGACGCCGGCAAATTAACATCCGCGCGGCAAGAGCTCAGAACAGATCGGGAACGGCCGAAACGTAACAATTAATAAAAAAAATCAATAGACAGATCGAGAACTTATAAAAAGAAAACAAAAAATCGAAATTCTACGCCGAGAAGCTTCAAAACTAACAAAACGGAGAAAAGTAACAAAAAAATGGAAAATACATTCATCCGTACTACCTGAGCCTGTTTAGCTCGAACGTAAGGGCTATCACCAAAATACAACAATTAATAATATATATATATATATATATATATATATATATATTCTCCCGCTAAACGATAGAAACTCAATAGACAGATCGAGAACTCATCAGAAACAGATCGAAGAATTCGAAATTTTACCGCGAGAAACTTCAAGACTAACAAAACGGAAAATACATTCATCCGTACTACCTGAGCGTGTTTAGCTCGAACGTAAGGGCTATCACCGGCCGGAACCTTGTGGACGACATGGAACAGATCCTTCCTCTCCGCTTTCTTCGGCGACATCGGGATCAATTCCCCGGCGGTGACGTACTTCTTCTCGATCTGGTCCGTCCTCGAAATCCGGCTGGAGAGAAGGGGGGATAATCGGCGCCGGGTTTCCGCTTCGACGGCCTCGGCGAGCGGCTCTTCTGGACACATAAATACGAATTGGGAGAAACGCATCTGGACGGGAACGCGACCGGGTTCGTTTCGTTCATAGTTTTTGGAGTTTTGGGACTGAGGAGCGGGTTTAGGGGGCAAGGGAGGCTTCTCTTCTCCAACCGTATGTCCACGACACGTGCGAAATAACTTGGCACGCTTAAGATAATCAACGTGGCGCTTCCAAACTTCTCTCATGTTTGGGGTCGCTTTTCTTTTTCTTTTTCAATTAAAAAACAAAAACTAATTTCTAATATCTTAGTAAAAAAAATTAAAACTAAAATTACTCGTAATATTTTGAATAATAAATTTTATGAATAGAAAAAAAATTTCATCTAAAAATAGTGATTTCTTCTTCCTCCCTTTCCATTAAAACAACCTAGAGTCAAGGGGGTAGAGTTTTCTAACTAGTGTTTTAAATTTTACTGTGACTGACGTGGTAGTTTTCCTAGCAGCCTAATTGGTAGTTCAGATAAAGTCTTGGGTTTATGCTTACCTATAGAATAGGAAGATAGTTTTTTTTTATCTCTTATACTAATTGTCAACGAGGACATCACGTTACACTATAAACAGTAAATTTGGCAATACACATATCACCACTCTTTAAAAATTGAATTAGTCTCATTGAACTGATACTAAGGTTGATTCTGGTTGCACCCTGTTAAACAAGGTTAAACTATGGGTTAAACTGTAATATAATGTTACATACTTCAACGATTTTTGGAGCAATATAACATGGTTGGTCAATTTGAATGCTCAATTCAAATTTTAAAGGTTGTTGAATCTAGTCTTACTACCTCCAGCAATTTTTTGGTTTTGTCTTTCAGTTGTGTTTCAGCAATTAGATCAGGTCCGATTAGAATGGGATTGTTGAGCAAATCTGGCAAAAGCTTCACTTGTTTAATTATATTAAATGGGTATAAATTGTGAATCTCTTTATAGTTTGAGGTTACCCATTTAAGTATAAAGAAGTAAAAACCTATAAAATAATTAACATGTAATCATTTAAACTAAAAGATGGGAGTTTGTCACGTAACTAAACAAGTTTTTCAAGTAGTAAAATATTAATTATTGATGGTCTTGTTTAAATTTTACCCAAGCTTGACCTGAAGTCATATGTTGTTAAACACTTAACCTGATATATGAATTCGGATTTAGGTTTACAATAGAGAAATCCAACTCAAACTTGCAAAGCCCTTCTTATGCTACATTTGGTCGGGTACTAGAGACTGTAGGACTTGTTAATGCAACAATACAAATATATAAAAATATAAAAAATGAACTTAGACCAATGTTTAAAAAACGGAACCGACCTTCAAACCAGTGACAGCTCTGGTTTTAGTTCAACCAGCTCTGGTTTCAGCACAGGAAAACACCCTATGTTGATTTAAACTGTTAAATAGAAAAACAAAAGGTCACATAGCATTGTTCTTATCATTTTTCACATCCTGTCTCCACTGTTTCTGTTCTCCTTTCAAACATCACGACGAGCTGTCGTTTCTTCTCTAAAACATTTGTCTCCAATTTCGAATCAGCCTCATCCAATCAAAGACATCAATTATTCAGGAAGACGGTCTTTTGATAAGAATAAACCTTTGAACTCCACGAGCGAAACCAAACGCTCCCCAAAAGGCAGAATACAGGAACTACGAAGCTCTGCTATATCAGCTAATTAAGCAGACAGACCCACCTCTTGTCACAGACGTGCATCTCCATCTATTTGCTAAACACACAAAAAAGTCAGGCACATAAAAGCGGTCCTCTTTCTATTCGTAGTTTTAAACAACAACATGAAGTCAGGTGTTAAATCCGCACTTTTAATCGAGAGGGGCATTCAAAGTAAGAAACAACAAAATTTATGGAACATATTTAACTAACGAAAAATGGATATACAGGAGGAAGTTCACCACGGACTGATGATGCAGGGACCGGGGAAAAACACAGCGCAACCTAATTACAGATATGCCTAGTTATGTACTACTCTCTGAAAGTAAAAGCAACAAACCAACAAGCCAGCTCACATCATATCCACATATCAGCAAGGTAGGAACTTAATCAACTAGCCCTTCACGCACATTTCAGAGAATTCACCCATATTTCACGCTCAAAACAGAAAATTTTCCCCACTAAACCAATCCCAGCAGCATTAGGATAAACCACTTCTTTTTTACTAGGCTTGCCTACCGCCACCTCTTCCACGACCTCCTCCCATCCTTCCCCGGCCACGGCCGTACCCCCTACCACCACCACCACCTCCTCCTCTGCCTCTCTCATACCCACCTGCAGGTCAAGATAATCATGCTTTAAGTACTCACAAAAAAAACTTCCATACACATCCAGTGCAGCAGTACTGATTAAGAATATGTACCTCGATATCCCCAGCTTCTGCCACCACGTCCACCACCTCGGTTCCAGTTGTCATAGTTCCATCCACCATTTTCTAATGCACAGAGGAGAATCATTACAAGGAAGAAAATAAAGCCATATATAAGCAACTAACAGTTGATACCTTGGTAGTTGTTGTACCCTCCTCTGCCCCAACCTCTTCCTCTTCCTCTGCCTCGACCACGCCCCCGCCCATATGAATCTACTAAAACAAACCAGACTTTGAGCCAACCATTACTTTGGTAACAAAAAGAATTTCAAAAACATGTGGACCTAAGTCCATATGAGCACTTAGGTGCCCCCATTTTGCATTCTTTTACCAAATTTGTTTCTGAAACACTTAAAATTTTTTGTTAAAGCAATAGGCGTGGCAGTTTCCAATTACAAGCAAAAGTATATAGAATAATTTTTTTTAATCCTCAAAGTATATAGAGTCATAGAAGCAAAATTAAAATGTCATCCTGTACATGACCAAGTGATGCCAAGGTCACATAAAGATGAAGCATATGAATTAAAATATATTTTTCTAAATACGTGTATAAAATAATAAACAAATGTAGACTTACAAAAAAACTTTACTTTTATTTATTATTTAATATACAGATTTTTATGTTATTGAAAAAAATCTTATCCTTTCTTATTTTTAACGAAAATGGCCATTGCCATAAATCTTCCAAATAAAGTTTTTTACAATAAGAAAAAGTTGGATGCAGCCAACCATGACTGTACTCAACTCCAGCTTCCTTTTCTTTAAATTAAAATGATATCTAACATATGATCACTTACCATCATTTGGACCAGCTACAGGACCCAGAGCCTGTTTGGGTAGATGCTGCTGTTGTTGGTATTGGTGCTGCTGCTGATACTGCGGCTTTGGTTGTTCAAAATACAGGGGAGCTTGGTACCTAAAACAAAATCCTTTTTTTCTCAAACTATCATCTTATCAAATGAAGTCTGCATCCAACTCAGCTTACCGAGTTGACAACCAAGGAATTTTAAGCTATGCAAATAAAAATAAATTTCATTACCCAGGGGAGTTCTTGTTCAGCTCTTTAGTTGAAAGAGATATAGAAATCATAGAAACATGGCGTGTCATCTCCAACCTGCACAGAACAATTGCAGTTGAAGCACCAACTAAGACACTACATTGATAGGCTAAAAAGTAACACAAATACATGTACAGCTAAAGGATATGAAGAGACTTACGGCACAAGGCCTTCTTCAATTGGTTCCCATACATCAGTTATACTTGTTGAACTGATAGTGGTATCTTGATGCAAGCCAGGTATTTTCTTCTGTTTTACAAACAGATATTGTTCCAACCAACAGTGACCTCAGGCTGGGTTTGCAAAATTGAAATAAATTAGCAGAAGCAAATGCAGGCAGCTGAAACTGACCTTGATAATCTCTGAAATGGCCACTGTCTTGCTTATTGCCTGTCCCATTGCCTTCAATACAATTTCACGCACGCGTTTCTCCTGCCATTTAAATTAAATCACAAGAATCAGCATAAAACACAAGAGATAACAACTTCTATGTGATAGATAATGATCATTGGAAAACAAAGAGGAAACCTACAGAACACTAACAATGTAAACCATTTGTGACAGTGGACCTGAATGGGCAAAACAAAGGAAACAATTGCTATTGCAATCATGTCTTATCAATATAAAAATATGCTAAGCTCCTACATGAATTGAAGACCCTAAAAGATGCTCCCAAAGTTGAATTGTCTGTCACTTTGAGAGAGAAAATCTACAAGCAAGGAGAAGACAAAAATTTCCTATTTATGTCACAAATAGCTCAATTTGCAGACTTCACATAAAATTGCACTTCTAAAATTACACTCGATTTCAATTCTCCAATGCACCGATACACAACGAATGTGAAGATCAATTTTTTGTATTAAAGAAAACTATACAAATACCATACATATTCAACCAATATCCTGTAATGACTCTCCTTGTTTTTTTCCTTTAAAATAGAGATTGGCTTTTGGCTTAGAGGTCATCCTCCATTGTGGTCGTACAATCATGAAATTTGGGGTGTATATGTTCAAGTATGATATCCAACATATCATCAGTAATATTTGATAAAAAAAACCCAAAGACCCTCCACCTGCACGGTTGTTAGAGGAAGTCCATGAGCCAAAAAACTCTAACAAGACATGGTTCTACAGGTTATTGCATAAGAAACAATTGAACACTTTTCAACACCAGTAAAATTCAATTTTAATATCGAAGCTGTAACTAAATAAAAAAAAGATTTCCCATTCCACTTATGGGTCAGTGATATAGATAAAAGAGCAATACTTAAAGTTGAAATGGAAACCGGACAAATTTGCACCAGGTTTGTAAAACCAACCCTATCCACTACCAGCTATCAGAACAGAGCGCCACCTTATCCAGTGATGATGTTGCATTTCCAAATCATTCCACCTCATTATTTAGAAACTGTTCTCACCTATTATGAACTTCTAAAATCTTTAGAAATAAGGAAAGAAAGGGCACAGGTACGTTTTTTTAATGAGCTGAAATCACCTTTTCTTACAAATCTGTGTTTAACATAACTTCTTTATCCCTTTTATCCCAAGTATTTCAATCCAAGATATTAGGTAAGGGAGCCACAAGACTGCAGGTATGGTTGGTATTACCCTATTCCTACCCCTACCTCATCTTGCAGGTTAGATTGAAGAAACCTAGCCCAAACTGGAGTAATTTGTACAAGTTGGATTTCATATTGAACCCAGCCAGGTTGCATCTCTAGTTAAAACCGAAACAAAATTGACGATCCAATACCACAATCTGCTCAAACTGCAAGATATCCTAAAAGTCATATATAGATTCAGCAGTCATGAACGTGTTTCAAAGTATCACTTCAAGGATGGTTTTAAGAGAACGGTAAGAACTCTAAGACAATGGAAATCCAGATTGTCTTTGCAAACATTGAAGCAAAGATGGATCCTCATGACTGCATTCAGAAAACATCCAAAATACATTTTCAAAAACTAATACATTTAGAAGTGCTTTCAAGCTTCGAGTGGAGACCCCACATAACACCCATCTCCACTACACCCTCACATTGGCAGTCTGGGGGGTTGTTCTACACAAAGGCGCAACCATATATGCTCCAAAGACTATCTCATACTTGTTCAAATCCTACACCTGACCACCATCTGAATATCCCAGAAATCATAACAAAGCTGCATTGGCAGCAATTCCTTGGCACGCCTGACTGGAATGGGACAAAAATATCTTCAACCACTCATCAAGATCTCTGAAAAATACTATAATCATGCTCTCCGAGCAGTTAACAGCGTCCCTTACCAAATTGCTCAAAAAAACTTGAGTGCATAAAATTAAACAGCCCATGAAGGTCCACATGACAAGGCACATAGAGAATCCAAACACAATCAGAACAGTACGAGAAAGAAACAAGTACACAAAATGGACAACAGTCTGTGTGTCAAAAGAAAAGACTCATAATTGCTATGTCAATATATTAAAGCCTTCTTGTAAATCATCAGTATCTTTAATCAACATCGGATACAATATGGAGAAAAGATCCAGAAGCTATAAAAACTAGAATATATTGCCCTAGGCGATTCTTAATAGCAACTACTGCATATAACGTGCTAAGCTAAGTAACTAAACTTAACATAGTAGGACTATTTCGATGTGACACGGCAAAACAGTTTAGGAAACAGGGGAAATCAGAAGAAATGGAATTGAAACAGCTAAGGGAAAAACAGCTAAGAAAAGCAAGTGCTTGGAAGTGCTTGGAAGTGCAATCAGTGTCCTAACCAACATTCCCATGTATCACAACTAGGGCCTAAATCACGATTGCCGGTAAATGTAACCATACGAATGTGAGAAACTACACACACCCCACCCAGGATGAAAATGTTTAGATGAACAACCCGCTTCACTACAACTAGTACGCGGATTAGATTAAAGATTCCATACAAGCACACATGACACAACTAATTATCTGCCTTAAAATGTCACCATATCCAGTAAAACAAGAAGGTTCCGCACAAATAAACTAATAACAATAAAAATAACAATTATAATAATATTAAATAATTGTAGTAATAAATTCCCCCCGAAACAAGCGCACGAGGAATACAACTGCGACTAAGTGAATTCAGATGAAAGGCAGATTACACTGACCAAAAAAGGTAGTCATGCAAATAAACAAAGGAGAAAAAGGACCGACATAATGAAAACCCAAATGAAAGCTGAAATCCCAGCAAAAACACGAGACAGTAATTAATGAAACCTACCAGCCCGGCGAGAAACGAAACGAGCGGCATATCAGAGGAAACGAAACACGAAGGCGCAAAAGAAGACAAACACCAAGTAAAGGTTCAAAAAATTTAAAAAAAAAAACATAAACCACTAAATAGAAAGAAGGCATGCATAAACAAACATACCTGAAGAAGACTGGTAGCATAGCTGATGTAGTTCCTTATCAGTCCTTGCGTGGTGATTCGGATCTCGTTCTCTTTAATCGTCGTCTCAGGCCTGGGCTTCTCGACTCTCTGGTATCTATCCATGGTTTTTCTGCGTCCGACGGAAGCAAGATACAGAGTTAAAAAACAGAGACAATCCGTCCAGAGTTTATCCCGAACACACTGTGGGAAGAGGCTAAAGAGAGAGAGAGAGAGAAAGAGGCGGGGCGGAGTAGCAGCGCGGAGAGTGGCCCACAGGCTAAAACCCTAAAGCAACACCCACTTGTGTGACTCTCTTTTTCCTCTCGATTCTAAAAACCCTCAAACGCTTAAACCCTGGCAAAGGGAACTCTTCTCCTTATTTAATGCTTAAGAGTAGAGTGAAGAGTGTGTGTGTGTGCAGGCAGATTAGGGCACGTTCAGATTTGGATAGAAGCACGCAAGAGGGTGAGAAAGCAGAGGAGAGCGATGATGGCACGCACGCACGCCCCAACGACTCGACACAGCCAGCTACACTGGATTTTTCGCTTAGGCCAAAGCGTTACCGGCTACTTAGAGGAGACAGGCATACATTACATAAGGGGAACAAATAACAAATAAAAAAAAACTTAAATTCTTATAAAATATAATAGAATAATATTAGGTGCACCTAGCCTACGTACATACCTGATGTACATGTTAATTTAAGCCCTTAAAAATATAAAAAAATATTTTTTATTTTATAAAATCTTATATTCTAAAGGATAAACCCTAACCATCAATGATTTAAATTAACATGTACATGGATAGGTATTGTGCATAGGTGTAACTAGCATTTTCTAATATAATATATGCACATGATCAAATCATTTATATATGCAAAATTTGGACATTCTACTATTTTAATAAAATTAATAAAAATATTACACAATTTTTAGAAAAAGCAGTTGCATTTATAAAAGTAGATGATAAGATTTCTAAGAAATTACTGAAATGTAGTCATTAGTCACCCTTATGTTTAGCACTTTTATATTTTCTTGTGCATTTTTTTGGAAGTATAGGTTTTCCAGTAATGCTATGCGCACACTTGGGTATACGCATCTCATCCACATCTCTCTCTGATGTGGGTAGGCCCACATCAGAAATCAAGGTGTCATAAATGTTAGAGATTAGTCCCACTTAGATAAACGAGAAGAAAATATCCTAATTTATTAGTGGGAAAGAGGCTTCCGAACTTCGGCTGGGCATTTTGGGATAAATCTCGGCCCAACTTTATTAGTAGGAGACAAAGTGAATGCCCACACGTGTAGGGGAGCGTGTTAGAGGTTAGTCCTTTTTACTTATATAAACGAGTAGAAAAGGTTCTGACTTATTAGTAGGAAAAAGACTTTCTAAGTTTGACCGGTCGTTTTGGGATAAACCTCAGCCCAAATTCAATGACTCCCGTTCATATTCATTTCAAATTTATACAAGTTTCTATACAGTTGTAGATCCATCAGAATAGTATCTAGATAGAGTATAAGAAGAGAATCAAGGAGAGGAGATATGATGAGAGAGTATGGATACAGAGATATATTCGGAGAGAGAGATACTAGGAATGGTAGTTTTACAGCCCCCCACAAACTCAAGTGGGCTGTAGAACTTTGAGTTTGGATCGTAATGATTCAAAACGTGGCCAATATAGTGGCTTAGTGAAGAGTTTCACGATCTAATGGGCATAGGAAGCCATTAAGAAATGCATTTTTGACATCCAGTTGTCAAAGCGGCTACCGTAGAGACAGCTATAGATAATATAAGCCGAATTGTAGTGGGCCGAACAGTTGAACTGAACGTATAATCATAATCTCGCCCTGGTTGCTAATGAAATCCATTTGCAACCAAATGTGTTTTGTAGCGTTCGATCGTCCCATCAAATCTTTGTTTAATTTTGTAAACCCACTTGCACCCTATTATATTGTGGGATGAACTCGGGGGGGACTAGATCCCAAGTGCAATTTTGGAGAAGAGCAGTAAGCTCTTCGTGCATAGCAGCCTGCCATGGTTTTGCAACTTGACCGAGTGAACTCGGATTTTGGCCTGGGTGAGTCACTAAAGAGGGGCTGACTCGCCAGGTGATGCTGAACCGCCACATGGAATCCAGCAGTTTAGGGTGAGAATCGGAGCCGAATTGGCTAAACTGGCCCAGCCAGACTGACTTGGGTCAAAATGACCCGGGTCCAGAAAATTCGAGTTAGACCAGACCATACTACCCTAGCTATTGTTTTTTTTTTTTTTTTGAAGGGTTTGATTCCATTGCATGTGGACTTAATATTGTACTACTTTGATTACATTGGCGGTTTTACAGGAGTTTCCATGAGTCGTAGCTGACTTAAGAAAACTCCTCTTGCAAGACTGTCAGCCTCAGTGTTGGCCATTCGTGAGATGTGGCTCCATGTGCAACTGATCGTGCTTCCAATGTGACATATCTCCCTGAAAAAGTATTGTAGCCTCTAGGGTGGTGTAGACAATTGGTTGCCGTAGTTGAAAACATTTAGGCAGTCACTCTCAACTTCCACATTGCCTTGAACTTTGGACGCAAAGAGTTTAAGTAGTGCTTTGGCTTTCGCTTCTCCAGAGTAAGTGTCCGAAATTGGTCCTACAAATGTTAGTAACGTAGCACTTACATGGTCCACCTATACCTGCTGGCCTTGGGTTTCCCCATGAGGAGTTGTCAATGTTGAGCTTGAAGGTGTGTTGTTGTGGTGGTGTCCATCTTACCACAACTGCTGAGAGTGTTGTGCAATTATGGACCAGGATGCCCTTAGGTTTAGGCCTGCATCTGGATGGAATTCCTTCGTGGTGGATAACCATGTGATCACTTTACCCGGTATTTTCTCAACCAAGACAGTGGGTGGGGATGTGGAGGCTTGAAATACTCGCTTGTTTCTGGTTTCCTATACGCACAATGGTATAAAGGTTATGCTAGCACCCAACATGATTTTCCCGAGTCAGGAGGGGTTGGATGTTCTCTAGAAGTCAACCAACTCAGCTACTGTGTTGAAGGTGCACGGTGGGAGCTGGAACATGGACTAGAAGAAGTCCCAGATGTGCTTGGCAGAAGTGCACTAAATTAGTATGTGATCAGTAGTTGTGGCTCCGATGTTGCAGAGTGGGCAGAGCGTTGAATTGAGTGTCATCCCTCTTCTTGCGAAACTTTCTTTGGTTAGCAGTTTGTTGTGTAGTGTTGTCCACAGGATGAATTTTGCTTTTGGTGGAGCTGAGGTTTTCCATGACCATCTTGCAAAACGAAGTTTCTATCTATCACACAACACCAAATAGGCCGATTGTACGGAGAAAGTCTCGTTTGAGTTGGGTTGCCAGGTGAGCTCATCATCACTATTTGGTTTGAGGTAGTATTCAAGCAGAATGGTATTTAGGTGAGCTAGCTCTATTGCCTCCTATTTCTGTGGTTCTCTTCTAAATTACTTACTCCAGCCGAATGAGTCTCCGTTCTCTTTATAGTTACATTTTGGATTGTATCATCTAGAAGGTTAGATCGAGCGTATAGCCTCAAAAAAATGTTTTTTAGAGGTCTATCTCTTATCCAAGTGTCATTTAGAATTCAATTCGGTCCCTTTTCCTAGTGCATACCTTATATTGGATTTGAAGATTCACCATAATGTGTGGATGTGTTTCTTGATCGGTGATGGATTTCTAGATGGGTGCCATCCAAGAATCCAGTCTTCATTTGTGATGGATAGCTTTCTTATGATTAGCGACGCCCAGTAGGTTGGTGATCTGCTATTGATTTTCCTGCACCACTTCAGTTGAAGCGCCTAATTAAATTGTTGAATCTTCTTTACTCCTGATCCACCTGTTGCTTTTTGGTGGCAGACGATGTTCCAGTTTACCAAATTGTATTTGTAAGTGTTGCTTGTACCCCTCCAAAGAAAATATCTCATTAGTTTCTCCATTTCTTTCGCTGACCCGGATGGGCAATGCATGAAAGACATCATGTAGGCTGGAATACCTGCCAAACAAGATTGGAACATCGTGAGTCTTCATGCTTTGGAAAGGTGTTTGCCCTTCCACATTTCGAGCCTACTCTTCATCTTCTCAATTACAGGTCCCATAATCTCTTGTGTTGTCTGCCATGGAAGACTGGGAGACCCAGCTGATTGTTGTGTCAATTCTTGGCATGTATTAATTCCAATTATGGATGTTTTTGCCTTGTTAACTTTCTGCCCTTTCAACAGTTGCAAAAGCTCCAAGCCAACTTTTAGGTTCTGAATTTGGCCCATCGATCCTTAACAAAAGATGACCATGTCATCTGCGAATTGATAGGTTGTCTAGGAATGTGTTCTAGAGCCAACTGATTTCCAAAATTCTTCGAAAGAAAGACTATATCCCTTCTCCAACAATATTAAAAAGTATAGGGGATAGGGGATCTCCTTGTCTCAACCCCCTGGTACCGTTGAAGAAGCCAAATGATCCGCCATTGATTGAGATGGAGTACTATGTAGATAAAACACAAGAATATATCCACTTCCTCCATATGATCCCGAATCCCATTTTCTTCATGACTAGGTCTAGATGTCTCAAGCTGACTCTATCAAATGCTTTTTCCATATCAAGTTTAATCATGAATCTAGATAGGCTTTGTTTTGTTAGGAGGTCTACAGCTTCATGGACAAGCATGGCTAGAATCTGCCTTGATTCAAGAAAAGCACTATGTTCATGGCCAATAAGCGAGGGTAAAAATCTGGCTGATAGGACTCTTGTAATGATTTGGTAGGTTCCAGACACAATGCTGATTGGCCTGTAATGTTTAATTTCTTCGACTCCCTTCTTCTTTGGTATGAGGGTGATGGTGGATGCGCCTATCGTTTTCTTCCAACACCTATCTGGTTCTAGAGCTCTATCTTTTGGCATGGATTGCACTGTGAGTTTGATTTCTTCTTCAGTGAAGGGCCTTTCAATGGCTTCGGTATCGACTCTTATGAGTTTTTCAAAGGACAATCCACGGACACATGTTTCCCGTGACATTGGCCTTATCTGTGATTGTCTCTCCATTGATCATGAGTGCATTGATTCAGTTTACCCGTCGTCTATGCGAGGCTACCGAATGAAAGAAAAGAGTGTTTGCATCACCTTCTTTAAGCCATTTATATCGTGTGCGTTGTTTCCATGCAATATTTTCTTTGAAATTTAGTTGACCCAGGCGTCTTATAGACTCGCATCTGTCATTAACCTCCTCAGCGGAGAGAGCTCTGGATTCTTTAGAGCTGTCGATTCCTTCTATGTGCAACTGAAAAAGTCTTCTTTGAGCTTCCTCTATAGCTTTCTTCATTCGCATTCATGAAATAATGTCTTTTTTCATGTGCTTAAGCTTATGGTGAATATGTCTTGTGGTGTCTGATTGTTCCGAATTCCACTATTAACTGAGTTTAGTCATGAAATCTGTCTTCTGACCAGGTATTTTCAATTTGGAAGGGCTTACTACCCCAGCAGCTCAGATTTGTATCTAGCACGGGTCCTACCTGTCAATTCGTTATATATGCTTAACCAGTCAAGGGAGGCTAAGAATCGGTCTAACTTTGATAGGATTGGCAGACACTGCAGGTTACTCCACGTGAATTTCTTGCCAAATATTGGTATTTCTTTTAAATCATGGGCGATGATCAGATCGTTGAATCATTGCATTGTGGTTGTGACAGTGGCTGAGGGGGGTTTCTTTTCATTCCTATAGCAAATTGCATTAAAGTCTCCTCCCAATAACTATGGTCCTGGCCATCTTCCCATAAGGCCGGCAAGTTCGTCCTAGAATTTGTTTCTACCGTGATACGAACTTGGCCATAAATGCCTTCCAAGTTCCATTATGTCCAAAGAATTTTGTCAGTGAGTTTAATGCCGATACAAAAACCTCCAACTTAGGATTCATTTAGATCAAAGTTTGCAGGATTCCAGAGTTTTAATATACCCCTAGCAGATCCAAAAGCATTAAGAGCTACCCATCTTAGCGGAGATGGAAGCGGAGGTAGGGGTGAATATAGTGACATTGGAAGCCAGGGTGATTTGAAGTTTTTCCAGCGGGGTGAAGCAATTGTGTAACTTAAATGCAATGTGATTGCTTGTTCTTCCACTATTTTCCTGGCCATGCCGCCTATGTCGAGGGGTCACCTCGCGCCACTATAGCAGCCTTTTCGCATGGTTTCATTGGCTGTTTTGATGATGGTTATGCCTTCTGTTGGGATAGGAAGGGTTTGAATTTGAATCCGGGAGTGGATGGGACCATACCTCATTACTGCCTGAGTTGGTGGTTTGACTCGTCGACTTGGATTTGGGAGCGCTAGCTCTGCTTCGACTCGCTTCCGGGCTCGGAGTCGGCGTTCTTCGCTCCAGTCGAGGGTTTCTTCGGCGGACAGTAACTTTGAAATTTCTTGACGCTATGAGGATGATTCGTTCTCTGCTTGTTGAATCAGTTCCGTTGTCTTTCATGAGTCCTGTAGCTTTCATTAGGTCTCCTCTTTTCAGCGTGGTATCATCCAGTTTGATTAGTTCCCCATTGCTCATAAATATAGTCTTTAGAGCTCCAAAGCTCCACAGTTCACCTGGGATCCCCGTGATCTCAAGCCAGTGATGGTTACTCCTGTCACTTTTATGATTCTTCCATAGTAGTAATGAGGGGTTGGAGAAGCGTTCTGTGGCGTTAATGCCCTCCAGGAGATTGCTCTTTTCCTCCTGACTTTGGAGCCAAATCAATCAAGTGCTTGCATTAAGTTGCGAGATTGTTGTCTTGTGGTCAGTCTAGTCATGATCTAGGCTTGAAGCCATAGATCAACCTCGACTTTGCACGAATTGTCGTTTGATTGGAAAGTTATAGCATGTTGGAGTCTCCGCTCTCAATCCTCCCAGAATTTGTCGGACATGGTGATCTCTGTGGTCTCCCTGTTGTGCCATATCGACACATGTACACTCTTGGTTGGCCGAGATTCAGATAGATTGGTTCCTGGCTGGGCACTTTCCTTCGGTGTCGTGAGGTCCTCGAGTGTTTTTAGGAGTGACCATTTGAATCCCGGTTTAGCTCTAAATGGTATGTTTAGCCTAGCTAGAGTCCTCCTATTCCTGGATAGCAAGATTTTGCCTATCCTTCCGAGAGAGTCTGAGGCAATGAATGAGTAGATATCCTCGCCTAGGCTGATGGTTTCACAGTTGCTCCTCTATGGCAGGGCCTTCAAGATTTCTAAGCATTGTGGGAGAATGCTGCTAGGAAACCTTATGTAGGAGCATTTTCATCCTTTCGAAGTCTTGAATTTGAGGTTCATTCTTGTTTCAGTTTTTGTTTTCTCAACCCATTCTTCCACTCTGAGAATGGAGTCACCGAGACAGAAAATCCTTGATCGAAGAGGTTTACTAGATTGTCGTTTGTTTCCAGTTACTAGAATCCAGTCATCTTTGTCCGCTTCCTTGTCTGAGTCTGTGGATAGAGCTTCATATTCCTCTTCATCGATTCCTCCTTTTCGTTCCTCTAGAGTTTGTGGGTCTTGAATCCTTACTTCTTATGTTTTCGTCCGTCTCCTCCACCTCTAGGCCCGAGTCTGGCTTCATTTGCTCTTCGGGTTGAGTCCAATTGATATTGCTCTCCAAGGTAGACTGATTCTCCTCGTGAGAGTGTTTGGCGTCAAGTCCTTTAGGGCTATGATTGCTTCCATGAACTTCTCCATCTCCAAAGAAGCCTTCAGTAACCAACCAAAACCACATTGAATAATATTATGCGCACGACGGTTGTGCGCATTCATTGCACAAGTCCCCTCACATTTTATTATTTTAATGTTTTTTTATTTTTGCATTAAAATAATGCTTGTGAGGGGATGTGCACAATGAATGCGCACGGCTGCCATGCGCATAGCATTACTCAACCACATTACACATCAAAATGCATGCTACCCTTGCTATTGTTGGGTTGTCTCTTTTGGGATACATAGCTAATAAAAGACAAAAAAAAAAAAATCTACAAGCACAAAATGCATTGATTGCTCTCTATTTGGAAATGAAGGTGACGTTTAGGTACTACATCAGCCTACACACATGCTAGAACTAAAATTACACAAGTTACAGAATCCACTTAAATTCTAGTATTTAATTCTTTTTAAAACATATTGATTGGCTTCAAAGTATATATAAGATAGGCCCGTTAAATAGGGTGGACTACACATTGAATACGGCTGGACTACACATTGAATACGGCTGGACTCATGTGTAGTTCATTTTATTGAAATTTATTCAAGACATTTGAATTTTGGATTAATAATGTAAGTATTTTAAACGTGATATGAATGTTATAAGACCAAATTTGTCCTTGGGTCATAAAAATTAACTAGGTCGGGTCAAAGCGGTTTAACTAGAGAACACCATACTGATGTCATCAGATTTGATGAAAATTATAATATTTTTTCCAAGGGTCACCACCCCCGTCCTTCCCATTCCTCCTTTGTTCGTCCTTCTCTTCTTCTTTCCTCTCTTCTTCTTTCCCTCTCTTCTTCTCTTCCTTTTCTCTTCTTCTTCACCCCCTCTTCTGTTTTTTTCTTTTTTCATCTGGGCCCTCTGGGATGGGTCTGGTCACCGGTTCAGCAGTCAAACTATAAAACCTGGATAGTCAGCAAATTTTGATACAAAAGAAAAAAAAACACCATTTCTGAATTTTAACTGAGTGGCTCCAGGTCCGAAATTGGAAATGATGATAATTATTTTCTGAATGATTTCAAATTTCTTCTAATCCTCTTTTCATTTAACTGTGTTTCAATCGTGGGCCAATTATTTGAGCAAATCAGATGTCAATTCTAAAATAACCAGCAGGCGGATCCTAGGGTATTGGAAAAATGTCTCATGAAGGAATTAGAGAGCAAGAAAGATCTTACAATTACGATCTCCACGTAAGCACCCAACTTCATGACAAAGGCATTAGTTTATCTTGTCCGAGTATAAAAACAAGACAATTGCCAATGCACTTAGAACATCCAACAGAATGAATTGCTTCAAGAAGCAAACCTGGGGAATTGATAAACATTTCTCATACCTGGGCTTAAAAGTAAAAACAATTTTCAACATCCAATCATTTTAGTATTTGTTCTGTGAAATCTAAATTGTAGACTTCTTTTGTGTGAACTCCTCTTAACATGCAAGATAAAAGAGATAAATTAGTGTAGCTGTGGAACCCATGTTTATCACCCATGTAATTCTATTCGGATAGTGCAATTTGCCATATGACCGTCAAAACTCAAAATAACCAGTCGTCAACAGTCAATTTGGCCTTTTTAGGTCGCCGTCACATAGGAAAATTCCAGTATGAAATTTTTATTCAAGTCCGACTACACATTGCCACAAAATATAAAAAATAAATAAATAAAACTTTAAAAAGATTTAAGACCCACCACACATTGTCACAAAATACAACAACAACAACAACAACAACAACAACAACAACAACAACAACGATAATAATAATAATAATAATCAACTCAACACACTTGTAAAATCATTCAACTGTAGATATGTCTAATTTTATTACGCATTGAAATGTTATATGATTTAATAACTGAATGACAGCTGCCAATATCCATATTGATGACTTACAACTACTAAGCAAACTAAGAATTAGATGAAACCTACAGAAAAAAAAAAAAATTGTTCCCTGACCCTTTTAACTCTTATGATGAAGTACTACTATTTGTTGAATTCTCATCCACTCATATTCACAAATTTGTCTTTGGTTTACCACCAGCAGTGACACGTCTTGTTAAGGATCGCATAGTCACAAACTCCTCTGCCGCTGAAGGGTGAAGGCCCACCTGATGCAAAAGAAAAAAAGATGATTCTTCAATATCGAGAGAAAATGATTGGCTGAAAAAAGCACCACACGCTTAAAAATTTTGTTTAACATAGCTTGATATGCAATAGGGAACTGCAGAATGTAATCAGTGACAGCTTTTAAATTTCAAAAAAGAATAGCCCCCTCATACAGAGCAAAAAGAAATTACACAAATATGACAATTTTGCTAATGTAAAAGCAAATGCCCAAGAGAGTTCACATCCACTTTCAACATGTTCTTTAGAAGTGATCTTTACAATAGCAAAAAATGGTCATGAAAGCGCATCCAAAGTTATTCAACTTACTGTACTGTCAAATTGCGCCTTGGTAGCTCCACACTTAATTGCAACAGCGATACCCTTCACATATAAACTCAAAAAATTAGAAAATAGAACAGTGCAATTAAACAACATTTGTAAAGCCAAGAATCAGACATATCAGGTCTTGTAGAAAATCAGTACAATGCAAAAGCTCGAGTCAGGAATTGCAGAGCTAGGTAAAGAACATCAAGTGAAATATAACTCTCGTACTCCAAATGAACATTTAGAACCCAGTAGAGACTCCTTACTAGCATCAGCAATGTGTTAATGAGTACCAATAACCAAACAAATACGTAACATTGTAAAGCAAGGGGTGAGTAAAACAGCAACTGCCACATAATTTATTCATATGATGTAGAACAGCCACCTGCATGATCTCTGGTGCATCAGGACCACACATAGAAGCACCCAGAACTTTATCGGTCTCAGCATCAACCACGAGCTTCATAAAAGTCTTTTCTTGCCTCCTGAAAACAAAAATACGTTATCAGGAAACGTTGCTGAGAATAGTAGTCTCACAATGCCGCAAAGTGCATCTTAGTTTCATAATCTTTTTAGCTTAACTTGTTCAATATTCCACCTCTTGGGTGGTTCAAATAGGAAAATGGTTAAAAACTCACACATACTGAAACAGTGGCACATTACAGCCACCAATGCCCATTTAGTTATAAAAGTGCCCATAAGCAAAAGTGCAAGAGACACACTACAAGGGGGACCACCAGAGAGGCAGGTGGCAGTAAGACCACCCGTCTACCGAGTATACTTTAGGAGGTCTAGAAATGGTGGGGACAAGGGAATTAGTTGTAACATAGTTTGGTTCGTTAATAGTGAGAACAAATAAGAGGAGAGATAGGAGAGTAGGGGGGTTATTATGTTCTGTTGGTTATTGAGGCGTACACCCTCAGTTGAGGGAGATTGCAGCTTTGGTGTTTACTGTTGAATGCAATAGCTTCATCCCGCCAGTTTTTTTTCTTCTCTAACAAAAAGTGAAGTTCATATGGTTATGCACAAAAAAAGTCCACATCGCCAGTGAAGCCCAGAGAATTATGCACAGAATAATGTCCATACCACCAGTGATCTGTTTAGTTTGACTTTCACAAAACAAAATGCATCCAGGGAGATGTAGTTTACCCAGATATAGAATTCTTCATTGGATTGAATGTTGAAGTAAACACCAAAATATCACTCTTTGCTTGCTCTACAGCTTGTTGCTCACTTAGGCCCACTACAGACAGAGGTGGAATACTGGCAAAACCAACAAAAAGATATTAAACTACATACATAAACCGTTATTATAAAGAAAAAGGCAAAGACACCAAACATCACAAGAGCATTTCTCACCTAAAAGGCACACTAAGTAGATCCTATTTTATTGAAAATGGAAGAATGCAAATCTTTTCAAACTACATCAATATACTTAGCAGTGTATCAGCTAATTTTAAACCAAAAAAAAGATATTATACTACATACATAAACCGCTATTATTAAGAAAAAGGCAAAAACACCACAATTTTATAACACCGTGAGAGCATTTTACACCTAAAAAGACACTAATTAGATCCTATTTCATTGAATGAAAGAAAGCAAATCTTTTCGAACTACATAAATATATTTCTTAGCAGTGTATCAGCTTATTTTTCAACACCTTTCTGAAAATGAGAGATATCATTGACAAAATGAACAACTAAATATTCATATAAACATATTCCGCAGGAAGCAAACAGCAAAACATACGATCAAGCAGCAATGTACGAATGACAGAAAGTAGATAACAACTACTTGTAGTATCATCACTTTGATTGTACAAGCAGGAGGACACAATAGATCAATGGCTTCATGAACAAGCATGGCAGAATCCAATATTTGCCTTTGACTTGATGAAAACTCTCTGCTCCTGTTGAGCGTACTGACAATTTACAAAAGCTTCAAATAAATGATCAAGTACCTCATGCTGAAGTCACCAATGATGAACTTGTACCAGTTGAACCACAAGAAATAGTATTAAGAAGATCTCAAAGACAAAATAAACCTACTATTACTGTGATGTTGAAAGGGCAAGCTGCGTTCAAGAGAAAGATTATGGAGCGGAGCGTGGTAGGAAAAGAACAGCTCGGAGGAGGGCCAAAGCCATGGGAGAAGCAGGATCGAAGGTCGGTACCAGAGGCCCTGAAATCCTCTTTCTTCACAATGATAGATGGGAATCACTACTACCTGGACACGGTGATGGTAGGAGAAGCTTTAGCAGTGAAGCTTGCAGTTAAAGGACCAATACGTCGGTCCTTTGTTCGTTTTCCGGCAACAGATCTCAGGGACCTCATCAAGATGCTGTCTGACCTAATGAAAGAAAACTCGAGTGGAAAAATTAGAGAAATATATGGGGGAAGACTTCAGATGGGCATCTACGATGAAAATGAGGGGAGAGTGTGCCGCATCTCAGAGCACAGAGGCGCTATATGGTGGTGGGATCAGTGGGACTACTGAAATCGTCGAAAGCCTATTCTGGGTGGAGCTGGCTCATTGATGGTTTAGAAACCATAGGGAGAAGAACAGAAAAAGAATATGGTGCCTGGAACCTAAAGTCTGGCCCTCATCAAGTGATCCAACGTACAGAGAGCTTCAAAAGCCTGGCTGGATCCCCGGCGTGGCAAAGCAAAGAACATGTAAAACGGGACGGACACTTGCCTTTGACCGTAGTGGGTGAAAAAAATCCAAATCCACCAATGGTGGAAAAGGAATCGGTTGGAGGAGTTTTGTTCCTGACGGTTGACCATGGCCTCATGGCAGACAGAAGAAAAGAGGTGCAGAACAGTGTTGTGGTTGAAGTCTGTGAACAGTGGATGGAGCTGGAAAACTATGATATCCAAGCTTGGGTAACAAATCAGTGGAGACTCGCAAAAGCACCACCGACACACTACATGGGTCAAAACCGATGGCTGATCCAGCTTGAGACTTTGGAAGAGAGAAACCGAGTTATGTCCTTACCCGCAGAGCTAAAAGAGGGCTTCATAAAATCGATATCATTTTGGAGCCCTTCTCTCTAAAAAAGTGAGCAACTTGTAGATATTGAGGTCAGCAATATCCCTCCACATCTTTGGCACACTGCAGTCTTTGAAGCCCTCGCTAGCACGGTGGGGGAGCTAGTCTCTATAAAAGAAGAGTCGCTCACAGGGGAGAAGATAGACGTCTTCCGAGCAAGGGTCAAGGCGGTGGGAGCAATCCCGGAAAGGAAGGTAATTCCCATAAGAGCAGTCGGTGAAACTTTCCACACGATACTCTCAATCAAGATACCAGAGGCAGGAAAGGTGACAATCTGAGAGCAATCAGAAGGCAAAATGAAAACTTGCATGTGTCGGCTGGCCGGAGGCAAGGACGATGACCAGATTCCGGCAACACCTACTCTTCCGACTGGGCTGGTCTTTAACCAGCATACAATGAAGCTGAAGAAAGAAGAGAAGACTACCCTGGAAGCAAAAATCAAGACGAAGGGGAAAAATGTATTTGATTCGGATCCAGTGGAGGATTCGGATCCAGTGGCGGACGCGGAGCGACTTGCAGAAGCGGACCAAGCTCCGGGCGAGGATGCGAATCTCACTGACACGAGCCGAGCTGCTGATGCGGGCCGACTCGCGGACGCGGACTGAGTCGCGAACGCGGTCCGAGTTGTGGATGCGGAACAAGTCACGGATCCGGACCGAGTTGCGGACCCGAACCAAGTCGCGGGCCCAGACTTAGTTGCAGACCCGGACCGAGTTGCGGACCCGAACCGAGTCGCGGACCCGGAACAAGACAAGAGCACGGACCCGACTCACCTGACTTCGGGCACGGGCCAGATTGAAGCCTTGAATCAAGATTCAGCAGCTATGCCAAAAAAGCCAGTCGAGGCGAAGATAATGCATCCAAACCAGTCGCCAATACCCCCTCTCCGATGACATCAAAGACGAACAAGTTGCCACAGAGAGAGATGGAGCAAGCTTCGGACGATGAAATACAATCTGAGGGCGAAAATAAAGAAGACGACCTTCCCGCACCTGGCGTTAAATTTTATTTCAGAAGGAAGGCCAAGTTAAAGCTAGCATCACGCAGCACGGAAGGGGACACAGAAGGCAGCGAATGATAACCTGGAAGACGAGAAAGAGGCTTAGGCTGAATTATTAGAGGACGAAGAGGAATGGAAAGCACTAGAGGCTCGGATTGCACTGGTTATTGAGAAAGCAATGGACGAATTTGGGTAAAAAATTGGCATGGAGAAAGACGATATAGCAGCCTGCAGGAATCATTTCGAAAAAACTAAAAAAGACGTATATGACAGTATGCACTGTGCATGAATCTCCTCTCTAGGAATGTACGTGGGTTGGGCACTGAAAGTAGAAGAGCCACTATTCGAGCAACAGTAAAGAAATTCAAAGCAAATGTCTTTTGCCTACAGGAAACAAAGCTGCTGAAAGTATCACCTTCAATTGCTAGAAGCCTATGGTACAGGGGAAAGCCTGAATGAGAAGAACTCCAAGCAGATGGTACCTCTGGGGGTATACTAGTCATCTGGGATAGATCGACAATGGAGCTAATATGTGGAAAGAAGCAACTATTTTTTGGCTTGCCAATTAAAGTGTCGAAGAATTGGTCAGCAATGGGGAGTTATATCTGTTTATGGCCCTACAACACCAACCCAGCGTAATGATATGTGGGAAGAGCTCTCTGGACTTTTGGCATTGTGGGAAGTCCCATTGGTGCTGGGGGGTGACTTTAACGCCATCAGATATTTGAATATAAAAAAGGGGGGCAGAAGCAGAATTTCTTCAGACATGAAGAAATTTGACACGTTCATTACTAACCATCTTCTCACTGATCTAAACCTTGCAGGGGGAGAATTTACCTGGACGAACAGACGAAACCCTCCTATCCTAGCAAAGCTGGACAGGTTCCTGGTTAATCAAAAATGGCTAGATCTTTTCAGTGGAACTTCAACAAGAATACTACCTCGAATAGCATCGGATCACAGCCCAATCCTACTTGAAACCAAGCCGGACTCGTGGGGACCAGCTCCATTTAGATTTGAAACATTATGGATACAAGAAGATGGGTTCACGGCGATGGTCAAAAATTGGTGGCAGGAGATGACATACCAGGGATTATATGGTTTTCAATTTAGCCAGAAACTCAAAGCTCTAAAAAGGAAATTGAAAGAATGGAGGATAGAGAGAGCACAAAATTTCGAAAAAGAACGGGATATCCTCTTAGGAAAAATCTCCACCTATGATAGAAAGGAGGAACAACTGAGGTTAAGCATCGTTAAAAGAGGTTGAACCAGAAGCACTAAGGCACGAAGTTGAAGAAGTGGACACCCAAGAAATGATATACTGGAGGCAAAGAGCCCACTACAAGTGGCTGAGAGAGGGTGATGCAAATACCAAGTTTTATCATGCTGTTGCCTCAAACCACGGAAGGAAAAGCAAAATTAGCTCACTTGAAATGGAGGGTAGAAGCATAATGGAGCCGAATGCAATTATCTTGGCATTTAAAATTTCTATGCTGATCTATATAAAGATGAAGGTGTGAAGAGACCTTTCCCAACAAATTTACAGCTCAAATGTATTACAGAAGAAGCAGGCCAGAAACTAGTGATGCCATTCACTGAGGAAAAGATTAAAAAAGCGATATTTTCCTTGCCTAAAGAAAAAGCCCCGGGTCCTGATGGGTTCACAGCCGAGTTCTATCAAGAAGGGTGGGACTTTCTGAGGGATGATATCCTGAATTTGTTGAATGAATTCCATAATAGAGGCATTACTTCCAAGAGCATGGGAGCTTCCCTTATTGCCCTGATCCCCAAGAAAGAGGGTGCTGCCCACCCTAAAGACTTCCGTCCTATCAGTCTAATCTCCAGTCCTTATAAAATCATTTCAAAAGTCCTTGCCAACAAACTCAAATCTGTACTCCCACAAGTAGTCAGCGGTCAGCAATCTGCCTTTATGGAAGGTAGGCAAATAACAGATTCAGTATTGATGATCCACGAAATTGTTCATCACTACAAGATGAAAAAAAGAAAAAGAATGATCCTCAAATTGGATTATGAGAAGGCTTTTGACAAAGTAAACTGGAACTTTCTCAATAGTATGCTCAGGAAGATGGGTTTCCCCCTGAAATGGAGAGAATGGATAAACAGTTGTATCTCATCTACCCAGTTCTCTTTTATAATTAATGGCATGGTGAAGTGTTTCTTTAGAAGCTCCAGAGGTTTGAGGCAAGGGGATCCCCTATCCCCCATGCTTTTCAACATTGTTAGTGAAGGCTTGGCAACCATGTTTAGCAAAAGTCAGAGACGTGGGTGGATGTCTGGTCTAAAAGTTGGCAATCTTCAAATCCCTATTCTACAGTTTGCTAACGATACCATGGTGTTTTGTCAAGGGAATGAGTTGCAAATGTTGAACATAATCGCTATCCTAAATCTATTCCAAATGGCATCGGGGCAGAGCATCAACTAGGAGAAATCGGGGGTCATAAGTCTAAATCTAGACTTGAGAACTGAGGAGCAAATTAGAAGATCCCTTGGTTGCGCCATAATTAAGCTTCCGAACAAATATCTTGGCCTACCCCTACATTTTGGAAAAGCCAGCAACACTTTATGGGACCCAGTCATAGAAAGATGTCAGAAAAGGTTGGATAGCTAGAAAGGACAATTCCTAAGTCGAGCTAGGAGAGCAACTCTAATTAAGGCCACCCTTGCTGGAATACCAAACTATTATCTATCATTGCTGGAATGTCCAGTCAGTGTTGCTGCAAAACTTGAGGCATTACAAAGAAAATTTCTGTGGTGTGGTACGATGAGTCAGTTTAAGTACCCCTTAGTTAATTGGGAAACAGTTTGTCGACCCAAAGAGCATGGTGGGCTTGGTATTGAACGCACAAAAGAATTTAATTCTGCACTCCTTGCAAAGTGGATATGGAGATACGCCACTGAAGAGAATGCACTATGGAGGAAAGTAATAGATGAAAAATATGGGAAAGGACCTCAGATATGGCTGCCAAACAAGTGCTCGGCAGCAAGGGCCTCGGGGTTGTGGAAGGGAATCCTCAAAAAAGAATCACAAATGAAAGAACTCCTCAGATTCCATGTAAGAAAAGGCACAAAAGTCAACTTCTGGAATGACGTTTGGACTGGAAACCAGCCTCTTGTGGTTTCCTTCCCGCATATTTTCGGCATATCAGAAAATAAAAGTCTCACTGTTGGCCAAGTCCTTGGCTACCCCCTACAAAATACCAGAAACTTATGTATGAGAAGGAACCTACAAGATGCTGAAATCAAAGAAATGGCCATGCTTCTCAAGACGCTAGAAGGGCAATACAGATCTACCAGGAGTGAAGACGAAGTAATTTGGTCCCCTAATCCTGAGGGATCCTTCACAGTAGCATCTTACTATGCCATCCTGCAACTGAAAAAGCCTATCCTACCCGTAGGTATAAAGAGAGCTTGGGATGTAATTGCACCAGCAAAAGTTAAACACTTCATTTGGGCTGCTGCCCAAGAAAAGATCCTTACATGCGACAATCTTGAAAAGAGGGGACAGATGATTGTTAACTCCTTATGCCGATTATGCAACAGTGAAGAAGAGACGTCAAACCACATTCTAGTACATTGTAAATTCAGCTCTGAGGTATGGAACGTGTTTCTCAAGAAATTTAACTTGCACGTTTGCAAGCCTAACTCCCTCAACCAGCTGCTTGAGCAATGGTTGAACTGCCCACTACCATATTGGGGTAAAGTCCTGTGGAAAGCTAGTATTCCTGCTGTCCTATGGGGCTTGTGGACTGAAAGAAACAGTAGGGTCTTCAATGACAATGCTGCTGCAGCGGGAATGGTCATCGAATCCATCACTCGCACCACACTCTCATGGGCTTCTAGTCTACATGGCCTTCCACCCTTCCCCCTCCCAGTTATCAAGAAATTCTGGTATAAAATTGCACACTTCACAAAGCCAAAGCCACCTAAGATGATTGAATGGAAGCCGCCGAAGCCCCCTATGATTAAGCTGAACTTTGACGGGTCCTCAATGGGCAACCCGGGACCTGCGGGTCTTGGAGGTGTGATAAGAAATGATAAAGGGGAAGTTCTCGAGGCTTACTCTGGGACTGCGGGATGTTGTAGGTCGAATGAAGCTGAAGCCAAAGCACTTTTGCCAGGCATTAAAGTGCTAAAGCAAGTTACACTACAGCCACTTGAAATTGAAGGTGACTCCCAGCTAGTCATTGGCTGGGCACAGAAGAAAAACACTGCCCCCTGGTCTTTAAAGCATATTTTCGATGAGATAGATGATCAGATTGGGGACTGGAAAATAGCCTGGTCGGCTGTTCCAAGGTCAGCCAACTCTTTGGCTGACAAGCTAGCAAAGGAAGGTGTTGTAAGGACAGGCCTTGCAATTGCCAACTCAAAGACAGATCTCTTTTAGTCCCTAGCAGCCCAAAAGGAGGCCTCTTTGGCCTCAGATGTATTACTACTGTATCTTACTGTACCACTACTTTTAGCATGCTGAACTGCTTGTACTATGCTCTATTCCTAATCTAATAAAAAAGCATCACTATTTCAAAAAAATAAAATAAAATAAACCTACTATTTCTGATGATTATGAGGTCTACTTGCAAGGATTTTGACTTGGGAATTGATGAAGATTCAGTTTCATTTTATTTTGCTCACTTATTTAGGACCAATTGGTATTACAGATACCACAATTGTTGAAGTCAAGAGTACTTCAAGGGCTCAAATCTTTTCTCAACTTCCATTTTGTTGGACCATTACATTTTGAGGGTGACTCCCAAGTGCTGATTCAATGGTGCAAGAATGATCTCAGGCCTCCATGGAGGCTTTACTATATTGTTGATGAGATTAGAGACTTGTTTGTATTGTTACTAATTGGAACCATGTGTTAAGTGTCAACTGTAGGGCAGAAGATTTGACAAAACAAGGGAATCAAGAACAACATAATGTTGTTTGGACCTCTTAGCTACATGTTGTTTGTTCTATTTCTTAGCCCATTGGGCTACAATAAATAAAATCACAACTTTCAAAAAAAAAAAAAAAAAAGATTCAGTTTCATTTTCACAAACCAAAGAAAATGTTAATTCTACTAAATGGTTGTATTCTATAAAACCATCACTTTGTGTTTTAGGAAAACATTGTTGATCGCCGTATCTTTCTAAGGTCAGCGGGAGTGAGATAGATCTTTTTTCTGATTTTGTATGTTGAAGACATTTTGCTTACTGCTAATGATTTTAATGTACTTCACGAAACCATACAATTTCTCTCGATGAACTTTGAAATTAAAGATATGGGTGAGGCATCCTATTTGATTTGATTTGAAATATTTGGTGACAAAACACAAGGATTATTAAGGTTGTCTCAAAGAGTATATATTAGTAAAGTTCGAGAGATATTCGGAAAGGAAAAATGCTCAGCAAGAGTTGTTCCAATTTAGAAAGCTCAATGTACTTTAGGTTGGACTCATGATTCGTCTCACATTCTCTCATTTTGCCTACTCTGAGACCAAATTAGTTCCCCAAGGCAATCCATCATATGTATTATATTCTATACAAATCTAAAACCATTACAATTTCAAAAGTATAGCCACAAAGGACACAAGATCCTCCAAATTCAGGCCTGAATCATTGCCAAGTGGCATTTTTCCAAAATGCCCTAAAACTATTCGTTTCAATTGTCTTCTATACGAATTTTCAAAGCTCTTCAACACTTATCCTTTCTCATCATCTCTAGTGTCAACTAAAAAAATACAAAAGACATACTTCTCAGGGGACCTCTACATCCATTTGGTTGTGATTTAGAAACTTTCCAACTATCCCACTATATCCCATCTTATGGTCGTAAACTCCTGAAGTTTCACACAGCTCCTTGTACCTGTAAGAATGATAAGTGGAGCTTGTAGAGCTACCTCCTATTTGCACAAGGTGTGACTCGCGATAACCTTGGGGAACTGCAATTAGATTTTGACCAAAACTGGAAAGGCAGTCCTGATCTGAGAAGTGGTGTACTAATACATGAGGACTTAGAAGAGATCATAAATTAATGCAAGTTCTTTATTTATATTTTAGTTTAATTTTTATTGACATTTGTTTTTTACTTGGTACGATTATGCCCCACTTCTTCGTACTTAAATTTTGCATATATTATTCTTCTTTAATGTTTCAATGTATGGAGAGCATGTTGTATAGCTTCCCCTTCTCAATCCCACTTATTGACGTGTTCAAAGGAAAAAGACAAAAACAATGACAAAAAGACAATGAAAGCTTGTGATCTAGTTTGATGTACCAGATTGTATTATGTAATTATTTGTATGAGTATTGATCAGCAATAAAAGAACAATTCACTGTTTCAAAAAAAAAAAAAGGAAAAGGACAAGAAATAAAAATATTTTACCATAAACTCAGCCCTGATCCAAGGTAACAAGACTATATATAAAAAAATTTTAAAATCCAACCACAAAACTTAAGCAAAAAATATTAATGAGACTAGGTAAGGAAAAAATATACCAGAATACAGCACAAGGTACATGATTGTAGTCAGGTTTAGTAGGTTGCCCTCCAAAAACTGTTTTCTGTGCAAGGGCAGAAAAAAATATTAAGATTGTAGTCAGGTTTAAGTAGGTTGCCCTCCAAAAACTGTTTTCTGTGCAAGGGCAGAAAAAAATATTAAGTAATAAATACATCTTATACAATAAAATATAAATATATAAGAATATAATCAAAGACAGAATACCGAGAAGCATGTTCCCTCCATTAAGGCCACAGGAGTGAGATTCATTCGGTTTGTAACATCACCAACTGCCCAAATACTAGGGACACTAGTTCGGGAGTATTCATCTACCTGTGGAAGGACAAATTGACGGTTAAAAAGGCATTATAAGCTCTTCCCAATGGCAAATAACAGCTGCAATATTTACGCTTTTCAAGTACTAACTCTGAAAACTAGCAAAAAACTTGTATGAACTACACCTATATGACTAGCACAAACCTGAGAATGAGTGCATATTTTACAAGTAAAATGGCACTCTTTTTCTAGCACAAATGTATTTCCTTCATTATAAGGCAACGTGCATTGAAACATACAACTTAAGTGGTAGTCTTACAACAAGATGTTAAATATCAATCCCTTCTTTGGCAAACTGATCAGCTACACCAATTTACTGATTGGTTTACATGAATCCAAGAAAGTACAAAGGAATGAGAAAGAAAAACTCTCCTTCAGAAATGAAGCAAACACCATGGAGCAGTCTTCTGCTTGCTACAACAGCGAATAACATCAAAATATCGCCTTCAATAATCAAATTTCCCAAGAAATGGGAATTAAATAGTCAAATACTGTATTTTCAGAAAAAAAGTGTCAAACACTATGGAACAGGTTGTGACTAAAAGCAATCTTTTAGAAACCGGACCGGCCATCAAACCGATAGTATGTCTGGTTTTAGTTGAGCCAGGTTAGACCAGGTCAGACCAATGGTCCCACCACCAGCATATGGAGATTATGCCTCTCCATTCCCTTTTCAAGTGCTTTCTAGTAAACCGGACCAAGTTGACCGAACCGATTTGTGATCAGACTAGACCAACCAGCCAGGTCACACAGTTTAGAGGTGAAGTCTGATCCATTCCCTCTAATGTACCTGCTACCTAGAAGAGTAAGAGGTTAATAGCCTTCTTGAGACATGCAGGTTCCAAGTGCTAGAGCCTCATCTAGAGAAATTTTGGACAGAGATTAGGGGATTCAAGGCCACCCTAAACCCCTAAACCCTAAAGGCCACCGTATACGGGGAGGCGAAAAGGATAGCAAACTTTGTTGCACCAGAACAAATGCCAAAGAAACCATTCTTGAAGGATGCTGGGATTCAACAAATTGTTTTCCAAAGACCGGAGGTCCAATTAAGGGTGCTTGCAACTAAATTGCGAGCTGTACAACACGAAGTAATCAGCAACAATCAATCTGCTTCCCTAAAGGGCAGGCAGATTCTAGACTCATCCTTACTATTGCATGAGCTCATTGACCACTATAAGAAAAAGGGGGAAAAGGGGAAAAAAGGGGCAGTACTCAAGCTTGACATTGAGAAAGCTTACGACAAAGTCAATTGGGCCCTGGACGAGTTGATGAAAAGAATGGAATTTCCTGCAAGACAGAGAAAATGATAAATGGGTGTATCTCCTCAACCCATTTCTCAGTACTTAGTAATGGGACTGCTAAAGGATACTTCTCAGGCAACTGTGGCTTTAGACAAGGGGATCCTGATGTAGAACGGGAGGAAGAAAAGCTAGACAGGAAGAAAGAGAGAGAAAGGGGAAGAACGAAGTTTCAATATTTCAATTAATTCAAAAAGTGCTGTTTCACAATAATCATGGCCTATTAATAGGCTTATTGGAAAACCTAATAACAATTTGATTCCTAATAAAACACTGAATAAAAGATAACTAAATAAGAAAACAAAATCAAAATTTCCTAATTCAATTCTAATTAGGACAGTCGAGTCCTGTTTTTTACGCCTAACATAGGTCTTAAGACCTTGTGCTACGTCATCCCCCCCAAGTGGAAAAGAACTCAACTCCGATGAGTTAAACTGCAAAATAAAAACCCAACAAAGCAGGGGCGAGCCGACGCAATTCGACTTCAGTAATCCAAGTATCATCAGAGGAAGGACGATCTTTTCAACGCACAAGGAATTGGCAATCACCCCCAGTTACAGAAGTAACGTACTTATATCTTCAAGAACATTCACAATCACATCTCTCGGAGCAATAGGCTGTAGAGGCAATCGGGGAACCAAAACTGAAGAGGGACTGATTTACACCGAGTTAACCCATTGAACCGAGTGGAGTGGAGTCGAACCGGACTGAGCCGAACCGGTCTGGATCAAGATGAACCAAACTGGATCGAGCTGACCCGAACCAGGCAGTTCTGAATCGGAACCGGATCAAATATTGTGTTGAATCGAGCCGGTCCGAGATATTCTGAACCGAACCGGGCGAATCTAAGTCGAAGCTCCAGATTTAATCGGGACCTAGGTCTCGATTATGTTTCTTTGGGAAGGCAGAAGGAAGGGGAAGGCTGACAAAGTGACGGCGGAGGCGGCGACAACGGAGGCGGCGACGGCGGAGGCGGCGATGGCGGAGGAGGCGGAGGAGGCAATGGCAGAGGCGGCAATGGCGGAGGTGGCGATGGCAGAGGTTTTCCGCTGGAGTTGCGGATATGTGGCTCCTCTTCTTTTCTTCGTTTCGTGTCTTTGCTCACCCGAGGGGAAGTTGTGCAAAGGTGGTGGTTCTAGTGTCGATGAAATCGACACCAAGGGCGCTATTCGACAAGGCAAAGGGAAAAAAAACAGACTTTTTATGAAAGAGGAGAAGAGGGAAGGTTGTAGGTCAGAGGAAACGGCTCGCTCTGATACCAATTGATGTAGAACGGGAGGAAGAAAAGCTAGACAGAGGAAGAAAGTGGGAGAAAGGGGAACAACGAAGCTTCAATATTTCAATTAATTCAAAAAGTGTTATGACAGAAAAAAAAAAATCTTTGCAAAACATATCAGATACCACACTCGAAGGGGCCAAAGAATAAGGTTTTGAGAGGATTGTTGGATAGGTGAGAATACACTAAGACTCACTTATCCAAGGCTCTATATAGACTTGCAAGAAAAAAAAGATGCACTAATTGAGGAATTGAGAAATCAGCAAGAAGATTCATGGGACTTTAAACTAAGAAGAAATCTGAATGACGAGGAGGCAGGGAAAATGGCAAGTCTCCTACAGCTTTTGCAGTCCACTTAAATATCAAAGAACGGACAAGATGAAATACTTTGGGCTTGCAAATCTGGTACCTATTCAGTGGCTTCATACTATCAGCTCATAAGTAAAGCACCAAATGAAGTCTCACATGCAAGCCTTTATGGAGTCTCCCAGCCCCAAAAAAGTTCAGCAATTTCAATGGGCAGCAGTACTATCTAAAATCCTCACGTTTGACAACCTTGCAAAGAAAGGGCAGATGATAGTGAACTCATTGTGCAAGCAATGTGGGGATTCAGAGGGAAGTGTAAACCACCTGTTATTACACTGTCCCTTCAGCCAAAAAATATGGGGTGTTGTGCTCCAAAAATTCAACATCTCTTTCTGAATGCCAAAATCAATGCATCAATTGTTTATGCAAAGATTAGTAGTAAACTATGGGATGCCATTCTACATAAGTTTGGGGTACATTACAGCATGCCTAAAACCTATGCGAACTTGCTTCAATCCATAACATCATGCCCCTTCCCTAAAGTAGGGAAAATAATGTGGATAGCCTCCTTGGCTGCCATCCCATGGACCATATGGGTGGAAAGAAATGACAGAACTTTCAATGGCAAATCAGGTTCGATTGGAAGTCTAGTGGTTAAATCAATGCAAAATATCTTCCTTTGGACTGCTAACTCAAAAGAGATGCCTCCACTCCCCAAAGTAGTTTTGAGAAAACATTGGCAGAAAATCATATATTTCAAACAACATAAACCGCCAATTATGATGGAATGGGTCCTCCTCCAATAGGTTGTTTGAAGCTAAACTTTGATGGTTCATCAAAAGGTAATCCAGGGCCAGAAGGTTTTGAAGGAATTATTAGAGGAGACAAAGGTCAGATTATAATGGTCTACTCGGGACCAATGGGAACAACAACATCCAATGAAGCTGAAGTCACAGGGCTACTAGGAGTCAAGATGTTATCCACATTGTCAACCAGTCCATTAGTAATTGAAGGAGATTCCAAATTAATTATCAAATGGGCAAGGAAAGCTATTAACATCCCTTGGAAGATAAAGCATATCATTGATGAACTCTCAGAAATAACCAAGGATTGGAACATCACTTGGAACTCTATTCCGAGATCAGCTAATCATGTAGCCGACCACTTGGCTAAATAAGGAGTGAATAGACCTGCAATCACAATAGGCAATAGCATCCCACTTTCCTAAGTGATTAATATGTATGACCTATGATCAGAATTGTAAGCTCATCAAGATTGTATTTATTTTACAGAATGTATTAATTGATTTGTATGGTTACTGATGAGAAATAAAAGAGCAAGACTCACCATTTCAAAAAAAAATTGTTTACGCAAAGACAACACTGGCTATTACCAAAGATGGGCAGAGCACTATGGAAAACAGCACTTGCTGCCATCCCATGGCAGATTTGGATGGAAAGAAACAGTGGCACCTTTGGAAAACCAAGTTCCTCTCTTGGGGGAACAATTGAAAAGGGGTTCCGAAGTATACTGTTATGGATGGAAAATTTGAAAGGGTTGCCTCCCCTTCACCAGATAATCATAAGAAAATATTGGCATAAAGTAATGCATATTACCCTCCACTCCCCTCCCACTATGATGGAGTGGACTCCCCCTCCTTATGGCTGGATCAAACTAAATGTGGATTGATCATCTATGGGAAATCCGGGTCGTGCTAGGCTTGGAGAAGCTTTCAGGGATAATGCTGGTCAAGTAATTCTTGGCTTCTCAGGTCCAGCTAGCTATCAGATGGGCCAATGGATCTTCTATCCCCCCTTGGCATCTTAGATAGATGTATGATGAGCTCAAAGACAGAATCATAGGATGGGAAATCAAGTGGTCAAAAATTCCTTGATCGGCTAATTCCTTGGCTGACCAACTAGCTAAGCTAAGCGCAAATAGAACAAGCCTAGCAACAGGGATATCTCTACCTCTATCTTAGCTACTGTTATGAAAGCTTTCTTTGCAAGGATTATATTTGATGTACTATATGTAAACTATGTATGCTAATGTAACTGTTTGAAAAAGTATCAACAAAAGAACTACGCCATTCTCAACAAAAAATAAATAAATAAATAAATAAAATAAGTTGGGCAGGGGAAACGTGGCCACATTCCCATCAACATACTATTTGGATTGGATGATATTCCTCCACATAGTAGTTTTCGCATTATGAAATTTCCAATTTATTCTTTTAATCTAAACCACTGTATTGTGTACCCATTTTCCAGCCTTCCATTGGTAACAAACTTAAACATAGAGAGTCTGTGATGCTCTGCCCTCGTCTTGTTAGCTGATCACACGTGAGCAGCTTTGAGTGGATTGCAGTCCATATGAATTGCTGGACTTTCCTTGGGGCTGGCAGTTTCCATGCAATGTTAGCCGGGGAGACTTTTTTTTTTTTAAGAGATTGTTCTAGTGACTTCATTCAAAAGTAATACTGGTTGTTCAGGTTACAGATTTTGTGGGTTTTGGGGTTCCCTCACTTCAAGTTGAGAAAGGGAAACTGCTTCCCTAGCTAAGCTATCAGCACAAGAGTTAGCTGATCTTAGAATGTGCTTCCATTGGCAATTTAGTATACTTCCTAGGTGCCAAATTTCTCTGAAATAGATTACTAGTCTCCAAGGTGGATCGGTAGTTTTTTGGCACCAATTTATCACATTTAAACAATCCCCTTCAATCTCCAATGTGCCCTCCAGCTTTTCTACAAAGATCTTCATTCCTTGCAGCATGGCAACAGTTTCAGCCTTTGCCGAGTCCGTGTTTGGTAAGGGTCCAACATAGGATAGTATGGTCAGCCCCTCGTGGTTTCTAAAGATTCCCCCATATCCTGCAGGTCCAGGATTTCCTTGAGAAGATCCATCGACATTTAACTTGATAGAGCCAATCATGGGTGGAGTCCAGATTGCTACAATAGGTGTTGCCGATGTAGCATGCAGTCTGGTAATATTAGACCATGCTGATCTCAGGTTAATGCCTGGGAGCTCTTGGAACTCTGATGTAGAGTTTAGCCAGTATGTCAAGCTTGTTTCCTGTATATCCTTTCTTGGTTCACTTTGTTCTCATATTCTTTTTTGAATCTCTAAGTCTTCCAAGATGTTCAGATCACCTTGTTGCTCCTCTTTCTGATCATATTTTTTTCTAGAAGGAGGTTTCTTTCCTTTTCATAGTCAATTTTCCTTGCCCTTGCCCTTGCCCATTCTCTTATTCTCTGCTTTAGTAGTCTCAGTTTCTGACTGAATATAAAACATGGGGTGCGTTGAACTTGGAATCCCATCCACCAATCTCTGACTCTTTCTAAAAATCCTTTTTCACTTAGCCAACATACTTCAAATCTGAAAGGGGGTGGTCCCCAAATTTCAGGGGAGGTTTCCAGTAATATTGGAGAGTGATCGGATGTTGGCCGCGGTAATATTTTACCTACTGCATTTGGAAATGTGTCCATCCATTCTTGTGTGACCAGGAATCTGTCAAGTTTGGAGAATTTCTTCCATTTGTCCAAGTGTACAACCCCCTGAAAGTGCTGGTTCTATTAGGGAGAAATCATTGATCAAGGTGTTGAACTCCCTCATTGGTGTAGTTGGGTTTGCTCTCCGAGCTGTATCTGATTGTGTTAAAATCTCCCCCCACTAACCACGGCATTTGCCACACATTGATCGTTGCCGAGAGTTCATCCCACAGTCCCTGTCTCAACACTCTGCTGGTCGGCCCATAAACCGCCATTACTGCCCAATTTTTACCGTCTTTGATCGAATTGAAATGCACTGCCAATGTAAACTGGCCCGCTTCATTTTTTACCATTTCCAGTTCTATAGTATCCCATAATATCAGAATCCCCCCTGACGTGCCATTTGCATCCATCGAGCACCTACCTGGTCTTCTTAAATACCACAAGTCGCTCACCTGAGCAAAAAAGGTATTTTCGAATTTAGTCTCCTGCAGCAATGCAACCTTAGCTTTATTTTTCTTTAGAGTTTCCCTAACTATAGCTCACTTAGCCTGCGAGCCTAGGCCTCTTACGTTCATGTATCCGGAATGCTAGCGGAACTTGAGGCCCATATCCTCAGGGCCTTTTGTTTAATTTCCTCCATCAATTCCGTATTCATCTGCAATGCTTCCCCAAATTCTTCCATCACCTGTTCCAGAAAATTTTGGAGTCTTTTGTGAAAGTCGTCGCAATCCTCTTCACGCCTTATATGCTTTCTTATTTTTCCTGTCGATTGGGCGCGAGGAATCCCCTTTGACATTTGCCCCTGTGTTGCGCATCGTCGCACGTAATACTGTAGGGCCTTGCCTGTCTGTTTTTCCCCTTCCTCTTCCAGTTGCGTCTACTGCACGTTTTGTTTCGAAGACAATGAGTCTTCGTAGCACGGGATGAGTGGCACGAAAGCATGACTTTGGTCCGGATCATTATCTCCTGTTGGTTCCGCTTCTGGGTTGCTTTGGTCCTCCCTTTCACCTCTCCCATTCGACTCACAATTAAGGGTGCCAACTGTCTCACAAAACAGTCTTTTGCCAGATTAGGATAAACAAGTTCCGCAATTAAGGGACTTACCATATTTGGGTCGTCCCGTTGCTCGGGTTCCGCAGACGCCTACGGCTGATCTTCTTCCATCGTTCCGACAGGGATGACGGGCTCCTTTCTTCTCCATATTCTTGTGTTTCTTATCTTTTTCCCCTTCTTTTTTTCTGTTTTTATTTTCTCCTCCTTTGGGTGCTGATCCCCGCGGCGTTCTTGTCTCCCTCAATCCATATCGTGTACGAGGACTCGCCCACCCAAATTGGCACTTGCAGACAACAGGCAAAAGGCTCCTTTTTTTCCACTTTGGCTTTGAGTATGTCTATTCTTTTCCCGTTCCCTGCCTCTTCATCAAGTTCCAGTGGGGTGCCCAACAAAGGTGCGCTAGGATGCCCTTGATAGAAAGTGATGTGATTTCTCCTTTGGTAGAGCTCTCCGGACTCCATGGTGTTAAATCTTTGAATATCTCTCCGACGAGTGTCTCTTTCAGGGCCAAGACACGATTTTTCTCTCCTTCGTTTTCAAGCTGTATTAGCCACTCATGCAGTCTCGCATATAATGCTACAGGGAGTACCACCATTTTCCATTCATCTTTCATCCATATTTGGAGGGTCTCCGCCTCCCATCCGACCTCCTTGGTTCTTCCCAAAACGCATTTTTGCTAGTTCATTTCTTCTCTGTTCTGTTAGGCCTTGGTCGACTATGATAGAAGCACTCCCACTCGTCTTTTTAATCTCTATTTTAGGGTCTTCATATTCTGTGTGGATACAATTTCCCCCTATGCTAACTGCGCATCTTTGGGAGTTCGGTTCTTCTGAATGGATACGGGTATCTGCTTTTTTTTGTTTGTATCCTTCCCTCTACCAGTTTTCCTGCAACTGCCTCCAGTTTTTCTGCTAGTCATTCCCACACGTTCCATTTTCCGTGTCTCTTTGGCACATCTACTGTTCCGATTGTTGTCTGGCCTCTCAGTTCAGATATTCGGCACAGTAGTTCTTCTCCTTCCAGGTAAGTACCTACTCGAAATTTCCCATTACACATCACAGAGAGTTTTCCGTGCACTGTCTGTTGTAAAATGCTACGTAGCCCTTCTCTTAGCTCTCTAATTTCTGCTGCGTGGACTCGAATGAAGGACTTTTTGCATGGAGATTTCATGGAGAGCTTGGCAGCGTAAGTACCCCTGACCACCACGACATCCAGATAGATGCGATTCTGTCCATTGAAGGCAGCGAAAGATGCCGTCATGTTTTCCGGCACCTCCCTCCTTCCATTTTCCGGCAACCATGGTCATCGTTGGTACGTAGGGAATATTCCCTTTCTTTCCCTCTCTTGCTCTTCTGCTCTCCCAACATTGCGCTCCCCCGTCCATGATCAAATTCTATTTCAGCCTTGAGATGTAATTTATGTGTTCTTCTTGTTGTTCTCTTTCTTTATTAAAGTGGATGAATTTCATTCTCACTCTTCAACAAAACCCAACGCAATATAAGATAAACCATAGTTTTGTTTTTCTAGATTAGTGAGACTTGTTTAAAGCAGAGACAAGATAACAAATAGGGAAAATAGACTTAGCAGATACAAAATAGAGAAACTGAGTTCATTGTTCATTGAACAAAGACTAACACTAAAAGCAAAAGAGGAAGAACCAAACCTTCACTGAACCATTCTTATCAAGCTCAACCCCAACAGCTCCTAGATTCAATCTCTTAGTGTTTGGAAGCCGACCTGACAAAACAGTACTTGTAAATTAGACAGTCAACATTCAATAGCAGCCAAAATAGAAGTCGCCAATTTATGAAGCATTTTCCCAACGTTACCCAGCCCATGATAATGTGGGACTTGTCCCACACAATTAGGGTTGGCATATGGAGTCAGAATAGCTTATTCCTTAATTTTTTGATTATGTAACTGCTATTCCATTATATTTTGACTGTGTAAAGTAGCCTGATGATCCAAGATAGTGAAAGAAACTTTACCCTGGAGAACTGAAGAGAGTATTCTATTTATTAAGTAACATGCAGTTAGAATGGCATCACCCGAAAAAAATTTGGAACGGGGATTGTAATAATAATATGCGAGTCACTTCTAACAAATATCGGTTTTTGCGCTCTGGAAGTCTATTTTGTCGTGGAGCTAAACACAAGAGGTTTGATTAATAATGTGATTGCTCGCACAAATATCTGCAAAGGATTTTTGCAAAAAAATCAAGTCCATTACCAGACCGAAACACATGAATAGAGACACCAAATTGATGTGTTTTACTTCTAAAAGAAAATTGTAGAATGCATCAATTACTTCAGAATTCTCCCGTAAGAGATATACCCATGTAACACTATTGAAGTCATCAATAAAGGTAACAAAATACCAAAAATCAGCACTAATGTGCAAACAATATAGTCCCCACATCAGAATGTACTAAATTAAAAATTTTAAGACTTTGGCAAGTACTCAAATGAAATACAATCATATGATGCTTGCCCTCCTGACCCGCCCAACAATCAAGAACTATTGAGGCAGGTATCAAAAGCAATGACAGACGAAGCTTTGCTAAAGAAGATAAGGCAAAACCAAACTGTGCAAGACAGTATTTGAAGGCAATGTATCCAAAAAGAACAAACCCCCATGCTCATGACCCAAACCAATCAACCTCTTCGTCTGTAAGTCACATCAAGAAGAAGAAAAAATGATTGAGCAGTTTAAATCTTTTGTGAGATGACTCGCCGACAGCAACTTAATTGGGGAATTTGGGAACAAACTAAACAAATAGTAACACTAAACAAACGAGACACAAACAGTCCCTTCACCAAGTACATTGGTGGAGTCATCCGCTAAAGTTACTCCCGTATGTGTAGTAATGGGAAGAAAAGAAGCAGATAATAAAATGTTACCTGACATGTAGTTCGGCACACCCGAATCAAGAACCCATATTGAAAAAGAAGATACTTTAAAGGCAGAAATACGTGAGGTAGCGACTGTAGTCGACTGAGAGGGGGGTTTTTTCTCATTTTGGAATCGGATGGCGTTAAAATCCCCGGCCAGCAACCAAGGACCTGTCCATCTGTTCATCACGTCTCCTAATTCCTCCCAAAAGTGGTCACAGCCATGATAAGAGCTCAGCCCATAAATTCCCCCTAAGTTCCATGAACATTTTTGGACTGTCTTTGAGTCTTATTCTTAAACAGTAAGCTCCCATTTCTGAGTCCTCTAGTTCAATGTAAATTGGGTCCCAAATGATTAAAATTCCCCCTGATGGTCCGAAGGCCTCAATTGCTTTCCATTCTGGATTAGAGAAAGGTGAAATTTCATTGATAACGTTACTGCTTACATTTGGCTAGCTTAGTCTCTAGCAAAATTACAATATTTAGACCATTTCCGAACAAAATGTTTTTCACATTGGTTTTTTTCTGGGGACCGCCTAACCCCCTTACATTCCAGGAAATTAGCTTCATTTAAAATCGTCCATAATTTCTACGAACTCCACGGCGAGAGCTTCCTCCTCTTCCCCTCGTCGCATTGCTTTAAATATTTCCAGAGAAGGCTGCAACCCTAGCCAGCCTAAATTCTTCCATGATTTGGGACACCCTGAGGATGAGTCCCCAGTCCTCGTCCGAGCGACGCCCCGCATTGGTTCCCATGCTCTCAATCCAGGATCTCACCGCTGGATCAGAGGCTGCAGTTAGTGGGGCCAACTCGTTTGGGTCATGGATGTGGACCCTTGCTCTGTTGCGATGATAGTTCTGCATGGGTCGGTGAAAATTCCTCCCTAAAGGCTGGATTGCAGGTGGGGTTGAGGTTGTTGCCATTCGAAGTTTTCTTCCACTTCCTCATCGTTTGGGTCCTCGAGGAGCTCTCTCGGTGATTGGGGTGGGGAGGGGGAATGATGATATTGCAGAGGTGGAGGGGGTGGTGGGGGTGGTGGGTGACGGGATAGTGGCCTTTGCCTGTCTGACGACACGGTGTCTTCTCGCTCCGTGGAGTCCGCAGGGTATCGGGGGATGCCTGGGTGACGGGAGCTGCCTGGTTGATGGGAGTTGGCCTGATTGCAGGAGCGCCTAAGATAAGTGCGCATAGGGGTGCCATTTGCTGCAATCTTGGGGGTGAGGGGGAAGGTTGAGGCCCTCAGTTGTGCTCTTCCCTTCCGTTGGGCTGGTTATGTAGAGTCAAGGGCGCTGCGACATTTAATTGGGGTAGTTGATCTGTCGACTCCCCTCCGTCGGTCCGAGCTTGGGACTGATGAATAAGGAGGGGTTCGAATTGATTTTGCAAAGGGATAGGGGCTATCTGCGTCTGCCTTGTCTGCTCCCTTTCTTCTTCTTCGTCTTCGCGTCGCGCAGAGTCCCAAGGGATGGGACTTAGCGTCTGATTATTGATATATTTAAAGCTCGAATTTAAACCAGCACTTACCTCCCTCTCCCTTTCCCTTTCGGTAAGTCTAGGGGCTTCTGATCTATCGTTAATCTGAAGTGGGCCCTCATGTCCTTGTCCCCACCGTTCGAGAGATAACACGTTGGGTGTATCCGGGTTTGACCGATTTAACTAGCTCCGAGTCGAGATGACTCGTTCCGGTTCAGGCCCGTGACCTCCCGCTCCTTCTCCGGCTCCGGCGGCATATCAGTAAACTCCGGGACTCCTATAATGGTTATAGGTAGGTCCTTTATCCAGATTCGGCAGGTGCCCCCCGGTGGCCAGCTATTTTCGAGCTGTACCAGGCCTCTTGCCACCTGGGGGAAGCATCTCGTTTTGGTCACCTCGTCCAGATCTATAAGACGCCCATAGCTTTTGAAGATTTTCTTTAAAGCCCTATCGTCCCAAAACTGCAATGGAATTCCGTACAGCCGTAGCCAAAACCTTCCTCTTGTCTGGTCGGAGTTTTTCTAGTTTCGGACATCTCTTTCCCCTCTCGGCCTTATTTCTTGCCATCGCTCTTTAACAATCCTAGCTTCCTCTCCCGATTTCGTCCATAATAGCGTCAAGCTTTCATCAATAAGAGAGGTTTTCACTTCCTGATTGGTGTTCAAGATCGACTTGACTTTTTCTCTTACTATTCCTGCCTCCGACGGAAGGATTCCAGTTATCAGCAATGTATTTTTTAGGTTCTTTTCGCCTTGTGCCCAGATTGCTTCTAGATCGGGATTCAATTCTTCCTCTCGCCGTAAATTCGGGGTTGAAGCCTCTTCCGCCATCGCTGGGGATTCTAGATCCCCCTGTTCATTTGGTGTTGTCGGGGCAAAGCCTAACTTTTCTATGGCTTCCCAACTCATCCTCCAGAGGTCTCCAGGATATGTATTCTCGCCAAAGTTAGGTTCCCCTTTTTGTGTATTACCTTGAATACAAGTTTCGGATGCACCGAGATTGACAGAGATATGGTTTCTTCCTTCAGCGTGAAGGTTATGATGTCTCTGCTTGGCCTGGTTGCCTTAAGGTGTGTTCATAGGAAGACACAACTCTCCGCCATTATCGTTGTTGGGACACGAATATACAATCTCTTCTCTCCCAACTGAGTGCTAATTTTTAGGCTCGATTTCGAGCTTTTCCAGTGCAGTCGATCCATTCGTCGATCTGCAGGCTCCAATTGCCATCTCTGATTACTGTTGACTTTTGGGAGATGTTCGCTCTTCTTCTTCTTCGTGTTACCAAATGCCAGTCACTTTCTTCCGACTGCAAGCTGCGATTTTGTACCTCTTCTCTACTAGCCTCTTCCCAAACGGGTATGTTGTTCTAATCGATGGGGTTTGGGGTTCTTTCCTGGATTTCAACTTCTACTCCATCGGTTCTCTTTTCTTGGAGCTGCAGTCTCCCATTGCCCCTTCTTCAAGCAGGTATTCGGGCCGGGGTACCCTCTGCAGTGCCTCTCCACATTCTTCTCCCTAAACCGGCTGGGAAGCTAGGTTTGGGGGTCTTTTCGGAGCTTCTTTTTCTTTTCCCTCCCTCCTGTTTTCATCGTCTTCTAAGTTTCCAACAGCAATTTCGCTTTCCCTTCCTTCTTCTAGGCCATTTATGGGGGACGGGATTTCACTTCTGCTAGGTACCTTCTCTGTGCCTTCTTCTGGGCCGACAGGGGTAGCCAAAGTTTCCCCCATTCTTACTTCGTCCTCGTGAGAGATTTCTTCATTAATTTCCGTTTCGGCTACCATTTCAGAATCCAGCTACTTCGCTTCGACAATTCCTTCACTAGGGGCCTTCGTCATTCCCTTTCTCTTATGCGACTTGCTGGCGAGTCTTCGCGAAATCGCAATTGGCCGGGAATCGCTTTAGCGCGTCCCTCATCCCATCAACCCCACGGGCAAATGTAAATCATTTGCGAGTTGCTAGCGCCTAGTTGTGTATCATTCATGTCAATGAGTTTGCAAAAGAACGGGACCCATTGGGCCGTTACAAAAGTAGCTCAAGGTGACAACAAGTAATTGCTGATGCACCCCTTGCTTGGCAAGAGAATCAGCTCTGCCATTTGCACATCTCAAAATATGAGACCAAAAGATTACAGAGCTAGTAAAATTAGAGAGCTCGTTAAAAAGAAGGAAAATGCTAGCTGCACCTATGCACAATACCTATCCCAAGTACATGTTAATCTAAACCATTGATGATGCCTAGGGTTTATCCTTTAGAATATAGGATTTTATAAAATAAAAAATATTTTTTATATTTTTAAGGGCTTAGATTAGCATGTACATGGGATAGGTACTACGGATAGGTGTAGCTAGCATTACTCAAAAAAGAAACCAGAATCTCCAAGGAGGTCTAGACTCGTCGGCACCCCAAGATATTAATACTTTTGAATCCCCTTCCACATGAAGATTTCCAAGAAGACCCAAACTTGCAAAACACTTGAGACCCAACAAGAGGCTAAGAACTTCAGCAATGATGGAGTCCTTCACCCCAATAGGTCCCAAATATGATAGAAGTACTTCCCCACAAGAATTTCTTATGAGACCCCCAATGCCTGCAGGACCCGGATTGCCTAATGATGACCCATCAAAATTTAGCTTAAAAGTGGATTCCGGAGGAGGTAGCCAAAATTGAACTGCTGATATAACAGGTCTAGAATCATGAGCATGCTCCTCCCAAGACCTCCAAATATTACTCGCTTCCACTCCTTGAAAACATTGGTGGGTCTTGAGCCAACCAAATATGACATCAATAAAGAAAATATGATATCAGTATAACCCAAATACCACACAGGAGACCAGAATAACACACCCGAGAACAAGAGATACCTCCGAAGGACAAAGCAGCACATAAAAACGAATGCTAGTGTCAAACTAACCTTGATGACATCAGCATTGAAGAAAAAATACTCATTTTTTCATTGGAAAAATACCAGAAACACCTCCAAAGCTAAGAGTATTTCCGGCAAAAAAAATGGCTGAAGAAGCTTGCCACAGTTTCTAAGTCAGCACAAAGAGGGAATTTTTCAGCAACAAGAGTCTAGCAGGAACCCTCTTCTAGGCACAAACATATGCAGCTCACTTCAAACAGCAGCACCAGCCATTAGCCTGTTGGCTATGGCAGAAAACAGGAGAAAGATGGAAAGTTTGGGAATCGACCAAAGCCAAATTTTATCCCAGATATCCGAAAATGAAATTGAAGTATAAAAAAAAAAGAAGAAAACACAAAGAATCTGGAATTGGATGTCCTGCACTGATACCATGTTAAGAATTGTGAAAATAATAGAGAAAAAGGGAGATTTTTGAGAAGAAGAGGAGAGAAAATCCTCAGGTGAAGAAAAGGGAATTTTCTGGAGTCATATCGAACTATTCCAGTCCCTTAATTTCGTAACTGCATAAAATTTGTTACAATTTACAATAATGCTCCTACATCGGCCACTAAACAGGAAAACAGAGAAAATACTAACCCCACGTTTACCACTTACTAACAACTTTCAACTTTATTATATTACAAAAATATCCCTGACTTTCGACTTTTAACACAGCTCAAAACACAGGTTAAAAAAATGCAACAAAAGATGACATTGTAATGACACCACTAAAAATCTACGCTACTAGAGTGAGGAAAAAAAAAATTTTTTTTTTTGAAGTGGTTGATTTGGATTTCATTGATGAGAACTTCAGTTGCAAATGCTTTACAGAATTCTCCTACGGTGGATCTCTCACTTACAAGTAGGGTAGTGAGACTCCTCTAGCTAGAGTGTTTGCAACTGAGTTTGCAGATCTGGGTATGTGAACCTAAGTATAGGATATAGTGTGTCCCAAGGACCAGATTTCCCTATAGTAGACGGCAAGTCTCCATGGAGGCTAAGAGGTTTTATTGCACCAATTTATAACGTTAAGGCAATCTCCTTCCACAACCAACTCTCCTCCCAATCTTTCCTGAAAAAATTTTAAGCCTTGTAACATAGCTACAGTTTCTGCTACTACCAAATCAATACTTAGCAGAGGCCCTACGAAGGAGAGTAGGGTTTGGCCAATGTGGTTACTGAAGACTCCTCCGAAGCCAGCAGGGTCAGGATTACCCCTAGAGGATCCATCCACATTTAATTTGATGACTCCCTCCGTTGGAGGATTCCATTGTGTTGCTGGTTTCTCCGGTTGATGGGAGGCTAGCCTCGCCACATTTTCCCATGAGGCTCTCAGAGTAAGACCATTTAGGTCCTGCATTTCAGTTAGAGTACTTAGCCAGTAGAGGATTTTGTTGAATACGATTTCCTTCAGTTGATTGACCTCCCTTGTAGTGGCATTGAAAATCCTATTGTTTCTTTCTTCCCATATGATCCAAGGAATGAAAGAAATTACTGCCCCCAGCATGAGTTTTTCTTTTCTTGTAAGCTTTAAATTTGCCCAACGTTCAATAATCTCATACAGGTTTTGGAAAGCGGGCATTGGGATATCAAACTGAAACATGGACCAAAGATGGGTCCAAATCTGCTGGGCATAATGACATTGAACTAGAACATGATCGCAGGACTGTTATACTGCTGCAAAAATTGCATTCTATTGAGGGAGGGCATCCCTCTTCTTGTCAAGTTTTCCTTAAGATTTTCTGGTGGAGCACTGTCCATATAAAGAACTTTGTTTTAGGAGGGCAAGGGAGCTTCAATGCCCACCTGGCTTGATGGACTTCTCTTTGTTCTGAGTTTTCCAAGGCTAAATATGTCGCCTTCACTGTAAATTCCCCAATTGTGCTAGCTTTCCATATAATTCTGTCTTCAATTAGGTTGTCAAAATAATACATGGACATCAGCTGGTCTAGGTGGGAAAGCTCTAAAGCTTCATCATCCCTCAGTTCTCTTCTAAAGAGATTGCTCCATACAAAACTTCTCCCATTTCTATTTGTAGTAGCTCACTGAGTTTACTTTCGGGGTTTACAACTACTCTATATATCCCTGGGAAGGATTGACGAAGGGGTCTTTCCTCTAACCAAGGATCATTCCAAAACTCAGTCTTGTCCCCTTTCCTTGGGAGGAATCTCATAATTTTCTTGAATGTCTCCCAGTATTTATGAATTCTCTTCCAGATTGGAGATAGGGAATGACTTGTATGTCATCCCATTATCCATTTAGAATCGGAAATTGTAATCTTTGATCGATATAGAGAAGCCCATAAAGGGGGGTTATCCTGGTTAATTCTCCAGCACCATTTCAACAGAAGAGCTTGATTGTATGGTACAATTTTCCTTATCCCCAACCCTCCTTTAGATTTTGGCTTACAGACTTCATCCCAGCTACCAAATGAAATTTAAACTCATTGCTAGTACCCTTCCAGAGGAATTGTCTCATGATTTTTTCGATTTCCATTGCTATTCTTTTTGGACAGGGGATGAGGGAGAGGCGGGAATTCCAAGCAGACAAGACTGAAGCAATACAAGCCTGCCAGCTTTCGAGAGGTGCCTACCTTTCCAAGCTGAGAGTGCTTCTCAACTTTTCTATAGTGGAGTCCCATATTTTCTTGTGTATCCTGCCTTGGATTACAAGCAATCCGAGATGTGAGAAAGGGAAGTTGCCTGTGTTACATCCAAGTATACTTGCAGCCTCTTCTAGAGAGCCTGGTGCAACGTTTATTCCAGTCAAAGATGTTTTCCTCCAATTTATTTTTTGGCCTGTGGACATTTCCATTAATCCCAGTCCTGCTTTCAATTTTCTAATTTGTTGAATGGATCTTTCACAGAAGACCATCATGTCGTCTGCAAATTGCACGATGGGGAGAGTTGCATCCTGAAAGGGGTTATCTAACCAACTTGTAGCCACTAACAGCCTGAAAAAGGCAGTCATTCCTTCTCCCACGAAGTTGAACAGAAGAGGGGGAGAGTGGGTCTCCATTACAATAATTTAAGGTTAAAACATGCTCCAGCAAGGAATGAGAAGAAGTAGATTAGAATAACTTAATTCCAAGCTTAAGACAAAACAGCTAGTACTTCCTCATCCAAGATATAGCACTTTTTCTTGATATATAATACATTAGAGAATAAAGGAATTAAAAACAGGAGCATTTTGAACGTAACACGGTCTTCCTGCTGGAAGTTTCATATTAGTGATGTTACATTTTGCTAGAATGAGTCCCTAACAGATATATTCACGTAAATTTTGTTGGTACTGTTTGTGGAGCTTCAGTTGATTATTTTCATGCAGGAGTACTCATATGGTTGTTATCATTTTCCCAAGTTAATGAAAGAGTCAAGGGCCCTGACCAGTTAGCCTCCTTAATGACAGCTCTTTTCTATCGGAATCTCTTGCTTCACAAATTTAAAATTTTCATATGGTGTCAATGCAGTAGATCTAAGATCAGGAGTACGAACAAGACTTATGGTCCACCATTAAACTCTGCATCAGCTTCCAAGGATTTCTCTATAATACTTGTGCTGATGAACCCAAAAGGTCAGAGGTTTTCTACTTCCAACTGCCATAAACCTAGAATTTATGGTCTCTACTGCAGGATAACCAATCTTGTGGCCTACTAATACCTATTTGAGGTTTCTACCAGGGTCTAACTCTTCCAAACCGAGATCATAGGGTTCAAACAATGTGTGCCTGCGTCATCTCAAAGGGTTGTGGATATCAGCAATTTATTTTTTTTGAAATGGTGATAACTTTTATTCTGGATATCAGCAATTTATTTTTTTTGAAATGGTGATAACTTTTATTCTGGATATCAGCAATTTATTTTTTTTGAAATGGTGATAACTTTTATTCTGGATATCAGCAATCACATGCCGATTTTTCATGTTCTTGCAAAGCAACCAATTGCCTGAACCTTTCTAAAAGTATACTGCTTTTTTTTTAAGGGTTCAGCATTTGGTTGATTTGGGGCAGGGGTGAAGGGGGGAGGTGGGGAGAGCAGGGGCAGAGTAAACATGAAGCACTATCCCTGTGTGATCTCTTACTTCTCCCCCAATACCTGCTGGCCCTGGGTTCCCCACCGAATCGCCGTCAAAATTGAGTTTGAGTCAATCCACTGGGGGAGGGACCCACTTAGAAAGCTGGATGATGCTTTGCAGGCTGTATCGGGCCACAGAGTGCCAATTCTCTCTGATAATCACACTATGGATGTGTGAAGTGTCTTTGAGCCTACTGGCCCAAAACAAAACACTGCACATTGACATCTCATAGGCTCCTCCCAAATATGTCGACTTATCTTCAAATATTCTGGGTTGCGCTCTTTCCAAATATTCCAAGTGATTACAGCAAGTGTTAGGCCCCATAAAGCTTTTGCCCAATCAACCACACTGGTTGAAACTGGGAGAATAGTGGGGGGAGGGAGGCTGGGAAACAAATGAGAGTCCTAAATTTCCTATGAAAGAAAGCCCAGTCTTCGTTTGTGAATTGACAATGTAGTAACAAGTTTGTAGCAAACTCAGGCTGATCTGAATGCAACTTATAAGTATCATATATAATATTTAGTAAATCTGAGTTATTTCTCATATTTTTGTATGGCCTGCTAAGTCTCAAGGGCAGTGATAACTTTATTACAAATACACTTGAGGAGAGGCCCTCTAACCTCTTCTTGCCTTACATAATGCCTACACTCATGCTCTAGCCTTCTCTTTTCTTCACACACACACACACACACACACACACACACACACACACACACACACACACACACACACACACACACACACACACACACACACACACACACACACACACACACAATAAATTAAGGCCCTAGCATGTCAATAGAACATTCACTACAGCAGGAACTTTCCATCATTTCCACAGTACCTATTTCCTAGTTCTTCCATTGAATTGAGGAGTTTCTTTAAATTACATAGTTTGGAGAAGCAGTTCGGAGAAACTACCCTTTAATAAAATGATCTAAGCTGCACCAAAATAGAGTTCATAAAAAACTAAATTTCAGATTTTGGTAAGCTTTGGTAGAAACAATTTAGAGAAGCCTATTGAAACCCATTCTCTGTCTAGGGCAAGAAATCTTATCTTCCCTCACTAAACACAAACATCTGTGTTTTTTCTCATTGCAATTTGTATTCAATCAATTCCCACAGCCAATATGAGGCCAAGTAATAAAGCCAATGCAAAGAAACTTCCGATTTGTTTCACCAAATTTCGTTGTATAGAAACTAATTTCCAATTCCCTAGTAACTTAGATCAATTGTTTCCCTCCTAGTTTCCTGTAGATGTGCCAAACAAATAAGCTATCAGAGATTATTTCCAGGTAACAAAATAATAGATATCAGTTCCTATGCTGACTCTCAAGTAGCTGTTAAATTGTCGATGGCCTTAAGCCAATTAAAGGGACAACTTCTGCAACTAGAAAATGCCTTCACAAAAAAGGTATCTGACTTTATCCAAGCTTTTCAGATCAAGTAAAGAGTAGTTACCCGTAGCCAAAAGAACAACATCTGCATTCAACTCTTCTCCATGATCTGTGACAACTCTTATGCCATTTTCTGTTTTGCTCAGCTGAAGTTCAGAACCAAATATCAACCAAAATCACAAATGTATACAGAAGAAGATGAGAGAGAGAGAGAGAGAGAGAGGCAGGAGAAGCATAAACCTCAGATAGAGTTGTTGATGGATGCAACTTAATTCCCCTGCCTTCCAGATTTTTTGCAACTATTGTTCTCATTTCATCATCAAAACCTCTGGAATGACAGCATTAAGACCAAACTCAAATCGCATGAAAGAAAACAACTATTTAATCAGGACAAACCACTGCAGAATGCACACCAAAGAGATACTACCCATGCAAAATCTTATGTAAATACAGAGTGTTAAGAATCAAGGGCAGTTTAGTAACTTTACTAAACTTCAGTTACTTATTATTTGTTTATTGTTTAGTTTACTTGCTCCTCAAGCCATGAATGGCATCATGTAATTTTGTATTTTCTGATTTTATTAATGCATGTTTTAAGGTTGTAGGTCATGAAGACCTTACAACCTCTTTCTCTCCTTCTCTCTTCCTTTTCTTCCTATCTCTTCACTTTTCTCTCATCTTCTCTCTTCCTTCACTAAATCTAACATGGTATCAGAGCGGGTCTGTATGTGACGACTCGTCACTTACAGAGGTCATGGAATCTTCTTCCTCGAAGCTGGTTGCACAAGTTAGAAGTTCTGGAAAGGTCTTAGATTATCGGCGATCCTTAAAGTTTGTCTTTTTTCTGTGTTCTTCTGCCATTATCCCTTGATATTGGCTTCTACTGCTGATTGAAGTGTTGTGCGTATGGGTTTACTCCTAAAGGGAGTTCCTTTGCTGTTGTTGGGTTCACGGGAACCTGTATCTAAGACTGCAACTACTGATGTTGGTAAAAAATTGAATTTTTACATTGCCTCGAAATGCATGCCGAACAAAAAAAAACTCTTTGTGCTGCGAAAATATGCCACTTCTAGTCACAGGTAGTTCTAAACGTGTTTCAGAGCTTCTACGTACGTAAAACTCGTGTTTTTACACGGCCTCGGGCCGTGCCAGAGGTTTTTTCCGAATTAGAAAAGGTATTCTGGTGTTTCTGAGCTCTAACTCGTGCGGCAATTGGTGCTGCAATTGGTGCTGCAATTGGTGCTGCAATTGGTGTTGCAATTGGTGCTGCTATTGGTGTTGCTATTGGTGTTGCTATTCGTGCTGCTATTGGTAGGGAAATAAACGGGTAATAAACGGTACGGGTAAAGGCTTTCCGTCTACAGTTTACATTTTTTAACCCTTTACCCATTACCGTCCATTTCCGCATAATTTCATTCTGTTTATTACGCGCCGGAAAACCGGGTAATCGGGTAATAAAAGGGTAATAAACGGGTAAATAATAAAAAATATAAAAATCACAAAAAAAAACCAAAAACAAAAGAGGAAAAATTAAGGAAAATTACTAATAAACAGTCAAATACAACACTTTTTCAGAGTTCAAAATACAAGTTACTTATATTAAAGTTATCACTTGTCACAGTGTTACTTATATTAAAGTTATGCTAATGAATATGCTAACTGCTCAAGGACTAAGGACTAAGGACTAAGGAGTAGAGAATTAGAGATTAAGCGATTAGTCGATTAGGGAGGGAGTCGCCTCAGTTAGGGACCTAGGGAGGGAAAATCAGAATAAGAAATTTAGAATAATAACTAAATAGAGAAGGAATCAATTAGGAAAGATCTAAAATCTAAGTAGCATAATTGCATAAAGAGCAAGGAGTCAAGGACTAGGGACTCAGAGAGAGGGAAAACCAAAATTAGAATATTAATTAATTAGAGAAGTAACTAGTAATTAAAATCAATGATATTACTTATAACTTATTAAGAAGTTAGGGTATATGTCATGATAGGAATGTCTTGATAGGAATGTCTTGATAGGAATGTCTGTCCTAATATGTTATGGGCCAAAAATTTTGAATTATGTAAGCTAATTGAAATAAGATGAAATCAACTCGTGTATTTGTTAATTACTATGTTTATCTTTATATAATTTTTTATTATGAATTATAATATGTTTATTTTTGTATGACAATAGTTTACATTAATAAAAATAATTGACATTTGTATAAAATTTAACATTTGTAAGAAAAATGAAATTTTTTTAATCTTAGATCAATAAATACTACCTTAATTAGTTAATTATGAATTTACGATATCTGATCTATCCTCAATGACTATGACTCTATGCCTTTATGAGACCATGAGTCAAAGTCAATATATATTGACTTCTAATAATTACCAAAATATAAAAATATTCAAATTTTCTCCAAACTTTTCAACTCTAAATTTTTTTATAATAAGTGATAAAAAACATATTGGAAAGATAATAAGGTTATCTATATGAAAAATAAACATTTTATAATTAAACTAAGTAGATATATATAAATTTACTATATTACCCTTACTTGAACGGTAAACGGGTTCGGAAGAGCTATTTCCGTTTCCGTCTGTTTATTAAATGGTAGAGCGATAAACGGTAGAGCGATAAACAGATAATAATATTTTATTCCCGTTTTGTTTCGTTTAATAATCGGACAGTAGAGCGGGTAATCGGCTCCCGTTTACATCCCTAACTATTAGTAATGCTATTAAAGCTGCCATTGGTGCTGCCATTGGTGCTGCTATTGGCGCTGCTATTGGGGCTGTTGTTGGTACTGCTATTGGCGCTGCTATTGGGGCTGTTGTTGGTACTGCTATTGGTGCTGCTATTGGTGCTACTATTGGTGCTGGTGTTGTTGTTGGTGTTGTTGTTGGTGTTGCTGCTGCTGACATTATCTGTTGTGTGATCGAAAGCTAAGGTTCAATATTTCTTTTTTTTTGCCATTGTCGGAAGGCGAATGGTCTAAATTCATGTGTAAGTGCTAGATACACAACCTAATGCCCTTAAAAAGGGTTTTCTGCTACTGCTGAGTCGTTGGACTCGTACTGCTGAGTCATTGGACTCGTACTGTTGGGTCGTTGGACTCGTCCTGCTAGGTCGTTGGACTCGTCCTGCTAGGTCGTTGGACTCGTACTACTGGGTCGTTGGACTCGTACTACTGGGTCGTTGGACTCGTGCTACTGGGTCGTTGGACTCGTACTACTGGGTCGTTGGACTCGTCATCGCCGGGTCGTTGAACTCGCATCTTTGGTCGTTGGACTCGTCTTCTTTGAGTCGTTGGACTCGTACTGCTGAGTCGTTGACTCGTACTATTGAGTTGTTGGACTCGTACTGCTGAGTCGTTGACTCGTACTATTGAGTTGTTGGACTCGTATTGCTGGCATCACTGCCACACTGCTACGTAGATAAACTCAATTTTTAATGCCTTGGTAATTGTGCCAGACTGTTTTAGCTCACTAAAGCCTGTAGAAAGGTGTTTTCAAGGCGTCAGAGGCTTCTCCAGGGTTTTAGAAGTATAAAGGTGGATTGTAACTTTATTTGAGATGCGTTCCTACAAAGCACTGTAGTCACTCCATATGTTAACTCTGAGAACCAACTAGCTGATCTGCTCACTAAAGGTCTTCATAGAAAGGAATTTGAGTATCTTCTCTCTATGCTAGGCCTTCATGATATCTACGCTCCAGCTTGAGGGGGAGTGTTAAGAGTCAAGGGTAGTTTAGTAATTTTATTTAACTTCAGTTAGTTATTATTTGTATATTGTTTAGTTTACTTCTCTTCAAGCCATGAATGGCATCATTGTAATTTTGTATTTTCTGATTCTATTAATACATGTTTTAAGGTTGTAGGTCATGAAGACCTTACAACCTCTTTCTCTCCTTCTCTCTTCCCCTTCTTCCTATCTCTTCACTTTTCTCTCATCTTCTATCTTCTTTCACTAAATCTAACACAAAGTATCAGATAGAACTGTTAGAAAAATACAAATGAAAAAGGAAAGAAAGCTGCAAATAAAGAGTTATGTCGATGGAAGAAGTTGATCCATCAGAACAAAAACAGGAAAAGAGGCATCCAAAACGTCCCATGGGTGTACAAAGATTGTGCATCAATGGCAGAAACTTTTCCGTTGATGGATACGGAATTCGGAATTTTGTAATCTGGTTGATGGTAGGAATTCTAATTTTTTGTTGCTTAATTTCTTTGTGTTTTTATAAATGGCTTCCCATGATTTGGGTGCCATTCAACTAAAGAAACATCTATGTTCCCCTTGTTAACCTATTTGATCTAAAATCTCTAAAATCAATTAGATTGGTGAACAGAAAACCATCTCGGAAATAAGCAAAATCTGGCAGAACAACACCTTAACGGGAGTTCCTTTCTGTAAAACAGATCAACACTAGCCCCCATACCACGCCATATTGAAGCAAATTCAACAGCTATATACCTGTATAACATAGGAACTATAAGGAATAAATATATGAACAAGAAAATTACAAATATTTAGAGAAAATGTGCAAGTTCAAAAAGAGAGAAAAGCATACCCTCCACCAAGCACGACCACATGTTTAGGTATCTCTTCCAAGCTTAAAGCTTCATCGGAAGTTATAGCCAGCTCCTAAAATTCAAACGACAACCCAACTTTAAACAAAACAATGAAGTCACTAAAGTTTATAGCCACGACTAAGTTAAATTTTTTAATTAGATCACCTGCCCAGGAATTGATGGCCGTTGTGCCCTACTGCCTGTGGCAATCAGGATGTGTTTTGCTGAATAATGACGTTTTGTCCCATCTGGTTCTGTCAACTCAACATCATGATGCCCAACCACCTTTCCTTCCCCTTCAAAAAGTGTTACTCCAGAATTGGCCAATAATCGCTTATATACCCCATTTAGTCTTGTAATCTCTTGTGTCTGTCCATTGTAAAGCAAATTGGCATACCATAACCTTTCTAGCATGAGAAAACATTACAAACAAGTTCCTATATAAAAGACAGATAAACATAAGCAATTTATAAAAAAGAGAAGGTGGTTTGGTGATGTCATAAGACCCGAACCTGTCATTCAAAACAGTGATCCAACTGGGTCAAACACCGGTTCAACCAGGTTGGCCCAGTTAAACCGCGTTGATGTCAAAATAATGTTAACACTAAAAAAAAAGGAGGAAAGTTGCTCTCCTAAGTTGTTTACAACGGGAGGAAAGCTAAACAAAAGACCCACTAGGGCGTCATCATGATTTCTTTGATGAAATCGAGGATGTTTATAGCTCGAGGATTATTAGTTGGCATCATATGCAGAGAGTGGTCATTAGTGTGGCAGACCGGCTAGTGAAGGAAGGAGTCACACCTCAAAACCTTGTTTTCAGATTTTCACTTCCCTTATGATGGCCTTCAGCTTTTTTTTTTTTCTTTTTCTGAACTGATGTGAACTTTCATGATGGCCTTCAGCTATATCATCTTATGTATTGACGGGATGTATTTGCTTTGGGCCTTTTAGGTTCAGCTTGTGCTTCAACTGCTTAGGTTGTATATCAAGTAATCCCCCCAATATGCACATGTATCCCTTTTGGGCAACTCTTAATGGATCTCTTTCACATTGCTCTCAAAAAAAAAAAAAAAAAAAAAAGGAGAGCTGAACCTCATTCTCTGGCCTGTAAGGGAAGAAGGCTACAATCTCCTCTACCAGAGAAAGGCTGTGGCCCTTCCCAGCCAGCCTCAGGCAGGGAGAGAGGCGTCCATCCTCCCTCCTTAGCAAAATTCAAAGAAGGGGGAGGATTGGAGGGATTTGCCGAAAGGCAGCAGAACTCTGCGGTCCCTCTCCCTTCTCTTTTTCCCCTCCTACTTCCACCTCCCACTTCCCCTCCCCCTTCTTCCTCCTCTCCACTCACACAACTCTCTTCTCTGCTCTCTTTCAACCCCCAAAACAAGGCCTCGGATCTAATCGAAACTGGTTAGACAAGCCGAGGTGGACAAGGTTTTGTAACACGTCCCAAGGAAATGAGAACTTTCAACTACAAGAAGTAATAAATTCGTAAAGTACCTTATTATGCAGCAGCTTCTTCCAATTGAACTCAATATGCTCATTCAGTTCCCACCCGAAATTCCTTGCATCCTGCATAACCATACAATATGAATTGCATCTATTCAAATATAATGATCACATAGAATCATTCAACGCCTGCCCTACTTTAGCAGGTCGGATACATGAAATTGATATATAACTATGACAGTTCCTTGTGAAATTGATATGAAATGTTAGAATATATTGACACCTAAAATATCTGTAGTTCAAAGTGAAAGGTTATAAAAGCTTCATTAGGTTAATGAAGCTCATCAAAAAACTTCAAACATCCAACGACGTAGACTTTTCAAATGCTTTCAAATTCTCACCTCAAATTCCCCACTAAATGCTGCTCCATATACCAGTATCTTTTTGGGGACACAACCACGAATTACACACCTATAGCATCACAAGGAGAAGTGATTATAACCAAATGTAGACCAGCAACAAGTTAATTAGAACGACAGGGGATCTAATCTAGCAGAACACCAAAAGAAATACACAAGTTATGCACACTTAAAACACAAAAAAAAAAAAAGAAATATCATGATTTTTAACATGAAAGACTCAGAAGAATCAGTAGGAACATAGCCGAAGGCCAGTTAATAATGAAAAGAACAACAACAAAGAATTGAAGAAAAAGGAAGAAACTCAAACCCCTTACAGCGACATTTTGCAGTTTTACAAAAGAAAAGGTGATTTTCCTAGTGTAAATGTTTGCTACCGAAACAATTTATGCTTGACTTTTTCTGAAAACATTGAATTTTATTGAGATTTCATAAATGCCGTTACAGTCGTGGTACATAGAGTACGTTACATCCTCATTGGCAAAATTTGTTGTGAAAATATTTTTTTTTAAATGGTGAGTCTTGCCCTTTTATTGCTGATCAAGAATCATACAAATAATTGTAGTTTACAATCTTGAACACAAGTCTGGAAATGAAGCTTACAAAATCTGAAGATGACTGTTACAATGTGATATATGCTTACAAATTATGATAATGGAAGGTTGTTGCCTAATGCTATTGTTGGCCTATTTACTCCTTTAGCAAGATGGTCAGCCAAAGGCTTTGCCGATCATGGGGCTGTGGCCCAAGTGATGTTTAAATCCTTGATAGTGTTTGATAATTCATCAAAAACATACTTAAGTTTCCAAGGAATTTTGATGGATTTCTTAGCCCATCCAATGGCTAGGGTAGAATCACCTTCAATGATTATGTGATCAGTTGGCAATATAGGTAGTATTTTGGCACCTTCTAGTAATCCTTTGGCTTCAGCTTCATTGGAAGTAGTTATTCCGATGGGTCCCGAATACACATATATGATCTGCCCATCATTATCTCTAATCACTCCTCCATAGCCCGCCGGTCCGGGATTGCCTCTAGATAATCCATCAAAATTTAGTTTCAGCCATCCTGTGGGAGGGGGGGACCATTCACTTACCATCACTTACGGTTTGTGCTGCTTGAAATATATGATCTTCTGCCAGTATTTTCTCATAACTGCTTTAGGGTAAGGTGGCATGCCTTTAGAATTGCCGGCCCAATGAAAGGTATTTTGTATGGCTTTCACCACAAGGCCTCCTATAGAACATGAGTTGCTACTAAAGATTCTATCATTTCTTTCTATCCAAATGGTCCATGGAATGGCTCCTAAGGAGGCCATCCACAAGGTCTTTCCAACTCTAGGGAAGGGGCATGATGTAATGGATTGGAGTAGTTTAGCATAGGTTTTAGGCATGTTGTAGTGTATCCCAAATTTCTGTAGGATATGATCCCATATTTTTCTACTGGTAGTACAATGCAATAGCATGTGATCTATTGTTTCCTCTTCCTGCCCAGACATCTTGCATAAAGAATTAATCGCCATTTGCCCTCTTTTTACTAACGCATCATAGGTGAGTAGCTTACCATGGGCTGTTGTCCATAAGAATTGATGACGGATGATTTGGGCTTGATGTAATGGTTTCGGTTTTTAGCTTGAGGTATGAGGCAACTGAGAAAGAACCAGAGGGGCACGGGCTCCATATTATCTCATCGCCCCCTACGCCTGTCATATATTTGGAATCTACAAGAGTCATTAATGAGGTAGCTTCCAATGCTTGATTATTCGTTTGTCTCCTCCTCAAGTTGAGATTCCAAATGCTATTGCTATTTTCTCTAAATTGATTTACTTTGACTTGCTTGTTTCTTGCTATGGCATAGATGTCCGTATATGAATCTTTAAAAGCTTGAGTACCCAGCCAACAATCTTCCCAAAAAAGTACTTTGGATTATTCTTTTAGCCAGGACATTAACCACTACATTGGCTGACCTTGGGACATTCAACCAAGCAATGCGCCAATCAATGATGATGTCTTGAAGTTCTTCATAGATGGGTCTCAAGAACCAAGGAGGTTTGGATTCCTTAGCTGTCCATGCCCTCTTTAAATCTCCCTCAATTACCAGTGGGTATTGGTTTGACTACTACCAGTAAACCTCTTGACTCCGCCTCATTTGAAGTTTCCCAACCCAAGGGTCCTCAGAATGCAAGAGCTGACCAGCATTATCCCTTAACTCCTCCTATCCCAGCTGGCCTTGGATTACTCAAGAAGGAGCCATCCACATTAAGCTTAACCCATCCAGGGGAGTGGGAGTGGGGTGTAGTCCTCCACTTTTTGGTATTTAGGTGTGCTATCAAAACATTTGAAATTGGTGGAAGCTTGCCGAAGGTAGAGGACCAAAAGAGAGTGTTCTGTTGACTCCTCCCAAGGAAATATTGGTGTTGGTAAAAGTTCTCCTACTTCTTTCAAACCAAATCTCCCATGGCATGGCTGCTACAGCTGCATTCCACATAGTCTTGCTCATCTTTGACAGTGATCTGAATTTGGACAGTTGGGGCAAGTTGAACTTCCTTATCATTGCCTTCCATACTTTTCTTGTGAAATCACAATGCAGTAATAGATTTTTTTGAGGAGATTGATATAACACTTCATTTTTTACCGGATTACAATGGCTGCAATAGCCTAATTCTTCGTACTCCAGGAGACTCGAACTCGAGACCTCTGGTGTTACCACTGAGCTATCCTCAGCTTCCCCAATGCAGTAATAGATGGTCAGCATCTTCGTCAAAATATCCCACACATTACATAACGAGTTTATAATCAATAGGCCTGTCTTTGATAGTCCAGCACAAGTGAGAACTTTTTATAGTGCTGCTGCCCAGAGAGACTGCTGAACTCTTTTTGGAGTTAGCAGGTCCCACACATTGCTCTCAGTTGCAGTTTCTGAGGTGCAGTTGTTCAGCAATTTATAATATGAAGATACTGAATAAACACCAGAGCTACATGGTTCCCAGACATATTCATCCGACCCTTCATAGATATGTGCAGAATCAAGGAGCTGCAATAAGCTTGATACTTCACAAACTTCATCATCTTTCAATCTTCTTCTGAGTTTGTGGTTCCAAGCTCCATCTTGGGTCTGGGTGCAACAGGTACCTGCTTTTCCTGCTCAAGTTATAAGGATTTCGAAATTAGGTCCTAAGAGGTAATTGGCCTGCTCAGCAGTCCATCCACAACCTTGTGTTTTGCCCATTTCTCACATGATGCCTTAAGTGCATGCTAAATTTATCCTTCTCTCTAAAATGGCCCTCCAAATGCTTGATGCTACCCTTTGACAGCTTTTGGGCGACCAACAATGAAGGTCTTTACCATATTTTGCAACTATCACCTGTTTCCATAGGGCTTGTGGCTCAGTTAGGTACTTCCATAGCCATTTATCAAGTAATTTTGAATCACCATTACGAAAAAACAAAAAAACAAAAAAAAAAGGTTGTATTGATCAGCTGAATCCATTTTATACCCAATCCCCCTTTTCATTTTGCCTTACAGACATTGCTCCATCTTACTAGAGGGTCCATGATAAAGTCCTTTGAGTGTCTCTAGTCTTTTAGAGATGCTAACAGGCAGGGCAAGATGGAAATATAGTAATTTGGCATCCCTGCAAAAGTGGCTTTGATGAGTGTGGTTCTACCTGCCTGGGAGAGAAGTTGTCAATCCAAGTTTTAAGTCTCTGTTGACACTTTTCTAGGACTGGCTACCTTTAGTTGTTTCCTTATCCTTACTGTAGTAAGTGGTAAGCCAAGGTATATAGGTGGCAATGTGATCTTTTAGCAAATGAGATAATGTGCCATCAGATCTTGTGCCTATTCCCAATTTTTTTACCAATTTACTGTCTGCCCCGACATCAGCTCAAAGAGGGGGAGGAGAGCCTTTATCCTAATTGCTTGCTCACTCATCCCTTCACTAAACAGAATGCCATCATCTGCAAATAGCAGAATGGGTATTCTAATATTGTCTTTAATATTAAACTCAGCTATCCAACCCTCAACTTGGCCTTTAAAAAATAGGGACCAAAGAGCCTCCCCAATGATAATGAAGAGAAGAGGAGACAATGGGTCGCTTGTCTCAATCCTCCTCTTCCCCTAAAATTCCCCTTCGCAGTTCCACTAATAATAGTTCAGAAGCTTGGTGAGGTGACACAGCTGGTCATCCACTTCCTCCACCTTAGTGAGAACCCATTTTTCTCATAATGTTGTCCAGAAAAAACCAATTTACCTTAACAAAGGCCCTCTCAAAACAGCCTCTCTCAAGCCCTTCTTTTTATAAAAATGCACAAGCTAATGAGCAAGTAAGGCTGAGTCTAAGATATTTCTACGTTTGAGGAAGGCTGACGGGTTTTTACTTATGACCTCTGGCAATGCTTCACGTAATCTGGTGGCTAGTACCTTTGAAATTATTTTATAATGGCTAGATACAAGGCTGATGGGTTGCAATCTGAGAGGTGATTTGCAACTTCACACTTTGCCACTAACACTATGAGGGAGGCTCCTTGTAATCACAGCATTCAATCAATTGTCATAAAAGTCTTCAAACATATTGTATAGCTCTTCCTTGGGGAAACTGCAATCCCTTTAACAAAATTCGGCAGTGAACCCATCCTGACCTGGTGTCTTATCATGGGGCATGCCATCTCAATCTCTTTCATGGTGAAAACTTGCTGCAATTAATTCTGGGTTGATGTGGACAGTCGCTTGAACTGTAAGCTTCGGGAAAAGGTATCTCATGTTGTCTTTATAAAGGTCAAAGTAGAAGGAAATAAAACTCTTAATGATCTTCTTTTTTAGTTATGACATTTCCATTCAACTCCAAAGTGGTAATTCTATTTCTCCTTCTATGAAGTGGAAAAAAATTTCATTCCCATCCCCCTCCTGTAATCATTTATATTGGGCTCTTTGCTTCCAATGCATTCTTGCCTGACTGATCTTATTCACATATTCCTTCTTTAGTGTATCTCTCTCAATTTGATCAAGAGTTATGAGGTTGCTACTAGCTCCTCTTTTTTTTCATAGTCTGGACTCCAGCAAACAAAACTTCTCCTTTCCATAGTTAATTTCATTTTCGGCAACCCATGAATTGATTCAAGCCTTCAGTAGCTTTAACTTCTGACTGAAGATGTAAAATGGAGAACCACTGATTATGTGATTTTGGTGTTACGTGCCATGCAGCATAAATAGTATGGCAGTCTCTCTGCCGCATGCAAAAATTCATTCGCAGTCTCATTGAGGGTTGTTCCCCTATTGTACCCTGAGGTGTCATCATGGATCTTGTTTTGCTTTTCTTTCAATTAATATTGGTTATTGTGATGGTATTTATTTTTTCCATGTATATCAAGGTGCTTTTAAGATCCGCTGGCTTAGCATTGCATTGTCAGCTTATAAGGTCCCAGGTTCAAATCCCCCTTGCAACAGAAAAAAATTTAGGGGACTCAAAAGTGATTATATCTTGGGGATCTGGCGAGTCAAGACCTCCATGGAGATTCTGGTTTCTTTTTAATGAGCTCTCCAATTTTACTAATTTTGTAATCTTTTGGTCTCATGTATTAAGAAGTCCAAATGGCCATGCTAATTTTCTTGCTAAGCAAGGGGTGCACCAGTAACTCCTTGTTGAGTGCATCCTGAGCTTCTTTTGTGACTGCCCCTAAGGAGCTCATTCTTTGTATTTCTTTGACATAAATGAAACACAACTTTCAAAAACAAAAAGGTGTTTTTGGATTTCTTATAATCTGTCTAAATTCTTTTGTCTTCTTTCCCTCATTGAACAAAATTTTATTATTTCCCAGCAAAAGAAAGATTTATGTACGACAAAAAGTAAGGTGAAGTAGAACACTGACTACCACCCTGTCAATTTCATTGCAAAATCCTAGAAGGAGAAAGATTGTATAATCCACACAGAATATTTTGATTAACACATGTCTCAAAAGCATTCATAATGGTTGTCTCTGTGACAAACTTACGTCCCACCAACTCCTCCAATAGTTTCTGAACTGATGGGATCGAATGGAAGCTCACAGATTGCGACCTTGCAATACAATGTTCCACATAAATAAAGAGTTAGAACGTTTATAAGGAAAAAAGCAAAAGTAGATGAGATTTAGGATCAGTGATTATGACACAGTAAGATTGGGTAAATGATCATCACCGAAAGGAAAAACATGGGATTCAACTCAAAGAGAATCAACATGACTCTAAAATGTGCCATTGCAAGTGTCCATGAAATTCTTTAATGGAGATGACTTTTAAGCACAAACTGATCGAGAAAAGAGAAAATATTTATTTTCTTACTCTGATTCCATACGATTCATTCACCTTGTTTTTATGAGGAGAGTACGAATGCAAGGATGAAAAAGCGTAAGCTATACTAAATGGTGAAAAGCTCTACACTTGAAATGAGGATGCTGGAAGGAAATTGTGTAGATAAACGAACATATTAAAACACAATGGAGAACAAGACCGCCAGCATTCTTTAACAAATAACAAATGCTTTAATCTTACCTTAGCTCCCAAGCCAGCAGAAGTCCTAGATGCTCGAACGCCACCACTACCGGCTCCAATCACAAACAAATCAAAATCGTACTGAACCTCCTCTGCAGTCGAGGAATTCACCTCGCCGTCAATAAGCATCTTCCTTGCCATGACTATAGAACAAGTCAGATCGCTTCAAATAAACATTTTCAAACAATCAAAAGAAAACAGAACAAGTCAAGAACCACCATCAGATAGAAAGGAAAAAAACCGATAAAACCTTAAGCAGTTCAACCTAGTAAAAAGAAACAATAAACCGAACAGACAGAGAACTCAAGCACACTCCAATATGAGTCTGGACGAATTTCAGTTCAGACGACCACCGTTCTCTATTTAAAGTGATTAAATGTGCTCATCTTTTGTTTTGGTGAGTCCAAGAACTGTACGTACCTTTCCGCTTTGAAGTTACACTCCCCTTCTCGTTCTGTATGATCAGAATCAAAGTGATTAAGGAAAAAGTAAGAAGAACGTATCACCGTTGTAGGGAGTAGGCACTACGCACGACGCGCAAGGTTTCGATCCGAGTTGGACGCTCAGATAGCGAAGAACGAGAATGATCTCAATCGATTTCCCGCTTCTCCCGGCGCAACGCGTGAAAAGAAAACAGTGTAATACAGTGGAAACGCACCGCGAAGACGGCTGGGAAAAGTCAATTTCGATGATTTGTTGATTTTTTAGTACGAAAAGGGAAGTAGGACACGGCTTTTAGTTTTGGTCCGAAGACCCGCACACCACCACAACCATGATGTTAGCTGTGACGTTTCACATAACTCGACGGGAGCAAATTGCGAATTGCTACCCAATCCAGAATGATTTTATTCTCTTCACCTGCAACGAAATCGGAACAAGCTAATATGGTAAAACGTTTAGTAATATTATTCCGTTGTACCACGTGCATCACGTGACATGTTTATTTAGGCAACGCTCTTTATTGCTTTTTCAAAATAACTCTTTAAAAGAGTTCTTTTACTTTTCTAAGAAAAGAACTCTTTTAATAAAATAGATGACGTTTGGCAACAATTTTTTAGAAAGCGGGAAGAGGATAGCAGAGTCTCGGGCGATTAAATAGGAGATGTAGGAAAAAGTAGATTTTATAAGGGTAAAGTTGGAAATACATTGCCAAACGCTAACTAAAAATTATGCCCGACTGATCCTACACAAGTAGGGATGTAAACGGGAGCCGATTACCCCTTTATCGTCCGCCCAATTAATAAACGGAACAAAACGAAAATAAAATATTATTATCCATTTACCGCTCTACCGTTTACTCGTTCTACCGTTTAATAAACGGACGAAAATGGAAATGGCTCTTCCGAACCCGTTTTACCTGTTTAGCGTTTAAGTAAGAGTAATATAGTAAATTTATTTATCTACTTAGTTTAATCATAAAATACTTATTTTTATATAAATAACCTTATTATATTTTTTATCACTTATTATAAAATTTTGTAGAGTTAAAAAGTTTGGAGAGAATTTGAATATATTTATATATTTTGGTAATTATTATAAGTCAATATATATTGACTTTAACTCATGGTCTCATAAATAATCCCTAGTTATAGTCATAGACTCATAGTCATAAACGGATAGATCATATATTGTAAATTCATAATTAACTAAATAGGGTAGTATTAGTAATCTAAGATTAAAAAAATTTTATTTTTCTTACAAATGTCAGATTTTATATAAATGACAATTGTTTTTATAAATGTAAACAACTGTCATACAAAAATAAACATATTATAATTCATAATAAAAATTATATAAAGATAAACATAGTAATTAACAAATACACGAGATGATTTCATATTTTTTCAATTAGCTTACATAATTCAAATTTTTTAGCCCATAACATATTACGTCATATACCCTAAATTCTTAATAAGTTATAAGTAACATCATTGATTTTAATTACTAGTTACTTACTTATCTAATTAATTAATATTCTAATTTTGGTTTTCCCTCCCTCTCTAGTCCCTAGTCATTGACTCATTGCTCCCTATGCAATTATGCTATTTAGATTTTATATTTTTCCTAATTGATTCCTTGTCTATCTAGATATTATTTAATTACACCCTAAAGTGTTGTATTTGACTGTTTATTAACAATTTTCTTAATTTTTCCTTTTTTTTTGGGGTTTTTGTGATTTTTATATTTTTATTATTTACCCGTTTATTACCCGGTTTTCCAGCGGGTAATAAACAGGTAAGGATTTCATGGAACTAAACGGATACGGACGGTAACGGGTAAAGGGTTCAAAAAGTTAAACAGTAGACGGAAACCTATTACCCGTTTACATCCCTATACACAAGAGACGTTTTCGTCTCTTTGGAAGAGTTTTATTTTTTGGCTCTTCCGAAGCGACGGTATTTGACTCTATCAAATTGAACTTCACGATGGGGGAGGTGCATCCAAACATAAATTCCAAGTGCAGAGCTGCTTTTCCATCTCTAAAACGGGGCCATAATGTTATTTTTAAATTTAATAACAGATTTCCAAGTTGTCTAGACTCTAGAATAAGTTTGATCAATCATTCCCATGATTGAATTATCTTTATTTTAATATCGAATCAACTATGTATATATATATATATATATAGAAAATAAGATGCTAGGATGCAAGCAAAGGTGGATTTTAACCAAACTAGTTTGCAAATGGTTTGAGCTCTGCTCAACCTAAGCTCGATTGTGTTAAAAAATATTCCAAACTCAACCCAAGCTTAAATTAGAACTATGAGTAAGGTTTGTCGAATTATTCTAGACAAGCTCCAATTTAAGTAGTTTAGGTCGAGACTTAATGAGTTAGTTCGTTTTCCATAGGATGTTTTTTCATTTTTATACAACAATGTCTACATCATCTCACGAGATGTTAATTCACAAGAGATTGATATTTAGAGGGAAATTTTAGACACTAGAAATACTGAAAAATGTGTTCTTGTTGGAATTTATGGTTTTGAACATATAAGTTATCATAAAAAAATTACCATGACTTTATGGGTTTAGGGCATGCTTCTAAATGTTTTGTTATTGGAAGTTATATAGAGAGAATAATCGCCAACACTTCCCTATGTACAAGTTATTAATTTGGTGCATTGACTTAGAGGACACATCCCTATAGAATAAGGATATGTCTTTCTTGAAGGGATGTATAGCTTCTTAGAGGACATATCTCTCCTAAGGAAATATATCCTTATTAATGGTGATTAGTGCTACACCCTTTGAAAATATATAAATTCTTCCATGGTCGTACAAGAGAGGCTGATGTTAATGCATACCCAGTTTGGCTAAATGAGAACAAATTTATCACTTGTAAACGAATTATCAAAGGTTATATTTTGCACTTCAAGTTTATGTATATTCTTCAAGATAAAAGGTACACTCGTTATTCTTTTATTTCAATTCCGTAATGTATATATGGATTTTATTTCAATTCCGTTTTATCTATTATTGCAAAGGTTTACATCCCAACATGGCGTCCACTTTGCAGTTTAGGTAAAGATAAATTCGGAGATAAAATAGTAGTCCATTTTGTTTTTTTTAATAAAATGATATCAGTATTTCCTGATTACTTCGAGGTTTTACATCGTGACATGGCTGCATAGTTAGCAGTCTAAGTAAGAGAAAATTTAGGGTTTATGGTTTACCCATAAAATAGGTAGATAATATTTTATTAAAAAAATAAAATATTGCAGATTTTATCTCCGAGTTTATCTCTTACCTAGACTGCAATGTGGATGCCATGTCAGGATGTAAAGTCTTGGAAGTAAAAAAGCCGCAATACTTATATCACTGCTCTTAAAAATTAGTTATGTCGTTTACTCTATTTCAAAAGCGAACAAAAGATGTAAACAAAACCTATTGTAAAATAGGACGCCGAGTGTAACTGTATTTATCTTTACAAAGTGCAATGGGAAGATCGAGATCATCAAGGTTACAAGCTCCGAAGATGATGGTCCGACATCCATAAGTGGCAATGGTGTATGTTGCTTATGGCATCAAGTGTACACCTCTTATTGACAAATAGTGGTGTATGGAGACAATGTACAGGCTCGGAGGGAACATAGTGGTGAGTCACATAGAGGGTTAGTGGTCACTTGAAGAGGAAGTGGAGATGAAACTTAAGTAGTAGAGTCTAGAGAGGAGACAATTTAGTCGCACATTAATAAAGTACATGCTAAAAAGGGTGGCATCATTAGATACATAAGTCCTCCTAACTAGGTTATAACATCGATACCCCTTTTAATTTTCAAGATGTTTGAGGAAAATACACTTAGTAACACGAGGGAAAAATTAATCTTGCAAGGTACTAGTGTTAGAAACAAAGCAAACACACTCAAAGACATGTGGAGAAAGAATGAATAAAGTTGAGTTTGGATTTAAGGTATGAAGAGGATTGTCTTTACGATTGGAAGGTGGTGTCCGATTTGAGTAACAAGCAGTCAAAATGGCATCACCCCAAAAATACCTTAGAGACATTAACACGAAATAACATATGAGGACTTTTACACTAAACCACTCCAATTTGGTGAGGAGTGTACACACAAAGTTTGGTGAATGATACAATGAGTAGCAAGATTATCTCATAAAAAAATCAAATAGATATCAAACTGATTTTTAATTTTGGATTTATTTTTAAATGCATGAACCCCATCAGATTTCTCTAGTAGTAAATATACCCAAATTACTCTTACTAATATCATTAATAATCGTAAGTAGTGTTAGTTATTGTAGTTTTTGTATCTCCTTCCTCACTCCATCAAATTCACCCCAAATTTAACTAGAGATTTGCCTTCACGGTCGATAGAGAAGAATTTATAATGTAAGTCATAGATTTTGGGCTAATTCTTATTTAACGAAACCTGATGCATAGAACCCTGCACGCTACATAAGCAAAATTACAATAAAAATAGTTGCTGAATTAGTATGTTATTCAAGTGTTTGAAGAAATCTATGACATAAGCATCAGGTTTATTGCAGCCCAAACTTCAGTTTCTATAAGTCAGGGTTCATTATAAATACATTTTCCTTCTTTTTGGCCCTGATATGTATTTCTGCAGCTCGAACCACAATAGTTCATGCCATGTGCCTTGCACCAGAAATTTCCTTCACAAATTCACCTCTTTCCATTCTCTAAAATAACATTCACAACAATTACTTCTTTTTTTCTTTACAACCCAAGTAAAAACGTCAGCAAAGAAATCGAATAATAAATAAAACACTAGCACCAAATAGTAACACAAAAAGTAATAAAAATAGGCTAAAATATCACATAGTCCCAAACAACTCACAACCTCACAGCTCCTTCGAAGATCAGAAAACACTTCTTCCAAAGGTTTAGATTCTAGAAAGAAAAATACTAGTTGCACTCATGGCTACACCTATCTCACGTACATGTTAATCTAAAGCATTGATGCCTAGGGTTTATCCTCTAGAAAATAGGATTTTATAAAAAATATGTATTTTTTATATTTTTAAGGGCTTAAATTAACATGTACGTCGGATAGGTGCGTCTAGCATTACTCTTCTATAAATACATGACACAACAACCAATAAATATTGAGATAGCTAATCCACTTCAAAAAGGAAATCTAAGTGGAATACAATCCAATCCACCACCACAATCAGTAAAAAAACAAGTTTTTGAAATGAAAATTGATATCAGTATTGCATGATTTACTTTGGGATTTTACATCGTGACATGGCAATGTAGTTGGTGCTCCAAGTAAGGGAAAATTTAGGGTTTGGGGTTTACCGAAGATAATATTTTATTAATAAAACTTGCAAACTTTATCTCCTAGTCTATATCTTACGATTGCAACATGGACCCCACATCAGGATGTAAACCCTTGCAGCAATACTTCTCAGTAATACTTCACAGTACTTATATCGCATCTCTTTTGATATAGGTCAACTAGATTGGATCAAAGGAAGTCCAAGCCAATCAAATACTCCTCGTATCTGTCCTATCCTTCCAAAATTCACATCTAAATCACAATAGAAAGCAAAGAATCGGCTTTACCCTTGCTTATGCAGCCTTAAACTCACTTCTGAGTCAATGCTTCACAATTTTCCGAACTTTGAAACCATGAGAATGTGCAAGGAGAACCAAGACGAGACAAGAGAGTGTCCAAAGGTTGCAAAGTGCTAGTGCCAGGATTGTTTTATATCAAACTAAGTTACATAATTACAGCATATGCCACTAATAAGCAACTTTTCTAGATATACAATGTTACAAAAATAGTGTCACGACACCCTCTCTAACAAACTATCACAGCACCTCTATCAGAGGATGACACTCTCTTACATATTTTGGTACCTAAAAATTGGTGTACTGATATTCTTTTGGTCTCTTTATAAAAGCAGTTGAAGCATTACACCATGCCTATGTTGTTGAACTTTAATTTTTGTTAAAAGATGTAGATCTTTCCGCTTTCGGCTATGAAAGGTAACATTTGATGTGAAATTACTTGATTTATATAGAGGCTGCATTTATCCAAAAGCTATGAAATATTGAGCATCCGTTCTACTAGTCCACATGCACTAGTTTGATGGATATTTTGGCATGAAACTACAATAACACTTATTTTTAGCTGCAACAATCTAGAGGGGATCCATTGATTTTTAATTGTTTTCATAGAATTTAACACTTGATGGAGGGGTTTATTTGATGTATGCGAGGATGATGGTCTCAATGCAACTCAACCTTGAAGAGTGACAATTTGACCTTGTTGGAACTTAATGGAGAGCTTATGGAAAGGAATAGTAGTCAGCTGTTGGAGTAGGCCTCTTGCACCAAGTATATTTTGGATTCATTAGTTGTTTTAGCTAGATCCTGCTTCTGATGCTGGATCAGAGTGTATTTTTGCCATTGAGGTGGATATTCTGTTTTCATGAAAAAAAAGTTTATATTCATTTTTGAGAAAAAATAAAAAAAATAATTTTAAGATAAATGTTTGATATCTAGAATCACGAGGTTTACAATTGTGACTAGTGGAAATGTAATGAAATTCCAAATAATATAGGGACACATTCGTTGGATGACTTCCTTTGGGGCTTTCGCGGAATTAGGTGTTTGGTATGGTTTTCGCGGTTTCCCAGGACTCCCATGACGTGTGACGACTATTATACTCGTAAACCTCTCAATTCAATTTCAGTTCGACCTTTGGCTACTACTCGCGTAGCAAGACCTTTCACGTCCTTTATCTCGTCGACGCGCAAATGTCTCTGTTTTTGAACTGAATCAAGAGCTCGTTCAACAAATGGCTTCTAGATTTCGGCATTTGAGAGACATTTCCAGGGTTTTTCCTCTACTTCTGTCCTCAGGTGATCCTTTCTTGCTTGGTTGTATAGTTCAATACCTTTTCTCTGGTCGGTTTCGGAAGCATTCGAGTCATGAACTTATCGATTATTGCTTCCTCCCACCGACATGTGGAGGAAGCTACGATGGATGCATTTTTCAGTTATGGTTTTCTCGTTCATTTTTTTTTCTCACAAAACTCTTCCATTTTCTACTATTCAGGCGTCCGAGGGCCAAAAAGAGGAAGTTTTATCTTATCTTGTACTTGCCACTTGTCTCATCAACGACCGGAAACTAGTACAGTAGCGAGAGGTTACGACGTTAGGATGTAAGTATACTAAAGAGCTTGTATAGAGCTATGGTCCGGAATGTTCTGTGGGCCTTAGTTAGTCAACACGAAACGTGCTTGAGGAATTGCGGAATCGTTATTAGAATGCCGAAAGGAGAATACTTTAGTGTGTAGGATTGTATGAAGTGCGAACTAGTATCTGATAAGGGGTCTGGAGTTGTTGTTTTCACTTTTATTCTAATTTTCTCTGTTACTTTTTGAATTCACTGGCTAGCTTGGCTGAAAGCACTCTAATGGTTCCTCATAATTACTTTTCAGGTTTTCAACTATGTCTGAAGCAACAAGTGATTTCTCTCGTCCACTCAATTTTTTAGCTTTTGTTGAGGCCAATCTAGATGAACTAAATGGTAATATTTCTTTATTTTTGGAGTCAGTGCTTGTGTTTCTTTATTGTGCAAGCTGCTGTACCGAAAGCAGTTGCTGTCATTTGGTAAGCTTTATAGGTCCTTCTGGTACCGTATGAAGTGTGTTACTCAGTTTTATTTTCATAATTCAATTGCAGGTCCTTGTCATTGCTGGTTGAATAAACTCGCTGAAAAACCTTTCAGGAAAGATGGCATTTTCCTGGTGGTCAGTGGCTTATTTCTGCACGAACCAGTTGGATCTAGTCCAACTGTGAACTTTGATCGATTAAAATTGCTGCAGCAGAGGTAGGGTGGAGATTCATAAAATTATGATAGTCTTAATGATTTTATATACTTTACCTGAGCTTTTTATCTGCTTTTGGCAGGTATCCAGAAATCAACATTTTTGGTTTTCAGTATAGTAGTTCAATTGGTTCTACTGATGTCCAGACCCAAGTGCTTCAGACAATCATGGACGAATTCATTGCATTTCCTATCTTATTGTCTAATAAAGATTTTCCTGAGGTGAGGATTGTTGGTCTTCCACAATCTCCTCAGCTTTAATATTATCAGCTTACCAGCATAATATGTTGCATAATATCCTTTGGTTGGAAAATTATTTGGTATATGCAAAAGACTGCGAATAAATGTGATATTACTTGATATATCAGATAGTGGACGCATAAATCTCTGACGTTTTGTTTGTGGAATGAGTGAATTGACCAAACTTTAGCTTATCTAGCTTATACAACAAATAGAAATATAAATTGAATTGTCACTCAGCCCCATTTTAAAATTTTGTTTGGACAAATGTTATTATCAAATTGCAGCACTAGTGAGTTATTTATAGAGTTACTAAACTGGAGCCTTTTCAGAAGTGATTTGATCTTTTGTTCGCCTTGCACATATGCAGATGAACAAAGCAGGATATTTGGTATTTGAAGGTTTAAAGAGTTCTGTCCTCTACTATCCAAGTAGTACAGACTTTGGAGCAGTTGTAAAAGGTGCACGTGATTTTCTTGTTGCAGACATCTCTTTAAATAAAAGAGGCTTCCAATTTTGCCTTTTTAAAAGATGTACTTTTTTGCACGGACTTTTTCAATTTTTGTCAATTTCTAATCTTCTGCTAAATTTGCAGCAATCAAGGAATTCTATGCGCCCAAAAATGCTAATGTGGTTGAAGTGCAATCTAAAAGCACATGGGTGAGGCAGCCTGAAATCATTGAGGAGCCTCATGCTTGTTCTTCTTTTAGAAATTTACTTCTATATTTTCCAGGTATTTCTCTCGTGGCTGTTTCTTGAAAGTCTTGGAATAATTAATTTGTTTTTCTGACTTTTTTTGTCACACACACACACACACACACACACACACACACACACAGATCTTCGTATATTTATATATATTTGTTTTCTTTTGCCTGCAGGTTTTATCTCAGTTGATGAAGATGGTGGGCGCTTGTTCATTTCTGACTGCAATCATCACAGAATCATAATAACTAACTTAGATGGAAGAATACTGGATTGTGTATGTATGAACTGTATCTTAATAAATTATCTGCTATTAAAATGCCGTCAGATGTTTGGTTGGTGAACCTACACATGCGTGCACACACATCGCAATGGCTTGTTAGTGATTATTCAACCTCCTGCACTTTCGAGTCCAATTGTATCCATAGGTCTTTGCTGACTAATACTCACTGATGGAGATGAGTGCTTTTCACTTCATTCCACTAATTGTGTTCACTTGTTAGATTGGTTCTTTCCCAGGTTTTGAGGATGGTGATTTTGATTCGGCAAAGTTACTGCGGCCTGCAGCTTCAGTTTTTTGTGCAGTTAACAATTGCTTGCTTTTTGTAGATACGGAGGTAGGTAATATTCCTTTGTAATACATGAAAGTTTTTGTTAGCTTATTTCTTTGGGATGCTATTGTTAGGTCTCTACCAGTACTTTGAAATTTGCTGAGGCATGGATAAGCTAATAGAAAGTAATAGTGAAAGATACAAATAGAAACAAACAACTTTCAAAAAAAAAAAAAAAAGAAACGAACAGAAAATTCTGTGTTTGACCATTTTCTGGCATTTTAGCTTGTTTTGGAATATGGATCTGACCCTATTTTCTCTTGTCTCGCAAAACATTAAATTGGGTTGAAAAATTAGTTTTTTTTGCTACTACAGAAATGAAGAAAACATAAATCAAGAAACAATGATGTAGTTTTCGGTAATTCACATCTTATTCTCCGCTCCCACCCTGCTTTGTAATTTTCCAAAGTTTTTCCTTTTGCTTCTATTGTAACCTCAACATTGTGATTTTTTTTCCCATTTTTTCATATGGTGACAAAAATGCATGGAAACTAGTAAACACAATCTTTTTCAATAGGAAATATTTAAGGAAACTGGAAGGTAGAAAAAAGCAGTCGATTTTGCTTCATTCATCTTCCTATGGTGGTGCTAACAATACCTTAGTATCATTGACATTTTATACTACATTGCTTATTTTAATGACCCTTTCTTGTTAGAACCATGCAATCAGGAGAGCAGATTTACAAATGAGGATGCTGGAAACTGTATTCCCAGTTTCTAATAAAAAAGATAGTGGTCTATGGAGTTGGATCATGGATAAGCTAGGATTCCAAAAAGAAGCTACTACAAGATCTTTTGAATTTGATATGGATTCTTTTACTGGGCCTTTGCACTTGATAAAGTCAGGGGTAAATGAGCTTCTTGTAATTAATCGCAGGTACTACTTACCGAACATCTGCAAGTAAAGGCATTCCAATGCACCTTAAGTTTTTAATGTGGGTGTTTATTTCCTAAAATTGCAGCTTCCAGACATTATGGGTTATAGATACAACTGCTTGGCAGTTCAAGGAAATCATTCAAGGTTTGAATTTGAACTGCTGTTGTTATTTCAATTTGTTCTACAATGCATTTGCTAAATTGGTGTTCTAAAGGATCTCTGAGTATTATGGAGATCTGTGATCAGATTATTATGGAGAAGGTGCACTTATTGAAGGAAATATCTAGTGAACTCTTGCAGCAGAATGTTGATCCTGTTCATCCACTAGAGAAGCTTCCATATACTGGTTTGATGTCGTCTCTTGCTACTTTTGGCAACAACATATTATTTTGTGATACAGGTATCTTGCTTCTAGTTGGATTATTAATTTGGAAATGGATGCAGTTTTTCTTATGTCTTATGTTACAATTTAATGACTGGACTCCTTATGTATGTTAATGAAGCTTCTCAGAGGATTTTGAAATGTTCTAGAGGATCTTCAGACATCTCAACTTTTCAGCTAACAAACTTTGGGGTACTTGGCCTACCTTATTGGTTGGCATGCTCTCCAGAGAGTACTTTTGGTAGGTATGTTACTGGTGTCTTTAGGGTATCTTTGTCCCCTCTTAGGTTAGCTTGGCATTCGCATTTTATTAAATAGTGAGCCATCTGTTTTCTTATTAAAGGTTTGCACGTCAGCATTTAGGTGAACTACATATGTTTTAGATAAAAACTTGTCCAATTTGTGATTCTGTCGTTAATATTTTCAGTGGGACCTTACATGAGAAGCCAAGGAACTACTTTTCTCAGCACTTCAATGTTCTGCCAGGTATTATACTTGATATCTTTCTTGTTTTATTGTTTAGTAGCTATTTCTATGATCTGTCCAAGTAAGTCATGAAGGGGCTACTTCTTACTCATTTTTTTAAATGGACTTTTTTTTTTTTTTTTTCCAATGAAATGCAGGAAGGTGTGACATTCAGTTGAGTATTGACATTCCAGAGGGGACCATACTTGCACAACAGTTGCAAGAAGGTTCTTTCTGGACCCAAGCAAGAGGATCTGCTGTTGAAATCACGGAATCAGAGGCAGTTGCAACATCGTCTGAAAAGGTAGCAACCTAATGCTTCATTGACTTTAACAAGCTTATGAGAGATTCATTTTTTATAGAAATTATAAAGATGATAGGATTTATAATTCTTTTAACATGCTTTTATAAGCTCGTAAGCTTAACTTGAAGGCTTTCCGCAGGTTGGAGTTGCTCAACAGTGGTTTGATGAGCTCGATGGCCTAGCCTTCTCAAAAGAAGAGATGGAATCACCTGTTAATGATGAAGAGAGAAATTCAAATGGAGATTCAGAAGAAGAGAAAAGTATACATATCGATTGTGCAGTCAATATCAGTCCAGGGACCAGTGAGGTACTATCCTTTCACTTTTCTCTCTTTTTTTATTCTTTTCAAAGTTTTCTTGTTTTGCTCGTTATTTTTGAATCTAGTGAGGTATAGCCATCCCTTGGAAGGGATTCTTGTATATTGTAATACTATTACTTACGCCAGATCTAAGAGAAGTAGTTACTTTTGAGGCTCTCAGGATTTATCCAAGTTGGTCTAGGGCACAAAATTACGGTATTTGGCCTCACCAGTCAATCTCTAGGTTAGAGGCTATGTCATGAATCTGTATCAACTGATGATCGAATCTCCCTCGAATCTCCCTCTGTATTTGGCCTCACCGTAGTTGGTAGTGATGCTTTTGTAATGTGATATACTGCATCTATTATCAGATATGATTTATTGCAGATATTCTTCTGCAAGTAACATGTAACACACCTTATTGCCAGGTAAATTGACATGACATTTTTATGATATCTTAATATTATGTTTTACTAAACTGCTCAAGATGGATAAAATTTCAAGCAGTAAAGTGACTAGTATGAGTCTCACAATATGGTGACTGATGATCTGTTTCGAAACCAATCTGTATTTAAATGGCCAAATTGAAGATGTCTTGGTTGAATCACTGAGCTCCGATCTTGCTTGCTGAATGTGCTTGATGAGGATTTTCAGTGATCCACTATTCTTGGTTGTCATTGCAGTTAACTGAGAGGAAATAAAATTATTGCTATTGAGCTCGCCGAATGTCTAATTGGCTAATAATATATACTCACATATTGAATGCACACAAATGTGAGAACCAATACCTCAGCTTTGTTAATAGTAATTTTATGCATGCGTTGCTATCTGTGTATGCCTAGTTAATGCTAAGGTGCTATTACTTCCAACATACAACAGAATCGTATTTACCGTTGCTCCGTTTGGAACATGAAATACTTCGTTTTGCTTTCTTTCAGGTGATAATTTCTGCAGCAGTTTATTTGAAACTAGATGATACAAATAATTGTCTCGATGACAAGCAGGCCTCAAAAGTGGTTCTGGACATCCCAGAAGATGATGGATGTAGGAGGTTAGAACATCGTACGTGCTCTACGTTGCTTATGCAATCAGGAAGAGATCTGAAAGATCTCGTTTTCGTGAAACCTATGCTTTTAAGATTAAAGTTGAAATGTGGTGATCACCCTAAACCCAATAAAGCATCCAAAGAAGTTGTTTCTCAAGATTCTTCCTTACATGTCAACGTGTCATTGCAGTAACTATTCTTCTGTTTCTACATCTTTTTTTTTAAGTTAATTTCAGTTACAGAAGCAACACCCCTTCTCCTTATGGACATGTATTCAGGACTTGACCGAGTCAATCCCTTGTATTTCTTTAAACTATTATTCAATCATAATTCATGCGAGCAACCATAATTTTGGGATCTCTTTTTGTGAGCAAATATTTTCCTCTTTTTTATGGCTGATAAACATTTGATGGGGCGTATATTGGTAGATTTCACATTGGGTTCATGGAAAGTTTCTGCATTCTAAATTTTTCGGAGCTCATTGAAATTATTGTGAAATCATCAAATTATTATTATCATTTTTAATTTTTGATTTTTAATTTTAAAATATATAGGTACTCATATTGTTGAATTTAGCATATGATTTTGTTGATAGCCATTGACAGGCCAGTGATACTCTTACTTGCTGACTTTGTTGTATGGAAATGAAAATATGGAACCACTCACAAGTCATAACAGTTGACAAATTTCTAGACACTTAATGTACATATATGCTATTATAATATGAATTTCTATTAAACATGTTTGTTGTTTGTAAATATGAAAAATAATGATAATCTTATAAAATATAAATCATGTTTGGATCTTTCTCCTCCAAAACCTTTTAGCTCTCTTGCTCTCATGGCGATTAGCAGAGAACAAGCAATTATAGGCAAAATGGGATCTTACTGAGGCAGTGTATGCGCTTCATTAGAAGACTTTTGAGATTGTTTTTTCTCTTTTAATGTGAGTTTCATCTTCCTCTTATTCAATATAATGGAAAAAAGTGGGTATTTATTTATATTATTTCTAAAATTACTATAAAAAATAAAAAATACGCGGAAAAAATAATCCATGAGCTGTTGAGTTATTTTATATATCGTTTATTTATTTTGTTCATTATTGGAAGCTAGAAGTAGAACAAAAGATTAAATAAATAAAAAGAATACTAAAAAGATTAAAGACCATGACATATATAGAAGTAGAAGCTTAAAAATATTATTCTAATGTAAGATAAAATGACAAAAAAAATTATATGAATAATACTAGACGCCCTTATATGACGTACATGTTAATTAAAGCCCTTAAAAATATAAAAAAATATTTATAAAATCCTATTTTCTAGAAGATAAACGCTAAGCAATGGTTTAGATTAATATGGGCTAAGTACAACTAGCATTATTCAAATTATATAATCACTTATACTAATTTAACTATAAAAAATAACACTTTTAGTCTTATACCGTCTATACGCACTATTCTCTCAATCAGTCCATTCTTATTCGCTGCTCAAGCGATGCTCCCTCAAGCTCTCTAATGGGGTTCTGTCTATAGCTCTCTGTTAGCAACTCCTCTGAAGCTCTCTTACGCGTTGTTATCTCATCATTCAACCTATTCTAAGTAAGATAAAAACAATTTCTTTTGCAATATTTAGCTAGTTTTGACTTGTTGCTATCCCTGAAAATTTCCTCTTCTACGATCATTGAAGCCTTCTGTTCGAGTGTTTTTCTGCTCATTGTTCCGTCCTCCCGGCCTCACGTCACTGAACAGCTGAACTGCTCAATAGATGAGATTGGGCAGAAGAAAACAAACTGGATTTATGTTTTTAAGTAGTTTCGTTTTCTGAAATGGCATGATTTTGTTGCTTTAGTGGTATGACGTCGGCTGGATCTAATCTTTTATTCTCATGTTTTATCTGTTTTGCAGTCCATTCTTGATTCGTTGAACACTTCTCCTTGCTCATGTATGTATTCGGTGCTCGCTAATGGCTGAGCTCCATCTGAATGGAAACAGAGGAATTCCACATGCAGATGAATGGCAAGAACTTCAGTTCGGGATATTCTCCGCTATTTCAGTCCAGTCACTCCAATGTCATTCTCCTCTTCTTCTTCTGCTTCAAGTTTATCCAGTCGAAGCAGAATATCTCTCTATCACCCAAGCATACGTCCTCTTCAAACCTGCACAACCATGAAAGAACTCTGTCAAATCCAAGCTCACGTCATGACCTTCGGTCTCTTCAAAGATCCTTTTGCTGCCAGTCGGATTCTCAAGGCTTCTGCTGATTTGGGTGACCTCGAGTACACGGTATTCATTTTTCGACAAATTAGCTCTCCCGATACTTTCTGTGTCAACACCGTGATCAAGGCCTATTCGCTGGGGCCCAGTCCTCTCTTGCGGTACGTTTCTACTTCGATATGCGGCAAAAAGGGTTCCTACCCAACAGCTACACTTTCCCGCCGTTGGTTATTTCAAGTGCAAACAGTGGTTCTGCTCCTGATGGACAGAAATGCCACGGGCAGGCAATTAAGAACGGTGTTGATGAAGTGATGCAAGTGAGGAATGCATTAATCCATATGTATGCTACCTGTGGCTTTGTTTGTTATGCTCGTCTACTATTTGACCAAATGCCTACTAAAGATGTGGTTTCCTGGAATTCTATAGTTGGCGGCTATGTTCAAACGGGAGATTTAGTAATCGCTCGTAAACTCTTTGATGAAATGCCCGAGAAATGTGTGGAGTCTTGGAATCTGATGATTGCTGGATATTTAAAAGGCAGAAACCCAGGCCATGGGCTGAAGCTATTTAGGGAGATGGGGAAGCTAGGTGTTCGAGGGACTGCAACTACGATGGTTAGTGTTGTTACTGCCTGTGGTCGGTCCAATAGGCTGAAAGAAGGGAGGTCAGTTCATGGCTTTTTCCTTAGGAATCTCGTAGGTGGTAGTTTGATTTTTGAGACAGCTTTGGTTGACATGTATAGCAAGTGCTCAAGGGTGGATGAAGCTAGAAAGATTTTTGACCAACTATCAGAGAGAAATTTAGTTTGTTGGAATACAATGATTTTGGGCCACTGTATTCAAGGATGCCCCAAAGATGGACTAACTTTATTTGCAGAGATGGTGGGAAAAGGTTGGTTTGTCTCACTCTCTTTAGGTTCTGTACGTATTTTATGTAGTTCATATTTTTTGCTTAAATACATTTCCAGTGAAATGTAGTTTTTAGGTCTGAACTAGTTCAGGTTTATTTCAAATTGAACTTTGAGCTTACTGTCAATTTTTTATGAAGGTGCTAGCATCAAAACAAATGCCACAACATCATCAAAAGAAAAAGTGATACCTGATGAAGTCACATTTATTGGCCTGCTATGTGCTTGTGTTCGTGCCAGATTACTGTTAGAGGGACAAACGTATTTTTATGAAATGGTAACTATATACGACATCAAGCCAAAGTTTGCACATTACTGGTGCATGGCTAATCTTTATGGCAGTCTTGGGCTCATTCAAGAAGCTGAGGAAACACTTCGGAAAATACCTGAAGGATCAGAATCTTTGCTGTTGAGTGGCTTATTAGGCTCTTGTAGGTTTCATGGAGATGTGGAACTGGGAGAGCGTCTAGCTAAGCATTTGATTGAGCTAGAACCATACAATACTTCTTATTATGCTTTATTATGGATTATTTATGCAGTTGCAGGTAGATGGGGAGATGTTGTGAAGGTAAAGGAAATGATGGTTGAAAATGATGTTGGTAGACCTCTAGGAAGTAGTCTTGTTGACTTAAATGAAGTTGTTCATTGCTTTAAAGTGGGAGATAGATCACGGCCAACGTATGTGTTGATGGATGAATTGGCTGAGAAATTGAAGCTGCCAAAATGTTCATGGTACCCCAACGAATGTGGCTGAGTTCTTGTCATGGCTTCTGTTGGATGCAAGGCTTCCTTTAAGTCGTGTTTTTCTCACAGTGAGTTACGTGCAGGAGCTGACATGTTCACAATATTGGAGAATATTCATTGTGCCCCTTTGACTGGGGAAATGGCTTTTTACTTGTATATCAGTTGTTGGGGAGAATTCATGAGATATCCCTGACTTGAATTTATTTATTAATTTTTTTTGGAATGATATAAGACTAACCATATCGATGAAATCTTCTTTTTTTTCATCCTTTTGTTAGATTTTAAGTAATCCCTGCTTTGTGCCATTTGAGTTCTCTGACAACCAAAGCTTTGCTTTGTTCAATTTATTTTTATAAATCTACCTGTAATCATGTTAAACTACTCTCTCCTGCCTGCGACATTGGAAACCTTCCTAGCGATGGCTTGCTCACAACCAACATGATTCTGTAAGTGTAGTGAAACTCCGCAATGGATGAAATGGAAAATTGTGCATCAGATTTTATTTATCTTGTTGAGTGGGAAATGATGTCCCTTCCTCGTTTCAATTTTTTATACATTTTTCACATGACAATGCTCAAGCTAAGGAACTCAGGGAAGAGTCATGCAAATATGCTTCTAGGAAAACTGGAAAATAGTTTCCTTCCAAAAGATGAAATGATGCAACCATTTTTATATATATTTTCCTGCAATGCAACTGAAGAATCATACGAAATTGGTAAAGCGTATGCTAAATAGTTGTTTAACTTTGTGACTGTCTCAGTTTATGTAGTTCAGCTTTCATGGAAATAGAAGTGTCACTTGGCATCATAAACCACACGAGTTTTTGTAGTTTGTCTTTCAGTTGCTGATGAAGATGGCAGGTGCTTTGATGGCAATCATCATCGATTTATAATTACTGATTAAGATGGAAGAATCTTGGATTGTGTGAGTATTAACTATATATTGATGAATTAAGTATCTTCTATTGAAATGCTGTTAGTTGTTTGGTTGATGAACCTACAAGGCGTGCACACACTTACATTGGCAATGGCTTATTAGTGATTATTCAACCTCCTGCCCTTTCAAGTCCTAGTGTATCCATGGGTCTGTGCTGTACCACTCACTCTTTTGAACATGTGATTTGATTCTGCTAAGCTACTGCAACTGCAGCAACAATTTATTATGCATCTGACAATTGCTTTTTTTTTTGTAGGTTCAGAGAGGTAGGTAATAGTCATTTGTACTGTATGAAAGTTTTTGCTATTTTTTATTGGTTAAAGTGAAAATAAGTTAATTTTCAACAAAGAAGTGAGCTAATACTCTTCAAAAAAAAAAAAACAAAAACAATGAAGTGAGCTAATATGAAATATTAGGAAAAAAGGATTAGTTTTTCCTCCTTATAAGCTAATAGGTAATATTCACCCATCTTATCTCCACCTTTTTTTGTTATTCTTCTGAGTTTGTCCTTCCCGTTCTATTGTAACCTCAAAGATTATTTTTTTTTTGAAAGTTGAGATTTTAATTATTGTGGCCCAAATGGGCGAAAGATTACAACAACAAACAAACAACAAACACAACTCTGAAATCTTTCCTTCCTGTGTTGCTTCTCTTTTATTTTTCTCTCCATTTTCGACCCTAATCAAATTCTTTCCCTTTTCTTTTTCCCAAATTCTTCTTTCTTTTTTGTTTCTGTTTTGTTCCTTTGCTTTCGATTTCATAATATCTCTCTCAGTGGCCTTAACTGAAAATTTTCAATGCAGGTAGAGGCCACTCACTGGATTCAAAATAGTAGCTTGCAATTTTTAGTAATAAACCCCTGATACATCAAAGAGGTTGGGTTTAGTGATTAAAGTATTTGATTTTTCTTATTTTTTCCTTTATTTTCAATTAACGTTCTAAGGTATTAAATCTTTTTCTTGTTCTTTTCCCTTTCTGAATTTGTTGTGTTTGCTCTAGTTTCAGTTTTTTTTGCTAGTTAGTATTTCACAGTTAGCGTTATTCTTCCTTTTTTTTTTTTCATTTTTCTGTATTTATTCTTTTTTTGCTCTAATATTTCGTTTCCAGTTTGTTTTCATTGTTTTTGGCTAGTATTTAGCAACTACATGTTTATGTATTTATCTTTTATGTTGGGGTGTATAATGTATTAGTTATTGGTTTATAGTGCTATAAGTTAAGTTATTGTTTACTCTTATTCCTGATGGTTTACAACTGCTTATTGTAGTTCTATGGCTGAGGAGGACTGTGCTGATACAGAAAATCAGCCAATTGTAAATGTGGAGGAAGAAAATGCTGCTGTTGGAATACAAGGTAATCCAACCACAATGGTACAACTCAAACTTGAAAGTCTATACCAACACAAGCAGAAGGGAGAGGGACAAAAAGGACTTAAGTTTCTGCAGTGTGGAATGAATTTTATAAATTTTAAAAAGATGGGCTAGAGATGACTAGGTGTAATTATTGTAAACCTGAAATAAAAGCATCTGGCAAGAATGGAGCATCTAGTTACTTTCATCATTTGAAGAGGTGTCCAAAAAAAAAAAAAATAAATAAATACTAACTTTAAACAACAATTATTGTCTTCTAGATGACAATTGGAGCTCTGAACAAATAATGTGTATAGTCAGGAAAGATCGAGAGCTCTTTTATTTATTTATTTATTTTTTTGGAGAGATTGTTCTCATAATTTCATTCAAGAGTAATACTAGTTGTGCAGATTACAAATTTTCTGGGTTTTGGGGTTCTCTCACTTCAAGTTGAGTAAGGGAGACCCCTTCCCTAGCTAAGCTATCAGCACACGAATTGGCTGATCTTGGAATGTGCTTCCATTGGTAGTTTAGTGTACTTCCTAGGAAAGATCGAGAGCTCTTATTACCAAGTGGTTTGTGTTAGATGAACAACCATTGTCTGAAGGAGAGTCCACACTTTGAAAACATGATTAAGAAAGATAATCTTTTGTGTTAACCCATTTCCCATACTACTTTAAGAGAGATCTACTAAAGACGTGTTTTATTGAAAAGGCAAAGCTTCAATCTAACTGGGGCATGCTTTCTAATAGAGTGGCCATCGCGATTGAAATGTGGACTTCAGTACAAATGAAAGGGTATATGGCCACCACTGCTTATTATATTGATGAATCTTGGAATCCACAGAAATGTATTTTGAGGTATGGTCTAATTTCATACTCAGACATTGTGTTAGTATCATTTTGCATATGTTAGTGTTTCCCAAAATCTTTTGTACTCTTCGTTGAGGTTAGTTCATACTCCCTCGATACATACAAAAGATGTATCATTGGAAGTTTTATTAGATTTTTATTGGAATGGAATATTGAGAGGAAGTGATTTTGCATTCCTGTGGACAATTGTTCTTCCAATGAGGTTGTCTAGCAGTAGTTAAGGATGAGTTGTTACTCTCTTGTCCTCTTTACTTGGTGTTGAGCTTTTATATGTTCGGGTGCTGCACATTTTTTTCTTTTGAATATAGCAAAGATTTTATTTCAAATTTTGCAGAGAAATGAGTGCACGATTTTGGTGGCTAGAGTTGGCCCAACACAGGCTTGTTCTCTGTAACCCCTCCTTGGCAAGCCTATCACCTTGACCCTTGTTAACAGTGCTTAACTTCTGCTTAAATAGAAGTACAACAACCAGCGGGTCATAAAAAACTGACTATGCAAACACCTTGTGAGTCTCTAATTGCTCCTCCAGTACCAGTCATACCTGGGTTTCCTTGTGAGCCTCAAAATGCAGGCAAACCTTGTGCTGCCCATATTTTGAATATAGTTATTCAAAAAGGTTTAGGACATAGAAAAGGCCATAGAGGTTGTAAGAGATTGGATAGCACATTGGACTGCAAGTGCTCAAAAGTTGAAAATTTTGAAGCAGTTTGTCGATAAAGTATTTCTTGCGAAAAGAAGTTAATTTTGGATTGTAAAGTTCAATGGAAATCTACCTACAAAATGCTTCTTATGATTAGAGTGCAAAGATGTGTTTTCACATTTGTGTTGTGAGAAGTTCAATGTGGAATTGCCTTGGAGATGAGGGGCAATTGGTCAGTGAAATATGCTCAGATTTCCTGTGAGGTCACTGAGTTGATCTCAGGTTATAAGTATCCCACGTCAAACCTCTTCTTTAGTTAATCTCAGGTTATAAGTATCCCTCTTGAAATCTAATAGGTGGAATGAGTATGAAAATCATGTTATTTTTTAATGTCTTAAGGATGATCATCAAATTTGATGTATTAGGAGATTGTTCTTTAACATTGGCCATTGGAGTTGTGTTGGATTTGAGATATAAATTTTGCATGTACTTGGGTTTATTAGTGTAAGTTTTATTTGATGATGGGTAATAAGAAGTTTGACAGCTTTGTAAATGTTTTTATACACTTTTCAAAGTTTATAAGCTGCGAAAGTGAACAACTGATATTGTTGGAGCAATTGTACCTTTCCTCAAACAATGCCTCTGTTGGGATGAAAGTCATATGTACATTAAAGAGAGTAATAGTGAACAAATATCAATATCAAAGTTGAATTTTTATTTGGATGAACCTTTAAATCTTAGAACCCCTGATTTTGATCTTTAATGTGATGGAAGACTAGTGGGTGGAAAATTCAACATTGGCATTCCTAGCTAGGGAATATTAGTTTTCCCTATTTCTACTGTTTCATCTAAGTTAGCTTTTCCAGTGGTTAGTGCTTATCGTAGTACTCTTGGTTTGGTTATCAGAGAGGCTTTGTTGTGTGTGTGGCACTAGCTGGGAGTTTGTTTGATGGTTAGCTTTATAGACTTATAAATCTTGTGTTCCCAGAGCTATTTGGTGATGATATGGAGTGATCTTGATGATAAGGAGTGATAAGGTCTGGTTTATGTCTCTGTGTGGGTAATGATGTCTCTTTCACAGTTTTACATTTTAAAGCAGAGTCCAAATGATAGTGCTCAAGCCAAGGAACCTGGGAAAGATTCATGGAATACACTTCTTGGAAAATAGAAAATGGTATCCTTCAAAAAATTGAGAAGTTTCAATTATTTTTTTGCACATATTCGGCATATGTGATAGAGGAATCATATGAATTGAGTTTGATGGTAAGTTTATTAGATATTTAGCAAATGTTTTTACAGAAATGCCTGCACTTTTGAGGACAAAAACAGCACAATTTGGAGGAGTTATTGAAAAAATTATACACAACTCTCTGTGAAGGCCATCTAGTTGTAGAAGGATGCTTCCCTTCCCAAGCTCAATCATCCATAAACTTTGGAGAAATGTAGTAACATTCAAAATTTTCAAGCTTCCTATTATGGAGTGGGAGCCTCCAACAGGGTTGGATTAAGTTAACTTTGATGGTTTCGTCACTTGATAACTGATGTTACATGCATTGGAGGAGTTATCAGAGATTATTCCAGCCATTGCTTTATGAAGTATTCTGGCCAGCAGGAAGTTGCACCTCCAATTGAGGCAAATGCAATGGTTTTTTTTTTTTTTTTTTTTTTTTTGAGGAAAGTGTTTTACCTTAATCCAATTCCCATACTCGAGATTTGTGTGCAAGACCTCCCATTACGCAACTATGCTCAAGTTCACACAAAGGCAAGGGTATTGCCAGCTGGAGTTAACATATATTCTTGCAGCATTTTCAGCCAACTTATGCAAGTCGGAGGAGATTCCACCCTAGTCATATCCTAGTTCAACAAAATCTTAGTCCCACCTTGGAAACTAAGACATGTATTTAATGAATTATTAGACCTATTATGTGATACTAATGTAACATGGATGACTGTCTAGAGCAGCCTTGCTGGGAGGGAGTGCAGATAAGAAACCTAGTGTTTGGACCTTCTCTGAAACCCCCTTGAATTTGTAACTCACATTCTTTATAAATAGAAATATATTCATCGCCATTCCAGAAAAAAATGGGTTTTAGAGTGTTATACAACCGAATAGTTGGTCCGACAACATCTTGGTTCTATAGTCATGCAAATGCTTGTGTTAATTGACATTATTCTAGCTACATCTCTTCAAACGTCCACGTCGGATTATCTTAAAAGGTTTTATTTCAGATTTTATGAGAAATCAGGAAAGAAGGGAGAGGTATCTTTAGCTCTCACTTCGGCCTCCGTAGATCGGTCCCATATTTCACAGGATAAGGATGGTTCATGGGCAAAAAAAGCACTTGAAAACAGTGATTTTTACAGAATTCAGCGCCTCTTATAACAAACAAAATAATTAGGGATGTAAACGGGAGCCGATTACCCGTTCTACCGTCCCACCGATTAATAAACGGAACAAAATGGAAATAAAATATTATTATCCGTTTACCGTTCTACCGTTTACCCGCTCTACCGTTTAATAAACGGACGGAAACGGAAATAGCTCTTCCGAACCCGTTTTACCTGTTTACCGTTTAAGTAAGGGTAATATAGTAAATTTATATATTTACTTAATTTAATCATAAAATATTTATTTTTTATATAAATAACCTTATTATGTTTTTTTATCACTTATTATAAAATTTTGAAGAGTTGAAAACTTTAGAAAGAATTTGAATATTTTTATATTTTGGCTATTATTAAAAATTAATATATATTGACTTTAACTCATTGTCTGATAAAGTCAATGAGTCATCGAATCATAGTCATACACTCAAATTTTAATAGTCATAGAGGATAGATCATATAAATTCATTATTAACTACATAAGGTAGTATTAGTAATCTAAGATTAAAATATTTTCATTTTTCTTACAAATGTCAAATTTTATACAAATAACAATTATTTTTATAAATATAAACAATTGTCATACAAAAATAAATATATTATAATTTATGATAAAAAATTATACAAAGATAAACATAGTAATTAACAAATACACGAGATAATTTCATCTTATTTCAATAAGCTTACATAATTGATAATTCAATTTTGGCCCATAACAAATTAGGATAGACATTCCTTTCAAGACATTCATATCAAGTCATATACTCTAAATTCTTAATAAGTTATAAGGAATATCATTAATTTTAATTACTAGTTACTTACTTCTCTAATTAATTAATATTCTAAGTTTTTCCCTCCCTCTCTAACTCTCTAACTCTCTAATTAATTAATATTCTAATTTTTTTGGTGATTTTAATATTTTTTACTATTTACCCGTTTATTACCCGTTTACCCGGTTTACCCGGCGGGTACTAAACGGGTAAGACTTTCACAGAACTAAACGGATACGAACGGTAACGGGTAAAGGATTCAAAAAAATAAACGGTAAACGGAAACCATTACCCGTACTGTTTATTACCCGTTTACATCCCTAAAAATAATGCTAACTGGACTTTGACCAGGTACTCTATGACGAAGATGTGGATGCAGCAAATCCACTGCCATCAAGGTTTCTCACTCTCTATGAGGAATATTTATTTTATTGAAATTTATTTTTATAATATGAGCTTGTATTTTAGTCAAATTATACTATGAATATAAATACTTAGTTACTTAAAAATAAAAAATAATGCAATTCAAATTGGTGTTTTAAAAAACTACTAGTTGGACTAACCTAGTTGGATCGGAATGGGAGATTTTCCGATTCTTATTGAGATTTAAAAAAAAAAAAAGTTTACCTCCAAGTCATAACTCATCCGGTTCACAAGAAAAGCCTTGAAAAAAGAATGAAAATGCAAACATCTCTCATAAAATAATGTAACCAGGGAAACTCAATTATTATTTACAGTTTTTGTTGTACTGAAATTTAAAACATAACTAATATTCAATAATTACCGGGTTAAACCATTTATCCAACCCAGGGGACGTGCTAATATTGGTTCTACTGCAAATTCAAAGGTAAAAGATATTTTTTTACATAGGAAAATAAAAATTATGTAAAATTTTCGTTGATTCATTGAACTTATTAGTTTTTTTTAAATACGGGCAATAAAGCTGTTTCTGCAAATTTCAGTTTCTCTTCCAACAGTCCCCTTCTGTCAAAAGACTGAAAAGACTGTAAAACATTTGGAGCTTCCTGGGATCTTGGGCGCGACGGAGAAGGCCCCAAGGCCCCCAACCTTCCCCAAATGAAATGAGTAGCCTCCCGCGCTGCGCAGGTGGCGATCGTTAGAGCGGTTCCTCGCTAATTTAGAAGTCGGCACAGAAGGATGGAAGAAATGAGAGTCGCTGGAATCATGGCGAGGATGACTGCCCCCCTCTCCTCCTTTGATGCAGTCAAACAGTATCAGCTAATCCATTCTTTTTTCTTTCCATTTTTAGCCGCTATCTTCAACTCCTTCGATCGTATAGCCTGTAAATCCAAGGACATTGTTCCGCAAAATTGGATCCATGTTGATTATTTTAGAGACCTCATTGGATGCCCGAAATTATTTTCCTTTGTCTTCGCTCAAGCGACGGCAACAGACCCAACAGTCTCTCTGTCTATTCTCGTCCGTAAAAATGGTTGGGGCTGATGCATAGCTCCTTTGTCCTGAATCGTCAGTCTCTTCCGGGATTTTTCGATTCTTTGGGGTCCTTTGAAACCAGTCATTTTTTGAGTTTCTTCAGTGTCTTTACGCTGGGTTTCCTCATATCATGATTCTTTTTTTCGTCTTGCTCCTTCGATTGGAGGATTGGTTATTTTCTACACCTCTCGGGATTCTTTGATTAATATTAGATGACCGTGCGAGTTGCACATTATTGGCTCCTCTTAAATGGATTCTCGGACAGCATCAGTTTGATTTTAATCTAGTTTTGGTTGATGTTGAGCTTCGGGTGGTGGCAATGATTTTGCATTCTCTGTTTAATATTTCTCCAAGTTGATGAGCCAACGACCTGCTCGCTACCCCTGGTTTGGAGGTGAAGGTCCTTGAGGATGAATTAAGCATCGAAATCAGCGGAGTTATATATAAGTTTGAGACTTTGTAAAATTCATTGAAGCTATTAACTGGGATTCTTGAGAAATGAGTTGTTTTCCTTGTTTCTCATCGGGTAAGAAAGAGCCCAAGAGAGCCAACGGTGGAAAAGAGTCACCAACGTCATTTCCTGCACCTTGTGGCAATGTTTTGACAGAACCACCTCGTAAGTTTCCTTAAATTCTCATGAACAGTGGGTTCCAATTTTTCATTGAAGCAATTTTGTTCCGATCTATACTTGACCTCCTCACAGCTCTACATAGGCTTCTGACGAAGGAAACAATATGATCTAGTTCACCGGTCAATGCATAGTGAATTTCTGTGGTCAGTGTCATTGTTCATGAAGAAATATTATTACTGGTGTACTATTTCCTAAAAACCATTTATGCCTTGAATTTTATCAGTCTGTGAAAACTAACGAGAATTTAGAACTTTAGAATTTAGAAATTTGATGTGTTGTACCCATGGATATTTAAAATGTACCATTAATTAATGCATAAAGGCTGAATGTTTGCATCAAATAATTGTAAGGCTGGGTGTTTGCATCAAAGAATTGTAAGGCTGGATGTTTGCATCAAAGAATTGTAAGGCTGGATGTTTGCATCAAGGATTGTTCACCAGACAATGTCCAAAACAAGCGATTAACTCTAATCTTCTGACTGCTTCTCGTCTTGTTGATCTATTCATTGTAGGTTGCATGAGCATGGTAGTGATGTGAACTTTTTGTGTCTCATAAATGCCTTGGTTTAATCTGGTTGTTAAGAAAACTTTATATTAATGTACTCACTAAAGCATTGCAAAGTGAGTTATTGATCATTCCTTTTCTAACAGTGGCTTATAATTCAATTGTCTTGAGGTTTTTAGAAATTCCAAAATCGACCTCTCCTCGAGCTGCAGCGCCTGCTGCAATGCCTGCCGCAGTGCCTGCTGCAATGCCTGCTGCAGCTCCTGCTGCAGCTCCTCCTACCGATGTGGGTAATGGCAATATTGCTGCACAAACTTTCACTTTCCGTGAACTAGCTACAGCCACCAAGAATTTTCGGCCTGAATGCTTATTGGGTGAAGGAGGCTTTGGGAGAGTTTACAAGGGCTTCCTTGAGAACAATAACCAGGTACTTCTGATATCATACTCTCTTTTTTTTTTTTTTCATAAAGAAAAAATTCAAGTATTGCTTCTTAACTTTTTTACTTGGGTTTATTTTTTATTTTGAATCATTCGTGATCGAATTACAGCCCGGCCAGTTTGTTGCTGTGAAGCAACTGGACAGGAATGGTTTGCAAGGGAATAGAGAATTTCTGGTGGAGGTTTTGATGCTGAGCCTTCTGCACCATGAAAATTTAGTCAATCTCATTGGTTATTGTGCTGATGGTGATCAAAGACTATTGGTATATGAGTTTCTGCCATTGGGCTCCGTGGAAGACCATCTGCTGGGTATGGTATTTTAAGTGTTTTTGAGTTGCTGTTGTTACAATTAAGTTCATTTCATACTTTTTTTTTTTTTTTTTTTTGCTATTTTGATCCATATAAGGAAGCACAATTATTGAACTTGTAATTTATGACCAAGTGCCCTTATGACAAGAGTAGCTGACTATGGTTCCATGATTTCTTAAAGTAGCACAGTCAACTCAAGCATTCCAGTTTCTTCTCAGGAGTGGTCATAATTATTATGTGTTTGATTAAGTGATTATCTTCTCAATGGTAGACATTTATTGATGGCAATTAGGATCTGAGCTAGGCATGGGCACGTGTCATGTTGTGGTCGGGTTTTTAAAACCCAAACCGAACGCCAAACCTTAGTATTTAGACCCAATCTCACATAAAATGTGGGCTGGAAAAATCAACCCACCTTGGCATTTTTTAAAGATAAATGTGTTCGCTTGTCTCAGTGGCGCCCCTTCCACTTCCCACTTTTCTCTTTTCCCCTCAAAAGTGAAAAAGGGGGTTTTAATTCTTTAGTGACTTTGAGAAGCGTTAAATACCCTCCAGGTTGGATTTGGCAAAACCTTTCACTGACCTGAGATTTAATGGGTTATTCTTTTATCGGTTTCTAACACACTAGGTCAAAGTTGGAACCTGTCCCTGGTTGTCGGGGTCAGGTCAGGTTCTTGAATCGTAATCTGGTTCCCCACCCCTAATCCAACATTTTGGACTACCAGTTCCAGACTGCAGCAAAAAGAAATGTGATCCTACTGCAGGAAATACTTGTAAACATATTTTTCCTTTCAGTTGTTTCTGTTAATCAACAGGCTGAGTTGTGCAGCCAAATCCTGCAGGTCTTTAGTTCAAGTATCAAAAAAATCGCAGTAAAAGAATATAGAAAAGGACTGGTGGAACATTATTGTGGGATACAATAAAAGTTGTGCAGGTCAGCCAGGGGCTGCTCAATAAAATTTGTAGAGATCTTTCATATATTTTCTTTTGGGTCCATTAAAAAAAAGGAATTTCTTTTGGGTATTATTTTGTTTGTTTTAGATTCCTTTCGGAATATTATATAGCTGACAAATTTGGTTATGCTTCTTGTTTCTACTTTTAAGAACTTATGCAGAATTTGTTGCTGGAAACCACGTGTCACATGGTGTGCAGGATTAATCTTGTTGTCGATCTCGTCTATGACTAACTAGGGAGGTCATGACTTGTTTTTTGGTTCTTCAGATATTGGACCAGACCAGAATCCCTTGGACTGGTTTGCAAGGATGAAGATAGCTACTGGTGCTGCCAAAGGCCTGGAGTACTTGCATGATACAGCAAATCCACCTGTCATTTATCGTGATCTAAAGTCATCAAACATCTTACTTGATGAAGCGTTTAATCCCAAACTCTCTGATTTTGGTCTTGCTAAGCTGGGTCCAGTTGGAGATAAGATCCACGTGTCTTCAAGAGTGATGGGCACATATGGTTATTGTGCTCCTGAGTATGCTAGAACGGGTCAGCTTACATTAAAGTCAGATGTGTATAGCTTTGGAGTGGTTCTGTTGGAGCTGATTACTGGAAGACGAGCTATCGATACTACTAGGCCCACAGAAGAGCAAAATCTAGTCACATGGGTAAATATCCTGCCTTCCAATTTATTTTGCTTGTCTTACTAGTATCAAAAGTGAGCTCGTTTTATTGGAGTTGTGTATGTGGACAGGCTCAACCCATTTTTAAAGACCCAAAGAGATACCCTGAGCTGGCTGATCCCCTTTTACAAGGAAGCTTTCCTGTCAGAGGTCTAAATCAAGCAGTTGCAGTGTCCGCTATGTGCTTGCAAGAGGAAGCCTCCGTACGTCCCTTGATTGCTGATGTGGTCGCAGCTCTAAGTTTCTTAACAGTACCAGAACCAGATCCAGCTCCAGTGCCACCTCCCAATCCAGAGGGAATCCTTTCTTCTGTTCCTGATCATGAGAAGTTAGAGTCTGAGTCAACTTCCGATAACGAAGAATCTCATAAAAATGGCTGTGACAGTAAAAAACATGAAGAAGAGTGCAGAAGAACGCGAGAGAGCAGTTGCTGAGGCCATGGAATGGGGCTCAAGTGCAAGGCAGAATGCGTATCGTGGGGGTCATGATGGCAGTGTGCGTAGTTATAGCAGTGAAAGCAGTGATGGGAGTGGTCATTGGAGCTATCATGAAAGAGGTCATGAAAGTAATTTTGTAGATGGTCACCGAAGTGGTCGCCAAAGTGATCGTAGCAGTTGGCATGAAAGTGATCTTGAAAGTGGTCCTGAAAGTGATCATGGAAGTCATCATTACAGGCATGGATGTGAGAGTAGAAGTGATGACGAAGACAGTGATTAATGGAGGTGGGAGGGTATTATCAGGTTTACTGCCTTGTCCACAAAAAGAAATGCTCATCTTTAACCTGGGTAGTTGTCCTCTTGTGTAGTAGGAGCAGACAAAGCTCTTTATATTTGTTCATATGGGAAAAGCAGGATTTTGCGGATTGGCCCTTCTCTACCCATTTTGTTTCTTCTCCTAAAAGATATACCTCTTATATATTGTCTATCCTTCTCCAGAGACCTTATACAAATGGATGAATTTAATTAACATTCTTTCTGTCTATGTTGTTGTGTGTTATTGTAAGTAAAGGTTCTTCCTCGACTCTCATTCATTGTCTGCAAGGTATCATTTTGCCATGATAAGTATGTGTAGGCTAAGGGGTTCTTGTGACCATAATTTGCTATTGTAGACACAAACCACTAACTCGTGGCTTTTTTCTTTATGTTTTCAATTTTCACAATGTAATCTATATTAATTGATTTTAGATTTAAGACTTGTCTTTCTTTTGTCAGAAAAAAACTTGTCTTCTTGGTGGAAAAACTTGTCGTTCTTAGCGAAAAGAAATGGTCTTTCTTGACAGAAACTTGTTTTCTTGACATTTTACAGTGAGGTTTTACATCGACGTGGCTGTCCTCATGGCATGGGCATTCTAGATAAGGTCTAGGGTTTAGGTTTCCCTATAGAATAGGAAGATAGTTCCTATTTTATCTCTTACTTGGATTGCCAACGAGGACACCCCGTCACATTGCAAAAACTCATTAAGTAGATTGAAGATCAAATAAACCTTGTCTTTCATGCTGAAAACATTGTTTTTGTTGGCTGAGAAACAATCCTAGGTTGCATTAGGATATAAAACCGTAAAACCTCACAGTAAAATGTGAAAGTATGGATATCATATTTAATTTGGTTTTAGTATGAACCAATTGTTTAATTATAAAATGTTATATTTACATATCTAGTTTACACGCATTCAACAAAATGGGACAGACGAATTTGTATCAAACGGATCAACCTGGCATGGTGAAATTAGTTTGGTTCTAATCTGGTTTTCAAAATTTTGATAAATATAATTTTCATATAATAAAAACATTTAATTTTTAGGATCCGAAGATCAATTCAAGAAAATTTATCTTCCACTTTATGAATGTTAGGGCTATCAGGTATTAGTCACTCAAAAGTTTAACTATGCATAAATATCAGGGGTGTAAAAGTAATTATATAACTTGTAGGCTATAAATAAAATTTAATTCTGAAACTAAAACCCTAAACCCCGCCTCGCTTCCTGAGTTTGCGAAAACGGGGACTCGTCTCCTCCGCCCCGTTGCGACTTCATAAGGTAAGAACTATACGCGTTCTCGTTTGTGCGAATGTCAAATTGTTCCCCCTTTTCCATTCTTCTCTTATCCTAGTCCATATTTTGAACGGTTGTTTTCACGGGTTTCCCCTCTGAAGCGGTTTTAACGGCACCAGGCTGTGTCCGGGCGTCTAAACGTTTGGGAATTAAGAAACTCCACGATTTGATGTATCTCCTCTGTTGTTTAATTAACTCTAGTTTCAATTGTGCACCTATTTTTACTTTTTAATATTCACCTACTGGAACGATTCCCCCTTTAATTTCAATGATTTTATTTGATTGTAGTTCAATGAAGTTTCAACAGTTTTATTTTACTAAGCTTACGATAGACGCAAAATAGTGCGGATGCTTGTGCGTGATTATCTTATTGGCTGTATAGTTATAGTTATTTAAATTATAATGTTCAATGTAAAATTGAGGTTTCTGAGGTTAGTATTTCTCTGCGGATTTTGTGTAAATGGATTGCTAAAGCTCGATTTTAAGTTTTTAAATTGGCTAATTCTCGAGTCCAACTCTGGCTTGACATTCTCTGATATATATTTGTAGCCAAAAGCTTCTGAGTTTTGCACAAGCAGCAATGGTGAAGAAGAGCAAAAGTGAGCCCACCTTTTCCTTTTCTTTGAAATGGGTTCCTTTTTTTCTTCTTTTTTTTGGAATGATATCCTCACAATATTGTACTCATTTTGTATTTTGACATAGAGAGCAAGAGCAAGAGAGTGCCTTTGAGGAAAAAATATAAAATTATAAGAAAGGTCAAAGAACATCACAAGAAGAAGGCTAAAGAAGCAAAGAAGCTTGTCACGAAAAGAAAGAAGGTTGAGAAAGACCCTGGTATTCCAAATGACTGGCCTTTCAAGGAACAAGAGCTCAAAGCTCTTGAAGCACGTAGAGCACGTGCTATTGAGGAATTGGAGCAGAAGAAAGCTGCAAGAAAAGAAAGGGTAATCTCTTGTTTCTTGGCTTATGCATATTATTTATGTGTCTTTTAATTTTATGTATTCTAGGAATGTAATCATGAACCTGTAAGACTGTTTGAAATAGAAGGTTTGTATTTCCAATTTTTCTTGGAATTGATTTTTTTGTCTTTATATTCCAAAATTTCACATATTTTGTATGTTTTAATTGATGCTTCACTATGTCTATGTGATTTGATGACTAGCCATGTCCATATTAAGGTAGGACATATTTTCAGTGTTCTGATTTCTGCATTCGGTTTTTCCAGGCTCAAAAGAGAAAGTTAGGGATATTAGAAGCTGATGCTGAAAGTGATGCAGTTGAAGACGATAAGGTTGTGAAACAAGCTGTGCCATTAATCAGTAAAAGCCACGGTATGCAGCATGTGAATATTATGAATCAATGTTTATTTTTTCCTTTAATAAGTAAAAAGAGTAATTATTTAATGCATTTACAGATAGTTCTGAGAGAACTTTTTTCAAGGAGTTGGTGAAGGTAATAGATGAGTCAGATGTCATTCTTGAAGTTCTTGATGCACGGGATCCTCTTGGGACACGTTGTGTTGACATGGAGAAAATGGTTTTCAAGTCGGGTCCTGAAAAGCGTCTTGTATTGCTTCTTAATAAAATAGGTAACCATTTCAAAACAAGTGTCACTATTTTACTCCTTTTGTCCATTATGGGCATATGCATTGTCTTTGGTTTACTTATACTTTGTAAGAAATTTATCTGTCTTTTTTTTTTTATCTAAATTAGATCTTGTTCCTCGAGAGGCTGCTGAGAAGTGGCTCAAGTATCTTCGAGAAGAACTGCCTGCGGTTGCTTTTAAATGCAACACTCAGGAGCAGAGGTCGAATTTAAGATGGAAGTCTTCCAAAGCCTCAAAATCTAGCAATTTGATTCTAACTAGTGACTGCCTTGGGGCTGAAACTCTTATAAAGCTGCTCAAAAATTACAGCAGAAGCCATGAGGTATCACAAGAAGTGGCTTACTAGTGTGAAAGAATTTTTTATGTTCTCAATCTATTGGTAGGACCAAGTTTTATAAACAATGGTGTATAAGAAGTGTTTCTTGTGAACCTTGTTTTCAATTGCCTGTCTTTTTGTGGTATTTAAACACGAGCAAGTTACTTTGTCTACTGAAACATTAATTTTCGGTAATAGTGTACTTGCATAAAGCCCCTGCCTTATGCCCCTTTGGAGGCTTGAAATCTAGACCTCCCACTATCCCCCATGACTGAGCTGCTTTTTTTTTTTTTTTTTTTTTTTTTTTGGAAGTTGTTCCGAAGGAGACTTGAAACCAGACCTCCCATTACAAATCCCCCCATGTGACCACTGAGCTATGTTCAACTTTGACCGCTGAGCTATCACCCAAGTTCACTGAAACATTAATTTTGTTTATCAGAGTGCATTAATTTGCAGCTTTTCTTAATTGTTATAGTGACATTATATTGTAATGTTATTATGTGCAAAATTATTTTGAGGATTATGCTTCATTCTGTTTTCCTTTATGAATGATTTATCTCCATCTCATACATTTCAATCTCTGGCAGCTGAAAAAGTCTATCACTGTTGGTGTTGTTGGACTTCCTAACGTTGGCAAGAGTAGCCTGATTAACAGTTTGAAAAGATCTCATGTTGTCAATGTTGGTGCTACCCCCGGTTTGACAAGATCAATGCAAGAAATTCAATTGGATAAGCATGTAAAGCTACTGGACTGTCCTGGAGTAGTGATGCTTAGATCTGGTGAAAGTGGCTTATCCATTGCATTACGCAATTGTAAAAGAATAGAGAAATTAGATGATCCCATCGGTCCAGGTAGCATACAAATTTCTCTGTTTCTTGTTTTAGTATTAGTTGTTGGGGTTGCAGATTTTATTTGTGTTGCTATTATTGGTACTCTACTTGATATTATGAATATCCATTATAATTGAGGAACTGGCTTTTTTTGTCTTATTTTATTGACCAACTTAATAATCCACCATTTTTGTAATGATCAATTGATGATATGAGGGGATGTTTTGCGTAAATGGTAATGGCTGGCAGGTTTTCAATTTTCTTTGCTTTACTGGTTGCTTGCAGTACATTCAACAACTTCAAAAAAAAAAAAAAATTGCGTTCACTGTATTAAATTTATCATCATCATTATGTTAGGGTCTGTTAAATGTACTATATTTTATGAACTTGAGCATAACTCAGTGGTCACATGGGGGGTTTTCTAGTGGGAGGTTTTGGGTTCATGTCTCCTTAGGGGCATGGGGAAAAAATCACAACTTTCAAAAAAATGTACTACATTTACTGGAGCACATGCTTCTTCTTTGCAGGCCCGTGCCCTCTCTGCATATGACTTGACATTGATTTGTTCCCATTTTCTTTTGCGTCCTTTATATTGTCCTGACTGTTTTCTGTAATGCAGTAAGAGAGATTCTAAGACTTTGCCCGGCTGAAAAGCTTATGTCACTTTACAAATTGCCAAGCTTTAGTTCAGTGGATGAATTTTTGCAGAAAGTGGCTACTATTAGGGGAAAGCTAAAAAAGGGTGGAATTATAGACACTGAAGCTGCTGCAAGGATAGTCTTGCATGACTGGAATGAAGGTATTTTATTCCTTCGTTTTCTTGTATGGTGTACTTTGTTTGTGAAAGTAAAGGTTCCTTCAATTTGTGGTAGAGCTTTTGTTTAGCACATATCCGTCTGATTTTTATTTGCTGATACACTTAGTGCTTCTGTGCTGATAATTCCTTTATATAACTAAATAGGTGCCATGTAAAGACTGTTCTAATAATTGGTTTGCTTGTTCAGGGAAAATCCCCTATTATACATTGCCTCCAACTCGAAATCAGGGAGAGAACTTGGAATCGGCCATTGTATCGAAATTAGGGAAAGAATTCAGTGTGGATGATGTCTACAGAGAAGAATCTTCTTTCATAGGCAGCCTTGTGTCTATTGAGAATTTTCATCATGTGGAAGTTCCATCCAATTCCCCCCTTGAAATTGACGATAAAATGCTTGAGGTAATTTCTGATGTGTTTCTCAACAAGAAAAAGCTTTTACGTGTTGGTCTCAACTGCTGCAGCAAATATCTCAATTAGTTGCAACTTTCTTAATTTTTTTTTCATTTGATCCTAAACTTTCTTATATGATTGATGGGTTTTATCATTTTTGTTCAGGTTGATGTTGGGGCCCAAGCATCAGCACCTGAACCAATACATGAGCCAATGGCCTTTGATGAACCAGACTCTTCTGATCCTAAACCCATCCCTAATAGCAGCAGACAAAATGACAAACTTTATACTGCTGAAGGTATACTGAATCCACGAAAGAAGAAGGCAGAAAAGAAAAGAAGAAAAGCTCAGAAGGCATCGATGATGGACGCTGATTATGACTTTAAAGTAGATTTTGTGAAAAGGGGTAATGTTGATGATACAGGTGAAACCGGTAATAAAAATGATGACAATAATAGTGATGAAAGATGAAGATGGAGACGATCTAGTAAGTGGTGGGGCACCGATGTCTGGTGTTGAAGTAGAGTGATGTTAAGAATTGTTCTGTTGTATTTTAGAGAGCTCGAGGGGCCTCTTAGTTAAATCCTCTTTAGTTAAATTACGCGAAAATTGAAATTTTCTTGGCTGATTCCATTAGGCTTGTTGGGTGTTCTGTATCTAATCTAATTTTTTTGCGTTTTCTGTTGAGGGATAGTGGTTCCAATCTTTTTAACTTTTCTATCAAGAGATGTTATTCAACTTGTAACATGTTTCCTTTTAAGCTTAGTCCAGGCTTGTGTTTAAAAAGTATCCCAAAGAATTGCTCTTGGATATCAAATATTATTCTTTCATATATGCGAAGGCCACACCATTCAGACTTTTTTCCCTCTTTTTTCCCTCTTTTTTCCCTATTCATGCTCGTCTTACCATAAGATGAGTGATCTCCTATTCCGACTTATCTGATCGGTTTCTGGGACGGGAGACCATTCTTAAACATCCACTGAAGCGTATTATGTTTGCGATATGCAAAGGCCACACTTCACTCTCGACCACTTGAGGCCAAATTAAGTATAAATAACCAAAAGAGGAAAAAGATAACCAAAGCACTAGATGAAACTACTAGTCAAAAGAATTTTCTACTTCATTTTGTTCAAGAAGAATTTTCCTGTTCAACCCAGTAGAGCCAATTTCCAATAATATATACTTCAGAATACCTATTGGCCAAAACATGAAACCAAATGTAAAGACAACATTACAGATCGATTGTCTATGTAACCTGGAAGCAATTTCTAGCCTTTAGACTACAATTAATGCCATTCTAATCCACCTAAGGTGGTTGCACCAATGCTTTCCCATGCCTCGTTGCATCCCACTTCTTCCTGGTCAACACCCTCCATACTAGAATCCCACCAACCGCTTCCATTAGCATCTGATAAAACACAAGTGCCACACTGAATTAAGATAAACAGAGTTTTCATCTGATGACACTTATTTGATTAAAAATAATGAAAAAGCATAAACTTGTTGACTCTTTTGAATTACTAACACGAACTCTTGAGCGTCTAGCACAGTCAGTGAAAACCCGCGATATCAGAAATATATTTAACAATGTATTATCAACAGTTTTGCATGAGGGACTTTGAGCAGTCAACAAGATTCTATCCTCTTGCAAGCAGAGTGAGAAATCCCCCAAATTACAGGCAGAAAGAGAAAGAAGAGGGCAAACAGGCACTGCACTCGTTTCATTTTTGTTAGATTGCATAAAGCAGGAAGGACCGAAACTTCTTTCCCATCTCATTTTTCTACTGATTTGCATGGAAAAATTGTTCCCAGACCCTTCCGTCATAAACAGCTGACTGATTGAAGTGGCCCTAGTCCATGGTGGAACTACACTAACTGGCTGAATTAGCCACTTTTTCACAGCCCTCATCTAGTTACACCGGGTCTCAGGTCAACTGACCAATCTGATCAATTTCCTATAACACTAGTTATAAACAAAAAATATCTTTTATTTACTAGTAATGCTTATTCAAACATATAACTATTATAAGAACCTTTGTTTCAAGTGTTAAGTACAAAAGAATGGATCAGTTGTACAGAGGGAAATGGCATCTTCAAACTGAAAAATTGTAAAACTGCTTGGTTTAACCAGCAATAATTTCCCCTTTTGACAGCACTACACACCTTATCATATTTATACAATTTCTAAAAGTACTACGAACCCTGACATATTTACACCATTTCTTAGTATCTTGGTTTCTTGTGTAAGTATTGTAAAGGAACAGGTCGGACTGAAAATTGCATTGTTGACATCAAGCTAAAAAACAGTAAAAAATTGCCTAGTTATAGCCGTGAATATGCCATATGATACTGTGTTAAAGCACACTATTTAGAATATTTCCAGTGACAGTTATTTGATTGCTAGAGAGATGCTTACAATGGTTGAAAATGCGATCTGGTCTCTTGCTCGTGAAGCTACTTCTCCTCGTTTGCTTGGGTTTTGGATCATCGCCAAGTACAACCAAGTACCTGGAATGTGTGGGTGGTCCTGAAAATATAAACAATATGCATATAATCTTACTTGTCTCACCTAACCTCAAATACTCCAAGAACGTCTAGGAAGTTTATAAGAGTGAGTTTGGCAACAGAAGCTACATTTAGAAAAAAAGAGTTCACAAGGTTCTCTTCAATAAGAGTGCCAGAATGCGAGAAGAACAAACAATAAAAGCAAATAAATCATTAGAAGCTTCTCGGAGGAGAAGACTGACCTGAACATGTAGAAACTGCAAACGGATTATTGCCTTTTCTTGCAGATACCTTATCATCTGGACATTCTATCTCCTGAACCTCATCCTCGCCATTCCCTTCTGTTTGGTCCTTGCCTTTTACAACATTTTTAAAATTCTGGAAAACTGATCCATTAACTATTGTTTCGGACTCGTTGTTTTGGCTTTTCTGGTTCCTGTCGGAAATCCTGCTGGTAACCGATGTGAAAGAACACCGTTTCTCCTGCCAGAAGAAACTTAATTCAGTAATTATGGCAACAAAGGCTCATCGAATGGAAAGAAACGAACGAATACCTGAATAGCCTTGTAATTAGGTTTATCAACCTTTCGGCTTAAGAACTCAGAGAGTGATATACTCGACTTGGAAGGTTTTCTTACTTCTTTTTCGTTCGAAGCCTTGGCGCCTTCGGGTATCACCCTGCAGAGAATGGTCGATAGAGTGGAAAAGAGATAAACTAGTATCGTGAGAAAGAAACTAAAGCTTGGGAGTCAAATCGATTAACGATGTATATCATTCAATTATCTTCGTTAGCATTAATTACCCTCGATACTATCATGTTCCAACTACAAATAACAGGAAATTATGGTTTCCCAAGTTCCCTCTACTTCGAATCAAACTGACAGTATCAATCAAAGCCCTAAAATCTTCAAAAATTCAAGTCGAATGGCCGATCCAGCTGAAACATTCTAAAAAACCCTTCAGTGAAAACTTAAAACCAGATTTTCTTCTTCATTTTACTACGAAAGATGTCGTCCGAAGATGATTCGCCTTAGCTAATCGTATCCAACCCCCAATGAGAGAGATAAATAAAATTCCTCAAAATATCAACGCCCAACAAATAATAAAGTTAATAACTCTGAGATAGAGATGCAAGAAAGAAATGGTCGAGTGAGATCGAGATGAAAAGACAGAAAATGGTCGAGAGAGAGGAACTTAGGAACCTGAAGACGAACGACGATGGAATCGAACGCTGTCCAATCTGTCTGTCTTCTCGCTTTCTCTTCATCTCCCGCCTGCCAAACGACTTCTCTCACTCTTCCCCTGCTCATATTTCGAATCCGTCCAGTTTTGGCGCCAGCATTTTAAGAATTCCCGGGAAGTTGCGACGCCCACGTGCCACGGTCACGCTTGAAAGTTGAAACTAGTGTGGTTCATGACAGATTAGATTTTTGTGTTTAGTTTCATGAAATTGGTTTAATGAGACTAATTTGCAAAAAATGCTTACAGGGAAGGTGGGTTAAATATTGGATTAATATTCGTATTCATATTCATATTTAGCGTACAATTTATAGAATTTAGTTACACATAATTTTCAGATTTCTCATCCAATTGCGAGGGTTATGCGATATAATCAGTCATTTGTATGCTTGAAGTAAATTTAATTATACGAGTTTTCAGAATTCCAAACTAGCAACGTGTATCGAATAAGTTGACCAATTTCGAATGTTTGTGTTAGTGTACATATGGGCAAGTGTAAAATAATCCTTGATTTCGTATAATTTCTTAAAGTTTATTATAATTTTTGTGAATGTTCCAACCAGCTTGACAAAAATTTTGAAACTTCTCCACCCCATAATTTTGCATAATAGAATCACAAATTCATCTAAGATAAAACATCACCATAGACTTAATAGAAAATTTGATGTTTAAGGGGAATTCAAAGGAATTCAGTTCTCATTGAAAGTGAAATCTATAAGAAAACTTTCTCTTGTTAGTCATAGACATTAAGAATTAAAATTTTTCTGTTAGTTAAAACATTGAGAATAGAAGAGATATTCTAATATGGAAAAGACTTAATTAATAAATTTCAGTCATTTATAAAAATTAAATTTATTTCTATAATTTGTTTTTCTGATATTAAAAATGAAAAAGAGTATAAAAATATTTCAGTCATCCAATATCTTGATTTCCTTACCTATTTTAGTTCATTTGAAGTTCTTTTGCCAATTCATTCTCATTATTTCAAGTTTTCCCTTTTGATTTTATTTTGTTCGTCTTTGGTACGAGGAAAAGCTCGTGCCTCTGCGCGAAGGTGCTTCTCTCCAACAATTTTTGGTGGAGACCGGTGGGAACTCTACCCTTTTATGCCCGACCTATGAAGCTTTGAAATCTCAACTTAATTTTTATGTTTTTCTTCTTCTTGATCTCACCTCTGATACTTTGTGCTTTTCTGTTCGTAGGTAGGACAGGTATTATGCTGTCCATACCTTCCCATTATTGCTTTTATTCCTGCTAGTACCTGTTCGCTGTTTTTCTTGTTCACTGTTTTTCCTATTCACGTATTCTCCTTTATTTAAAGCTCTCACATTATTATTTTCTGGCTTTCAATCTGTTCAATACATCGTTTTTTCTTCTCGACTCTCGACCGTGTCTTGGCATCCTTTTTTTTTTTTTTGTTTTCATTAGAATTTTTTGTTGTTTTCTGCCCCTGCTTGAACTTAAAGAGTGTTAACTAAGAGAGAGAAAGACAGTAAAGCAGCTAAGAAAACAGTCTTCTTACCATCGGGGCCATCAAATCTTATATTTTTTAATGTTTTGGGGTCCATGGAATGAGACTGATTCTAAATGAATTAATGGTTGATCGGAGAGATTTTGATTACAGAGATATGAAAGTAAAAGACTGTTAAAATTAATAAACGGGATATCGGTTTCAGCTTTTGAAAGAGATAATTAAAGACACAAATGATAAGAGAAAGAGAGAAGAGAGAAGAGACGGAAAAGCAAAGAGGGAAACAGAGAAGCGAAGGGAGAAAGAGATAATCAAAGAGAGAGAAATGATGAGAGAAAGAGAGAGGCGGAGAAGCGGACAGAGACAAATGATGAGAGAAAGAGAGAGATAGTCAGGGAAGAGCGAAGATAAACCAGATAAGCCAACAGAGACAGAAACAATGAGAGAAAATAAGAAAGACAGAGAGGAGCGAAGACGACGAGCTGTTCTTTCGGAGTTGAGAATTCTACCCCTGGGAGTGAGACACAGAATTCTCAATGGGACACGGAATTGAAAGCGACATTTTCAGGGACATCATACTTTCACTTACGACTAACCCCTGATATCCAAGTCTTCCCTGATTTTGAACTAGCTGCATGAAAAGTAATTCCTAAACAGTAACTTCTGTCATTCAAAAAGGATGACCGAATTAGGTAAAAAACAGTTCAACGGGATTGACCCGTTGTCTGAATAATACAAACATCATAACAACATACATCAGTAGTCGTTTTTAATCCATTAATTTGGTGGAAGCTCAAAGTTGAAGAAAATGCAGAGGAGTCATGTAATGCGAGAGAATCGAGCGAAGTAGAGCACTGTTTGATCAGTCCTTCTTGGGCCTGATCTCTATCCCATCAACGATGAGTCCCCTCTTCCAGTCACCGCCCTTGGCCTCAATCACGCTGAACTCCACCTCGCCGTCGTCTCCCTCGGCGTTGTAAAACTCCCCCAATTCGAGCTCCATCCATCCGTCGTCTCTCTCACGGGGGACCCGGGCATCGGCCGGGAAGTTCTCCTCCACATACGCAGAGCGCCACAGCGAGAGGCGAGACAGAGGCCCCGGAGGTCGACGCCGTCGAAGCGAGGGAAGTTTCAGCCGAGCAGGGTGCACCGAGAGTTGGTCGCCCAGTTTGACGCAGAGCTCCGCCGGAGCTTGATCCAGTCCGTACCCTTCTGGGTGGATTTTCGAAACGAGATACGCAGCGTACGTCGTTTTGGGCGACAGGAATCGGGTGTCGAACCTGCCGGAGATTTCTAACCAGCAGACCATGAGCAGCTCTGCCACCTTCGAGAACCTGTAAATTGATTGATACACCAAGAAGGTCGGAACGTAACCCAAAAAAACCAAACCCAAAGTACCAGTAACGGAGCTTTGGTTTTGAATTTAAAAAGTCAGTTGTTAACCAATCTGATTTAAACCTCTTTCATCGATCCATGATGGAAGGTGGTGCTTTATTAATTATTTCGAGGAGAGGAGCCACGGTTACAGATTTACAGAGAACGATTCAACATTCTGCCGCTTACAGAGAAAATTTTCTGGGGTCGCCAAACGGCAGAAATTGGATCACAATTCACTATAAATGGGTCAATTCAGCAGAACGGGAATCATGCAGGAAAATAAATTGAAGTGAAGAATTATGCATGGAAAGAAATTGAAGGGAATTAGGTAATGGGGAGGCAGAGAAGATCAATGGTGGTGCTGGAACGAGGAGAGGGACGAAATATGAACCTGGATTTGGTAGAATCAACCCAGCGCCAATACTCGGGTGTATTCGCCCAAGCAATTCCAAGTTCGGTCGAGCACAGCATAAAGCATTTCTTCCCGGTAGATCTATCCAACCAAAAACTCTGCGCAAATTGAAAAAGAAGAAATAAGTTCCACCCAAATTACATGAAATCATAGGAAAAAAAAAAAAAAAAAAAGAATGAGAAAATGTTCTGTGGTATACCATTTTACCACCGTCGATGAGAATCGGATTGCAGAGCCGGAAGTAGAGGTCCTTCTTGGAGGAAAACTCCACCGGAGACACGGCCCGGGAGAGGATATCCGCGCAGTCCTCCGGCAAAAAGCTCTCCCACACGCCGTCCGATTCAGACGCCGAACGGAAGACGGAGGAGACGGCGGAGGAAGTACAGGCGTCCCGGGGAGACGTGAGGGAGATTACATGGGAAATACACCCCTCCGGCAGCAAACTGAAATCTGGGGCCTCCATATTCTTCGCCACGCCGCAGTCCCTTTCACAAATTGAATGCGTAGAATGTGCCGCAAAAAACTAAAATCAGTGTCAAGGATAAGAACAGAAGAAGAAGATGAAGACGACGGGAGACGCGAAAACGATACAGAGGAGATGGGAATTTAAAGAGAGAGATGCAAAAAGACGAAAATGCGCGAAACCGACGTGTCGATTAGTGGAAAAACCTCGAAACCTTCGGTGCTAAGCTTCCAGAACCCGGGCACGTCGCAAAATGACGGAAACACCCTCCACAGAAAACCTTCAACACTAAGCTTTCTCCCTCCCTCGGTCACTGAGTCATCCGAGTCACTCGACTCGGCACTGAGTCAACTGAGTAACTCGACTCGGTCACTGGGTGCTTACCAAGACCTTTGTCGGCCTTTTGGGCTAAGATCAACTAGTATTTGTTCTTATAATTTTTAATATCTAGATACGTGGCCCATCGGGTCACATGATATTAAATTATTTTTTTAGTGGGGGAGGGCCTGCTAACGGTGGCTAGCCATCGTGGGCCCTCGAGCGTCGCCGTGTGTTGCACTACTGCAGGGGCCCGGTGCACCCCTACCAATTCCAACTTCAAAATATTTGGACTATTTCTTACGTGAGCATAGTTGTAATAGCTCTTCCAGCCGACAACTCTAGGAGAGAACATCCGTTATATATTCTTATTGTTTCGCTATCTAGTGAGAGTCTATAAACAGTTTGGTATAAAATTTTATTTTATGCACTAATATTTTATTTTATTTAAAAATTGTAATTATTTATTTATGACCAATATTTTAATAATTGGATCAGCCATCAAGAAAACAAGTAGTATCTTTAAATGGGGCTAGCTAAAAATGATTCATTATCAAACCGAATAAACCAATGGGTTCACACAGGTTAAACCAGTTCTTGTAATTTCAATATGAATCAGTAATGTCTCTAGTTTCGGATCAATTGAGTAAGACAAATTGATTTTGCTCGATTTTCTAAACATTGGTTATAGATAATAGTTATTTGTTTTTACCTTAATTTCATTTTTTTTGAAGTGGTGATGAATCGAGTGGTCACGAGGGGGGAGGGAGGAAGGAGGAGAGGAAGGAGGAGAGGAGATGAGGACAAGAGGGGAGGAGGATGGGAGGATTTTATATCAATTGTATTGAGTTTATATAATTAATAAGTTCTTAATGAGTAGCACCTAAAAAATTGTTTTGATTTTGAAAGTTAGTCTTTTGTATTTCAAAAACCTTTATCTTTTCACAATGTTTTTGGTAAGAAAAAATGATTGCAGTACTATGAGTTTTTACATCCTGATGTGGCTGTCTTGCTGGCAGCCTAGTTGGTAGTCCAGATAAGGTCTAGGGTTTAGGCTTCCCTACAGAATAGGTAGATAGTTTCTACTTCATCTCTTATCTAGGACTGCCAACAAGGATGCCATGTCACACTGTAAACCTTCAAAGTAAAAATTTGGCAGTACGGTTATCACCACTCTTTCGATAATGATTCGAAATCATGTAGGTACTCTTAAATGAAGACTTTAGATGAGTGTGAAAAGAGAGCGTTAGTGGACACATATCTCATAAAATTGTTGCCCCATAGGTTCTTATCACATAAAAAATGACAATCAACTTCAATGTGCTAGGTGCACTCATGGAAAACATGATATTAATAATATGCAAGGCTGCCTCATTGTCACTATAAAACTTTATAGGTCGAGGATGATCATCACCAAGACATAGTAATAGGGACTTTAACCATTTGAGTTCACCGGCAGTGGTCGCCATGGACCGACACTCTAACTCAGCTAAAGATCGAGATATGTATGTTGTTTCTTAGTTTTCCAAGAAATGGGAATATAGCCAAGTTTGCATAAACCAACCAGTAAGTGACCGTCGAGTCAAAGGGCAGCTTGCCCAATCCGAATCATAACAACCATATAATTGCAGGTTGTAGTTAGCACACAACATGATTATTTGACCTGGATTACCTTTCAAATAATGCACAAAATGAAGAGCATCATCCCAATGCTCTTGTTATAGTGCTGCATGGATTGTGCAAGCATATGTACTCTATATGAATGTTCAGGTAAATCTGCGATATGCTCAACATCTGGAAGGAGTTTTCCTTTTACCAAGGAAAGAAGATGTTTCTGTTCTAATGGAAAATCGATGGGCTTTTCCCCTAATAAACTCACTTTAGTGATAATTTTTAACAAATTTACGTTGACACAAGAAAATTTCAATGGAATTTCAGGCAACCTTGATCCCTAAAATATATTTTAGAGCTCCAAGATCTTTCATATGAAAACATGCACTCAAATGGCTTTTAAAACCACGAGTCACAACATTATCATTGTTTGAAATAATCATATCGTCAACATATTGAGTTGTATGTGATTGTGATGTAAAAGTAGAGAGAATAATTTGAATAAGATTGTTTGAAACAAAACCCTTTCTAAGCACTAACCAACTTATCAAACCAACATCTTGGGACCTGTTTGAACCCATATAAGAATTTTTGAAGTCGACACACTTTTCCCTAGGCCTTAGAATGAAAACCAGGAGGCAACTTCATATATTTTCTTCCTCCTTAAGATCACCATGCCAAAATGAATAATGAACATACATCTGATGAAGTTTCCAATTTTTAGTTGCTGCAACTACAAGAAAAGTACGCACAATCACCGTCTTTACTGTGAGAGAAAAAAACCTCTTTATAATCCAACCATTCAACTTAGTTATTCTCCATGATCACAAGTCTTGCTTTAAACCTTTCAATTGATCTATCAAATTTATACTTAATTTTATAAACTCACACCAAATAGCTTTCTTTCCAGGCAGAGCCTCCAAGGTCCAAGCGCCATTTTGCTTTGGGGCATGTATTTCTTGTTGCAAAGCATTCTCCACCTTTTATCTTTCATAGTCAAAACAAACATTTGGGGTTTAGTTCTTACAAGAATTGCTGCTAGAAAATTCTCATGTTGAAAAAAAAAAAAAAAAAAAAAAAATTACTGTTTAAACAATGTGTTATGGGATAGGGCATACTTGAGGAGGGCGATTGAGCAGATGAACTTGCAGAGGAGCTCAGATTAGAAATAATATTTGTCACATAATCTAGAAGACAGTGGATGGCATTTTGTATCAATGTCCTCGACCCAGTAATTCCACAGTTATAGCATCATCTGAACGACCCTTAACATTATTGTCTTCACAACTCCTTGTATATTTAACTTTTTCAATATCACTACAAGTTGTGGTTGGTGTGCCCTTTCCACCACTTGACAGAGCTGCAATTTCATCTCTTTCTAAACGATCAACATGTCTTACACCCTCATCCCTCTAAGTTGTGGTTGGTGTGCCTCACATAAGCTTCTCTGCTATTCTCACCTACCCCACACCAAAATTCCATGTTACCTGGTCAAGAGTCATCTTGTGCAGAGACATGACTCCCAAGTCATCATTCATATAAGGAAACTTGTATTCAGAGGTTGGTGATGTCTGAGAAATGGTTCAAAATATTACAACTATCGGAGAATGTTAAGTTTGGGATAAGACCCAATTTTCAGCAATCCTTAATTAATTCTGCTTAAAAAAGATTATATTGAATTTTGCTATATGTAGATTTGTTGGATATATTCAACAACTGTTGATGAAGCCTTTTTTGCCAATGCATCTGCCACATAATTTGATTCCCTAAAGATATGCCTGATTATGACTCTCGGAAGGTCCCTCTTCAAAGTCCTACAACATTTTATCAGAAGAGAAATTTCCAGTGTTGACTGGGATATGATCTGAGGATGGCTGATGGCACACGTTGGGAATCCCCTTCCACTAAGACCTACCGGTTTGGAACTTTTTTGGATTATGAGAAGAGTTAGAAAGATGGCAGTAAATTCAGTATGATTATTTGTTTTGTTAGTCATGGACCACAACATAGCTAGTATTGGTTGTCCGTCTGGATCTCTAATGATCATTCCTGCCCTAGCCGTACTGTTTTCCACTACTGAAGAACATTGAAATTGGCTTTTAGAGAGTCCATTGGGGGGGGGGGAGGTTGGGGGGTGACAGTTGACTCTTACAATGTAGCTTCTAGGGTTTTTTTTTGCTGTGTAATAGAAGAGAGGGTTTTTTTTTTGGATAGTGATGTCCTCGGCAATGTATTCTATTTTCCGTGCTAATTGAGACGAGCTTAGCATTGATCCCTCAAATTTGTTCATTTCTTTTTCACCATAATTCCCATAGGGTGGTTATAAGGAGATTATGTTCTCTAGTTTTCCTTTGAAGGTCGTGGGAGAATGGAGCTAGAAAGATGAATTGCCTTAAAGTAGTTGGTCTGTTGGGGATAGGTTGGGTTAAGGATAATAGCGACCATACTTCTGTAGCATATTTGCAATAGAGAAGTAAGTGAGGGATCATTACAATATAAGAATTGCATAGACTACTATCTGGATTAATTGGGAATCCCCTACAACTCAATGTATGTGCCGTGGGAATGCTATCATGAATAGCAAGACATAAGAAGACTTAAATGTTTTGGCAGACCTGAGAGGTGTTTCCATAATTTATCAATTGGGACATGTTTAAGCTTTTTCTCTCTAAGTTGTTGATCTTTGAACGTTGAGAAGAATGTTTTTGTAATAGAAAATTCGTCATTGGAGCTTAAGGCCCATAATTTTCTATCACAGCTTGATATACTAACTATAAGATTAAAGATTCTATTTGCAACATCTGAGCTCCAATGTGATCAGACGTGATTTTCGATCCACTTCCCAGAATTGTCTAAGATGGTCCCTACACTTTCATTCAGATGGACTGGTCCTTCTTGGTTCCTGGGTAGGTTGACCAGTGGTTCATCTAATTCCGGAATCTACTTATCGTATCATAAGCTGCTTAGTTGATTATTCCCTATTTGGGTTCTGATGTGTTGGATAAATTTTGGTAGACAACATCGAATTTGCTTCCACACTAGTGATTCTCAATGTTTCAGCTTTATTTGGGCTGCACGTGGTGAGTGCCCATATTTTGCTCTCATAAAGTTAGTCCATAATGAATTATTTCTTGTGTACATGCTCCATTACAACTTTAATCTCAAACGTTTCACTTAGAGCCGTGAATCTTTTGATGCCAATTCCTCCAATACGGGTTAGGACACATATGTCGTTCCAATTCTTTGAATGGATTTTTCTTTTACCATTATAGTTCCACAAAAAATCTTTATATAGTTTTTTCAACTAGACTTTGTGTTTTTGTGGGATGCGGAAAAGCATAAGGAGGTGGATAGGTAAGCTACTTAGGACAGTTCTGAGGTGTAATAAGCGTCCTACTATTGTGAGGGACTTTTTGGCTCAACCTTGCAATCTATTTTAATAACTGAAATTAGTCGTTCGTATGTCTCAGAGGTGATTCTTTTAATGGGTATGTGGAATCCTAAGTACTTTTCGAGGGAGGGGGAGGATATAAAGGGTATAATGGTAAATATTTAATTTTTCTTTTCTTGGGTTATTAGTTAGTGTAAATTATGTTGCGTTTTTAGGTCACATTTTATACTTAGTTGAGATCATTCTCACTTACTTTTGGTGTTTATCTGTAGGTTCAGATCCCAAAATGATGAAAACACCAAGTGGAAGAACAAGGCGCTCAACTATGGATTAAGGTAGATCAAAATATTTCTAACTCTTTTTCTGTGGAATATATGTTTGTGGTGCATGATAGGAAACTGAAACCAGGCGGGTGATAAGCTAGAAATTGGATGTGGGGACCATGAGGGGAAGGAGAGGGCAATATTTAGCACAGCCTGGAACGCGAAGCAGTGGTTACCACACTATTACTAAATGCATCACATGAGATTCGTTCTATCATTAATGCTCTCCACTTGTCTGCATGCCATAATTTGTTATGGCCAAATAAAGTTACATAAAAAAAGAGTCAAAGTTAAGTATTCTTCTTTGGTTACCTCCGTCCAGACTCGGCCGACCTATCGAGCACAAGCACTTATTTGCAGTTCCTTCTTATTGCTGTCCTTAGGAGGTGATTTTGGAGAGTCATTGGACTCCTTAACCTTGCCTCGACATTCATCAATTGTATGCCCCCAACTCTTGCAATTTTTATAGATTCTAGGCCTGTTTTCTATGTGAATGGGACTCGGTGGATCGATCTTTCAGCTTCAAAGGAGATGGCGTCAACATCTGGCTCGTGTAAGTCAACTTCCACTTTTACCCTCACATTAAGCTTAGTCCCCTTCGCTTTTTAGTATCCTCATCCATAGTTATGTATGCTCCTAGAGGACCAACGATGTTTTTTAGTCCATCCTCATGCTAGTGCATGAGGGGAAGTTTCATCAGTTTAACCCATAGGACGATGTGTGTGAAGAGATAAGATTCTACATGAAAGCCACTTTGCCAGGAAAATAGATGGAGCTTAGAGTCCCTAATCTTGTACAGGTTAAAGTGATTTAAGAATTTTACAAAAATATTTTCAGAGGGCATTTCTATTGAGAAGTAGCCCTGCGACTACCTAAGGATAGTAACATCAGGATCTGGAAAGTGTTCGGCTTTTAAGGTGTGTTGATCAATAGTGTTGGTTATGAACGAGGGGGGTCTGGTATCCTACCGACGAAAAGTCCTACCAGGGAATTTGGAGTTGGGCCAGGCCCTTGTCGATGCATTCTTTCGACAGGGTGACACAGGGTTGGTTTTGAGTGATATTGAGAACAAGATTAGTATTGGGAGAGTCACCTACTTGTGTTTTCGTGGAGATGATATAAGTACTGCAGGTTTTTAACTTCTAAGGCTTTACTTCCACGTTGCAGCTTACTAAGAGATAAACTTGGAGATAAAATCTGCAAGATTTTATTTTTTTAATAAAATATTATCAACCTATTCTATGGGTAAACCTTAAACCCTAGATTTTCTCCTACTTAGACTGCCAACTATGCAGCCACATAAGGATGTAAAACCTCCAAGTAAAATCAGGAAGTACTGATATCATTTTTCTTCTATTTATTTGCCTTTGTTTTCCTTATGTGGGGTTTCATCGAGGGGTGAAGACTCGGCAGATTGAGGGATCAGTGCTTCAAGTTCCATTTCTGGGGGTTAAGCAAGGTCAAGGGGAGTTGGGATGGTCGGAAGAATAGCCAAATGTGGAAGTGATGAATACGGAAGAGATCCAAGGTTGTTGAATTTATGTTGGATCTGTCTAACAACAATTTAAGAGTAGATCTTCGTTGAGGGAAAAAGAGACGATAGGGAATATCCTTTGAGATCCGGCGACCAGATCATGTACAACTTCTTGATTTAATGCTAGGTGAACCTAGAAGCATGCGAAGTATCGTGTAAATTAAAGGGGAGGAATTTTGTGTCAGCGGTGTAGAGGGTGGATTCTAGGAGTTAAACTGGGAGATGCAATGGGGCAAGGTTTTATGTTGGCTTGTTTGGTATCCGGAGGAAGATGTGTGGTTGGTTAAGGAGGTTGGTGAATAGTAAATGTGGGGAAATTTCTCTTTATGGACATCGGAGATCCTATGCTGCCAATTCCCTCCATTGTGTAAATATTCGCCTCTGGAGAACAACTGCAGAATCTTTGGGGTGAGGGAGCCGGATCTCATTGGACATCTGGTGACATATTTGCAGGACTCCAAATTCTGGTTAGAGATAGCTTACAAACTTCATAAATGCATTGTGTTAATTCAATGTATTGGAGGCATGAAAAAGTTTGAAAAATGATATAAATAAGGAAAAGTATCAACTTCCTTATCCTTGCTGAGTGAAGACTGTTGGTTTTTGTTTCCTCCTTTTTGTGACTGTAGTGATGTGGAGCGAGACATGTTTTGTGGCAATGAGCTGGTAGTGAGTTGGATGAATGTATCTACGAACTTGATTTGTCATCCATCTGTTTTGGGGAGATCTGTTGAAGTGACTGTGTAGCGGGGAATAATTTTCTTTTTGATCCGAGGTAGGAGGTCATGTCCGTGTTGTGTTGAATGAGTCTGCAAGTGTGTAAGGTGTGGGAGTTTGAATTCGGTTGTATAGAGGATTTGGGGGAAAATCTTCTTTTCCTTTGTTTGAGCAAGGATTTCTTCTGGATTTGGGGGCAAATCTTCTTTTCCTTTGGTTGACTTCCAGTGTGGCTTTCTTCTGAATGTAAGATGTCAGAACTAGTGGTTGAAGGATTTTAGTGCTGGAGAAGTGTTGGTTGATTGTTCGTGTGCTTTTGGGGTAGGAGAGAAAACATAACGTCTGAGCTTGGCGCATGCCTTGGCATGTATGCTCAATATTTGATTGTAGGTGATGTTTCTGGGGTTAATTTGTGGATCCTGATATGGTTTGATGTACTGGAAGGGCTCTTTGCTGTAGTGGTAACCCATATTTCTATTTTGCTTCATCTCTCAAAGGATGGCCAAGAAAGGGATAGGGGGGCAAAAAAGAGAGATTGGGAGGGGCAGATAGAGAGAAAAAAATGAGAGATAGAGAAACGGAGAGAAAAAACTATATGAATTCTCCATAGAAACATCGTCGTACTATAACAAAAATTTCAAGGGTGGTCCTATTACTTACAAAAATAGAGAAAGAAAAGAGGCATCTAACAATTTTCAAAATCGATTACGTGAAAAATCGATTGAATTAGACTGGTTAGGGATCTAATTGTATCTTGATCACACAAACCATTCCGGGGATTTCAAGTGAAAAATAAAGGTCTTCGTCATCGAAATCGGCGGTCTACGACGTGTTTTGAATGTATCTGGTGTTGCTCTTCGACTTCAACAGTCGGGTGGGAAGAGGAAATGAGCATGAGGGAGGGTGGGGCGAAAATTTTGGGTACAAGGCGAGTCAATGATCGACGGGTTACCCATTGCCTAGTGACTTAAAGGTACTCCAGTGATGGGTAATGTATTACTCGTTTATACCTTCAATGGGTCCACTAGGTCCGTCACCAAATGGGTTTACCCACGACAGGCCTCTGTCCATCCTTTACCCAAACATAGATTTTTACTAGTGAGCTCTTGCTTTCGTTTTGCACCAAGGTGACATATACTTTGTTTAAGGTGGGTAAAGGGTCTTGGACTCGTAAATTGGGTCTCACTGTTTGATAAATTGTCTTATCCAATCCCATGAGACATTGGTGAACCTTATCCTCTTCACATTTATTTTCCAGTGCCAATCCGAGATTACAAATGCATTTCCCACACTTGGACATCGACATCTGTTCATAGTTGGCCAATTCTTCTCAGACTTTCTTCAATTGTCCCTAGCAGCCAACAATGGTCAATCCTTTTTGTTTGCACTTGATGAATTCTACTTTCAATTGTTGTATTCTGCTCATTGGCCACTGAGAAGAGATCTCTCATATCTTCAAAAAGTCTTGCACCACTTCCATGTGTGTTACGGTCGACAGTAGCATAGGTTTAAAGGTACTCCTTAACAAAATTAAGGGGGAATTTATGAGGGTTACTCAAATAACAAATATCCTTGACAATATTTTGTTCATAGCTATCAAAAAACTCTGCTTCTGGTCTTCTTCTCCATTGTAGGCATGCACCAACGGCGAGGATGCATGAACATGACAAAGTGTTCCTCAAAATTTGATGTCCATGGACTTACACTTATTCACCCCTTCACTCTGAATCAGTCTGGTCATGATCGACATACCAGTCCCACCTTTTTTTCTCTCTCTCTCTCTCTCTCTCTCTCTCTCTCTCTCTCTCTCTCTCTCTCTCTCTCTCTCTCTCTCTCTCTCTCTCTCTCTCTCTCTCTCTCTCTCTCTCTCTCTCTCTCTCTCTCTCTCTCTCTCTCTCTCTCTCTCTCTCCCTCTCTCTCTCTCTCTCTCTCTCTCTCTCTCTCTCTCTCTCTCTCTCTCTCTCTCTCTCTCTCTCTCTCTCTCTCTCTCTCTCTCTCTCTCTCTCTCTCTCTCTCTCTCTCTCTCTCTCTCTCTCTCTCTCTCTCTCTCTCTCTCTCTCTCTCTCTCTCTCTCTCTCTCTCTCTCTCTCTCTCTCTCTCTCTCTCTCTCTCTCTCTCTCTCTCTCTCTCTCTCTCTCTCTCTCTCTCTCTCTCTCTCTCTCTCTCTCTCTCTCTCTCTCTCTATCTATCTCTCTCTATAAATAAATATATTCACTTTCACCATATTGATAAGTCAAAGTTATAAAGAGTCAAGACCATTATTACAGTAAGAGTAAACCACCTTTTTATCCTTTTCCCTTTTGCCCAAAACCTTTGGAATTCTCTGAAACTCATATCTTACTCCTACCCCAAGGTCTTTCTCTCTGCTCATACTTCCTCAAACTCTTGTACACTACACAAACCAAATACCTCCCTCACACACACATCTATGCAGTCAATACATTCTGAGAAACAAATATCATTTCAAACATATCACCCCTTCCCCCTCAGCCTCCTATAATTGTATCCCCCCTTACTTAATTGCAAAATTTGATGGTTCGGCAAATATGAATAAAAATGTGGCAGGCAATGGATTTATCTTAAGAGATTCCCAGGGAGAACCTATCCTAACTGCTATATGTCCCCTCATGCATAAAACGAACAACCAGGCTGAATTAAATGTCTTACTTCTTACACACTTTCATTCATCGTTTTTTCTGCAAACATCCATTATAATTCAAGGAGAATCGCAAATTGCCATTCAGTTGATGCAGGAAAAGGGGACCCAACATTGGAGATTGACCTCTCTAGTACGCAGATGCCGAGCCTTACCCTCTCACCTTCCACAAGTTCGCCTGGTACATGAACTTCGCGAGGCAAATCAGGTGGCTGACACGTTGGCTGAACAGGGGACTCAACTGGCTACACAAGGGTCCTCCACATCAGATTTTGGCACACCAATATACTACACTGTTCATATTTTCCACTCTCCAAAGTCAGTCTTCGGGCCACACTAAGCCCAACTCTTTTAATATCGGATGAATATATATATTTGCACTCTCTAACTGACATAGCTTCTATCCCATAGCTTATATAGATACATTCTTGTTTCGGATAAAAAACAGGACTCTCTGGGAAGTTTTCCCAACGCCACCGGGTTATAGTATCTTTTCCGGGGGTTTACACCCTAACCCCTAGCATAAAATTCTCTCCCGGTGGTTTCCTGTACACCGCCGGGCTGATCGATCAATTGCTTTAAGGCCCCTGGCTCAATTCATCTTGCGGTGTCTGGCAAACAGCCATGTTACCTTAATATCCTGGGGTTTAATTAGTTGGGAGACATTGTAGGGGGTTTTGTGTTAAACTCTAGGTAAACAGAGAGAGAGTTTAGGCCATATCCATTTATTAGATATCATTTTGACTTTAATTAACAGAGATTTCTCCCGAAATCACCGTTTCGAGGTGAAAAATGAGGGAGAAGGCCAGGGGAGAGAGGGGAGAGAGAAGAGAGAATGGAAAGAGGGGAGAGAGGGGAGAGAGGGAATTTGTTATTTTACATTTATAACAGGAGGATTACTTAATTTTATATAAAAATACCTTGACAAAATCTTGTTCGTAGCCATCAATGTGAGACAGTTTCTATTTTAATATATACTGTCATGAGATAAAAGAACTCTGCTTCTGGTCTTCTTCTCCACTGTTGGCAAGCACTAACAGTGAGGATACAAGAACTTGCCAAAGTCTTCCTCAGAACTTGATGTCCATGGACTTGCACTTATTCATCCTCACACTCTTGTTGTTGTTGTTGTAAAGTCCCAACTAGCTAGAAAAAACTAGAAACAACTCTATTCTTTCCTTAACAAGTTTGTGGGTAGCAAACTTGCAATATTAAATAAGTGACAGCAAACGCCCAACCATATTCAGTTGCTGGCTAACCCTTGCACTTTCAATATCCATTTCTTCGTTCACATGCAAAAGCTATGATCACAACGGATTGAGCGCGCGAAAGTCAGAGAGAACCCAGAAGAAGTCTGTTGCCAGTATTCTGCCCATAGAAAAGATATAACAAAAGAAATTGCGAACTATAAAATATCTTCCAAAACGTCTAATTAATAACAAGAATTAACAAGGCGATCAATTGCTTCATAATGCCACGTTAATTGTGATTTGCACGGCGACAGAATTAAACTAATTAAATTTGTGATAAAGTCAACTTTTGCTAACATTAGTTTTTTTTTATCTGAAATGAATGAAAGGGATGGGAGTCAATACTCGAGAAAACAGATCACAACACCATCCTTTTAATTTCCAACATGGCAACATGTCACGATGGTCAAAGGCGTCGGCTGAGGATATATTAATTTATATATCGTCTTCTAACCTAGCTACGCGGTTGATTATGTAAATATCCTTTTTCTACTCTATACAATTGCACGCACGCCTTCGTTTGACTGAACAGTCGAGCTAGAGGTAGACGGGAATTAATCCACGATAACTGACTCTTTTCTTTCCGTGTTATTCCCTAAATGGGCAAAAACCATATCATCTTCTGGGTTCTTCTCCAAGGCTGACTGAAGTGGAAACACTAAAATAGCTAGCAGGGCTGCGCGGCAACTCTGAATCAGTCTGGTCATGATCGACATACCAGTCCCACTTCTCCCTCTCTCTCTCTCTCTCTCTCTCTCTCTCTCTCTCTCTCTCTCTCTCTCTCTCTCTCTCTCTCTCTCTCTCTCTCTCTCTCTCTCTCTCTCTCTCTCTCTCTCTCTCTCTCTCTCTCTCTCTCTCTCTCTCTCTCTCTCTCTCTCTCTCTCTCTCTCTCTCTCTCTCTCTCTCTCTCTCTCTCTCTCTCTCTCTCTCTCTCTCTCTCTCTCTCTCTCTCTCTCTCTCTCTCTCTCTCTCTCTCTCTCTCTCTCTCTCTCTCTCTCTCTCTCTCTCTCTCTCTCTCTCTCTCTCTCTCTCTCTCTCTCTCTCTCTCTCTCTCTCTCTCTCTCTCTCTCTCTCTCTCTCTCTCTCTCTCTCTCTCTCTCTCTCTCTCTCTCTCTCTCTCTCTCTCTCTCTCTCTCTCTCTCTCTCTCTCTCTCTCTCTCTCTCTCTCTCTCTCTCTCTCTCTCTCTCTCTCTCTCTCTCTCTCTCTCTCTCTCTCTCTCTCTCTCTCTCTCTCTCTCTCTCTCTCTCTCTCTCTCTCTCTCTCTCTCTCTCTCTCTCTCTCTCTCTCTCTCTCTCTCTCTCTCTCTCTCTCTCTCTCTCTCTCTCTCTCTCTCTCTCTCTCTCTCTCTCTCTCTCTCTCTCTCTCTCTCTCTCTCTCTCTCTCTCTCTCTCTCTCTCTCTCTCTCTCTCTCTCTCTCTCTCTCTCTCTCTCTCTCTCTCTCTCTCTCTCTCTCTCTCTCTCTCTCTCTCTCTCTCTCTCTCTCTCTCTCTCTCTCTCTCTCTCTCTCTCTCTCTCTCTCTCTCTCTCTCTCTCTCTCTCTCTCTCTCTCTCTCTCTCTCTCTCTCTCTCTCTCTCTCTCTCTCTCTCTCTCTCTCTCTCTCTCTCTCTCTCTCTCTCTCTCTCTCTCTCTCTCTCTCTCTCTCTCTCTCTCTCTCTCTCTCTCTCTCTCTCTCTCTCTCTCTCTCTCTCTCTCTCTCTCTCTCTCTCTCTCTCTCTCTCTCTCTCTCTCTCTCTCTCTCTCTCTCTCTCTCTCCTCTCTCTCTCTCTCTCTCTCTCTCTCTCTCTCTCTCTCTCTCTCTCTCTCTCTCTCTCTCTCTCTCTCTCTCTCTCTCTCTCTCTCTCTCTCTCTCTCTCTCTCTCTCTCTCTCTCTCTCTCTCTCTCTCTCTCTCTCTCTCTCTCTCTCTCTCTCTCTCTCTCTCTCTCTCTCTCTCTCTCTCTCTCTCTCTCTCTCTCTCTCTCTCTCTCTCTCTCTCTCTCTCTCTCTCTATCTCTCCCTATAAATAAATATATATTCTCTTTCACGATATTGATAAGTCGATGTTATAAAGAGTCAAGACCATTATTACAGAAAGAGAATAAAGAAGAAGATGAAAGGAAGGAAAAAGATCTCCAATATTAATGAAAAGCTCGTATACAATGATGGGGTTTTTCCCTACATATAAAGCAGAACAAAAACGATTTGTCCCGAGGACAGCTCTGCCGTAGGAGGCAAAAATGTCTTGAGGACAACTTATAAGAAATGTAGGCCCATGAAAATAATCCCATGAAGTTTGTTGTCTCTTAGGACTCCCCCTCAAGATGGAGAGTAGATATTATCTACTCCCATCTTGCTTAATTAGGACTTAAACAAACTTGGATGCAAAGGCTTAGTATGTCTGCTAGCTGATGTTTTGAATGCACATGCAGCGTCTTGAGGACTCCAGATTGCAGCTTCTCCCTAACAATATGGCAATCAATATCGATCGTTCTTTCATGGGTGACAGGCCAGATTTGATGCTATATGTAGAGCAGCCTGATTGTCATAAAATAGTAGTGCTGGACCTTTGTGTTATATCTACAAATCAACTAGCATCGAAAGAATCTATGTGATCTCACATGTGGCATTAGCCATTTAATGGTACTCAGCTTCTGCAGATGAGCGAGAGATTGTGGGCTGTCTTTTTTTCACTTCCATGAGACCAAGGAGGAACCAATAAAGACACAAAAACCAGAAATGGATCGTCTTGTCTCTGCTCAAGTTGCCCAATCTGAATCAGTAAAAGCATTGAGTTGTATTTCTGTGTTGGCTGGAAAGAATAGACCCTGTCCGGGTGAGGCTTTGACATATTGCAGCACACACGTATATAGCAGCCTTATAGTGAGCTGTTCGTGGACTTGACAAGTATAGGCTGAGGCGATTCACTGCATAGGTAAAATCAAGTCGTATAATGGTAAGATACAATAATTTACCAATGAGTCTTCGATATGAAGTAGGGTCATCAAGAAGTTCTCCATCCTCAGATGTCAACTTTAAGTTAGCTTCCATAGGGGTAGAGGCTGGCTTTCCACCTAACAATGGTCGATCCTTTTTGTTTTCACTGGATGAGTTCTGCTTTCAATTATTGTATTTTGCTCATTGGCCACTGAGAAGAGATCTCTCATATCTTCCAAAAAATCTTGCACCACTTCCATGTGAGTTAGGGTCGACAGTACCATAGGTTTAATGGTACTCCTTAACAAAATTAAGGGGGAATTTATGAGGGCTACTTATATAACAAATATCCTTGACAAAGTTTTGTTCATAGCTATCAAAAGAACTCTGCTTCTGGTCTTCTTCTCCATTGTAGGCATGCACCGACGGCGAGGATGCATGAACATGACAAAGTCATCCTCAAAATTTGATGTCCATGGACTTACACTTATTCATCCCTTCACTCTTGTTGTTGTGCAGTCCCAACTTGCTAAAAAAAAAAAAACGAAACACTACCCTATTCATTCCTTCACAATAAGTATCTGATCTTTTTGTGGGTTGCAATATTAAATAAGAGACAGCAAACGCCCAACCAAATTCAGTTGCTGGCAAACCATTGCACCTTCAATCTCCATCCCTTCCTTCACATGAAAGCCATATTGATGGCAAATTAAGGATAGAACGCGCGGAACCAGCCAGAGAGAACCCAGAAGAAGTCTGTTGCGGTATTCTGCCCACAGAAAAGAAATAACAAAAGAATTATTCGCCAATAAATTAAGTATTTCTAAAACGTCTATTATTACAAGGAGTGACAAGGCGTTCAATTGCTTCATAATACCACGTTGTGAGTTGCACGCCGCCAGAATTAAACTATTTAAATGCGCATTAAAGTCAACTTTTGCTAACATTAGTTTGTCTGATCTGAAATGAATGAAAGGGATGGTAGTTTATACTCGAGAAAACAGAACACAAGACCATCCTTTTAATTTCCAACATGGCAACATGTCACGATGGTCAAAGGCGTCGGCTGGTGGTAAATATCCATTTTCTTCTCCTATTTGCGCGTCGGCCTTCGTTTGACTGAAGAGTCGAGCTAGACGGGAATTAATCCACGATAACTGACTCTTTTCTTTCCGTGTTTTCCCTAAATCGGCAAAAACCATATCATCGTCTGGGTTCTTCTCCAAGTCTGATTCCAGTGGAAACACTAAAAATAGCAGGGCTGCGCGGCAACCCTGGTTCAGTCTGGTCACGATCGACATACTAGGTTAACTTTCTCTCTCCCTCTCACTCTCTGTCTTTCTCTCTCCCTATAAATAAATATATATTCCCTTTCACCATATTGATAAATCAAAGTTAAAAAGAGTCAAGACCCAGGAAAATCCGTTTATTGCCCGGAAACTAAGAGTTATAGAAAAGGAATGCCCCAGGAAATGTGGCAAACAGAGTGATTCAATGGCCATTAGGTTTTAGTCAAGGACCCATGACTCATGAGATGCTTTTTTGAAGTCAAAGTTTCCCCTTCTTTCAGCTGTTTGATTGAATCAGAAGAGAAACAGCACCCATCATGGCACTTGCGGTAGCAAGCAATAAATCGGGTCAAACAAGAGCCACACGACTTGCTGAAAATCTTATTCAATGTTGTCATTATAATATTCTAAATTATTCGCTGTAGGTGTGTATAAATATGGAACTGGAAGCTCCCATTCATCACAAAAGGCGAAGCTCCAAGAACGCAAGTTCTGAGAGCTGCAGACTTTCGGCAGTACTACTGTTGATAGAAGAAATCAAGCGGGCGGTTGCTATTCCCATACATGGCTAAAATGCTGCTTCCGAGGGCAATCTTGCTGCTAGCCACCCTCATCTTTCTTGGGTACATGGTCACCTGGATTCTTTTGCCAATGAAGCAATGGTTGAGTATATGGCTCTTTACGTTGCTGATGAAAACTGCTACAAAGGCTTTTGGAACCCAAGGTGAGAACTAGCTACTCAATTCATTCTCCGAATCTTAATCCATGTTCAAGTCTTGTAATCATGGCTTACGATCGAGCTGCCTTCTGATCTCGGTTTATTATTGCAGGAACTTTCATGTTGATTTATACAGCCCCAATTCTTCTCATCGCCGTTTTAGGTTGTGTTTATCTTCACCTGACAAGGAATTCTCCCAAGTATTCAGACAAGTAAGTATACTGATCCAGTTGTACATACTGATTTCTAGCTATATACATATTTCTTAATTTTGTGGAAACATTCAATATTATTTCGGTTCTCTCTTAATTAATCTCTAACTAGCTACCTGTAAATTAATGACATATAAATTATATATTGTAACAGAATCAAAGGTAATGGTCCGATGGCTAAATTGAGAAGGCCGATGCTAGTGAGAGGACCCCTTGGAGTGATTTCAGCCATGGAGCTCATCTTTGTCTTCTTCTTCGTTGCACTTGTCTTATGGATATTCGTCTATGCCAACATTATACTACCTGTCGTCGGTAACATGAACGCCCGCCAAAACCTCAGACACGCCAACGACAAAATGTACGTTTATACTCCCTTGATCACCATCGATATATATAAACTCCCTTGATAAAATGTACGTTTAGTACTGGTGATTTGTTTGCTGATCGTATAGACGTATATTATACAGGTGGCAGATGAAGCTTCGTAGCACGGCTTTCTACTTCTCGATTGCAGGCAACTTCTGTTGTGCGTTCCTTTTCTTCCCCGTCACAAGAGGGTCGTCCATCTTACCCCTTCTGGGGCTTACTTCCGAAGGGTCCATCAAATACCACACCTGGCTTGGACATTTAGCTATGTTCTTCTTCACTATGCACAGCCTCCTCTTCGTCGTTTATTGGGCGATCGTCAATGACCTGAAGGAGGTATATAAATATATTTGCTTCCATTAATATATTCTAGCTTTTATATCAAATTAAGATCATTAATTAATGTTCTTTTTTATATAATAAACTTCTTAATTTATTGATTATAACTAGTAGTTGCTGCAATTTTTCAGATGCTGATATGGGACCATAATTCTAACTCGAACGTACCGGGGGAGATAGCCATTGTCTTCGCATTGGCCATGTGGGTCATGGTGCATCCTCGCATAAGGCGCAAGATGTACGAGCTGTTCTTATACACACATCAGCTCTTATACATTCCCTTGATGTTCTTCTATATGCTGCACACTGGATTCTACTTCATCTTCATGATTTTTCCCGGGTTCTACCTCTTCTTGATCGATCGTTACTTGAGGTTCTTACAATCTCGTCAAAAAGTCCGACTGGTTTCTGCTCGTGTTTTGCCGTGCGAAACTGTGGAGCTCAACTTCTCTAAGAGCTTGGGTACGTAAGCATTACCTGATCATATATATATTCACGTCCCATGACCAAGCTTAATTAATTAATTAGAAACATAAACAAATTTTCAGCTATATATATATATATTATATAACTCTTGAATTAATATGTTAATTTCTCTCTTTTAAATTTTGACAGCATTGGAGTACACTACCACAAGTGTGGTGAGCATCAAAGTCCCTTCAATTTCTTCCATGCAATGGCACCCTTTCTCTGTCAACTCTAACAGTAACCTGGAGCCGGATAGGATCAGTGTGATCATCAAGAGGAATGGGAATTGGACGAGTAAGCTGTACGAGAAACTTTCTTCTCCGGTACTTTCCCTGGATCGTTTGGAGGTTTCCATGGAAGGTCCCTATGGACCCACTTCAGCTGACTTCCTAAGGTATGAAACACTTGTGATGGTTGTGGGAGGCAGTGGGATTGCACCCATGATCTCCATCATTCGAGAGATGATGTTCAGGAAAGCGAGCAACGACGTAATTAGTGTCCCAACGCCTCGTCTGGTCCTTATATGCGCCTTCAAGCACTCTGCAGACCTCAGCTTACTCAATCTCATCCTCCCGGCGACCGGAACGTCTCTGGATCACATCATTTCTCAACTAGACATCCAGATTGAAGCATTTGTCACAAGAGATAATGTCCCCCCGGCGCGCACCCATGATATTGAAGATGAGCTAGTGATCAACAAGGATGCGATGAATACGATCAAGACGATTTGGTTCAAACCCGACCCATCGGACGAGCCCTTCTCTTCCACCTTGGGTTCGTACGGCTGGCTCTGGCTAGGAGCCATAATCGTGAGTTCCTTCGCCATCTTCCTCATCGCGTCCGGACTCCTGGGTCATTTCTACATCTATCCGAGAGACAAGAACACGGGGAGGATCTACTCGTGGACTTACAGAGCTTCGCTTAACGCGCTGTTCGCCTGCGTCTCTCTGCTCACGACCGCCACCGTCGCCTTTCTGTTGAGCAAGAGAAGACACGCTCGGCAAGAGGGTCGGGTCCAGAGCGTCGAACTCGCAAGCCCCGCGAGCTCACCCAGTCCCGCCTGGTTTGACCGTGCAGCTCACTCCGCCGCCGCCACAGAAGTCGAGAGCCTCCCTGAACAATCCATTTTCGAGAACACAAAGGTTCACTACGGCACCAGGCCCAACCTCGAAAGTAAGCAATTAAGCTTCTTCAATTAGTTTGTCAATTTAATTTAGTTCCCCTTTTTCTTGTTGTTATTAATTGGTTCCCGCGGGCTTGACTAAAATATATTGCCTAATTAACATATTTATATGGTGCATGCAGAGATGCTACTGGAGCACGAAGGATCCAGTTCCACGGGTGTCCTAGTGTGTGGTCCGGCAACGATGCGTCGGGAGGTTGCCAGAATTTGCGCATCTGGAGTAGCCAACATTCATTACGAGTCAATCAGCTTCAGTTCATGAGCCGGCAACACATGATGCAGTAATTCATTCATTACCAGTCAGTCAGCTTCAGTTCATAAGCCGGCAACACATGATGCAGTAATTCATTCATTACGAGTCAATCAGCTTCAGTTCATGAGCCGGCAACACATGATGCAGTAATTCATTCATTACGAGTCAATCAGCTTCAGTTCATGAGCCGCCAACACATGATGCAGTAATTCATTCATTACGAGTCAATCAGCTTCAGTTCATCAGCCGCCAACACATGATGCAGTAATTCATTGGGCCAGCGACTCTCTCATCTTTATATATAGACTTCGGTTTATATATAGAGGACAAGTGCAATATTTAATTTTGCGCACAGGAATTGTACAAAATGATCAGTCCTGTAGAGTACTACTGTATTTTATCAATTCATTCTTTTATTTTTAAATGTAAAATTTGATTCTTAACAGAGCTATACCATGCAAAACCCACAAATCCTATTGGGTTTAGCTTATTGGCTCATTGCTCATGTTTAAGCAAAACGTTTCAACGTTCTTGTCGATGGTCTTGGCCAGGAGTTGAGTCGTTTGCTCGAGACAGCCACTGATCGTGAGGAACCCCATACCTTTGAGACACTGCAGTGTCTTCTTCTTACACAAGAACATCGCCTTTAAATGCTGGAGTCTCCTGTTCCAGTTGACACGTCCACCAGCCCTTCTATGAATGTCGCCACCAGAGGAGGACGTGGTCGCTCTAATGGCCATGGGCGTGGTCGCAACTACTGAGGCCGCAGCAACAATGGGGGGCCGCGGACAAGGTCCTTAACTCTTCGTAATGTCCTACATGTTCTCTCTTCCTCAAAATCTACTCTCTATCGATCGCCTTACCACTGATCATAACTGCAATGTTACTTTTGATTCTAATGGCTTCATTGTGGAGGAAACCAATTCGGACAGAGTTTTACTCGGGGGCCAGCTTAGGAATGGACTTTATGTCGTGGACCATGCTTCCTCACCGTCGTGTTTACTATCATTGTTTCTCCGGTTTCTTTTTGGCATCAAAGATTAGGACATCCTAGTTCTGAAATTCTGCTTAATGTGTTCAAAGTTTTAAAGATTGAAGTTTCTAATAAAAAGGCTTCATGCCATGCACATGGAGTTTCAAAATCTGTTACAATGCCTTTTCTACTCCCATGTTACACGCTACTTCTACTGTTACATCTTGTTTTGTGAGATGTTTGGGGACCTTGTCCGGTTCAATCTTTTGGTGGCTTTAAATACTATGTTTCTTTCATCGATCAATATAGCTGTTTTACTTGGGTGTATTTTTTGCACGCCAAATGAGAGGTTTACTCTGCATTTCTTCAATTAAAAACTTGACTGAAAATTTACTCTCAACGAAAATTAAGTATTTCCAGCCCGGATGGGGTACTGAGTTTTGTTAATCATCACTTCAAATCTCTTTTTGCTTCTTCGGGTATCCATCACCGAATTTCCTGTCCGTATACTCCTCAGCAGAATGGCATGGCTGAGCGAAAGCACAGGCACATTGTTGAGATGGGCATGACATTGCTTGCGCAAGCCTCCATACCGGAATGTCATTGGGATTCCGCTTTCTCCACTGCCGTTTTTCTCATTAATAGGCTTCCCACACGGCTTTTGGCTTTTAAAAGTCCTTATGAATTTCTATTCGGTCGTCCGTACTCTGCTCATAAGCTTGCTAATCATTCCATCGCTTGTGTCTTCCTTGGTTATCATCCCAATTATAAAGGGTATAAGTGTTTGGATACTTCTACAGGTCGCATATTCATCAGTCAGAGTGTGGTCTTCAACGAAAATACGTTTCCGTTTGCTCGCCCTTCCTTGCTCCCAGTGCCTCAGCCTGTGCCTTCGTCTTCCTCCACTGTTTCATTGCTGCCCCTACCGAAGCTCTCAGTCCCAGTTGTTCCTGATTCGGTCCATATTTCATCCCCGGTCCTTGCTCCCTTCTCCACTACTTCGGTTGCATCTCCTTCTGCAACCTCCTCAAGTCCTTCTCCTTTGCCGATCCCAAATTCCACTTCTGATTCCTCTTCAGATGTTTCCACTGCTCGCCCTCATGCTCCTCTTGCCACACATCCTATGACTACTCGGTCAATGACTGGGAAACTCATACCCAGACTTTTTACTGTTACTCGTCATCTTCCAGACCTTCCTCCCACTCTGATTGAACCAACATGTTTTAATCAGGCTGTTAAACATTCCGAATGGCGCAAGGCTATGCAAGCTGAATTTAATGCCTTATTGACGAATCACACTTGGTCTCTTGTTTCTTTACCATAGGGGCGACATGCTATAGGCTGCACGTGGGTGTTTCGTCTGAAGACTAAATCAGATGGCTCAATCGACAGGTACAAAGCTCGATTGGTGGCTAAAGGTTTTAATCAGAGAGAGGGTCAAGACTACTTTGAGACTTTCAATCCAGTAGTCAAACCTATTACCATTCGGGTAGTATTGGCACTCGCACTTAGTAAAAACTGGGTCATTCGTCAACTGGATATCAACAATGCCTTCCTCAATGGCACTCTATCAGAGGAGGTCTATATGGTCCAACCTCCCGGGTTTGTCAATCCTTCACAGCCTCTTTCTGTTTGCCGATTACGAAAGTCCCTATATGGTCTTAAACAGAGTCCTCGAGCTTGGTATAATCGTCTCACTTGTTATCTTATTGAACTCGGTTTTATTCTCTCTAAAGCTGACACATCTCTGCTCTTTAAGTATGGTTCAACCTTTACTATATACATTCTCATTTATGTGGATGATATTATTGTCACGGGTAGCTCCCGTCAGGAGGTTGGGCATCTTTTGCAGAAATTACAGTCCCAATTCTCGGTTAAAGACCTTGGTGACCTTCACTATTTTTTACATTGAAGTAGTGCGCAATGGTGCTGGTTTACATCTTTGCCAGTCTAAGTACTCTCGAGATCTGTTAACTCGACTTAACCTCGCAGATGTGAAGCCTCTTTCCACTCCGAGTGGCTGTTGGCTCAAGTTGTCGAAAACATGAGGGTTGCCCTCGTGCGGATGCCTCTGAGTATAGGTCCACTGTTGGTGCTCTCAATATTTAACACTCACCCGTCCTGATATACAGTACGTAGTGAATCAGGCTTGTCAGTTTCAGCAGTCGCCCACTGATGTTCATTGGTCCGCAGTGAAACACATATTGCGATATTTAAAAGGTACAATGCTACTTGGATTTTTAATTCAACCAGTTCGTGATCTTGGTCTAGATGTGTTCAGTGACGCAGATTGGGGAGGATATCCTGATGATCGTCGCTCTGTGACTGAGTTCTATATTTTATTTGGTGGTGCTTTGATTTCCTGGTCTTCATAGAAGCAGCCCACTGTTGCTCGTTCTAGTGCAGAGGCTGAATATCGAGCATTGGCTATTGCTGCTGCTGAAACATCTTGGGTGCTTCAGTTGTTTACAAAACTTCATTTTTCCTTCGCCATCCACCTACTTTGTGGTCTGACAATCTTTCATCCATCTACATTGCTGCAAATCCGGTTTTCATGGCGGGTGAAACATGTAGAACTTGATTATCATTTCATACGAGCGGGTTCAATGTGGCCATCTTCAGGTTAAATATATTCTGACTCAAGATCTAGTTGCTGATGTGTTTACCAAAGGCCTCTCCAGGGGCCAATTCTTTCGGTTAATCTCCAAGCTTCGTGTCTCGCCGAAGACACCAACCTTGCGGGGGAATGTCAGAAACCGACTTCTCTATCAAGTAAATGATCAATCGGAAGATCCAGTCTAAGGAGACTTACCTTCTTCAGATGATCCGATCCAAGGAGTCATACCTTAACTAGACTCCTAGGTGATTTGTATTTATTTAAGTCTTGTGTATATCTTTAGAATCATTCTTTATTTTTTTGGTCCATGTGACCTAACTAGGATGTAAGTCTCTGTCTATATATACTCTCATTCACAAGCAATAAAACAATCAGAAAATTGCCACTTTACAACACTGTTTTCATTTTTCTGCGTTTATTTTAGTTTTGAACATCTTAAAACTAAAAAATAGTTATTATTTTTTATATTCTGTTGGATATTTACTGACTAGTGTTTAGTGGTCATCTTACTCGATTCTGCTTTTACATGAAAACAATGGTTGTTTTATTGTTTCTGTTGTAGGCTGTTCCAGATACCTGGACCAGGGATTTTGGGGTATTAGTTGAAGTCCCATTTATGACTATTAAAGTTCTTTACAAAGCTCCAATCATGCTTTTAAAAGATTGGGTTAGACAACCATATGATTTTATGGGCAAGGAAGTTCCTTTTTCAGAACTTTATGTGTAATTTTTGCAGGGCTATATATTCTGTTGTGGCCTGTAGCAGTCTCAGTGGTGGCTTTTGCTGGTACTGTTTCAAGCTTCTTTCTGGGGTTCCATGCTGCTGCAGTGGCATATCTGGTAAGCAAGTCTTTAAGTGTTTTTAGTGTTATCAGTTTTTAATTGGTTCTTTTAGCGTTTTTAGTAATGGTATTGCCGTTGAAAATGATAATGAAAAATTTTTAGTTGTAAGGAAGCATTATGAACTAGCTATTTTCTCGCATGTGTAAGTGTTTTATTTGTATTTCATATTGTAGGCAGTTCATTGTCTCTCAGTGAATCATGTAAACAAGTTTGTCTTATCTATTCTTTTCTATGTCAATCTTTTGAGTTTGGTTATTGGTTTTGTTCTTGCAATCACAAGTAGAATTCCGTTTTTTAAAGGGGGTCGAAAAACCCCCTCTAAAAGGGATAAAACTGCCGGGAATACTTTTACTAGCAGTTTTGGAACGGCTTGCCGTCGTGCTTGCCTTCGTGCTCGTCGTGCTCGCTGTCGTGCTCGCCGTCGTCGCTGCCATGCTCGCCGTCGTCGCTGCAGTGCTCGCCGTCGTCGCTGCCGTGCTCGCCGTACTCGCTGCCGTGCTCGCCGTCGTCGCTGCCGTGCTCGCCGTCGTCGCTGCCGTGCTCGCCGTCGTCGCTGTCGTGCTTGCCGTGCTCGCTGTCGTCGCTTGCGTGCTCTCCGTCGTCGCTGCCGTGCTTGCCGTGGTCGCTGCCGTGCTCGACGTGGTCGCTGCCGTGCTCGCCATGCTCGCTGTCGTGCTCCCTGTCGTCGCTGTCGTGCTCGCCGTCATTGCTGTCGTGCTCGCCGTCGTCGCTGTCGTGCTCGCCGTGCTCGCTGTCGTCGCTTGCGTGCTCTCCGTCGTCGCTGCCGTGCTCGCCGTGGTCGCTGTCGTGCTTGACGTGGTCGCTGCCGTGCTCGCCATGCTCGCTGTCGTGCTCGCCGAGCTCGCCGTCGTCGCTGAAGATTGGCCCCTGGAGAGGCCTTTGGTAAACACATCAGCAACTAGATCTTGAGTCAGAATATATTTAACCTGAAGATGGCCACATTGAACCCGTTCTCGAATGAAATGATAATCAAGTTCTACATGTTTCACCCGGCCATGAAAAACCGGATTTGCAGCAATGTAGATGGATGAAAGATTGTCAGACCACAAAGTAGGTGGATGGCGAAGGAAAATACGAAGTTTGCGAAACAACTGAAGCACCCAAGATGTTTCAGCAGCAGCAATAGCCAATGCTCGATATTCAGCCTCTGCACTAGAACGAGCAACAGTGGGCTGCTTCTATGAAGACCAGGAAATCAAAGCACCACCAAATAAAATATAGAACTCAGTCACAGAGCGACGATCATCAGGATATCCTCCCCAATCTGCGTCACTGAACACATCTAGACCAAGATCACGAACTGGTTGAATTAAAAATCCAAGTAGCATTGTACCTTTTAAATATCGCAATATGTGTTTCACTGCGGACCAATGAACATCAGTGGGCGACTGCTGAAACTGACAAGCCTGATTCACTACGTACTGTATATCAGGACGGGTGAGTGTTAAATATTGGAGAGCACCAACAGTGGACCTATACTCAGAGGCATCTGCACGAGGGCAACCCTCATGTTTCGACAACTTGGAGCCAACAGCCACTGGAGTGGAAAGAGGCTTCACATCTGCGAGGTTAAGTCGAGTTAACAGATCTCGAGAGTACTTAGACTGGCAAAGATGTAAACCAGCACCATTGCGTACTACTTCAATGCGCAAAAAATAGTGAAGGTCACCAAGGTCTTTAACTGAGAATTGGGACTGTAATTTCTGCAAAAGATGACCAACCTCCTGACGGGAGCTACCCGTGACAATAATATCATCCACATAAATGAGAATGTATATAGTAAAGGTTGAACCATACTTAAAGAGCAGAGATGTGTCAGCTTTAGAGAGAATAAAACCGAGTTCAATAAGATAACAAGTGAGACGATTATACCAAGCTCGAGGACTCTGTTTAAGACCATATAGGGACTTTCGTAATCGGCAAACAGAAAGAGGCTGTGAAGGATTGACAAACCCGGGAGGTTGGACCATATAGACCTCCTCTGATAGAGTGCCATTGAGGAAGGCATTGTTGATATCCAGTTGACGAATGACCCAGTTTTTACTAAGTGCGAGTGCCAATACTACCCGAATGGTAATAGGTTTGACTACTGGATTGAAAGTCTCAAAGTAGTCTTGACCCTCTCTCTGATTAAAACCTTTAGCCACCAATCGAGCTTTGTACCTGTCGATTGAGCCATCTGATTTAGTCTTCAGACGAAACACCCACGTGCAGCCTATAGCATGTCGCCCCTATGGTAAAGAAACAAGAGACCAAGTGTGATTCGTCAATAAGGCATTAAATTCAGCTTGCATAGCCTTGCGCCATTCGGAATGTTTAACAGCCTGATTAAAACATGTTGGTTCAATCAGAGTGGGAGGAAGGTCTGGAAGATGACGAGTAACATAAAAAAGTCTGGGTATGAGTTTCCCGGTCATTGACCGAGTAGTCATAGGATGTGTGGCAAGAGGAGCATGAGGGCGGCGGTGGAAACATCTCAAGAGGAATCAGAAGTGGAATTTGGGATCGGCAAAGGAGAAGGACTTGAGGAGGTTGCAGAAGGAGATGCAACCAAGTAGTGGAGAAGGGAGCAAGGACCGGGGATGAAATATGGACCGAATCAGGAACAAGCTGGGACTGAGAGCTTGGTAGGGGCAGCAATGAAACAGGTGGAGGAAGACGAAGGCACAGGCTGAGGCACTGAGGAGCAGGAAGGGCGAGCAAGCGGAAACGTATTTTCGTTGAAGACCACACTCGACTGATGAATATGCGACTGTAGAAGTATCCAAACACTTATACCCTTTATAATTGGGATGATAACCAAGGAAGACACAAGCGATGGAATGATTAGCAAGCTTATGAGCGAGTAATGACGACGACGAATAGAAATTCATAAGGACTTTTAAAAGCCAAAAGCCGTGTGGGAAGCCTATTAATGAGAAAAAGCGGCGGTGGAGAAAGCGGAATCCCAATGACATTCCGGTATGGAGGCTTGCGCAAGCAATGTCATGCCATCTCAACAATGTGCTCAGCTTTTAGCTCAGCCATGCCATTCTCTGTGAGAGGAGTATACGGACAGGAAATTCGGTGATGGATACCCGAAGAAGCAAAAAGAGATTTGAAGTGATGATTAACAAAACTCAGTACCCCCATCTGGCTGGAAATACTTAATTTTCGTTGAGAGTAAATTTTCAGTCAAGTTTTTTAATTGAAGAAATGCAGAGTAAACCTCTCATTTGGCGTGCAAAAAATACACCCAAGTAAAACAGCTATATTGATCGATGAAAGAAACATAGTATTTAAAGCCACCAAAAGATTGAACCGGACAAGGTCCCCAAACATCTGCGCAAACAGTATGTAACAGAGAAGTAGCGTGTAACATGGGAGTAGAAAAAGGCATTGTAACAGATTTTGAAACTCCATGTGCATGGCATGAAGCCTTTTTATTAGAAACTTCAATCTTTAAAACTTTGAACACATTGCGCAGAATTTCAGAACTAGGATGTCCTAATCTTTGATGCCAAAAAGAAACTGGAGAAACAACTGATAGTAAACACGACGGTGAGGAAGCATGGTCCACGACATAAAGTCCATTCCTAAGCTGGCCCCTGAGTAAAACTCTGTCCGAATTGGTTTCCTCCACAATGAAGCCATTAGAATCAAAAGTAACATTGCAGTTATGATCAGTGGTAAGGCGACTGATAGAGAGTAGATTTTTGAGGGAAGAGAGAACATGTAGGACATTACGAAGAGTTAAGGACCTTGTCCGCGGCCCCCATTGTTGCTGCGGCCTCAGTAGTTGCGACCACGCCCATGGCCATTAGAGCGACCACGTCCTCCTCTGGTGGCGACATTCATAGAAGGGCTGGTGGACGTGTCAACTGGAACAGGAGACTCCAGCATTTAAAGGCGATGTTCTTGTGTAAGAAGAAGACACTGCAGTGTCTCAAAGGTATGGGGTTCCTCACGATCAGTGGCTGTCTGAGCAAACGACTCGAACTCCTGGCCAAGACCACTGACAACTTAGTGAGTAGGTAAACAATAGTTTAATGTGTATTTCCTTGTATGAAAATATTATTTAGCTGATGTTGGCTTTCCAAATAGACCAGGATTTTTTAGCTCAATATGTTGGAAATGGATATCACTTGCAAGAGTATGGTAATAATCTCCCACAAAATCCAAAAGAGTTAATTTAATCTCCGGGATACATCATTGAGGAATGTGATTGAAAGGATATTTGGTATTCTAAAATCTCAATTTGTTATATTACAAACACCACCACCATTTTCATATCCTATTCAAGTGAAGAGTGCTAGCATGTTGTATTCTGCATAACAGTCTTCGTAAAGAATGTGCAAGTGAAGAATTTACTCCTAAATACCAAAGTCAACCTCCTTGGTAGGCACGTAATTAGAATATAGTGTTGAAAATCTCTTCTTTACAAGTAAATTGGTGAATGGAAGGAACGAGTCATGGTTGTGGGGAAATTGGTTCCTGTTAGTTCCATTTCTAGTGCCAGATAACACTTGTTTCTTTCCTAATTTCCTCCCTACACAACAGCACACCTGTCAAAGACTTATTATATAACTAGGTTTGTATCCCGAATAAGCCCGAAATTAAGTCCCTTGAAAAACTGGATGTCACCTTTCTCGGAGTTTTCCTGGTCAATTAGTGTGGGCCGTGAGGGCTGTCTCATTAAATTTAAAAGAGTCAGACTCAAAGGTATTAGAAGAAAGCTTACTTCCTCATGCATCCACCAGATAAGAAAAGAAAAAAAAAAATGAGGTCTTAAAAGCAAAACGAAAGAGCTGGTTCAGCGTATATTAGTTCTTCTGAACGTTGAAATTTGCTTAAACATGAGCAATGAGCCAATAAGCTAAACCCAATAGGATTTGTGGGTTTTGCATGGTATAGCTCTGTTAAGAATCAAATTTTACCTTTAAAAATAAAAGAATGAATGGATAAAATACAGTAGTACTGTACAGTACTGATCATTTTGTACAATTCCTGTGCGCAAAATTAAATATTGCACTTGTCCTCTATATATAAACCGAAGTCTATATATAAAGATGAGAGAGTCGCTGGCCCAATGAATTACTGCATCATGTGTTGGCGGCTCATGAACTGAAGCTGATTGACTCGTAATGAATGAATTACTGCATCATGTGTTGCCAGCTCATGAACTGAAGCTGATTGAATCGTAATGAATGAATTACTGCATCATGTGTTGCCGGCTCATGAACTGAAGCTGATTGACTCGTAATGAATGAATTACTGCATCATGTGTTGCCGGCTCATGAACTGAAGCTGATTGACTCGTAATGAATGAATTACTGCATCATGTGTTGCCGGCTCATGAACTGAAGCTGATTGACTCGTAATGAATGTTGGCTACTCCAGATGCGCAAATTCTGGCAACCTCGCGACGCATCGTTGCCGGACCACACACTAGGACACCCGTGGAAGTGGATCCTTCGTGCTCCAGTAGCATCTCTGCATGCACCATATAAATATGTTAATTAGGCAATAATATTTTAGTCAAGCCCGCGGGAACTAATTAATAATAACAAGAAATGGGGGAACTAAATTAAATTGACAAACTAATTGAAGAAGCTTAATTGCTTACTTTCGAGGTTGGGCCTGGTGCCGTAGTGAACCTTTGTGTTCTCGAAAATGGATTGTTCAGGGAGGCTCTCGACTTCTGTGGCGGCGGCGGAGTGAGCTGCATGGTCAAACCAGGCGGGACTGGGTGAGCTCGCGGGGCTTGCGAGTTCGACGCTCTGGACCCGACCCGCTTGCCGAGCGTGTCTTCTCTTGCTCAACAGAAAGGCGACGGTGGCGGTCGTGAGCAGAGAGACGCAGGCGAACAGCGCGTTAAGCGAAGCTCTGTACGTCCACGAGTAGATCCTCCCCGTGTTCTTGTCTCTCGGATAGATGTAGAAATGACCCAGGAGTCCGGACGCGATGAGGAATATGGCGAAGGAACTCACGATTATGGCTCCTAGCCAGAGCCAGCCGTACGAACCCAAGGTGGCAGAGAAGGGCTCGTCCGATGGGTCGGGTTTGAACCAAATCGTCTTGATCGTATTCATCGCATCCTTGTTGATCACTAGCTCATCTTCAATATCATGGGTGCGCGCCGGGGGGACATTATCTCTTGTGACAAATGCTTCAATCTGGATGTCTAGTTGAGAAATGATGTGATCCAGAGACGTTCCGGTCGCCGGGAGGATGAGATTGAGTAAGCTGAGGTCTGCAGAGTGCTTGAAGGCGCATATAAGGACCAGACGAGGCGTTGGGACACTAATTACGTCGTTGCTCGCTTTCCTGAACATCATCTCTCTAATGATGGAGATCATGGGTGCAATCCCACTGCCTCCCACAACCATCACAAGTGTTTCATACCTTAGGAAGTCAGCTGACGTGGGTCCATAGGGACCTTCCATGGAAACCTCCAAACGATCCAGGGAAAGTACCGGAGAAGAAAGTTTCTCGTACAGCTTACTCGTCCAATTCCCATTCCTCTTGATGATCACACTGATCCTATCCGGCTCCAGGTTACTGTTAGAGTTGACAGAGAAAGGGTGCCATTGCATGGAAGAAATTGAAGGGACTTTGATGCTCACCACACTTGTGGTAGTGTACTCCAATGCTGTCAAAAGAGAGAAATTAACATATTAATTCAAGAGTTATAATATATATATATATAGCTGAAAATTTGTTTATGTTTCTAATTAATTAATTAAGCTTGGTCATGGGACGTGAATATATATATATGATCAGGTAATGCTTACGTACCCAAGCTCTTAGAGAAGTTGAGCTCCACAGTTTCGCACGGCAAAACACGAGCAGAAACCAGTCGGACTTTTTGACGAGATTGTAAGAACCTCAAGTAACGATCGATCAAGAAGAGGTAGAACCCGGGAAAAATCATGAAGATGAAGTAGAATCCAGTGTGCAGCATATAGAAGAACATCAAGGGAATGTATAAGAGCTGATGTGTGTACAAGAACAGCTCGTACATCTTGCGCCTTATGCGAGGATGCACCATGACCCACATGGCCAATGCGAAGACAATGGCTATCTCCCCCGGTACGTTAGAGTTAGAATTATGGTCCCATATCAGCATCTGAAAAATTGCAGCAACTGCTAGTTATAATCAATTAATTAAGAAGTTTATTATAAAAAAAAGAACATTAATTAATGATCTTAATTTGATATAAAAGCTAGAATATATTAATGGAAGCAAATATATTTATATACCTCCTTCAGGTCATTGACGATCGCCCAATAAACGACGAAGAGGAGGCTGTGCATAGTGAAGAAGAACATAGCTAAATGTCCAAGCCAGGTGTGGTATTTGATGGACCCTTCGGAAGTAAGCCCCAGAAGGGGTAAGATGGACGACCCTCTTGTGACAGGGAAGAAAAGGAACGCACAACAGAAGTTGCCTGCAATCGAGAAGTAGAAAGCCGTGCTACGAAGCTTCATCTGCCACCTGTATAATATACGTCTATACGATCAGCAAACAAATCACCAGTACTAAACGTACATTTTATCAAGGGGGTTTATATATATCGATGGTGATCAAGGGAGTATAAACGTACATTTTATCGTTGGCGTGTCTGAGGTTTTGGCGGGCGTTCATGTTACCGACGACAGGTAGTATAATGTTGGCATAGACGAATATCCATAAGACAAGTGCAACGAAGAAGAAGACAAAGATGAGCTCCATGGCTGAAATCACTCCAAGGGGTCCTCTCACTAGCATCGGCCTTCTCAATTTAGCCATCGGACCATTACCTTTGATTCTGTTACAATATATAATTTATATGTCATTAATTTACAGGTAGCTAGTTAGAGATTAATTAAGAGAGAACCGAAATAATATTGAATGTTTCCACAAAATTAAGAAATATGTATATAGCTAGAAATCAGTATGTACAACTGGATCAGTATACTTACTTGTCTGAATACTTGGGAGAATTCCTTGTCAGGTGAAGATAAACACAACCTAAAACGGCGATGAGAAGAATTGGGGCTGTATAAATCAACATGAAAGTTCCTGCAATAATAAACCGAGATCAGAAGGCAGCTCGATCGTAAGCCATGATTACAAGACTTGAACATGGATTAAGATTCGGAGAATGAATTGAGTAGCTAGTTCTCACCTTGGGTTCCAAAAGCCTTTGTAGCAGTTTTCATCAGCAACGTAAAGAGCCATATACTCAACCATTGCTTCATTGGCAAAAGAATCCAGGTGACCATGTACCCAAGAAAGATGAGGGTGGCTAGCAGCAAGATTGCCCTCGGAAGCAGCATTTTAGCCACGTATGGGAATAGCAACAGCCCGCTTGATTTCTTCTATCAGCAGTAGTACTGCCGAAAGTCTGCAGCTCTCAGAACTTGTGTTCTTGGAGCTTCGCCTTTTGTGATGAATGGGAGCTTCTTGTTCCATATTTATACACCCCTACAGCGAATAATTTAGAATATTATAATGACAACATTGAATAAGATTTTCAGCAAGTCGTGTGGCTCTTGTTTGACCAGATTTATTGCTTGCTACTGCAAGTGCCATGATGGATGCTGTTTCTCTTCTGATTCAATCAAACAGCTGAAAGAAGGGGAAACTTTGACTTCAAAAAAGCATCTCATGAGTCATGGGTCCTTGACTAAAACCTAATGGCCATTGAATCACTCTGTTTGCCACATTTCCTGGGTCATTCCTTTTCTATAACTCTTAGTTTCCGGGCAATAAACGAATTTTCCTGGGTCTTGACTCTTTATAACTTTAATTTATCAATATGGTGAAAGGGAATATATATTTATTTATAGGGAGAGAGAAAGACAGAGACTGAGAGAGAGAGAGAGAAAAAGTATGTCGATCGTGACCAGACTGATCCAGAGTTGCCGCGCAGCCCTGCTATTTTTAGTGTTTCCACTGGAATCAGACTTGGAGAAGAACCCAGACGATGATATGGTTTTTGCCCATTTAGGGAAAAACACTGAAAGAAAACAGTCAGATATCGTGGATTAATTCCCGTCTAGCTCGACTCTTCAGTCAAACGAAGGCCGACGCGCAAATAGGAGAAGAAAATGGATATTTACCACCAGCCGACGCCTTTGACCATCGTGACATGTTGCCATGTTGGAAATTAGAAGGATGGTCTTGTGTTCTGTTTTCTCGAGTATAAACTACCATCCCTTTCATTCATTTTAGATCAGACAAACTAATGTTAGGCAAAAGTTGACTTTATCACGCATTTAAATAGTTTAATTCTGGCTGCGTGCAACTCACAACGTGGTATTATGAAGCAATTGAACGCCTTGTCACTCCTTGTAATAATAGACGTTTTAGAAATACTTAATTTATTGGCGAATAATTCTTTTGTTATTTCTTTTCTGTGGGCAGAATACCGGCTACAGACTTCTTCTGGGTTCTCTCTGGCTGGTTCCGCGCGCTCTATCCTTAATTTGCCATCAATATGGCTTTCATGTGAAGGAAGGGAAGGAGATTGAAGGTGCAATGGTTTGCCAGCAACTGAATTTGGTTGGGCGTTTGCTGTCTCATATTTAATATTGCAACCCACAAAAAGATCAGATACTTATTGTGAAGGAATGAATAGGGTAGTGTTTCGTTTTTTTTTTTTTAGCAAGTTGGGACTGCACAACAACAAGAGTGAAGGGATGAATAAGTGTAATTAAGTCCATGGACATCAAATTTTGAGGATGACTTTGTCATGTTCATGCATCCTCGCCGTTGGTGCATGCCTACAATGGAGAAGAAGACCAGAAGCAGAGTTCTTTTGATAGCTATGAACAAAATATTGTCAAGGATATTTGTTATATAAGTAGCCCTCTTAAATTCCCCCTTAATTTTGTTAAGGAGTACCATTAAACCTATGCTACCGTCGACCGTAACACACATGGAAGTGGTGCAAGATTTTTTGGAAGATAAGAGAGATCTCTTCTCAGTGGCCAATGAGCAAAATACAATAATTGAAAGCAGAACTCATCCAGTGCAAACAAAAAGGATCGACCATTGTTAGGTGAAAAGCCAGCCTCTACACCTATGGAAGCTAACTTAAAGTTGACATCTGAGGATGGAGAACTTCTTGACGACCCTACTTCATATCGAAGACTCATTGGTAAATTATTGCATCGCACCATTATACGACTTGATTTTACCTATGCAGTGAATCGCCTCAGCCTATACTTGTCAAGTCCACGAACAGCTCACTATAAGGCTGCTATATACGTGTGTGCTGCAATATGTCAAAGCCTCACCCGGACAGGGTCTATTCTTTCCAGCAAACACAGAAATACAACTCAATGCTTTTACTGATTCAGATTGGGCAACTTGAGCAGAGACAAGACGATCCATTTCTGGTTTTTGTGTCTTTATTGGTTCCTCCTTGGTCTCATGGAAGTGAAAAAAAGACAGCCCGCAATCTCTCGCTCATCTGCAGAAGCTGAGTACCATTGAATGGCTAATGCCACATGTGAGATCACATAGATTCTTTCGATGCTAGTTGATTTGTAGATATAACACAAAGGTCCAGCACTACTATTTTATGACAATCAGGCTGCTCTACATATAGCATCAAATCTGGCCTGTCACCCATGAAAGAACGAAACACATCAATATTGATTGCCATATTGTTAGGGAGAAGCTGCATTAATCTGGAGTCCTCAAGACGCTGCATGTGCATTCGAAAAATAAGCTAGCAGACCCACTACTAAGCCTTTGCATCCAAGCCTGTTTAAGTCCTTATTAAGCAAGATGGGAGTAGATAATATCTACTCTCCATCTTGAGGGGGAGTCCTACAAGACAACAAACTTCATGAGATTATTTTCATGGGCCTACATTTCTTATAAGTTGTCCTCAAGACATTTTTGCCTCCTACGGCTGAGCTGTCCTCGGGACAAATCGTTTTTGTTCTGCTTTAGATGTAGGGAAAAACCCCATCATTGTATAGGAGCTTTTCATTAATATTGGAGATCTTTTTCCTTCCTTTCATCTTCTTCCTTATTCTCTTTCTGTAATAATGGTCTTGACTCTTTATAACATCGACTTATCAATATCGTGAAAGAGAATATATATTTATTTATAGGGAGAGATAGATAGAGAGAGAGAGAGGAGAGAGAGGCAGAGAGAGAGAGAGAGGAAGAGAGAGAGGCAGAGAGAGAGAGAGAGAGAGAGAGAGAGAGAGAGAGAGAGAGAGAGAGAGAGAGAGAGAGAGAGAGAGAGAGAGAGAGAGAGAGAGAGAGAGAGAGAGAGAGAGAGAGAGAGAGAGAGAGAGAGAGAGAGAGAGAGAGAGAGAGAGAGAGAGAGAGAGGGAGAGAGAGGGAGCGAGAGGGAGGAGTGAGTGGAGAGAGAGAGAGAGAGAGAGAGAGAGAGAGAGAGAGAGAGAGAGAGAGAGAGAGAGAGAGAGGGGGAGAGAGAGAGAGAGAGAGAGAGAGAGGGAGAGAGAGGGAGAGAGAGAGAGAGAGAGAGAGAGAGAGAGAGAGAGAGAGAGAGAGAGAGAGAGAGAGAGAGAGAGAGAGAGAGAGAGAGAGAGAGAGAGAGAGAGAGAGGAGAGAGAGAGAGAGAGAGAGAGAGAGAGAGAGAGAGAGAGAGAGAGAGAGAGAGAGAGAGAGAGAGAGAGAGAGAGAGAGAGAGAGAGAGAGAGAGAGAGAGAGAGAGAGAGAGAGAGAGAGAGAGAGAGAGAGAGAGAGAGAGAGAGAGAGAGAGAGAGAGAGAGAGAGAGAGAGAGAGAGAGAGAGAGAGAGAGAGAGAGAGAGAGAGAGAGAGAGAGAGAGAGAGAGAGAGAGAGAGAGAGAGAGAGAGAGAGAGAGAGAGAGAGAGAGAGAGAGAGAGAGAGAGAGAGAGAGAGAGAGAGAGAGAGAGAGAGAGAGAGAGAGAGAGAGAGAGAGAGAGAGAGAGAGAGAGAGAGAGAGAGAGAGAGAGAGAGAGAGAGAGAGAGAGAGAGAGAGAGAGAGAGAGAGAGAGAGAGAGAGAGAGAGAGAGAGAGAGAGAGAGAGAGAGAGAGAGAGAGAGAGAGAGAGAGAGAGAGAGAGAGAGAGAGAGAGAGAGAGAGAGAGAGAGAGAGAGAGAGAGAGAGAGAGAGAGAGAGAGAGAGAGAGGTGGGACTGGTATGTCGATCATGACCAGACTGATTCAGAGTTGCCGCGCAGCCCTGCTAGCTATTTTAGTGTTTCCACTTCAGTCAGTCTTGGAGAAGAACCCAGAAGATGATATGGTTTTTGCCCATTTAGGGAAAAACACGGAAAGAAAAGAGTCAGTTATCGTCGATTAATTCCCGTCTAGCTCTAGCTCGACTGTTCAGTCAAACGAAGGCGTTCATGCAATTGTATAGAGTAGAAAAAGGATATTTACTTAATCAACCGCGTAGCTAGTTTAGAAGACGATATATAAATTAATATATCCTCAGCCGACGCCTTTGACCATCGTGACATGTTGCCATATATATTGGAAATTAAAAGGATGGTCTTGTGATCTGTTTTCTCGAGTATAGACTCCCATCCCTTTCATTCATTTCAGATAAAAAAAAAACTAATGTTAGCAAAAGTTGACTTTATCACGCATTTAATTAGTTTAATTCTGGCGGCGTGCTAATCACAATTAACGTGGCATTATGAAGCAATTGAACGCCTTGATAATTCTTGTTATTAATTAGACGTTTTGGAAGATATTTTATAATTGGCAATTATTCTTTTGTTATATCTTTTCTATGGGCAGAATACCGGCAACAGACTTCTTCTGGGTTCTCTCTGACTTTCGCGCGCTCTATCCGTTGTTATCATGGCTTTTGCATGTGAACGAAGAAATGGATATTGAAAGTGCAATGGTTAGCCAGCAACTGAATATGGTTGGGCGTTTGCTGTCACTTATTTAATATTGCAACCCACAAACTTGTTAAGGAAAGAATAGAGTTGTTTCTAGTTTTTTCTAGCTAGTTGGGACTTTACAACAACAACAACAACAAGAGTGTGAGGATGAATAAGTGCGAGTCCATGGACATCAATTTTTGAGGAAGACTTTGGCAAGTTCTTGTATCCTCACTGTTAATGCTTGCCAACAGTGGAGAAGAAGACCAGAAGCAGAGTTCTTTTATCTCTTGACAGTATATATTAAAATAGAAACTGTCTCACATTGATGGCTATGAACAAGATTTTGTCAAGGTATTTTTATATAAAATTAAGTAATCCTCCTGTTATAAATGTAAAATAACAAATTCCCTCTCTCCCCTCTCTCCCCTCTCTCCCCTCTTTCCATTCTTTCTCTCTCCCCTCTCTCCCCTGGCCTTCTCCCTCATTTTTCACCTCGAAACGGTGATTTCGGGAGAAATCTCTGTTAATTAAAGTCAAAATGATATCTAATAAATGGATAAGGCCTAAACTCTCTCTCTTTTTACCTAGAGTTTAACACAAAACCCCTTACAATGTCTCCCAACTAATTAAACCCCAGGATATTAAGGTAACATGGCTGTTTGCCAGACACCGCAAGATAAATTGAGCCAGGGGCCTTAAAGCAATTGATCGATCAGCCCGGCGGTGTACAGGAAACCACCGGGAGAGAATTTTATGCTAGGGGTTAGGGTGTAAACCCCCGGAAAAGATACTGTAACCCGGTGGCATTGGGAAAACTTCCCAGAGAGTCCTGTTTTTTATCCGAAACAAGAATGTATCTATATAAGCTATGGGATAGAAGCTATGTCGGTTAGAGAGTGCAAATATATATATTCATCCGATATTAAAAGAGTTGGGCTTAATTAGTGTGTCCCGGAGACTGACTTTGGAGAGTGGAAAATATGAACAGTGTAGTATATTGGTGTGCCAAAATCTGATGTGGAGGTCCCCTTGTGTAGCCAGCTGAGTCCCCTGTTCAGCCAACGTGTCAGCCACCTGATTTGCCTCGAGAAGTTCATGTACCAGGCGAACTTGTGGAAGGTGAGAGGGTAAGGCTCGGCATCTGCGTACTAGAGAGGTCAATCTCCAGTGTTGGGTCCCCTTTTCCTGCATCAACTGAATGGCAATTTGCGATTCTCCTTGAATTATAATGGATGTTTGCAGAAAAAACAATGAATGAAAGAGTGTAAGAAGTAAGACATTTAATTCAGCCTGGTTGTTCGTTTTATGCATGAGGGGACATATAGCAGTTAGGATAGGTTCTCCCTGGGAATCTCTTAAGATAAATCCATTGCCTGCCACATTTTTATTCATATTTGCCGAACCATCGAAGTTTGCAATTAAGTAAAGGGGGATACAATTATAGGAGGCTGAGGGGGAAGGGGTGATATGTTTGAAATGATATTTGTTTCTCAGAATGTATTGACTGCATAGATGTGTGTGAGAGGGAGGTATTTGGTTTGTGTAGTGTACAAGAGTTTGAGGAAGTATGAGCAGAGAGAAAGACCTTGGGGTAGGAGTAAGATATGAGGTTTCAGAGAATTCCAAAGGTTTTGGGCAAATGGGAAAAGGATAAAAAGGTGGTTTACTGTTTCTTGTTGTTGGTGACATACAGGTCAAAAGGGGTTTATAAGTAGGCCACGCCTAATAAGGAGAGTTGTTGTGGCGATTCTACTAGGAAGGCTTGCCAGAGGAAGGTTTTTTTGCTTGGGTGGAACTTTTAGCCGCCAAAGATATGACCAAATGATATCAGTGGGCCGTGGGGGAGCTGGAAGTGGATAGGGAATTTGTGTAAGGTAGTATGTTATTTTAAAAGAAGTAGCCATCTTTATTTATTTAGTCCATAGTATAGTGTCATGTGTCTTAGGATCTAAGGTGGTACTGAGGATTTAAGTTGCAACGTCTATTACTATGAATAGACGCTACCTTTTCGGATGGTAATGGGGGGACCTGTTAAGTTCTGGGGAAGATTTATGAGTGGTTGGTGAAGGCCCTCAACGCAGGTGTCATACTATAGGGAAGCGGAATCAGCCGTGCCGATTTGTGAGCAAAGAGTGGAGGAAAAGGAGGGGAGGTGCTTTGTGATGCTAGGAAGACCAAAACAAGTGAGTAAATGGAGAGTCATACTAGTGAGGACTGATTTTAAGAGTATGATGCGTCCTGCAATGGATAAGGATTTTGGGTCCAGATTTTTGGGTCCATCCAGAGAGTCTGGATTGTACTTTTTTTTGTAGGGATTCGTAGGTTTGACGTGGGACGAGAGATGGAATGAGAGGAGTTATTTTATTGATGAGGATTTTTGTTAAGATCTTGTATATGACATTGCATAGGCATTTTTATGAAGGCTAATTGGGCTGGGTTGTCTTTCTTGCAAGGTATCCTTTGCAGGGGCAGGAAGGGGATTCTGTTGGATGAGGTGAAGTAACCTGTAAAACAGGGGGGGATCTTGGATAAAAGTAGTAGTCAGTATGAACAATGGGAGTTTTGTAGTGGGGTGGGGGAGGGAGGGGCTGGGCTTTAGGGGCTGAGTTTCAATGTTTTATGGTATTTTCTAGGAAGGTTTTTGGAGAGGGATGGTGTGGTGGATGTCTAGAAGGATAATCGACAGTGTGAATTTGTACAAGTAAGATAGTTTATAATTCATGGGTATTTTGGGTGGGTATTCATTTGTAATAAATGTTTGACTAAATGGGTCTAGTGCGTTGGGATTTTCGTTGTTTTTTTACCCCAACCGATGGTGATGGTGTATGGGTTTGAAGTTTCGGGTGTTGTGTGAAATAAGTATTTGCATGGGTAGTAATAAGTGTGATTTGTCGGTATTGAGAGGAGAGTAATGAAGAGTGAAGTGAGACTTTGTTTATTTCTATGAAGTGAGGTGTGACGATATGAGTAGGTTGTGGGAATGACAGCAGAGAGTAGGTCGAGCGTGATTTGTAATCATGTCTGTAGCTGATTGAGTATGAGATTTGCCTTTTTACAAGCGGTTTAGTTTTAAACCCCTAGAAAATGTAGTTTAGGCCGGTGGTTTATGCGAAAACAGTGGGCCGGGAGACCTAGTCCCTGGGATTTTTTGGGGACAAAGAGTCTTAATATTTCGAATAATACTAGTTGCACTTAGCCCATGCACCTATCTTACGTACTTGTTAATCTAAACCATTGATGCCTAGGGTTTATCCTCTAAAAAATAGGATTTTATAAAAAAATTTATTTTTTTATATTTTTAAGGACTTAAATTAACATGTACATCCGATAGGTGCGTCCGCTAGGTACATCTAGCATTACTCTAAATCTTTGGAAACATTTCTCCCCCCCTGTGCACGTAAGCCCTATATCTTCTCACTTCTCTAAATCTCTTCACTTTGATTATTTTCGAATCTCTTAAGGATCTCTTCAGGAAGGTAATTTCCTCTCTTTCTTTGGATTTCACCTCTTTCTCTCTAAGATTCAATCCTCTCTCATCTTTCCATCTTTCTTCGATTTTTTCTTTCTCTATTTGAAACTCTCCTTCTCTCTACAATTCTCTCCTTGTTCTATTAGGTTCTATAAATATCCGCTAGTTGGAGATTTACCTTGGACGCCATTTTTTGCAACCGGAGAATGCCTATCACTACATTCATGTAAGCACATTGTAGTTGCGCTTAAGGAGCTAGCTAATATACTTATCCTCTCTCTCTCTCTCTCTCTCTCTCTCTCTCTCTCTCTCTCTCTATTTTTTTCCATTATGTATCTCTAGATCATGCACTATCCTAGTTTATCCTTCTGAGTGTCATAAGACTTCAAAGTGTCAGATTTAGGTGGAGTTAAACCACTCTTCCCTTTAGTAATTGATTATTGTAAGTCTTATATTTTGTTTGTATATGCTCAAACATGACTATATTGCATAAGAATGAGGTATCCAGATTCCGTTCTTTTGTTTCCTTTTTCTCTTTCTTTTCACTCTCTTACACTCTAACAAAGGGTGGAAGAGGAAGTTAGAGGGGGAGAGGGTTACAAGAGATAGGGATATAGAGTGAAGGTGTAGAAATAGGACTTTTAGCTCTTGTCGTCTTCTTCCATCAGCAAGCACTATTTGTCCTTTTTTTTGTTTTGCATAGTCCTTCTTTTCCTATTGTCGTAGAGATGTACTATCTCAATGATAGGTGCAGGATCTGCTAGTACAGGAATAAACATGATAGGTGCAACCCTGAGTTCACAGATGGAGGTCGTTTCTTCATAGAGTAGGCCAAACAACACACGTGTTCAGGCAAGCCGTCCTATGAGATGCCCATGCCTTAGATGTGAGAACATAAATTATTTTGATCATGACACCATCATGCACCACATAGTGAGGGAGGAGTTTGTTCCTCATTGCATTGTCTCACACTACTACGGTGAACCTTGTACAGTTCAAGTAGCAGATGCACTGATCAAAACCGGACATGAACGAGACCAGACATGGGCCTAAGATGTCTCAGTTGTCAAAAGATGCTTTCTATGTGGAAGTGTACAACACAAAGGGTGAAGGTGAAGACCAGAAATGTGTAGATTCAAACAATTAATGGACGAGGGGAAGAAGGCACTGCTTGAGGGATGAGAAAAATACTTCAAACTTTTTTTATGGTTCATTTATTTCAACAGAAGTGCCTAAACAAATGGAGTAACAAGTCTTCTCGAATGTGATGTCACTTATCAAGTATGTTATTCCCCTAAGCAAATCCCTTCCAAATAATTGGTATGAGTCCAAAAACTTGATTGCAGACCTTGGGCAAGATAACTAGAAAATCCATGCATGCTACAACAAATGTGTGCTGAATAAAAAGATGTGAACAATTGCCCAAGATGTGGTACATTGAGATGGACACATCAAAAGAGCTGTGGAAAGAAGAATTGTGGTAAACTAGCCAAAGTTCTTCAGAATTTTCATTGGTGCAAGATTACCGAGGATGTTTATGTCGACAATAACCTCTTCATTTATGACATGCATGATCTGCTCTTGCATCTATGGAAGGGAAGATGAGTCACACTAAGTAGTCTTTGTCATGGAAACTGGTTTGAGTCCATTCAAGATTCAAACTGGTTTGAGTCACAACACGTGGTTGGTCCCCTTAATCATATCTAATTTGCCTCTTTTGTTGGCTAAGTAGGGATATTTTCTTATGAGCCTATTTATTGTTTCGAGGCCACCTCGTGGTACAAGAGGATGAACCTACATTGTTAGTGAACAGAGGTGTTTACCAAAGAGATAAATCAACTTCCTTGCTCCATTGTTAGTGAACAATACTCAATTTTTATATCAACCTTTTGGTCTGAGTTATCTACGTTGATGGGAATAGATCTTCGACGCTCGATCACCTACAACCCACAAGTGGATGGAATAGGCTTATAACGTAGGTATCCGGACATCGGCAGCCACAATACTATTTCTGGCAGTATACAACCGACCTCCTCGAACTGTGGTTAGTACAAGTGCTGATCCTGAGAAACATACTACTGGATCTAGAAAGTATACAATGGAACCCCTACAACAACTTGGCAATAGCTCACAAACAAATGAAACAATTTCCAGATCGTTCATGTATGCAAAGAGAGCTTTTTTCAAGTGACAGTGTTATTGAAGATGCTCCTTAACCAATTAACAATCATGTAGAGATGCATCCCGTAATTGTCTTTTTGCTAGTTTGGACCCTTTTGGGTCATACATTGGGAGAGAGTGGTCTTATTGATTTAAGTTACCAGAGATGGCAAAAATCCACCTGGTTTTCCATGTTTTACTACTTAAGAAGTTTGTTAAGGAAGGTAAGGAGGTGGCCCTACTTTTCCTTTTTGGACCATTGATGGATCTCTTTAAACGGTGCCCGAGTCTATACTACAAAATGTCATGTCTGAGTTCGTGGATAGTTGAAAATAGAGATTTTGGTGAAGTGGAAGTCACAGCCAACTTGGGATACCACTTGGAAAGACAAAGACAATTTTGGAACACATAATCGAATTTTGATATTAGGCAAGATCCTCGTGGTGGAGGGATGTGATAATATGAAGCAATATATATAGTTATAGTTTGTGCATTGCATTTTTAGCCATGAACATTTAAGCAATGTATCAAGAGGTTTAAAGAATATGATTATTATGAGACATGTATCAAGGGGGTTGGTGTATGGGTCTAAGCGATGTATCTACATTTATTGCATGTAATACAGGAATATATATTGCAATTATTATGTCTTTGTACCAAAACACCGCATGTAGAACTACAAACATAAACTCTTCCACGACGTATGAATTTGTCGATGGAAGTTCCACCAACGGAATACTGGCGGTTTCAACTGCTAGTAGCAGAAGAAAACTCTACCATCGGATGCTACCACCGATAGAGATTAATTTCCACAGGCGGACCATCTCACTGATAAATATACCTTGTACCAGCGAATGGTTGATCGTCAGAAAATAAATCTCTATTATTTTTTTATTTTATATTACTGTCGAACTTAATCCGCTAGTAGAGATATTTCTACCGATGGAAAAAAGCATGTCAATGCAATTTATTTTAAAAATAATTTTTTCACGAGAAACATAAACTTAAAATATTCTACAAATATTTAAAAGATGTACAGACGTAAATTTAAACATTTGCAAGATTGAAAACATTCAAAAATTAAAGATTCTCATCAATATCACAAAAATTGCAATAATAGCAAAATGTTTTACATCTATGGAAACGAACAAAATGATACAAAATCACATAATGCACAAAATCATAATGTATACATGTATGGAAACGAACAAAATGATGATTACAATCGGATCAGTCATCTCGAGGTCCCCTTCACCTCCCAATTAGGTTAAAAAGTAATTAGCTATCAATTATGATACAATAGCGACTTAAATATTAATTTAAGTTCTTTAGAAATGTATAGCATACATGGTGGATCTCTGAGGCCTCACGTAATTGTTATGATAGCTTCTTCCAATTGGTCAACCTTGTCCAATCTTCCTCTCTTAAGTTTAATCCCCTACTCCAGGAAGACATCCTTCTCCTTCAGTTGAGCCACCCCTTCGGTCAATCTGGAGTTTTACCTTATGCTCAGCGCTGCTTGAGATCCTTGCATGATATCCCCTCGTAAATATACATGCCCATTAACTCTGCCATCACAACCTTGATGGCCATAAAATAAATGAAACCAATACATAATTTAACTCAGACATGGCTTGCGAGTTTGCAACTTTGCAAACAATTTCTTCTTCACGTACTTGTTTATGCAAAACAAAAAAATGTATGAATATTATGCTTTCAATTTGAGATATTTTCCCTCACTCTTGCCCTAAAAAATGTTATTGATATAATTTATATTGTTTCCAAGGACCGTTTCAACGCTTGGTTTGAGGAATTGCATTGCCTTATCATTTTTCAACAATGTCCTTTCCTCAATGTCATAAAAGTTGTACAAGTTTTTCATAACATCAGCATATATATTCGTACATCAAAACAAATGTGAAAATGTCTAAACTAATGTTTAGTGTACATACGTACCAACATGGCATCGAACCAAGTTTTGAACCGATCTTTTCTATCACACCAATTCAAGTGATGTATGAAGTACCACTCTTCCCAACCATCGGAACCCATTATAGAAGATATATACCTGATTCAGTGTTAATCTTCAAGCCTTCTTTGAAGATCATTGGGTGTTTCTTCTTCTCTGGCGGGCATAAGAGAGGTCAACCTTGTGGGCTCTGACCTCAAAGTCGTGAGGGCACCTCTTGTTCTTCATCACCACCCTCTGGTGGGAGTGTCTCCATCTCAGTCGGATCTTGGGTTTCCATGTCCATGGCTTCCCTTGATGGTCCTAGAAAAACAATGAGATAATTATGACACACAAAACAAGAACTATCTGAACAAACAAAAACTATAAGACGATTAGAGAATTAATCTGCACCTGTTGTACCCATGTCCACTACATCAACGTGTGCATCATCCCCCAACTACGTGTACTCCTCAGACGTGCCTATTGTAACAATAGAAAATTTTCGCATGACTTGAAATACAAGACCAGGACAATCAATTGTGGAATACATCAATTTATGTGAACCTTCTGTGTTGGTCTCAAGTGATTTATAGCACTGAAACCATTGCCTAATGATTCAAAGGTTACCTCAGTGTTCTTGTAATAAATAAAAACTACATTGATGAAGAAAAACTTGGTTAAATACTTTATAAGCTAAGGAATAAAGGGACATAAATTAATAAAAACTACATTGATTTCCACTCAAAACATCTATGTCAACAGGCAATCTTGTACCAAGTTCAGGACAAACCCACACCACATCATCGTTAGGGTTCAATGGCCTTGGGGCTCCCACCCCTTGATCCTAACCATGTAGCACTGCCTCGTCTTCTTCTTCAACTATCATTGATTTCCATCGATTTCCACCAATAAACCACACTCTAGTCAGGCGTGCTCGGGTCTATAGAATAGGTGTTTGAGATGGAAATATGAAAGACTCATCTTCAAAACTTCATTTGGTCATATTCACCAAAGTGAAGTCATAATCGTCGATTACCAGTCTACTTCCCCCATGTCATACGAGATGCATTTATACAAGTGCATTCGCTCAAATACTCCCATGTACACACAAAGAACAAACTATAGAACCCTGTAAAAAACCTCTTCTCCTTTGCCAACAGTTGCAATGCTACTATTTTGAGTGAGTTGGTCTGGTCAAATGACTTTGTTTCCAACTTGTACCCAATCACAAAGAACTCTTGTATGAATGAACATCACATCTCAAACCTTGTGCAAGAGTAGCTAGTTTTCTATGTACTCAAGCATCCTGACATATATTTCTTACCCAAACACAAATTAGAAAAGTTGATCAAAAATTTACGGCACCATTGTATGTACTCTTTATGTACACAAATTAGTTTTATTGCTCCTGTTGTACCCGAGCATCGGTCCCTAAGGGTGCAAGTGGAATGATGACCTTACTCATTGCTAAAAGAAGGAGTTGCCGCATCAAAACATGATAATTTTAAGTCTTCAGACCTATAATTTTCTTTTCCCGTACTTGTACTTGGTTTGAGATGTTCAATGAGAATCCATCTAACAGTTTTAGATCTTTTAGCACACGCAAAAAAACCTTTTTTTTTTTCTCAACATGTGGTACGAAGCAAGTGGAATGATGACCTTACTAGTAGCTTTTTTTGATGGCTTCGAGTGGAGAGGTTTCCATATTTTCAACTGTTGCAAATGTAATCTTGACTAGATGTTGTCCATAGATTTGTCATCTTTTTATAGAATAGTATTCAAAATACTCTCACAAACATATTTCTCTATACTTATGGCATCTAAGTTGTAACGAATCAACAAGGCTTCATATAGGGTTGTTTTAAAGAAAAGTTATTCTTCCACCCTTTCGGCAATGGATGTGCTCCATTGTAAAATGTACCCTCCCCACAAGGCTTGCCTTTGCTAAATTCAATATTGTCTTATTCTTCCCACGTGTGTAATATGTCCTCTCCTGACAGGGCGATGTGCCATCATGTCTCTTTGCCATCAAAAGATTTCTTATTTATCCTCCATGGATAATTGTTTGTCAGAAACCAACGATGCCGCAGGTACATATTTTTTTTACTTAAGGAGGATATATAGAATTGTGCTTAAGATAACATGTAAAACAAGCTCTATACTCCATAGTACTCCAACCAGACAACATGCAATATGCAGGGAAATTCGATAGTCCACATCATTGTTATCTCGATGTACTACATCTTGGGGGACTGCTCAAATCTCTTTACTCATTTCAATATAGTATGCAATCATTGGGACATGCATGGATTTTATTGACTCGTACCAATTATTTGGAAGGGTGTTGTCCGGTGCAAGAGCATCGTTGATGAGTGCAATCACATCCAAGAACGACCTTTTACTCCACTTGTTCAAACACTTTAATTGGAAAAAGTGTGCAATGGAAGAGAGCTTCAAGTACTGGTCACATCCACAAAACAATTCTCAAAAATCACTTGTTTACCTTGGTCCCACAATACAATTTTTCAGACATCACTTGTTTACATTGGCCCCACAAAACAATTTTCAGAAACCACTTGTTTACATTGTCCCCCGAATAACCACAACAATAAAGACATTAGGAAGTGAAAATGCTAAGGCCAGAATTAAAAATTACCTACAATGTATTACTACTTGAACAATATTAAGAGTCAACCCAAACTTCTAAGTGTCATTCAGAAAAAAAAAGGTATTTGAATATAAATTGGCATAAGAAAGGGAATAATCAAATAAACTCTGGTTGCTTCAGTTGAAAAATCACTTCAAAAGAAACATTGACATCTCTGACCCATGACCCATCTCGATCAGCACTTGTACTGCTTGTTTTGTTTATTTGTTCACTGTGGAAGCGCCATGCGTGTACCGAGGAACAAATTCCTCTCTTATTATGTGGTACATAAGGGTATCATAATAAAAAAATTATGTTTTCACATCTAGCACATTGACACCTCATAGGACCACTTGCATGAACACTTGTATGGTGTTTGGAGTACCGATAAATTCAAATTGGCTTCGTTCATGCTTGTTGGAATACGCAAGACGGACTATGCAACACAACAATGGATCACGAGTACTTGCGGGTGGAAGAAAACAACAAGAACAAATAATTTTTCTAAGAGTGGTGATGACCGTATTGCCAAATTTTAAGTGAGTGTTCCAAACATGACATGGTGTCCTAGTTGGCAGTCCAAATAAGAGATAAAATAGGAACTATCTACCTATTCTTTAGGTAAGACTAAACCTTAAACCTTATCTGGACTACCAACTAGGCTGCCAGTGGACAGCCACATCAAGAAGTAAAAACTCACAACACTAAAATCATTGTTCTTTTCTAATTCCTATTACCCACACTCCCACCCTATATCTAGGGGTATAAACGGTATTAAACGGTAAAAGAATAGGTATTTTCATTTAATATTTCTTATACAGTATCCGTTTTCGCCCGATTATTTTTGTCATTTTCGTATCTGTTTTTCGTCCGGCTATGGGTTCCACTCTTCCATTTTTTGCTCGATTACCTTTTTCACCTTCTCATCCTTATTCACCCGATTATTTTTTTCTCTTCCGTTTCTTATACTGTTTTTGTTTCGCCCAAATATTTCGTTACTGTTTTCGATTATTTCCAATTAATTCGGATAATAATCGATATTAATTAATAAATTTTAAAAAATTATGTAAATTAGTTAAAATTAATATAAACTGAGAAAAATTAAAAAAAAAAACAAAGAAAAAATTATTATATGATAATAAAACACACTAAAATTACAAAAATACGAAGGTCCCACAAAACAATTCTCAGAAATCACTTGTTTACATTGGTCCCACAATACAATTTTTCAAACATCACTTGTTTACATTGGCCCCACAAAACAGTTTTCAGAAACCACTTGTTTACATTGTCCCCTGAATAACCACCACAACATCCTCAGAAACACTGCACAAACATTGCTCTCAGATGTTGTCCTCCATACAGCATTGGATGCTTCATTACCCTGTAAATGCAAAAATATTATATCACATAATTTGTTCCACATACTTAAAATTTGAAAACCTATTTCACATAAGAAGTTCCGTTTTACACAGATTATCAAACATACATAATCAAGTTGTAGCAGACGTATACGTACATGAAATACTAAAGAGAATAAAATGTTTGTTGACGTGATTACCCAACACATTCACAAACTAATATACTGTATGTTGCATCAGAACAATAAAATTAGACATTAAGACGCCATGCAAAGAAAAATAAGGAAGAGCAATCAAATTAAACATCAAATAAATAAGTGGTTGTAAGTTACATTCCGAAAAAATCAAGTCCCAGCATGAATCAGGGACATTTCCCACAAACAATCAACAACATGAATCAAACATGAATCAAACATTTCCCAACAATTATTCTTAAGAAATAGCAACTTTAAATCAACAAGATACTTGATTCAAAAACATTGTGCAGTCCACTTATTTCGACAAATGACATATACATAGAAGGCAAAAAAACTCACTTACAGTCATGGTTTTCATTATTGATACGTGTCGGCCGATACTGGCCGATACGTATCGATTTCCTTAAGTAAGGAAACTCGTTTCCTTTTACAGGAAACTAAGCCCCGTATCTTCATGTATCGGCCAGTTTCCTCATGTATCGAGGAAACTTGTCGATACGATATCCAAAGTTTTACAATGGACGGGAAAATATGATTCGGGGAGAATCCGAAAATCAAGAAATTGGGATCAAGACTCCTTTAAACAGATATTTTTTATGAAAACTAATTCGTTGTTATGCCCCTTTGTTTTTTTTCCAGCTGAATCGTCGCCTACCGATGACGGAACTACAGGTAGAACAGTCGCCGGTGGTCCAGCCACCGTTCCGCGGCATTCGCCGGCTTTAAGGGTGGTCTAAAAGCCGGTGCAGAGAAACTAGGGTTTCTCTGCAGCCGGCGGCTGGAGGTTAGAGATAACCTCCTGCTGCCCAATTTCGAACCTGTGAACCGGACCGGTTTAGTCCGATTTGGTGCTGGTTCACTAAAATATTTTCACAGAATTGGTTCAATGACTTAGTAAAGTCCGTTTTGGATGAAATTTGGACAGTTGGTAGAATAAAATATTTTCTTTTTTATTTTATATTTTTAAGAATTTTAAAGTTTATACCAATCTTCTATTAATATGATATAGTTTATTAATGTGTTTGGTTAAATTCATGCCCCGTATCTTGATGTTTCCACAGACCACAGGAGATTTCTGAACATCAATTTCAAGAACTTAAAGCTACCAATTTCACCAATTTCAGGTTTTTGGGAAGAACATTTACCATCGTTTCAAAAAGGAGATTTTTGAAGTCATTTATGTTTGTTAGTATTTATGAAATTGATCAGCCTTTCAATAGAAATGACTCTCTCTCTAACTGTATATAATTTATTCATCTGATGGATTTTTTAAAATGTTTCATTTGCTATGTTTGGATATCTATACTCTTTTGGATATTTTTTATGAGATTTTAGAAGTTATTTATGCTTGTTAGTCCTTTTAATAAGCATAATTTATTGGCTGCATTGTTTAGTCCTTTTAATAAGTTTTACTAAGAAGAGTAACTCTGATAATGTAGTTTTTTTAAATATTTGAGTGAAAAGAAACATTATACTTTTTATATTGATTATCTGAATAAATATTAGTATTTTTCCATATTTTTACATGCGTATCTTAGTGTATCCTTACTTATTATATGCATATCTATGCGTATCCATGGGTATCCACATCTACGATACGTTTCCATTTCCACAGTAACCAAAATTTTGCGTATCTCCGGTGCTTACAGTTCTCAATCACTGTTCCAATTAATGACGAACAGCTAAGGTTCTTTGATTAAAAACTCTCAGCACGATCCACTTGTTCGGGAATCTACCGAACATGAGATCAAGTGAGCTAAAAGAAAAAAAAAAAAAAAAAGGGTAACTTTTGCTGCTTGAGATAATAAAAAATAATAAATGGGAGTGGACTTCGACCGTGCAAAAGCTAATTATGGATATAAAGGTGTTTGTAAACGTGCCACCAATCTAATAGAGCTAGAACCATACCAAAAATAAAACTCATGCATGCCAGCTTTTCAGAGAAAGTAAATACACAAAAATACAACTCAACAAAGACAAACTCTTACTCTGTGAGATTGAATGAAATCAGATCACACTTATAAAAAGAAAGAACCGACTACCCAATTTTTAAGATTTATTTCTGTCTTTGAAGGCTTAAGACCACAAAGCCAAGGCGAAAGGTTTGAAGCAAGTTATATAAGATAAACAAAACAGATTTTTCTTTCATCTACAGAACACTAGCTGAGAAGCTTGCAGTGTACGAAGTTCCTTTCAATTCTGCAGCATTGAGTAAGATGGTGTTTTTGCAGAAAAGCATCAAATACGAACTGACTACATCCTATGACGTAACAGAAAGAACAGTTTCCAGATAAAAAAATCAGCATAAAACCACAAGTAACTAATTAATCATTTATAAATTTGGACATAACTGAGACTTATCAAAGCTTAATTAAAAGAAAGAGCGTGTGAACCTCTCCATAAAGCCGTACCAAAAGCGAAACACTTCAGCAGAAAATTTACATATAATTTCTGTGAAAAGACTAAGAAAAGAAAAATTGAAAAAGGTAATTTAGTACTTTAGTTTAATATTCAGTTTAGTCACAAGTATGAATCCGACATTGAAACAAAAAGAAGAAGTCGTTTACACCAAAAAGTTTGAATCCAATTTTCTCTCACTGATCATGGTCAGACATTGATGTTTGTTAGGGTCCAGATTATACATCCCCAAGTAAAAGCAGTGGACGAGAGTACCTAAGATTGTACCAACAGTGAGGAGATACATGGACAACTAGTGAGTCACAAGTAATAAAAAAACCATATATAATACAAGTCACATTAGAACAAGAAGCTCAAGAAATGAAAATCCGACATTAATTCTGTAATCGAAAGAGAAGTAATATGATACACCCACTCATCTTCTATGCGAAGCTTATCGGCGACTCTCTCCGAGAGAGTGTAAACTCCAGAAATCGAGAGGAAGAGATAAAAGAAGGGAGTGGGAGAGGAGAGAAGAACAGAGAAGAGAAAAACTAATTGATATTTCTTCTGTTTCAAATGCTTTCTTACATCCCCTTTTGTACCTACGACTGACTTCTTTTACAAGACTCTAACTAACTAATCATTCCAAAAGAAGATATCTCCAATGCAATCGGCATGGAAGTGCTTCACGGCATTTCGATGTCTAAGAATTCTTGTTGTTCCCACGTTAACTTGTTCACCCTGTTTTATACTCGAGTAATGCTAGACGCACCTATCCGACGTACATGTTAATCTAAGCCCTCAAAAATATAAAAAAATTATTTTTTTATAAAATCCTATTTTCTAGAAGATAAACCCTAGGCATCAACGGTTTAGATTAACAAGTGTGTGGGATAGGTAAGTGGGCTAAGTGCAACTAGTATTATTCTTTATACTCACTTAACCACTTGGGAGGCCTGCGTGTTCTATTTGACACTCGAACGGAGTGGTTATCCTTCTCGTTCTTTGCCTCCCCTCTGTTACTCTCTTGCCCTGGTTCAATAAGACTTATCGTATCATAATACCTTGTTCGAGCTAAGAATCGAACATAGAGCCCCTATTTCTGCTCAAATCGAACTGAGTCTACTCCAATGATGGATTCAGATGACTACAAAAGTGAAATGGCATAAATTCGGTGCAAACGATGGATTCGGATGACGAATGAAAAGGAAAGAGGAAGGAATTAGAGGAGGAAAAGGATCCTGAAAATTAGGGGCCACCGGTTCATCTACTTCACCGGCGGATTTAATTTAGTGGATGTCTTATCCAACAGGAGGTCAAAACTGCCAGAGGGCATATCTCCACCAGAGGTTTGGAGTTAAACCCGCCAGTGAAAGCAGGTTTGTTCTAGTATAGGTGATATTTAGACATGTATATGTAAGTCAACAAACTAATATAAAATTCATGACTAGATTAATCATTATTCTAAATTATAAAAACTAATTAATAAGAGTTAAAGAAAATCTAAAGTATAAATCTATTAGATACTTGATATATTGATATATGCTAGATGACTCCCAAACTTTTTATGTTAATAAGTGTTTAACAGTGGAAAGCGTTACCTCTGAAATTTATTTTTTGAAACACATAACTTAAAACTATATACAAAATTAATATCTTTCTATTGGACAAAGTTTTAGAGGCCGGAAGGGATCTAAATATATGAGAGCTGAAATAATGAAATTAAACACGAGACAAACAGGGAAATCGTGAGAGAATATAAAGATGAGAGAAACAAGGGAAAAAGATTAAAAATGTAAAAGAAGAGATTATAGATGAGAGAAAAGTGATTTTTAAATACAGAAAATATGAGAAAACATGGGGATAAAACTAAAGGGCTAAAGATGTAAATCATATATGATACAAGGGGTAAAACCTAATAAAGTTGGGACAGGAAGCTTATTACATGGGGGATGGGGAGACAAAACAATCATGCAGAGGGGACAAAGAACATGACATTGTAAAAAGGAATAAAAATTGAGGTGGGCCAGTTGCTACTCCCCCCACCCCACCCCGAACGCAGCTGGCCGGGCCATTGGTTCTTGCAGGAACTTTAATAATGTTGATTTCTACTGTCCCATTCTCTTCTAAGCTGTTTTAGACTGTATTTGTCTTCAACTAATTAACAAAAAATGTTCAACGCAATTCAGACAAGTTTATATGTAGGGGCCAGAGACTAGCTGGGGTAAGGACTATATTTTATGTATAGAAGCATCAAAGGAAGAGGCTGAAGAGTGGTGATACAAATACTGCCAAATATTACTGTGGGGTTTTCATCGTGGTGGGCGTTGCAGTCTAGATAAGAAATAAATTAAAAGATAAAATCTGAGAAAAAAAAAAATTTTAATAATATATTATATTCCTATACCATGGGTAAACCCTAAACCCTAAATATTTTCCCTAACTAACTTTTCCACGTCATACCAGATCATGCAATACTGATATCATTTTTCTGAGTTGAATCTTTGCTAATAACATCTTTTACCCTCAGTCAATTTTGGTTGGTAATTGATCCATATATAACTAAGGGCATGCATTGGTACTATGTTTTACCTACAGCTTGATCTGCCTATATATAGATAGTTGAGAACCATTAAATGGTAAAAAAAATGGGGTAAACAGAGATTTGCTCAAGAAATAATGTAAAAATCTATGCAAAACAGAATAAAACGAACACAAGATATTTACGTGATATGGCCGGTGTAGTCTGAGTCCATTGGCAAGAAGGAGAGATCTACTATGTAAAATATTAAGTATATATAGGAACCAAAACGACTGATCGGAATTATAGACTAAACAACTGCTTGGAGTTATAGACTAAACGGAACCCTAATCAGGTAAACAGGTCGATCGCAAAAAAAAACACATAATTAGTCGTGGGACAACAAATCGAGCACATGAAATTCAGGGCACATTTCAACACAATCTATATGAATATGCATATAGCTTCATTAGGAAACGGAAATACACCAATCTCTAAGTTAACAAAGAAATAAGCAATCCAACACAAAATGACAAATAAAAATACTCAAACGAAAGTAAGAATTTATGTCACAAAGAATGGTTGTCTAATATTATTTAAACAGATTCATGTTAATAAAAATATCTGAGTGAAAACCTTAACATTATAAGGTTTGTATCTATTAATTTATTGCTTTTTAAAATTAATAGTAATACCCTTAAAAATCACGAGTAATCATGTAAAACTTCGATTCCCCTTGCTCGCTTGCCTAGTTATATGTTTGAGTAAAATCATTAGGATGCTAGCTAGTAAAATGGGCCATTGAAATCTCCCCGACTTGCTCTACGTATTGTGGGGATGAGTGCCTTATAAATTAATGATCAGTTGCCACTATCAGTTTAAGATAGTGTCAATCTCAAAGTTACTCAACCTCAATATAATGGATCCAAGTATCTACATGTATACAATTGATAAAACTTCATAAAACGCCGCAAAATATGAGAAGAGAAAAGGATAGATGGAATCACTAAAATATGTTGCTTACAATAAATGATATGTAGCCGCATTCAGCAGCATCATTTTTCATTCTAAAGAAGGGAATTTTTTAGAAGATCAATATAAAGCCCCTTTTTGAAAATAAATAAATTAAGGCTTGCAGTTTAAGGTTCACAAACAGCTCTCGATGATATAAGTAGTAGTCATGCATGTACACAAAATGCTTCTCATGATAAAATCTTTCCATAATTGAAGTTCAACCTACACTAGAATAAATTTTTCAGCATAGGAATATTATATATATAAGCCAAACTAATTCGTAGTTAAGTTCTTCCTGCCGTCTAATAACAGTTGCAGCCTTCTAGCTAGCTTGTGCTTTAACGTTAATGAGAAGAGTGCATGGATAAGACCATATGCTAGCTGATCACCATTAAGCTTTCACAAGTACTACAGCTATCCATCTCTTCATCCCCAGGGATAGAAATTAAGGCAGTAACAATAGATCTCTACGCGCGGGACGAAATGCTGATCATTGGGATTCTTTCATCTTTCTCTGCTTTTAAATCAGACCTGCAGAGATTCATAACACAGCTGAGAACTCATTTATATGACCAAGTTGTCGGTAAGGGAAGCCTAATACATCAAAATGACGACGCTCTCCTTTTGGACAGCAGAAGTAATCCTGTGAGATGGTTGCCTGCTGAATATTCTAGCTAGAGAAACTCTGACAACAGAACAAGTAATTGGAATGCATACCAGTGTAATTAATATACTTGAGAGAATAGACAAAATTGTAAGAATAAGAAACCCAGGCAGTGGAAAACGTGCATGCATGCACGCAAGGAGAACATTAATGGCCTTTAAAGACAAGAGTTCAAGAAGTTTAGGATTAACTTTTGTGTTGGTTCTTGCTGATCGATCATCAGGAACTGACCCAGGTTATAACACGGAAGAGTACGTCTACTGATGTTTTGGAAGCGCCTCTGTAAGTTGAAACAAAAGGGTTGGTAGTCATGAAATGGCCTGTTCAAGAGAAGAGCTAGCTCGTCGACGCACTTTTCTCTTTAATTTGGGGATCATATCACGATAACAAGTAATATATTCTGACTGCACATTTCCCTTAATTTTCTGATCACGATTGAATGGTTCAACCAACCATTCTTCATTACTGTGTGTCCTCCCGACAAGCCAATCCTGTTCTTCAGTTGGAATAACGAAAAAGAAATTCAAGACTTGGTACGAGAGCTTAATTAGCAGTCCACATTTGGAAGTTACTTGCCACATTTCCACATATATCCTGATCTGGGGCATGCAGCCAGATCAGGCGACGTGGAAGCTAGCTTCATGAATATGCATATTCAGCAAATTTATCTGACCTTAATTAATAAGCAAACAAATCTGCCCATCCCAATGCAAATCTCAGCCTCCGTTTGGAATGTAAGACATAGTATGTCAATCAAACACTAATGTAATTAACCTATACTTATTCTCTAGATTACTAGTCATTCGGTCACATCCATCCAGAAATTTATGTGGAATATACGTGTTTAACTAGTTGAGCTTCACTTGTTCATTTGTATATATAACTAAATGAAATTTGTTGGAATACAATGAATGGTTAGACCCGTCAATCAGATTTTTGTTACTTCAGAGTGAGAGATTAGTTCTTTAGTTCAAGTAGAACACAGTTTAGCATCATATGAGTAATAAAATTTTATATATTGTTAGGAAACAGAAAAAGAGAATGAAACAAAACCAACAATATTTTCAAGGTATCCTCAATATAGTAAACGTTTTATTGATTTATATCCCATACAAGCATCTCATGGCAGCCTAAAAGTATGTTTGATCATTAATTTACATTGATTGTCTAAATGTTTGCTTATTTATGTTACATCTGTAGGAAAAAGCCAAACCTTTAAAACTCGAAGATTATGTAACCAGTTTCCATGGGAAATTAATTAAGGGTGAAAATGTGTAATGACTTAAGGTGGAGGGAAGAAAGCTTTGATCGTTTCCGGTCAGGCCAGTTTAAAGAATGGAAATTAAATCATTTGTGAAATCTTCTATCATGCTTGGTTCTTGATATTGAGATTGGATATGATGTTGATGATTATAACATTAATGTTATTGTTGTTGTTGTTGTTGTTATTGTATTAATTACAATTATTTTATTTAACAAATGATCAAATAAATTATTTAAAACTCAATAAATATAAGCAAAACAGTAGTAATAAAATTGATGATCATCCTCTCCATATGATTAGGCCAAGAGATATTAAAGACTGTGATAAGGCAAGGGTGGAAGTCTTTTACAACTAATAATCTAACGATTTTTTTCTATTTACAAATCTGCAACACTCATCTTTACATGTGAACCCTGCTTAATTCTATGCCGTACGTTTGTAAGGTTTTTTTTTTTTCCTACCTAAAGCAACTAAGACTTTTTTACTCGCTACACCATGTGCCACTGCCAAACTAAACACTCCCTCCCTCATATTTTTTCCTTCTAATTCTGCCTCTTACATGTGGATTCACCCATATAGTAAGTGCACCTATACAGTACTGATTCTTTGTGGATCCAATGCTCATTCTAAAATTACCAATCAAGCTAGTGGGTATCTTTCCTAACTAATAAGTTAGATATCTTTTTATCCATTAAACCATGTAATCAGATCATACTTCAATAGAGGATACGTGACATGATTAATTAGTTAATATTTTCTTATGACTTGAAGTTAATTAAGTCATCTCAAACTTGTGTATTAATGGAGGACATTTTCTGTTGTTTTTTCATCATGACACGATATATAACTCTAAGGTCATAATTATAACAGGTTGTCTGAAACTAATCACTACTACCAATTGAATGTGGTCATGAACTCCATCATTTACTATTCCATCTCAAAACTTCCAAAAGGTAGACAGAAATATATTTCACTCGTACTCCATCCCTCTTTCGCCATGTATTTCATTGACATTGATATGGTACTAAACTTAAACCTATGACTTGGTAAGCAAAATTAATAAAAACAACTCATATATTTAACTCTGCAAATCATTTGAAAGTGTTTCAAGTTGTCTATTTTTTTGTAAGTTAAAATGGTCTAGCTAGGCTTTGAGGCGTACAGCTGCATGAAATTCCGCTTTGAATGTGACTTTTCCTAGATTACTGCTATTTGATTCTGTATTATTAGTATTATACTGTAAAATCAATAATTTGTGTAATGTTCCTTCAAAACAAAGAGTAACAAGTTATCACATGAACACTTAATGTATCATATATGAGCACTTCCGCCATATATGTATTTTTATTCCTTCAATGTAAGAATTAATATTAAAACCCAAAAATGACATTAAGTAAACCACCATTGGCTTTAATCTTAGGAGACATTCATTGTGTAGTTAAACCAAAGGACCATTGCATCTTATTTTAATGTATGCATGTCATCCTAAAACGTCCAGAACCTAGGAAGAAATGTTTGGAAAGTAGCAATTTAAAATAAGCTAGGTAAGTATCAACCATGCATATGAGCACTATATATTATTTAATGTGAGGTGGAAATTGTACCCGCCCGGATCGAGCCTATCTTATTTATGACAATAATATTCTTCCCTACTCCTTTCAATTAATTAAGGGATGGAAATTGTAGAGAACAAATCAAGATGAGCCTTCTGCTGAGAATTATTTAAGGGGCTGGGAACGTCCCATGAATGGAAAATGTAAAATGTCGGTCAAAGGTCGTCCTTTCCAGCTTCCCCTAAATCCCGATTCCCGTGACAGTTTTTCTTTTTTACCCCTCTCTTTGTCCCTTTGCTTTCTTTTCATGCTGGACACCGTACCCTCAGTGGACACCCATTAATCAAATGCCCTCATCAACCCCAGCATGGGATTCTTTCATCCAATGCATTCTGCACTCGCACCACCCGATTTCTTCTTTCCCCTTATTATATATATATATATATACCAGGGATCGTAGTACTCTCTTTTGCTGCAGAAGATCCAATAAATACTGACAAGTTTGATTCATGCGTACTACAGCTTCATATCAGCTTTGCTGACATGGGAAATTAGGATTTATAAATTTTCTGGGTGCTAACAACATCATCGATTTAAAGGGCGACGATCGAAGTATATATCACTTCTATGTTCTTAATTGTATAGAATTGAATGAGTACTTCCAGTACTCGTTCCAATTTCTAGCTGCAAGCATGACACGGTTCATGAGTACCATTACTGGTATTGCAGTAAGAGTACTACTGCAATCTTAGACTTAAATTAAGCGTACACTAATTTCCTATCTCCTCCTTGCTGGAGTAGATAGATAGCAAAGTATACGCGGACAGAAGAATAATATACCCATCTAGCTAGGGGAAGTAGAAGAAGAAGAAGAAGAGAGAGCACTTTGTGAGGTGCTTGCATTAGAGGATTTAAAACAACGGTGTTTTAATATATATGTATGAGATTTAGCAGCAGCAGCAGCGCTAGCTGCTGCATTTCGTATGGTATATATATAGTGATCGAGAAAAGAAGACAGCACCTACATATATAAACGCGTGAGATCATGACTAGTTTTACTGGGAAGGAAAGGCTTTATTAGTTAGATGACTAGGAAGAAACAAATAGATACAGGTTTGGTGACCGCACAGACAGATATGATATTATTCATAGGGCGCAGATAGAATATCAGGTGAATCCAAAGAAACGCCAAATAAACGAAAAAAGTGAGGCAGATAAAGCAACAGATATAAAATTAGGAAAGTGTGTCAATATATGGGGAAGAAAAAGCTGGTGATTATTGATCAGAGGATCCAGATGTTGTTTGTTATCAACATTAACAACACTCCCACTTCTTCTCCTATGTTAATATATCTGTTAGTGGTGCAAGCTGCTAGCTAGATAGCTAGTCCATAACATGATCAGTTCTACGTCGTCAAGCAGCAGCTCCTAGCAATATTATCGATCACTACTCGCCCATTCATCACTACATTTGTAAAGAATTAAAAGCAATAGTACCGAAGCAATACTAAGAGAACATAATTAAGTGCCTTTTATTTGAGAGGGTAGTAAGAAATGAGAGGAAGGAGGGAGTACTTGATCAGGAGGACTGTAAGGAAGGCTTGGTCTCTTCCTCTCTTGTAGTAGTACTAGCACTGGACTGCCTTCTCTTCTTCTTCTTCTTGTAAGGGATACCTCTGGCCTTGGCCTGGCACTCCTTCACCTCACGTAGATACACCCTGATGGGTCCCCCGCCAAACGGATTCGTCTCCGGCGACCCGCCGTTCTCCTCGTAGGCGGCTCTCAGGCGGCCGATGAGGGCGTCGAGGCTGCCCCAGGCCTGCCGGAGCGGGCAGGTGCACGGCGCCGGGGGCTCCGGCTGCCCAAAAAAGGCGCAACCGTGTAAGTGCACCTTCGTCTTCCCAAACTGGTCCAGGTATCTTAAGAACTCCAAGACATGGCTGCAGTTGCACTGGGAGAGCGACACCGGCGGCCTCTGGTTCTTGAGGTACTGCCCAAAGGTGTTCCAATCCCTCCTCTTCTGTGATTCATACCGGCTCAGTTGCGTGGAGGGGTGGCCGCCGGCCGGCAGCTCCGCGTTGCCGGATCGCAAGGACGACGACGAGCCCTCTCCATAATCCTTGCTCCGATCGGTTGCCATGGCGATCCGGTATCAATTAATTCCTGTATTTCTGTGAGGGGAAGTGAAGGAAGGGGAGGTAAAGGCAGTGGAGTGGTGCAAGGGAGAAAGATGAATATCACATCTGTGGACACAGCGAGGGGACATGGCATGGCCCAATGGGGTTGCTTTTTGCTGCTTTTTTTCTGTTTTTCTTTTGTTTTTTCTCCCTCCCTTCTCTTACCGTTATTTTATATACATTAATTCTTGTTTTCTAACACTATAATTAATGGATTCTTAACCATGATACCTAGTCTATTGTCACCCACAATTATTGTATGCCATCATCATCCTCATCATTCTCGTTTCTCATCATCCTTATGATAATGGCAAAATTCTCTATCACTGTTCTCTCTTAATTAATTGTTGGTATCACATGATCCTCCATGCATCAATATTCCACATAACATATTAGAAAAAACAATTCTCAAAATGAAAAGTACTGATCAATAGTGTTAGTTTTAAAATGGGTTTTTTAAATAATTGGCTAGTCATTATAAAACAGTATAAATACCTCAAAATGAAACTTTCATTCCATAGCTAACCGCTCTTAATTTGGTGTGATGATCCATTAATCGACAAAATATACAAAAGAAAAAGTCCCAAAATAAAAATGGAATAGTATTATATATCTTGGGTATATAAGTTCAAAATTGGGTCTAGTCATTTCAGATATCTATGATTTTGTCTTGGTTGCATAGGTTCAAAACAAAAACAAAAACAAAAAAAAATGCTTTAATTACTTTGACAAAGTTATCATTCTCATAAGGCAGAAGAACTTAAATTAAAACCCAGTAAGATTATCTTAAAGTGCAAGAAGGTATTGTTAATTAAAAGAGTGTGACTAGTACAAAATAAAGGTGAATTGATGGTTGTGCATGTGAGATTAGTGATAAATGAGGATGCATGCATGAGGTTAATTAATTGATGTGTGTATCGATGGCATATATGTAATTATGTGTATGCATGAATTTGGTAGTCCCTTTTAGTCTTTGCGGGTGACGAGGAGGAGGAAAGAGGGCATTTTCCGTCACTTCTGGCTTTAACATATTTTGGTTGTTTCCTAAGTTGGAAGCAGGGGGTTATGAGCCCCGATCTGCAAGATCTTTCGTGTTCCTGGCACAAATGCATGCAGTACTTCTTTATACGTACACGTACAGGCGCAGCAGCTTTGTGTACCCCGAGTACGTACTACAGAGTCCAGGAGCAGGAGGCAGCTCTGTCGCTAGCTGCACCCTGCACTGCACTCTGCACGATTTGCTTGCTTCTCTAGATTTGGGCTCTCAGTATCACCCCACCCGAGCCGGCCCCTTCCTGTGTTGTGCATAAGCAACTTCTTGCTTTTTTAATTACATAGAGATAGAATCAGGCACACCCCCATATTTCTGTATCTATTTTACCCCATTATCTGATTAGTTAGAATAATCCAATAATTGCTTACAAAGCTGTATGAGCTATATATTTCACTATGAAATGGGATTAAATTTATGTTAAAATTGAGTAATATTCTTTTCAATATTATATATTTATATATTATAAATATATATATCTATATTTATATTAGAATGCCATTATTCACAACCAGTTATATCTTATTATTCCGTATATTATAATCACCTTTTTGTCGTCCAATTATTAAAAATGAATAAACAGTAAATGGAATAACTTATTCGATATACCTATTCATATTATATATCAATAGAAAAATGATATCAGTACTTTGACATTTTACAGTGAGGTTTTACATCCTGATGTGGTTGTCCTCCTAGCCTAGTTGGCATTCCAGATAAGGTCTAGGGTTTAGACTTCCCTATAGAATAGGAAAATAGTTCCTATTTTATCTCTGGACAGCCAAAGAGGATGCCATGTCACACGGTAAAAACTCAAAGTAAAAAAACACAGTATACATATCATTGCTCATATCATATCGATACAATATTGCATATTAAGATGGTATATAGAAAGAATATACTGTTTATACCTCTGATTATTAATCTAAATGAAGACTCAAAAGTTGGTCAATCTGCTCAACCCTTGGACTGATGGCCACTTGACGGGATAGAAAAGTTACACTTAAATTTCCTTTATGCATTGAGTCTATACAGTAACGTTTGGGCATATAAGGGCATGTTTCTGCATGAGGCTAGTTTTGTTGTGTGGGTTATTTATGAGAGAGTGCTAGGTGCACCTATGTTCAAATCAAACTTTATAGAATTTAGGTGTTGAGACTTGAGAGGGATGCTGCATATATATAATTTTTGGTACAATTAATGGAAGTGGAGGGTCCCAGCAATTGGTTTGGTCTTTGTCTTTATACTCTTTTGTGTCAACGCATTTGATCATATCCTTCCCTCATCAAGATATTGTTGAAGATTCATGAAAATGACACCTTCTTTGACAATTAATGGACTGTTCTGCAATATTCTCCCATCAACCTTCATTTTGATTAATTGCAAGGTAGGAATTAGATTACCTTTTCTTTTTTACTTTCTTTCACGTTTAATGAAAAATAATTATAATCTTAATGCTGGCTTAATAAACAATAAACATGGCAAGTCATCATCGTATCAAGGATTTGATGTCGACATTTTATATATATACAAGGACATCAATTATTGAGATCACACAAAGCACTCATGATTTGTTCGTACTCTCTTTCTCCCTATCACCGATCCCGGATTTCACTGACCACTTGAAGATAGTTGGATTAATTAAATTTAGTTTTCTTTAATTTAGCCTAGTTAATATAATATGTGGCTTCACTAATATTACTATACTTATATTCCTTAGGATATGTCATTGTCAAACAAAAGAGAGAGAGAGAGAGAGAAAGAGAAGAAAGAATCTGAACTCCGTAATTCTAAAACAAGGCAAAAGTTTTTTAGATGTCAAGTAAAAAATATACACTCTTTGCATGCAAATATCCTTCATGCCCCATGCACAACGAAAAGATTTGTGTAAAACTAATAAAAAATGAAACCCATGTAAAATCTAATAGATTAGAACCCAGGTACATAAAATTAAATAAATGTAAAATCTAATAGATTAGAACCAGGTACAAAAAATTAAATAAAAGAATAATAAAGTCCATGTAGTTTTAGAATATATCTTAAAGTGGGTCATGTCTTTCTTACAAGGTCAGAATATCTTTAAAAATGAGACTGGTGACTAGAGACCATTGGGAAATTCATGTTTAGAAGACTGAACCTATTTGGAACTTAAAAACTCTTTCACTTGTTCTTTAACTGCTCTCAAGGGGATTTTGTAGGCTCTTCATCAAATAGGACATATCCAAATCAATGATTTTGGAAGCTCCAATATTTGCAGGGCGGTTGAGGCAAAAACCATAAATGTATTGTTTTCTTGATCCGAAACACATTGTAGTCTCACAAGATATGTTAAATTAAACGGCTGCTTAGGAGTCAAACCAGTAAACAATCTGATGGAATTTAATTGAAATCTTAGTGATAAACAAAGTTGGCGTCAAATGATGAAACATGAAATATGGCACTTGTGGACTAGCGATTATTGCAGGCTAAACATATCTAATGCAATTATCTGTAATCAAAATGGCTGGGTAGATCAAATGAAAATATTCATTAAGATTATTCCTGATATAGAGATGGATTACCGCTTAAATAACATACAGAAATGACAAACTTGTAAAAAGGAATATTATCATCTAATGTCTAAATTTCTATGCTCTTACATTAAAATCATTGCCTTTTTATGGGTTTTATTGGTTGTTATAGAGGGACATCATCCACTATAGTGAATAAGGGGAAAAAAGTTTATTCCAAGTTAATCTATGTCCTTCTGATCCCCATCCTGTTTTTCTTGAACTCACATGCCTAACACCACCATGATTACTTATAAATCTTTGATAATGGAAAAATCATCAGGTTTTGCAAATTACAACTATGAAGCTGATTGTACACAATAAAAACACCATATATTTACATGGAGAAAAGAGGAATCAAATGTTAAATTCTTGGCTGTATCTAATAAAAATTCCATAAAAGCTAAAAAAAAAGTAAAAGTGCAGTCTTGCAAATACAACCTGCTTATAAAACATTCTGGTCCGAAAGAACAGTAACAAGGCAATGACAAACCCAAAAAGGGTGACAGATGCCATAATAAGAAAAGACAACATGAAGCAATGTTTACCGGTGCATGATGACTCCCCAGCAGATGCAGCTTCCATGTCATATATGTATCCGACAACCTTCACCGAAAGAAGATAAGACCCAATTGGACTAGCAAGAGCAATGGTATTAAATATTGTGCCCATGTGCCTTAGACCAAATATCTCCGAAGTGATGGTGGGCATAAGTGACCACTGTGACCCATAACACACCCCAACTACTACAGAACCTGCATAAAGAGCACCTGGCAGTCCAGACGCAATTACTGCATGACCAACACCCATGGCAGCTAACGCTACAGCCATGAACAGAGGCCTTGGATAACCTTTTAAATGAAGGAAGTAGTCGGACACATAACCTGCTCCAAACCGACCAAGAAAATTCCATATACTCCACAAGGAAACTAATGTACTACTTTCTAGGCTTGTGTACCCAAGAGATCCTCCTATCTGGCTAATATTATTAACAGTGGCAAGTCCAGAACCCATAGCACATGCCATGGATAAAAACAGAACCCAGAAATCAATTGTCCTCATTGCTTGAAGAAGATTCATATTTTCACCTCTTCCGGGTTTTCCATTGTCATGAGAAGACGACTCTTGGGACATGCCACTTGAAACCTTGTGTTCATAGCGCATCTTCTCATCTGTGGACACCTCACACCTTCTTGGGATCAAAGGGCCCATCAGATCAGGGTCTGCACTCAATGGGGCAATTTCTCGATGCCTAGAGTTCCTTTGCTGGGCCTTCAATGCAACACTTAGTGGAGAGATCAACAACGCAACAAGAATTAAAAATGTTATTATACGGGTTATCAATTCAAATGATTGGATGTTTTCCAATATAATCATAACCATAAGATAGAGTGCAATAGTTAATGAGATAATTGAGAACTGGTTTAGGTATCTTTTCTCCTGCACTTCATTTGTGCCATAGACATTTACAAAACACATGAGAGCAAAGGGAGTGAGTGTAGGCAGCAAAGCAAGCATCAGAAGAAAAGAGCTTGGGTTGCCCTCAAATGTAGCTCTGTATAGTTGGATGAGTATAGCTCCACTTAGTCCAAGGAAACCCTAAAATCAAGCAGGAAATTAGCACTATAGCTTCACTTGGCAATTGAATTTATAATGATAATACAGTTTACAAGCAAGTAATAATCACACACAACTGCTTAAGTTGCATTTTAGAATACTATCTTTTATGGGCTCAGTGCAAAAAAATGTGGCAAAAAATTTGAAAAAAGTCGAAGAAAAGTTTCTAAGTAATAATTTTAACAACACAAGAGTTCACCTCAATTTTTAATGCATGCATGATTACTGCAGGTGTTGATCACCAATCAGAACAAATAACCACAGATCATACCAAAATTACAGTTCCCAGTGCAAACAGCTTCATGATTGCCTGTAATGTACATGTTTTTCCCTTTCCAATTTTGGGAAAGCCTGCAGCTCTTACATTTTCATTATATACCACATTATTAGGTAAGACTGATCACAATTTATCAAGTTGAGTGCCAATCCCAATATCACCCTCCAACTAAGCTGTATGTAATTAGAAAAACTTATGAACAGAGTTTAAGAACCTTATAAGAATTTCCACAACAATTCAGCAAGCATGTAGTGGAAGCATTTGATAGCCGTCAATGTAAACCCATCCAAAGATTGGGAGCACATAAGAGAATGAATCTGAACCAGAAAAAAATTTAAAATAGTTTCAAGTTCGGACATGGTAATAAGACCAAAGAAGAGAGCTGCATGAAGTAGATTATTCAAGGTAAGAAGTGATGTTTCTGGCTTACAGGGCCACAGATAAGGTTTGTGGCTTTCTATTATCTAAATCGAGATGTTTTACCCACTCTTACTGGAATTGTGAATCGCTTTATAATAAAAGGCCGTAAACATCAATACCCAAATAAAATATCTCTAGAGTGGAAAGTTGGAAACTTTCTACTCTTTCCAAATCTGTATTGAGAAACTAAAAACAGAAGAAAGAAAAGAATCTGTAATGGCTCAAGTGAGCCTTACACTTGGCATTGATATATATATAGTCTGTACATGTGTTCGGACAACTGTCTGTACAACCAAATGCTGAGTCAGCATTACAAAAGTCAAACAACTATTAACAGTAATTATAACATATTACTAATAGACTCTAATATGCTCCCTCGAGCGAAACAGCAAACACTCCTGAAGTGAGCTTGCTTCTAAGAAACTCAAATCTGGGAATAGACAAGGCCTTTGTGAAATATTAGTTGTTTGTAACTCATTAGACACATATCTGACATCTACTTCCTTGGACAGCCCCTTTTTCCTTACAAAATGAACATCAATTTCTATATGTTTGGTACAAGCATGAAATACAGGATTTGAGGCAAGCAAGCTTGCTCCTATGTTATCACACCAGAGAATAAAAACATGCTCAATCTGAACTCCAATTTCTTTTAGCAATGCTTGAGTCCAAACGACCTCAGTTGCTGCAGTGGCCAACACTCTATACATAGACTCTGTACTAGATCATGCAACCACCTTTTGTTTCTTGGAACTCCAGCTTATGAGATATCTGCCAATAAAGAGGCAGTGTCCATTGGTAGATTTTCTATCATCAACTGAGCTGGCCCAATCAGCATCAGTAAAACACTTCTGATTGAGCGTTTAGCTGGTTTGAAGTGCATACCAATAGTGGTTGTGATTTTCAGAACTTGAGGACTCGTTTACATGCTGACCAATGGTTCACTGTTGGGGTATGGAGGAACTGACTCAGCTTTTTGACAGCAAAGGCTATGTCAGGTCTGGTCCTTGTCAGATATTGAAGAGCACCAACAGTACTTCGATAAATTGTTGGGTGATCAAAAGCTGCACTATCTTCCAGGAACAACTTCTTGTTTTGACACATTGGAGACAAGTTGGTTTTAGCTTTAGTCATGTTGGCCTTCAACAGATAGGCTATATATTTTTTCTAAGTTTGAGGTCTGTACTGACGCTGCAAACTTCAAATCCTAAAAGATAGTGTAGATAACCCAAAGCTTTTAAAGCAAACTGACTGTTGAGATCGTGGATCAGTTTGGCAACTTCAGCTGAATCATCCCTTGTGATTAAAATGTCATCCACACATACCAGAAGGAACAAAAGCTTGTTATGTGCTTGAGAGAAGAACCAAGGAACTGTCAAAGGCAGAATTATGAAAACCTCATTGAAGTAGAACACCCTTAAGCTTGTCAAACCAAGCTCTTGGAGCTTGTTTCAGACCATAGAGAGTATTAAGAAGGCAAACATGATGAGGCTTTGTTTTGTCCTCAAAGCCCTCTGGTTTAGCCATGTACACAGTTTCTTGCAAATCACCATTTTAAAAAACGTTATTTACATCAATCTGTTGAATGTCCCAGCTATAAGTGACAGCCAATGTAAGCACAAGTCGAATAGTTGAAAACTTGACCATAGGACTAAACTTCTCAAAGTAATCACACCCTAGCACCCAGCAATTTGCTGAAAACCCTTGGCCACCAACCGAATTTTAAATCTGTCTAATGAACCATCTGCCTTGTATTTGACTTGAAAAACCCACTTGTTGGTCACAACATGCATGTCAGAAGTATAGGAAACCAAATGCCAAAGTATTGTTTTTTGACTAAGGCATTAAATTCAACATCCACAAACTGTTTCCATTGGGGATCAAACAAAGTAGATTGTGTGGTAATTGGTTCTGAATTAAATTTACATAAAGGTGACAGCAAGGAGACAAACTGTTTTGGTTTGAATATGGCTGATTTGCATCTGGTTATCATAGGATGGATAGAGACAGAAGTGGTGACAGGTGGAGGAGAAGCAGGTGCAGAAGTAGTGTTATGCATAGGTGAAGAAGAATGAGAAGTAATTCGTGGTGAATGTGGTGCAGCATGTGAAACTTCATTCAAACTGTTATCTAGAACAATATCTAAACAAATTGATTAGCTGCAATATCAGGAACACTAGAGAAAGAGACAATGTCAGTAGAATCAGATGAAGGCACTGGAACAACAGGAAAAAGGAACTGATAAGCAGGAACATTAGAATGGAAAGAATGATGAGAAGGAAATAAAGACAACTAAGGAAATTCTTGTCCATTGAAAGAGACACTTCGAGCAATACAAATCCTACCAGAAGGATGCAAACACCAATAACCTTTGAGATCTGGACCGTCACCAAGGAAAACACACTTGGAAGTTCTGAATTGAAATTTTTGATTGTTATATGGACAAGATTAAGAAAACAAGAACAACCAAAGACTTTAAGAAAGGTTTAATTTGTTTTCTGATGAAAAAGAAATTGTAAAGGAGTTCTATAACTGAGGACTGGTGTCAGTAATCTATTTATCAAGAAATTTGAGGAGACAACTGCTTCCCACCAGAATTTGAGAGGTAAGTGAGCTTGTGCAAGAAAAGAAAGACCTGTTTCAGTGATACGAAGATGTTTTCGTTCCGCCTTTCCAATTTTTTGATGAGGATAAGGACAAGAATATCTAAACTGAACTCCTACTTATTGTAGATAAGGTAGAAATGGACGATATTCACCACCCCGATCTGTTGGAGACATTTAATTTTTGTGTTGAATTGCTTTTCTACAAAAGTCTGAAACTAAATAAAGACATTGAGAGTTTTTATTTTATTTTAATGGAAAAATCTAAGTGAAACGACTAAAATCATCTAAGAAATGAACGTAATATCGAAAACCATCAGAGGAAGGAACAGGAGCTGGACCCCATAATTTAGAACGAGCAGTAGATTTTAATGTTGAAGCTGGAAAATGATTTTGATGCAGTTTACCATATTTTCAAGCATCACAAAAGGATCACAAAAGGACAATTGCTTTTTTGAACTAATTGAACTTTGTATACACTTGAGTACATGACTGAGAATTAATTCCTCACTAAGTGAAACAGATATGAAATAATAAAACATATCTCCAAAAATCAAATTCAATAAATTAAAGCAGTACACTAGATCGATGGTCAGAAATCAATAAATCTTAAGGTGGCTTCCGAAATTAATTCGTCCTACAAAAGCAAAAAAAAAAAAAAAACTTGCAGAGTCGACGCAAGTCGCAGCAGAGATAACAAAATCCTAAGTACCAAACGGGATTATCTTGATAGTGAAAACCAAGTTACCTTCATAATCCCGACAACAGTTCCTCTATTGTCGGGAAAATTCTCAACGGCAGAAACAACATCAGCCGTATTAAAGAAGGTCTGGGCGTGAGCAGCCAACAACATGTACACACACATAAGCGGGACGGGCGGGCGAGGAAGGGCACCGACAACGGAAAGCCACATGAAGAAATAGCCCAGGAAACACTGGACGGCCCCCGCGGCGAGGACCACCCATGGCCCCCCACGAAAGCAAGAGGTATTAGAAGACGAAGGGGAAGGAGAAGGGGATACGAAAACGGCGGAGTAAAGAAGGCCGGAGAGGAGACCGAAGTTGGCCCCGACGTCTTTGAAGAAGGCGACGGAATCGAGAGTGGACTGATCGTAGTTCTGGGAGGATTTGAGGACGGGGGAGTAGATACCGAAGGCGTACGAGGAGCCACTGGTGCATTGGATCCAGATGCTCGCCACAGTGGCGAGCCATTTGCCAGGGCCAAGTCCCTGTTTTCGCCATGGATGAGAGGTGTCCCCCATCAGAGGAAGTAACGTAAAGTACTCGGAAACCTCTCCGAATTGCACTTCCGATGAGGTCTTAGCAAGCAGAGGAGGAGCTAAATTTTTAGGGGACCGTCATCTGTCGGATATTCTATTCGGACAACACGACATGTGCGCAATACTTTTTCTAATCATTAATTATTATCAAATAATAATCAAGTTAGTGGATTTAAAATCAATTACTAAGTGTTCTTTTATTTCATCAATATATTAGAAAACTAAGGCTAATATTTTTTTTATGTTGTAAATTTATAGTATATATAAAAAAAACGATATCAATACTTTCTTTTACTTATGAGGTATTACATCATAATTTAGCTGCATAGTTGGCTATCAAGATAAGAGAAAATCTAGTTTTAAGTTTACCCACAGAAAATCTTTCGATTTAATCTCCTGGTTTATTTTTTACTTGGATTACAACGTAGAAGCCATGTCATAATGTAAAATATTAAAAATAAAAAGTCACAATACTTATATCACTGCTCATATGTAAATAAGTTAAAATTCAATAATAATTTTTAAAAGAAGGGTGTACGACTACCAACTATAATTGCTCGAGTTTACATTTGCCAACTAGGCTGCCATCACACGATGTAAAGTCTCATAGTAAAATATGGCAGTATAGATAGCATTTATCTTTCGAAAATGAGTAATGATATTAGTACCGCCAATTTTTACTAAGAGGTTTACAGCATGATGTAGCATCCTTGTTGGTAGTCCAAATACTTCTTATTCTAGAGGAAATATCTAGACTATCAATTAGGCTATCAGGAGGATAGTACATCAGGATGTAAAAACTCACATAAAAATATGATGGTACTAAAATTATTTTTTTTAAAAAAATAGGAGATGAAATTTTAACTTTATGGCAAATTTAGAACTATTGAAAAATCTTAATCTCTTTAAAAAGAGCGGTGATATGGGTACTATCATATTTTAGAGGTTTACAATGTGACGTGGCAATCTAGGGATTACGTCAAGTAAATATAGGACGACTGATATCATATTTCCTGAAAAAATCTAGATTACGTCATAAAGTAATATTGACATGAAAAATAAAAAAAAAGAACCAAAATTCATTGAAAATCACCGAAAAATGGTCTTCCCTGAAAAATATATTAAACCTAAATAATTCAAAATTCGTGGACGAGATTAAGTAAGAGCCAATATAATTTCCGACGAGGAAAATGTAATCTTATCTTCTTTTACTCTTTTCCCCGCTCTCATTGGTTTAGAATCCGCCACGTCACTCCGATAATGCGAACCAGTGTTCGCGCGCCATAGAAATAAGAGCGATAAAGCAGCGGGAACCTCTGGTCACCCCTGCCGTCCCAAACTCCGGCCAGCATGGCAGCTGCCCCGGCCGTCGGATCGCGTTTCTCGACCGCCGCCGGCGCACGGCTCATCCGATCTAAGCTCGTATCTTCCGATGCGCCGTTCAAACTCGCGTGTGTTCCGAAATCGCCACCCACGAGTACCGCTATCGCTTACTCTCTCCCTCTGGACCTCGGATCGATCTGCGTCGCTTCGCGTGAGTGGCGCTCGCGGCGGCGGATCGGCGCCACCGTGGCGGAAGAAGAGGTCGGCGCCACAGTCGCGGAAGAAGGGGTCGCGCCACCGCGGCGGAAGAAGAGGTCACCGCCACCGAGACGGAAGATGTTGAAGAGGAGAAGGGAGGAGTGAGCGAAGAGGGAGAAGTACTGGAGGAGGCTCCGACCGCAAATACGAAGCTTTACTTTGGGAATTTGCCGTACAATGTCGATAGCGCTCAATTAGCAGCGATTATTCAAGATTACGCTAGTCCAGAAATGGTGGAGGTAAATCGATCTCATTCATCAATTTCTTTCTGAAGAAAAAATTATCAATTGGCTGTGGATGAGCTGCGAGCTTAATTGGAGAAAAAAAATTCGTTTACGTAATCGGTTCTTTATTGCGCTAAACCCCTTTTTTTCCTTAAAACCTTTAACGGTTGGAGGTATTATCATGTGGATCGTGAAGAGTTTAGTCGGAGTATTGGACTAGCAGTACATATGCAGTAGCATGATAAACTAATGCAGATTCTGTCACCGAATTGTGAATTTAGTTGGAGAGATGGTAACTTTGTTTTATGTAAGATGGAGCAGGATTCAGAAATCAGTAATTATTGAACCATGGGACCGAGCGTGAAGATATTTTGCAAAAGGTGTATAACTAAATCTAGGCTTGCTTCAGGTACTCTACGACAGAGACACAGGGCGAAGCAGAGGATTCGCCTTCGTAACTATGAGCAGCGTTGAAGACTGTAAAGCAGTCATTGAGAATCTGGATGGAATTGTAAGTCCTTTATCCATAGGAACTCTGCTTCCTTCCTGCTGTGTACACGGATTTCCTATCTTCCAATACCTACTAATCGATTCTTTATTTGATTACAGGAATGTGGCGGTCGAACGCTGAGGGTGAACTTCTCAGACAAACCTAAGCCCAAACTTCCTCTGTACCCAGAAACAGAGTTCAAGATATTCGTGGGCAATCTCGCCTGGACAGTCACCTCCGACAGTCTCATCCAAGTCTTCCAAGAGTACGGCAACGTGGTCGGAGCTCGGGTTTTGTACGATGGGGAGACGGGGAGATCGCGTGGGTATGGCTTCGTTTGCTACTCCACCCAAGAAGAAATGGATGCCGCCCTTCAATATCTCAATGGAGTGGTAATCCACAATTCTACTCTGTTCATTTGTTACTATCTAAAATTCTCTGATATTGCGCGCATTGTGCAGTTTTACACTTGGAGATGTTTGTTGTTTTTGTGTCTAGGAACTGGCTGGACGGGCGATGCGAGTGAGCCCAGCTCAGGGGAAGAAATCCTGAATCGAGGAGCTGTAACTTGAGACCGCATCAGCAATGGCGTAAGGCTGGACCTGCTTATTGACTTGGATGAAGGGGAAAGCTGTCATGCCCCCCACTTGATTTCTGCACCCACAGGCCCGTCTTGCGGCTTTCCCTCGTTTCATCACCGGGGGGTTATTTTTAACAGAAATTTCACCTTTGATTGTACCTATCTTGATTAGTAATGAAATTAGCCTTTTACATTCTACAAGTAAGATAATTGAATTTTATTTTGAATAAAAAAATGATTTCAGTACTGAGTTTTTATATCGTGGCAGCCTAGTTGGTAGCCCAGATAAGTTAGTAAAATTTGGCAGTACAATTATCCCTACTTTTGAATAATAAATGCTAACTGCTTCTTCGCGTAGGATTCCATAATAGCCAAATACACAACTAGTATTAACGTAAGGTGTAGATTATTGGGTTTAGGTTTTAGAATTTTTTTTAAATTTTAGGGTTTTAAAAAAGTTTTAAGGCTTAGTTTAAAATTTTAGGGTAAAAAAAAAATGCTGACCAAGATTCTAACATGAATGTCAGAGGTTACCTAGTTGAAGTGCAGCTTGCATCAATCATAATGATAACATATCTCACTTTTAAGTGCGGATGTGGACGCCGATTTGGCAGGCAATTTTGGCAAACCAAAAAAAATTGTGTAATCGTCTCCTATCCTTTGATGGTTGTTGACTTCTTGTTAAGCTTTAGCATGTACGGCTGACGAAAGAGTGGTGATACGATGTATTATTGTAAAAGTTTACATCCTAACGTCCACATTGAAGTCCTCGTAAGAGATAAACTGGGAAGTAATATGGTAAGAGTTTATTTTTTAATAAAATTAAAATCTAGATTTTCTCTTACCTAAACAACAAGTAAAATAAGGGAATACTAATATGAAATTTCTAACAGAAATATCACAAGTTAGAACCAAAAGCCCATCTCAGCAAAAACAGAAAAGTATACAGTCTCCATCTCAGCCATCATAATTGCCCACCAGAACCGAAAGCCCGCTACCAAAGCCCAAAACCACTCAAGAAAAGCGTCTCTCCATCTTCTCCAGCAGGTTGATTCAGGGAGGAGGAGGGAATGCGAGGGAGCCCGTCGAGCATGGAAGAGAACAGGTGGAGAGATTTGCCTTTGCCGCTTCTGGAGAATATATTTGAGAGGGTCCATCTCAAAGAGAGGATTACCTCCGTCCCTTTTGTTTGCAAACCCTGGCACGAAGCTTCTCGCAGCCCTCTCTGCTGGAAGTCCCTGAATTTCAAGGAAATAGATGACAATGGTTCCCCTTCACTTTTGATGAAATTGGCCGAACTCGGAGGAGCTTCTGTCCAGGACCTTGTTTACAAACTCGTTCATAATACCCACTTTGATGCGTTACTGTATTTTGCAGAGAAGTAAGCCTCCGCTTTTATATGTGTAACCCTCTCAATTTCCATTGTTTAATTAGTTCTGAACACAGTACTATTGACTTGCAGGTGCCCAAATTTGAAACGCCTTCATCTTTGTGGTTTGTTTTCCGGTGATTATGAGAGAGCCGTGGAGCGTCTGTACCAAATTTTTACGGCATATTGGAAACATCCTGAGTTCGTGCATTTTGATCGTCTCGATCTTATCTATGGAGACATTTTTCCTGTTTTGGGTGAAAACTGCAGCAAATTGGGAGTTCTAGTTGTGACTGGTGAATTGTTTGACCATGAGGCAGCTGACGTTGTAGATTCCCTGGGCAGGAGAATTGCCCGTTTGGAGCTCCACAATTCGGTGCTGTCCCGTCAGTCTCTTCTCTTGATTTTGAGGAATTGTGACGGGCTTCAAGAGTTGTCCTTGACTGGTTCTGTTGACTTCTACGGGATTGATGATGAAATACGGGCTGCGGCATCGCATCTTATAACATTTGATACGGCTAACATAGATTTTTGTGAGATGTCTGAGTAATGCTATAAATTGTGTTTAGACATTAAGCTAGTATAATATACATTAATTCATTTTTATTTTTATTTCTCTTAGCAACTTGTTGGATTCAGATCTACTTAGTAGTACCTATAGTTTGGCCTCCTACCTTTTCCTCTTGAAATTTTTACACAATTATCTTATCTAACAAAGTGACAATTAACTATTCTGTCTTTGAATAATAATGTGTTAGTGGTTTGGACTTAGTCTCTTATTCTGATTGTAATATAAATCTTTTTTTACCGGTTTGGACTTAGTCTTCTGTTCTGATTGTAACTCTTTTCTATATGTACTAAATCAAATATTGAGTACAATTATTCAGAAGTTACACGATTACATGATATCAGGCCAACCCTATGTTGCAAAACTAGGTCTTCTCTCTCCTGTTCTACTTGCCTGTTCTACTTGCTTCAAACTTCTCAAACTGATGGCCAACCACTCTCCCAAGTTGTCTACTACACCTTTGATTTTCAACATGCCAAACACAAACTTCTCTTCCGCTAGTCACTCATGCGATCTTCTACTGGCCGCCTCTAATATTACAGTGTCCAATATCTCCAATCATGTTTTGATTAAGTTGGACAGGCAGAACTACTTACTTTGGCACCAACTGACGGTGCCCATGCTCAACAGCCAATAGGTTATGGGACTCTAGACGGTTCCGTTTAACCTCCTCCTGAAATGGTTTGTGCTTCGAACTACTTACTTTGGCGCCACTTAAGGTGCAGATTATTGGGTTTTAGGGTTTAGAATTTTAATATTTTAGGGTTTCAAAAAATGATTTTAAGTTTAGAGTTTAGGGTTTAGAATTTTGAAATTTTAAGGTTTTTGAATGGAATTTAATGAGAGTTTAGGGTTTTTGGGTTTAAAAAAATCTCTTCCAAAAAACGGTGACCAAGATTCTAACGTGAATGCCACTGGTGGGTACCTAGTTGAAGTGCAGCTAGCATAAATCATAATGATAACATATCTAACTTTTACATGCTAACATAGGACAACGATTTGGAAGGTTATGTAATTTGACGTTATTGTGATTTCTCAGTTGTTATTGAGCTTTAGCTGGTACGGCTGACTGTTCAGTTCCCAATAACAAACATAGCTAGACTCTCTTTTCAAAAATGAAACCATAATATTTTCTTTTTAAAAATGAATCGCCATGTCTTATCATTTAAAAATTTAACAAAAATCAAATAACGCAGTCCTAATTATTATGTTGGTATTGTTCTTGGAGAATATTACCTCGCGTCTCAAAGCTACAAAGCAGCAAAAACAAAAAGTATTCCCATCTAAGATCATAATTGCTCACCAGAAACCAAAGCCCGCTACCAAAGCCCAAAACCAAGCGTCTCTCCATCTTCTCTGTGAACTCTTCCGAGAATTCAAGTTCCCACTCGGTTACATCGGAGAATATATATATACATATATACAAAAAAGGGACGGGGAGAAGAGAAGAGTGGAGAAAGGGAACCAGCAGATTGATTCAGGGAGGAGGAGGAGGGAATGCGAGGGAGCCCGTCGAGCATGGAAGAGAACAGGTGGAGAGATTTGCCTCTGCCCCTTCTGGAGAATATATTTGAGAGGGTCCATCTCAAAGAGAGGATTACCTCCGTCCCTTTTGTCTGCAAACCCTGGTACGAAGCTTCTCGCAGCCCTCTCTGCTGGAAGTCCCTGAATTTCCAGGAAATGGACGATATTGGTTCCCCTTCACGTCTGATGAAATTGGCCGAAATCGGAGGAGCTTCTGTCGAGGACCTTGTTTACATACTCTTTCGTAATACCCATCTTGATGCGTTACTGTATTTTGCAGAGAAGTAAGCCTAGTTATAATTATGATATTGCGTTATCGTATATTGCAGAGGAGAAGAAAGCCCAGTTACAAAGTCTTTCACAGTAGATAGTCCTCTGCTTTTATATGTGCTTCTCAATTCCAATTGTTTTAATTAGTTCTGAACACAGTTCTATTGAATTGCAGGTGCCCAAATTTGAAACGCCTTCATCTTTCTCATTGTTTTGACAATATTTATGAGGGAGCCGAGGAGCTTCTGAACCATATTTTTACAAAATATTGGAAAGATCTAGAGTTCGTGCATTTTGATCTCGATCTTATGTATTCACTTATTTTTCCTGTTTTGGGGGAAAACTGCAGCAAATTGGGTGTTCTAGTTATAACTGGTGAATTGTTTGACAGTGAGGCAACTGACTTAGTGGATTTCCTAGGCAGGAGGATTACCCGTCTGGAGCTCCACGATTCGGAGCTGTCCCGTGAGTCTCTTCTCTTAATTTTGAGGAATTGTGACGGGCTTCAAGAGTTGTCCTTGACTGGTATTGTTGGCGTCTACGGGATTGATGAGGAAATACGGGCTGCGGCTTCGCATCTTATGACATTTGATACGGCTAAGATAGTTTTTTATTTTGTGATGTCTGACTAATGTTATAAATTGTGTTAGACTTTAGGCCAGTGTGTAATGTAAAGTGATTTTAGTGTTAGAGACACTGATGTAAAACTCACTTTTTTGTGTTAGTGAAATTTTAGTTGGTTAAGGCAATGAATTCTCCTTAAATTTAAGAGAGATAAGGAATTCTCCTTAAATTTAAGAGAGATAAGGAATTCTCCTTAAATTTAAGAGAGATAAGGAATTCTCCTTAAATTTAAGCGAGATGGAATTCTCCTTAAATTTAAGCGAGATGGAATTCTCCTTAAATTTAAGAGAGATATGGAATTCTCCTTAAATTTAACAGGGGGTTAGTAGTAAGCGAAAGTATTTTCAGGGACACTGATGTCCCTTAAAATATCACTTTCACCCTTTAGTCTATGTTGAAGCACCGGGGACATTGATTTCTCCTAAAATTCGAGGAAACTTCAAAATCCCTTTCCTCTTGTAAATTAGACGGCCTGTGATGTTACGACTACTATCACATAACTATCCGTGATTGCGGTGTCTTGTACCAGTAGGAAGTTGTAGAAAAGAGAGGGAGATGGGAAATCATCCTTACCAAAAATTTATTGTGTTTTTCCTATGTTAGTGGATATCAAAGTTTATTGTGTTATTCCAACAGATAATGAAAAAAAAATGTTCCAACAGATGAAAAGCTCAAAGATAACTTATATTCCTCTAGAAAAAAATTCAATGAGAATAATGGTGAAAGAGAAAACAAAATGACTTCTGTAATTTGGTATCCTGTGAGGGCATGTGTTCTATATTTGAGCTCTTTACTATGTGGCTTTTTTCTCCTAGTCATGATCAGTATTATTCATTTTGCTTGGGAATACCTTCTCCTTCATAGCCATGAAGTATAGGATTCGATACTTGTACTGAAAACATTAGCTTGAAAATGACATTTGTTTAAGCTTTTGATTTCTTCATTATCCGCAGATAATGCTGGTGTCATTGTCAATCCAAAGGGAGAATAGAAAGGTTCAGATACTTTTGACAAGTGTACTATCTTGCTTCCACAACATTTCAATCCAGTACAAACCTAGTTGCATTATGCCTTACTCCAATTTTCCTTGGATATATGTTTCTGCTTTCAGGTTCTGCCATTACCGGGCCAATTGGAAAGGAATGTGCTGATTTGTGGCCAAGGATTGCTAGTGTAGGTCATTTAAGAAATAGTTGTAGGATATCTTTGGAAGTTGTTTGTAACAGTGTTGTTGTATGAAATCAAAGGTCCACAAATGCATCTCCTAGTTGGGAAGACTCTCCTAATAGTATTTGAATTGTGCATTTTTATTTAATGTTTTATTAATTTTTTGTATGTATATGTATTTGATTTGATTTGATTTGACCCTTTTACATTATATTTAGATTCAATTTTTTTAAAAATACAACCTTTATACATATAATTTAACCTTTATTTAATTCATGAAATATTTTTATATCTTTTTTATTTTTAATATAAAAAATATAAATTATAGAAATTAAATTAATTTTTATAAATGACTGAAATTTATTAATAAGTCTTTTTCCATATAATAATGTCTCCTAAATTCTAAATTTTTTAAATTAACAAAATATTTAAATTCTCAATGTCTACGACTAGCAAAAGAAAGTTTTCTCAGAGATTTTACTTTTAGGAACTCTAATGTATGGGACAATGAATTCCTTTTAATTGCCCTGAAACATCAAATTCTCTATGCACTAACCCTATGAGAGAAATTGAATTCTCTCTCTCTCTCTCTCTCTCTCTCTAATTTGGTGCCTTTAGGGGGTTTAGTGCACGGGGATATTAAGTATTAGGGATATGAATGTCTAAAAAAAAGTAGTTTTTGGGATTATTGAAATTGTAGTCGGTTATAACATGGGATTTTCCCTAAATTTAGGAGAGGCAATGAATTCTCAGCGTGTCTAATTTGTTGCCTGAGAATTTTTTGTCACTCTTAAATAGGTGGAGTTTTGAATTCTCTCACCACACTAACAGAGTTTATTATCACATGTAAAAATGAAAATTAGAGTCCTCCCATTTCACCACAACTAAATTGAAAAAAATCAGTTTTGATTTTAAAATTCAGCCACTTTAAATTCTCCCTGAAATATTGATTTCTATTTCGACTAACAACCCATTAGAACCTTGTTTTGTTCGGTCTTATATCCCGTATTCAATATCTACTTAGTAGCACCTGTAGTTTGGCCTCCTACCTTTCCCTTACACAATTATCTTATCTAACTTAGTGACAATTAACTATTGATTCTTTGAAATTTGAATAATAACCATAGTAGATAGACTCTTTCAAACAATTGTAACTCTATTCTATATATACTCAATCGAATATTGAATATAATCAATCAGAATTTACACGATTACATGGTATTAGGCCAACCCTAAGTTGCATTTAGGTCAGGCCCTCAACAATTATACTATTACTCATAACACTATCAATCATCTTGGACAAGAGTTTGAATCATTTGCATAGTCCATTATCAGTTGTGAAGAGTCAATTACTTTTGAGTCTCTCTCCAAAATTTGCTTCTCGCACACGAACATCATCTTCAGATGTTGTCTACCTTGCTCAAGTCGAAGCCTCCATTTGCCAATTTATGATTACAAATTATTTCTTACTTACTTTTACTATGACATATCATTTTGTACTTGAGTGTATGAATCCAAGTAGCCGCAAGGAATCTCTTTATTAGTCGAGTTGAATTGGTTTAGGCGATAATTAGGCTATTTAAAGTCTCACTTGCTGCTTCGATGGTGGTGGTAGACAAAAAAAAAAAAAAAAAAAAAAAAATGAAGAAATATGGTGGTGGTAATAATTTAAATTATTATTTAGCCAGCCATTTAAATTAGTGTTTTCAAAACCGACTTGGCTATTTATGGTGTTTACTTAATACACAATGAATCAAAAGATTTATAAACTATAACTATAAAGTGAATTAATTACACCCTTAACTAAAATCAGACGGACTTCATCGACTTCAAAAGAAAAAAGCGATGGCATAATGTCTTCAATTCCTTATGCCTTCGCGTAGTAATTAGTAAATCGTCTTCTTACTTGTTACGTTCAATTTTTTTCTCCTGGCTCCGTAAATTATGAGCTTTGATCTTCTGTTCTTCAATCTTTCTCCTCTCGCTCTGCCCGTTTTTGCAAATTGAACTGGAGGAAGCCATACAAGTCTTGTCCGCGCTGTACCTTTTATCGGTTTCTTCGTGATTGCGACGCATTGGAGATCGTTATTTTCTTTGCCTATGTCCCATCTGCTTCATGTATATCTTCGGAGGGAGTTTTCGGCGTCATTGACAGAAGTACATCTCTCAGTCTCGCCTATTCTAGTGAGAGAACTGAACTAGAATTGAGCCTGTTATATCATCTTTGCCAGTTTATTCTATCTAGTTTTTTTATTCTCTTTTTGAATCTGGCCTCATATACTTCCGTTCTTTACTCCATTTGCCAATTTCTGGGTTTCTTGTTTCGGCAGTGTTATCCTCTGCTAGGGTGCTGTGTAATTTAGGTTTTGGTCTCTGTTGTGGGATTCTACTTTCTTCTAACATACATACATACACTGCAAGCAACTTATTTCCGTTGGTGTTCTCGATCTCTTTGTTGATTTTCTTCACTGATAATCCGTGCCTATCTTCGACTTATTCTATCTTAAAGCTGGCGCCAAATGGCCCCCATTCTTCACCAAAATGGCAACTTCGGACAAGTATTCGTTCTGTAACGGCAGCATTTGTGTTACGGAGTGCAAGCGAATCTGGAAACTATGGAAAAGTCGTCTACACTTGGACCAATGGGCCTAGTCAAAAGAGTTGAATTTGTTCGAATTATAACTCAATCTCTCTACTCTCTTGGCTACAAAAGAACTGCCGCTCTTTTAGAATCAGAATCTGGCGTCACCTACGTATCACCCGAACTCCAGCAACTCCGATCCCAAATCTTACATGCAAAATGGGATGACTGCATACAAAACCTAGATAGGATTGAAGACTTAATGGAAGAAACCCATGTCTCAGCTTCTTTTCTCATCTTTCGTCAACAACTTTTAGAGCTGTTGAGCTCAGGTGACGTTACCTCTGCTTTAAGCGTTATGCGGAAGCACGTCTCTCCTTTACAGGTGAGTAGAGAGAAGGTTCATAAGCTCGCTTGTGATATAATTTCTTTGCAAGAAATGGACTGCGTTAGTGAATTTAGGAGGAATCTTTTGCATGAGTTGGAAGGTTTACTTCCACCTCCATTTCGGCTTCCTGCCAGAAGATTGGAGCATTTAGTTGAGATGGCGGTTACCTTCCAGAAGGATAATTGTGTTTATCATAATTCATCAGATGTGATTTCACTCTATGAAGACCATTGTTGCGGTTGTGAACAGATTCCAACAGAAACGGTGCAGGTTGGTACAGTTGGCTTCGTTTGATAAATATTGAGATGGTTGGATCATTTGCTATTCTTCAAGATGCATCTATTACTCTTTAAAAATGTGTAAAATTATAAGATGTGGTGACTGTCGTATCCTTTCTTCTTTTGTGACAATGTAGCAATGATTATTTTGACAAAATTGTCAAGTTTCAGCCGGTTACTTCTGGAATTTCAATAGTTAATCAACTTTAATGTTGGCACAGTTTCTTTATTATGGGAAAATTTTCTTTGAAATTTGTGATTTCTTTCCCATGCCCCCAAGGAGACTTGAACCCAAGACCTCCCCTTAAATACCCCCACATGTGACCAGGGAGCTATGCTCAAGTTCACTTTATTATAGGAAACTTAATGATGGATAGTTGAAGATGTGACCCACAGGACCAAATTCCTCAAAAAAAAAAAAAAAACAAAAACAAAAGATGTGACCCACAGGATACAAAAAACATAGGTTCTTTTTTATAGGTGTAGAGGACAAACCCTTTTTTACCTTAAGCAGTTCACGAGAAGAAAACCAAAAATATGTAAATGTGTCTAATTTAAAAAAGATGTAAATGTGTATCTTCTTTTGTTATCTATAAAATCAGATTAGTTTCAAAACCAACTGTTCTACTTTGGTTCAGTATGCAGCACCACTTTCTGTTTCTGTTGTTTCAAGCTTTAATCAAAGTTAATACTACCATCTCATTTGTTCTTTTTTGTGAACTATCATCTCTGTAAGTTCTTGTAAGTTCTTGTAAGTTTAAGATGTCTTCAGTTCTGATGCATTTCCTCCAATGGGGCAGATTCTAGACCAACATGAAAATGAAGTATGGTTTGTACAGTTCTCCAATAATGGAAAGTATCTTGCTTCATCTTCAAACGACTGCACAGCTATCATATGGATGGTATGGCGTATTTTAGTATGTTTGTTTTTTCTCTGAGAAATATTTCTATTGAGTGATGCTGTATTTAAGAGATAAGGACTTCCCTAGCACTTATTTATTTTTCTAAACAGTGAAAAAAGCATTACATTACTATCAAACATGGATTGCGTTCAATTAGATAGATCATTGTTAATTGAAAAGTTTGTGAGTATGTTTAGGGAGAAGATACTCAAATTTCTCCTTTCAAGAACTACCTGGAGATGTAGAATAGTGATTTGTGCAGGCTCTAGTAACATGTAGAGAGTGCATGAATCCCGAGGCAGTGAAACCAAAGCTAACACTTTAGCAGTAACAGTAGTAGAAAGTGGGTTGTACGAACCCAACAGTAGTAGAAAGAGAGGTTTTAAGCACTCAACAGTAGTACAATAACTCCTTTTCGGAGTAGCACCATGTGTGTAGAACACTTAAACAACAGTAATAGCGATCACCCTTTTACAGAAACAACCAGATAGGGAAATCTTTCTCCAGAGTTTGAAAGTCACAGTTGAAAAGCAGCTAACAACAACCCTAAGTATTATGATGTCAACACAACACAAAGTTAGAAAGAACACACCTTTATGTTTCTAAAACCTTGGAAAGCCTTTGACTCCCACAAAAAAAACCTTTCCGCAGGCTTTAGGGAGCTAAAACAGGATGGCACAATCACCAAGACACTAAAAATCGAGTCTTTTTACTCAGAAGCACAACAATAATGCCAACAATACAAGTCCAGCGACACCACAACAACAAAAAACCCTTTTTAAAGGCAGTAGGTTGCGCATCTAGCACTTACACATGAATTTAAACCATTAGCCTTCTGACAATGGCAGAAGAAACAGAAAAATTGAATCTTTAGCTTCCCAAATAAAGTCAACAGCACGGTTCTAACAATTCAGCAGCAGTCAAAAACCCTTTTTGAGGGCACAAAGATGTGCATCTAGCACTTAAAACACTATTACAACCCATAACTTACAACCACGGCGGGAAAAGAAGAAGAAAAAGAGAGCTTTTCTTAATTGCCCAAGAAGAGAATTTTATTCCAGCCTTCAAACTTGTACAACGAGCTTTAAGGAAGAAGATTCCATGACCTCTGTAAGTGACGAGTCGTCACATACAAACCCACTCTGATACTATGTTAGATTTAGTGAAGGAAGATAGAAGATGAGAGAAAAGTGAAGAGATAGGAAGAAGGGGAAGAGGGAAGGAGAAAAAGTGGTCGTAAGGTCAAAATAACCTACAACTCTAAAACACGTATCAATAGAGTTCGAAAATACACAATTACAATAATGTCATTCATGGCTTGAGGAGCAAGTAAAGTAAACAATAGAAAAATAATAACTAACTGAAGTTTAGTAAAATTACTAAAATACCCTTGACTTTAACACATATTTTCCATTTTGCGAGGGTGTCCAGCAAAGGAAAGGAAATAGTTTAAATGAAATAAAATTATCACGAGATTCCTAAAAAGATCATTAATCTAATCAAGAAAGATTCACCGAAGTAGTAACCAGAACAGGAAAACTTGGGCAATCCTTGTGTATCAGTCCTCTCTGAAATGTGGAGATCTGCAAGGCCAAGTTTGGAGCGAAGACAGAAAATATCACTTACCGCAAGAGCCTTGGTGGAAACATCAGCCACTTGGCCAGTCATAATAACAGACAACGTTACCACCTTTCGAATCATAATGGAATCTAACATAAAGTAACAATCAACCTCCATTTATGAAACACTTAACCAAATTCTGCTATAATAGACTTCACCCACAGCAGTTCTAACCATAAGCGCCATTACCTTGCACTCAGCTCAATGTTGGATCTAGCCATATTATTTTGCTTGTTACTCTTTCAAGCCACAAGGTTGCCACCAATAAATGTGCATTAGTTTATCATGGACTTGATTTACCTTGCACTTTGTATAGGCAACATCAACATAACTTTTTTTTTTTTTAAAGTTGGGTTTTTTTCATTTCATTTCAAATCAATAAGGAAGTACATACTCTAGATTTACAAGTGAAAGCAAAGACTAAGGGGTCCAAAGAACGAGCTGTTGTTCATGAACCCCTTTTTTTGCTAATTCATCTGCCCTACCATTTATGCTTCTAATTACACGACTCCAACTAACTACAAAGGAAGCTAAATCTCTTATCTGATTAAAGATGGATCTATGTCTCAATGGTGGATTGCAGTCACCATTACACCATAAAATGATGGATTTGAAGTCTCCTTCAACATGTAGTGGTCCAAAAAGTTGGGAGTTTTGAAAACACTTCAATCCTTGTAAAAGACTCATTACCTCTGCAGTGGTTGAATCTAAGATGCCGATAGGTGCTGCATATGTGAGAAGCACGCTACCACTATGATTCCTTATAAGTCCTCCCACCTTAGTAGGTCCGTGATTGCCCATAGATGATTCGTCAATTCAGTTTGTAAGAATAAATTGGAGGGTGTTGCCACTGTTGAACAAAATTCCTTTTTGCCTAAGGTTCTCGCGCGTGTTCTATCCAAGAACTCCATATTGTTCTTGCTTCTATGCCTTGTAAAGAAGTTTGAATTTTCAGCCATCCAATAATCTGATGGAGGATTTGATGAGCCAAGCCCCTCCATGGTTTGGCACTGCTTTGGAATACCCTGTTATTTCTTTCACGCCATATCATCCATGGGATATAGCCTAAGCAACAATAATACATCACCCTCCCCTTTGGACCAGGTCCAAAGTAGTTGATTAGTGCATAAAGGCCAGCCAAATCACCAGGTGCTATGTAGTTCACATCAAATTTCCTGAGGAAGAAAGTCCAAATGCTCTGGCAGTACTCATAGTGGATCAGAAGGTGATTAATGGTGTCTGTCTCTGTCTCACAGAAGGGGCACAAGTCACTCAAAATCTGGATACCCCTTCGATGAAGTAAATCACGAGTAGGTATTCGTCCTCTTAGGCAGCACCAAGCAAAGAAGATCATTTTCTTGGGGCAAGATAGTGCCCATGCAGCAGTAGCCACATTTTAACATAACTTTTTAGTCATATGACTATAGGAATCAAACTATGAAACCTTACCTGGAACACCCTTGAGATACCTCAAGTTGTTGTGTGGCCTTGAGATGCACTAGCTTGGGATGCTTCCGGAATTGACTGACCATGCTAACTGCAAATGAAATATCAAGATGAGTCATTGTGGTATAAATCTCTTGACTGACCAATCTTTAATGACGACTGGCATCATCATGAAGGTTGAAACTCATGTCTGTTGGTGTATCAGCATGAACAAACATGCCCATTATTTAGCTGCATATAAGTAACATGTTTGCATTGAGAGAGTACAATCTCCCTCGTGCTTCTGAAGAAGTATCTCAAGGTATTAAGATCATTTCTTTGAAAATGTTTTGCAAAGTGTGTCTTGACTTCTTCATTACCCAACCACACCTCCAATGCATGCAATATCATTCACGTTAAATTGCAGTTTCAGTCTGCTGATGTAACACTAGTTGAGTGGTCATAGTGGCTCCACTAAAATCCAAAGATGATCACAACGGTAATAAAATTTTCAAACCATCATTATAAGCTTTGCTTCGACGTTGTAAATAGTTTACGGAGGCGACTCCATGTTGACCTCTTCTTGCAAATCACATACTAGAAAGTTTCTTGATTTCTAATTGAAATTTAGGTCATTTACAACAAACCATAATGAATATGACTATATTTATAGTGTTTAATTGAGCAACTAGAGAGAATGTGTCAAAATGGTCAATAACATAATTTAAAGTTTGAGTCAAGTTCCTTCCCAAAATGACTTGCCCTTAGGAGGCCTACCACTTAATCTTTAACCTATTAGTTGTTGTTTAACATTTATCATTTGAGAATTTTCCCCACTCAACACTCTCCCTCACATTTAAGCTTACAATTAATGGGATTGAATGTAACCACAGACTGCCAATGGAGCACCCAGTAATTGAGTCTGACCTTATGGAGCCCACAAATTCGTAAGATATTAGACAATAATGGAGTCTTGCCTTATGGAGCCCATAATACAAGTAATTTGGGTATCCCATACATGATGAAAATGCCAAAGAAGAGGTGATGAAGATGGTGATGAAGATGCCAAAGGAGAGGTGCTGAAGATGGTAATGAAGATGCCAAAGAAGAGGTGATGAAGATGCCAAAGAAGAGGCGATGAAGATGGTGATGAAGATGCTAAAGAAGATGCACATGCCAAAGAAATGGTGATGAAGATGCTAAAGAAGATGCATGGGCCAAAGAAGAGGTGATGAAGATACAAAAAAATGTTACCAAGCACTTTAAAGGTTTAGTAAGTTGAATTGCAGAGATTAGATTGACTTGTGCTTTGAGACGTTGAAGACAGATCTTAATATATGATCTGGACAGAGACAAACAGTTCCTTCAGGACTAACAGCAAAGTAGAACCATTAGGGCATGTAACCAACTTGCGTGCAGAAGTAGATAACATTGATGAAAATATACTAATGACATACCTGGCATATGACTACATGCACCAGAATCAAGTACCCGAGAAACGGAAGACAGGCTCATTGGGTGCTCAGGTAGGGTGAGCCCTAGGTGCTATAGATGGAGAGGGCACCATTTTGAGCTGTCCCAATTGCTGGATTGTGTGATGAAGATCTTCCAGCAAGTTCATACACCCAACCAACAAAAACATAATCTGCAAACTGCTCTAGAAAATCATGTATACAAGTGGGTCCCTCATACTAAATTCGATCAATACAATGTAATATATTATTTTTTTTTTCAATCTGAAACAATTTAGACCAGGAACAGTAAAAAATACACAGATGAGTGAACCCAATGTTGATTAGCCACTTGTCATGATGATGTCAGTACACAGTCCTCATTTGAACACAAATATGCCTTTTATGTTCTTTGTGTGTTGCACAGCTTCTTTGGTTATGAATCCTGAGGCTCATCAAAATCGTCAACCAGAGGTCAAACATAGGTTGGGATCCAGCAGACCCTGACAAATTCATCTAGGATTCGAAAATAGCATAAAGAACCTCCTAAGAGGTAGCAGTAGTGTGTAAAAAAATCAGAAGAAAAGACACCTTTTGGCCTTGTTGGTGTTCCCAACGATTGATCAAATCAATCATCACTCACCAACATTAGAAAACCGATAGAGTTCAGCAATCTAGTGTCCATGCATATACTAGACCCAGTTTGGACCTTTCAAACTGTCTGTGGTCCAAAATCAGCAGATAGAAGTCTCAAGTTGACGGTAATGGATCATAAGTACCTTTAGGCAACAGTAGAAGCCATCTACCTGAAGTTGTTGGCAGTAGGATAGGAATGAACTATATCTTTTAGAAGTCGACCAGCAGAGAAGAAGGACCAGGCTTTTTCAGGTAGATTGTGAGCTACAAAATAATCAGGAGAACTGTTGTATGAACCTTAAAACTCTAACATATGCTCTGATACCATGTCAAATTGAGAACTTTGTGAAACAGTATGGAAAATGCACAGAGAATACTGTTTGGTTAGGGGTCAAGTTTGGCAGTACTAGCCCTTTGTTAGGTCATAAGTTGAGAGAATTACATAGAGGCCCTTCTATGACAGTGTACAATTGAAAGAAACAGCTATGAAGTAAATTAACTTACATTATAAAATTCCTATAAACATCATATATCTAACTGAGGAACATTCAGCCAAGTATATGTACCCGAACACAGTAAACTTACTAAAATTCCTTGTTCATCAACAATCATGATCCCTAGCCTGAATCTATTTATGAGACATATCAAGTGCTTTGTGCAGTTGACACTATGAACTTGTTCCTTCCCTCAAGTGCATTTATTGTATAATGAAATGACTTTACTATTGTTTTTTTATATTTTTTTTTTTTTATTTTTTTTTTTTTTGAGGAAGTTGGATTTCATTAATTTCAGAGTGAAATACATAGCAGGAATACAGTTGTGTCAGTTGGGTACTGAGGTTACGGTGGCTCCCGCACCTCAAGGTGAGGGAGGGAGACACCTTCCTTGGCAAGCTCATCAGCTGCAAAATTTGCAGACCTTGGAACGTGGTTCCAGCTGCAATTAGTTTTCTTTGCTAACTCCCATATTTCTCTGAAAATTACTATCAGTCTCCAAGGAGGTTGAGTCTCTTCTTTGCACCATTTGATAACGTTCGAACAGTCCCCTTCTAGCTGCAGGAGGCCACTACACTATTGTTATGTTTAGGTTCAAGGAACTTTCAAAAAAAAAAAAAATTTTAGGTTCAAGGATTGTCCAAATACTCATAACCACATTAGAAAACCTTTTCCCCACCTTATAAACCCAAGATTTTCTACATGGGACTATTCTTCAACATTCCTCTTCATGTGTTGGCCCTCTTTGTAGCTCCTACGTATGTGCACCTTGGTGGAGGCAAATATATGATTATTGGCTCAGGTACCATTGTTTTATTTGGGTTTGAGGTCAATCTCAAAATGACAGGCCAAGTCAGGAAGTCTCATTCCTAATTAATAATTTAAGATCTTTCTTCTCATTGATCCACATGTAACTATTCCATAGCAACATTGATATTCAAAATTTAGCATCTATTTGAGACATAACCGAATATCAATTGATTGATATTGAGCCCTTCATTTTACTCTTTATTTAGGATATTACTATGTTACGTTGGGGATAGTCGCTTTTTAGCAGATCAAATGCAACCACGATGATGGCTTTGATATCATATTGAAATGCTCCATTCTGCATTGTTCATGTTTCAGGAAATTTTTCTATACATGTGCTCCTTGTGGGTTGGTCCACCTATAATCTTCAAATCTTGCATTCCTTATAAGCACAAGAAAAGTAGCAAGTATAAAACTTCCATACCATTAATTTGTTGGTAGTAGGCAAATTCTGCAATCACCAAAACTGTCAGAGAAGCAACAATGTTCTGCAAGAGAGAGGAGATAACTTTTTTTTTTATCTTACGTGAAGCCTTTTTCAGGTACCCGAGGAAGATAAAGTCTCTCACAAGCACACTCTCTGTGGCCACCAAAGTCCTGTCTCCTTTGTCTCATGGAGTCCTGATGATGCAATGCTACTCACATGTGGCAACGGTGAAGTCCTAAAGCTGTGGGATGTGGAAAGTGGTATATGCAAACACACGTTTGGTACTCAAAGTACCATAGTAAGTCCTTGTGCATGGCTCCCTGACTCAAAACGTATAATTTGTGGTAGCTCTGACCCTGACAGGTGCATCTACATATGGGATCTTAAGGGCAGGGTTCTAGAAGCTTGGAAGGGTGGAAGGATGCCCAAAGTCTCAGACTTGTCAGCTACACCTGATGGGGAACATCTAATCAGCATTTGTTCAGAAAAAGACATCCGAATATTCAACTTCCGAACAAAATCAGAACGGGTCATCTCTGAGGAAAACTCTATTATCTCTCTTTCAGTTTCAAGGGATAGCCAGTTTCTTATTGTGAGCCTCAACACGCAAGAGATCCATTTGTGGAACATTGAGGGCACACAGGCTAAGCCACTGAAGTATGCAGGTCACAAGCAAGGAAAGTATGTGATTAGATCTTGCTTTGGGGGGACAAATTGCAGATTTGTTGCTAGTGGAAGCGAGAACTCCAAGGTACTCACTAAAGGCCTTGTTTTACAAGGAAGAGATCTTTGTGTCTATTTAAAATAGTTCTGTCATTTATTACATTTGTTATTGAAGCTTTTGCACATTCTGAATTAATACCTTGTAAAAGGTAGTTGGACAAGCATAGGGCAATACACCATCTCTTAGTGTCTAGAGAAATAGACCTTGTCATTTATTACTTATGATATTGAATTCTTTTGCAAAATTTTAATTAATACCTTGTAAACGATAGTTAAACAAACAATGTGGAGCAGATAGCTATTAACGGTTGAACCATTAGTTGATGTGGAAGTTGTCTCAAATGTGAGAGACATTGCTGAAGAATATGATGGAAGGAAAAGTCATGAACAATTGGAGGTATTTATAAGGTTGAAGAAGGATGGGAAAGCACACAACTGAAAGTCATTAATAATTATTGGTATATAGAAAATGCCTCAAATGTGAGGGAGTACTTGATGAAATGAAAGTCATTAATAACAATTATTGGTATATAAGTAAGAAGAATAGGCAAGAAAACAACTGAAGAAGCTGCCTGATTTTAATATGCTTATAGGTTTTGGTGAGTTTCTCACTGTGTACTTTCAATTTTTGGAAGGCCATCAATTGTATACTTTCAGTTAGTAATTTTAGGTGACTTAGTGTTAGCTATGTGGCCACATGGGGGTTTGCGGTGGGAGGTCTTGGGTTCAAGTCTCCATATGGGTATGAGGCAAGTGGCATTTATGTAAGCACACCATTTTACAAAATTTCATTTGTCACTACTGGGGATATCCAAATCTTTAAAGTGTTGAGGAAAAGAAAAAAAAAAGGTGTGATAGCTTGTCACTAAGGAGGCTATCCAAATCTTATATATTAGAACAGACTGATGTGAGTCATCAATTGCTGCACTACCAAAAAAAAAAATGAGAACTTACTATACCTTAAAAAATGAACTAAAAGAAATCTGACCACAACTAGACTATTCAAACAACCAAATTAGACTAAAGAAATAAGGCCACAAAAGAGTAATGTGGCAAATGATTGTAAGAACTGCCAATTGTGACCTGTCACCTGACGTTAAAAAAACCAACAAAGAGAATTTAAAGGTTTGGGGTTAAAGGAGTTCTCCGTGCTGGAATTGGCAAATACCTAAATTTTACATTTAGGTTTGGGGTTAAAGGAGCTGCAGTGGGAGGCTATTATGTCTTTTCACTTGTACAAAGCTCTTTCAGTAGTTTAAGTAGGTAAGTGTTCGGCGGTTATCAGGGCTATTTACTTTAAGGTTTTTTTTTTTTTTTTTTTGTTAAGGAGGCTTAAAGGGGCAGCTTTGTCCATTAATGTAAGTTCCATTAATGAACAACCATCAAAGGGAAAATTACAAAGAATGATTCCCAACAGTCTGCAGCTGGAGAGATCCGTACTTTTCCAAATTTTTACAACTTTCTTTTTGTATCCTCCTCACCTTGTCTCTTTCTGGAAGCTTTCAATATATGTGTAAGTTCTTTCTTTGTTTTTGAGGTGCTTTTTTTTTTAATTGAGTATTTTGGCTGGGTATTGTACTCTGCTTCTCTCTCAAAGGTTACTATAGCTACTGGCGTGATGTTCTTTCTGTTTTGTCCTCTATGGACTCTATTTTGCATTTTCAGCCAAGTTCCAAATGTAATCAATGCGCACTATGTTCAGTTGTAACAATTGCTCAAGTTCTGTATACTGAATAACAAGATCCGGAGGATGTTCTCTGTGAGGATATCAGTGTTCTACTCTTGATTTGCCATTCAAGTGGAATTCAGTATACCAAATTAGAAGATCCAGAGGATGTTCTCTGTGAGGAGATCAGCTGCCACTCTTGATTTGCCCATTTCGTGTGGTGGAAGATTGTCTCATACTTATGCTTATCTATTTTTTTATCAAGATGTATTTACTTTAACCTCTTCAAAAAAAAAATATGTATTTACTTTGATGATCAAGCATTTTCCCTCAATGTAGTGCCTTATGTCAATAGTGTCGTTTCTATGGCTATACTTTGACAGATCTACATTTGGCACCGAGAGAGCTGCAAGCTTCTTGAGGTTTTGCGAGGCCATTCAATGACTGTAAACTGTGTGAGCTGGAACCCTACCAAACCTCATTTGTTGGCATCAGCAAGTGATGATCACACTGTCCGGATATGGGCATCAAGATCCAGCATGTGCAACAAGGTCAGTGAGTGAATAGGAATGTTTCTTGATCGATTGATCCTCTTTTTCTTTGTATATCTTCTGTTCTTTCTTTTCTTCCAGCACCTTTGTAAAGCAATTTCCATACTTTTTTGTTGCTTTTTCTCCTTGTTTTAATTAATGTGAATTCAATGTGTACTATATTTTCTTTGGCACATCTTATCCTGCCATTGAGCTTCTTCATTTGGATTACATTCTAAGCACTTTAGCTGCAGTTAATACAAGAAAAAATGGAGAACAAAAGTAAGATGAAGCAAAAAAAAAGAAAAAAAACGGAAAGAAAGAAGAAATAGAAGAAGAAAGGTTAAATCCTTTATATTACTTTCACTTCTCTTGTTTGATGGAGAAGATAGAATGGAACAGAAAAAAGAAGAGGAACATAGCTTTTCTTGTTCAGATGCTCATTGATAATCAACAGCTATATGACTGTGAGGTATTTTTAATAATATTTAATTTCATCAGAGGTCAGAACTTTTTTAGTATCTGGAAAATCTGTTGCATCTGAATGCTATAGGCAAAAATAAGTCTTCTAGCTTAGGCATAGAAAAGGAAAATGACATCTAACAGTCAACCTGAAAGTGAGACGTTTAATACAATGAAAATTTTTACCGCAACATAAATAACTGAGAATGGTAGTGAGCAACAATCGATGTTTACGTTTTCATATGATGGTTAATACAACAAAGGTAACTGTGCCCTCTTTTACTATCGTAAAATCCTTCACTCTGTACAAAGTACACCCAAGTGCAGAATATGTAACCTATCGAGAAACAAGTCTTTTCAAATGGAAGATAGTATGCTTCTCATCACTTGAGCTATCGTTGGAGGAGCTTCACTTTACAATTTAATGAAAAAAAGCTAAACATCTCACGGCATATCCATTTATTCATTATATCTGCTTTGTCAACACATCCATGAAGGACCATATGTTATACTCTCAGGTATTCTGACACGTTCCTGTACAGGAAAAAAGATAATAGCGTGAAAAACTGATTGGTTTTCTTTTTATAGTCATCTCATCTTATCATATGATAACTGCTTTCATTATTCAGGTCTGCTTCAAGCTTACATAATTAGCAGAATTGTTTTCTTTGGAAATAGTGAGCTTTAATTGCTGATTAAAAAATCTACATTATGTAGTACTTTATGAGTTACATTGGAAGCATATTCCCTAGTACAAACTGAGACCTGTGTACTCCATCCTTCGTTAGTTTATCAGCCATGGAATTTGCTAACCTGGGTACTTTAGACCAGGTTATCTCCCAATCATGAAGGATTGGCCGAGGCTCGTCAAATACTAGTCATAGTTTCAAGGCTCTTGCCTTTGCCTCATTAGAGGTGCATGGACTCAAAGGTCCTGATTAAGCTACTTAACACCTCCCATCACTATTTCTAACAAATCCTCCAACTCCAGCAGACCCCAGCCCAATGAAGAGCCGTTAAAATTTATCTTAAACATGCCAATTGGATGGGGTTCTCAGACTGCCTTGGGCTGCTTTCTTGAGTGGAATGAATCACCTTGGTCCAATACTTCCAGATGATCGAGGTGGGGAAGGGGGGTAGCTTGTTAGTTGTGCCAGCCATAGCAAAAAGCTATGAATTGATTTCTCAATAAGCCCACCTAATGTATTAGCTTGATTATTGAAGATCTTTGCATTTTTATCTAGATCTGACATGGGACAGCTGCAATGACTGCCCTTCATATTAGTTTACGTCATGATGGTCGTTGGCATGAGCACCATTGCTGAAGAAGGTGACCAGGGGTACTTTAGAAGAAGGGTGGCCAGGGTTACTTTAGCAGAATCTTAACATTCAGTTTTCTGATGTGGAGCAATTATGCATTATATCTACCACTACTGATTTCTTCATTCCACAGCACCACCTCCTGGCATATTCCAGTTTCTCATTCCATATCTATTTAGTCCAAGTACATCCATGAAAGACCGTATGATGTACCCTCTGGTATCTTCATTCATGGTGTATAGAAGAAAGGAAAGTATCTGAAGAAAAGAGAAGTTTCTTTTTTATATTCATGTCATCCTAACTATTCGATATAAGCTTTTCATATTCAGGTTGGGTTCGATCTTTCGTTATTAGTTGAAGTTAACACATTCAGTTATCTGGTACAAAGTCATTATGGTTGCTAATCATCTAGCAAAACTTGGTATGATTGCTAATTAAAGGGAAGCAGAAACCAAGTGCCATTCACCTCAACATCCTTTGAGACCTGAAATAAACAGTTAAAACAGTTTTTGACCTTTTCAATTGAATCTCGGGAACAAGAGAAACCAAAGCCTCTGATCGCAGTAAAAGTTCATTCAAGGTTATAGATTTGGAATACTGACAGAAAAAAATGACTGACAAGGTGATGATGGTTCTGAAAAGGTTCTAGAGGTTGATTACATGCAAAATCAATCTACTGTGTTATTCTTAAGCGAGTGAGAGATGATTATTAACAGGTTGACTATCCTAACGTTAATGTAGAGGTAAAAGAATTGGAAACCGATATTATAAGGATTTGTACGGAAAATCCAATTCTTTTTTGGTTTAATTACTTTGACTCTAATTTCAACTCCAGTTCACTCTTCTAACTTATAATGTCTATGAGGGTTGAAGGTGGAAGAAGTGAGTGTAAGAGAAAAAGACGAGAATGAAAGAAGTTGTGGATGAAAAATCTTTCTTTGAATGCCAAAATTGATCCTGCTAGGTTTTAATTGACTTTCCATATTTTTTTTATTGAGTGAATAAATTGAATAATAAAGATGATAATTATTAATTAAAAAATATAAATAGCTACATTATTCATGCACATAGAAGCTTAAGAATATTATCGTTCTAATGTGGAACAAAATTATTAAAATTATATTACACAGTTCATAGAAAAAAATAAATACTTAAATAGGATGGATAAATATAATGGGCTAGACATAAATGATGACAAATATAATATACCTCTACAACGGCAAAAATCACAAAAGGCAACATTGTTCATATATGCAGAAGCTCAAGAGAACTATTGTTCTAATGTGGAACACAAAAAAATTAAAATATATCAGAGTCTATACACTTTCTCAGTTATTAGTTTTTTGAATTACTCTCCTATCTATTCAGATAATTGGTAATATTGAGATGAACTGGCCTTTATCCTTTTTGTTCTATTTAATAATTCTATAAATTATTAATGGGGTAAAATTATTCACATACTTAAGTGGGCTCCGGGTACCAAGTTTTATTGTATATTTTTAATTTAAAAAATCAGCAAAATACATTTAACTCTAAACTCTTCCGTAAGTTGAAGCGTCTGGATCGGTGGACTCGTCCGGTATCTGGATCGGTGGACTCGTTGGGAATCTGGATCGGTGGACTCGTCTGGTAGCGGGATCGGTGGACTCGGTGGGAAGTTAGGCAGGGCTACTGTTGTAGTTTTCATGAAAAGAAAGGGCATTCTGCGTGGAATGGGGAGAATTTCGGATGTCGGGGTTCCTTTGCGACTTGCGTTGCGAGGATGTATTCCCTTTCGCTTTTTTTTGCCGCGTCGTCTTGCTTTTTAGGTTCTTTCCATGGAAGGAGGTGACTAAATGCTCTGGACTGTGGAGACTAGAGAGTGGCCTGCAATTGTCGCTCCTCCTCTCTCTCTCTCTCTCGTATCGCTCACAATCTCTTCTCCGTCGCCTCTTCAAATCTTTCAGGTAATTATATTAGCGTCTGAAGTCATAGTTGGTGTCTTCCAAATCGTTCTTTGTCCGTTCTGCGTTCACCAAGTAGACTGGTCTTTTTCAACGAAAAAGGCGTGTGGTTCTGAATTTTGACTCTTGTTAGTGTTTATTAAGTTCCACTACTGTTGAGATGCTCCTGGCGAAGGCTTCTGGAAAGAATGATTGTGGTGAATTGGGAATTTGCCCTTGTGATTTTTTACTGGACTTAGGGTATAGATTGCGCGTTTTGTTTAATGAGTCATCTTCCTTTGTTCTTTTCCACGCAATTTGTTTGAAATTTTTTTTTGGTGTTCTGTTCTTCTGCATTCTCGATTCTAAGGTTGTGGAGATGAACTCTTTTCGGTGTATTATAATCCGGGGAGTTTATTTTGTTGATAATTTTGTTACGATAGTAACTTCGATGTGCCTTTGGTGTTGCACGCAGGGCTTTAAAGGATCGGATGGGGAAGGGTACTAAAAGTGGTTGCAAGTCCGCTTCTCATCAACTCTTCAAAGACAAGGCGAAGAATCGTGTGGATGATTTGCAAGGCATGTTTTCGGATCTGCAATCCGCCAGGAAAGAGAGCCGATCTAGTGATGTTGCAGTGTTGGAGGAGCAAGTCCACCAGATGCTTCGGGAGTGGAAGGCTGAACTTAACGAGGCTTCACCGGCTTCTTCTTTACATGTTGGGATACTTAATTGCTTATTTTTGTTTCGTTCTCCAGTAGTATGATGTTGTTTCCTATATGTAAAAGAATTTATCTTTTTTTTTTTCCTCCCAGGGGAATAGTCTCGGTTCATCACATCTTTCATCAGATATCCGACGGCTGTTACAGCTCTGTGAGGAGGAAGATGATGCTACTAGTGCCTTAACACCCCCTATGAATCCAAAACCCGAGCCAGAGCCGGAGCCGGAGCCTGAAGTTCATGGCCTTCACGCTGCGGAGAGTTCTGTGTTTCATGAGGTGTAATGTCGTCAATGTGTTTATTGGGCATTGTTTCTTGTTCTCTTATATTTGCCTTTATGTAGTTTGCCTGTTTTGCTGTTAGACCCATATTGGAGCACACTAAAGTCACTTCTTAGACATGTTTGTTTAAAGGAGCTTATCACTTCATCCAATTAATTTAAGAAATGAGCATAGTGACATTCACTTGTATAGCCCAACAGATTCTGGAGGTTAATGTTTATGTTTGTTCTGGACAGATGATGACGAATGTCTTATCAATTTAAAAAAAAGGTTTTTTTTTAAATTATGATTTTACTTGGAAATATGGCTACATTTTTTATGATGTGGTTTTTTTTACTTGTTTTGTTATCTTTTTGCTTTGAATATTATGTGGCACGATCCCTGATACCAGTTCATGAGAGATTATGGGGCTTGTAAGCCCTACTTCTTGTGCTTGCTGGGCGATCATATTGTGTGCTTCATGTTTGCAGACAAATGTTAACATTCCTTTAATCTGAGTTAGTGCAGAGCATGATTTTCAAGGGTTGTTTTTTTTTCTGATTTTGTGAAGACTGTTCTGGTTTTTTTAATGTAAATTTAGTCATGAAGTCTATTTCTCCTTTATTCACTGCTGTTTTACTGGATTTGAAGGTAATTTAGTCATGACTGAAATTATGACATTGACTTTTTTGTAGGATTACTTTGTGAATCAGAATCCACAAGCGCTCAACTTCCAAGTAGTTGACCACAGCAAAGGAGCTTCTGTGGATTTGCAGCATGCAGTTGTGAACCAATTAGATGTTACTGGTCAATTGCAATATCATCAATTTGATATGCAGCAAGACTTTTCGCATAATATTTATCTTGATTTTGATGGTTCTGGTCAGTACAGTGATGAAATTTTGCCTCAGACAACATGTGTCCTACCAAGAATTTGCCCTCCACCATCTGCCTTTATGGGCCCAAAGTGTGCTCTGTGGGACTGTAACAGGCCTGCACAATGCTCAGAATACTGTCAGGATTATTGCAGTACTTGTCATGCAGACTTAGCAGACAAGGAGGGCCCACCAGGCATGACTCCAGTCGTGCGGCCAGGTGGCATTGATCTGAAGGATGGTCCTCTCTTTGCTGCACTCACTGCAAAGACATTAGGAAAAGCAGTTGGCATTCCTGAATGTGAGGGGGCAGCCACTACGAAATCTCCATGGAATGCTCCTGGTATGCATGTGTTTATCTGTATCAGTCCACATGCTACGCTTATTCTTATCAGTTGTTGCTATAAGATATCTGTTGATTTTAACTCATATTTGATTTCCGTCTGAAACAGTATATGGTTGTTGATGGCTAATTATCCTTGCTTCCTAGATAAGAATATGTGCAAATAATATGGTTTGCAGTTATTACGACTTTTATAGTCTATTGATGTGGTATTATGATATTTTCATGGGAAAACCAAAGTTGATTGTCATCCTAATGCGTAAGATGGAGTGAGGATCAAATTTTGAGCAGAAACTTCTAAATTTTCTTGTCTAAATTTTTTTGTGTTATCATAGCCAATTGACTTGGTGGTAGGACGTATATCACTAATTAGAAAATCTGTCTTATTGTTTGACATGATATGGTCTAGTAACTGTGAAATGTTTGTCAAAGAAGATAGTAAAAGAAAGTGACAGGTCAATACTGATCTGTTGAATTTTTTTTTTTTTTGGGATTTTGTCAAAACGTTCTTCATGTTATTGAAGCTGAAAGCAGCATGGTTTTTTTTTTTTTTCCTTTTCCTTCATGCTGCTGAAGGTTTCGTCTATTTCTTTTTAAGTCTTGAATATGTTTTATGCCCGTGTCATTAGATTTACTATCAATAATAGCTTCACCATTTTTAAAAAAAAAATGCCCTACACCAATTTGATGAGATACATAAAGCTCTAGGTGTCCCAAAAAATGTCTTTAGAACCCAAATATCTCATGCCTGTGAGGGAAGACCTCAAGATAATTGTATGTCCATGAAGGAAGATGGTCTTTTGATTGCTTAAAGATGAATCCTTTTTGCTTATCTAGTTGGGTTATTGATAATGTATGGATTTTTTTTTCAAAGAAGAAAAAGAAGGAAGGTCATCATGCATGCCATTATGTAAACAGTAAAAAAAATATACAAGAAGTGGAAAGATCTACAAGAAGATAATGTATGCTACTGTTCTTTTCAAAGCTGAAATGAAAAAGAAGATCATGCTTATTATTATGTAAATCAGGAAAACTTTAAAAAAAAAAAAATCTTAAAATCTCTGTATTTTTGTCTTGCTCTTTCCTACAGGAATTCTGTAATAAATTTAATAATTGAATCGGCCATAAAGAATTTTTGGGTATGCAGCCTGATGGTTTTGGATGTCCTGTTATAGTGACAGTTTGGAATGGATGTTTCATCTTGGGTCCCAAAATTCAAGTCAAATTGTCTGAGTTGGTTCAACTCGGCCAATGTCCTTGGTGACTTGTGTGAATGTCCCAGTCAACCTACAACAGAGAGACTCAGGTCTAAACCTGAGTAGGACCAGGGGCTCGGGTTGGGGAATCGCGACTTGCCCCCAATTCTCTATTCATTTGTCCGAGTCTCGAAAAATAGAGTGGGTCAGATAGTTGGGGTGAGTTTACCACTCGGGACCAGACTGTCCATTTCAAAATCCAAGTTGACTCGACTGAGTCGCCCCTGACTTGGCCAAGTTGTAAAACCATGGTTTCATCAGGAGAAGGGAGTGCAAAGGAAAGTATGTTGGGCTGCAGAAATAGGAAAATGAATAATTTGGGGTTAAATCCATTGTTTACTTTAAGAAGTGTTTTAGGGTTCACTTGCTTTTTTAAGTCAGATTTCTCTGGACAGCAGCGAGCTGGATTTTGACATGTCTACCTCGTCAAACATGGGGCGCTTTGGTTCTGTCCGTGCTTTAAATAATTTTGTCTTCTGGGCTCTAAAATTTGAAAGGGATAAATTCCATGCTGTTTTTGTTACATTTGCAAACCCAATCACATCGCCCACTTATATTAGCCTGATGAGGGCACGCTTGCATCTTAGCTCATGCTTCTCTTGCTACAAGCTTTTAGATTGACATGTGCATGGTTTGTTATGTATGCATCAGATATCAGAATTTGAGGTACTTATAAATGTGATATAAGTCCAATAGGAAGGACTAGGATACTGCGAATCAATTTCAAATCATGAAGATATGGATGCAATGGTCATTTCACAAATGATAAAATGTTAACGACAAAGTTAGCCAGTACTGTCATCACATAATATGTCAGAGATGATGAGCTGGATGTAACTCCTCTTTGTCTCTACTAGTTCTTGTTATGAGTTTTGTTCACTTCCTGTAAAGGTTTTTAGATATCTGGCTGTGTGGGATGAAAGCAAATTTTCAGAAAAGCGACAGTAAAGTAAACAGTGTAAAGCTATCTTCTTTTTATTTTCTTTGAGTAATAGTTATTGGTAAATATTCTTGAAAGGTCGTTTTGTTGTATAAAATTTGGTCTCATCTATTGATGGATGAAAACAGCAGATTCCTTAACATGCTCAAGTACAGAATATTCACATATGTTTTTCTGATATTGTTGGAAAGGAAGTGTTTTGAAAGCTAACTGGTGGTTCTTTCTTCTATTAACTGCAGAGCTATTTGACCTTTCTGTTCTTGAGGGTGAATCCATTAGGGAGTGGCTCTTTTTTGATAAGCCTCGAAGAGCTTTTGAGAGTGGTAATAGGAAACAAAGGTCATTACCTGATTACAGTGGACGTGGTTGGCATGAGTCAAGGAAGCAGGTTATGAAGGAATTTGGAGGTCTGAAGAGATCATATTACATGGATCCACAACCACTGCAGAATTTTGAGTGGCACCTCTATGAATATGAGATAAATAACTGTGATGCCTGTGCCTTGTATAGGCTTGAGCTGAAGCTTGCTGATTCAAAGAAAAGCCCCAAAGGGAAAGTAACAACTGATTCTCTTGTGGATCTGCAGCAGCAGATGGGGAGGCTTACTGCAGAGTTTCCTGCAGAAAACAAGAGGCTTATAAAGGGGCGGGGAAAGGCTAATAATCTCAAAGGTGGTGTTGGAAATATTTATGCCGGTTCGCATCAGATGGCCCCAATGAATGAGAACGTGAATTTTGGACCAAATATTCCATATGGCTATTTCTTTGATAGCTTGAACGAATATTATGGTACAGGATGAGTTTTGGAGCAGTACATACACTGTTAGAACTACTGACCAGCTAATCTTGCTGACAAATAATCCAATTGTATCTTCTGAAACCTATCACATCTACCTGCTGATCTTCCTGGAAGACCAGTATCCGCAGTTCTGTTCCAGATGGTGAACATTGTATGTGGTACAGATTTTTTGCAGGTCAACATTCACCTGAGAGCATGACCCCGGTTTGTTAGATACAAGTCTGTCTTTTAACATCGATGACTAAAGTGTGGAGAGGTGACACCTCTGGTCACCATAAATTGTACAGGGTGAACTTTTATCAAGTGGTTAATGCTGCAATGATGTATACAGTTTTCGTGCTCATTTCTTGACACCCCCTGACTATTGTGTTGCACTCAGTTTTAACGAATTGTCTATGAACGTAATGACGGCAAAACTAAAGAGAAAATGAGACCAAGCTAGGAGGGAGGGTTATTTTCTCCTTTTTGGTATTGCCTCCAATGCACAACATATAGCCGTCTGTTCCATGATTTATATTTGGAGGTGTTTGATCTGTTTTGAATCATGGGTGTATATTCGTTTGCGCTATATGATCTCCTGTGATTGGGAGATACCTATTTCTTTAATATTCACTCGTGTTTTGGTCACAACCGGAAACTCGGAGATTTGTTCTTTATTTTTTTTATCAACCCTAAATCTTATAATTTTCTCTCTAAATCCTAAATTTTCTACCAACTAAATTGTCATGTAACAATGTAAATTTTCAAAGTAAAATAAGGAAGTACTATGTAAATCTTCTAAAAAATAAGAAAGTACTGATATTATTTTTCAATTATTGTTTTGCACCATCCAAAAATGAACTCAACTTACACCCTTATGCCACTAGGTGTTGTTGTTCTTTTAAAAGTATGTGGTGTATCTAATCTATAATTTCCTTACATATTTAATTGGTTCACCAACGCCTTTTACCAATTCAATTCAACTCCTTACTAGTTTCTACTGTCCCTTTTAAGAGAATTATGTTGATAAGTATTTTATAGTTACGATGGTTTGCCAACCACATCTATATACTGTTTCTTTGTATTTGTTTTCCGAAGCCTGTTTCTCATCTCAAAGCTTGAATCCATTGTTATTCGCTTTCTAAGGTTGGAAAGCTTCTGCTGTTTGCCTGTTTCTGAAAAAAAAAAAAAAAAAAAAAAAAAAAAAAGGAGAGACGTGTCTACAAATGGTGGTTGTTGAAACTTAATAGAACATGTTGATGATGATTAGGCAAATGCTGAATTGAGCTGTGAGACATGCATCAGAAAATCTAACTCTCTCTATTTTTATTAAACGAGACATACATTAGTAAATCGCTTTGCCTGCCCCGCTGTGTGCACAGGAAGTCTTTGAGGGACTTCTCCCGCGGCCGGCGCACTCACAGAATGCAACTTCCATTCTCTACGATAGATATCCGGACGCGCCGGAGCAGCATATAATCCCTGAAATGCTGTTGTGGCCTCGGGTTTGTGCTCATGTCCATGCAACTCCTGCAATGTGCTTCTGCATCTGCTTCGTCTCTCCAGCTGCTCCCTTTGTCTTCTCGTCCCACTAGCCTTCCCAGAACATGTCTCGTCTTTCCCAGATTGCCATTCAAGATTTCCAGCAAGCCCCTATTTTGTGGTGTCCGCTCCTCCTCGAACTGGGTTCCAAACACAGACCAGGATATCTTTCGAGTCCTGTACGAGGCCGACGGCCAGGCTCCCAAAAATCTCCCGGCCGTCCGGACTTACGAGAACGACCTCTGCCGCCTCACTCTGGTTGGAGCTGTGGCTTTCGAGCAAGCCCTAACGGCGGCTGCTGCTGATGGAGGCAAAGCTGCCGATGAGCATATTGCTTCTGAGGTGCCCACCATGGTCGTCGAGACTCTCTTCCCTGGGAGGCCGGACGAGCATAGCACAATTGCTACTAGACTGGTGAGTTCTCTTTATTTTCCCATGTTCTTTCGTCTTCCTTACGTCTTTTCTCTTTCTCCCTTCGGTTGCTACAACATTCGATGATTTTGGGATAGTGTTTTCAAAAGCGATTTATAGTGAAAAACAGTGGATTTTGTGCTCTCTGTTGTATCGGGGTTGTTTGTGATTTTAACCTTGATGTACGTAATGGGCAATCTACATTCTGAACTGTTCAATGAATGATTACTACTCTTCAATGATGTACATGCTGAGAGATCGAACGATGAGTGAATCCAGCTGTTGGCTGTGGAAAACATTTGATCAAAACAGCTTGAATGGTTAAGCTTTATAATTCTGCTGGATTCAAGTAGATTTAAAGTTACACTGCAGTCACAATGATCAGATTTGTTTAAACAGTAAGATATAGTAGGAGTTGCCTATAATTCTTAAATTAATAACCTGAGATACGTGTTGATGCTAATTGATGTTAATGAATTGTAGTGGATGTTAATACAATCTGTAACCTCTACTTTTTTTTATGTTTTCAGGTATGCATGTTGTAGTTTTAAGTTCTTCAATTGTCTCTCTTTCCACCTGGCTATTGTAATTTTAAGTAATCAGTTCCCACCTTCTACTTGACTTCTGCAAATATGACGAACACTTAACTAAAGGTTGGAAACTGGCCTAACAGTTTTTGCCTGCGAAGAAGGTGAAGGAAAAGGTCGGCAGACTGAGAAGCAGTCTTAGTGCAGATATTCTTGCCAGTACCACAACTGCAAACATACTTGCCATGACTTTTCGACAAGTAGTCCTGCATGATATATGGAGTTTTGAGCTTTTACTCTTCAGTGCAGGAACTGAAAGAAATATGGAGGATCTAGTGAATCCTAGGCAGGTATAACTTTTACTAGCACTATTTCTGAAACTATCATGCCTTTCCAGAATATCAATATTAAGATTTATGTTGCTGACAGATTTGGTTATCTAATGCATTCTTCAGCAGACTCTGGAACACTTCAGCCTGAGTTCATCAGACAAAAGGGTTTTATCTGTCCTTGCTGAAGTTGTTTGTTCTTGTGTCCTTGAAAGCACAAAAGAAGCATTCTTGAAGGACTTCAAGGCTTCAAATAATTTCTTCTCCTGGCCCAAAGCTCCTCGAAGAATATTTTCATCAGATTCTTCTATTTGTATATATATTCTGTCTGAGAATGACAAAGTTAAAAGTGCCAAAAATATGGTAGGAAATTTTAGTTCATTAAAATGGAGACACAGACATAAAGAGAGGAAAGGCAATCCGAAAATTAACGGGTGGTTTCCTCCCTTGCATTCGAGGTTTCATAAAATTGGTGGAACAGAATTTACTGCTTGGGCAAATGAGCATGTCCCTTCCTACAAGCTAGAACTTGATAGCTGTAAATTTGAGCATGTCAAATTTCAAGGATGGAAGAAATTACCAAATAATAGGTGGGAAGTTCTTTTGACCCACATGCAAATGGTATAATTTTTTCAGCTCATAATTATTTCTTTATTAATTACTACAGCCATCTATAAAAAATTGAAGTCTGTATTTGCTACTGAAAAATGTACTCCAAATTTTTGCAGGTTGAGTTAGCCAACATCCTTGATATGTATTATGAAGACAGATACACCATCCCAGAGAAAAGGCTTGCTGGTGGTTTGGTTGCAGATTTGCCCAAAGTATTGAAGAGTAAGGTATCAAGTTAACATAGAATAAGTTTTAGTTGGTTTGTACCTGGGTTTGTACATTTTACAAACTTTTTCCTTTTGGCTGTTTTTTCTACATATTTCATCAATGCTAAGTAAACTAGTCAATTTTATTGCAGAGTTCTTTTTGGTGGAAAACATTATCTCTAGTGTTTTTTGCTGGAGGCATTCTGCTTTTACTAAATGTTCTAGTCCAACTATTTCATTTCCACCCATATAAGGGGAGGAAGCCTCTTGTTGAAAATTGTACACTTTCTGAAGGAGACTGCTTTGAGCATCTGGCTTTGGAGATAGCTGAGGTATTTATAGATGCATTTGTTGTTGTTTTGGCATTTTCCTCATTTTTTAATATAATATCTCACACTTTTCCTTTTTCTCAATACTTGGATTCTTTAATTAAAGGTGGAAAATCTCTGCTGCCTGCTTATTGAAAAAGTCAAAGAGACCCTTGGATGGTCTGGTAGTGTAACAATTGAACCAGGTTTTGGTGTGTGGACTGGAGAACTTCCTACTTACTTGAAGAAGATGATTGGCACCCCTTCTACCAAAGAAGGTACTTCTTGCATTAGTGAAGCTGCAATTACCACAATGTGGGATGGAGATGATTCAACTCTTGCAGAATTGGCTAGAAGTGGATCCTCGCCATCTGATGAAAACAATGCCGATCCACATACGGCAATAGCTGAAGATATTTGTAGTTATCAGGTACTTTTTTCAGGAAGACATGTTCCCTTATCGGGTTGGAACAGTTACATAGGATTTTCTTTTCCCATTTTGGTCAATGTTACATGGGATTGAGGTGGCTACTTTTGTGAACAAAGGAAATTTTGGTTAGAGAAAAAGAAATAGCTTGCTCTGTTCTCTGATGCCTTCTGAAAAGTCCCAGTGGAGGGTCCTTCTTCTAAACACCCCTGGTTGGACTACCATACCAATTTGGTGAACAATGTCTGATGTTGATCCTTATGATGTGAACCAGTCAGCTGGCTTGCCCTGGCATAGCTTAAACCGAGAGTATGTCTGAACCCATGTCATCTGCCAGTTAGATGGCAGACAAGGCTTCCATGCTTGTCGTTACTGTTTGTGAATTGGTTGGAAAGAAGTCAATGCTAGAAGCAATTAAATTAAGTACACTTGAACAAGCTTTCTTTTTTATCATTAGCTTGCTTTCTTATGATCATAGTTACAGGTGGTACTTTCAAGGGATGGTAGCATAGTCGGATTCATGCCAACCAGCCGTGTGGCTGTTAACCACTGGGCTAGCAATCCTTTGTCAGAATCTTTGTACAAAGGAAGAAAGCTGTCTCCTGGTGAGCCTAAATTTTTTCATTTGTGCCAGCTTACTCTAGACCGAACCTTGATGCTTACTGAATTGGGTTTCTCCAAACAGGACTATTTGAACCTGCCCTTAAGATCTCGCGACCAGCTGATGCTGTCGAATTAGAATTGCTGATGTCCACAAATTCAGCAATGAGGTTTGCATTTGCTAGACCTGTTCAATGAATGCATTTTATGTATCTCTGCTTTTCTCTCAATTTTGTATATTTGAGATTGAACCGAAGATAAGTTGTTCTCTAGTTGTTCATTGCTGATAAAAAAAGGGACTATGACATTATCATGCTTTATTATATTGTTATTTGACAATCCCTGAGATGGAGATATAGAGGCTTCAATGAAGGATTCAAATGCCGAGGTTCCATACTTTAAGACATGTCACTTTAAGTAGCAGTTCTGGCCAAATGAAACTTAAGATACAGACTGGGACACTTAAAATCTTGGTTTGGTTCACGTAAGCAGTGGAAAACAAATGTGAGATCAGGTATGCACTGTTTCAAAATTATACGTAAGAAGCATAAGAAGAAGCAAACAATTTCTGTGTAAAGTGAATAGGATAGTTTTGGAAATGAGGGTATAAGTTATTAGGAGTTTACAAGGAACTTGTAAACTATAGTCAACATCAACATCAACGCCTGCACAAGGATGGAATATACGTAGATAACGTATATTCTTGAATTTTTACATTTATATTATGGAGGTACCTCATATTTACGATTATCAATAGCTCTGGTTTGCCCACGCGCAAATCTAAAAATCTTAACGAGGGTCCATTAAAAATCCATTATGCATATTTTTCTTAATTGGATATACAATAAGCTCAACAAGTCATTAGCAGATGCAAGTTCTCTCATTAAGAAAAATCAGTTCAATATAATATAATATTGAAACAACAATCATACGTCCATACATTGTGTAATGTGATAATATGTATGCGTGTAATGTACATGAGACTGAGAATGGGGGTTGCACGTGAATTTGCAGGCACACAGGCATATGTAATTGTTAGAGCTGAGTAGGGGTAAGAGAAACCCGAGTTCGGCTAGCTTGATGTATTTACTATTTACAACTCGAGCGGTGAAAAAGGCTCGTTTGGTCCCTTAAACTCAGGTTCTCTCTAATTCGAGTTGAATTCTAGCTGAAAGCTTCCATCGTAGGCAGGTAAATATTATCGTCTTCTATGAAAACACTATATCTCAACCTTATCATTTAGAAAAGGCGTCGAAACAGAGGTCAGAAAACATTGCTTAGCTGCAATCTATTTCACTATAGCACAGCCAAATGTGAAAAGGAAAAAGAAAAGGAAAGGAAAGAAGCAGGACAACCACAAGTGTCTTCCTATCAACCTGCATTGCTTTAAGAGGAATTTATTTTAATGCTCGGCCCCAATTTTTTAATGCTCTCAATATTTTCATTAAAATAATGCCTGTGAGGACCGTGCGTAAATATGTGCACGGCCGCTGTGAGCGTTGTATTGATTTAACTAAATTGGAAGAACGACAATAAAATTACTTGCAAAAATAGGAGAACAAAATGATTTCACATAACTGGGAACTGAGAAAGGCAATATGTTGTACTTATGGAAGGTGAGTCCCTTCAATTGAAAAACAAAAGAGGCTTCCTTTCAATCAATAGAGGACGTACACGAGAACATTTAGAGGGGTAGAAAACAAGGAAAAAGGTCCCACACCAGTAAGCAATGGAGCTTGACAAGGCTGAAACAGGACGCAGTTTTTTCTCCTCTTACATTTTGTATGAATGACATTTCTGTAGATAAATAAGTCATTCTCAAACAACCAACTGTGCCTGGAATCAATCTCTTCAAAAAAAAAAAAAAAAAAAACACTAAAAAAAAAAACACTACTGTTCCTGTTTCTGACATTTGGATATGTTATCATAATAAGTGTCGTGGATCAGACAATCTACTCCAGCTAGAACAACGGCTTTTGTCTCAGTATTTCCTTCAAGTTGCAAACATCCGAAGCCATTGCCTTTCTGTCCATGATTAAACACTGATGGGAGACCAGTATTACAATATTCACATTGATGTGACAATAAGATAAGCTAAAAATATTCTGCCAGTGCATCTTCCTTAAGCCTGATCCTTTCAGCTCAACTTGAACATACACAGTGTCTCCAAATAGATGAAATAACTGTCAGCTATGATGGAAGAGTTAAATTAGTCGACTTCTTCCTTCGTTTATTTTTTTTAATTTTTCCTTTGAAGCCAAACTGCCGTTTGATACTCTTTTTCCATGCTTTCTTATGCTTCTGATAGATAAGCATGGCTGCACGTGCATCCTCAATCTGAAAACAGCAATTCATGATAAGCCCAAATGTCTCTGCATGCTTCATCTCAATGAAATTAACAGCACAACCATGACAGTCAAACAGTCAACTGTGAACATTTTTTATGGATGAGGCTCAAGAATCCAGCCGAGCATCCAAATTCTGCTTCTGCATGTGCCAGTCCACTCCGGGACACACTTTCATTCTCTATAATGCAGAAGATGTTTAGATTGCGCTGGGGAAGAAGTCCCCATTGTTTTAGATGGTCAAATGGTGAAATGTATCAATTCCAACATAAATGATCAAATGCTTCCGCATTTTGATTGTTTATGGCAGCTGTGGTCATTACTTTATGCTAAAAATGAAAAAGAATCAATTAAATTATATTTATTGGTATATGATTCTTAAAAGTCGGAACATCTTCCCCCTTACTAACCCCGAGCATTGGGCATTGAAAGGTAAGGGAAGGTGAAAGGATCCTCCTCCGTGTTTCTTTAACAGGGTGGAGGGTGGAGGTGGGGGCCACTCCTTCCATCTCTGCCAACCTTGTTGCACAACACAACACCAGGGGAAGGGGAAGTGGACAATTTCCTTTTAAAAGTTTCTCGTTTTCAGTTAAATAGATAGGGATAACATGAAAGACTTTAATCCATTTCAGCAAGGAGACAAACAGGTGAATGAAACAATTTCAGAAAACCAAGGCTTCGAAATAATATTGGCATTTTTTAGGGAGTACAAAACCCGTTATCTTGTAAACACCTGTCAAGTTTTCTTTTTTGAAAGTTAAAACAACACCTGGCAAGTTTTTTTTTTTTTTGAAAGTGAAAACAACACCTGGCAAGTTTAATTATAGAAATAACATTTTCTTAATGTATAAATGATGCCTTTCAGTTAAAGTGTAAAAATATATGTTTATTCACCTAATAAAATTACATCACTCCATTGCCACTGCTAACTAATAATACAGATTCTTTCCTCAAAAAAAAAAACAATAATACAGATTCAAATGAGGGAAGTTCGATCCAGTGTTTCAATTAGGTAAGAGGGTGTCGTTATCAGATCATAACCATTACTCGGCAATAGGAAGAGGTATTGAAATAAGGTCATTGCTCCTGCTACAACATTAGTAACCTCCCCTGTAATGCCATTCATCTACCTTGCTTATCTTTATGATGCATGGGAGGTTAATGTTGATTAGGTAAAAACTCAATTACTATTTTAACACCTGAATCAATTTTTTCTTTTTCTTTTGAGAGAATACCTAAATCAGTTATTGATCTGAAGGAAAGGCCACATGCACATCAAATGAAGGTAATTTGTTGAACCTTTAGATTTTTATTTTTTAAAGGAACCTCTAAATAATTTATTGCAGACACGAGACAAAAGAAGATGACAGCTTGAGCTGCCATATTTATCTTTTCACCAGTCTTGACTCTTGTGCAAGGATATGGACAAACTCAAGACAGGTAGACTGGGATATTGGTTGAAAGAAGAAACCAAGTCAGATGCTGCTCAAATTAAAATGCTCGAGTTTTTAGGAACCTAACTTGGTTAAGGTAAAGGCCACTTCAACTACACAGACAAGATTCTAGAGCATTGCATGAACAGAAAATCACAAAAAAAAAAAGGTCTAGGTTATTGGAATTGGATTAATGTAGTTTCCCTGCTGTTTGATGCAAGCTAAAACGTGTAATTGTCATTAGGTTCAAGTGTTCTTCTTTGGTCATAAGAGTATCTTGTTCAAAACATTTACATCAAAATCTCTAAACAGGCACACTTACTGAACAATGCTCCTTCTGTTGAATCTTGACACCAAGGAATTCAGCTGCAAGGTCCTTAAGTGCTCTCTTTCGGCCACCTTTACTGCATTGGCCACACAAATTGTAATAATAGGGAAGACAACTGAAATTTTCCAGCATTTGAAAATATTTTTTACTACAAGAGAATCTCTTGTACAGGACAGGAATCCTGACATTGTATTGGTTCCGTTGGTAAATGCTTTAATCTATTTGGGAATGCAAAGACCAAAATGGACCTCAAGATCCATTTTAGATAGGAGAAAAAACATCCTTAAGGGTGGTATCAACAGTTTGCCAGATTTGTTACAAATCATAGGCTTTAAAGTTAACACGAAGAAGTGTGGTTTATTAATCCATATGAAAATGAATAACTAGCAAAGTAATATGAAAGTCAACAAGATCCAAGGTACCGAAAGGAATATGAAGAAATCTTAATTAGCACTACTCAAGAAAAGGGGCACAGAAAAATACCGCAGAAAAGGTTGATAGTCTGACGTGTCCCTTGTATCCTCCTTGGGGTGACTCAATAACAAAGCCTGTTTAGAGCCCCCAATGGATTAGTGTTTAGACAACTTACCCCAGCTTGACCAAACTTTAAGGGCTGAATATAAAACATTATTATACCTTGAGATCATTCTGTAAAGCATGTCCCACCAGTATCCTTGTTTTCAAAATCTCAGCTACTTCCTTCTGAACGGTCAGAAAATTCTTAGCTGCAAATATAAACTTTCACACATCACAGCTAGCAATTGTTGCTCTGTTCACTTACAGCTCATACAGAATATATGTGAGCAACGCACCAAATTAAGCCTGAAGATTTTGAGAAAAGAGGTATCTGTCTACCTTTCCTCAAGTGGTAAGGATGAATGCCACTTATTTTTGAACGGAAATCAACAACCTGCTCCATGGGGCGGACAAACTCATCATATAAGACATTTCCCCATGCATTCACCTGCAAATGTGGGAAAAGAACCAGACTAAACTATAAGACCTTTCCTCAAGTGGTAGGTATGAATCCACAAAGATGCTTACCATGCCAAAATGATCTACTTATATAAAATTGGTAGACAAGCACCCAAATCTCATAATTTGCATCATTGATACAAACCAGACTAAAATATCGACAGAGCAAAAGAACACAAATTCTCCATCTTAGATTGCCAGGGGTACAGAATGGTAATTTTACACCTGTACAAGTCCTAGGCGCCATTTATTGTTTAGTGTTAGAAGTGTTCTTTCATTTCTAGAGCTGTTTATCACGTTTAAGTGTCTATTGGGTTCTTTTAACATGTATTTTTGACTTGATTGGAATTTATTTAAGGGTCAAGGGGTCATTCCTGAACCCTAAGACAGGCTGTGTGCCTTTTACAATTCTCATCTTTCTCTATCTATTTTTATTCTCTCCAAAACCTCTTCTTTACATTGGGTCATTTAACTATGTAAGTGTTGTCCCTCTTAGGGAAGTCCAGTCTATCTTATAATAAATTTCATGAAAACGATTTGTCCCAGTTTCATGTAACTCTGGCTTCCACTTTGAGAGACATGAGGTTTTTAATTGAAGATGAGCAATGTAGTCATGTCTAATGGTGTAAGCGCACCTAATGATCTCGGAAAAATAAATTAATGCAAGGACGGAGACTGTTTTGACTTCCAAGAAGTGTAGCAGCTCTATAATGAAGCAATGAACTTCTCTTCATCACTTTTCAGATTTTTTTTTTGTTGAAGAGTCACTTTTCAGAATTTTGACTTATACAACAATGAAATCTGTGCAGTTTTGACGAAGAGAAGAACAGAAGATGAAGGGAAGAAAAGAGAAGAAGAAGAGAGTTCCCGTGTGGAGGGAAAGAGGTCAGAGAGTCTGAACAGACTCATGACCTAATCTTACTGATATAAGTTGCAGTAAACAGTAAATCACAAATATGCCACTGCATGGCCTATTCTGGAATTAAAAACAAATAACAAATAAGCACTAACATGTGTGCTGAATCAGAAGTAAATAAACAACTTAAAAATAATAATGACTTACTTCTAGAGACAAAATTACTAAAATACCCCTGACTTGTAACAAAATCAGTGTGCTACACTTTATATTGTATCAAAGCAGTAGATATAGCCTAAACATCTTCACACCTCCACTCTTTCATAAACAACGCCCACAAGAAACACCCTATGAAACCTAACCTAAATTAATCCTCCCAAAGCTCCATCCCAGCTTCATGCTTGCTCTGTGGAGTAGATCATTGTTTCGGGTGCACTTGCTTATATGTCAGGTATGCTATCATGAATTTTTCCGATTGTTCTCTTGTTAGTGAGTCAGTTGACTAAACAACCACCTTTACTAACCTTTTCCCCTTCAAACTATGTTTTTCAGGACTTGAAGAATAAGATGATTGGTAGGAGAAGAAATGGGGTTGGGATCTATTATCTTGATGAGCAGCACAGTGTCATGACACCACAATAATAAAGAACACCTTATCAGTGGCATCTTTGGTTGGGCACCCATTTCCTGCCAAAGTAAGATCCATTCATCCTTCTTCTCCTCAATGTTAGAGAACAGTCCCACATTACTGTCACGATTAACCTCCTCAAAAAAACAACAGTCCCACATTGAAATACGAGAAGAAAAATTCCTGGCTTATTAGTGGCGAACAGACTTCTAACCTCAGCTAGTCATTTTGGGATAGACCGGGACCCAACTTTACATTATATCAGACTGGGTACTTGTACATAGGCCTCCACCCATATTGTCCATGTGTAAAAGCCCAAAAGAAGGCCCACACATGAGGGGGTGTTAGAGAATAGTCCCACATTGAAATACAAGTAAAAAAGTTCTTGGCTTATTAGCAGGAAACAAGCTTCTAACTTCGGCTAGTATCATAGGATCGAGCTATCATTGGATTGAGAAAGTTGACAAGTATCATAATGTATCTTTTCCAGCTAGTAGTCAAAGAAGCCATTTATTTGAGTTAGTTCATTTCGATGCCTAGAACCCCTTTAAGGTGCTGAGTATTTTTAATTAAAGCATTTTTTATTGTTCACAGATATTACAGCCAATGAGTGCATTCTATTAGATGCAAGGCCAAAGGGACCATTGAGAGTTATAAAGCTCCACCCATAATAGAGGTTACACTGGAACATATAGGGTAAATTCCTTTTGTATTTCTTTTTCACCAGCAGTCCTATTGAGTACATTCAGCATCCTGCTTTTTGTGGTTGCTAGAAGCTCTAACCAGGTCGACACAAAAATGTACTTTTGTGTGGAGATCTTCATGAAGTCCTTGAAGAGCAACTGTTGAGTAGGTAGCTCAAGGGGTGATTGGTAAGGTACACATTTACAAAGCAATTCATGGTTAAAATAACAGAGCCATAAAGCATTTTTGACAAATCAGTTTAAATACTCATGGACTGCGACTTCTCTTATAGCTTTTGTTATTGTTGTTTGATTGAACTCTACCACCTTAGTAGTACTATCTGAGGAGTATTTTGGTGTTGATTGTGTATATAGAGGATTTTTTCTTTGTGGTAATTATGGAAGGGGTGTAGAAGAGGGAAAAGAATATTTCAAGCGCAACTTTCATAAATTTAAGACCAAAGACGGCAATTGTAAGTAATAGTCACAACCGCTTGAGGGAAAGAAAGGGCGGCACTGTGATAAGGGGTGCAACTTTCCCATGCCAAAATGCACAACGTTCATGTGCGGACATGCGCAAGACGGCTCGGCGGGGGCGGACACACACATACATGTGCATGGACAACCAACCAACCAGCATGCACGCTTGGCCAAACGTGCATGCACGACTTGAACTTAGATGCGGGCACGGAGGCGCATACGCATCTACCAGGTTCGGACGCACGCTTGGGGCTGCTCGCACACGCACGCCTGAAAACGGAGTTGGGATCCCGCAACTCCTTGCATACAACTACAAGGAGCAACCACACGCATTTGGCGGATGACGTGACACTTCGTGGATGATGTGGCACTTGCATGACGTGGCGCACGACGTGGCACATGACTAGGCTTGTGATGTGGCAAGTGTGAGTTGGCAAGCACATGGGATAAGTGCTTGCTAGTTGGCAACAACTAAGAGAGTTGGTGGTCAACAATAAGTTGGCAAGTACATGGGATAAGTGCTTGCTAGTTGGCAACAACTGGGATAAGAGTTAGTGGGCAACAATCATAGAGTTAGTGGGAATCAATCAAATGGGTTGTGAGTTGGCATGAGTTGGCATTGGTTGGCAAACACTTAGAGAAGTGCTTGATAGGTGTCACCAACCATGGGAGGTTTTGTAATCTATAAATAGCTTGTAGAAGAGTTTGTAAATCACTTCACTTAACTTCACTTCACTTGATTCATTCAATCAATTGAAGTTTTCTTTCTTCCCAAATTCGAGTCCTCCTTTACGCTTGTGTTTAGAAAGAGTTCTAGCACTAAAAAACGGAGTGTTTTGTGCTAAACTTCTTCAGAGAGGGACTTGGACTTAGCATCTAAAGATCGGTGCTTTGAGAATCTAGGAGGCTGGTATCGCCAGCGGGACGTTACTAAAGATCAAGATTGTGCTTTGCATAATCTAGCGACGTGTTTTGCAAATCGGGTAAGCGGTATTAGGCGGGAATCAATCCATTGACAATTTCGGAGGCAGAAAACGTTCAACTCAAAGGTAAGGAAAAAATGTCTAAATCTGAACTTCGTTTTTCTTCTATTGAAGATAGAATTGAGAAGGTGCTAGTTGTTCTGGATTGGAAGAACTAGTAAATGAAAACCTCAATTCTGGAAATGGAAGCCTAAAAGCGGTTAAATCGTTGGAGGAAAACGTCTATAGTGCTATGGCGGTGTTCCGAGGAAACCTAGATGAGGTGATGAACGATATGAAGAACGAGATGGATGAATTACGGACGAGACTTGCATAATTAGAGCGTATTATAGCTAACGGAGGTGCAAACACGAATGGAGCAACAAGCAAGATCAAAGTGCCCGGATCGGAAATATCAGAAATAGATAACATTAGAGAAGTAAATTTTTGTATGTACTCTCTAATTGTGCCTTCTTGTTTCAAAGCTTTCAACTCCTTTCGAGCTTGATATTCCACATCCTCGGGGAAGAATTGCGTCTTCAATTCTTTCTTGAAATCATCCCACGTCCTTATGGTTGAAGTGTCGGATCCCTCATCTGTAGCCCTTCTTCTCCACCACAGTAGAGCATCATGAACAAGGAACATAGAAGCGTTACTTACGTTTTGGCTCTCACTGAGATTTGCAGATCGGAAGTACTGCTCTATTTGTCATACGAAATTGTCAATGATTTTGGGATCTCTTACCCCATTAAAAGGCTTTGGTTCATGCACTATAATCTTGTTTGTTGCTCCATTCGTGTTTGCACCTCCATTAGCTATAACACGCTCCAACAATGCTAGTCTCGTTCGTAATTCATCCATCTCGTTCTTCATATCGTTCCTCACCTCATCTAGGTTTCCTCGAAACACCGCCATAGCATTATAGTCGTTTTCCTCCAACGATTGAACCGCTTCTAGACTTCCATTTCCAGAATTGAGGTTCTCACGTACTAGTTCTTCCAATCCGAACAACTAGCCTCCACCTTCTCAATTCTATCTTCAATAGAAGAAAAACGAAGTTCATTTAGACATTTTTTCCTTACCTTTGAATTGAATGTTTTCTGCCTCCGAAATTGTCATTGGATTGATTCCCGCTTTGATACCAGTTGTCACGCCGCTAGATTATGCAAAACACAATTTTGATCTTTAGTAGCGTGTGGCCTAGCCTCCACGTTTTCTGCCTCCACGTTTTCTGCCTCCGAAATTGTCATTGGATTGATTCCCGCTCTGATACCGATTGTCACGGCGCTAGATTATGCAAAGCACAATCTTGATCTTTAGTAGCGTGCGGCCTAGCCTCCAAGTCCGTCTAGATGCTAGTCAGCCTCTCGGAAGAAGTTTAGCACAAAAACACTCCGTTCTTAGTGCTAGAACTCTTTCTAAACACAAGCAGAAAGGAGTACTCCGAATTTGGGAAGAAAGAAAACTTCTATTGATTGAATGAATTTAGTGAAGTGAAGTGAAGTGATTTACAAACTCTTCTACAAGCTATTTATAGATTACAAAACCTCTCATGGTTGGTGACACCTATCAAGCACTACTCTAAGTGCTTGCCAACCAATGCCAACTCATGCCAACCCATTGATTCCCACTAACTCTATGAGTTGTTGCCAACTAGCAAGCACTTATCCCATGTACTTGCCAACTTATTGTTGACCACCAACTCTCTTAGTTGTTGCCAACTAGCAAGCACTTATCCCATGTGCTTGCCAACTCACACTTGCCACATCACAAGCCTAGTCATGTGCCACCTCGTGCGCCACGTCAAGCAAGTGCCACATCATCCACGAAGTGTCACGTCATCCGCCAAATGCGTGTGGTTGCTCCTTGTAGTTGTATGCAAGGAGTTGCAGGATCCCAACTCCGTTTTCAGGCGTGCGCGCGCGAGCAGCCCCAAGCGCGGGTCCGAACCTGGTAGATGTGAATGCGCCTCCGCGCGCACATCTGTGAGTTCAAGTCGTGCATGCACGTTTGGCCAAGCGTGCATGCTGGTCGGTTGGTTGTCCATGCACACGTATGTGCGCATCCGCCCCCGCCGAGCCGTCTTGCGCATGTCTGCACATGGACGTTGCGCATTTAGGCATGGGAAAGTCGCGCTACGTATCACACTGTCTCAAAATACATTGCAGAACTATATAATGAGTATTGACAGGAGAAAATTAAAAAGTGGTTGGTTGGAGAGCTAGCTCCACAGTGACGAGAACAGACAGTTTTTGCAGTTGGTGTTGTGAGCCAATATATAACAAATTCAAAGTAGTCCAATTTCCTGGCAGTATAACATATTTTGAAGTATATAAAAAAGAGGTGCAAGCTTGGCATTGCTCTACCGATCCTATGAACATGCTCAAATAATGGGAAATTCGGATCCTATGTTGGATGAAAATCTGATCGTCTTTCTCAGGACATTTTGACTTTGTAGGTGGAAATTTGGTGAATTTAGAAAAGAAAGAAGCAGAATATAGTGGCCCCCAGTGAGGAGGCAAAGCACAAGCAATGGCTCGAATAGCAAGTGAGCTTATGTAGGTCAATCCTGGGTTTGTCGAGTTGGTGATTGATGCTTCTATGCCTATAGAGATCTGGATATGATAATCAAGAGCTGTTATATTTATTACAAAGAATCTAGTATATTATGAAAGGACCAAAGATGTTGAAGCTATTCGCCACTTCATTCTTACTGCAATCATACGTGGAAAACTCAACTACCACGTGGTCTATAAATCAACAGAGAAATGAGCTTTTCAAAAAATTTACAGCGTAATAAGTGTGGTTTTGGTTTATGTTAAAAGTTTTAAAGGCTTAAGGTGATGTATAAATGTTGTCTCGGGTATATTCCATGGATGATATGGAAAGAAAGGAACAGTAGAGTCTTTCATAATATTGCAAAGCCATGGAAGGAAATTAGCTTCAGTATTCTGAAACAAATAGTAGGGTGGCGGAAAAATCAGAGTATATTTCAAGGAGTGGATAGTGGGACTATATGGCCCTCGTGGACTGACCATGCAAGGGAACATAACAGCAACATGACACCTATCCAGGCCTGGCTTCCTCCTCCGGATTCCTCCTATAAGCTTAATTTTGATGGCTCCTCAAAGGGTAATCCAGGGCTTGCAGGCATCGGTGGACTCATCAGAGACTCTAGCGGTAATGGCCTCCTTCGCTATGCTGGTCCTATTGGTGTCGCTGACTCAACCACTGCAGAGGCACTTAGCCTCCTACAAGGTTTGAAATGCTTCCAAAACTTGCGACTCCCTGGACCTCTTCGTGTTGAAGGAGACTCAAAGGTGCTCATTGCTTGGTGCAAAGGGGACTGCAAGCCACCATGGAGACACAGATCTACCGTACTCGAGATAAGGGACTTATCATTTTCTGTTTCCAGTTGGAATCATGTGCTTAGGAGTACCAATTGTAAAGCCGATGAATTGGCAAATCAAGGAGTCCATGAGCAACAACTCGCTATATGGACTCCATAACTGTCTAAGTGTAACCCTGATTCAGGGCGGTAAATTTTGACAATGAAATGAAAAACACAACTTTCATAAAAAATTAAAAAAAAAGGCTTACAAGGGTACTGTATCCCCTTTATGCATTTTTATCCTATTCAGGTTTGTCCCATGAAAGTGTTGTTTCAGTTACAATTTTTAGAATTTTAGTCTCTTCAAGCATTCTACTAAAGTGGATTTTTTAAACTGTTCATGTTTGTTCCTGAACCCTAGCATAGTTTCCATGCCTTGCACACTTATCCATCTCTCTGTTCACTTCTCTCTATAAAACCTCTTGTTAAATTATACCAAAAAAAAACCATTCTCAAAAAACAAATACAGGTAAGAAAATATAATTTTAGTGGGATTCCAATCATCTCATTATTTTCAATTTTTTAGATTTCCTTGTGAAGCTGAGCATAGCTCAGTGGTAACACAGAAAAAATTGTAGTCCCACATGATTTGGAATCAATCTCTCTAAAAAATAAAAAATAAAATAAAATAAATAAAAAACCTTAAGGGGCTCCTTTACATCAGCAACTTGGAGTAACACACTGTAGCTAAAGAGCCTAGGTTGGCATTAGCAGATCTTGGAATACAAGTCCAATTTACAACAAACCATAAAGGAGAGTGACCAATGCCTCTTGGGAACCTCACCCTTCTACCTAAACCAACCAATAACATTACTGGAATTCCGTCCACTCAAAATAAATCAACAAAACAAGAGTCCAAGACATGCAATTCATGCCTCAGACCCTGAATATCTTCAAAAGTGGAATCAAATATGCCAACAGACCTACATAAGAGGCCAAATTTTTACTTGATAATGGCAGAAACAACAACTAAATCCAAGAGTCAGGCTACCAGGGAGGGGCCACCAAAATTCACCTTTAGAACACCATCCATAGGTGTGGTCCAAATGACTGAACTGGACTTTTGACCAACCATGCAAAGTCCTACAACAAAATGTTGCAAGGCAACACCACTTAAAACTCTCAAATTCAATAAGGGAACAGAGCCATATTGTTTTGATACCATCAACACCCTCCAGCATAACATGCAGTTAAAATTCATAGTTTTGCTCAAGACATATTCCCCAAGGGATAACACAAACTTTGCATATAATCTTTCCACATGAAGCAGAGGAACCAGGTGAGCAGACAAAAATATGAGATCACAATAGAGGCATTCGAACAGCTCAAGAACCGACTCCACATCTTCCAAGTGAAAAAAGGCATTGCATTAGCAAATGACTGATAGATACTTCAACATCTTTTTTTTTTTTTGAATGTTGATAGATACTTCAACATCTTAGAGTTTATATTGGTCCAAGATTGTATTGCTTCTGATCATATGATCTCTGAAACATTTGGTGAGAATTTTTCCATGCAGCACGCTGCAAATGAAGAATTTCTTCTATATGTAATTTAACTTTTAATTGAATATTGAATTGAGGGTCGACTAAACCACTAACAATATTCTTCAGTGACAGCAATCTAATCTGACCTCTTGTGTCTGTGTCTCACCTGTATCTCTCTTCCTCTTTGCTCAAACTTCTGTCTAAATTATTTTAGCCAAGAGCTTGTAACAGATACTTTACAAATATAACCAATTGCTGTTGCATATTATTAATTCTCAAGTGAAATGATCTTGAATGACAGTCACAGCAGTGATGAATAGATTATTCCAAACTTTCCTCACATACATGTCCCTAGAAGCACTTTATTGTGTGCTCCATAATGGTACAGAGATGTACTGATATACATAAAAAATCTATGCACAAAATGTTTCATTTGGGCAAGTTGGGATACATGAACCAGGTTTAGACAATACATGGGGAATGAAGTGCCAAAAATTTACATTCATTTTGATGAATTGGGAAAGTTGGGATACATGAACCAGGTTTTTATACAATACTTGGGGAAAGAAAGTGCAAAAGATTTACATTGATTTTTATGGATCCATGTAGAAAGTTGTAGATGAACGTTTTGGTGTAGTTAATACATACAATCCACCAGAAGATGACACAATAGCAGTGAAGGGCAAAAGAAGAACAATGAAACAAATAAGAAGTAAGACAAAAGAACAAATGAGACTAATGAGAAGCAAGGCAAAACGACGACAATTCTATATCCAAAGCCATGAGATCCAGAGTATTGTTAAGCGCAAATAATAACAAAAGGTGAGGATGGAGAGTAGTAAACTGGTTTATGAACGGAAATAAGTAACAATCACCACTGAGATGCGTCCAAGTGCACTCTTGCTCCCAAGAACACTGACACCAACCATTTCGCAGTCCATAGCAACTTCATCAGTTAAGCTGCAAAATGTTGAATTACAATTATGGTCAACTGCTTTAAGTTAATGCTATATGGTGGTATTATCAAAGCTTTAAGTTAACGATAAGAAAATGACATGTATGGTCCAAAGCAATTATGTTGAATTCTACACATCTCATGTGCTCACCCTTGTCTCTCTTTCTGATTTGATCCCTTATCACATTCTGTCATTCTTCATGCAATGAGAGAAAAAATATTGATCCTTCAATTTTCTACCCACGCAAATTATCTAATTGACCTATAAATATAATGGACAGCATTGCAATTGAATTTCATATGGTCAACTGAATTTGTGGCCCAGCACAGTTCAAGCGAACGACTAAAAAACCAGCAGACCTAACTATAGATAGCGTGGGAGTCTTAAGCATATGCAAGCATTTCGAAGTTCACCTGCAATCAGCATTCAACGGAGCAAGCGTAGATACTGGAATGTCTGGCTTCGAATCCTCTCTCTCTTTCCGTTTACCTGCAGGTGGCAAAGAATCTCAATATAAATAAATAAATAAATAAATCTTTGAAGACCAACAGTAAGAGAATTCGGACTGAAGCACATAAAAGCAAAAGAGCGAAGCTTGTTACCTAATACAGATTCATGGGTGTCACGGTCAGATTCAACTAACGACGTTCGAGCTTCTGATCGTCGGTTTTTCAGCTTCTGCTTAATGAAACATAAAAGAGTGAGAAAACTTGTAAAAGAGAGCATTTTCTCACTCGTCACATAAGGAGCGAAGAGACCTCTTGCAGCTGAACCCAATTCGGATTTAGTGATTGACTGCGATTCGTGATTAACGCTTCCGCGCCCATTCCCGATATCGGCTCGTTTGTTGCGCTTTGTCACTGCGGCTCTCTTCTTTTCGAGTTTCCGTACTTCTTATGTCTCCTTTGCGCATCAGCACCAGACGACCGCAGTGTCACAATCTCTGCACAATGACCTCTTGCGACAAAGCAGACACGAAGACGTACCGCAGGCAAAACGAAGTTCAGTCTTTAGACTGAGCCGAGCCGAGAGAGTAACCCTTGATCGCCAAACGGCTTCTTCCGCCAAGTTATTACGCGCTCAGAAGGATGGCAACGGTTCGGGCGCCGGCCGCTTAAACCCTAAAATGGGCTCCAGGTGTGGAGAGAGGTTTATCTATAAAAACCGGTCGCAAGTCGGACCGGAGATGAGTTTTGATTAAAAAAAAAAACGACCCAGTTTATGTATATTTAAGTAACAAAAACAATTAATAGAAGTATAGTCTAAGACATTTCATTTTAAAGCATGGGTTTTGCAATCTTTGACAAACCCAAGAGGCGATTCATTACCAATGTCCTTGGACCCAGTTTTTATAACCCAGTTTGTTTACCTGGAGGAATCGAAGGACTAATTAGGAATCAGTTGGGTGACATTCTCCTTACTTTTGTTGGACCAATTGGTCAAACCGACCCACCACCGCCGAAGTTAGACGTCTATTGCAAGAGTTGAAATATTTTCTGAATTACTGTTTCCCCGGGCCACTATGTTGAGATGGATTATTTAGTCATCATTCAATGTAGGAAAGCCACCATAGAGGATCCGCTCAATTGTCAATGAAATTCGTAATTTATCTCTGTGTTGTTGTTTGTTGGACTCGTATACTTAGGAGTACTAATGGTAGAGCTGATGTTCTTGCTAAGCAAGGGGTTTATTAACAACACTGTTATTTGGACACCTTAGCTACTCTTGTAATGCCTTCATGTACTCTGATTTTTTTCTATATACTCCAAATACTATGTTGAGACTATGGACACGGGCATATGGGTTTGCTTTTAGATTTTACCCAAAAAGCCTTATACCAATAGAAATGTTGTTATCTCCTATAAACCTATGATTTTCCCTACTTTTAACCAATGTGTGACTTTGTTTAGCATAACTAATCTAATAAAAATTGTGATGACCAACTATTTTAAAGCAAGTTTTAACGCGCAAATGGTTGAAAATCTGGTTGATAAAATGATTGAGCACGATTTACTCCACAATGAACTAAGCTTCCTTCAATTTAGCACTTGGTTAACAAAATGTTTATATTGTGTGTGCAAGTCCAATAGGGTTATTTTTTGTAACGTAAATCACTCAAATTTATTAGGTGATTAGCGAAAAAAACGTAATCTTTTCAATATTTGCACGGGGAAAGTGGTTGAAAAACCTTCATATCTTCTATTCTATTTCCTCCAAGTTCAATGTGGTATAAAGCAAGTAGCCTTGCCTTGCCTCAAAGGTTGACCATTCAATTCACAAAGATGATGTATTTTTTCTAAGAGATAATGGCTTCAATTACCTCTCCTTTCTCCTCAGTTTTTTTTTGTATTGTATTACATATTTCAAGTTTGGTTTGGACAGAGGTAATTTATTATTTTTATATAATGAATATCTTACAAGTGTGTATTTAGTAATAATAACTATTTGAAAATCTAAAGCCAATTTGTGGCCATGAATAAATTAGATGCTTACCCTCTTACGAAGATTGATTTTTGAGTTTAAATCTATCTACTAATACCATAGTATGTCTGTAAGCTTAAAGTTATAATGATGAAGTTTCAAGTAATGATGAAGTTTAAATCTATCAAGATGCGTGCTTGAGGCTACATACGTGTGCGCCTAAGTGCTGGGTTGCGATTCGGTGACCCCACTCATGCAACCACAGGGGAGCAAACATGCACAGCTCAAGCACCGACGTGCATAGAGACATCAAGATGCAAGTCAGACCACATGGTGCAACTTAGAGAAGGAGGAACATACATATAGTGGGTCCAGCAGCATATGATGACTACAGATGACATGACATTTGCATAACATGGCGCATGAGGTGGCACTTGACTAAGCTTGTGACGTGGCATGCATGAGTTGGCAAAACACATGGACAAGGTACTTAATAGCTGGAATGAGTTAGTTGAGATTTGAAGTCAAATAAACTCATTCAAACAAGTTTGAATGAGTTAGCTAGAGACTAGGAGGTTTTGGTTAGATCTCCCCACATATGGGGCATGTGTATACTATAAATAGTTGTGTACAAGAGCTTGTAATCACTTCATCTTTTCAATAAAATATCATTTCCTCCTAATCCTGATTTTGCTTTTGCCTTGGAGACTTGAGGGTGTTCTAGCACTTAGAAGAAAGCGACGCTGCGCTAATCTTGTTGTGGAGCCTGACTAGCAACTAGACGGACTTGGAGGCTAGGCCGCACGCTGGAAAAGACTAAGTTTTGACCTTGGTCAATCCAACGGCATGACAATTGGCATCAGAGTAAAAGATTAATCCAACGGCAAATTCCAAGACTAAAATCGTTCCAACAAAAGGTAAGGAGAGAATGTCTAAAACTGAAGTTCGTTTTTCTTCTCTTGAGGACAGAATGGACAAGGTGAAAGCGAGTTGTTTTGGAATAGGAAAACACGTTCGTGAGAACCTTCATTATAGATATGGGAGTCCAGAATTGGTTCAAGCGTTGGAGGAAAACGTTCATAGTATCATGACAGTGTTCCGGGTAGACCTAGATGAGGTAAGCAACGAGATTGACGAATTACAGATGAGATTTGCATTGCTGGAACGTATTGTAGCTAATAGAGGTGCAAACATGAATGGAGTAGTAACTAAGATCAAGGTACCTAAACCCAAGTCTTTCAATGGGGTAACAGACCCCAATACCATTGACAACTTCTTATGGCAAGTAGAGCAGTACATCCATTCAGCCAAACTCACAGATGAGGAGCAAAAGGTAAGCACCGCTTTTATGTTTCTTGTCAATGATGTTGTTCTTTGGTGGAGGAGAAGGGCTATGGATGGGGAATCAGACACCTCAACCGTAAGGACGTGGGAGGATTTCAAGAAGGAGTTGAAGCCGCAATTCTTTCTTGAGGACATGGAATATCAAACTCGAAGGGAGTTGAGAGCCTTGAAGCAAGAAGACACAATTAGAGAGTATGTACAAAAGTTTACTTCTTTAATGTTGTTCAATTCTAATATGTTTGATCAAGACAAACTTTTTTCTTTTCTTGCTGATTTGAAACCTTGGGCAGAGCAAGAACTAAAGAGGCGGGAAGTGAAGACTTTGACCTCAGCTTTGTCCACGGCTGAGAGGCTGGCGGATTATGAAAGGAAGAGAAGAGACCTGTAAAGAAGGAGAAACTTCAAGTTTGATGACAAGAAGAAGAAAGGTGAAAAAGATAAGTCCTTTAGAGGTAAGTCCTTTAGAAAAATCAGATGTTTTATTTGTGAAGGAGAACCTCTTGCTAAGGACTATCCAAAAGTAAAAGTGTTGAATACTCTTGTTGGGGAAGGAGAAGGAAAACGGAATGGGGGAGAGCCACATATGGGTTCCATGATATTACTCAATTCAGTAAGAACATGTGGTGCTAAGACTTCTACTTGATCGGTAAAGCCTAAATGAAATCTACTTTTTCTTGATTTATCATTGAATGGTAGTAAGGCGAAGGCATGGTAGATACGGGGGCAACTCATTACTTCATCTCGGAGGAGGAGGCAAGACGTCTCAAATTGAAGTTTATACAGGGACAACAACCAGATTAAGGTTGTAACTTCAGCAGCCAAGACAGTGGTTGGTGTTTCTAAAAACGTCCATGTTACCTTGGGAAAATGGGTAGGAATTCTTGATTTTACTGTTGTTCTAATAGATGATTTCAATGTAATTTTGGGGATGGATTTTTGAACAATTGTAAGGCATTTGTAATGCCATATTTGAGGCTTGTAAGGATCCTTGATGAGGGTAAGCCTTGTACACTTTTCTGAGTCACAAGTGAATGATGTAAAAGGAAAGGACGTAATGTTAACCGCCCTACAGCTTAAGCGTGGTCTTAAGTAAGGGGATCTTACTTATGTTGCAGCTCTAGTGGAAGACAAGGAAGAGAGCTCAACTCCAGTACCAAAGGAGGTCGTTGAAGTTCAGGAAGAGTTCAATGATGTCATTCCTAAGGAGTTGCTGCCCCAACTTCCCCCAAGAAGAGGTGTTGATCATGCCATTGAGTTGGAACCGGGCACCAAACCGCAAACTAAGGTGCCATACCGCATGGCACCTAAGGAGTTGGACGAGCTGAAAAGGCAATTGGGTGAGCTGCTGGAAGCTGGGTTCATTCGGTCTTCTAAAGCACCATATGGAGCACCGGTTCCATTTTAGGGGAAGAAGGATGGTTCTATGTGACTTTGCATCGATTACCGAGCACTAAACAAGGTAACCATCAACAACAAGTATATACCTTTGATTGCTTATCTCTTTGATCCATTGAAGCATGCAAAAGTGTTTTCCAAACTGGATTTGAGATCCGGATACTACCAAGTTCAGATTGCAAAAGAAGATGAGTCAAAGATCACTTGTGTAACCAGGTATGGGTCATATGAGTTTCTTGTTATGCCCTTTGGCTTAAACCAACGCCCCAGCCACTTTCTATACTCTTATGAACCAAGTATATTCACTTTTTCTCGATAAATTTGTAGTCGTCTACTTAGACGACATTGTGGTGTATAGCCCAAACCTACAAGAATATGTAAAACACTTAAAAAAAGTTTTCAAGGTGTTAAGAGAGAACTTTCTCTTTGTAAATAGGGAGAAATGTTTATTCGGATTGGAAGAAGTGTCCTTCCTTGGACATTGGATTGGCGGAAGAAGGATTTGGATGGATGAGAAGAAGGTTCAAGACATTTCCGAGTGGACCGTGCCAACAAACGTTGGGGATTGAAGAAGTTTCCTTGGCCTGGTGAACTACTATAGAAGATTCATCAGAGGATTTTCAGCAATAGCAGCACCCTTGACGGATCTCCTGAAGAGGAAGCAGCATTGGCATTGGAAAAAAAATGCCAAAATTTATTTGAGAGATTGAAGCAAGCTGTGGTGAAGGATCTCATTTTGAAGCTAGCCGACTTCAATAAGCCATTTGAGGTAATTACTGATGCCTCTAACTTTGCTATTGGGGTGTTCTTGAGTAGGATAGACATCCTATTGCATTCGAAAGTCTAAAGCTAAATAAGACAGAACAACGGTACACTGTTCTAAGAGGTAGATGACAACAATTGTTCATTGTTTACGCACCTGGAGGCACTACTTGCTGGGGTCCAAGTTCGTGGTGAATACAGACAACATTGCCTCAAGCTATTTCTTAACACAAACGAAGTTGAGCCCAAAGCAATCACGCTGGCAAGACTTCCTAGCAGAATTCGACTTCAAAATCGAGTACAAGTCTGGGAAGACCAACAATGTGGCCGATGCACTCAGCCGCAAAACCGACTTTAGAGGTGTTGCTGTTGTGACTTAGGTTAGTACCTCCATACTTGACCGAATTTGTGTTGGGCTGCAGAGTGATGCCACAACACGTCGATTTGAACAAGTTGTAATAATGGGTAAAATAAGGCGTTTTTGGGTCAGCGATGGACTGTTGTACACAAAAGGGAGGCACTCGTGAGTTCCTTGATACTTTGTGGGCTGGACATCCAGACAATAAGAGGACTATTGCACTCTTTTCTAGGCACTACTACAGGCCTAGACTTGATGCTGATGTTGAGGAGTATGTGCACACTTGTTTGTTGTCCCAACAAGACAAAGTAGAGAGGAGAAGGCCCGGTGGCCTGCTTGATCCTCTCCCCATTCTCAAGCGTCCATGGGAGTCCATGAGCATGGACTTTATTTCTGTTCTGAGACAAGTTGAAGGCCAGGGTTCCATTTTGGTGGTGGTAGATAGATTCTCCAAGAATGGGAGTTTCATAGCCGTTTCAAAAGATTGCACAGCAGAGGAGGCAGCCAAAACATTCTTGTCACATGTGGTGAATCTTTGGTGTGTGCGAGGGACAATTATAAGCGATCGAGATCCAAGATTTATGAGTAAGTTCTGGTATGAACTTTTTAAGCTGCTTGGAACTACTCTGAACTTTTCCACCAATTTTCATCCTCAAACAAACGGGGAAACAAAGTGCATAAATGCCTTGGACAGAAGTTTGCTGATTTGAAGCGGCGAGATGTTGAGTATAAGGTGGGAGACCGTGTTCTCATAAAGATGAGGCCAGAACAATTCAGGTTGCTGAGGAACTCTATAAAGGTTTGATAAAAAGGTATGAAGGACCATTTCCTATTATTCAGAAGATTGGGAAGCTAACGTACAAAGTGCAACTACCAAAGAGAATGCATATTCATAATGTATTTCATGTTTGTAATATCAAACCTTATCTTTCTGATCCGGACCTTCAAAGAATTGTAAAGCCTAGAACACCCCTTGGTGTAACAACTACTTTCACTAAGAAAACATACTATGTAATCACCCATAGAGAAGCACGCCAAAGCGGTAAGCCACACACCATTGAATTTTTGGTGAAGAGGAGAGGAGAACTAGAAAGTGAGGCTACTTGACATGAGGCAGCAGAACTTTGGCAGTTTGAATAGGAGATTGCGGCATACGAGGGGCGCACGCAGACGAGGACGTCTGCATTATGGTGGTGGGACTTGCCTATGTGCACGTGCAACGTTTTTGGAGTACGAATTTGCACAAGACGGCACAATAAGGGTGGACGCACACATTCATGCGCATGGACAACCGACCAACCAGCATGCGCATGCACATCCAACAAATCAAGATGTGTTCCTGGGGCTACGTACACGCGCGCCGAAGTGCGGGGCTGCAATTCGGTAACCCCACTCAAGCAACCGCAAGGGAGCAGCCACACACGGCTCTAGCACCAACGCACATAGAAACATCAAGATGCAAGCCAGACCACATGGTGCAACTTAGAGAAGGAGGAGAATCTTACAGTGGGTACAACAACATATGACAACATGGCGGATGATATGACAACTGACATGGGGTGGCACTTAGGCTTGAGACGTGGCATGCGTGAGTTGGCAAAACACATGGAGGAGGTGCTTAATAGCTGGCATGAGGTAGTTGGGATTTGAAGTCAAATAAACTCATTAAAACCAAGTTTGAATGAGTAGCTAGAGACTAGGGGTTTTGGTTAGATCTCCCCACATATGGGACAAGTGTATACTATAAATTGTTGTGTAGAAGAGATTATAATTACTTCATATTTTCAATAGAAGATCTTTTTCTCCTAATCCCAAATTTGCTTTTGCTTTAGAGATTTGAGCGTGTTCTAGCACTTGAAAGCGACGCTGCACTAATCTTGTTGGGGAGGCTGACTAGCAACTAGACGGACTTGGAGGTTAGACCGCACATTGCAAAAGACTAAGTTATGGCCTTGATCAGTCCAGCAGTGACACAGATAGTTAATTTGCACCCGATTATTAATTTGCGCTAGATTCTTAATTTGTGTCCCATTCTCAATTTACACCTGACTCTTACTCTGCAACCAATTCTTAATTTGCACCCAATTATTAATTTGCATCCGATTATTAATTTGCACCCAATCATTAATTTGCACCCGATTATTAATTTGCACCCGGTTATTAATTTGCACCCGATTATTAATTTGCACCTAATTATTAAATCTTGCCTTTCTTAATTTGCACCCTTTTATTAATTTACACCCGATTTATAAGAAGCATGCAAGATTTAATTTAATTCTTATTTTATGCCCCATTCTTTATTCACACCCCAATATTTTTAATTTCTACGCAGTTTGGTTCAAGGTTTAGGGTTTACCAATTCGCGAATCAGGGAGACGAAAATCCGAGTCGCACAACCATGGTTCCGGGAAAATTGGACTGTATGAGAGGGTATTTTGTCAGCACACTTAAGCTGTTTTTCTGTTTTATCCGGGTTTTAGAGTGCGAAATCACTTCGACGAGTAACGGAGCAAGGACATCTTTCGCGCCAAAACTCTGGTTGCAAAAAATCGGCCAAACCCTCGTTTTACATTTGGCAAGATGTTACCCTCGCCGACTCCTAATTCTCCCATTCCGTCTGTCACAACGTCAAACACCGCAGAAAGCAATCTGCAGGTCTATCATCATCATTTTGCGTTATCATTAGTTAATTTACTGTTTTCGTTTTCCTCTTACACTGTCGTTTTTAATGTAGCCATTCTTCATTCTTCACAAGGCATTGCCTCAAACTTCTGAGAAAAGACCTGCTGGTTCAGTGAAAACCAGAAGAAGGATAGATGTATCTCATGCATCTCCCACATCCAAGGAGAATTCCGACGCTTTCCAAGCAGATGAGAAAGATAGTTATTTTCACCAGCGTGTGCCGATTGAAGCCTTTCAAACTGCGTGGTTAAACATCGAAAGTGCTATCAAGGTTCAGCTTATTTCTCATATCTTATGGTTGCGTGTCTCATTTCAAAATGCTGAAATTGCTCTTTGGCCAACTGAAGGATCGCTTGAGGCATATTAATGCTGATCTCTTTGATGAGATATGCCGTTGGATTGGTCGATCGTTTGACACAATGAAATCATCTGGAACTCCTCAAATTTCGGAGGTGATTCGGCCATATCCTGTTGTACTGGACAGTATTAATAGACAGATATTTACAGGGTTGGTGCTTACCAGTAAGATTCAATATCTTTATCCCTTCTTTAAGAATAACTGCATGACAAGGCTCCTGCTTTCTGCCGTACCATGTGAATTTTTTTGAGAAAAAAAAGAACATGGTCGGGTACTGTTAATATGTTGCTAAGATTCTTTATTTTATTTATCAGAGAATGTAGAATTTGTTGATGATCTGCTAGCTTTCAAAGAGCTTGGAGTGCATCTGAAGGTTCGAGGGTTCCATGTTGCAAACCTATCATCAGCAGAATTTTGTTTGAAGGATGGAGTTGGTCACTGCCTTAGAAGTTTATTAAGGCAGTTGGTGACAGTGTCAGTGGAGGTGAGTTATTTTTGTTGCTGGTTATATAATCAAAAGAAATTGTGGTTCCATTATTTTTATGGTTTTTGTTCTATAATATGTAGTTTAGTGGTTTTTCTCACTAGAAACTATAGCATCAGATTTATATGGGTTTTCTGAATTGCTTTTTTAGGCTCCCGATATTGCTATGTTAGCTGCATGGTATATCAGAGCTGAAAACTATGATAGACCAGTGGTTTTCATTATCGATGATATGGAACGGTGTAATGGTCCTGTCTTAGCAAAGTTCATTGCTCTCTTAAGGTACTAATGCTTTCTTTTTATTTTTTTCGCATTTGTTATGCTTTCTATTTTTATCACATTGTTTTGCACATGTTTGACTGTTTTACAGGTATCTTTGATTCATTATCCTCACTAATTGTGAAACGAATTTCTAATTAAATAAGTTCTTATTTGAAACAAAACTTGATCTTAGAATTATAGTTTAGATCTTCTCAGAGACAATTATTCTTAGAATTTGTTGAATAACTTCAGGGTATACTTTTAGTTGTTACAACGTGCACTGCTTGTGATGTTGTACTTAAGCTGGTGTTGTAAACTGAACTCACATAACCATAGGGACAACTCTTCCCCTACCCTAGCTTTGTAACAGTGTGCTTTTAGTGTACTACATGTATTCTTTGTATTTCTGTAACTAAATTGAGAAATCAATAAAAGATTAACACTGTTTTAAAAAAAAAAACCAAGGCTTGGAGCATCACTTGGAAAGTCATACTTCGCTCAGGAAACTCTCTTGCTGACCAGCTAGCAAAAGAAGGCACAAACAGACATACACTAGCCCACGTCAGCACTCTCCCACTCACTTAGTTTTTCTTCACTATGTAAACTTGATTTACATCAAGTTTTCCTTGTTATGATGTGCTCTTCACAAAAGCCAACTTACTTGCTATGTGCTCCTTACACAGGCCAGTTTTCTTCTTTTGAAAGATTGTAACACTCATGTAAATGATGATTTGTATGATCTTTGAAAAGAAATAAAAGTCCATTATCACTTATTCAAAAAATAAACCTTTAAATCATTAAGCACATAATTCTTATGTAAGTAGAATTAAGAAGTCACCATGGGTCTGTCTTAGTCCCAAACTAAAGAAAACCACTCATAGTGAAAAAGTAACCAAATTGCGTTAAACAATAGTAAATCATTTAACCTAGCAAGACTAAAGCTAAGCAATTAGAAATGAAAGTTAAAGAAAAAACTCATTGAAATTGAAGAATGAATAAAAAAACACAAACCCTAGCGCCAAGGTGCGAAAATCTGCAACCACGGCTTCCTTTCCTGAATTAGGGTTTAGACTCTTTGGAAATAACCAAAACACCTGGAATTGATTCTCACAACTTTGCCCAAAAGCTTGATTTAAATAGAAAAAAGAAGACATAGTTTCCTTATATAACTCAAATTCTCTAATGCAATTGGTGTCACTCAACGCTAGTAACATTGCGATAAATGGTGTCAAACTCAAAGCCACAATGTCAAACATACTATGACTTTTTCTAAGTTTTTGGAACTTGCAAAAAAATTTGCAGCGCTGCTGGCATCCAGCCACACTACTGGTGTCTCTAATTCTGTGGGAATCCTCTGACACTACCGACGCCAAAACCTGATGTTGACTGCATTGATCTTTAAAGTTTCATTTTAACGCCTTCTTTGTTGCAACTTTGCCTTCTTCGGTCTTCTTAGACATTGCACACAAAGCTCCTACAAACACATAAGAAGTGCACAACACTAATGGCCTTTGTAGTAATCCAATAACATTTTAAATGAGGGAAGATACTTTTTAAAAACTTGCACAAGCACAAGATAGGAGGGCAGACACTCATTCGAGACAGAGACAAGAATAAGACAATCAGGTATAGGAAACAACATGCATAAACGGAGGTACGAGTAACCCTCTCAAAAATGTCAGGTACGCAGTTAAACCATTAGAAGAAAGCAAAGGAATTGCTACAGGTAAAATCTGTGTTGCTGCAGATGCTGAAAACACGGGTTCTGCATTGCAGGTCAAGAAAAAGAAAACAGTAGAAAGTAGGGGAAACAGACAAAAGAATACAAAGAAGGATGTCTGAACCAATCTCACAGCTCTCTGGATGAGGAATGCTGCCCATGTCATCTGTTCCAGCAATTAAAAATTATCGCAAAACAAGCCTTGTCAAGTACAGAATCCGGAACACAAAAGACTTAAGTAAACTAAGGCACATTAAGTGGCAAAAGTATCCCTTTTAATACACTGCACCAAAAGAAAAAACACAGGAAGAAAAATAGTACAGATGCCATCTCCTTTTTTTTGAGTTGTGTTTTTTTTTAATTCTTCTCCATGGTGGCTTAATTCTCTTCTTGCACCATTGAATGATGACCATTGAATCTCCCTCCACATGTAAGGGCCCGTGAAGGTGGGCATTTCGGAAAGACTTAATTCCTTGCAACAAACTTATTGCTTCAGCAGTAGTTGAGTCAGCAATACCAATTGGCCCTGCATAGGTTAGCAAAATATCCCTGTAATGATTTCTCGATGAGCCCCAACACCGCTGGCCGGGGGTTGCCAAAAGAAGCACCGTCAAAATTTAACTTATAAGAGTGTAGAGGTGGAGGCATCCATTTCTGAATTTTAGGCATGCGTTTTCATGATCCTTTGCATGCTCTACCCAAGAAACCCAAATTGTATTACAGGCCACATTTTGGAATGCAACCTGTAGTTTCAGCCAAGAAAGGATATGTGGAGGATTGCATGACATAAATCATACCAGTCCTTTGCTACATTGTGAAAAACTCTCGATTTCTTTCCTTCCAAATTAGCCATTTTGATAGCAAAGTTACTATTACATCCTGCTCATGTCCTAATCGAGCAAAATATTAGCCATTGAGTTGGCCTTTTGAGGGATAGGCCTCCATTTAATAGAAGAAGCTAAATAGATGCTTTTGATTCTCAGGAACTCCTGATTGAACCGCCATGTGAACGATCAACTGTGTACCCTGCTCAGTCAACTCCTTGGCTGACACATTTGCTGAGGAGGAGTCTCTCTACAAACACTTGTTGAGAGAGACACCCGTAAGACATGTAGTTGGTTGTAAACTGATTTTCATTCTTTCATTAATAGAACACAACTTTTTCAAAAGAAAAAAAAAACTGCCAACCATGACCACATAAACCTTTGACTTAAGAAATGACCACCAATTGAACTGTTGGGTTCTAGAGCTTTTGACACATTAAATAGGCATTTAACACATTTACTTTTCACTTTGGCCATAATTCTATAACAATTTTTGTCATGGCTCTGTGAATGAAATGGCTACCATGCTTGGGTGCAAAATTGTCTCTCCTTTCTACTTATCTCGGGTTGCCTCAATTCACTGTAAGGACAACTATTATGGGACCTAATTATTGAAAAGTTGAATTATCGTTTGAGTACATGGCAGGGAAGGCTACTCACAAAAGCAGGTAGGCTTACCTTAATCAAAGTTTGTTTGTTTGGCATTCCCACTTATTACTTCACCTTCTTGCTGCCTCCTCTTAGTGTTGAACACAATTGAAAAAATTATGAGGAATTTTCTTTTGGTCGGGTATTTCGGTGAGATAGAAAATCCATTTCATTAAATGGGATGATGTCTGTCTGGCTAAAGAGGATGGGGTTGGAATTAGGAAAATAAGATTTATGAATGAGCCTCTCTTGATTAAATGGCCTTGGAAGTTGAACATAAATGGTGGGAGTACTTGGAGAAACTTAGTAACTAAGGGATTGGACAGAAGACCAAGGGAGCGATGTCTTGATGCTACAAGACGTGGAGGCTTTCTCCCATTTGTTTCCTACGTTTGCTCAACATGTTTCTATTTAGCCAGGTAGGGGTAATCGAACCTAGTTATGGTTTGACAGGTGGATTGGTGAGGGCACGTTGGCTGAGAAATTTTCTAAGCTATTCTTATTAGCTAGAAATCCGGATTGCCTTATTAGTGATATTGCCCCAATGGGGTTGTTGAAAAATGTAAACAGGACTCCCATTGCTTAAAAGACATCTGATAAGCCTCCAATTCGGTTCACTTATGCCAGGCGAGCCAAGCACGTGACGAATGGTTAGGGGAAGTTGGGTGTGATTATGAGGAGAGAATATTATTATTCTGTTTAGGTTGTTACTCTTTTTTGTCTTTTGTGGGAGGGTAGACTTGTAAGTAAGCATAGGGGCGTGAGATATAGGGGGAAGAGGGGAGAAGGAAGGGCTATTCTGTTTCTGGTCTTGTAACAGAGCTCTTCAGCTCTTGTAGGGGAGAGAACTGACCTCTCGAAAGTCAGTGGGGGGAAAGATTACTGTAATTTAGAACAACACTTCAACTATTTCAATTAATCAAAATACATACCTGTTTGAGGGTTCTATCAACATCTAAATGATAAGGAGGCCATTGAGGCATTTGCATAACTACAGGATTTGAGCAAGTCCTACCTGAGAAGAGACCAGGAAGATAAATTGATATGGAGGCCTCATTTCAAGGGGTGTTTTTCAATCAGCTTTGCTTATTCTTGGCTCACTAACCAAGGTCAGCAACTTCACCACGTTGCTTTGGCTTGGTCACTTTCATGCTTGAGGAAGCAAGTTTTCTTTGGGTGGTGCTGTTTGAGAGGAAAATCACCCACTAGGGACACCTTATTGAGGAGAGGAATTCAGATCTATGATGTTGCTTGCCCTCTATGCAATTCACAGGCTGAGTCACTCAACCATCTATTAATACACTGCTCCTACAGTTGGAGGGTATGGACATTATTTATGAATAGGCTTGGGTTTATTTTTCCTATTCGTCGTGACCTGTATAATATTATTGCTCTCGTTGGCTCCCTTGGTCTTAGCAGCAAAGGAAGACTTATGTTTGCCAGTTGTTTGGGGTATATTCCATGGCTGATATGGAAGGAAAGGAACAATAGAATTTTTGTGAATAAAACCACACCTTGGACTGATATATGCAACCGTATCACTCATCAAATTATTTGTTGGTCAAAAGTGTAGAAGTCCTTTAGAAACATTGATTGTGGTGCAATTTGGAGTTCTTTGAACGTACATGACAGAGAGGTGGAAGGAAAACATGCCAGAATCGTTGCTTGGCTGCCTCCACCAGTACATTCTTATAAATTGAATTTTGTTGGGTCATCTTTTTGGGAATCTTGGACCTGCTGGTGTAGGAGGTTTAATCAGGAATTCCACTGGGGACATTTTGCTCACTTATTCAGGACCAATTGGTATTACGGATTCCACAATTGCCTAAGCCAAGAGTCTTCTTCAAGGGCTCAAATGTTTTCTCAATTCCCATTTTGTTGGACGATTACATATTGAGGGTGACTCCCATGTGATGATTCAATGGTGCAAGAATGATCTCAGGCCTCCCTGGAGACTTCACTATATTGTTGATGAGATTAGAGACGGTTAAATATTAGTCCCACATTGATAAACGAGTAGAAAAGATCCTGACTTATTAGTTAGAAGGAGGCTTCCTAACTTCGGCTAGTCATTTTGGGATAGACTTCGGCCCAACTTTACATGGTATTAGAACAAGTGCTCGTATGCAACCCTCCACCCAAGTTGTCCACGTGTAGGAGCCCAAAAGAAGGCCCTTACATGCGGGGGAGTGTTAGAGATTAGTCCCACATTAAGAAACAAGTAGAAAAGATCCTGGCTTATTAGTTGGAAAGAGGCTTCCTAATTTCGGCTAGTCATTTTGGGATAGATCTCGGCCAAACTTTACAAAGACCTTGCGTGTTGTTACTTGTTGGAACCCTGTGTTAAAAAGTGCCAATTGTAGGGCAGATAACTTGGCAAAGCAAGGGGTCCTTGAACAACATATGTTGTTTGGACCCCTTAGCTACTTGTTACTTTGTTTGGTTGTGGTATTTTTTCTTAGCCCATTGGGCTACAATAAATAAAATCATCCTTTTCAAAACAATTTTTTTGTCATGGCCCTGAAAACTAATCTCCTATGTTTTGTGGTATGCTTTGGTAGTTAGATCTCAATTATTTCGATGAAGGTTATCATTCTGATATTTTTCTATTTGCAGTTCTAGTGGTGCTTTATAAATATTATCTTGGCCTTGATCTCTTATCTTTCATGTTTTGTAGTGAGTGGGTTGTTAAGATTCCTATTATTCTGTTAATGGGAGTTGCAACAACTGTTGATGCTCCAGCAAAATTGCTTCCATCAAATACAATGCAACAACTGCAGCTTTGTAAGTTCACTATGGGATCTCCTTTGGAGAAATTGGATGCAATAATTGAGGAGGTTCTTGTGAAGCGGAATATTGGTTTCAATATTGGATACGGTGTGGCAGCATTTCTGAAGAATTATTTCTTAAAGCACGATGGAACCATAACTTCTTTCATTAGGACCATAAAGGTTGAGACAGATTTATTGCTGTTATGCTTTTTTCAGTGAAAATACTTTTGCATTCACCATGAGATTTGATGAAATTATTGTTTTTTATCCATGAGTTCTGCAGATTGCTTGCGTTAAACATTTCTCTCTGGAGCCTTTAAGCTTCTTAGGCAACAGAATGCTCGAAGAAGATGAGCAGGTAATAGTTGGGTGTAAAGTTTACTAATTATAATCACGCGCATTGAGAAAGAGCACTCTCATTTCTTCTGTAGATAGAGCACTCTCATTCTTCTGTAGATAGAGCACTCTTATTCTTCTGTAGATAGAGCACTCATTTGTTTTTTCCACGATGAAGTTAATACTGCCCTGGTGTTCTTGGGTTGTATTTTGGCTTTTTGTTCTCCCTCTTCTAGGTATAATATGTTTTTTGTTTATGTTTAATTTACAATTAACCTACTAATAATATGCTGAATTACTTATATTTGTTCACTTGTGTGAAATACAGAAAGGAGTTGGGGCTCACCCTTATCTTCTCCTCCTCACTATTGCAACTGGTCTTCTGGTTTTCTCTTTCTTCTTCTTCTCCCCCTCTCATCTCTCTCTCTCTCTCTCTCTCTCTCTCATCCACTCACTCTAGTTCTCCCTTTTCAACCATTATGCCTCCCAAAAATACATTGAACAGAGCTGGAGACGAGCTTCTATTAAAAGCTTTATCATCTGTGTCCTCCATTTCCATCTTCCAGTCTTGACGCCCACTCTTCCAAGCTTCAGCATGGCGGCAAGGAAGGCCTACTAGCAAGCCATGTGGTTCGAAGCAAATAGGTTTACCAACCCCCCCCTGACCTGGGATCAGTGAACAAGCTTTGGTCGAACGTTACCAGCCCTTTCCCTTGCTGAAGGCTCTTGAAGTAGGCGTTGTTGAAAGAGTTAGGGTTGTGGGATCCTCTAATGACCTGCTACAAATCAAAGAAGAAAATGAAGAAAAAAAGAAAAACATTAGAACATAACGAGGAATAAAGAAGAAGAAAAGTTAGATTGAGAGAAAGAGAAGGAGAGAGAAGAGCACAGATGAGAAAAACTGATGCCGACAAACGAAGAAAAGGAATAGAACCCTTATACACTTCGTGAAACGTGAGAAAAGGATGGGGGTAAATGTGGCTTGCAATGGGGAGAAAAGTTAGCTATACCGATGGAAATAGACCGCTAAAGAAGCCAACTATATGAAAAGAAAAAACTATACTGTTTGTAATTCACGTGGATTTCAAAAATTTATTTTATTATATACATTAAATAAACCATTCAACGAGCTTCAGGCCTAACTCTTGCAAACTTGAGTTCTAGCTCGAAAACTTAAATGAGCTTTTTCTATAGTCGAATTTTGTCTCAAACTCATTTTAAGATGAGCTGAGCTGAGTTGGAAACAAGTTGAACCTGAACCACTCGTGAACGGGGTGGTTCGACTCCACCCCTTAGTTTACATAGTTAAACATTTTTTTTATTCATAAAGTGAATTATGTTTGTTCTCATCATCTCCTCAAGTGAGTGTTGAAGAGTCCCTTTCATTTGTTGAAAGAATCTTATTGGGTGGTTTTGTAATTTCTTCTGGGGTATTTCTGTAATTTGAGTGGATGCTCTGGAAATCTTTGCATGGGTAGCATCCATCTCTCTCCTTGCATGGAGAATTTGGTAACTTATAGGTGTCTTGGGAGTTCTAGTTTCAAGGTTATTATGCTATTGATTCCTATTGGTTGATGACTTTGTAACTTTGCCGTGAACTTGAGCATTGCCTAGTGGTCACATGGGTGGGTTTGTAATGGGAGGTCTTGGGTTCAAGTCTTCTAGGGATAATGGAATTGGAGGAAAAAAATCAGTTTTCTCTCCAAAAAAAGAAAAACTTTGTAGCTTTGCCTATTTAAAGGCTTTACACTTAGTGAAGACTACTAGAACTGATCTGGAGGCCTCACTCTAAAGGACTCTTCATGGAAACAAATTTTCTTTGGGTGGCGTTGCTTGAGGGGTAGACTACCTACTAGAGATTTGTTGATGAGGATGGGAATTCAGATTCAAGATGCCGTTTGCCTTTTATGTAATACTGAAAGTGAGTCACTCAATCATACTTTGATCCATTGCCCTTTCAGCTGGAAAGTTTGGTTATTCTTGCTTAATAGATTCGGACTTATTTTACCTATTCCTCGTGACCTATATGGTATTGTTGCTCTTATTGGCTCCCTTGGTCTTGGGAGTAAAGGAAAACTCATGATTTCTTGTTGCATTGGATACATTCCTTGGATGATATGGAAGGAAAGGAACAATCGAATTTTTCAGAATAAATCCAGCTTATGGACTGACCTTTGCAATCGAATTACAACTCGGATTATTAGTTGGCTGAAAATTCACAAGGAATTCAAGAATGTTGAATGTGGCATGATATGGAGTTTATGGCATGCACATGCAAGAGAGGGGAATGGTAAACAAGTTAGAATTATTGATTGGCTTCCTCCACCCCCAAACTCCTACAAGCTAAACTTTGATGGGTCATCCTTTGGAAACCCGGGTCTAGTTGGAGTTGGGGGCCTGATCAGGAATTCAGTTGGAGATATATTACTCACATATTCTGGACCGCTGGGTATTACTGATTCCACGATTGCAGAAGCTCAGAGTCTACTCTATTGGCTCAAGTGTTTTCTAAAGTATCATTTTGTCGGTCCATTGCATGTTGAAGGAGACTCCCAAGTTCTGATTCAATGGTTCAAACATGATCTCAGGCCTCCTTGGCGAATGCGTTGTATCATTCATGAAATTCGAGACCTTTCTTTTATTGTCACTAGTTGGAATCATGTATTAAGGAGTGCCAACGGTAGGGCTGATGAGTTGGCTAAGCAGGGGACTGTTGAGCAACATATTGTTGTTGTCTCCCACTAGCTTCATGTAACCTTTTCTGTGTTTGTTGTTTGTTTGTTGTTGTAATCTTTTGCTCATTTGGGCCACAATAAATAAAATCTCAACTTTCAAAAAAAAGACTTCTAGAACGTGTTTTACTTCCCCAACCCTAATTTTACAACATGGTATCTGAGTGGGTGTATAGGTGACGACTCGTCACTTACAGACATCATGGGATCTTTCTTCCTTTGGGGTTAATGGTAGAGAGCAGGTTGTAAAATTGAAGGGAGCACTAGAAGATTGAAGATTGGAGCGGAGGAGAACAAGGGTTGCAAGTTTGGTAAGTGCCTTGGATTGGTTTGACTCAGTTGGATGGCAATAAGGAGCAGAAAGAAATTAGGAAACTACACATTCTTTGGTGCCGTCCGAGTCAAGATAGGAGATTGAATCTCCATGGTGATGTTTGGATGGCATTAGAAGATCCCTTCCCTTTTTGGTAAGTTTTTTCCCTTTTTGGAAGTTTTTTTCCCTTTTTGGTAAGTGTTATTCAAGTTAGTACCATCTTTGACCACATTCAAGTTAGTACCATCACTGGAAACAACATCTGGTTGATGCTGTTCGAGTTGAATTAGAAAAAGGACATCAGTTTCGGTGGTGTCCAAGGGGGAGAAGGATTTGTTTCATTCCTGGAATCTGAGTTGAATTAGAAGAAGGACATCAGTTTGGTGGCGTCCAAGGGGGAGAAGGATTTGTTTCCTCCTGGAATCTATATAAGGTCGAGAAGCATTGCTTCTGGTGGGAGTTTGGTACTGGTTGGTTGAGCATCTTTGTTTTGATGGTTTTTTTGATGCTGGTTGAATTGAATTAAATAAAGAAAAGACTGCTCGTGTGGTGCTGAAGTTTCTGGTGATTTTACTCAAGTGTATTCTATGTAGCATATGTACCCTATGTAACACTATCCTGATCTATCAATAAAAGTCATCGCCATTTTTCAAAAAAACAACTCTGGTGAGTTGCTCCTTTAATTTTCAATGAGACTGGTGCTGACATTACTACAAACAGGGGTGCTATGCTAGGGTCATAGTTGCTGGACCCTTTCTGATACGTGAACTGGAGTTTTTTGATTGTTCTTTTGAATTGTTGAAGCAGCACACATGTTAGTGTGCAATTAGAGTTCTTGGTTTAACCTGAAAACTGTTATTTTATATCTTGAGTTACTACCAGTGTGTTTTGTGAAATTTGAAGGAGAAAGTGCTATTTGATGCTAGTGAACTCGTGTTTTGTTAAGTTTCAGTTTGTGATTCGTTGAGTTAAGAGTTGCTCTAAGTTTTTTTTTTTTTTTTTTTTTTTTTTTGAGGAGATCAATCTCATTATAAAATCCAGGTTTAGAATTACCCCATGGCTCTCTTAACTCGAGTTGAGTGAGGGAGACACCCTCCCTTGCTAAGCTATCAGCGTGTGCATTTGCTGATCTCGGGATATGACTCCAAGTACAGAAAGTATTTCTTCCAATTTCCCATATATTTCTGAAATAAACCTCTAATCTCCATGGTGGAGGTGATGTTTCTTTACACCAGTTAATGACATTCATACAATCTCCCTCAGCTTATAAGTTCCCTTGCTGTCTATAAGCAAAAGTTCCAACCCTTGCCACATAGCAACGGTTTCAGCCTCCACTGATTCAGTGGCTGGAAGTGGTCCAACAAATGCTACGATGATTTGTCCCTTGTGATTCCTGAAAGCTCCTCCATACCCAGCAGGGGGGTTGGCTGATGTGAACCTAGTCTGGCAATGGTAGGCCAAGAAGTTCTGAGGCCTGACCTATCAATTTCCTGAAACTCCGGTTTGAAGTTCAGCCAGAAGATGAGATTATTAAGTATGTGTTCTATCAGTTCATTGCTGCCTCTGTGCTTGCCTCTAAAAATTCTCTCATTCCATTCTTCCCATAGATTCCAAGTTATGTAGATTATGCTGGCCCCTAGCATTATTTCCCCCCTCTTAGGTAGTGTTGTGCTATTCTATTGATCCATTAGGGAGGGAAAATCAAGAGTGGCTGGAGTATAGATCTGGAACAAAGACCAAAAGTAGGACCATAATTGCTGGCTGTACGTGCAATGGAAGAAGATGTGATCAGTAGAGTTCGTGCTTCCGTTACAAAATTGGCAGGCCATGGTGGGGAGGGTCATCCCCCTCCTTGCGAGGTTATCCCTGGTCAGGAGCCTTTTATGCAATGCTAGCCATAGCAGAAAGCTTCCAAGCCCAACTTGCAATGTGGTTTGGACCTTGATCCAAATGGCTAGTGACAAGGTATGCTGATTTCACCGTAAACTCACCAGTGGAATTAGGCTTCCAAATCAGTTTATCAACACACCGACTATCAAAGAAATGCCTTGAGATGAGGAGGTCTAGCTGGCTTAGTTCACTAGCATCAACATCCCTCAGTTCTCTTCGAAAATGACTAGTCCAATTAAAGGATCTGCCTTGTCTAGAGCTCAGCTTATGGTGAATTGTCTCTGCTGGGTTATTTGCAACTTTGAATAGTCGAGGGAACCTTGTCTTAAGGGGTCTATCGCCAATCCATATGTCTGACCAGAATTCCACCATAGTTCTATTTCTAGGTTGAAATTTATTGAGGGATCTGAATTCTTTCCATTTCATATACAGACATTTCCAAATGGGGGATAGGCAGTATGAGGGGTTCCAAACCAAAACCCAATCAGTCTCACTTACTCCCAATTTTGCTCTGACCATGCCTGCCCATGTAGGGGGGTTAGGCTGGCTTAAACGCCAGCACCATTTAAGCAAAAGAGCTTGATTGAAGTGCTTCATCCTCCGGATTCCATGGCCTCCAACGCTTTGGGTAAGCACACTTCTTCCCATTTTAACAAGTGGTATTTGAAATGATTTTCAGATCCCCTCCAAAGGAAATTACGCATTATATTCTCAATTTCATTGGCAACACCAATGGGGCATTGGAGAAAGGATAGTAAAAAGGATGGGATGCCGTATAAGCATGATTGAAGTAGTACAACCCTCCCATTTTTGAGAGGTGCTTCCCTTTCCATGTTGCTAGCCTTGTTCCTAATTTCTCAATCACCGGATCCCAAAGTTGCTTTTTTTGCTTCCACAAAAGACAGGTAAGCGTAAGTGCACAAGTGGCAGTGACTCAGTGGTGCAGGCAAGTGCGCTTGCTGCCTCCTCAAGAATGTCCTGCTGCACATGTATCCCCACAAGGGATGAGTTCCCCCAATTGATTTTCTGCCGTGTGGTAATTTCCATCAGTGCAAGCCCTGCCTTTAGCCTCTTACTTTGCGTTAGGGAGCCATCACTAAAGATTGCCATATCATCCGCAAATTGTACAATGGGATTAATACCTTCAGGTAATGCATTGTTAAGCCATCCAACCTCCAAGAGTTTATTGAGGAACACCGTCATTCCTTCCCCCACAATGTTAAAGAGTGGGGGGAGAGAGGATCACCCTGCCTAATTCCTCTTGACCCTTTAAGATATCCAAAACGTCCCCATTAATTGAGATAGAGAATCGTGCTAAGGATATGCAAGAGTATATCCACCTTCGCTATCTAATTCATGACTGGGTCTAAATGACGCCAATTGACCTTGTCAAAAGCCTTTTCTAGGTCAAGCTTGAGTAGGAATTTTGATTCCCCATTTTTTGAGAAGAGGTTAATTGCCTCAGGGACCAACATTGAGGAATCAAGAATTTACCTTGACTTGATAAAGGCACTTTGCTCTTTACTGATTAGTGAGGGGACTACTTTCTCGAGTCTTGCAACTAAAACTTGCAAATATCTTAGTCTTTAATTTTATCAGCTCCTTTTTTTGGGAATAAGTGAAATAATGAAGGCTCCAATCGAACTTTGTGTGAGACCATTATGGTACAAGTCCTCAAAAAGTTTTAACAGGTCATCCCCCATGAATGCCCATGCTTCTCTAAAGAACTCCCCATTAAAACCATCCGGGCCAGGTGCTTTGTCTTTGGGCATGGTAGAGACCGCATGCTTTATCTCCTCAGCCGTGAAGGGGACAACAAGATAAACTACCTGGTTTGAGGTGAGTGTTTTAAAAGAGAGGTCTTCAATGCAGGGCCTGCATTTCTCATCGCCCCCAGATGCATACAATATATGAGTTGCTGTTAATTTTAGATTTGGATACTTGGAAAGAGAGTTGAACTTAAAGTGCTGAAACATTGATTTGCCAACTCGAATTGTAAGAGGAGAGCAAGTTTTGTGTTCTGGTTTCATTTATTGACGTACTTCTACTTGATCCTCAGTATTTCAATATGTAGTAGACGTTGGTTGTTTCTGAGTTATGGGTTGGAAGACCACTGAGTTAACTAATGAGTTGGTATTCCTTTTCTTGTTTAATGGATAACTGAAATTGTGCATGGAGATTTATTTGAGTATTTGCCTTTATTTCTTGGATGGAATGCTTGCATTGTCGAACCTTTTGGATGGTTAGCTTGTTGTATTGGAAACACAATGGATGGTCGGTGAAAGGTGCTTATTGATTGAGTAATTGAGTCACAATACTTCATAATTGCCTGGGTATCTGCATATTGTTTGTTTATGACATGCAGTTGTTTGAGACACTACCCTTGTGTGAAAGGGGGAGTGTGTGGGAGACATTACTCAGTAGCTAATGGTTTTCATTGTCGTACCCCTCATGTGAGAGGGGCTGATAGGGAGCCTTTGGTATGAGGCTGATAAAGTGCCTTTGAGGATGAAGTCTGAGTACACTGCCGAGAGTAAGTGTTTATGAAATTTATTAGTGAGGGGAGTAGTGAGAAGAAGACTGTGGCGTAGAGGTTTTAACTAGCAATGAAGGTAAGTAATGTTGGAAAGTTTTGTGAAGACCCAAGTTTGTTCAAGTATATCTCTATGTGTGCAAGCCTTCAGCTACTATTTACCTCCACTTTGGCTTGAGGGAGAGTATTGGAAGAGTCTACTTTTAAGGGTATTTCTGTAAATTGCGTGGATGCCCTAGAAACCTTTGCGTGGGTGGCATCCATTTCTCTCCTTGCATGGAGAATTTGGTAACTTATAGGTGCCTTAGGAGTCCTAGTTTCAAGGGTATTATGTTCTCGATTCCTATTGGTTGATAACTTTGTAACTAGCCTCATTTAAGGCTTTACACTTAATGAAGAATACTAGAACATGTTTTACTTCCCCAACCCTAATTTTCCAATGTTGTTCTCATTATCTTTACGTCTTCAAAGAAAAGTCATAAAGGATCAATGACTTAAATTCGATGAAGTGGTGGCTTTTGTATAATGTGACTCTTTGAGAAGAACTTTGATAGGTTTTCCCTTGCAAACAGGCTTATTGACAGGAAACACCTCACTCTCGCAGTGGAACTTGTTGCAAACTCTTCAATTACTTTTATGGATGAACCAACATCTGAACTAGACATTGTGATGAGGATTGTGAAGAATATTGTCAGTACTGGAAAAACCATAGTTTGTATGATCCATCAACCAAGCATTGAAATTATTGAAGCCTTTGATGAGCTTCTTCTGATGTAAAGAGAGGGTAGAGTGATTTATGGAGGGTTCCTTGGCATTCGTTCACAAATCATCCCCTTGGCTTAGTACCATCCCTGAATTGCAAGGCTTAAATGGGGCTAGTCTTAGAGCTTCTTGGGAAAGTGTAGCAAGACTACCATCCCCTCAACCTGAAATATAATAAGTTCAATGGACCCGACGGGTTATAAAACTCAATGTTGATGGATCATCCAGAGGCAATCTAGGGCCTGTTGGATTTGGTGAGGGACCATACTGGACAGGTCCTACTTTCTTTTGTTGGGCTTACCCAACACTGATTGTGTAGTTGCTGAAACAGTAGCTATGCCTTAAGCTATTCCATGAGAGACTCAATGGTAATTTAGAAGTGGAAGGGGATTGCTTAAACGTCGTAAACTGGTGCAACAAAGCTTCCCTACCCCCATGGAGACTGATGGTCTATTTCAAGGAAACCTGGTCCCTTGGCCACATCACTCAATGCAAATGGAGTCATGTACCCAGGACTTGAAATTCAGTTGCTGACTCCCTAGCTAGAGAAGGGGTCCCACTCCTTCAGCTGGAAGTGAGAGATCCACCATAGGGTCTTAATGTAACAACAGTTGTAACTTGGAAATCTGGCATAAATGAAATTCATACAACCTCTTCAAAAAAAAAAAAAAAAGTTTTTTGGGAATTCCAGGAGTTCCTCCTGTCTCTGCTGGCTACAATTCTGCAATGTGGATGTTGGAGGTGACAACATAAGCTACAGAACAGAAGATTGGTGAAGACTTTTCAAACATATACAGAAATTCAGATGCATTAAGGGAGGTAGAAGCTCTTATTTAAGAATTAAGTGTGCTACAGCCTGGTTCAGAGCCCTTGAAATTTACTACCAAGTACTCAAATAACAGTTTAACTCAATTTAAAGTTTGCCTGTGGAAACAAAATCTTGTTTATTGGATAAGCCCTCTCTATGATGTAGTTTACTACACTCAGCGCATTAATACTGCGTGCAATATTAGCGTGGTGCTTGGGCGTGGGCCTCCACCCATGTAGTCCACTTGTAGGGGTGGAAATGAACTGAACCAGTTCACGAGCCGTTGAGATCAGCTTGGTCTGAGCTCAGTTCAGCTCGAAAAAGAATGAACTCGAATGGAGGTTTCAAGCAAGATTCGTTAAACCAAAATGAGCCGAACCTGAAACTTATTGAGTTTGGTTCGTGAGGCTTGCGAGCTGGTTCTGTTTATAATATAAGTAGATTAGCAGCCGACCCTTTTTCAACCCACAGTTTCGACCCTTCGACCATTTTTTTTTGTCTTTAACACTTTAGTCTTTGCCTTGGCATCTTCAATCCTTTGTTCACCTACCTCTCACTAGCAGCAGCCCCTCTTTCGTCTTTCTTCTCTTTTTTTTTCCATCTCATCTCCTGGGAAATCTTCTTTGTCAACAAGAAATCCTCTTGCTGACCTCATAGCACCTCTTCTTCTCCCTTTTCGGCCTTAGAAAGTTTCCCTGTGCCTTCATATTCCAATTGCACCTCTCTCAAAAGAAGCCACTAGAATCAAAGTTTTCTTCTCAATGGAAACAACAACAAATCAAAGCTTCATCTCCTTATGCCTTCATTTCCTCGTGCCTTCATCTCCTTATGCCTTCATTTCCTCGTGCCTTCATCTCCTTATGCCTTCATTTCCTCGTGTCTTCATCTCCCAATATCCTTCATTTCAATGGAAACCACCGCAAACCAGAGAAGATGTCCAAGCCAAAAACCCTGGAGTACACCACATCACTCTCTGACACCAAAATTCAGATCTAAAACCGCATCAAATGAAACATCTTGAGGAAGAAACATCAGTATAAAAAAGAACAAAAACAGAAACAAAAAGGAAAGGTGCAGTGAAGAAGACAAACCTATTTCTCAATTTTCTTTAATCCTGAATCTTAGTTTTTGTTTACCAGAGCTCTCATCTTGTTTTCATTTGTGGGTCAAGCCGACTAGAACTCGAGCTCTATTGCCCTTTTGAACTCAAGCTCAACCCGGAGCTTGAGCATGTACATTTCCGTTTGAGCCGACCTCAAACATATACATGTTTTGGCTCGGCTCGGCTCGACTTCATTCCACCCCTATCCATATGTAGGAGCCCCAAAGAAGGCCCATATGCAAGGGGGAATGTTAGAGATTAATCCCACATACAAATTGAAAGAGGGTTTCTAACTTTGGTTAGTCATTTTGGAATGGAACCAGACTCAATCTTTAGCAATATTAATCAAAAGACACCTCAGGACTGTTTGAACAACACCAGATAGAACTAAGAAATGTTCAACATACCACTGGACTGTTTTTAACAATTTTAACTTCTTTGGCTCTCATTTTCTTCTCTTTCATTCGCTTCTGATTTCTCCCTTGTTTAACCCATAGACATCATATTTCTACATTTAAGATACAGTTTTTTCTTCATCCTCTGTTCAACCTCTGAAACCAACGATAATGTCTGAAGAGACAAAAAGGGCTACGAGTATGTACTTTGAATGCATCACTGTCTTAACTGCTCTAGTGTTTGAGTTGCTGTTCTTTGAAGTGTGGAAACTTAGTTTCTTACTTTGAGGCTTTTAGATCTTTGACAACATTTTTTTTTTTGAAAGTCTGACACATAGTATTTGGCTTTCTTTCAATATTTGTTTTAACTTTCATTCGACTTCTGGTACAGGATTTGTTAAAAGAAAAATGTGAAACATTGCCTGATGAGTTGCTCACACATGCTTTTGCTCTTCCATCATGTCAAAGGTATTATGTAGGATTTGTGTGGATATCTATTAGGAGACAAATACTCAAAATAAGTATTCTTAGTGACATAATAATGTAATAGATGCCTAAAAAAGTGAAAAATAACTGAGGAAATCTCGTATTTGAACTGCTTTTGGATAAAGAAAAAGAGTTGATAGTTGTTTCTCGTTTATTTTTTGCTGGTTTTATCCTTGTAATATGAGCTAGAATGAGTTAAGCTAGTTTTTTCTTATAATCTTGTACTGTATACTTCTCATCATTTTCATAAAAAATAAACTGTTTGTACTCAGGGAAGAAGACATGGAAATGACCAGAGATGATTTGGCGCATGAGCTGTCAAAGTTGAAGAGGTCTCAGGAGAAATGGGGCTCTGTGGTTATGGTAGGTGACTGCAGTTGATTCCATATTTTATTTGTCATAGTTCTTCATAGTAATGCTTTTAAATAGTATGAATATCATCGTGCTTTCCAGCACATAAATTTTTCAGTATGGCTCGGTTGTTTCTTTATGCTTGCTCTTTTTCTTGTTTGTCTAATTTTTTGGAGAAAAGATGATATAGATCTAAGTCCAGCCCAATGGCTGCAGCCATTTTTTATCTTTACCTTTAAAATTAAGTTGAATGATGTAACTTTGATTTTTATTATTCTAGATTTTGTATTGAGTATTCATTGTTATGTTATTTTGAGATATTTTCCTTTTTATTTAAATTTAATGATAAAATTGAGATAATGCCATTGTTGCAAATTGGTTGTAGCTAACCTCGTGCTGGCTGGACTTGAGTCCAGCTCTTTTTTGTCTATACAGTATCACAAAATGGTCTTTTGAGTTATTAACCATGTTGAATGCATAGGAGTTCGTTCTAGCGGCATTACATCCTTAATGTTTAATCAATGGTGAGAAGAGGCATTTTGAGTTTTAGTGTGTTTTAGTAGTGACAGGTGTTTCTGTTTTTCTTGTAATAACTAACACCAAAGCGGTTGATTACGAAAAAGGGTCGAGTTTTCTCCCTCAAAGGAAGGCCGCATCATCAGTCTCTTCTTTCTCTCTGTCCCATCTCAACAAATTCTTCAAATTTTCTCTCAATCACTTTCATCTCAGAAGTGGTATCAGAGCAGATCAATGGCTGAAAAGGAACTTCGAATTGTTTTCTTCATCTCTATTCTTAATTTTCGAGGGGAATCTAAAATTTAGGTTTTGTATGTAGAGAGTTCATGGTCAGATATTTCTATATTCTTTAGCCATAACCACTAAGTTATTGTTCTATGTTGCTATATGGAGCAACTATTATTGTGCTTTTGTATCCTAATTGTGATTTTCTTATGTTAAGGACATTGTTCAAAAACCTGGCCCAACTCGGCCAGTCGAACCTTGTTGGCTCAGACATGGTCTTTTCTGGGTTCAATCAACTAAAACCCAAAAATAGTCAAAACTCCCTCCACCCCCTCCCTGGTCTCTAACCGTCCAAAATGGGATTGGCCACGAGGAAGAAAGGGGAGAGCAAAGAGTTCCACCACCCTCTCCCTGGTCTCTAACCGTCCAAAATGGGAGAGGAGGCAGAACCTCGTCTGCTATGAGTCTATGTTAATTTGGGTCTCCTATTGTCACTAAAAATAGTATTTAATTATGATTGTAGTTACATGTCCTAGTATTTATAGGACTTTATTATGAGGTAAATTTATAAGTCACCGAAGAGTCTAGTGTCCCTAGGAGTTTGGCGTTGAGTATGATTGTAATTCATTAGTTTATAGGAGTTTAACTTAGAGTATGATTTGTAATTGGCACCTATATAAGCAGACTTGCTGCTATGTTCAGGTTAGGCAATAATAATATATTTGATTTATCTTTCTACTTCCCTTCCCGATCACTTCCTACTCTTTCTTCTCTTTTCTCCTACTTTCTTATATTCTTCTACTCTCCCAATCCCACAAGAATCACAATGTCAGAACTTTCCTAAATAGTAATCACCCTTCCGATTGAATTTCTGCTACTCTTAGATGGCTACAGAGACAATCGTATCATCCTCCTCCCCCCATCTCAGAACGGTGGCTGAAGGGCTGTTGCCCGCCCCTCTCTCAGTTTCTTCTCTGCAGCTAGATCTATGGAGGGAATCCCTTAGGATTGTCTTTTTTTTTTCTGTATCTATTTTTTAAAAAGTGTTGACATCAGCATAGTACAACCAGTGGGCCAACTGATTGATCTTTTGACTTGACCCAACCAGCATTGTTTTCTAGATCATTATGACATCAGCATAGGAAGGGGCATGAGAAACGGTTAATTTGCTGCAAGCTTTAAACTCCACTTGTCAAGAACGGGTCAGGATGAAGTAATTTGGGCACCTAATAAATCAGGGATCTACTCTGTTTCATCCTACTATGAGTTGATAAGCCTCTAATTTACTGCATTTCATACATTCACCTTTGACATAACTAAGTTGTGAGAGGAAGAAGCTCAGATTCAAGAGGATAGGTTCTTAAATCGGTTGGAACCCAAGTGGGCTGTAAGTGTATCAATATTGGTTGAGGAGGTTACATCTCTCTATATCAGTGTACAATGGGCATTTTATGCAGGGAATGCCGTTCTGTTAAGGACTTGGAGGTTACATCTCTCTATTTTAGTGAATAGTAGGGCAGTTTTGCAGGGTCTGCCGTTTTGCCAAGGACTATGTTGGAGTGAAACACTCAGGAACAAGGGGAGCGATGAGTTGGAGCCACAATGCAGGTGGTCATGGCAGGAGTAGGAGTGATTGGAAGAGTATCCACTGTGGAAGAAACAATCATATCTTCTGAGTAGTTCTACACTACAGTTGCAAATAGTTTAACGGTATGGGTGGAGACTATTTAGATCCGTATTCCACGTTGCAAGAATGGCGTATAGAGGTTGGTTGGTCATTTGGGAAAATTTATTGCCTTTACTTTTTGGCACTATTACTTGACCTACTTCTGAGCTTCAACTACTCTTCTTAGCCAATTCCTTTTGTCATTGCCTTTAGACTTATCATTCCTATGTTGTTCACGCCGGCTTGGAAAGCATCATGGGAGACCTTGCTCTCCTAGATCTTGTCAGCTCACATGATGTTCATATAGTAGGTGAGTGCTGAAAGTTTTATTCTTTGAGAAGAATAGAATTTGGTAGTTGTGGAATGCTTGGATGCGAACTTTTCTTGCTCCAAGCTTGACTAGAAATTTGTCAACATTCTTGATGGGCCCATAGGTCCCACATCTCCACATTGTAATGATATTGTTCGCTTTGGGCCCAAACCCGCACGATTTTGCTAATGGGTTTGACCCCAAAAGGCCTCATCTTTTATGTGGGTTCCTTCTTTTATGCCTATGATTCTTCTCATTTACTTTCAATGTGGGATTAAATCTTTTAACACTCCCCCTCACGTCCAGGCCAAGTTTCAGTAGGCCTGAGACGTGACATACTGGACCTCATCTTTATGAAGCCCACAGACAGATTGGATCTCGCCTTTTGGAGCCCACAGACAGATTGGGTCAAACCCACAGACAGATAGGGAGGTTCTGGCCCACACACGGAAAGTGGCTTTGATACCATGTCAACATTCTTGATGGGCCCATAGGTCCCACATCTCCACATTGTAATGATACTGTTTGCTTTGGGCCCAAGCCCGCACGGTTTTGCTAATGGGTTTTACCCCAAAAGGCCTCATTACAATGGAAATGTGGGTTCCTTCTTTTATGCCCATGATTCTTCTCATTTACTTTCAATGTGGGACTAATTCCTTTAACAAAATCTACTTGCCTAGTTTATGTTTTTGTGAGTGGAAATCTAGTTAGCTGGAAGAATAAGAAGTAAAACGTTGTTGTTTGATCTAGTGTTGAATTTGTTAACTATGCTAAGGCTCACATGGTTAGGAAGGTTGTGGCTTAAATCTATCTCGAGCAGGTTGGCGTGATGCTTACGAAGGTCCGGGAAGAGAGTTTCTTACTTTTGTAACATACTGGGATAATTTGATTTATAGGCTATAGCATGGCGGGGATCTTTAGAAATCAGGGTTATTTCTGTAATTGTACATCTCTCGAACATATGAATAGTGGTATCTTGGTGAAGAGTTAGATAACAAAGGAAACTCTTTTGTTTTTTTTTTAAACAGTAAAATTGCTCTTTTATTGATTTTCAGAGATCAAAAGAATAATAGTTTACATCTGGGTTACAAATCTTTGGAGTCCGGATACAAATTACAAAAGTACACTTTACGAACCCCGAGACTCAGAAACTCAACTCAACACGGTGCTGGAAAGAGTCGACTCAGTAGCTCGAACTAGTCGAGTCGACTCAATTTCTCGAACTGGCCGAGTCGACTCGGCAATTCGAACTGACCGTGTTAGCTCAGTTACTCGTCTAGCCACTGATCGCACTGCTTCAGCATCACTTGGCCCGTGGGTTGCTACTGATGAGCAGCCAATTCATGCACCTCTTCCCACAATTGAATTTGCTGCCGACCGAATCATTGGACCAGCCACTGAAATTCAAGAGGTACGCCCGGAAAAATGTACTGAATCATTGGCTCTGCAATACTCTCCCATACCCACAAACCTTGTTATACCTCCAACCAGAAATTGTCTCCCACCGTATACAGCCGCCCCCCAAAATCAGTCCTCATCGGTCCCAATTTTAAGCCAGCTCTCGAACAATCAGGCCACCCCTCTGACCAGTATACATGACAATTTCTCTTTTCCCATCACCCATTTGAACAGCCCCCTTACTGTCTATTCGAAGAGAAAAACACCTCCTTCACCTAATAAACCTTTGGTCCAAGTTGACTCACCTAATTCTGTAAATGCTCATTGCATCCGGGATATGAATATTGTGATACCTGAATTTGTTGAGGTGAATCAGCATCAAAGGGATGGGAACCAAGTGTAAGATGGAAACCAGATTAATGGTGCTAGAAATGGTGGGAGTGATGATGTGCAGCAAGTCAAAAATGGGGAAAATAATGGGAGAGATGACCTCACATACGCTTCCTGGCTGGAGCATATACAGAAGTTCAAAAGTAAGATGAGCAATGATGAATATGAGATGATACAAAAGATCGGAGCAAAATATGATGATAAGATGAAAGAATCCCAAGTTCCTCAAGTGGAGAGAAGAGTAACACGAGGAAAAGGAAAAGGAGTGGCAAACCCAGCTAAGGGTAAAAAATGATTGTTCTATCATGGAACATCAGAGGAGTAAGAAGTCCAAGTAAAAGGACTGTTATTAGGAGTTTAATATGGAGGAGTAAAGCACCGCTGATTGTGCTACAAGAAACTAAATTAGACACAATGACTGATTCCATGGTGAATGAGCTCGCTCCTTTCAAGCAACCAAAATGGAAAGCCTGAAATACTATTGACACTGCAGGGGGTATACTTGTGATATGGGATCCATCATTCGTTGATGTATTAACTACAAATGTTGGTGTTTATTGCATCTGTATGGAAGTGGTTGATTTGTCAAATAGAAAAATTTGGTATATGTGGGCCATCTATGGTCCGAGCACCTATGCAGAAAGAGCTAATTTTTGGGATGAGCTTGGAAGCATGGTGAGTCATTGGCATGGTCCTTGGGTGTTGGGGACTTCAATGCCATTAAAGCTAGGAATGAAAAATTTGCACCTGCCACATCTATCACTAGTACAATGAGGAGCTTTGTGGATTTTCTTGGATCCTTGGACCTTATTGATCTTCCCTCCTCTGGGAAGACCTACACATGGAGTAATAAGAGGGCTAATCCAACCTTGTCTAGGTTGGATAGATTTATCTGTAATGAAGAATGGACTCAATTATACCCGAATGTGACTTGCAAAGTGTTGGGGAAAACAGTTTCGGATCACTGGCCTATCCATCTAGACACGAACTCAGAAAATTGGGGGGGCTGTACCTTTCAGGTTTGAGAATCAATGGCTTGAAGATGATGATTTCTATCCCCGTATCGAAAATTGGTGGGCTGAGATTGAGGACAATGGGCCATTGGGAGGGAGACTATTTAGGAAACTAAAATTATTGAAGAACAAATTGCAAACTTGGGCCAAAATCAGCAAGGCTGATCAAACTGCTAGGAAGATTGAGTTGAGCAATCAGATTGATACACTAGACTTGCTTGAGGAGTCTAGAATTTTAGAGGATGATGAGAATGCTGAAAGACTTTCAATAACTGTGCAATTTAATAGTTTGATTCGTAAAGAGGCCATTCTATGGAAGCAAAAAGCAAGATACAAGTGGCTAATGGAGGGAGATGGCAACACCCATTTTTTCCATGCTATGGCATCTCAGAGACTAAGAACAAACATAATTTCCTCTCTCAGTCAATAGGGAAATCACTTTTGAGAAACCCACTATTATAAACTGCATTTTAACTCACTTCTCTAGTTTGTTTGCAGAGGATACTCACTATCGACCACTATTGTTGGGGATCAATTGTAACTGGCTCACCCCTGAACGTGCTGCCACTCTTGAACAACCTTTTACTATGGAGGAAATTGAGAAAGCCGGAAAATGCCTTTCTAAGGACAGCCCCGGGACTGGATGGATACAATGGGGAGTTCTTTAATACATGTTGGTCTATCATTCAGAATGATGTGAACAATCAACTTCAGCATTTCTACCGGCTTGGACTTACTAGCACAACACTCGGTGCTACCTTCATTGCCCTTATCCCCAAAAAGCACTGTGTTGAAACTGTAAATGATTTTAGGCCTATCAGTTTAGCAAGCAGCACCTACAAGATCATTGCAAGATTATTGGCTTCAAGATTATAAAAGGTGATGGGACAAATTATAAGCACAGAACAACACGCTTTCATTAAAGGCAGAGACATTATGGATGCAGCCATGAATGTCCATGAGATCGTTCATGCTTGTCAATAGTCAGGGGAGCCATGGGTAGTTTTGAAATTAGATTTCGAGAAGGCTTTTGATAAAGTCTCCTGGAGCTATTTGGAGTCAGTGATAAAACAAATGGGATTGGGTTGGCGATGGAGGCAATGGATGAGGACATGCATATCTTCAGCAAGGTATTCCGTATTAATTAATGGTGGTGCCCATGGATACATTAAACCCACGAGGGGATTTAGACAGGGTGATCCCCTATCTCCCATGCTCTTTAACATAGCAGGAGAGGGACTGAGGTACATGTTGAACATGGCAATTGATGAGGGATGGATTAACCCTGTAATTGATAGGGATTGTCTTCAAGCACTACTAGTTCAATTTGCTGACGATACCATTCTCTTTTGCAAGGGCAATGCTGGTCAAATAAGAGTTATAAAATGTATTCTGATGTTGTTTGAATTAGCTTCTGGACTGAAAATCAATTGGTCCAAATCAACTATTTATGGTTTTCTCAATAGAAAGTGAGATAATGAATGACATGACTGCAATGTTGGGGGTGCAAGATTGGCTCTTTACCTGCAACCTACCTTGGCTTACCCCTATTTACTGGTAGAGCAAGTAAGAGATTAAGGGATCCGATCATTGAAAAACTGAATTTGAGATTGAATACATGGCAAGGGAGGCTACTTACGAAAGCAGGCAGGCTTATTTTAATCAAAGCTTGCCTACTTGGCATACCCACATATTTTTTATCCTTCTTACATTTCCCTACATCAGTGGCAAACAATATTGAGAAGTTGATGAGAAATTTCCTTTGGTTGGGATCTTCAGAAAGATCAAAGATGCACCTCATCTGTTGGGAGGATGTATGCTTGGCAAAGGAGGATGGAGGAATCAGGAGAATAAGGCACATGAATGAAGCACTCCTAATTAAATGGCTCTGGAAACTGAATACAAGCAGTGGGGCTACTTGGAGAAGTTTAATTGTAAAAGCATTTGACAAAAGGCCGAGAGATTGGTGGTTTGGTGACATAAGGCAATGGAGGCTCTCTTCGATTTGGAAGAAAATTGTTAAGTTGCTGCCTTTTTTTGTTCAATATACTTTCATTCATCCTGAAATTGGTGATAGAACACTTTTTTGGACTGATAAATGGACTGGTAAGGAAACTCTTGCAGAGAAGTATCCAAGAATATTCACATTAGCAAGGGATTAGAACTGCTTTATTAGGGACATTGCCCCTAAGGGACAGCTGAGAGAAGTGGATTGGACACCGTTGCTTCGAAGAAATCCAACTGATGTGGAATCTATAGAGATAGCTTCATTACTTGATGAGTTAAATATGACATTCTTAAAGAGAGGCCAGATGGATGAATTATTATGGAGGCCTCATCCCTTAGGGCATTACTCAGTTAGCACAGCTTACTCTTGCTTAATTGATCGTGGACATCACCCCCATCAGGCTGCAAAAGCTTGGACACTTTCCCGCCCAAGGAAACAAGCTTTTTGTGTGTGTCTTGTTTAAGAGGAAGATTGCCCACAAGGGACGCACTATTAAGGAGAGGAATTCGATTCGAGGATGTTGCATGCCCTTTATGTAACTCACGAGAGTGAATCTCTTAATCACCTTTTATTGCACTTTGCACATATAATCTGGAAGGTATGGACAGTTTTCATAGATAAATTCGGACTAAACTTCCCATTCCTCAAGATCTTAGCAGCATTATTGCTCTTATCGGATCTCTTGGCCTTGGAGGTAAAAAAATATTGATTATTAGTTGTTGTTTGGGCTACATTCCCTGGTTGTTGTGGAAAGAAAGAAACAACAAAATTTTTCAGAACAAAAGTACTTCTTGGCCTGACTTATTCCAACGCATTATTCACTAGATTGTATGTTGGTTGAAAGTGCAGAAAAAATTCAAGAACATAGAGGGAGGTGCAATCTGGAATTCTTGGTCCCCATATGCTTTTGAAAAGGGGGGGAAGGTTCCCAAAGTTATTGCTTGGGTCCCTCCACCGAGGTATGCTTATAAGCTGAATTTTGATGGGTCGTCATTTGGAAACCTGGGGTTGGCAGGTGTGGGTGGACTGATCCGTAACTCTTTTGGGGACATATTGCTCACTTATTCATGCCCGATTGGTACCACTGATTCCACAATTGCTGAAACGAAAAGTTTGCTTCACGGCCTCAAATACTTCCTTAAGTTACTAGTTGGAGTCATGTACAACGTAGTGCAAATGGTAAAGCGGATGAATTAGTTAAAAAAGGGGCTCATGAGCAACATGATATTGTATGGACCCCTTACTAGCTGTAATCCTATTATGTACTTCTTTTGCCTTATTGGGCTATAATAAATAAAATCACAACTTTCAAAAAAATAGAGTGAGGTTGTTGCCAGATTCAAGTGCAGATCTATTTGCGCCTTCTTTTGCCAACTTATCAGCTAGAGAATTTGCTGAACATGGTACAGAGGAAACTCTTTTGATTCAATTTTTTCATTTAAAATTTTTAGAGGGATCAGGGGTAATTTATTTGTCGTTGTAGTTTTATCACTTGATTAAGAGATGAGTTAACTTTTGCCCAACAAGCAAAGCTTTCTCATCTGCATTTTCTCTCCAATATTTCGTCTTTTCTTTTTCCGACTGCCTTTTTCTTCAATCCTCAAATTTTACTAGTTTCCATAAGAGGATGGCATGGATGGTTTCTTCGGGAAAAAACTTGGCTTCTCATTCTAATTTTAGCTTACTTCAGAGTTAACTTTAGTATTAAGACTACTACATAATTTGTCTCCGGACATTTTATATTCGATACGAGTGTTTATTGCAGTGTTTATATGAAGTTGGAAAACATCAAAGAATGCACCTCTTGGACATTTTCTGTGAAGCCCTTAATCCAGATTCTACCTTTGTAAGATTCTTAAACCCTTTTACTAGAAGAGTCGATCATTCAACAACAGTGTCATCAACAAAGAATAGGACTTTTGAAAATGAAGCATCTCTTTCAACAACAGGGAGATTTATAATGCAAGCTGTACAAAAAGTAAGGTATGCAATTTCTCTGTTTGCTTATTAAGCTTTTGTTCTTCGAAAAGTTGTGGTATTATTTTTAACTAATTAAACTTGTTTTTACTTTTTTGGGGGGCGCGAGAGGGCTATCCTTTCTATGTAGCATCAATCATATAAAGATAAAGAGTGGTTACAAGTGTTAAATGATTGTTTCTATTTTCTATTTTTATAGTGACACTGGGAGTCATGTCTTAAACATAATTCCTTATAGTCATTGTTGCCTAGTAGGGGTACACACACGTGGGGCCGGGACTGGGTTTTCAAAAATCTGATGCCTTCCCCATTCCCATCCCTGACCGTTGCTCCTAAACCCTGTCCCTTTTAAAAGCCAGCTAGGTTTAAAACCCCGGCTCTTCTTTAGTCATGTTACCCTGCTCCATCACCCTATTCCCTCTCCCCATTCCCGATCATTGATCCAAAACCCATTCATTTTAAAAACCCAGTTGGGTTTAGAAATCCGACCCTTTTCCAGCCATCTTACCCTACCCATCACCCTATCCCCCATATCCTTGTTCCTGCTTTCTCCTTGCCCCATCCCTGTCCCGACATCCCCACCTTGTATTGTTATTCGTCCTCATCCTTGGCATGTCCATGCGCCATCCTTGACTGGTCCCCATTCTGTCCCCGACCTGTCTAGGCCCATTCCTGATCTGTCCTCAATTCGCCTGGACCCATTGTTTGCCCAACAACCAAAAACACTTATGGATCACCAAATCAAAGTGCAGTAGACCAAAAATCTCAATTTGTGTACTATAATTGATGATGTCAGCACACCACAAATTCAAAAAGAATACACCTTTATACTTCTAAACCTTGGAAAAGCCTCTGACGCCCAGAAAACAACTTTTCCACAGGCTTTGGTGAGCTAAAACAGTCTGGCACAATTACCAAGGCAGTAAAAATTGAGTTTTTCTACGCAGCAGTGATGCCAGCAGTACAAGTCCAACGACTCAACAGTAGTAAAAAACCCTTTTTAAGGGCAGTAGGTTGTGCATCTAATACTTATACATGAATTTAGACCATTCGCCTTCCGACAATGGCAGAAGAAAGAAAAATATTGAACCTTTTGTTTGGCACGATCCCGAGGCGGTGTGAAAATTCAATATTTTTACCAACAACAGTAGTAGCAGTGGCAGATACAAGTTCCTACGAATCCAACAGCAGCAAAGGAACTCCCTTAAGGAGTAAACCCATACACACTACACTTCAATCAAAAGTAGATGCCATTATCAAGGGATAACGGCAGAAGAACACAAAAAAGAGAAAAACTTTAAGGATCCCAGAATCCAACCTCAGCCATATATTGCATATCCAGCAAAAGTTTTAGGGAGAGAGCTTCTGTGTACAAATTTGAACAAGTTTCTACAAAAGAAAAAAATATGTCAATTAATAATACTTAATGACATGTATAACTACATCTAAAAATATAAGCTGTCCTGAGCCTCTTCCCCTCCTCGCGAAGAAACATGTCCTAAGGTTCTCCAGTTGAGTTTGGTCGGGGAGCCTAATAGCTTGTCCTGATTTCCATCCCTATTGCTTAGTTCAGTCATGTAACATAACATGCTTCAGCTATGCACTTGAGTATGTGTAAAGCTGAAAGTTTTTGTCAACATTTTAGTTATGTTGTATTCCCATATTCTAATCTGTTTTTAAAATTTATTTATAGGTGAATGTGAAACTCCAATTAATCCATCAAAGTTTTTTTTTTTTTTTTTTTTTTTTTGAAAGTTGAGATTTTAATTATTGTGGCCCAAATGGGCGAAAGATTACAACAACAAACAAACAAAAAATACAAAAATGGTTACATGAAACTACGGGGTGACAACAACAATATGTTGCTCAACAGTCCCTTGCTTAGCCAACTCATCAGCCCTACCATTGGCACTTCTTAATACATGCATCCAACTAGTGACAATAAATGAAAGGTCTCTAATTTCATCAATGATACAACGCATTCGCCAAGGAGGCATGAGATCATGCTTGCACCATTGAATCAGAACTTGAGAGTCGCCTTCAACATGCAATAGACCAACAAAATGATACTTGAGAAAACATTTGAGGCCATGGAGTAGACTTTGAGCTTCTGCAATCGTGGATTCATTAATACCAAGTGGTCCAGAATATGTGAGTAATATATCTCCAGCTGAATTCTTGATTAGGCCCCCCACTCTAGCTAGACCTGGGTTTCCAAAAGATGACCCATCAAAGTTTAGCTTGTAGGAGTTTGGGGGTGGAGGAAGCCAAGCAATAGTTCTGAGTAGTTTACCATTCCCCTCTCTTGCATGTAAATTCCAGGAACTCCATGTAGTGCCACATTCAACATTCTTGAAAGCCTTGTGAATTTTCAGCCAACTAACAATCTGAGTTGTAATTCGATGGCAAAGGTCAGTCCATGAGCTGGATTTAGTTTGAAAAATTCGATTGTTCCTTTCCTTCCATATCATCCAAGGAATATATCCTATGCAACAAGAAAACATGGGCTTTCCTTTACTCCCAAGACCCAGGGAGCCAATGAGAGCAACAATACCATATAGGTCACGAGGGATAGGTAAAATAAGCCCAAATCTATTAAAGAAGAATAACCAAACTTTCCAGCTGAAAGGGCAATGGATCAAGGTATGATTGAGTAACTCACTTTCAGTATTACATAAAGGACAAACGACATCTTGAATCCGAATTCTCATCCTCATCAACAAATCTCTAGTAGGTAGTCTACCCTTCAAGCAGCACCACCCAAAGAAAATTTGTTTCTTAGGACCCGAGAGTGACTATGCTGCAGCAGCCATGTGAGGTTGATGGCCTTGATTAGTTAAACAACAGTATGCAGAGCTTACCATGAAGAGTCCTTTAGAGTGAGGCCTCCAGATCAGTTCATCATCCTGGTCTCTTCTCATGTAAAAAATACTCAAATCCTCAAGAAATTTGGAAGCCTCAATAGCTTCCTCATCATTGAAACATCTTCTAAAGCAGAGGGTCCAGTCCACATCTATTAGCTGACCAGCAGAAACAATGTCCCTTATAGAGCAATCTTGATGTCTGGCTAAGAGGTAAAGTCTTGAAAATTTTTTTGCTAAAGTAGTATCACCAATCCACCTGTCAGTCCATAAACGAATTTTATTGCCAATGCCTGGCAAGAGAGAAACATGTTGAGTAAAGAACGGGAACATCTGAATAATTTTCTTCCATATGGAAGAAAGTCTCCCATGTCTTGGGGCTTCAAACCACCATTCCCTTGGCCTGTTGTCCAATATATTAACTATGATTTTCTTCCAAGTGGATTCCCCACTTGTGTTCAGCTTCCACAACCATTTAGTGAGTAGAGCCTCGTTCATATATCTTATCCTTCTGATTCCTAATCCTTAGTCCCCTTTGGCCTTGCAAACATCATCCCACTTGATGAGATGAATTTTGGATCGCTCCGAAGTACCTGACCATAGAAAATTCCTCATAGTTCTTTCAATGATGTTCACCACAGAAATAGGACAATGCAAGAAGGAAAGGTAATACGTGGGGATGCCAGATAGACTAACTTTGATCAAAATAAGTCTACCGGCTTTTGTGAGTAGTTTCCCCTGCCATGTACTCAACCTGATGTTCATTTTCTCGATGACTGGGTCCCATAAATTCCTTGTTATCCTTCCCATGAAGAGGGGTAAACCAAGATACGTACTAGGAAGAGAACCGATTTTACAACCATGTCTCTGACATAGCTATCGGGTATAGGATCCATCTTGATTTCTTGAAAAATAATAATGTGAGCCTTGGTTTTCTGAATTAAATTACGAATGACCATTCTCTTGCTGTCACTCCTAACTCCCCTTACATTCCATATGGTTTCAGGTTATGTTTACCATTTCTATGGAGTTCCCTGATATTGCATCTTCGTGTATCAATTTTATTGTCTTCCAATTTTAACTATCTTCATGCTTTGGAATTGCTCGTGAATAGGGATCTCCCACTGTTATCGCTCTCAAAAGTACTAAAGATTTGGAGGAAACAGACAGAGAAAATGACTGAGGTGCAAGTCCTTTATTATAGATGTACTGTAGAAAAGATTTATTTTTACTTTTATTTTTTTGTGTACATCTATAAAGTTGAAATATTTAGGACAAATAATCAAGAGTTCTATGTAGTTGAGATATTTAGGATAAATAATGAAGATTTTTGTAAAGTTGAGAGGTTCAAGAGAAAGATTGAAGAGTTGAGCTGTTTAGGGGAACTATTGAAGAAGTTTTTAAAGTCGAATGATTTAGGATAAATAATGAAAATTCTGTAATTTTGCGAGATAGAGGGCAAGCTATAAAGAAACTTATATAATTTTGTAAAGTTGAGAGATCTAGGAGAAATAATGCATAATTCGTTAAATTTGAGAGATTCAGGAGGAATAAAGAAGAATATTGTACAGTTGAGAGATTCGGGAAATATAATGAAAATGTTTCTGAAGTTATGAGATTCAGGAGAAATATTAACCAATTTTTATTTTTATTTAGTTAAACAATTCAGGGAGAAATAATAAAAAACTGTAAAATTGAGAAATTTAGGAGAAATAATGAAGAAATCTGTAAAGTTGAGAGGTTCAAGAGAAATAATGAAGAGATCCTGTAAAATTGAGAGATTCAGGAGAAATAATGAAGAAATCTATAAAGTTGAGAGATTTATTAGAAACAAAAAAAGAATTATTTCTTGCTGAGATTTGGGAGAAATAATGAAGAAATCTGTAAAGTTGAGAATTTAGGAGAAATAATGAACTTTTTATTAAACTTTTATATAAAGAGTTACAGAAATGACCATACTGCCCTTCTCGTGTATAATAAAACAAAAGAAGAAAATAAAACTCTCTACATACCTCAATACATTACAGGTAGCTCGTCATGAACTACACATCAGAGGCAATGCATGTGACATAAAATTTCCAAAATACCCTAATTTGTAATAGATATCATGTAAAAATCTATCAATAGAGTTTTAGAGATGAAAGGAGAGAACTGAAAAAGAAGAAAAAGCTGCAAAAAGCAGCTGCTTCTTAGGGGTCAAAACATGACACCTAATTCCTATATCAACTCACTAGGTGAAGAGTTGCATCAGTGACCAAAAATGCCTCTCTTGACCTCTGTCCAATAAAACAGAGAAAGTAACTGAACAAAAAGGATCAAGGTATGGCTATTTTTTATGCCCCTCTTTGTAGAGGCCTTCTTGTGAAGTCTTTCATCAAAGATTTCTTTATAAATGCCGATGTAGGAGTGGCAGGGTTGTTGGCTACAACAATTTTAGGAAAAAAGGTGTTACACTAAAGATAGTCATGCATTTAGTGTAGTTTAACTGCATAAGACAACTTTCAGGAATACACTGAGTTGGTATTTTGTTTACCTTAAATAGATATTGTAGTTGACAACATAAGTTTTAGATGTAAATGCTGAAATACCCTCATTGGCACCTAAAATTTTATGGTAAAATGAATATGATAGTTGTGTAACAAACCTAAAGGCAAGATAATGAACCCCCTTGTAGGATTAGTAGCTCCCATTTCACATGGTAGACCCGTATTAGGTTAACCTGTTTTGTAAGATATGTTTAGGTGGGTCCAAGATATGGGTTTACATCAGATATATGAGCTCAGTTAATAAATGAGTTTCCTACTATGTCAACCTTCTATTTATGGTGTTTCTTGCAATTTTGAATGTTTTAAGACCATATTTGTCAAACAAATATTTTATCTCCTAGGAGAAAATTTATTCTGTTCTTTCTTAGAAGAAAGAGGAGCTGATCAAACACACTTAGAGCACTAGAAGTAATTTTTGATTTAATAAGAACTGCTTTCAGGCTTTAAAGCGCTGTGCAGAATCCTACCTACATTATACTACTCCATGACACTTAACATAGAGGTACATGCATACAAGGACTATTCTTAAACAACTGTAATGCATACTAGTGATTGGGGTTATAATGCAATATATAGTTATATGATATGAGAACATGGTTTTCGTTAGGTCAATTTGAAAGTGAAAGAGCTGCAATTAATGGTCACAGAAGACGGCAAGTGTTCAAAGCCTCAGATTGCATCTAACCGTGGGTAATTCTCTAATATTATAATCTATCCTGTAGCAGTATTTTATTTGTCATACAATAGAATTTGCAGAGAATTTGTGAGAAGTTATTGTTTAGAGGTCCCTATGATAGAATACTCTGGTGTCCTTTAAATTTCTGTTCTACTCATAAAAAATGTGGGGAACCTTATTATTTAGAGATCCCTATGACATAATGCTCAAGTGTCTTTTAAATTTCTGTTCTACTCATTTCTAATTTACACTTTTGCTGTAATCCCTCCTGTACTTTTTCTAAATCTAGATTTGGTACTCCCGACAACCATATGCACAATCTGCTATACATATATATTTCTCTCAAATTGTGAGGATTATGTTGGCCATCTTTTTGTGTTACCTGAAATCCCATGACTTGACCAGAATTTTTTTCCTTTCTTTCTTTTGGTTTCACCTGAAGATGATTGTCTACCTCTTATAACTCCACTACTTTCTTCTTCCGTTCTTTCTTCCTGCCATCTAGTCAACATTTCATCTCTTGTTTCAGTGGAACTCAGCATCACCAGTACTTTAAAAAGAGCATGTGTTGTATCATGGCCCTGCCTAGTGGCATATTTGTAATTATGCATAAGATTTCATTCTTATAATAATAGTGGAAGTGAGAGGGCTTTTCTCTCACTGCCTTGAATTTCTGTCTGACTGTTCTTCTTCTCCTCTCCTTTTCCTTGTCTGTGTGAGTCTTCTGTGTTTTAATCTCTTATAAGGGATTTTTCGGTGTCCTTGTGTCAATGGCCTTGCATTCTATCCTCCACTACCGGAATCGGTGATGACAAATTCTTCCCACCAGACTTTTCTTCTCATTGTCCTGCATTTCTGTCCTCTAAAAACTGCCTTCACTTGGGATAGGAATGCTTCCTGAATTTGTTCACAGACCATGGCGAAAGAGTGTTTTTTCCCCAGCTGTAGTTTTTATCTTAACAAATCTCACCTCATCCTTTACTGGCTCGTCAAATTGAAATGTTTGTAGTTGCATTCCTTACCCTTGCTTCGCTTCTTTGCTATCACTATCCAAGGCTCTTCCTTTCTTTTTAATCCAGCCTTCACCACTGCTGCTTCCACTGGAGCCTTCTTGCCATGTTTTTATACCTTGGTAACATTAGGAGGTGGCCACTGCAGGGCCATCTTGGAGTGCTTGCCCTTTCTCCCCTTGAACATTCATTTTTACATAAAAAAAAAATGGCACCCACTACATTTATAACTTAACAACAAACCCACATGACTTCCCTGAAAACAGTACAGAAATAAATACTTCATGTCTAGGAGACATTTATATACTAATAAAAAACAGAATAAGCTTTTAAGTTACATAAATATCCTTAACATGATAGTATCGAAAAAGAGGTCACGAGATAAACATAGATAAGTTCTTTCATACATCTTGATTATACTTGTTTTGACAGGAAATCCTCACGTCAGTCACATCCAAATTTGGAGATAGCTTCTTCTCCAAATGAGATGGCTGCTGCTCTTCTAGAAAGCATGATCAGGTACAATGTCCACGACTTCTGTTATTCTTACATGTGTCTATAACTCAGGAAAGATAATTGCTGTTTTCTCTTGTATTTTTTATGTCTAGGGGCATTTGTATATGTTATGTAGGTGTATCTCAGTCCACAACTCGGCCTGTTTGGGCTACATAGGATGGGAGAGTTGGGGTTTGAATCGTAGCTTTTCTCCTTATTGCTCCCTAGAGACAATGAGCTATGGTGGATAGCAGGGCTCATTTCAGCTTCTAGCTTGAGAGAGATCAATGCATCCTCAGGTTCTAGGAGACCTGCTTGCCTCATTGCCTCTTGCAACTGAATCGGATCCATTTGAGGACTCTCACTACCTGGGTCCGCCTCCAGTTGTCCTTTTCAACTTGTCCGCGAGTCCAACTGTTGTGCATGCCTCGGTCAAAGGGGTTTCCATTTCAGGGCATGCAAGGGAGCGGCATGTAATCGTTCCTTTATTTGGCTAATCTAACACCGGCCAAGAATATGGAGGTTGCCTTCTTAGTATTGTTTGAAGTTGAATCTTGATAGATCATTTAGGGACAATACATGACCATCCAAAATTAGGGAAATTGTTTATGACTCTATGGTGTCCTTTTTGTTACTTGTGGGCTACCTGGGGTTTTAGATGCAATTGAGGCTAATCTAATGTCTGCTGTTGAAATTCTTTATTAGGAATTTAGTAGGTATATATGGGGACGAATAATATGTAGTAGATTTTAGGGCCTCTAGTAGGTGTCATTAAGACTTTAATAGGTTTAGGAGATTATGGATAATTAGGGGCAAGTTGCAACCATCATGCAAGTCCTTGTGTAGGAGGTACTTAACCTCTAATTATTGTAATCTTTCTTTATTATAAATAATGGGCCCTACCCCCTGAAGTTGATTGATTGATTAAATCCTAATTTGCTCTTACTATTTTACTCCTCCCTCTCATTCTCTCCCATCTCCCTTTTCTATTTCTCTCCCAAAATTATGTTCTCTACACCTAATTCTTTGTTATTCTACGCTTCCATACGAATTGACAACCCCTCTCCTTCCTTCTCTCCCAAATGCCCTTCCACACGCTGAATGTTCCCTACGTGCCTTCCTTGGCTCCTGCCCACCTTCCCTTGCTTCCACGCACCTTCCGTCGCTCCCACACATCTTCCCTCATGTAGAATTATAGGATTAAAACAACAAGAGTGTGAGAGAAAATAGAAGAGGATGGCCAGGTAAGAAGAGAAAGAAGGTTGGTATTATATTCATGATGTTGTGAGGCTTCTTCCCCTCTTGGCTCTTTATTTATAATCAATCAAACAAATAAAGATTACAAGACTACCCTTAACCCAACTATGAGTCTAATTCAAATCCTATTCTAAGTACACTATTTGAATTATATTAACAAATTTAACCTCATGCATCCATATCCTACTATAATTACCACTCATGAATAATTACTCATCATGTGCACGTGTCTCAATACTCTCCCTCAAGCTGAAGTGGAGATATCATAGTTGAAGGCTTGCACACGTATGAAACTTGCACATTGTGTAAAATGCTTGAACAAACATGTGTCTTCGCATGATCTCCAACATTACTTCCCCTCACTTCTACACAATACAAGATCTACTCCACGTAGATTTCTTCACCAATAAAATTGTAAAGTTGGGCTGAGGTCTATCCCAAAATGATTAGCTGAAGTTTGGAAACCACTTTTCAACAAATAAGCCAAGATTTTTCTAGTCGTTTATCTATGTAGGACTAACACTCCCCTGGACATGTGGGTCTGTTTTTTGGGCTCTTACACGTGGAAGACTTGGTGGAGGCCCACATACGAGCACCCACTCTAATGCCATGTTAGATTTAGTGAAGGAAGATAGAAGATGAGAGAAAAGTGAAGAGATAGGAAGAAAGGGGAAGAGAGAAGGAGAGAAAGAGGTTGTACGGTCATAATGACTTACAACCCTAAAACATGTATTAATAAAGTCCGTAAATACAAAATTACAATAATATTATTCATGGCTTGAGGAGCAAGTAAATTAAACAAGAAACAAATAATAATTAACTAAGTCTAGTAAAATTAGTTAACTACCCCTGACTCGTAACACTCCTTCAAGTTGGAGCGTAAATATCATGAGGCCTAGCTTGGAGAGAAACTCAAATTTCTTTCTTTCAAAACCTTTAGTGAGCAGATCAGCCAGTTGATCCTCAGAGTTAACATATGGAGTAACTACTTTGCCTTGTAGGAACACATCTCAAATAAAGTGACAATCCACTTTTATATGCTTCTATCTCTCAGGAAACATATTCATAACATACTTTCTCCGAAATAGAACCACTGATGCCCCCTTACTTCGGGCAACTTTAATGCCCAAAAAGTTCAAAAGAGACAAGACCTTTCATTTTGGCCTTCAAATATTTTTAATCGAGGAAGTCTATAACAAATATTATTCACCATTCAATCTAGATGAATCAAACTGAATGGTATCCATAGCAAATATGGTAACACTAGCAGAGGCACTAGAGTCAACAATCTCACCAGTAGACATGATAGCAAACCGCCAAAAAAATAACTCACTAGTTCAAAATAGATATCCAATCAACACTAAACAATTTTAATCAAATAAAATCCAACAACCAAAAACACTTCAAGATCACTAAATCAAAGTGCAGTAAACAAAAAATCTCAATTTGAACACTATAACTGATGACGTCAGCACACCACAAATTTACACCTAGAAATCATTAATTCATGCACAAATCACACAAAATATGCCTCGAAAAATACTAGCTAACCAATCACAATACAACTTTCTTGAAGTTTGTTGATGTCAACATGAGCAATGATGATGTTAGCATGGAAAAATACGGGATTTGCATACCTGGCTGTCTCGAAAAGTTCATAACTACTTGGATTTATAGAATAGTGATTTTTGTTGGCTCAGGTAATATGTAGAGAGATTGCATGAATCCCGAGGCAATGAAACATAGGCTAACAACATTTTAACAGTAGTAGTAGCAGAAGAAGGTTTTTCGAACCCAACAATAGTAGTTGGGATTTACAAACCCTATAAAACCAAAATAACTCATTTTCTTAGCAACACCAAGTGTAAAACACTTAAACAACAGTACTAGCGCTCACACTTTCTGCAGTAATAACTAGACATCAAAATCTTTCTCCAAAGTATGAAATTCATAATTGAAAAGTTGCTGACATCAGCCCTAAATATGATGATGTCAACACAACACAAAGAAAGATTACACCTTTATGTGGTACCAAAAAACACCTTTCGATAACCATTGGTGAGCTAAAACAATTTGGCATGATTACCGAGGCAGAAAATGTTGAGTCTTTCCACACGGCAGTGATGCGCCAGCAATATGAGTTCAATGACTCAGCAGCAGCAGAAAACTTTTTTAAGGGCAGTAAGTTGTGCATCTAGCACTTATATATGAATTTAGACCATTAGCCTTCCGACAGTGGCAAAAGGAAGAGAAAAATTGAATCTTTAGCTTTCGACCACACAACAGATAACGTCAGCAACAGCAACACACAGTTCAGCGATTCAACAACAGCAAAAAAACCTTTTTTGAGGATACAAAGATGTGCATGTAGCACTTAAACACTAGTGCTACCCATAGCCATGGCAGGGAAAAAGAAGAAAGAAAAATTCTTTTCTTATTCACCCAATAATAGAAATTTATTCCAGCCTTCAAACTTGTACAACGAACTTTAAGAAAGAAGATCCCATGACCTCTGTAAGTGACGAGTTGTCACATAGAGACTACTCTGAGACCATGTAAAGTTGGGCCAAGGTCTATCCTAAAATGTCTAACCAAAGTTAAAAACCTCTTTCCAACTAATAAGTCAAGATCTTTTTTACTCATTTATCTCTATGGGACTAAACTCTAACAAAAATATTTACTCCATGTATACTTTTCCACCAATAAAATATCTACTCCACATAGACTTCTTCATCAATATAACATCTACTCAATGTAGACATTTTCATAAACTTCTACTCCATGTAGGCTTCTTTACTACTCACCTCACTAATAGGTTGTCATAAACATTGACTCTTTGCAGTGCAATCATACCTCTTCCACAGAGGTACACTCCAGCCCCTTCTCCCTTGAGGGGTACCTCATTGAAACCCAATAGCTACCGAATAATGTGTCTTGCACACTCCCCCTTACCCACAAGGGTAGTGTCTCAAACAATAAACATCTGTATATTATAAATAAACACTATGTAGAAACTTTCAAAAAAAGTAAAAAACACTATGTAGATACCGAAGTAGCTAGGAAGTAATGTGACCCAATTCTCCCATCAATCAACTTCACCTGGACCATTCATGGTGTTTCCAATTCAGCAAGCTCACCATAATGGGAAACTCTACTTCTTTCTTCCCATTTAGACTTTTCACTAGTAATCTTCCCAGATGACTTGTCCTTGTCAACTTCAGATAGTGGATTAACCGTGATTCCAGCCATATGTATCAGGACAGCTTCAGCACCTATATCTCTTGCATTTCACCTCTGTTTTAGTCGGAAAATAAAATCTTAACATGTGATAATGAAGCTCTCCAATCAACAGGAGAACCAAGCTCACTTCAATTTCCATCTCAAGAATAGTTTCTACCTTCATTAAATTCAAAGCCATAACTTCACCTAAAAGTCCAGGAACCTGGCATATGTATTTTCCTTTAGTACATAGCATATGTATTTTCCTTGCTTGTTGAAGTCGAATCTTTTGCTTCCTCTTAGACAAGAGACTGCAGCAGCCTGACAACGGCACAAGCTTGATGTAGTGGCAGTTAAAGATCAACATACAAAACCAGGAGGTAAAAAGTAATTTTAACCACATATCTGGTAATTAGCACTGCCATGATGAAGTCATTCAGAATTCATACAAGCAAAAACAACTTTCTGCTGGTCAACAAACCAGAAAGCAGCTTCCGTGTAAAGTAAAATCAGAGAAGCATGTGCTGGCAGAATGCAAAAGAAAAATGATATATGCACTTTACTGTGCATGCACTTTGATGATCCCCTCACTGTAGCGGTGGGACCCACACCAGGAATATAGTAATCTCCCACCACTACAGTGAGGGGGAAGTGCACAAAGTGCATGCACAGTAAAGTGCATATAGCATTACTCAATGCAAAAATAAAAGAACAGAGCAGTTGCAAAGTCACTAAGACAACACTTGCTTTTTCTCAGTACATGAGGAAATCCATGGACCTGACAGCAGCTGCTTGGTTGCCCTCTATTATAGCACCACGTTCATCTCCATCTTTAATAACGGTCCATATGAAGTAGAGATTTACTCAATGGCAGCAGCAGCAATCATAAACCGGTGCTGCCTAAATAAAATGGCTGGAGCAATTGAAATCTTCTCTTTCAGTTCTTCCGATTCATACCAACGGATACTTTTCAGAAAGAAAAGAAGGAACCAACAAAGAAAACCTTATGTCTTTGACCCTGAGTGGTTTTTCTTTTTCTCTTCATAAGATTCTATTTATTGTGTTCCGCGCCTGTGACGCCCAGCACTCATCATGACGCTGAGCTGCTTGAAAAAATTTCAAAACTCTCTCTTCTCCTCGGCCAGAAGGAAGTTGACTTCTACTTCAAGTATGACTGTTACATGGAACAGAGAGTGCTCTCTCTTCTTCAATTTCCACTACGATTACAATTACTCCAACCTAATCTCACAGTAGCAGTTCTCAGATTAATCAAAAGAAAAACAGAACAACAGTTTTCAGATTAACAACACTGGCTCGTGTTCAGCAAGATAGAACCCCTCTTTTCCAGCTGTCGCAGCACTAATTGAAAGAATATTAGCAGGCAATGACTTGCCAGAAAAACCAGTCTTCTATCGAAGAGCACAGGAAATAGAGCTTCTTCCTCTTTCTGTAATTCTGAAACAATCCTAGTTTCCTTCTAACACGAACTCTGACTTCCCGAGCTAAGTATGTCTTCTTCTTCCAGCTCAACTGGTACAACTTGTACTCAAAGCTGTTTCCAAAACACTGATTAGTAATCGCACGATATAATCTGCTTCCAATCAGCTCAAAACATCAGACTTCAATGCTGTTTTCAAGCTTCTTGCTTTGGAAAAACATTGACAGCAACGAGATCCCTGTCTTCTCTTCTCACTGCAGTATGTTTTCCTCTGCTCCAAGCTGTAATCTTTCAATGCTACCCTTCGATCTGAAGCCTGCTATGATACCATGTAGAATTCTGGATTAAAGCAACAAGAGTGTGAAAGAAAATTGAAGAGTATGGCTCGTGTAAGAAGAGTGTTAGAGTTTAGTCCCACATAGATAAACGAGTAGAATAGATCTTGGCTTATTAGTTGGAAAGAGGCATCCTTACTTCGGCTAGTTATTTTGGGATAGACCTCGGCCCAACTTCACATGGTATCAGAGCCACTTTGTGTGCGTGGGCTAGAATCTCTCTTTGTTTGTTTGTTGGCTAAACCTAATTTGTTTGTGAGCTCCAGAATGTAAGACCCAATTTGTTTGTGGGTTTCATAAGTTAAGGTCTAGATTATCCATGTCTTAGGCCTATTGTGTAAGTCTGGCTTGGACGTGAGGGGGAGTGTTAAGAGAAAAAATCCCACATTTACAAAAATTATGGAATGGTATCAGAATATAAGGTTGGGCAATAAACTTCCGAAGTGTCTAGCCATTTTAGGAAGGAACCGGGCTCAATCTTTACATGGTATCAGAGCGGACGCTCATATGTTAGCCTCCCCCAAGTTGTCCGTGTAGGAGCCCAAAAGAAGGCCCACACATGCAGGGGAGTGTTAGAGTTTAGTCCCATATAAATTAACGAGTAGAAAAGATCCACATTTATTAGTTGGAAAGAGGTTTCCTAACTTTGGCTAATCATTTTGCGATAGACCTCGGCCCAACTTTACATGTTAAAAATTAAGTATTCTAGTTAGGTATTTCTGTAGTTTTCTATTACAATTTAGTGTTGTACGTGGGGTTTAAGATTTCAGTCTTTTATTTTTTTTTATTTCATGGGTTAGTGGCTCATATATGGGATTATATGTAATTACTAGGAGTTATTTGCCCACATAAGGGCATATTTGTAATTCTGTAGTAAGTTAGCACACTTAATAAAAGGACTTAGGGTCTAGAGATCAGATTGATCTCTCATGCCCTCTTCTTCCTCTCCTTTCTCTTCCTTCATATCTTCTTTCTTAAAAATCATTCTTTTCTAGGGTTTTATCATGGTTTCAGAGCGAGAGCTTGTATGTGGGCCTCCAGCAAAGTTGTCCATGTGTAGGAGCCCAAAAGAAGACCCACACGTGCGGGGGAGTATTAGAGTTTAGTCCCACATAGATAAACAAGTAGATTAGATCTTGGCTTATTAGTTGGAAAAAGGCTTCTAACTTTGGCTAGTCATTTTGGGATACACCTCAGCCCAACTTCACAAAGAGAGAAGATTGGAATTAAATTCATGATGTTGTGAGTCTTCTTACCCTCTTGACTCTTTATTTATAATCAATCAAAAGAATAAAAATACAAAACTACCCTTAGGGTTACATGAATAATCCTAATCCAACTATGAGTGTAATTGCAATCCTATTTTAAGTACAATATATGAATTATAATAAAACTCCTAAAACTCATGCATCAATGTCCTACTATAAATTTGATAACCAGAGCGAGGATAGACTAGTATGGAAGCATAGCCCGGATGGGGTTTCACGGTTAAGACCACTTACATGGCACTAGAGAGAGTGGAGCAAAGGAATACTCATCTAGCTAGATGGGCATGGAGACTCTCTTGCCCTCCAAAAGCAAATTTTTTATGTGGACAGCATTGCATCAGAAACTACTGACAAGAGAAGGCCTGACTAGAAGAGGAATGAACCTCCCTTCAACAGTTTGTATTTTTTGCAACCAGGCCTTGGAATCCTGTAACCATGCCCTTGTGCAGTGCCCCTTTTCTCAGCAAAGTTTGCTACACTTCTGGACTATGTTTAGGTTTGATAATATCTCCACCACCTTTCATAACCTTCCGGACATCATAGAACACTAGAGAAATCTCAATCTAACAAAGAAAGGAAGGATCATGTTAGGGGCCTACATTGCATTCATTCCTTGATGCATTTGGGAAGAGAGGAACAACAGGGGTGTTCAACTCTAAAGAAATCGAGATCAACCAGGTAAAGGAACTCATCTTCAAGAGAATCCTTTACTAGCTCAGCTCTCTTAAGAAATTCCAGGACTTGAATGGCACTAGACTTAGAGCTTCATGGGACACCATTGTAAAACTCCCATCACCCCAAGCTGAAACTCATGCTGTCCAATGGGGACCCCACCCCCCGATTGGACACTTAACTCAATGTGGATGGGTCCTCCAGGAGCAACCCTGGTCTAGCTGGCTTCGGTGGAGTCTTTAGGGATCATAATGGACATATGTGGGCCCCCTACCAAATACTGATTTGATAGAAGCTGAAACTGTTGCAATGCTACAAGGCTTGAAAATTTTTCAGGAAAGGCTAAATGGGACCTTGATAGTGGAAGGAGATTGCCTAAACGTAATACGGTGGTATAACACTAGGGGCTCCTGGTATACTTTAGAGAAATCTGGTCCATAGGACAATCCACATCATGTACATGGGTACATATCCTCAAAGCTGCAAATTTTGTTGCCGACTCACTAGCTAGAGAAGGAGTCATGCTTCCACACCTGGAAGTAAAGGATCCACCGTAGAACCAGAATCAAGAGAAGTGTTACAAGCATTTTGAATCAATGAAATAAGATCAATTTCTTCAAAAAAAAATGTCCTACTATAATTACAATTCATATGAATAACTACTCATCATGTGCACGTCTCAACACTTCGCTCCCGCACACCTTCCCTCCCTTTTGCACCCCATCTCTCGCTCTTGGACCTCTTTCCTTACTCGCTGCTTGCTCCCCACCTGCCCGCACACCCACCTGCATCCATGCACACCCCCTTGTGTACCTTGTCCTATGCTTGCATACCTTTGTGTCTAATTGCCCCAATGGCTGCCCACCCCCACGCCTGCCTGCCCACATGCATTGCACTCCGACACTTGCCCATCCTAATGCTTGCTGCCATTATGCCCCCCATGCCTTCCCCATACTCGCCCCATGCCTCTCACTCCTGCTCCATGCCTGCATAGATGCTCCCATCCCTTAATACATATAATTGATGTAATATTCTCTTAATGAGCCTATTTTTCAAAAAGAACATCATTATCATGAACCTAACAAATATTGAGTAGATAAAGAGGTAGCAAACTTCATAAGTGACAAAGAATAGGTAACTGATTATCATAAAGAGAATAATAAGCATATTCGCCTGTATTCTGCTGCTTTTTGAGCACTTGTTTGGGAATGTCATTTCATGTTATTTATCATTTTTTTAAATAAAAAAGACTTGTTTTCTTTGGGAAACTCATTTCATGTTATTTTTCATTTGTAATTCATCCATATACTATTTTTATTGCAGGGATTATCTAATACCTGCAGAGCATATGCCTTTCCATGAAATTATATGTTTTAAGCATGTCAATGTACTGCAGTCGGTAAGTGTTTAGTGTTTGAGATACTTCAACTTTTTATATGATTTCCCCAAGAAGTTGTGTTTTGCATGATCTTGCTATTCTAATTTATATACCTTTCATAAATGAGGAAAATGATCAGCTTGTTTGTATTGTGAAATCTACATAATTTTCTTCCTGTTATTTTATTTGATTTTTGGAAGGACCAATCATAGTGTACCAATATGCAGCTCTTTAAAAACGTGCGTAGGTGCATTTTCAACTGTTTGTTTAGAAAAGGTGATGTTACATATTCTTCTAACTTGACACTAGGAAATATTTTAAGCAGGTGGCTCTTGTATGTTAACCTTTTTCTGTGCTTCAATCTGCTCTCTTTTCATTGTTTCATTCTAAAGAGTAGTTGTTACAAAACACCCCTGTTTTCTAGCTGTCTTCTTCTCCATGAATTACAATTATCCAATGTGTATATCAGAAACTGATATTTTACTTTTACTTTCTACATTTTACATAGTGAACTAAAGAAATGAACATCCATGCTCTAGGTGTGTAATAGAATTTATGAAGTTCCTCATTTACGTACTAGACTTTGCTGCATTTGTGAAGTTCTTTATCTTGTTTTGACTTACTAGGCTTTAATTGGAGATCCAAGAAGAACTGTTCAAGCTGACCTTCTCAAATCACACATTTATCTCCATTGTAGTTGTTGCTGCAAGGCTGGGAGTGCCTTATTGCTAACCATGCATGATACATCAATTATGTAAAACTCTAATTTTTAATGGTTTATTTGAAGCCTGGCTTTGTCAAGGTTTATGGTAAGATTTGGTATGAGTTAATTTCCTTGAGGAGCTTTGGTGTAGGTATCATTTAGCTCAAGAGCATGGTGATCTAATCAATCTTCATGATTGGTATCAATCCTTCAAAGGCATAATTCTCAGATCTGGTATCAAAGGCAAACAAAAAGCTACAGGGTCTCCAGCTTCTAAAAAACGAAAAGCATCCTATGCACCACTGGACATGAATGAAGCTTCAGTACAGTATCCTCTATAATAATTAGCTTTTGTCCTTTCTGTTGTTTCTTGAATGCTTGTTCAGGTTTAGGAAGCCTCTTGGTTTATCAGATAGTATAATCAGAAATGTGCTGATAAGTTATCGGTAAATGGTTTTAAATGTCATGGATTTAAATGGGATGATAGACTTGAATTCATCTTGTTACACTTCAATATATTTATATAGTCTTCAGTTTCAACCATCTAGATGCTGTGTTGATGAATAAAGGAATACTTTTAGTTATGGCCAGACAGTTGAATTAACATACATATCTTTTATTTTTATTTGTAGAACTTTATTAAAAAACTGAAAAAAAAAAAGTTTAGGACATCATAGAGATGGATGGCTCCATTTACACTAAGGGGAGAGGGTCCCCCTCTTTTCCTCCCACCAGTGAGTCTACTGCTTCTGAGACAGGAGGGGGGAGGTTCCTCCTCTTTTATGTCAATAGGGATGTGTGCAAATGGCCCTATAGTGCAATATAGGCGGAAGAACTTTCAAGCTGGATCTTCTATTAACGTATGTTGCAATATAATATCTCTACGCTTTGATATAGCTATTTATTTAGTTTGATTTTTGTCAATTATTCAGCTAGTTTTGGGTTGGGCATTGACATGTCTTGGGGTCCTGATTCCTGGTCCAACTTTTTGTCATGCTTATAAAATTTGTTGTTCCTCTCATGAGTATTTTCTCATGATAGTTAAGAGTTTTAAGTGATTTGTGTTACTTAACTAAAGCTTGTCAGAGCTCGGTTTTGCAGAGCTGTTACGGAGCTTCAAATTACTGGGCTGCTTCGGTTGCCTAGCAAGAGGAAACCAGATTTTGTGCAGCGCATTGCTTTTGGACTGTAACAATTATGATGTCTATAAAGGATTTTCTTTGTTTGGTGATTGTTTCACTCAGTGAGAATTATCTTGAGCTTACACTCACATATTCTTGTTATCTGATATCTAGGCTGCTTCATTGTAGAAGTGGACTGCGAGAGGTGCACCTCATTTTGGGGATTTCCAAGCGGTCCTCAGTTTTGCTGGTTCAAGCGGCCCTCAAGGGACCCAGGAGTTCACAAGTAGTTTTGCTCGTTCAAGCGGCCCTCAAGGGACCCAGGAGTTCACAAGTAGTTTTGCTGGTTCAAGCGGCCCTCAAGGGACCCAGGAGTTCTCAAGTAGTTTTGCTGGTTCAAGCGGCCCTCAAGGGACCCAGGAGTTCACAAGTAGTTTTGCTGGTTCAAGCGGCCCTCAAGTGACCATTGACGTGCTTCTATCATTTAGCAGCAGTTACCCGTGTTTCATGATCTCAAGCCAGCACCGCAAGAAACAACATCTTCACAGTTTTACCATGCTATTTGTAGAATTGAACGTTGGTTTTGCTGGAGACATACCTTTGTCGACTGCTTTTATCAGACTCATGTTTACCTCAACACGGAGTCTTGTTAACTACAAATCTGTTTCAATGCCGTTCCACTTTTGTTTCTGTATATTGGCCTAATCTGATTTCGAACTGTTTGTTAATATGGAAAGGTGTTTGTCTGAACTCGGCACGATCTGGTTTGAACATTGGTCGACTTCGTTAACGTTGTTAATCATCAGTAATTAATTAAATATTAATAAAAAATAATATCAGTATTTTCTTATTTTACTTTAAGGTTTTTACATAGCGGTCAAAGTAAGAGAAAATTTAGGGTTTAAAGCTATAAAATAAAAAAACATATTTCATTAAAACAAATAAATTTTAACTGATTTTATCTCCGAGTTTATCTCTTGAATAGTAATGTGAATGTCATGATGTAAATTCTTGTTGTAATACTTTGAAGTAAAAGATAAGTTTTGATGGGTCTTTGTTATAGAAAGTTTAGCTGAAGCAAGGCTTAGGCACTTTGGGACCTCTGAAAACCATTAAAGGTCTATGGATCGTTGTGTGCTAAACAATTCTTGTTGATTACATATATTGAGTGGGCTTTTGTGAAAGAGGGGAATATGTAAAGCAAAAAGAGGAGTGAAAATTAATTGGGAAAGGAAAATGCTAGTTGCAAGGTATTGTATAGAAAGTTTTAAGCAAAAATAACTTTGTAATTACAATTTGGCTGGTAAATTGATACATATTTGGGAGTTCACTCATATTTGACTTATAATAAATAGAGGAAAATGATATCAATACTTTCTTATTTTCCTTCGAGGTTTTTACATTGTGAAGTTGGTCCAAGTTAGAGAATTTAGGGTTTAGGGTTTTACCAATATTTGAAAGATAATATTTTATTAAAAAAATAAACTATTGCCGATTTTATCTCTGAGTTTCCTTCTTACCTCTAAAACTCTAACAGGATCAAACTAATCTTGGAAGTGCCTCCGTGGATGCAGCTGACGCATCCATGTCAGAATCCTAATCACTGTCTTTTCACCAAAGTAGCTCATGTAGATGCCAAATGTCTCCCAGTATACTAGAGGAGTACTACCCGAAGGTGCAGCTAATATTATTATAATAAATAATAAGGGGGCAACTCACACCGATGTTAGGCACCTCACACCGATGTTAGCAGAAGGGTAACTATAAACTCATATTTTATACAAAAGCTTAATTGTAAATTTTTAAAATTAATTTATTCTCATTTGTAAAAACTGATATTAATTATATTGATGTTTATTCAATCCCCTTGAATAAAATTAAAATATTTCTGCAAATAATAAAGTAGGCTTTATTCATGTTGACATTATATTGATGTTTATATCAATTTTATAGATTTTATTGAATAAAATAAAAATTTTTTTACATTTACAGCTATTATTATAAAAGATAACCAGAAAATGTAAAAAATTTAGTTGATTCTGCAAATAATTTTGTATTTTGAAAAAGTATATAATTTATTTCTTTAATTTTTAATAAGCAAAAATTTTTTATTTTAAAATTTAAATAATAAACTTATATACACAACCGCGTTTTACCCTTAGAAAAGTAAAATTAATTTAAAAGTGAATTCTTATATGTATACTAATAAAAGGTTACTAGGTGTAAAGGATCTGCTATAATAAAAAAAACAATGCTATTCAAACTTAAAAGTGGATTAAACCAAATTTTTCATCTTTAATTGACTACAACGAAATTAAGTGTAAATGTTAACTTTAGCATTAGTGAAGCAAGTGAAAAACGAATACACAGAAAATGGGAATAGGAACTGGACTTACAACAGATTCTGAATCTGAAACCTAATAAAGATGAAAACGACATACGAGCCAGTAAACAAAGTCAGTTGGACTTCCGACTCCAAGCAAATGGAACAAGAGCACAGAGAATAAAACATGCCTTTTTTCGCCACTTCAAACTTCTTTTTGTACTACAACAAACTATCAGCCCTAGTGGGTAACCTTCTAAAGAAGCTGAGAGCAGGGGAGGGCAGTCTGTTCCTAAACCTAGGTGGCCTCAGAGCATATACGCCCCAAAGCCCCACCACCACCCTCAAGGGCACTGCGTAAAATCCCACCGCAGCAATCAAGCAAATCAGTACAAACAAGAAGGTAGCCCGTGGGTCTCTCCAGCTCAACAGTGCCTGCACACGCTCCCCTTGGGTGGCTAGATCTCCCACCACTGTCTGTATCCTACCTGCAACACTTCTCAGCCGATCATACCTCATCCTTACAACATCTGCACTTCTTGTTGTAGGAAAGGTGTCAAACTCCTCGTCCAGTTCATCCGGATACACTGATTCTGCATGGGACAAACTTGTATCCATGTGGGGAGGATGACGAGGTCGTGCCCGATAACGCCACATGCCTGTGAAAGAGATACATAGCAGCATTGTGGGTAGGATTAATTCAGGGACGGCCACAAACACCAAAAAGATGAGAAGAAATAGGACCGAGTGAACAGGACGGTTCCAGCTCTTGATGGTTTCCAGCCACCTCCCTGCAGCAATGAGACCCGAGAGAACAGATACTAAGCGGAAGAAATTAGCTTTGCTTCTTCTCATACTCCACATATGTGAGTCATGGTCGAGCATGTACTCCACAACTTCACGGCCTAGAGGAGGTTCAGCCCGGCTAAGACGGGCTGAAACCACATTCATAGCTTGAAACCGCAACATCTCTAACTGATTTACTGTCAAAGGACAGATGTAATGCATCTTTGGGAGCAAGGCCTTACTGTACAAGTGTAGGACATTTGCCATATTTGCACAAGAAAATCGAACAGCTAGATGGATTTCACCCATTTTTTTCACTCCTGATGTGTGCAGCATTAGAAGTGGGTATGCATGGGTGTAAACTCGATCAGATTCAAGAGTGGAGAGTCTGATCCTTACCTTTCCTATTCTTGTATCACGAATACCAATCCCACCAATGTTGTTCACTCCTGAACTTTTATCCAACTGACAATTGTCAAACACTCCAATAGTAATCACCGTGCAAGGATCAAAAACTTCCCATGTATACTGCTCATTCCACTTAGGTGCTAAACTGTCAATCACGGTGCGGGTTCGAATCCACTTTTGCCCATACTTAGCTACGCAATAAGCATCCACAGAGCCGACTTTTCCTTCCTTTATTTTCATGGGCAGTAAGCCAGTAGCACCCAGAATACCCATCTCAAGAACACCCACATTGGGTTTCCACAGCTGCTTTGCAGTAGGTCGCACATCGCTACTGTACATCGTAGATTCATCCAACACATGATAGCCACCATCAAGACACATCCGGAGATGAACACGGCTACCAAATCTAGAGGAACCCACTTTTGCATCCCCAAAGCCATTATGGTTCTTGTTTTCAAGCCCCAACCACCTAGACACAACCATCTTATCATCCAATCTGCGCTCGATTGAGCCAACAGGAACAATCACTCTGCCAACCAGCTCATCACGACCTGGTCCGATTCGATCCTCAACACTGAGGATCACATAATCTTCAAATGGCTCAGCCACAACAAACACGAGGTCCTCATTCCAGATTGGATTAGAGATACTTCTGTTAGCAGAAGGAACAGCCGATCGAGTTCTCAACAATTGGTTCCCCACCTGCACTTTGACATACAGCTCTGGAAATCTCATAATAGCTCCCATTTTATCACCAGGAACTAAATCTTGTGCTTCAAGGATTGAAACGCGAAGATACCAAAGCTTTGGAGAAAGATACACTTTAGATTTGATAGATCCAAGTCCATCTCCATGCACATTTGCTGCCTTTGAATGCCAAGCTTCTGAGAAGGCCTCATCAGCCTGAGTACCAAACCACACAGATACCATAACCTCACCCTTTCCCTTCTCACCTTTCTTATCCTCTAATCTATACCACTGTGGTGCCAAAGAACTATCAGGAGGGACCCGACGAGGTACTTCACTCAAGTCGAATGCAATTCTCCCCACAATGTCATCCCCCCTATCCTTTATAAAGATCTCTACCATTGAAGACTGTATACAATCTTTGGAGAAAGCGAATGTCTGATCCCACTCACGTTTCTCAAAAGCAGGCTTAGTCACACCCCTATAATTCCCAAGCTTCACTTCTGCATGCGAATCACCACTAATAGCAATGTCCCGGGCCTTCACAACACGGACATAAAGATACTGCATCTGCTCAACAAGATCATAGGTTGAGCTAGTCTTGTCTTTTCCCATCATTCCACCACCCAGAGAGGGATTAGTCTCCTTCAACTGAAATTCACCACCAGTACCAACAATATTGGGATGAAAAGAAGGTCCTACAGGATCAGGAGGGAGCGGTACAGGCCCAGAAGCAGCAATCACAACTGGTTTCATCTCGTTGCGTCCTGCCTCCATAGAGTTACTCTGTTTCTGTTGCTGCTCGATCTGTTGCTGCTTTTGCAGTTGCTGCAACTGCAACAATTGTGAGGATGACGCTTGAGTTATCTTCTGTTTCTGAACATGTGTGGTACTTCGGTCCTCATTGTCTGTTGATTTCATCACAGGCTTGCTTTGCGATGACTGTTCTTCTAGTGTGGTTACGTAAAGCTTTAAACTAATTTCACCACGGATATGAGAAAAGAGACTGCGCTTATCAAGCGTGAATAGTTGAACAATCTCCTCTCCTTGTCGAGCAATGCTAGAACCATATATTCTGACCTTGCCCAGGAAATTGCGGCTGTTGCCAGTTTTTTTCTCATTATAGATATTGACTTCAACTGTTCGATATGGGAGATCAGCAGGGTTGTTGATGTCAAACACAAGTTTCTCGTTCCAAACCGGATTGAGGTCTTTGTATTTGGATAGAGTCCTGAGCCGTTGGTTTTCGAAGTCAACTTCCACGAACGGAGATGAGGAGCCCTGACCATCTTTCGGCATAAGGTTGTGGGCAGCGACAACCTCCACTACTAGTTTTTCTCTACTCATCCTTTCTCTGGAGAAGAAGAAATCAGACATGAAAAGCAGTTACGCAACTTAATACTGCATTGAACCACTTCCGGCTCAACTACAAATTCTTCAACAACAAAAAACGAACTCTGACATCTTACATTTCGAACGTAGAAATGGGTAATACGAAAATAAAACCATGAGAGCTGCTAGAGAGAGAAAAGAGAAAGAACTCGAGAAGAAGAGAGGCGGAGAACAAAAGGTGGGATGGAGAAATAAGAACAACAAAGATATTAAAAAGCGGCAAAAGGAGTCCCAGGTTTCGAACTTATTCTTCGAACACTTTGACCGGAAAAAAAAAAAAAAAAAAGAAAAAAAGAAAGAAAGATGCAAAAAAGGGGACGTCGAGTATCTGAAAATGAGCGAGTTGATCAAAAAAGATAGCAGTGACCTGAATAAAAGAAAACACGCAAAGAGAAACACTAGCGATTTTAGTGAGCAAAGGAAAAGAAAAAGTTTTTTTAGCAAAAAGAAAAAAAAAAGACGTAGGAAGAAGATGACTATACTTTATAGTAGCAGAGAAACATGAACTAACGTTTCATTCTACCCGGGAAAACTGCATGAAAACATGAGGCAAGACCGATTCTAAACGACAGCTAAAGAATAACGCACTGACCATTTCACAGACGATAAATGTTGAAGAACAAAAAACAGCAACTTGAAAAGAGCACCCAGTACAGGCAGAACAAGAAGAACACAAAAAAAAAAACCAGGAAGCGTTTCACAGTAGGGAAGACCTACCAAGTTCTCAATGACGACTGGAGACACGAAGCTAAGAAGCAAGTCGTGAAGCCGCTACCCGATTGTCTCCATGGATGACTGCAACAAACATAAACCCGAAGCAGCCCCCTGGAGCTGTAGTCCCTCACGGACCAGCGAAGCAAAAGCTTCGGTTTCGGCAGAAACGCAACAAAAAACAGAAGAATGTAACGGAAGACAGGTGCAGAGAGAGGAGAGAATGAAGAAGAGGGAAGGGATAGAAAACTGAAAAGGCGAGGGGGTTTGGGGAGGCGTGCAGGCATTGGGCTCAATGGACTAAATCGAGAATGGCGGTCTGCCAGGGACTGAGACGTTTGCCCCAAGCGAGCAGCAGCGCGTGCTGTATCAGCAGATTCTGCAGAGAATCCGATATTCATTTTGGGTAACGCCATTAAATAAGATTTTCTTGCACTGCGACTCGCTTTCCAGTACAGCTTCTACCCCCCTCTTCCCCTGGAGAGAGTCAGTCGATTCGACACGAGACCTGCTGCCGTGACACAAACTCGGAAGGAATTGGAATTGGATAAAATGGTAAACGCTCTCTCTCTTCTTTCTCTCCCTCTGACATGACACATTAAAAGAAGAGCTCTGTCGTCTGTCGTCTTTTCCTTTTCGTAAACCGCAAGCTCTTCTCTTCTTCCTAAATCGAACCTGTTAAAAAATGCAAAAATTGAAATTTTGATTCAAACCCAGAATCGATGAAGTGCCTGTGGAGAATAACTGCATAATAATATCGTTCTCAAGAAAAATCCTCACAGGGAAGCTCCTCATTGTTTTCCCTTCCAATCCATTTGTTAAAGTTCGTACAATACAGATACCCAGTTCCGATTGATCCTTTCCCTCTCTCCCCACTCTACGGTCATCCCAAAGTCCTAACGGAGTACGTTTGATTCTCGGGCATGGGAGGTGCAATTCAAGGCAAAACAAAAAAAAGAACTCCCAATTCAAATTGTTCGTTTCTGGGTCTCGTCTCGGGACAATTTCCAAAGGCTCTGGGTGGCGTACCAGTTACCACTGCGACGAAGGAGAAGATAAATGAAAAAGAAAGGACGACACACAAAACAAGAAATGTTCGGATGAGACAGTGATGAGATTTTTTTCGTTGCATTGAACAATTAGTTATCGTCAAGCATTATTTTCCCAGACGATTCTGTTTTCAATAAATATGGGCTGCTTTTGACCAAAGAACAGTTTAATAGTTGGCTCTTCTGCAACCTGGAATCTGGATAAACCACGGACAAGTAACAGAGAACCGCAGACAGAAAAACAATTAGGTGGAACTGTAGCATCTAATAACGGACTCGTGGGGATATAGAATGAGATTTGATGAACAAACCCTGTAATCTGATGTTCTAAAAGCTTATGTAGGATAGAATGAGTCGCCCATGCAGAAGAAAACGACGGACAAAAGGACAGTCCACGCTCCAGAAGGACATTATTGTACAGTCCACCCTCCAAGGACATTATTGTGAGATATCTGGATTGCTATTTCATTGTCACAATGAAGTAAAGATCAACCATATCAGAAAGAAGCCAAGTAGTCAAACAAGTTCTAAAATAGTGTCAGTCTCCTATTTGTGTCTGGTGCCAAAATGAGAAATAAATCATTGTTGCTTTCTGTGCCAAGAGATAAATAATCTCTCAAGAAGACATAGTAACCAGCTGTAGTGGATCTCCAATCTCTGACATCTCCAACCCAATGAGCTTCAAAGTAATCTTGGTATGAAATATTTTTTAACATCTACTAAAAAATTCATCCCTAGTATCATCTACATAGATTAATAGTGACACAATCCTAGGAGGAGTCAAGAAAGTGTAAACAATGCATGAACTTACGAATATAAAAACCACTAGAGTGGTATTGTTGTCACGGTTGTGCACCCTGGCTCTAACAGAGGCAGCTCGGCCGAGTCAACTCCGATTTGTTCTGGCCAGACCAACTCCGGTGGAGTTGAACCTCCGACCATGACCGACTCAGCTGACCCAACTGGGTTTTACAGGTACTTGAATCGGTTCCCTGTGCATAACCATGGGTAATATAAGTTATACACTTTGTTTAGAAGTAGCAGCAATTTAATGTTGCATAGTGATTTTTACCTTTAGCGAAAAGTTTTAGTGGCATTTGGAACTCCACATTTCCAAGACGCCTAAAGAGGGCTGTTGTCCCTTTTGCAATTTTAAGAAATAGATTTACTCGCTACAGTTTCTTCATGTCTGCCTTTTGTGTACATGCACTATTTGAATTGTAGAGTTGTCGATCGTGTTTTACCTTTCTAGTCTGGCAAAATTTTCAGATAAAGCTGCAGAAAAATTTTGTTCTGAGCTTCAGTTTGTGGGTTGATTTCGTTCAGTCTATAAGCCGAATGAAGTTCTGTTTCATTTCACTGTTAGATGTGCTCGGATTTTGTTTGTTTGGGTGATCCAGTATACTGGAAGCACCTCCCCTTGTGCTTGCAATTTCACCTTTTCTTCTCTTATATGCTCTCTTCATTACTTCACTTGGCTTCTCTTGTTCATGCTCTCCTTTATCCTATCTTCAATTTGCTGCATTAATGTATGTAGAAACATGTTATGAGTACATATGAACCTACACAGCAGGTCAGGATTTCGCCCGATCTGTACTGCTTTATGATTAGGAGTTCCCATCTCCTTGTTACTTCTGAGATGAGAGTATGTGACAACAAGACTGCCAGTTTTTTTTCGAAAGAATATGAACTGATTCTTATCATGGTAATATCAATGTTTATGGAGAAACACTTATTCTGTTGCCCGCGGCCATTAGCCAAATACAACATGTTTGCGTGGTGGTGCATTTGTTGATGTCAGGGCGATTCACTAGTGTGGAACGGAAGACCATGCATTTGCTTCAACCCAATCAAAAGCTAATGGACTGAGGAAAGCATCAGGAATGCCGAAGGAGCTGACCAGTTCCAGTGCATGGGGTCTTACTTCACTGCATAATTTCATTACCTCTTTCCTCACAACTGCATCATTAGCTGGTGACAGGAAACCATATCTGACAAAAGATGCATCCTCTTCCAAGATGGTCACTGCGTACAGTATCCTGACTAGCCCAATCACACTCTGGAGAACAAAAAAAAAACAAAAAAAGTGGTTTCATAACTGGATAATGGATTTACCTTTACAAATGACATAATTTAGTGCCAACAAGTTACCTTGATAGGACCGGTAGGAATGGCAGCCTCAGACTCCAAGAAGTTTTGTAATATCATCCTCTCGGTGAATGCTTTTGCCAAATCTTCAGCAAGTTGATAGCTCTAGAAATATGGAAAAAACATTCATGATAACATCCGTACCATTATTATAAATAGTGTCTCAGGGTCGACTAAGTTAGGGAGGATTTTACCAGAGCAAATGCATAGTCCTTGCTTTGTCCATGGGCCTGAAGTTGGGAGACTTCATTGGCCAGGTGCTTCAACAAATCTCGTTCTCTCAAACGGAATATATCAATCTAATACCAAAAAATCAATGAGAAACAGCACCATTGAGGGGAGAGAAAAAGAAAGAGAAACAGAGAGAGGTACAGAGGGAAAGAGACCTGAAATTGGCTGCTCCGGAGAGTAGACATTGTTAATTGAGCTGGTAAAATAGGGCGAGGACCATTCACGTGTTCCAGTCCTAGTCCTTTAAGTGGCATCCCCTTTTTCTGTGCCTCTGCATATTCTGCAAGGATTATCTTGCTAACCTAAAAGAGAAATCAAGTAAACTATGACTTTACTGCTCCAGATTGATCTGACGAATATCCAAATAAATGAAAGCCCCTAATACCTGTTGCATCAATACATTATTGTCTCCTTCAAAAGTGGATTGTACATCAAATTCCCCTTTGAGATTACCAATTCTGTTTTCTGTCTTCAAGCCTTGCCCACCACATGCTTCACGGCATTCCTGGCACAAAACTCAAAAACTAGGTCGAATACCCCAATAACAATAATCAGATTTGCACAAGTGTTCAAATTCTCACCTGAAGAGTTTTCATGTTATGCCATGTGAAAGTAGCCTTTAATGCACTAGACAAGACATGAATAATTTTGATGGTTTCAGAATTTCTCTTTACATATGCTGCCTTCAAATAGTTTGCAGAAAAGCTCATAGCACATCTGTTATCAAAAAAATAAATCAATTATTAAATACATAAATAAATTGGAATTTTCAGGATTTTCTATAAAAAGGACACACCAAAAATTTCTTTTGCACATGCAAAATTCAAGTAAATAGATATGAAATTGATGGGATTTAGGTGATTGAACATTTTCAAAAAAAATTCAGGAATATCAATAGAAAAGCACCAAGACGCTTCTTTTCCCCAATCTAAATTCCAAGTACACAAAGTAGATGTGAAACTTTAGAGGGGATAAGTGAAAGAGGACACTTGCAAAAAAAATTTTAGTTCTGGTATCTCTTGGAAGTTGGAAACAAGATTTCAGTTAGTGGGCCTGATAACTGAACAACATAACGGTTCTATAGGAAATTTATCATCAGATCCAAATACATAGCTTTAGTCAGTAATGCTCCATATATTTTAATAAGATCATGCTCAACATAGTTTCTTTTCAGGAATATCATGCTCAAAATAATTTTTCTTCGTTAAGAATGATCATGCTCAGCATAGTTGTTGACCATCTTCTTGAAGAATCTGAACACATGAAAGAAGAAACAGAATATTTTAGTGAATACAGCTTCACTATTATTAGCTGCATAAAGAAAAAGCATGAGATCAGTAGCTACGAGGAAGCTAGGCACTCTACTGCGTCAGAGTACAAAGTTCAAGCAGTGTGCATGTGAAACATGAGAGCACCACATGGCGTAGATTAGTTTAACATAATCACTTACGACTTTGCAAGAAGAGGTAACAGACGGCGTTGATGACTTGGATAGTCAAGCAATAGAACTTCAGGCTCATTAGGGGCAAGAGAAAAAGCTCGCCTTGTTAGGGCATAACGTATAGCTATGGCCAGACTTACCTGAATAGGAAAAGGAGAAACAAAACACCATATAAGAAATGAGCCCTAAGAAGCAAGAAACATAGATGGCAACTGTATATAAATGATGCAACATCATAGCTACCTTTGAAATGTATATAGCGTTAACTGCTAAATTTACACGCCCTGATGTCAATGGAGCCATGAAAGCTGCAAATCTCTGAAGTATTGGACCAACATAAAATGTTCTTTAGATTGAGATATTAAAATAAAATATATTAGAACATGGTGAAATTCTGACAAACTCTTGATGGAATTGAGCGACTAGATTTTCTACCAACTAAAAGATAAACTATACCCTGTCTGGATCTTTTATAGCTGTCAGGTATTGCCCATCTGGTGAGACATCAGCTACCGAATTCAGTAAGTTCTCTCTAGGAACTCGGAGATTGTCAAACCTAGGTAGATGTATGCAGCAAGTACGATAATCATCAATCCCTTATTTACATAGAGACATTGTTTTAAACAATCTCTTCGTAACAAGGTAACGTGTTTATACCAAATTCGGCCATTATCAACTCCATTTAAACCAATTTTATGACCACAGTCAGCTATCCGAATGTTTGGACAAACATTCCCTTCTGCATCTCTGATCTGGGCTATGAATGCATGGACCCCTTGATTACTTCCATTTATGTGCAGCTGAGAAAACACTACTGTGTGGGTAGCATGCTGCAAGTCCAGAATGTAGTTACAAATGTTAAACAGGAAAATAATAATGTTAAAGTCTAGAATAAGAGAGGTCTGTAGAATTGAACTAATCCAAAACAGATTCTTACATTAGCAGCTCCTCCAATCCAGTACTTCTGAGCTGATTCACAGGGAGTATTTATCACAAACTCTCCAGTCTTCGAGTCATAAGTTGTGATGGTTTCAATTCCACGGACCTAGTTAGAGTGGCCCAATACATAATTAGGGATAAACTACAAGCTAAAAAAAGCAGAAAAGTATTTGGATATTGTGACTTATGAACTTCACACACATTACTTCCATGGCCTAACTCCGACATAGCAAAACATCCCTTTACTGTATAGTCTTCAGTTGCTTTCAACCACTTGTCGTGATGCCGCTTGGTTCCAAAAAACTGAATTGCGCCACCCCTACAATTAAAACAGGTGGTGTCAGCATACTAGGTGGCTCTCTAGTTCTGACTTCTGTTTGATAGACGAAACATATCAATTCCATTCAGGTGTATCGAGATTTTTATCCATTAATTGGTACTGTGTTTCTTAAAGTCAGGGCTCTCCCCGTTACACATGGTCCTCAAACTGTTTAAATTTCATGCAATACCAAACGTGCGTCAAAACAGAGATCTTTCTTTTACCAGCAGTCAATTATACGCGTCAAATTCGAGTTACCGGGAAAAAAAAAAAAGAGAGAGCAGCTGCACAGAACTAAAAAAATAATCCTTTGAGATATGAACTCCGGGTACAAAAAGATTCATATCTTCAATTTCCTGAAGCAACAGGACAGGGGGTGGGAACCAGAAAAAGGAACTCACCAGAGAAAAAAATGAACCCCAAGTTTAATGGCGAGCGAGTGATCATACGTGCCAATAGTTTCAAAAAACGCAAGCTTTCTCATCTCTGCTTGGGGATCCGTCTCGGTCAACCAACCGCGGAAAACATCGCGGCTCAACAAATACTCGATTCTCTTCATAGTCATCTCCCTCTGGTGCTCCATAGACCGGTTAAAATCGGGCGCAACGAAAACCCTCGATCCGACACGCTTACGACCGAAGAGATCGCTCTGCAGCATCAAATTGAAGAGCCAGTCCCGATCCTGGAGATTGTGACCGTCCATCAGCTGCCGAAGTTCTCCAAAATCGAAGTCAAACTTCTCGGTCGATTCCGGAGGAGAGTAGTGAAGACAGGCGGAGGGCCGGACGGAAGCGGGGGTATCATCGGTCAGATGTCGGAGTTGTTTCGCCAAGACGGAAGTTCGCCGCAGGAGTCGGTCCGCGGAGGAAGAAGAAGACGATGAGGCCATCGACTGGGAGCAAAACCCAACAAAAGCAGTGTTTGAGTTCTGCGACGTCCTGAAAACTCAGAGGGAAAACACTACAAGGAATCCTTTGCTTGCAAGAATAAAAATGGCGGGTGAGGGAAGCGAAGCCGAACCAGTTTTCGAAATGCAGAATACCTTCTGCGAGTCCATCTCGTTATAACAATCCCCAAAAACAAACACGTCTCAACGGCTCGAGATGACGTCGGATCGATCGTGCTTACGTCACTTCCCAAACCTCGCTCGCTGCAGAAGATCTGGGCCATCGTTTTACGTGGGCCCGCGTGTAACTTTCTGAAACACATTGGGAAACGTGCCAGTAATTGCGTGAGGATTAGGAATTGTGTAATAAGATATAAAGAATGTTTGTTTTTTTTGTAGTAGATAACAAAAAATTGAAACTTTTCTCCTTTTCTCACGCCTTGTTTGTTTATTAATTATTTCTGAAAATATTTTAATGTCGTTCTAGAAGATAATGAAACCCTGTGACTCAGGTGAAGGATTTTTTTTTATGCTAACTGTTAAGATTACTATTATAGGTTGTAAATGTCTGATACAGAAGTTAAAATATTACATTCCTCCAAAAAAACATAAATGTGGGCGGAGCTCACTTGATTTGAGAGGAGCCGATGTCCTCAATAGGTGGATATGGGCTTCTCCTGTCTCAGCCACGGAAGAGCCTTCCTTGGCCAATCCGTCTACTACGGAGTTGGTCTTCCTTGGCCAATCTGTCTACTACTGAGTTGGTCTCCCTGTAAGTATGTTGTAGGAGATATGATGGGTGCCTGACGACGATATCCCACGCAAGACTCGACCAGTGGGATTAGAGTCATGGTAAAAATGATCTAATAATGAAAAGCTAAGCAATAGGGCATGTAGTTCGACTTCATTATTTGTTTTTTTTTCGGGATGGACCATGATGCAATAAGGGTTCATCTAAATAACTTCGAATAATAACTCCACCACCTACCGTTTTTCTTTCCAAAAAATAAGACCCATCAAAATTTTCTTAGAGAATATTTTCGGGAGGGGGATCCAATTTCTATGCAGACGAGGTCTTTTTTGTTCGATTTGTACCGGAATATTTCTCTGTTTTGTGACCTATTTAACTTATAATGGAGCGACTCGGACATAAATCCGACCTGGATTGGTGACTCGGAAACTAGGCTCGCCCCGATTCTCTCTCGTATCCGTCCGAGTCTAAAAAACTTGGGTGATTGGCATTCCATTCTGCATTTCACTTCATCTTTTTCAACTAAAAGACGTTGCCATAGTGGTGGTGGTCCTTTAGATGTCCACGAAAGAAACAAAACTGGGGGTGAACTTCTCTGGTGCTTTTACAGTTATCTTTCACATCTGCAACTCTTTGTTATCTTGTCCCCCCTCCTACATGTCCATTCAAGAAAAAAACAACAATTAAGAGATGGCAAGTGTGGACCAATGGTGCAACCGTTAGAGGTAATACAGTTATAATTTAGTAATTTCAAAATTACTTTAACTGAAAAATTCACAAAAAAATCTTTGAGATCCCTCGGTTAGACCCTACTTTCTCAGCATACAAGGTCTCAAGTTAGGCAAAATGTGTTTGGGGCTTAAATCCAACCGGAATAACTTCTGGTTCTGATTCAACCAAATCTAACCAGCTAGTCTAGTCTGCTTTTTTTTGTTTTTTTTTTTTTTTGGTAAGAGAATGATTCCATTATATGTGGGATTAATACAATGTTACATTGATTACATCTATTGGTTGTTAGAAGTGTCCCTAAGCTGTAGTTGACTTAAAGGATACTCTCTTTCTTTTGAGAGTGTCGGTGGCAGAGTTTGTTGCCCTTGGAATGTGAATGCCTGTATTGATCCTACAAAAGAGAGTAGAGTTATTCTTTTGTGATTCCTGATTAGGCTTCCTATTCTTGTTGGGCCTGGGTTTCTTCTTAATGAGCCGTCAATATTGAGCTTGAGTGTCTGCTTGTAGGGGAGACTATTCTACTGCTACAGCTCGTGGGGCAGCCCGTGAGAGTCTTAGCAATGGTTGCCCACCATCAGCTTTGAAATCTTTTAGAATGCCATATTATAATTTTGCCAAAGATTCTTTCGGTCAAATCTAAAGCAGAGATTTAAGATGCTCTGAAGATTATTTTGTTCCTTTCCTCCCATATACACATTGAATGAAAGTAATACTGGCACCCAATATGACTTTTTAAATATTGAGAATAATGATCATTTGGTTCTATAATTATCACTATTATTTTTCAATATTATACCTTTTTCCTACCAATTTAATCTTGGTAACAAAAATCTCTCAAATTCAGTTTTACTTTTACATTAAAAACAATGATTTCCTCAAGACTTCTTCATTGTACCGTTTTCTATAAAAATGGGTTTGCACAAAATATTAAACCTTAACCGAAACCGATAACAAAATATTAACCTTTAACACCCATAGTGATAGGCATTATGCCCATCTTATCCATAATACATGCACTAGTGATTTGACATCTACGTATACCTTTGTTTATACAAATGCATTTTTTTACGTTAATGCTCCAAACCAAATTTTAAACCCAGTGATTAATAACACATTAATAACGAGACGTAAATTAACACCTAAAATAATATTGAATTTATGTAAAAATTTTGCATAATACATAATTAACAAACAGATTGATTAAATGGGTGTTTTAAACACAACCACCAGTCAAACATCGACTGTGATCGACGGCTAGAGTCAAAACCACGTCACCCAGGAAGATCTGGTCAACTCTTTGACTACAAGAGACAAAGGCGACAGCTGCTCTGCCTGCACTGCACTCTGTTCACAGGACCATCCACGATACACACACCTTCGCCTTTCCAATTCCTTGTTTGATTCCTGAGAGATCCTCTTCTGTTTTTCTCTCATCTGCTTGGCTTCTTTCTTGATAAAGATTTGATTCCTATCCATCTTCCTCTACTTGGGTCCTCATCGTCCTCCTTCGTTGTATATTATAAAGCAGAGGAATAGTAATCTTTGTGAAGAGGGGGGAGAAGCAGTAACAGTCAGATCGAATCGGGGACGAAGAGGGTCAGTCTCTCGTCGCCTGAATCGTCTTTAATGGCAGATACGGAGTCGAGATCTGGAGAAGGAACCAGCGGTGGTGAACAGGGGAAGCTCAGCATCGTCGTGGAGAGAAACCCTTCTCAATCGCGACTGGCTGAGTTGGGTATCAAATCTTGGCCCAAGTAAAGTCTCCATGGTCCAGTCCCAGAATTTTTTCTTCTGATTTTCCATGGAATGGAAACCCTTTTAACAGTAGTGTTCTTTGGTTGGTTTTTTTTTTTTTTTTTTGTTCTTATTCTTGTTGCAGGTGGGGGTGTCCGCCGGGGAAATTTCCCCTCAAATTCGACGCGCAGGAGACTTGCTATCTGCTCAAAGGAAGGGTGAAGGCGTACATAAAGGACTCCGCGGAGGTCGTCGAGTTCGGCGCCGGCGATTTAGTCGTAATTCCACAGGGACTGAGTTGCACCTGGGATGTCTCTGTAGCAGTCGATAAGCACTACAAATTTGACTCGTCTTCTTCCTCCCAGTAATTTGTATCTCCCCCACTTCTAACCTTCTACTTTTCGTATGCACTATGTGCATTCATCTTGCAAAGTTTCATTCCTTCAGAAGAAGGAAAAAAAAAAAAAAAAGAACATTTCTCTTCTGATTATCTCTTTTCTTTTTCTACGCACCCATATTCTATACATGATATAGTACAGAGACTAACTGGTAAGTGGGTTTTTGTCCATTGTTAAGAAAAAAAATTGTATCTGCTGTCAGTCAATGCACGTCGCGTTCAAAGTAGCCTTATTTATTCCTTTGAAGCAGCTTTGAATGCTTCCTTTGACTGACATGCGCGGTTGAGACCAGATATTTGTTAACTTTCCGCAAAAGCCTTCTTGTTTTACCCTCTTCTCTCTCTCTCTCTCTCTCTTTTCCACCCCCATCAGCACGTCTGACGTGCTGGTTAGTACCAGATGCGTCTAATGGCGAATGAGCTCACAAAACAACAATTTTGGGTGGGTAGAATTTTTGCAGATTTGCAATTTAACTGGTGATCCACGGTGAGACCTGGGGAAGGTTCTGAGTTCTGCTGCTGTCTCTTTTCCTTTTGTTTTTGTCCTGTATATTGCTTTTCCCCCCAGTTCCTCTTCGAGATATCCGAAACAGTCTCCACATCGGAGCGGATAAGGTTCAAGGACCAAACGTGGGGTAGTTGGGAACATTCTCCCATGCCATTGGCATTGTCTTTCAATTATTTTATAAGCTTTGTCGGTCTCGGCCAACTTCTGCCCACGATTAACGCCAGATTGTTTGTTGTTTACGCTGGCAGAAACTTATCCTCGCAGTACATGTAAAAACCGCTCTTGGGCTTGCGAATTTCTCTAGTTTTGTATCAGAATCTCCCAATGTACCATCTGTTACTTACTGTCAAAACGCACTTGAAGCCTTACTACCGATAGGTACTGTGCTAAGTGCAACTAATTCGGATCTCCTTTGTGCCCGTTGAAGTTGAATGGATGCGGAACCTGCTTCAAATACTTCATTCATTTTCTCAAACTTACAGTTTCCGGAGTTAAAGATGTCGGAATAGTCGAATGGACAAGAAGCTCAACACTGGAAATCCTGGAAACTTGAGAAGGTAAGTACATATGAACACATGCCGCACACATCCTATGAAAACATAAATCCTTCCTTGTGAAGGACCTAATTGGGAGCTATTTACATGGAGGAGCTACAAAGAATCCCGAGTGGGACAGGCCGTGCACTGCCTTGCAATCTTATAATCATCGAGGAACTTGTACACCAGAATTCCAGTAATATCAAGTACACAAATTGTTGGATACTGCAATCTGAACATACCAAACAACTTTACAGGTATAAGGAGTGAGTTCGACTCTGAAGTCTGAAGATGTCTTTTCTGCTAAGAATGGGATGGATTTGCCCTGCCAAAGAGAGGAATACACGTCACTTCAAACCCTCCCACCCCCACCTCCTCCCATAAAGCGATCCTGAAATGAAAGAAACAAATACGATAAAAAATATTAAAAATGATAAAAACAAATATATTCATTACCATATCCCCTAGGCTCCATTAACAAGAGAAATTAGTTCCATAATTTTTTCCTCTTGAACTAATGCTACCCAAATAGGACCTACTCCCTGGTATCATCTTAAACACAAAACCCCCTCCCAACTGGATATTGAGCACAAAACCCTATTCACGTGAAAGCCAAGCCTTCATTGATTAGCTTCGGCAACATTACATGCTGTAATCTCTAAGGACTCATTAAAAAGTTGTGTAGAACTCTGCTCAACATACTACTGTCATTCCAAAATAAAAAGTTTTTGACTTTTCAGTGACACTGAAAGTTTCTGTCGCACTCCTAAAAAAATGCTTGGAAGTAACCTAATCACAACAGTAATGTGGAGGCCATTACTTGGGTGAAGTATATAGCTAGAGAAGAAAGAGAACTTCGGTACCATTTGAAAGGTGCCGTCCACCAGCTAGGTGACTGTCATGAACTTTTAGCACTCCAAGGCATATGTCTGGACCTAGGCACAAAATTAAAGTACAAGGTGTATGAGTCTGATGTTACAGCCTGGTAAAGAAAAAAAACGAATCAGAAGTATGATGTCGGGCCCTAAGCACATGATGCTTTTCTTCAATAAAAGGTGGCACCAGGCCATGAGAAACACTAAAAACAAAATGGTCCAGAAAAATTTCACGTGCAGCAAGACCATATGTACTCCAGAATAACCTGAAGGGTCTTGGTAACAAAATATTTCGTTGCCACAAGAATAGGCTGGGGGAATTTGACGAACAAGCTTTACCTCAAGCATACTCTCCTCAAGCAAGAAATTTGAGCTTGTACAACTTGTGCCATGGGAACCACCAGATTGAAATATTCGAAGCTTCCCCTCCTAAAAAAAAGCATTTCAGAGGGAAAAAATCAATAACAAGACAAACAAAAGTCTGTCCAAGGCACATGTTTACACTTTCAAAATGTTTACCTTAGTCCCGTACACAAGGCCTCCTCCAGGCAAGGGATGAAAACATGCAACGTTAACTTCATCTTCAGCACTAGGTAGAACTCGCACCAGCTCCATATCGGACACTCTATACACCTGCAAGACAAATCAGAAAATCAGAATTTCGTAAAACTGATACTAACGCAAGTTCAATACAGACCATCATTATAAGTTTTTGCTCACTTTTGTCACTATAATCAATTTTTCTATTTTTTTCTTCTTTTTTATTTGCCATTGAATAGCAAATTTCCAGTTTTTGTTGGACTTGCTTGTTTGGAGGCCCCTTTTGTATCTTTCTTCTTCTTTTTCTTTCACAACATTCACATCATTCAAAGAACAACACACAATTTTCCCACCATAAAACAAGTTGTATTGAAAATAAAGAAAGGTAGTATCTTAGACAATGACTGGCCAAGGTCATTTATTTATTTGGAGAAAAGTATCTTTTTAATCTGCAAATGACAAAAGGGGTATGAATATAGACCCATTATCCATATAATTTTAGGTGTAGTATAACCATCAAACTGGAAACGAATGGCTTAAAAGTTGACCACTTCATATGTTTTTTTACCATCCCAATCATTTTTTTGGAAGAATTATCCCAATCATTTGCATTGTTCTTTTGAGATTCTTTTTCTATTCACCAATTTTTAGTGACAAAATGGGGAAAAATTATAGGTCGCCAGGAATTTGAGCAATTTTGAGGGCTTCGAGAGACAAGTCTTCAGAATTTGAGCAGGGTTTAGGGCATAAAAGCATTTAACCACACATTCTTTTTCTATTCACCAATTTTCATACTTTTTTCCTGTAATAGCATAGACACCCCCAAACATTGACAGAGGAAACATAAATAATAGAAAATATAAGGTAAGACCTGGAAGGCATTTGATAATAACACAGTACATTCCAAAATGCAGGATGGAAAAAAAAATAATCACACAGTTGAAACTCTACCTCCAGAATTGTGTATATTGGTATCGTCGTTTCTCCATCGACAACCATGCTCCTTAAGAGTGAACTATGCCGCCGTCCATATGCCAACAAGATGTGCTCTGATGTGGGAGAGAACTGTAAAGATCACAGGAGCAGAGAAACAAGATCAGTGTCCAGCTTCAGCTAATACCTAACTAGCAAAATGACTGAAATGCCACATAATATTCCAAACTGCATGCCAGTAAAGATCTTTAGCGAAACAGAAAAGGAAAAAAATATTTAACCAGATTACAATACGGACCTGAATTGAGGTCAAACAATGAGCTGCTCTAATTGCCCTTGATGCAAGAACAATTCCAAATCTAGAAAAATCAAGACAACACTGTCAAAACACGAAATTTCAGGTCTGTCTAGCTACACAATCACTAGAACAACTCATGCATAAAAGATGTAGAGAATAGGGTTTGAAGCCTTACGTTGATTCTTCTAGGGAATAAATACGTAGCTCATACATGACTTGGCGAGCTGAAATAGGATGCCTTGTCGGTGACGTTGAAGCTGCAACCTCATGGTGCACCTGTGAGTGTAACCCAGGATCAGCTTCCGTATGTGGAAGCACACATGCAACACATGCTGCTAAAAATCTCCCACATGGTGAGAAGTGGGCGCCCATCTCACTGCCACCAAATGTTTACATGTCAAAACAACAATGAGAAAAACAAAAGTGACAGCAATCTGCATACTGAAACATAATGCTACCAGGGAATTAAATTATAAATTTGGAAAAGAATCAGGTATCCCATCGTAAGGATTATGTTTGTTTCTCTCGACAGTAATTTTAAGATATAAAGTTACAAATTCAGACTTGATCAATTTCCAATAAACCCCGTTTTCGACAAACAGAAAAGCAACAATCTGTATATGAAGAATGAATTTCTATACCTGCAAAGGACAGCATGTGGTATAATTAAACGACATGTCTCTGCATCAAGGAGTGCACAAGGATCCAGTATGTTATGTGGCCAGATCCTTAGCTTCACAGTACAAGGTAGCTCCGCAGCTGCTGCTGCAGCCAGTGATGTGGCAAGCTCAGCTGGCTGTGGGTCCACATCATCATTACCAATATGAAAGGTAGTCCCCTCCACAGATCCGGTAGTAGGAACCACCAAACGCCGTGAACGATGTCGTGAAGCTGACCGTACACCGGTTGCCCTTGATTGATTAAAACCCACTCCCATTGACAATGATGCCGATGTAGGTTCCAAATTATGAACAGCAGAAATAAAACTAGAAGCCAGATGATCAGGCCCACTTCCTCGAACTGTAATCGAGTTCTCTTGTGCATCACCACTAAGAGGTAGCACTGGCTGTATTCCTGCATGGCTTTGACCCATTAACCATCCCTGAAGAAATGGTAGCTCCCAACATGTTGGATCACCAAAAGGCAAGAATTGATAGAGCTGCCCATGCTCGACACTTTTGAGAAGCATCTCGAAATCTGCACCACTGTTATGATTTGGTGGATGACTTGAAGATGGCATCTCAGCTGACGAACTAGTTTGCCTGACTGGAGTATGCGAACCAACTCCATTAGACTGGTTGTCTGCTACTGGAAGGCCATTGGCATCATCAAAACCATCCACAATCCCAGGCGAACCACTCTCTTGAATACCAGTAGCCTCTGTTGTGTCCATGGCATCACAATAGGTTGACTCTACTTCACTCACCAAACCATCAGTATTTGTACCTTCCAGTATTGGATTTGAGGCAGAGGGCATCACAGGAGACGTTTCCATCGGGGAGACCAAATAGTCATTATGATTTGACATATTTGAAGCTATCTGTACCTGAACAGGACCAGATGAATCCGCACTCCTTTGTGTGTTACTTGAAGTCATACCTCGACTGTCATTTAGAGAAGTGTTACGTCCGTACTGCCGTACAAAATTAGGCCAAAGCAAACATGGAAATTGGACAAGAGGAACTCTGGCTTCCTGATTTGAGGTAGCTTTTGGTGGCATATTTGCAAAAAAGACTGCAGGTGGAGGGTAATGCAAATAGCCAGGACAAGTTGCAAGTGTCATCGGGGAGTCTGGAGAATCAAGGTCATTGACCTGTAAGTAGTCATCTGGTTAGAAATTAAAAAGAAAAAAAAAACTAAAAAGAATTACAAGTTAGTCCTGTGGCTATTTCACCTCAGCAGTTAAAAGAAAAGGTGCAGCATAAGGATGAAAATGCACAGCCCTCAGTGAGCGTCGCGTCTTCAACACTATGGTGGGTGAAGATGTTTCCCCCCTTTTGTTGTAGTGCCATATATAGAGCTACATAAAACGCAAATGAAGAATTCCAGAATTTCAAACATTACAAAACCATAGATGTTTAATATGAAAACAAAAAAAAACTAACTTCCTCCAATGCAGCATGAATAAAAATTCTCACCTTGTGCCCTGAAGCTACGGCAAGAAGATCCCCCTGGGCATGGAAAGCAATAGAAGCAATAGGACGATCTGCTATGCAAGACAAGAAGGAAAAATATATATATGAAAATCCAAAGCAAATCCAACTGAGAACTCAAAACAACTCCAACGGAGAACCAGGAAAATTCTAGTTAAATGAAATAAGCATTGTGCGTACAGAAATCCCGGAATCCAATGCATTCAGATGTATTTGCATCCCATAGTCGAACTTCATGATCCAAACTTCCACTAGCAAGAATTTCAGGATGCACCGGATGGAATCGAACCTAGAAGCAACACACGGTAAAAATTTAGAATGATGGATCATAGTACAAAAAAATTGCTCAATGATCAGAAGGGATCCATGAAGTTTTCAAAAGCCTTGAAAGGTATTAATATATAAAGTGCAAAGCAAGGGCATTAAGGTGGTGGGGATAAGGGAGAGTGAGAAAGAGGGAGGGAGAAGATCTGAAGAAACAAACACACACACACACACAGCCAAAAATAAACAAATAAATATGTAAATTAAACCAAAAATGATTGCATTATAAAAAATATAAAGTGAATAATAACCCTTATCATAAACATTCCTCTATTGAGATAAATCAACAACTAATACAGCATTTCTTATGTTAAAGTGTTAGCCACCATATTGTATTAGAGCATACTTAGTTTGCGGTACATATATTAGACACTATTTGATTTCATGTAAGCAGCGGGTATCATTTTTTTGAAAGTCATTTGAACTTGTTTCTATAATTCTTTTAGTTGCTTTGATAGGTGCAATTGCTATGGCTCGCCAGTAAAAAATAGTTTGTCTAACTTTTGAGAAGTTAGGAGCCAGAATGTAAAAAAAGAAAAAAAAAAGGAGACAGAGACATGACCATATTGACAGATATAAAGAAGTCTCTATATTAGCTCCAAATTACAATTTTTGCCACTCTTCAAATTATATAAGCTGGAATTCTCAGGAAAAAGATAATCAGAAGTTGTTTTCTTCCCATTTTTCTCTCGCTTTTCCTAGGAAAGCACTTTTTTTCCTTTTCACCCTCTCTTTTACTTCTTGTTCTCCACTTGCCACCTCGGATTTTTCGTTTGTAGATCTGAAACTTCTTCGCTATTAAAATGACTTCATCATTTCTAAATTTACTTAATTGTTTGGGGGTATAAACCAACTGGTATCAGAGCAAGATCTTCGAGGACAGGTATGGCCATCACCAGAACCATAAAAGCATTTCCATTCACCACAAGTTCCACAATCCAACCACCCACCACTTCGCCCAGTGCCACTTCCCCTCCACACTTAAGTCTAGACCCACTACATAACCCTTCTATTTCACCCTCTAACCACCTGCCTCACCATCATGCCAACACATTGACCTAACTGAGCTTACAAATCATAAATTCTCCCACAGCCAACTAATGCTCTGACTTCTGCCCATATATGGACAGTCACCTAACTGAGCTTAATAGTCATAACTTCTCCAACAGCCAACTAATACTCAGACTTCTGCCCAGATATGGACAGTCAGTGACTGTCTACTGCAACTACCACTGAAGTTAGATCCTCCAAATTTAATCAAAATTACTCTTCGATCCATGTGGCTTCAACTCAACTAAGGCATTAAGTTTCAAATTTATATTATAAAGAAAAATATCTTTACAACATTGAAATGTTCACATCAGTACCAAAGTGCATAAGAAAACAAATTGCACTCGTACACATACCACCCAAGGAGTCCGTCGATGACCACTCAACACCTTAAGACACCTTCCTGTCTGGCAGTCAATTATTTTAACGGTGTGATCTCCACTGATACAAAATTATCAGCATGTTAAGTGCGAGAAAAAAGGTACCGGTAGCTGTAGAATTAAAACATTTTCTAAACAAAGCTTACTGTGTAGAGGCAAGACTTCTTCCATCAGGACTAAAGGCAGCAGCAATAGTTGACCTTGGAGGAGGAACCAAGGGGCAATAATTGGCTGACAGATGCCGCAAAGATTCTGCTTCCACCCTGAACAAATGATAAATATTATATTTCAATATAGAAGAAGTACAATATACCAATTAAAATAATGACATGAAGGAAATTCACATGAGCAGCAGAGAAAAATGTTTCTAAAGCAAAGAGAATACTTACCATGAAATAAGGGCACGTTTTGCATCACATGCTTCGCATTTTGGTCTGATGCCACGACTCCATTTTAAATCCCCTCCCCAAAGCCTTTTTGGCGTGCGTCTTGCTTGAGGAGAAATTTCTCGACAAGCTAACAACTGAAAGACATTGCTACCACTGAAAAAATAAAAATGTAGCTCAGTATAAAAAAAAACAACCACTTAACTGATAATATTTAAGAAACATAGATCACATGTCGAAAAAGAAAGGAAAAAGCTTCCTCACCCATTCCTCAAGGTGGCAGAAGAAGAAGGCAAATGAGGAGTTACAGCCTGAGAGCTATAATATGACGTTGAAGTCGATGCCAAGTTTGTTTCATCTACCCAAGATTGCGTCATTTCTTGCTTTGAACATCATGCTCCTACAAGAAATAAAAATTTTAAAAATACAAAATAACAATATTTTTATTCAAAATTTTCTCCCCTCTCTGCATAAAAGAAAAAGAAATAGAACCTCGGAATTTGAATACCATAAATACTCATAAATTGACAAAAAATAGCGCAGCACACCTCAATCTAGAGGTTATTTAACCTAAACTGCCACTTCATCTCATTAAAAGCAACCTGCAGAAGAGACAAAAGAAAGCATCAAGCACTAAATCCTACATATCAAAAAGTATTGATCTAGTGACTACAAATTAATTAACAATGCCAATTATACAACAAAGAGGTTATGGTGGATAAGGCTCTACTTATTAATCCATCAACAAAGACCAAGGTAAACTTTTGCCACTGAACACTTTTTGATATCACACATTGCCTCCTAAGAAAAAATTAGAACAAATCTTCTCTACCAAAGCACATTAAGAGAAAAATTACACATAACTCTGTAGTTTAAGCTCATAAATATTGGACAGTACGTTTTATACAACTATACTATAGAACTATAAGCAATTTTTATCACTTAAAGATTACTCAAATTTTATGGTGTTACCAGCCAAAGTACTTAACCCGTGAATGACTCATCAAATGATCTAAGGGGTATTGTTTTTTAAAGAGAATGAGAAAAATTAAAAAAGAATGAGAAGAGAATATCAATAGCAGAGCAGAAATCTACAGACCACAAGATTTTATCTTCTGCAGGGGAAGTGTTCAAGTGGTTGTGCAACAATTTAATTGACATTTTTTATATGAAATAAAGGAGACTTGAACTCAAAGACTTCCCAAGTAACAAGAAGCCAACGCCCAAGTCACATTTCTATAGACGACTCTCGAAAGCAGAAAAGAGAGACAACGTATTCTTCAAACAAATCACACAGCACACGTAGGTCACTTCCTGGCTGAAAAAGTCTTCAGCTTGGAAAGAGTAGGCTAGCGAGCATATATACGATTGCAAGGGAGAAGGCATTGGAAAATTAACAAAAAATGGAAAAATTTAACTTTAAAACGCCGTATGGTCAATCAAAATTCAAAAAAATCTTAGATTTAATCTTATGAAGCATCAGTTGTCAAGTATAGTCAACAACGGTCTGAAACTATGATCTACTTCCATCTGGTGAAGAGTAGTAGTGTATTTTATAGCATGTAGATCTTCCCAAGATTCTATAGTTATCACATAATAAATCAATACATATAAGTTCTTTGAAGTGGAGAGACAGCGACGATAAAAGAAAACCCAATAGTTAGATCGAAGATTAAGCGTTCGCCTCCCGCAGCAAAATCTAGATCAAGACCCGTAACTGAAAAGAAAACAGTAAGAAGCGGTATATCTCTTAATCCACGATAAACAAAAGTTGGAGTCATAAAAACAGCTCCAACAAGAAAACGGATGATCCAACACAAACAGCGAAAAAGTAACATGCCCGAAGCGCAATCGATCGGATAAAAAACTCGTCCAATAAAACCAAATTTTCCAATGATCACCCATGTCAAAAGCAACAAAAATTGCACAGGCATAACCGCCCACAAAATGCCGGAAAGAATTACCAACTCTTTTTTCAAAAAGGGCTCGAATTGTAAGGAAAGAAAAAATTAAAAAAAAAAAAAAAAAAAAAGATCGACTCTGGATTCACCAATTCGGCCCGAAAGGGATCTAAAACATACCTCAATTCTGCAATCACAAGGCGCGATCTGGACGCGGAGAGGGCCGAGAGGTGGGACCGAAGAAAGCAGGAGAAGGAATTCGTACTGAGTGAGGCGTGAAATGCGGGCAGCAGAGATGGAGAAGGGTGAGAGGTGTTTTGTCTGCGCTCTCTCCAGCTCTCACCACCACGTTCTCAGTTCACATTTGAATACAAAAAGCAGAGACCTAAATAAAACCTAATCGGACAGTCGACATCGCCCGCTCCTCCACCGCAACAGATTGAGCCCTCGTTTTTCTTCGGATTTTCGCCGGGTTAAGTCACGCTATATGACCAAAACACCATCGCTCAAATCACAATATACTGCATCTGTCCCTCCCTCCTCTGGACCTCCACAGTCGTGGGCCCTCGAATGGATCATCACTCCAATATATCCCGAATATGTCCCTTCTAAAGTATTCGATACTTTTCAATGTTTACATAAAAAAAGTGTAATTTTAAAAATAATTAAAAATGGAGATTTCACAAAAAAAATGGTTTTTATTTTATAGGAATAAAATCACAGTTAATATTTATTAAAAAACCACTACTGCAAAAAAATTGGAAATCGAGTAAAATCAATGTGTTCTCCCAAAAGTTATGCTTTTGGTGACTTTGAGCGATTACATGTGATTAGAATAATGAAGGAAAATACTAGTTATACCTATGCACAATATCTATTTGACTTATATAACGTCATAGCATCATAGGAAACACAATAGCCTAGATAAAAATAGAGTTTCAGATTCCTCATTTTAATATTATAATTAGGACAAATGATATATGCATTTTAATATGCAGTCGGAGCCGCACTTGGAATATTTTAAGAAAAATGATATCAGTACTTCCTGATTTTACTTCGAGGTTTTACATCCTAACGTGCTTACATAGTTGGTGGTCTAGGTAGGAGAAAATCTAAGGTTTAAGATTTACCCATAAAATAGAATAGGTTGATTATATTTTATTAAAAACTCACAAATTTTATCTCCAAGTTTATCTCTTACTAAGTTACAACGTGGTAACCACGTCAGGATGTAAACTCTTGGAAGTAAAAACCCACAGTATTTATATCACCATTTATATTTTAATGAAAAATGAAATCGGTATTGACAGTTTACTGTGAAGTTTTACATCCTGATGTGGCAGTCCTTTTGGCATCCTAATTGGCATTCCAGAAAAGGTCTAGGGTTTAGGCTTCCCTATAGAATAGGAAGATAGTTCCTAATTTATTTCTTACTTGGACTACTAACTAGGATGCCACATCATACTGTAAAAACTCACAGTAAAAGGTCACAATACACATATCACCACTCTATTTTAATGTCCCACCCCTACCGTGAGGGAGAAGTGCACAGAGTGAATGAACATCAAAGGGCATATAGAGGAATCATGAAAATAGGGTTAGATTAGTAAAGGGCATATACAACAAAATCGGTTTTGCCAAAAAATCGTGCAACACGGCCGGTTGATTCGATTTTACCGTAAATCAGTCCGGTTGGAGCTAGTCCAGTTCACTTATGTACACTTGAAAAGTGAAGAAAGAGCCAAAATATCACCATGTTGGAGCGAGGATTTGAACTTACAACATTTTTTTTTGATCAAATATAGTTTAACCAACGAATCTCAAAGATTTTGCATAATTAATTTTATATAAAAATTTTACACAAACTAAACTACTCAGGGTATAACCTTCAATGTTTGAATCATTACTCCAACCAGGTCTCACCAGGTTCGACAAAAATTGATTTACTACCATGGCTAGTTTGTTTTTTTAAACATTAGGACTAAATACAAACTCATTTGATACAAAAAAAACTCTAGTAGTTACTTTTTTTGTAATTGTATGATATATATGCAATCTTCCATACTAAGTTCTTCATTTCTACCTCTCCACATTCTTCACTTTACTACGTACATATTGTAGAGTAATTAAATATTCAAGAAGCTTATTTCCCCACCACAGGGCAACACTCTTTGTTTGTCCTCCATCGTGGAATCACTACTAAAAAATAACCTCCCTCGGCGGTTTGAATTCGTCGGTGGAGAAGGCCAAACCGCCGGCGAAAGTTCTGGCGGCGGCGTGTGAGTCATCGTTGGCGGAATGGTACCACTGACGAAATCAATCGCCAACGGAGTATTCTGATTCCGCTAGTAGGCGAGTCTCGATTTTGTCAGCGGAATTGCCTTCTGCCGGTGAACGAAAAATTTGTTGACGGAAGGACGTTTCGCCGCCGACGTTTTTCCATCGGTAGAGAATTATTCCTCGACGAAAATAATTTGTCGGCGGAATCACTCTCCGTGACGAATAATTTTGGTTGGCTGAGTACCCTCCGATAGAATGCGTCGATAGAACACTTTTCCGCTGATGTTTATAACTACCGGAGGAACCTTTCCACCGATGAATGTTTTACATGTCGCCGGAATTGACCGTTATTACAGTCTATTTCGCGACGGGTTCAACCGCCTATGGAGGTTTTTTAAAAAAAATTTTAGAAATTTTGTTTGTTTCCTATTATGTGTCATACAATCAGACCATTACAAAACAAAAAATTAATCAATACATTTCAAAATATTTATATTACATAATATACAATTAGACCATTACATAACAAAAAATTATATAATACATTTCAACTGCCCAGTTGAAACAAAAAAATAATATACAATCAAAGCAATCAATTCTGCGACTGATTGCTGCCCTGCTGGTTAGAAGGCCCTGCAAATGAACATAAGTTTATGATAAGTGTAATGAAATATATAAAATTCGTAATGAATTATGTATTTAAAATAATACTAACCTGTAGGCGACTAGAGAGAGGCTCACCAGTGGTTCATTTCCTGCAACTGAGACTGCATTAACTGCATCTGGTCCTTCATTAATTCCTTGTCTTGTCTTTCCTTCTACAGTTGTTCCTCTAGAACTAAGTACTCTAGTGCTCTCTTGTAACCCACCCCTATGCGGTGGCGCACTAGTCCCAAGTCTTCTCTCATAACCCCCGTGATGGCCCCAAATACCTTATCTATGATAAGTGTCAAATCTGCGGGGTTCGCCGAGTTGTGGACCTGTAGCTCAGTTGCGGTTCGGAAAAGCTCCTCCCGCATAACAAACAAAACCTAATTAAATCATGAACTTGGTATTAAATGAAGTTGTAAGGAACCTGATAACCTACACATAACGTTGTTGTCTCCTCATCAGGATATGTCTCATCTTTCCTTTTGCGCGCCTTGAGAAAAGATCTCAAAAACACGAAGTTTAGACCTTCGCTTTTGTTGCTCCATAGAATTTAATTTCCTTGATTAAATATTGTTCAATGTTTAAAAATTGGAGTATTGGCAAGACAGATAAAAAAATCAACTAAATACGCAACTCTTCTTCTAAAAAACAGGCAAGACACTTACACCCAAGCGTGAGTCATCTTCAGACACTTTGTTTGCCTCGTTCTTCACATCACGCCCGGACTCCCTTACCCCATCCCAGTATTTAACTAGCAGTGTCCAGTTTTCAAGAGTCATACCTTCAATGGGGCAGTCTGCTAGCTGCTCTGGGGTCTTTCCATCGTAGTGTTGCTTCTTATAGAAGGTACGGTTGTCTCGTATTATTTTCTGTATAACTAGTTGTAGAGCTTTCATCACAATGGTTGCAGTCATGGGCTGATCCTTATCATTAACAAACTTGTATATTACCTGCAAATAAAAAATATATTTGGTTAGTACTTTCGACTATTACAAAAACAAATAGCTAGTTGTTGGTCTTACATTGATTTTTTTGAACCAATCTTTGTATTCATTCGGGCCGAGCTCACGCCACTGCAGATGTAGCGGGAAATGCAATTGACCCTAAATTTGTCACTACTAGAAAAACAATCTCCGTCGGCGGTCGATTTTGCCTGTGGAGAAGGCCAAACCCGCTGGCGGAAGCTCCAGCGGCGGGTGAGTCATCATCGACGGTGAAGGCGTCGGCAAACAGTCCCCCCGACGAAATCAACCGCCGACGGAGTTAACTGATTCTGCCGACGGAGTTAACTGATTCCGCCGGCTGGCGAGTCCCGATTTCTCCGCCGGCGAACGGAACATTCGTCGGTGGAAGGAGGTTCCTCCAACGACTAGGCCTCCGCTGGCAGAATCTCTTCTACCGGAATGTTTGAAAAAATAAAAAAAAATTAGATTACAGTGGAGAGAGAGAGAGAGAGAGAGAGAGAGAGAGAGAGAGAGAGAGAGAGAACGAGGAGATTAGAAAGCAGAGAGCAGAGAGCAAGAACGAGGAGAAAAGAGAGAAGAGAGAAGAGAGAAGAGAGAAGAGAGAAGAGAGAAGAGAGAAGAGAGAAGAGAGAAGGGAGAAGAGAGAAGGGAGAAGAGAGAAGAGTGAAGAGAGAAGAGAGAGAGAGAGAGAGAGAGAGAGAGAGAGAGAGATGAGAGAGAGATTAGAGAGAGAGAGAGATGAGAGAGAGAGAAAGGGAACACACCTGTCACCATTATTTGTTGAACTCTTTCAGCTTCTCATGTAGTAAAAGTCCACATGTTGAAGATGTGCCATACGTGGTTGCTGTCAAGATTGGAGTCGAAACTGTTGCAGTTGGTGTGCAGCTAAGAGAGTGTGCACAGTAGTGTTCTGTGGATAGAATTGTTGATTGGCACTGCTGAAAGAAGCACCATAATTCATCATTGCTCCACCATTCGACATTGCTTGGCCAGTCAAAATTTTCAGATGATGTACCTCCTCCCTCAATGCATCATTTAAAGCTACATCCAAGGACAAGGAGAGTAAATGAACTAGAAGATATAATCAAGTACTCAGTAGTTTCTTTTTTTTTCCAGAGAATAGAATAGAACCTCAAATACCATAGATATGGATATGAAACAAACATGATATTTCACAACACAAGCAACAGGAATATGATGTTTTCATTAGCTGCAAATTACATGAACCAATCTGTTTTGGAGCACAGCTCAGAGAAAAAACACGGGTAATAACAAATATTTACTTGAAAGAAGCCTCAACTTGACTTACCAGAACAAACAGATTGGTGCTAGAAATACATTTAATGTCAGGAAGTGTTAGGTCTCTGTTTGACCATCTTTCAATAGCACCAACAAAAGTTGGAATTCCTCCACTATCAACTGACAAGCAAGAAATAAAAACTTGAGCTCTGTCATGCACCTGCAAAAAATACCAGCATACTTTAAGATTTTTAATTATTAACAACATCAGATCATTGTACAATCACAAAATTTTTCCATCAATTGCATGAGACTCCGCTTACTTCAATCTAATTATAATATCAATGAGAAGACCAAAGTATTCTTCTGAAAATGATATAATGCAGTTCCAAATTCAACTTAATTCACTTGATCCATATGAACCTCATCGTTACATGGAATCCTATAAATATATTTAAATAAAGGTGAGAGAGAGAGAGAGAGAGCCCCTTTATATTAATTTTTTTAAAAAAAGGAGCAGTAAACAGGAGTGGTTGCACAAGAACACGGCCTTTTCTTTTAAAAGTTTATTTGTATAAATGCACTTTCAAATTAATATGAGTGTTGTCACATACCCTTTCTCCCTCAGCTGACATAGTCAAAGCCAGTACTGATAGCACATCAGCCAGATATTTCTGAAACAGCAAAAACAAAATAAGCATTTTGAAACTTCTAACAGTTTAAAGGTCTCGGAACTGAAGTCATTGAACTAGTGGATGTACGAATCTCTTGCCTAAAGATAAAAGAGGAAACCAAGGGAGAAAGAAATTTAACTAGAGAGAAATGAGAGAGAAAGAGAAAGAGAGAGGGAGAGGGAGAGAGAAAAAAAAAGAGGGAGAGAGAAAAAAAGAGGGAGAGAGAGAAAGAGAAAGATAAGAGAGAAAGAGGGAGAGAAAATTAAATTCTGAATTATAAACACGCCCACCATCGAATATCATTCTACACCATCGAATAGGATAAACAGTAACTGAATTATAAACACATCCACCATTGAATATCATTTTACACATAATTACACACCATTGATTTTGAGAGAGACAAGTAACTGAATTATAAAAATCATTCAACACATAATTAAATACCATGGAAAAATCATTCAACAATAACAAAACTGCGACTATACAATCGATGATGGCGGGTATACAAAACAAGCCACTAATGTAACATGTAAACGTGTAGATATGCCTGACTGTCAAACAAGCTACTAAACACTAAAAGATGAGCAAGAAAAACAAGTTACAGTCAATAGTAGCTCATTAATAAGAAGTAATAAAGGGCTCCTGCCCTCAATAACAAAAGTTTTTTGTCTTTAGAAGAAGAAGCTTGTTCTGAACAGAAGTCATGAATCATCCAAGTAAACTTGAAATAAAACTTGCATGTCCACTAGTTCTCTTGGATACACTTCCAGGTAAGCGCAAAATCAAACAATAACCAGCCTACAAACCTGACAGATATCAAACCCCTTACAAAAATGTTTCAATGATACAAACCCCGAGTGAGAATAAAAACACCTTACCTTTCCCAACACAAGTTTTGCCACTCGACAACAGAAGCCCTAAGCACTAGAATTTCAAAGAATTGTCCTCGTCAAAAGAAAATAAAATAAAAAAAAAGAAAAAAACATGAATTCTCACCTAAATCAAAAACATGAATTCCAAAGAATCCTCACGCATACTTCAAGCCAAAACGCGACAGGGATAAGGATACCCAGTAATCTCGCTTTGGGGGTTCAGATAGGTAACCAAGGGGAGATCAATCGCAATCTTGTTTGAAGAAGAAAATTTGAAGATAGACCAAGACAAGCAAAACCCAAACTCCCGCGTTCTGACCGCCAAATCCCAATATTCCCGTTCAAAATCTCAAACTACAAGAAATTTAAGAAATAGATGGCGACGAGGCCGTTCGCCTGCCAAGGGGTCGGAGAGCCGTGCTCCATACTCCAGTGAGCCTCGCAAGTTGCAACCCAGTTGAGATATAGAGAGAAGAAGAGAGAAGGTGCGTGCGCCCGTTACACGCGTCACGCACGCTCGCGTTATGCGCGTAACGGTGCACGAGAACTTAGATCCCGATTCAAATCGGGACCGAATAATTTCATATGGGCTTAAAGGGCCTATATGAACCTGATTGAAATCCGGCCCAACTGCCGGATTTCATTCTGCCGGCGGTTGGGTCGGATCAGCGATATTCCGCCGACGCATCGATCACAACCGCCGGTGGAATGCTCTTCCGCCGAAGAAAAAATTTTCTCTCGCCGCCGGAGGTTTGTTTTTTAGTAATGTGTGTTCCAACCAGAAAAGACATGTCATGGTGTGCAGATGAGATCATTTGCCCATCCTTGATTATAATCATTGCCACTTTCTTATGCATGAATGAACGTTCACCTTACGCTCACCGTAGTTCCGTGGCTTCTATGCCATCAACAATCCAATCTGGCGCTTGGTCTCCATGTCCTCCATTAGGACCGGCTCTATATCAAATACACACTTAGTCAACATTAAAATGACAGTTTATGAAGCAGTATTAATCTAATTATACCTGAATCATCACTTTGAGGATTGATAACTTGGGAATAACTCCCTAAACTTGCAAAATTAATCTAAATAAAGTCATCTTTACTGTTGTGAAACCAAATCATGTTTAACAGGTGTCACCAGACTTAACACCTCTCTTACTACGTACATTGTTATAAATTATACTGTGAATTCACGAATTAAATGTCCTCATCACGAAATACACAGTACGAAATCATTTTTTTTATCTTTTATCTTGCCATGAATTCCATGTCCGAAGCTAAATAAGCTCGCAAAATAAATTCGATCTTCCGCGAACCATTTCAGGTGCGTATTTAATGTGGGCAGTTGAATATGCGTACAACCCCTCCTTTCATCTTCATCACTTCTTCCTCTTCTTTCCCATTAATCCCTGAAACAGATTGTCCTACTCTTTTTTCCAAGCATTTACGAGTAATAAAAGCGCAAACAGGTCTATCATTAAAATCATGGCCATCATTGAGTCCTCTGCACTTCTCGGGAACATATATATATATATACTATAAGGAGTCTTCTACGCAATATTAATAAAGGCCAGATATCGATGGCTCAACTCCCAAGCTATGGCTTCAATCTCGCTCAGGGTTTATTAGTGCAGCAGGTTCTGATCCTATTCCAACTCTTAAATACGTATATATATATAATTTATATCGACTTCCGGATTCATATATTTGGAAAATTTTCTCAGCATCGATTGATCACTCCAATCTCAATAAATTAATAAAACGATATTAAATTGGGCAACATAACCCAAGAAAATTAAGCAACAAGATTCATGCAAATGAAATAAAATCAACTAATTAATTAGTATTACATGGATGATGATAAAAAATTCAAACAGCTAGCAAGCTACCCACCGGGGAAATGATATTATATATATACTCATGCATGTGTGAAACTCTATATATATATGGCTGAACATAACAAATTAACAGCTAATTGCTAGCTATAGCTACAACTTTGTGAATATACACACACACATATATATATATATAAGAGTTTCACACTGATGACTTGGTTCATTAATTAATTAACCCATTAATATTTAGAAGAACAAATGAATCTATACGACGGACCTCAGCAACAAAATAATCAAAAGCATATATTTGCATGCATGCACGTACTACGGGCAACGTGGGTTGTTCCCAGGACCTCCATAGTAGAAGTATGTTCCCCAGTCACTGTTGGAGGCGGCTTTGATGTTGTAACAGTTGGTGTTCTCGGCCAACGTGGATATGGACTCGACGGAGCTCAGGCTGTTATCGGCGTCCACCACCTCGAGGTTCCGGAAGTAGCTTGCCCGTCCGAACCCGGCCTCTGCGAACTCGCCGGAACCCATTTGTGTGGCCGTGTGCTCCCCTTTGGAACGTGAGTTCACAACCTCTCCACCCCACTCCACCATGGTGGCATGGTCCGCTAGGTGTGTGAACAGCTCCGCCGGCCAGTACCCCACCAGGGTGTTGTCACCGAAACTCATCCACCAGTTCCCCAGTTTTGGGTCCTGCATGCATGGGATCAGAAGCAGCACAAAGCTGGTTAAATATATATATGTATAAAATGATCAGTTCATGTGTGCACATGCAATCAAGTATGCATAATATTCTAAAATGTAAATGCAGTATTAATTGGTTCCAGTATTAATGATCAGTATCTGGCATCACATGAATTAATTAACTAGTACCACGTACTGGGTTGAATCCCATATTTATCAGTAGTACTGGATTGTTCGATTACAGGTCATGTATATAAATAATGTAGGTTGAGAAACTTCTTAGAGAGCTTCTATTTGTTTATTTAATTCATCAGTACCCTTGCCTTGACTTCTTGGATGTGTAATCAATCAGAGACAACTTGGCGTTAGTGCAGGCGGAATAGAAGCTAAACTGATGAATATTATATGTAATTACAAGTTTCAAGTTACGTCAAGTTCCTCGGACACAGAAGACGATATATATATATATAATTAATGAAGGGTTATAGAATGTTAACGATGATTGATTTACCAATTACCTTCCATACGAGAATGGTGATGTCGAATTGGCTGCCGGAGACGGAAGAGACGGGGGAGATCGCTGCTCCGATGGCTATCCGGTTGTTCGTCTGCACAAAACCTGCGCAGAGGAGGTTGTAGCACCCCGTCGCTTGATATGCATCACTCTGTTTTTCAACAAAATCACCAAAAAAACTGATTCAAGAAAACTAATTCAGGAGATAAAATTAAATCTACCCAGATAGCTCAAAGATGTGTTAATCATCAGAGGGCCGGAAATGAAGAAGAAGAAGAAGAAGAAGAAGAAGAAGAAGAAGAAGAAGAAGAAGAAGAAGAAGAAGAAGAAGAACAACAACAACAACAACAACAACAACAACAAGAAGATGGGTCTGACCGTCCAGTACGTGAACAGCCTCGGTCTGCTGTCACCGTAAAGCTCCGGGCTGACCTGACTAGAAAAAAACGAAAAGCTTCAGAATTTCTTTCTTTAATTCTTATGTAACCGACGAAAATGGAGTCATAAATGAAGCTAATCAGTAGTACTAGTATTGTGTAAGTGAGAGAGGGCATAATACATTTATACCTGCCAACCAGCTTCGATGCTGTTGAGGTCGGTGCCATCGAAGGAGCCGGAGAGGATCCAAATCTGGGAGAGGCTGAACTCGTTCACCACTTCAATGGAGGGCTCCCAAACATTTATCGTCGCCTTCGCCCCATAAACTTCCTGAGACGACCCCGTGTACGCGATCGCGTGCTGGAAACATCCAAACAGTGATTACTACGTTTTTTTTTCTTCTCACTTTTACAGAGGAGGAAGGAGAGTTGGGATTTATTATTGGAGGTTTTAATACTGATTTCACAGTAGGACAGTTGGGGAACATTTAAACAGGGCACCCGTCTTTAGCTTCCGGCTTTCAGTGGGCGTTGTCTTCTTCTTCGCAAATGGCAACAAAATTAAAAACCCTTTTTTCTTCTCTGAGGATTCATTTATGCTTAACAGAACGCAGAACGGGTCGGAGGAAGAAGAAAAAGAAGAAAGGTACGTGGACATGAAAATAATCAATTAAGACTGATCTGGGTCGTCATGTGAGTGTATCCAGCTATTTTGTTTAGCAGAAAACAGAGGATACAGAAGCAGCTCTTTTGTTTATGTAAAGAGATTAAGTTAATGTTCAGTAATGTGTTATCTCAGTCTGATGATCTTCTTTAATGTGTTATCTCAGTTGCTTTGTTTTTTTAAATTGAAACTAGTCGTGAGAAGGATAAGAACAGCCTGAGAAGAGAATAATAATTCACCGACCTCATGTCCGCTTCCGCTGACTACATCGGGAGGTTGAGAGAACTTGGCGAGGGGGATCCTCTTGCTCTGTTTCTTCCCGTAATGGAACAGAGATTTGGCTCTCAGGACATCCTCCACGGAGCTTCTGCGGATTGGAATCGTTCCCTTGGGACAATACTCCCCGTTTCGGTGCCACGTCTGCCATGCTCTCTCAGCTCCGCCGTCACCGGCAGCCGTCAAGTTCATTCCCCTCGCCGCCGGCCGCAACGTAGGAACTCTCTGCTTCAAACCCAGAAAAAAAAAGTTAGCAGAACGAAGACCTACAATACAGAACGGGAAGAGCAAACGCGTACCTGAATCTTGTGGGTCTTCAGAAGGGGATGATCTAAGGCTGGTTGTTTCTTTCTGTGAACGCAATCTATGATATCCCCATCTGGGCTCTGCAAATACGAAACTCAAAAAACTGAATTATCAAAAAGCCACCACCGTCGAGGCTGAAGACATTTTCAAGAGATAAACTCACATGTATCGTCTTCACAGGCCTTTTGTTGATCCGGTCCAGGTGTTTCCGAATCCTAGCCAGTCTGAGCGTCGAGACTCGGCGATGATACGTGTAATTACTATTATTCAATGCGCAGCAGAGTGTTAATCCGTCTAAGAACACAAGGAAGACGAGAAGGAGAAGGAAGGTCTTCTTCTCTCTGTTTCTCCCCCTAGTTCCAACAGCTCCCATCTCTGTTTTCAGTGCCCAATTTCCCTCTCCTGCTGCTGCTCCACCCGGTTACACCTCCATTACTGGTAAGAAAGAGCGCAAACGAATCAGAGCCCTCTTAATAGCAACCACTCGGAGAAGGAAAGACAGCTGACCCCTCACACGACCCACCACCATTACCACGCTTCCAAAACCAGGGGGGGGCTTCCGGGCACTATAAAAACTCTGACCTACCCTTTTCTCATCCCCTTAATGACTCCCTTAAATTTGCATCTGCTACATCGCTCAATAAGCCATAAATTCGATTTAAACCGCAGACTTCCCCCACTGGGCTGCTCTGAAATCTCATTAACTCATGGGACACACCAAGACGAGTGGCTGCTTCAGAAACCAGGAGATAATTGAATTCTAATAATCAGTTTGTTTAAATTAAAGAGATGGAAGCCATAGATGCATGTGAGTTGGGGTTTGTGACTTGTGAGGAAGCTTCCCTTTGACTTTTCTCCTCTCATTTTACCGGGGTTGCTTCTGCTCTACCTTTCCCTAGAGTCACATTAAAGGATTTGGTTTCCAGTTCCCACTTTTCCGATTTCCTAGTCTTCGTTTCAGAGATAGATTATCTGGGTTTGCTTAAATTTATTGTACCCAAGAAGAGGGTTCTATTCTTGTTTTGAAGTTGGGGTGCTTGACTTAAGCAGGGTTCTAGATATATATATTTTTACTGACAGAGCTCTCCTCTCCACGTTCTACACTGAATAAATTACAGAGAAGAAAGCGACAAATCGGCATTGTTTCAGGGTAGACTTGATTTCTGTTCTCGAAACCCGATTTCGCTAGCTTTTTCCCATTCAATTAACTCTTCGAATACAGTCGAATGGAAGCAAATTGCAGCAATTCAGAGGGATTTCCGTTTCAGAGGAATCCGACCCTGTATGGGATTTGAAAAGAAAAAAGAAGATAGCTTGCAGCAACGATAGAATCATGAAGTTTGTTCAAATGTTTCAATCGTCTCCGTTTGCTTCGATCTTACAGTGAGAGACGGCAAAAACACGAGTACCGGTGGGGGGAGAAGCCGCCTAAAAACGTCGCTCTTTCGGCCGGTGCTTGACGACGAAGCCAAGGGTACTGTTAGGAAGAAGAAGAAGCAAGAAAAGTTACCCTCTGTTTAATGAGGTCCAAACCATTTTGGCAAGAAGAGAGAAAATGTATTGTCCTGAATTTTAGAGAAAAAATATTTTTGAAGCTCGAAAAAATAAATACTACTAAAAGTCTTAAACTGATAATTTAGTCTATAATAATAGAAGTATTATTATAATGATTATAATGTAAATAACAATAACTATCTGATATTTGATTAATCATCCCCCTTTAACTTTTATAAACCCATTAGTCTTAATGTTGCGTGTTTTCTAATTATGTTCCAATAATTCATGTGTCACTGCCATAAATGATAAGCCCCTTTTTTGAACAATAATTACCATTGTATAATTAGTCAGGCTTTAGTTGCAATTACTTAGATTTTGGTTTACGTTTATACAAAAGATGGTACATGTAACACGAGTTGGTTAGAGATACTTATGTCACAAGTTCTATTTAAAAACCTGGTCTGTGTAGCCAAAATCCGAGTCCACTAGGCCGAGTTACTAACAACTTGTCCGAGTGAAATGGCTGGCTTTAGATCAACTATGACTTGCAAATTCAAATAGAAGACTTCCATATAAATATTTTTTTGAACAACTTATAAGAATTTGAAATTGCTTCTTCATAAAGAAGCAAGATCCACATTGGGTGCAGTCTCCCAGGACTTTCTTGAGTTCAGCCTTTAAAACATGAATAATAACTCGCACACCTGTTGAGTGCGAGAGTCTTGCACAGGCTCTCTCACAAAGAAATAAAATAATATATTTTTTAGATTCTATAAAATATATTATTTTAGTCTTTGTGAGAGGGTGGTGCACGATTCACGCACCCAACCAGTGCACGAATTATTACTCTTAAAACACAAATTGATACGTGGAGTTCTTAAATAGGTTTTACTCATTCAAACCTAGCTTGATATGTGGACTTTTTTTAGTTTAGTCCTTTTTAGCTTTAAAATAAGAAATGGGGAGGGTATGAGCTACAGCTAGATTTCTTCTTCTTAAATTATGCTAGATTATGTGTACCATATCATATTTTGCTTAGCCATCCATGTGGGGAAAAGAAACTAGAACTTGGGTTTAGTTTGAAATCAAGGTTTGCCTTTTCTCAACTCATAAACCATTATTTTCAAATCACACCACTTTCACTGTTTCACAAATCACAATTCTCAGTTTCTACCAAAATTGATAGTAAAAGTTAATCATAGCCTAATAGAAAAGAGCCTATTAAAGCGAGTGCTGCTTCGTGGATCTAACTAATCGGATTAGATATTTGGCACCCAATTTCACCTTAAAAGCAGGCGAAGGAAGACAAAAAGAAGCTCTGTATCCTATTCACAGAGTCCACGTAAATCGCATCTAATCTTTCGCTACTTTTTGGATTCTTTCAAGCGAAGCGTCGGTTTAGACGGTTTCTCCCATTTTGGCTCGTCGCGTGTGGAGACTGGAGTATTGAGAGAGCAGAAAGATGAAGAAGAAGAGGCGAAAGCTGAGAAAGAAATAAACAGAAGAAAAACAATTGAGAAAAGAGAATAAAAGAAAGGTGAGGAAGGAAGGTGGGTAGGAGCAGAAAAGCAAGTCTCGGACGACTTCAAAGCAGGCCAAAGGTTTGTGAGTAAAGGGGCTTTCCCTTTTTTTCTTTGTACTCAAGAAATTTCCTTCGTTTTAGGAAAGTTGTGTTGCTTTTCTTATCTGCTTTTCTCTTGATAACGTCTTGCAAGCCAAACAACAGAAGAAATTGGATTTTTCTTTTCTTTTCTGTGGTTGTCAATCACACCTCGAAAGTTGAAGATTACTTTTATATTAGGCAAGAAAACTAGTTTGCCCTGAAATCCTTTTCTGTACATCTCTTCTTAAGGTTCAAGATTATTGATTGCATCTGGTTTTCTATTCGGCTTCATGCATTTCTTTCTGCAGATAATGTTACTGACTAGTTCAGCTACGTACCAGAGGTTCAATTCATTAGTCATGTCCATGGAATAGAAGAAATGAAACATTTAATAATATAAAGAAGGGTACAGTTTATGTTTACAACCTACAATAGAATGAAGCCACGTGATAGATCAGAAATGTGAAACTCAAAAAAATTCATTTACAGAAGGAAACTGAATCCTACCCAATTCAGAATAAATGGCACAGAACACTGAAAAATTGACTTAGACGGTGTGACCTTCATCCAGCTTCCGGTGGAGCAGAGAACTGAACTAATTTTGGCACGTCAGATGGGAGAAAGAAGAAAGTCCTTAACCCATTAATCTATGAATCAGGTTCCCTCCTGATATTGGCTCCCAGAAGTCGAAGCTTGTGCTCAAGATTTTCATAACCTCGGTCGATATGAGAAGCACCAGCAATTGTTGTAATTCCTTGAGCAGCTAACCCGGCCAAGATGAGTGAAGCTCCACCTCGCAAATCATACGCATGAACCCGGGAACCATGCAGGCTGCAGAAATGAAAAACACTACGAAAAGTGAAAACCTTCAACTGATAATAAGTAGAAGGAAGCAGAGAAGGTTATAAGAGATGTGAACCACCTTAGATGTCCTCTCCCACAGACTAAGGCAGAATTTTCACACACTTGAATATGAGCACCAAGCTTCTGAAGCTCTTTCACTACAGTACAGTGTTGGAACAAGAAAGAAAACATTTTAATAAAGCATCACCTTGTACCATGTAAATGTATCAACAAATAAATGGTTTAGTGAAATGGGTGGGTGAAGTTTTCCAATTATTTTCTTGAACCAGGATCACTGTTTTGACAGATAAGTATGTGAGATGAAATTGAACTGATTCAACATATTTGTCATACCATGAGACATCCGGCCTTCAAAAACAGTTTCTTCCACAAAAGAAGGGCCTCTACAAGTTGTCAAAAGTGTCATGAACTGAGGTTGGAGATCAGTGGGAAACCCAGGAAATGGAGCTGTCCTAATATGTACTCCTTGAAGATCAACACCTCTCATTTGGGAAACTGCTGAAACCTGCTGGTAAAATCCCATTAAGATGGTTTTTGAATAAAATTGAAAGAGATCAGAGGAATAGAGAGACGGAGAGATGGACCTCCAAACAGTGAGGCTCTTTCTGGACGATCTCACAGCCAGCAGCTGATAGTTTCGTTATCAAGCTTATTAAATGGGAAGGGAAGACTGGAGAGATTGAGATACAGGAGCGAGTAAATGCTGCAGCCACCATAAAGGTCCCCGCTTCAATGCGATCAGGAATCACTGTAAATTCAGGACCATGCAACCACTTCCTGCCGTGAATGACCAGTATGGGGGTTCCCCCTCCTTCAATCTTCGCCCCAGCTGCATTTAGAAACTGCGCAAGATCCGCTACCTCCGGCTCCTGTCCCCAAGTCAATCGAGCATATCTTCCTAATCACATACTACTAAGGAAAGAAAAAATAGCAAAAGAGTGGTAATCCATCAAGGATAGTACTTGGGCCGCATTGGAAAGGACGGTAATTCCCTCCGACATTGAAGCTGCCATCATGAGTGTCTCTGTTGCTCCAACGCTGGGATAGTCAAGGTGGAATCTCCCTCCCACAAGACATCTACCGTTCTGGGCACGAGCTTGTACTTTCCCCTTCCTGCAAAATCCGTCCCTGAAGCCCCTTTAGAATCCATGAACCAAACAGGGGAAAAACATCCCTTTTGATCCAGAAGATCTCCGAGTTCAAAATGCCAATTGGGTAACGTATAGAGCTTACAATACAAGCAGAAGTGAATTAGAATCAAGCTAGTACAGCAAAGACAGACTTTGAAAGCAAACTCAACTTAATTCCACAGAGGCGCCAAGCGCGCAAAGCCCCCTAATATACAAATCAACAGGGCGGGAGCCAATGTTGCATCCGCCGGGAAGAGAAACAACCGCCTCCCCAAATCGAGCAAGCAACGGACCGAGCACGAAGAATCCGGCCCGGATTTTCAGGATAGACTCGGAACAGGGCTCCACCGAGCAGACACCATCCGCATCGATCCTCATTTCTCGATCAGAGACCTCAACAGTAGCTCCCACGGAACGGAGAACCGACACCATTGTTGTCACATCGGAGATGTTAGGCACTCTACGGATGACGGAAGTTCCAGCGCAACAGAGGGTCCCGGCGAGGACTGCGAGAGCGGAGTTCTTGGAGCCACTGATTTCTACATGGCCGGACAGCTCCCGTCCGCCGGAAATGACAAACCTTTCTTCTAGTTTTTGGGCCTGGACGGCGTTTTCGGAAGTGGGAAGCTGGAAAGCCGACGCCGGAGAGAAATGGGGCCGCCGGCGGTGTTGTCTTCTTGGCAATGCCGGGCGGAGAAGGCGACCGGGGCTGCACAAGAGGGACATTTTGCAGAGGAAGGAGCAAAGTGTAAAACCCCATGCTAATATAAGCACCATTTAATTTTTGGCCCTCAACGGCCTCATTAAAAGACAGTACAAAATCAATTCGACACAAATATAAAATCGGAAATGAAAATTTATAAAAAAACTAAATCAAAATTGACATATTAAACATATATGAAATTTTTTACTAGGTTAAACCGAAATTATATCGAGCAAAACTAACGCCTCTTAAACTCTTAGTTTAATGGTGATTTAATATTTTAAAAACGTGATCCGATTTTTTTAAAATAAACCCTAAATCTTTTGTACAAATTACAAATCGGCAATTTGGATTATTTGATCCAGAATTTAACACGTGGGTTTATCATGTGGGTAAAGTATAACGTGGGCCTTCGAGATGGTTGGTTTGGTGAGATCCTTAAAATTATTTAATGCCAATAAGTATATTACTTTATGACCATATCTTTGATTGCATCTTAGACTGGACCACAGTTGTTGAACTCGTGTTCATCTCTGTTCCACAAGAAGAGGGACATAATTAATCAAAAGATTATTACACTCTTGTATGAATAGAGTTGCCATACGCGGCTAAAAAACCTCAATAACTAGTTGGAGATTGCTAGGTTCGATCAGTTTAATAATAAAACAATTCGAACAGAAATATAGTCTTATATGAAGTAAATCATTCCCATAATTTCTATTGTTCACTTTGTAAGCTCACAGCTAAAAACCTACTTACTTTCGGCGGTTAAAATCCGTCAGCGAAGATGAAAAACCCGCATGCGGAAATTCCGCCGGAGCATACGATATCGTTGTTACTGGGAGTGTCGACGGACACATCCCCAGGCAGATGCCCGTCGTGCAAGTAAATCTCCTCGCCCGATGGTTGCAACTGTCGACAGAAGAAACTGTCCCGCGATGGGTGGCAAGTTGCCAGCGGAATGCATGTCCGCCGGCGACATTGCAAGCATTGGCGAAATGTTTGTCCGCCAACAAAACCCGGTTTGCCGGCAGAACATTGCCTCCACTAACGAATCCATGTCCGCTAGCAGAACGCTGCCTCCGCCAAGGAGAGGAGGCCCGTTGGTGGAATGAGAATTTCTTTCTCTCCCGACGGTTTGAACTGCTAGTGGACCATTTTTTTATTTAAAATTTTTTTATTTATTTTTTTGTTAATTTCTATATACCTATTTAATTGTATATTGCATATACAATTCAAAGCATATGTTTTAATTTAAAACTAATTGAAACAAAAAATAATCAAACTATAAAACATAAAATATAATTCAAGAAATAAATCTCAAATATTAATATAGTTAAAAGTACACCAAAATGTTCATAATTAATTCAAGAAAGAAATCTCCAATTTCACCCCAAGTGTAAGATGTCATACAAAAATTATAGTAACTAACAAAGACAAGAAATCAACCACGCGGTTGGTTGCACCTATATTGTTTTGAAGTTCCTACACATTAAAATAAGTTCAACTACGTCATTGACATAAATTTTATTTTGTAACGGAATCATAATTTGAGAACAATAGTAACCGAAAGATGACTAAGCAACAATCATCTGTGTCAGTTGGTCCTTTCGTTGGCTCTTGGACTGCATTTCCTCTTTCATTGATTCCTTATCTCCTCTTTCCTTTACCAATTCTTCACGTATGGCCAAATATTTAGGTGAATCGATAAAACGCCTTGTAAAGACACCCCTTCGTTGTTTGGCACCGGTTCAAACTCCTCTCTCAAAACCCCCATGGTATCCCCCAAACACCTTATCCAATACATGTGTCACCTCCCTGGGGTCCTTCGAGGTCTCGATGTGTTGTTCAATAGCAAGTCGGCGAACCGCCTCCTGCATAAGAATTAAAAATTATTAAAATGTTCATTTAGTTTGAATATTTGTTCACAACAGAAGACAGTTCAGGAACAACTTTTGCGGTAGCTGAAAACCAACAATGTCCAACATCACAAGAGACTAGAAGGAAATTAGCTACATAAGACAACTAGAAACCAAAATAGAAATCCAAATGCCACTATCAATCACACACCTTTCACATCCAAAAGGAACAACCTAAGCTTAGAGATTAGGAAGTACTCTTGTAGCATTGCTGATGAAACAAATTCAACAACTTTTAATCAAGAAAGGCGGATGAAATACTGATGAAACACTGATGAAGTCATTTAGCACTTGATAATTGATAATTTCCACATAGTTATATCGTTTCTTCATCTGCATAAGTCCCATCCTTCCTCTGGAACCATTTGCACTTAAATATGTATATAGGCGTCTATGACCCATTGTATATTTCTAATACCGATTACAAAACACCATATAATATCTTGTCCCCCTCCCCTACAATGGTAATGTTACTATTTTGAGTGGTCCGAATCAGGTCAACATTTTTCTCGAACTTGTAATTGATAAGTGCATATTTTCTCAGATTTTGATCACTTCAACTTAATTACTTTGGTTACATTTTGGGCATTATTTGAGTTTATTTGCAAAGATTTATCAATTGTGAGTTTTGAATGGGTAATTTCTATTTTTAATTGATAAAGGTGTGGAATTAGTTGTTTTTCATGTATTTACCTATCTTTTGTATTTTCATCATAACATCTTATTATATGCTCCAATTCTAAATATTTAAGATGCATTGGAAAGCTAACAAAGAACTCTACGACGTTCATCTTTTGTGTTTTCTCTGAATCGGGATGGGTTGTGGTAGAAAATGAGCTCAAAGTTCCTGCTTGTTCAAGAAAAAGACTAAAGAAGAAAACATGAAGCATTTAGAAGCCCACACCCAAGAATGTGCAGCCCAATAATCACCAAGTTGAAATGACTACCAGGACGAATTGATCCTAGAAATACAGCCCCAATCTAGTAGAAATAAGGGCATAAAATTGAATGACAAAAAAATGCCCCATAACTTATATCTTATTTCACTCAATTGCCCTTATTCAATTCAACCAGGGAAGTGGAAAAAGAAGTGGTCAGTTGCATGAAAAAATGGGAGAAACGTGAAAGGCACTTGGAGATCGTGTAGAGGATAAAGAGAGGGCAGTTTTTGTGCTATTAACTTGGAGATTAAAGCAAAGAAGTGGCTGATTAATTCAGTAACTGCTGTATTGAAGAAGGAAAAGAAAAACAGTCCGAAAATCACCTATAAATAGGGGTTTTGTGATCCTCTTGAAGCAGAGACTTCGAGCACGAAATTTTCTTTGAAGAATAGAGAAAGTGAGAGATTTATCTTGCCTTTATCACTCCCTAGAAAGAGAGTGAGAAAGGCAACAGAGATGAGGTTGGGATATGCTATAGAAGTGGAAGAACCCATTGGAAGTAAGCTGGTTTGTTGTCCGTGGAGGAGAAAACGATTCACTTTGGGGGATGTGTCACAGCAAGCTCTCAAAAGGGGAAAGTTCCTAATCTTAATTTTGTTTCCAACTTTTTATGCTATGTTCCAACTTTGTTCTTTATTTGTCTTTCGAAAATCTCTTGTACCTTGGTTTTTGTAATGGTTTGGCAATTATTTAGATTGTTTAGACTTCATTAAATTTAGTGTTGGTACTTTTGATATTTAAATCACACTGATTTGTACTACATGAAATTTTTATCTGCATGAAATTGATTATTTCTTGTGTGTTGATTAAATTTACAGCTTTTCATTTTATAATGCACAAGGTAAACAAAACGGTTAAAAGAAGCAAATAGTTGGGTTTGGAGAGGTCACACCTATCTTAATTTCAACTAAAGAATGATTTAAACAAACTATTTTGAACATGCTGGTATGTTTAGTTTAATTTGGGTTGATTAAATTCGTGCTTAAAATATGAATTTACTAGAACCTTTGCTCAATTGGTTTTAGTTATATGAAATGAAGTGAGAGTCCAGCTAATGAACTTTTCTTTGTCAACCTATCAAGAGTATAACACCAGATCTAAATTTTAGTTATTACATTTTTAGCCAAGGGATTGGGAGTGAAAAGCGGCAAGTAAATTGTATATAGTAGATAACTAGTTCTTTGTTTTATTTTTCAAGTTTTTTACAAATCCCCCATAAACCGTGTATGATTTATGTATTTCTATTAAAATAAATCTTAATGTTATGCACAAAAATCCTTGTGGGATCGAACCTTTCTTACCCTATACTTTGTTGTGAATTATTTTAGGGGTTAAGAATTGTTTTAATTTTGTGGCAGCAACGACATGTCATCAAAATTTTGGCGCCGTTCCCGGGGAGAATTGTTTGTTTAACTTTAAGAATACATGTTTTAGTAGTAACTCAGTCCCAAGTCTGCCATCTTTTTCTTTTACTCATACCAACTCCGTGGAATCAAATTGTCTAGGGGCATAAAATCTTTTATAAGGGAGACAACTTCCGGAAATGATGTGTTACTCCATCTATTCAGACACTTTAGTTAAAATAGATGCACCATAAAAGATAATTTGGAGCATATTTCACTTCATATTGTGGTTTTTTCGCCTATTCTAGTAACTGTTCAAATTTATGCATTTTTGAAATGTTGACTTTATGCTCCATATTGTCCTCTTCAACAGTTTACATGAAAGCATCATTTAACATAGTTGTCATCTCTTCACTGTGACCAATCTCCATATAAACGTTTTCTTCGTGATTTTGAGGCAGTTCTCCATAGTATAACCAATTTTTGTTAAGTGGAAAAAATCCCTCTTGGACAATAATTGTTTTCAAATTTTCAACATGGACAACGCATATCACCGTTTCCTTGCACCCCCAATTGTTGTTTTGCATAATCTATAAAGAAATTGATAACATCCACAAATCTAGAATTGCATCGCGCTCGCTTAGTCCATCTCCGCGGTAATTATCAAAGATAATCTACACAAAACAAAATTTGGGTATTTAATACTTTTTGTGGCATATGATAACTCACAACCTATTGCTTATCTCCATCTAAGTCCGTATGTAACTCACAATGTCCAATTTTCCCCCTCTTACTTCCACTCTCCAAATCTGTTGGAGCGTACGAGTGTTGAAGAGAGGATGGCAGACACAACATTTGCATGAATCAAACAACATTCGCAAACAGAAATAACACAGTGTAATGAACACTGCTCAAGTAGGGCAGCAATCAAAATTCTTTTATTCAGAAAGTATATTCCTATATCTCATCCCTCTGTCTCTCATCTCTCTCTCTCTCTCTCTCTCTCTCGAGTAGGGCAGCAGCTCTATCTGTATCTCTCAATCTCTCAATCTCTCTATCTCTAAATCTTTCTGTTTGGTATGTCTCTTACTCTCTCTCCATTCTCTCTTTCTCTCTATATGTTCACCAACATCTTCATCAAATATCAAGTGAGATGAACATAGACCAAAACAAGATAATTTTTTGTACAAAAAGTTAAAAATTGCATAGAAAACTGACAAACATTTTCATCAGAAAGATGAGAAACAAAGTGGGAAGACTAGACTAAAAAATGGGTGGAACAGGATGAATGACTTCATGTGTCGGTTCAGTCAATGACATAATTAGAGTATATTAGCGCGGAGGAAAAACATTTCATCATCTGAATCAGTTTATTATATCACCAATGTAAACTCCTTCTCAGGGTTTGTCCTCTATTCATATGGGTACTCATCCTATTATCAGCATCTCTGGCAACCAACCTCTTCTTCACCAATTTCAATTCCTCATCACTAGTAGCCACTTCTCTTCCTCAGAAAAGACCTCTCTTTTCTGACTTCTCCAGCCTAGCTCCAGACTCATTGGCCATTTCTTCACCGATTCCCTCTGATTTTCTGCATCCATGTCTTCCTTCAGCTTAATACCTTCTCTTCTACAAGTCAAACTTGAATCTCAATCTCCCCTAGTAGCTTCATCCATGTGTACCTTCACTGCTCAATCTTGATGCTGCACATACAAGGGTGAAAGATCTAGCTAAAAAATATCTAAGGACTAGAGATCATCCTTAAATGTCTCATGATCATGAAAGAAGAAGAAAGAAGGAGATGCAATTAAAGTACTCTAAATTTCCTACTTTATGAGAAGTTTGAGAATAGAGAGTAACAGAGTTGATCTAATTCCTAAATCAAGTGTGTTAGAAGTAGAAAATTAATAAATAAATAAAATCATTCATACAACAACTTTTTGTTTTGGTTAAAATTTTGAGCAACCTTAGACAAATTATGTAGGGGACCTTTGGGACAAAAGGATTGGGATATGGCTACTGTTTTGAAAATTGAACATAACAATCTCATTCAACCTACCACGTTAGAAAGTTTCTACTACCTTATATTGTATAAGGAAGGCCGAAAATATGCACAGTTTGTAGGCGTTGGGGCCAATAAGGCCGAGTGCAGAGGTCGCACTCCAGAAATAGTCGAGGGGGAAATGATTCCTATCCCTCCACGTCAGCAAGACGACGATCACTTGGAAGGTGACAGGACCCGGTACAGCACCGTAGTGTGCCGTGGATGATAAACAATAAGGCATTGTTCCAGTATAGGAGGAATCTGAAACAGTCTGAATCCACGAGAAAGGCAATTACAATTCCTCAGGAACATAGCATGGACTCAGAGGAGGTTACAAAGATGCAACAACATAAATTCATTGTAAGCACTAAGAGAGCAGCAACAGAACAGATCACCAGAGGCGTGGAAACCTCGTAGGCGGACCACAACCCACATAAAAATCTCAAAAGATGAAGGATGCATCAGATATCCAGACCTTGTCGCACGGTAAGAATTCCGCGACCAAACTTATATGTTTATCATGTCAGTAGCCTATGTTTGGAACATACGATGAGCACATGACTCCTCGGCTAAGCATCCTCTCTTTACTATACTAAAAATCTCTCATCAGAAATTGTTTATTTGTCTAGAGATGAAGTCGATTAACCCCGAGGTGTCTCTAACTTTTAAGTGGTTGGAAAACATTTTTCATTCGTCCTTCACAGTCCTGTCCCAAGGACTTACTGGAGGACAATGGCTGTTTTGGAAAGCTAATATAAATATAGCTATCCTACACTCCTCTCCTCACCTTATACAATGTAAAATAAATTTTGTATAGATAAACATATGAATATTCCGTTTACTTATCTACCCCCTCAAGCTAGAAGATGGACCCAGGCACTTGATGAGTTAAAACGTTTGAGTCACTTGCAGACGGAACCATGATTATAGGGGATTTTAATGGCACACTAAACCAATCTGAAAAATTCTCAGCACATGGGAATACCGTCAGAGAAAATACTGTAATGCGGTCCTTCTTGAAACCAATGAGCATATTTGAGGAGAAGCGTATGCCTTCTTCTAAGATCTATTCTCACAACATACAAAGAATTTCAGTGATTATGGGCCCATTAGCTTATGTAATGTGACGTATAGGATTCTAACAAAAATTCTGGCCACAAGAATTGTTGATCATATCCCTAACTAGTGTCACAAACACAGACTGCCTTTATAAAAGGTAGACAAATTTCAGACCAAATTATGCTTGCCCAGGGGATCCTAAAATCGTTTCAATTAAAAAGGAAGACAAAAATTGATCTTAGGAAAGCATTTGAAACTCTGTTTTGGGACTTCATAAAACACACATTAGAAGCATACGAATTCCCAATACAATGGCAAGATTTAATCTTTTATTGCATAAGCACTACCTCCTATCCTCATAAATGGTACTCCTGAAACCATTACACCAAAATGTGGAATTAGACAAGGGGATCTCCTATCCCCTACCCTCTTCATTTTAGCCACCTAACTTCTGTCTGCAAAATTTATAGAAGCAACCCTCGAGGGTAAATTGGTTCTATGGAAACCCATGCACAATATGCCATATATCTGCAATATACACTATGCCATAGAACTCAAAATTGCAGAGTCAATTAGGGACATATTATACAAATATGCTGAATATTTGGGTCAGCGTATAAATAACTCCAAATCTACAGTCTTCTTCTCTGCCTTGATCTCAGCATAGACTCAAGCACAAATTAAGGAAATTCTTCCTTACGAACACACTGATTCTCTAGAAGCATATCTTGGAATAGAAATCCCTTAGGCACGAATTACTAGGGAAATGTATGATCCACTCATCAAATCTATACATAAGAGAATCGATGGATGGATGAAAAAATCTCTTTTCTTTGTAGGAAGACCGTCCTCTCTAGCGTCCCATTGCACATGTTAACTTGTTTTCAATTGCCAATTAACATATTTGAAAAAATAGAAAAACTCTCCTGTGACTTCCTATGGTCATACAAGGGAACCAGGAAATTACATATGGTGGTCTCGGACTAAGAAGTTTACACAGTCTTGGTTCTGCCTTCAGAACTAAACAACTAAGGTGTATGTTTTATCAATCGGATTCCCTATGGCAACATACATGAAGCTAAAATATGGCTTCTCCCCCCATGCAACTTCTAGAGCAATTAAGCAAAATGACCTCTTTGGCATGGAAGCAAATGTTAATAGCAAGGGGAAATAACACATCACTATGGCTTGACAACTAGGTATGGAAACTAGATAAACCGCTGATCGATCTTAGTAGGTCATTTAATCACCCATGTAATCCAAATGAAAAGGTAGATCTTATAGCCCAAGGAGACAATAGGTGGAATGAAATTCGCGTTAGGGAGCTTTGGCATCCTAATGTTGCTAAAAAATTCTACAAGCACATAGGGAGAATGAAAATCTGGACTCCCACATATGGTCACCTACAAGTGAGGGATCTTTTTCAATTAAGTCGGCCTACCACATCTTTAAGAACGACCTAAAGGATAGGAAGAACACACAACTAAGTGGTCCAAGAGACTATATTTGGCCACACATATGGAAAATAAAAACACTTCCAAAATATAAAACCTTCTTATGGTTACTAATGAGAGATAGGGTACAGACTTGCTGTATAGGCAATCTTGAACCTGAGACAAAGGAACATCTCCTTATGCATTGTAATTTTGCAATACAGGTCTGGGATCTGTTAAAAGAACACACTGTTCAAATGCCCATTGAATCAACTATTAGATCATTCCCTCAAAAGTGCCTTACCTCTAACTATTCCAGAAATCTCCCTAGATCTCAAGTATATGTGGTCACAACATTATGGGAACTTTGGTGTGCTCGAAATAGAAAAAGTTAAAAATGAAAGCATTTCTGCTACACAATGTGCAAATAAATTTTTGCTCAATCTAGAATGACCATTAGTAGTAAGGAAGTACCAGAGGGTTCAAAAAGAAAATCTGATAGATCAAATCAAATTTGGAGCCCCCAACGATTGCAACCTTAAAGGCAAAGTTTCGATGGCTCCTCTTCAACAAATGAATATCATGCAGGGGTGGGCCTTCATTAGAGACCACATTGGTTTTCCTCTAGTTACTGCTACTTGGCCTCTACATGATAAACCAAATAATGAAGCGGAGCATCTTGCACTCTTCTTAACACTTAACATCCTCAAAAAATTCTTTGCCAACAAAACAATGATTATTGAAGGAGACTCCAAATTGGTAATCTATTCATTGTAGAAAAACAAGTAGACACATTGGAAGTTGTTGAGATGGACAAAAGCGTGCCGAGGAATTCTGCTCTCCCTATCTCAGGTGAAGCTCCACCACAGATTCAGGGAGACAAATAGTGTTGTGAACGCATTGGCAAAGAAAGGTTCGTTTTTTGCAGGAAAACAAAGATCCGTTCATTGAAATATTTTCTGCAGGTAAAGGACTGCATTACGACATGCTTAATCCCATAACTAATTTTTTGGATGACTGAAATATTCTACAAATTATCTCCTCTTTGGATACTGTGTAGACCCTCACAACTCAGGGTCACAGGAATGAAATGGTTTTATGTGGTTAAGGATAAAAAAAAACCTACCAAAATCTAAATATTTTCTGGTTCGTTTATTTGACTGATGTGTCTAATGGTTTAAACTTAGATAAAAAAATATGATGATGTTATAAGACCCTTGGTTAAACCAGACCCAACATGGTTAAACGGACATATAAACAAATAATATAGAAGCAAATCAGAAACAAAACACTAAGCACAATACAAAAACAAAAGTCAAGATACCGATGCATATATAGATGATACAGATACCAAACTAAGAATTTTGTCTAAAAACAGAAGTGAATCGACAAGTTAGAGGAACCACTTGCCGATTATAATCCGAGATTGGATCTGAAAGGGCTTCAAAGTGAACTGGATTTCGTCGGAGTGAAAGGGCTTCCGTCGACGGAGTGAATGTCGGCCGCTGGTATGCCGGAGAAGTTCGCCACCGGAACGGTGGAGAAGGTGGAGCGCAGGAACTCCAAACGAGGGTACTAAGTCGTGAGAAGAGCTAGAGGTTTGGAAGAGTTTTTGGAAGCGGGCCTTAGAATTTTTTTTTTTTTAATTGGGCAGGACTTGGGAACTTATGAAAAGATTGGGGGACTGTCTTGGCGGTTGGATAATAAACAGGGATAACTGGCCGGCAAACGGGCCAGAACCGCCGGCCAATTCACTCCGTTCTGTTTTACCTTATATAGCCTTAAAAATCTTCTTCCTTGTTGAACATTTAACCTGACTGTTCTTCCTTGTTGAACATTTAACCTGACTGTTCTTCCTTGTTGAGAAAGGCTTTGAAGAACACATGGTTTGTATTTTCAATTGCTATGGGTGATGGAAATCATTGTCGTTAATAGCTATTCGAAGTCTAAACTCCCACCGTCTCTATGTTACTTTCTTTGTGTTGTTTCAGATCCAAAATCTAGTCTAGGCTCGCGTCTAAATGGCATCATTGGTTTTCGCCGCTAAAATCTTTTCAAGGAAAAAGTACACAATGGGCTTTGTATACAAGTTATTTGATGGTAGGATTATTTTTGTGTAATTCTCATATAAGTGGTATGAGTATGTGTTAAATGAAATATTATCTTGCTATTATATGGGAAAACCCTAAATTTTCTCATACCTGGACCACCACATCGCGATGTAAAAACCTCAAAGTAAAAGAAGTGAGTACTTCTATCAATTTTCTTTATAATTTGAAAAATGATATCAGTACTTGCATGTTTGACTTTGAGGTTTTGCATCGATGACTTGGGTATTGGTTGGAGGTCCAAGTAAGAGAAAATTTAAACTTTAGGGTTTACGCATAGTATAGGATGATAATAGATAAAATAAAATAAAAATCTTGCCTATATTATCTCAAGTTTATCTCTTTCCTGGACTGTGACGTAGAGGCCTCATAAGGATGTAAGCCCTTGCAGTAATATTTTGGTTTACTTGTATCACCACTCTTTTTTATCTCCTTGTATCAAAGGTTTTTAGTTGTCTTGAACCTTCTGGCCACAAAATTGGACGCTTATGTTCAATGCCATGTAGGCTGCTGGTAGGTATTTCTTTGGAACATCGGAAAGTTGTCTTTAAATAAACAAAATTACAAAATAAACAACAAAAGACCATGACATGCCACACTCTAAAACAATTTGTGCAAAAGAACTTCTAAATTGAAGAGCAGAAGTGCAGAAATTTTATTTTAGCGTCTAGAACTCAAAATCCTCAGAAATGTGAATGAAAAGTCCAAACTTTCAAAGTGTAAAACCCCATGCTAATATTAATGCCATTTTTGCCTCAACGTCCTCATTAAAGACAGTACAAAATTAATTCAACTCATATAAAAAATCGAAAAAGAAAATTTATAAAAGCACTAAATCGAAATTGAGAAATTAAACATTTTTGAATTTTTTACTAGGTTAATCCCAAATTATATCGAGTAAAACTAACACCTGTTAGTTTAATGGTGATTTAATTTTTAAAAAAACATGATCCAATTTTTTTCGAAATCCTAAATCCTTTGTACAAATTACAAATTGGCAATAAAAGGGTTTTGGATTATTTGATCCAGAATTAAACATGTGGGTTGATCATGTGGGTAAAATATAATGTGGGTCCTGCGAGTTGGTTGATCTGGTGAGAACTTTAAAATTAGAAAAATACTAACTGCACCCATGCACAATACCTATCCCACGTAAATGTTATTCTAAACCGTTGATGCCTAGGATTTATCCTTTAGAATATAGGATTTTAAAAATAAAAATTATTTTTTTATATTTTTATAGGGTTAGATTAACATGTAGGAGGGATAAGTATTGTGCATAGTTGCAGCTAGCATTACTCCTAAAATTATTATATTCCAATATATATTTTACTTTATGACCATATGTTTGATTGTGGCTTAGGCTGGACCATGGCTATTGAAGTCGTGTTCATCTCTTGGTGCTACCAGCAAAGGGACATAATTATTCAAAAGATTATTACATGGCTAACAAAACCTCCATAACTAGTTAGAGCTTGCTAGGTTCGATCTAAGTTCAATTTAATAATAAATTAATTCGAACAGAAATATAGTCTTATATGAAGTAAGTGAAGCTAAACGAATCACACCCATAATTTATATTGTTCACTTTGTAAAATAGCATCATTGGTTTTCCCACTAAAATATTTTTAAAAAAACTAGTAATCAATGGGCTTTGTATACAAGTTGTTTAATGGAAGGATTATTTTGTGTAAGAGTGGTGACAACTGTACTACCAAATTTTACTGAGAAGGTTTACAACGTGACTTGGCGTCCTCGTTGGCATTTAGACTACCAATAGTAGGAACTATCTACTATTCTATAGGTAAGCGTAAACCCTAGACCTTATTTAGACTACCGACTAGGCTGCCAGGACATCCACATCAGGATGTAAAAACTCAAAGTAAACACTCACAGTATTGAAATCATTTTTCTTTGTGTAATTCTGTGAGAGTGATACGAGGATTTTTTATTTTAGCAAGGTTTTACATCCTGAGATGACGTCCATATGGCAGTCCAGGTCGGATTTAGCAATTTTTTATTGCAATTTTTCAGCTGAAAAAGAATCCAAAGTACATCACAAATAAGCACAACTTGAGCGAGGTTAAAGAAGACGGAGAGAAAGATTGGACAGAAAAGGTAAGACACAATAAAAAGATAAGTTTTTTCCAAAAAAAAAAGCTCTTACTGCGTGCATGGATGCTTTTGACATCTATCTTTTATTCTCTTCTATATATTCTCCCATAGATTCTCAGTTGATTTGAACCTTTTGGTGACGAATTTGACGTGCACTGTTTCACGAGCTTATAGATGGAACAAAAGATAAATCAACCAAAAAGGTAAAAAGTAAAGATTAAGAACAAGTTTAAAAAGAAAAAAAAAACTTATCTGCACGTAGTTTTCTGACTTCTATTGTCTATTATGTTTACGGTGACTTTTTACAGCGAAGTCTTTACAGCGTGATGTGGCAACCTTGTTAGCAGTCCAATCTAGGTAAGAGATATAATAGGAACCATCTCGCCTATTCTATATGTAATACTAAACCTTAAGCCTTACCTGGGGATTGCCAACTAAGCTGCAAGGAAGACTGCCACATCAAGATGTACAACCTCACAGTAAAATGTGAAAGTACATAAACGATTTTTCTTACTATTTATCCGCTTCTACGGAAGCTTTTCAGTTGTGTGGAACCTTCTAGCCACAAAATTGGATGCTTCTTGAATGTTATATATGTAGGATGCTGGTAGATATTTCTTTGAAGAATAATGCTAGTTGCATTTAGCCCACGGACATATCCCACACACTTGTTAATCTCAACCATTGATGCCTAGGGTTTATCCTCTAGAAAATAGTGTTTTATAATAAAAAAAATATTTTGAAAGGCTTAGATTAACATGTACGTCTAACATTACTCTTCTTTGAAATATGGGGAAGTTGTCTTTAAATAAACAAAATTACAAAGAGAACAAAAAAGTTCCATGAGATGCCAAACTTTGAAACAATTGATGCAGGATGAGCTTGTAAATTGAAGAGCAGAAGTGCAGAAATTTATTTTATCCTCTGGAACTCGAAATCCTCAGAAATTGTGAATGAAAGTCAAAAATTTCAAATCCATGATAAGTTTGGAACATCAGAGAACTCCTTCCCCACACAATCTTGCAAATTTCATCTTCGGGTGTGGGATCTCGGAATATTGTGGCTTACTTTTGTCCTCTCCTCAATGTCGTTTATTTTACCCGGAATGCCAAACCCGACTTTATCTCTTGTATGGACTGTCGCGCGAATGTCACCACAAAGATGCCACGGATGTAAATCCTTACACTAAAACAAAACATGGCAAAACTGTAATCGTTTTTCCTCATCTAATCTTAATGTCGGTGTTGGAAAGTCGGTCTTAACCTTAAAGTCGGTCTTACTAATTTAAAAAATTGAACGTCCACCTGCGCGCCAGCCGTTCTCGAATTGAAAAACTCCTGCGTCTTCCATCTCGAACTAGGAAGAAGAAAGTACCCATACTCATTGTCATGCAAGCTGCCATACATCTGAACACGGGGAGGTGGGGTGGCACACTTTATGAGCAGATAAGCAACACCTCTCGTACGAGACGTGGTAGTATAGCCCGCTTTTCTGATTTGCATCGACGTCGTAAGAGGCGGCACTCTAACGCAGCCAAGAAGATGAAGCGGATTCAAGAAGGCATTTAAGGATGCAATTAAGTAAAAGTTTTTAATGTATTTTCTAATTATGTTTTTTTTTATACAGGTCTGCATATGAATTTAAAAATGATATCTTGTCGATATCGTCTCTGAGTTTATTTCTTACACTAAGTTATAACTTGTTGTGCTATTTAAACTTATATTATTTTTAACTTTGACATACCGCAAAGCAACACACCAAGCAAGACCGAGGACGCGCATAGAGGTGAGCTGCGATATTAAGAGATAATCCATTAACAGTAAACCCTATTCTATCTTCACTTTATCCCCTTTGATCCGATGAGAGAGCTGTGATATTAAGAGATAATCCATTAACAGTAAACCCTATTCTATCTTCACTTTATCCCCTTTGATCCGATGAGAGATATGGTGCGTACACAACTCAGACTTCTGTTTTCACACGACGTTACCTCTTTGATGGAAAATCTTAGGGGAACATCACAGAGTAATGAAGCTTAGTTGCATGATCTTGTTGTCGGATACACATTAAGAAACTCATGTACTGAAGCAATAGGCCGCAGTGGCCCTTTTGGTGATCCTTTGAAGTTTCTTCGAGAGGGTGTTTTGGGAAAGAACAATTATATACATATACACCCCTCACTGTAGAAATAGGGTATTAAAATATTTTTCTTAAGAACCTACTTCTACGGTCAAGATTTGCAATATCGATACTTATCGTCGATACGGCCAATATGTATCCTTTTCCCTATGTATAGATACAAAATGCGGGAGAGTTTCTTTTTACCAGAAACTAACCCCTGTATGGTCACGTATTGTCAGGTTTTCCTAGTTATCGAGTAAACCTGTTGATACGAATCAATACTTCTCAAAAAAAAAAATTTATGTTTGAGAAGTGGGGCATAAAAAATCTCTCATCCTCTGACAGACTAAAATACATGTGGAACGGTCATCAGCCATTTTGTGGCGGTCGTCAGCCATTCCGTGGCAGTCGTCAGCTATTCTGTGGCTGTCGTCAGCCATTCAGTGGGGGTCGCCAACCTTAAGGGCAGCTGGAATGCTGGCGTTGAGAAACTAGAGATGATCTCCTGCAGTCCGATTTTAAACTTGCTAACCAGACCAATTTGGTCTCTACTACAATAAAAAGTTTTTAGATAAAACAAAGTCGGTTTCAGGCTTTATTAAAGTCTGTTTTGGATGCAATTTGGACCATATAGAGATTAAAATATTTACTATTTTATGAGATATTTACTATTTTATGATATATTTTCAGAATTTTAATAATTTTTCCTAATCTTCAATTAATGTAATATAGTTTATAATACATGGTTCAATGCTTTTGGATTTTATATAGATGAATTATTGAAAAAAAGAAAAACTTTAAAAAATAATTAATAAGAGTGTTCAAGAGAGATAGTGGTATTTTAGATAGTAATATTATTTATTTTTTCAAATATTTGTGTTAATAATAAAATTATTTTTTTCATATTAATAATATTAATAATTCTTTGTATTTTTATATTTTAATTAGTATTTTAAAGTATATATATTAAATGTATATTTTAATGTATCCATACTTATCTTAACGTATTCAAACATATATATGATACATATCCGTTTGCGTATCTTAGATACTGGCTACTGCAAACGTTGACAGTCCGACATGGAACTTCATCAACCCCAATTAAGCATCTAATTTTTATTTATTTATTTATTTTAATCTCAAATTATTTTGGAGAAGTTATAAATAACAATATATTAGCGATCCGATTTAGTGGCTAATATTTTGCGCGTTTTTGCCGCCACAAACAAGGAGCGTCTCCGGTGGGCCCCATCGTCTTTCCTTTACGTCCACGTGTCCTTCCCATATTTCATATGAAAGTCCGACAGTCCATCCCGTGGACGCGATCGCGGCGCGTATTCTTTCTTACTCGAAACTTCTCCCCGCTACGTTACAAACCCCTCGCTTTTACCGGAATCAAGCGCCACGTGTCCCATTACAACCGCTACGTGTCCGTCACCTGACCGCCTCGCTCCGAAAATCCCGTCCGTCCAGAGATTCACGTTATCCTCCCCACGAATCGCAGGTGTCCGACACGTGTCCACAGATATACGCGCTTTGTCCGGAGTTTTTTATTTTATATTTTCGTTTTCGTACATCGTTTAGTTGCCTCTCGACGTTGTGTCTATATATAGGAAACCGATCTCGGCGTCTTTGGTGATATATTTATATCGATCGATCGGTTTCAGAGAAGAACATCGTCGAACAGATCTTAGGAACAATAAAGAAGACTCACCTTCGTCGCTCTCTCGTCTATCAAGTCTCTCTCGATCTCTCGAGTCCCCATTGCATGGACATGGCGTTCAGTATTTCGCACCAGATGGGATCGCTGTGCGGTACCCCTGTGGGGGCATCCGATTCCGGCGTCGGATCGGCGGAACCGGCGGGAGTGGTGAGCGTGAAACCCCCGTCGGCGAGTCTGCAGTGCCGGATTCAGAGGCAGCCGGTGGACGCCGACGGACTGTCGCCGCCGGTGAGTCCTTGCCGGTCGGTGAGTCCGTGCCGGTCGGTGAGTCCGTGCCGGTCGCCGGTGTTCGGGCGACTCGGCCGGATCTGTCGATGGCGTGCCAAGCGCTGATGGTGGGCGGCGTGGAGAAGGAGACGGAGACGGAGGGGGTGGAGGAGTACTATCGTGAACCGGGGGTCTCGCGGGCAAAAGGGGCGGGGGTGCCGGTTTACGTGATGATGCCGCTGGACAGTGTGAACGCCGGCCACGGGGTGAATAAGAAGAAGGCGATCAACGCGAGTTTGCAGGCGCTGAAGAGCGCCGGGGTTGAAGGGGTGATGGTGGATGTGTGGTGGGGGTTGGTCGAGAGGGAGCGTCCCGGGGAGTATAACTTCCGTGGCTACGCGGAGCTTCTGGACATGTGTCGCAAGCACGGCCTCAAAGTTCAGGCCGTCATGTCTTTCCACCAGTGCGGCGGCAACGTTGGCGATTCCTGCACGTAATTAACTTCCCCTTTTCCCTTCCGAGATCTTCGATTTGGTTTCTATAATTTGAAATCCAAAATTTGTGTTTTTCCTGGGGAAAAGATATCCGGTCTCCTGCAGTATCTTTATTTATTTTTTTTTTTTCCAATATTTGTTCCTTTTGGGATTTCTGTCTGAATGGAACACTAATGGATGCAGGATTCCTCTGCCACAATGGGTAGTGGAAGAGATGGACAAGGATCCCGACCTAGCGTACACGGATCAATGGGGAAGGAGAAATTACGAGTATATTTCTCTGGGTTGCGACAACCTCCCCGTGCTAAAGGGGCGGACGCCTGTTCAGTGCTACGCCGATTTCATGCGTGCTTTCAAGGATAATTTCGAACATCTTCTGGGCGACACGATCGTGGTAAGCAGCATCGCAATCTGGTGTTTCAATTTTTGTTTGGTCTATATCTTCGAAGATTCCTGAATTGATTTTGGCGGGTCATTTCGATTTCAGGAGATTCAAGTGGGAATGGGTCCTGCCGGGGAGATGAGGTACCCGTCCTACCCGGAGGCGAACGGGACATGGCGATTCCCCGGGATCGGAGCTTTCCAGTGCTACGACAGGTACATGCTGAGCACCCTGAAGGCGGCGGCGGAGGCGGTGGGGAAACCGGCGTGGGGCAACGGCGGACCCAGCGATGCCGGAGAGTACAACAACTGGCCGGAGGACACCGCGTTCTTCCGCCGTGAAGGGGATGGAGCACTCCCTACGGCGAGTTCTTCCTGGGCTGGTACTCGCAAATGCTGCTGGATCACGGCGAGCGCGTCCTCCAGCCGGCGACGGCCATCTTCGGCGGGACGGGGGCGAAGATCTCGGTGAAGGTGGCGGGCATCCACTGGCACTACGCGACCCGGTCCCACGCGCCGGAGCTCACGGCGGGGTACTACAACACCCGGAACCGGGACGGGTACCTCCCGATCGCGCAGACCCTTGCACGCCACGGCGCGGTGTTCAACTTCACGTGCGTGGAGATGCGGGACGAGGAGCAGCCGGGGGAGGCGGGGTGCTTGCCGGAGAAGCTGGTGAAGCAGGTGGGTCTGGCGGCGGCCGCGGCGGGGACGGCGCTTGCGGGGGAGAACGCGCTGCCCAGGTATGACGAGCGGGCCCACGAGCAGATCCTGGGTACCGCCGCCGGCGGAAAGGCCACCGCCGGGATGGAGCAAATGTGCGCGTTCACGTACCTGAGGATGGGGCCGGAGCTTTTCCAACCGGATAACTGGCGGCGTTTCGTCGCGTTCGTGAAGAGGATGCGGGAAGGAAGGCCCGGGAGCCGGTGCAGGGAGGAGGTGGAGCGAGAGGCCGACTATTTCGTCCACGCCACTCGCCCCTTGGTCCAAGAGGCCGCAGCTGCACTCGTCCATGGATAAAAAAAAATAAATTAAGTACTGCGTTCTTTTCTCTCTCTTGTACATGTACTCTCCCTTCAGAAATAACTACTGTCCATGAGCACCATCTTCGATCTGTTTTTATTTCCCACAAGTAATAATACTATGAAGTAAGAGGATTTGAATGTTTCCACACTTGAATTGCATACCCTTCTTCTCTTCTCTTTTATTGGGTAAAGAGATTGTAGTACTGGGAACAGATGCAGTTCAGTATTTATATGATGTAAGGCTATTATGAAAGAGTTGAAGAAGCCACGGGAATTATTCAAAAAGGAAATGGTGGGGGAGTGGAGCTGGAATTGTGTTGTCTTCGTTAGAGGAGAACAATCAATGAACGTGAAATTAGTGTTTATGGGTGTCAACAATTATTGAAGTCCCTCAAAGTTTCAAACACCAGTTGGCAGATTTCGACCACGTGAAGTAGTTCAATTTACTCAAATTTTCCGTAGTAATTTTGGTAATCTGCCGAGTCAACCCAACTCGACCAATCCAACTCAAATTTTTTAAGAAGCGGGTTCCGAGTCAGGATACCACAGGTGTCCTCCTCACTCTAATTGGATGGAGTTCGGATTTGATTCGAGTCGTGAATGTGATGAGACCGCGGTGGTTTCACAGCCATACAAAAAAAAAAAAAAAAAAAAAAGCCAGAGAGAGAGAGAGAGAAGGCACCACTCACCGCATTCGTCGGAACATCATCGGAGTGAGACCACTCGTTTTTCGCCCATGGCCACTGCAAGCTTCAATCCCCTGCTCAATCCTCCACTTCGGCGAGCGCAACGCGGCCGCCGGATTGTCTGCGACGCCAGACGTTCCGCCGCGCCTCCGCTTCTCCGACCTAATGTCCTTCACGGCCGGCGACAGTGTTTACTCCTGCTCACGGCGTCGACGGCGCTGTCTGCGACAGCGAGCACACCAGCTCTGGCCGAAGATATCGGGCTGTTCGGGATCAGACAGAAACTGAGGAAAGCGGAGAAGGAGACGGAGGAGATTCTACGGAAAGGCGAAGAGGCCGCCGAAGAAGGACTTCTGGCCGCCGAGAAGGGCCTCGAGACGGCGAAGAGTGGAATCGAGACTGCGGAGAAGGAGATTGTAGCGGTTGAGGAGGAGGTGGAGACGAGCTTGAGTTTTGGGGGACTCGCGCAAGCCGGGGTCGTCTTCGGGGCGGAGATATTGGGCGTTTTGGTCGCTTCAACTGTGGTGAATCAAATTCTTGGCCCCGAAGCTCAGAAGTCCTAGATCTCTTTAACCCTTGCTGTATTTTCCGCCCTTGAAGTTGTATATCGTCCTGTTCTCGCTTAGCTTCATCCATCCTGTTCAACAGAACATCCTTCCTCACTTCTTCTCATCCTGTATTTGTTCTTATTAATCAAAACTTGGCCTGGATCAAAAAAGCTATCAAAATGTGGTGTCTAGCACCGGCTGGTAATTTTGCAGGGTGGTAACCTGTGTTTGCGAATGGACCCTTCACAAGTTTGAATTCCTGTTGAAAGCCTTCTCTCACTACCCATTGAGAATAACAAACCCCAATGTTTGCTCATAGCAAGTGAAAGTATGAGGAGCCCCTCATCGTTCCTTGGAGCCACATCTAATGAAATTCGCGATTATTAAACTTTCTTCTAGGATAAATTATGCTCACACGAATGGCAGTATTCCATGTTCTAAACTTTCTTTCTTATTTTTTGTAACTCGTTCCATGTTCTAGATGAAGTAAACTCCAGAAAAACGGTTTAAATACACTCAGTTAAGCTGCCCTCGGCCTCACTCGATCCAACCAGCCCTTTATGAGAATGACATAGAAATAAATCAACTACAACGATTGTTAAGCTAAATAAAGGAGAAAGTGAACAAAGTATCTGATGAGCAGAGAGTACAGAAATTACAATGGGACTGCAAACGCGCTTTGCTTCATTGTTTAAAGAAGAATGTAACTTGACCATTGCAAGGATTTTTAGGCTATAAACTAAACGAGGCCAATGTGATTGAGAACAAACACTATAATCTCGATCGATATTGGACGCCTACTCCACCTCATTCCAGTAAACGAGATCAAACGAGCTCAAATTCGCCTACCACGACTCTTCCTCAGTCGAACTTAAGTTCAGGTGTACTAGCATTTGCTTCCACATTGGTATTCACGAGTCTATTTGCAGGATTTCACTTGACTGAGCTTTGGATGTACCATACAAATTAATTCGGCAGGCAGTGTTAAGTGCTCAGATCACCTCTTTTAACTCTACAGTGTATCGTTTGCTGCTTTACAGATTGCTAATCACTGCAGCTCTAGCTCTAGAATGACCCCGGACCTAAATGGAAACATGAAAGCAAAAAAATACATAAGAGGAAAGAAGGCTGTGAAACTTGTTTACAAATTTGATGCATTCATCTTGTTATCTTAGTAATAACTGCCATAATATGCTTGAGGTGCTGCCGTCTGTTGCTGAGTAGCAGTAGCATTTGGTGCGGCTCCTTGCGCATAAGCTTGCTGCGGAAAAGCTTGCTGGATTCCATAAAAATCAAACAAACGAAAAACATTAACTCCATACTGTCTTCAGAGAGTTTCTTTTAGGAAAGTATAGTATCTTTTAAAACATTGAGAAAAATGATTCCATTGAGAGTACTCTCTACTAAGGGATACAGAAAAACAAACAAAACAAAATGGTTTCATATATTCAATAACTTCAAGGAATGTCCCAGCACAGCAGTATCTAAAAGCACAACCATAAACGCTTCAGTAAACTCAGGGAGCAAATCCAAATTGGAAACAATAGTACCTGGGATGGATATTGTGAAGGGTAAGCACCATAAGCAGCAGTTGGCGGGGTCGATGTAGGAACCTGTGGGTGGGTATAGCCAGTGTAATTGGCATAGCCACTATAAGCAGCCTGGAGAATCCAAGAAATCAACCAACATCAGATTGACCCAAAAAAAGGATTAAAAAAAAACAATAGAATGTTCTCATTCACGCCCGTATTCATAATGTCAATTAGTTCTCCAATTCTTTCAGATCATTAACAGCTACCTTCCTTGAAAAACAAAATCCCGTACATGTGCTCAACCAGTACCTCACTACTCTACAAGGACCAATTTAAAGGAAAAGAATGATCAGAGCATAGAATGCCTACCGGTTGGGTATAACCAGCAGGCCATTGCTGCCCTTGCATTTGGGGAGCAGCCTGAGACCAGGCTTGAGTCTGAGGGCCATACCCTGCCCACTGGTTCTGTGCATTAGGATAAGCACCCATGAGGGACTGAGCTTGGGAAGAAACACCAGCATATGTCTTTGCCAATTTTGCCTTTTCTGATGCCAATAGATCATCAGCACTCCTTTTTCTGGATTCTAATGTGTTTCTTTGACGTAAAAAGAGTCTAGCATGACGATTCTCAGCCTTCTTGATTGCTTGTGTGTCTCCAAAGTGATCAAGAAACTGCATAAAGAACCATTTTTAATAGGCCTACCAAAGATGATACTACACAAGTTCCAATATAATAAGATAAAGTTTAGTCAACGCACCTCCAAAAATATGCAAGAGATTTCCTCCCTATCTATTGCACTTGGTGACGTGGAGTTATCAACAACGGGAGTAATAAATTTCTCCACTAGTGAGTCCAAATATTCAGTTCGCTTAGGTGACAAGTTCATTGATTCCAGATGTATTACAGCCTGCAGCAGAACGGAATTAGACTTAATAAAAGGATAGCAAACAGCAGATAAAGTTAACTGAAAATGAAAGCAAACCTCCAAAAGTGGTTTCGAGAGTGGCAGGTGTTCAAAATTCCCATCTAAAATCTCCCTTGCCTTCTCTATATTCCCAGCGACCTAAAGGTGGAGATATGTGTCATCAACATGACTGCATTATTTGTTGCTCAAACAAAAAAAAAATGACTGCTTTATGAGTTTCTAAAAAAGAAAGTCAATCAAAAACTTCAAACTGCCAAATGGAAAACCAATTAAGAACGAAATATAGAGTGGAAACAGGTGTGAGTCTTCATTCGATGTATTTAGTGGGAAAGCATAAATCAGATAATTAACGATATGAAACCAAAGATCAAGCAGAGTCTGAAAAATCTCTAAAAGTAGCCAAGTAGATCGAACAGAAGAGCTAAAGCTTCCTAGAATGGCACAAGGTTCCAAAGCAAATGCAGATGGACTAAAGAAAATACCAAGTACAGAAACCGTGAATACTGAACAAGGAGCATGGGCAATATCTGGGACTGTTCTTTTCCACGTTCAATCTTAATTGCCTCCTCATATATGGAAAATGCAGCTTCTTTATTTCCCTGTAAAGCAGTAAAAAGCATTTCAAACTGAGAATACAGTACTTCTCAAGATAAACATCAGAAGCAGAGTAGTGCTCATCTTACCAATCGAAATTCCATGTTTGCATGTTTAATTATGGCTTCAATAAGACCTGGTGAGAGTTCAGAGTGCACCAGGTGGTACTCAGACTGGGCCCCAGAAACATCACCGCTCAGTTCTTTGAATCTAGCAGCAAATATATGAATCTCTGGTTGTCTCTGTCAAGTAGTAGAAACCATAATTAAAACATCATATTAGAGGGAGTAACCAGAGAGGGGGAGTGTGTAGGGGAGATGGAGGAGCAATGCACTTCCACTAGATAATTTTTATTTTTCAATTGAACAACATAAATCCAATAGTTCAGTCCCTATGTTATTATTAAAGGAGAGTGGTTTCACCTTCATTTAGAAAGATAAAACCCATATGAAGACAGATTGAATAATCAAATAACATACAACAAGGTCTACACCTTACCTTTACAAACACTTCAGTTGCACGTGCAAGCGCATTGCAAGCAAGTTCCATGCTTCCACTAGCCTCCATGCACAGAACGTACCTTATCCAATACTCCGGATAATTGGCACAGGCAATTAGGCATCTTTCATATAACTTGACAACCTGAAACGTTTTTCCACTCAATGTAAATACAATTCTCCATGTTTCACAGGCATAAAAAACAAATCCAGCAATAAAAAGGGTATGCACAAGTACTTAGAGGGGCCGATCAGGGAGGCCCCTAATTACGATAAGTGAGGCCCTCCTTGCCTGATAAAGATAGTGACTAAGTAGATAAATACCTGCATGTGTGAGAGTGGAATTTTAAAAGAATCACATTTACTGTAACAAAACATGAACATCCACTGACAAATGAGGGATTGAAAATACTTAGCCTCCCAGACATCAAATGATGAACCCAAATGCTCTTCTAGCCATAGTTCAATTTCCTGTTTTAAAACTGTTGCTTGTTGCAGCACCAACAAAGCATTTAATGCATCCAAAACGTGACTCAACTGTAAGTTCATAAAAATCTCAAGCAATGGGGAAAACCATATACAGCTACCTAGAGAGAGAGAAGAGGGAAAAGAAAAAAAAACTACAAGCCCATTGACCACTCAAAAACACTTGTTAAAAAGAATTGACATGCATAAGACTAAAATAGAAATCGTACCTTGTTGAAATCACCATCCCTTTCAATAAAATCGAGATAGTTATGCCAATTCTCAAGTTGTTGTTCATCAAGAGGCCGTACATGGAAATATGGCCTCCGAATAGCTGTTTCAAAATCGATGATCTTAGAATCGAACTCTTTAGCTTTTTTATACAGCTCTTCCCTAACGGCAACATACTTCTCCAACTCTTCAGCATCTGTTGAGCCGGCACTTACAGGTTTAGGAGGCGACTGATCAACATGATGAGGCTCGCCTTCAACTCCTTGAGTTTCATGAACCTCCTTTGCACCCAAAGATGCAATCATAGCAGCAGCTTCTTCAGCAGTTTGAATTTCTGATAAAGGTCGATGTGCCACTAGTTCCTTGAAGCTATCATCAAAGATCAAAAAACAAATTAAAAAGCAAAAATCACCAAAAAGAACAGAACAATAATAGAATAAGTCTGTTTCCATGGACAAATCATTACCTGTTATAATAACGATCCAGCTGCTGAATAGGATTCTCAAGTATACTTGTGTAGATAGTAGCTATTCGGCTCCATTCCTGCTGAGAAAATTCATACTCAATATACTTGTCCCAGAGAGGAGCAGACAAATAATCTGTTCCAACATATGCCAATCCTCGCTCAAAAAGTCTGCAATGCAAGAATTTATCACATAATTATAACAATATCAAAGGAAACAAGACAGATTACTTCCTGTGTCTACCATAAAAAGGATGTACTTCTATAGTGAACAGCTCTTTACACTAAAGTTAGCCACAAATACACTTCATTTACCTTTCCCGAAAAAATCATACTTTTATGCCCGTGATAAATGGGAGCATTGAGAAGCCATCTTAACCATTAACTGAAGGAGAGAGATCTTCCGAGCACCATTTGTAATTGTTGCACCAATGGGTAGCCTCAAGAGTTTGACAAAGTTAAAGACAGCAGTAGTTTGTAGGGAACAACAAGACTACTAGACAAGGGATTTGACATATCAATGAGGTAAAGTCCTAAACAAAAAAGGAAAAGAAAAAACTACTGAACCTAGTAACCTCAAAATTAGGGCTCTGCACATTAGACACTATTTCTAAGGTGCATTTCCCAGCAAACCTTATCTGCCAAAATATGTGAAGGACCACTGTTGCATGCATACCACAATATGGTTAGAAAGTAAGAATAGATGCTTCGGCAGATTTCTCATCATATAATAATGCATAACTTCATCCGACAATCTACTACAACCATACCAAATAATAACACCATCAATAATTGGCATTACCTTCGAACGGTCTCTGCATCTTCATATGTTGATATTGCAAACACGCAATAATGAAGCCAAATGTCCACAGAGTAGGTTACGGCTTGCACTGCTCGTTCATACACTTCCACAATTTTATCAACAGAGCCCAGACGTGCCTCATGATCAGCGTACTTCTTCCAGTAACCATAACACAAAGGAAATTCTGCTAGAAATGCATCATACACTTTACGGATTTTCAAAATGTTGTCCTGCAAACAAATTTAAAAAGGAAAAAAACAAGAATGTTGGCTTCAGAGACAAAAGCAGCTACTGGAACTTGAAATGTCATGCTTAGGGTGACAAATCAACAAATGAGATGACAAATTATCTAAACAAACAAAACTCCTCATTATATGATTTCAAGTTCAACCTTCACACCCACCATGATGAAAAATAAAAGAATCAGGGGAGCTGAAAACGGATGAAAAAGAAGGCTGAATTATGCCATACAAAAAATACAGAAACAACACCGAACCTAGTTTTAACAGTACTGGTCATTAAATGATAAGAAGCATTCCTAAAGAACATTAAGATAGAACTGAAACCAGGTAGGTGAGATCCTGCAACATATGATTACATATGTATGTTCGTATAAATAGCAATTGATACAATGCATTAAAAATTTTTTTCAAGTGTGCAATATCAAGATGGACTAGCATTGTGAACGAAACTTGTTCCCAAGCATAGCTCCCATCCCCTTGACTCCACAAATCAAAGAAATAAAAAAGCTAGAAAAACTACAAAAGCACAAGATATTTTCATAGATAGAAGTACCTCAGCAATCTTTTCTGTCTCACTTATGAGCAGAGTCCAAGCATTAAAGTCTAAAGAATTTGCTCTCACAATGTTCCATAATCTGTCTTCTTCCGCTGAAGGAGCTGCAAGTGAGCAAATAAAGAACCAAAATTTTTTAAAGAAGTTAATCCCAATCCACATTATCTGTAGACCTCTCTCAAAACAATGTAACAGATGAATTGACTATAATTGAAAATTATGCAACTTAATAGCAAAAAATTAGAAAAGACTTATTTTATTATAAAGCTTTTAATGGGTGAAATATTGTGAAGAGAGAAACACCTGTGCCGTCTGCTGCCTGATGTTCCATAATTGTTCCAGAAGAAATACTTCCATTCTCAGTTGCACCATTACTAGTAGCAGCACCATTACTAGTAGCAGCACCATAACCAGCAGTGTTAGTTACAAATGTCTCAGCTGAATTCTCCTTCTTGACAACATTTCCAGCATTAGTTATCTTTGCAGCATCTTGAGCTTCTTGCATATTTGCATCTGTACTGTAGGCAACTCCATCACCTAAACTAGAGCCCTCATTAAAAGCATATTCCCCTAAGCTTGTATGAACTGAAGAAGCTGGATCTAGGACACAACTGGGGGCAGCTGTAGAATTAACTGCAGCAGAAGCACAATCCCTTGATGGATACTCGGATATGGATGACGTGTGAGCTACAGCAGTGTCACTATCCCCCATCGTAAAAATTTAGAGAATACAGGCTTCAGAAGTACTGCCATTTAGAAGAAAGAGCATTATTTTAGAAAGCAACTTTTTTTAGTGTTCAACACAAATGACTAGGAGAGTGGTAGAGGAGGGAGGGGGAGAGAGAAACAGAGAGAGAGAGAGAGGTTAAAGAGAGGAGGAAAGGAGGTGAAGAAAGAGAGGAGAGGGAGGGACAGAGGAAGGGAGGCATTAACCATGAATATGGCATGTTTTCAACGGAGAGCATAAGACCATTCTGAAAATTTATTCTGGTAAAATCCCCTCTGCTTCTATTTCAATTATTACCATGGTTTAAAATCTCAAGAAGACGGAAGACTACTGTCTGATCAAATGCACTTTTCCCAAACAAACTGTAAAAAGAAGCTGACCTGCACCTCTCCTACTCCAGAAACTTTTGTATTAGCCATATATTTTCAAATTTTGGCATATAGCAGTAAGAAACATGCAGAACCCGCTAAATATTTATAGGGCAAATGGAATTTTTAGAAATACTGAATTTTCAGTTAACCTGTAAACCTATTGTTGTTTAGTTACCAGTAGTGTACCGAGTTTTTCACGGAATTGCCTTATCAATTGCACCACACATTATCCGCTCATCCAGCTACTGTAACTACAGTAAAAATTCTACGGCAGCTTGAAAGACACCGCAAATCAGAAGCAAAGAATACTAAAACCTTTGACATGTTATTACATGAAACCCTAACTTATTTCTTCAAAAACCTAAGCCTAGAAAACACGTTAACGTATCCGAAGGAAAAGAAAGCAACAAAAACCTCCACCTCAATAGATAATTTAATAAAAAAAAAAAAAAAAGAGAGAAAAACCTCGAAAAAACGTAACCTAAAACTCTATAAGACGGCAATAGCACTGAAACACTCACCACGAAATACGCGTGAATGAAATAAAGGTGGCTCGAATATGATAAAAACGAAACTTAAGATGCAGCCTCTAGGGTAGTGCGATGCAGACGACTTTTATGTAATACTCGATTAAAATTTAGCGAGTGATGAAAGGAACATTGAAACAAAGAGTATGTCTATGATAAGAAAAATAATTAGAAGCCGAAAAGAAAAAACTACTCACGCACTGCTGCAGATGTTTAGCAGGAAGCGGCGCTGTGGAGGCGAAGGGAAGCTAAAAACGAGCTTCTCGTAGTTCGGGCGAGACTAAAAACACTTAGTGCCGGTAGGGCATCCAAACTTGCGCTGTGAAGCGTTTCAGGCCCTTTCAGGTTTGTTTAGCCTTTCCTGTGGCGCTAGTGAATACTTTGCGCGACGCATGCGATGCAAAATCCCTAGTGGGACCCGTGGTGGCTATACAAGTCACAGAGTACAAACCCGCGATGTGTGTCGCTTCCGATAATATAGACTAACGAGTACCTTAAAAACCCATATGTAAACGCTAGTGGCACTTAGGCAGAATACCCATTCTGAAATGGATAACATCTCGGGTACTTCCGGCCACTATGGCATCCATGTCATAATCCGTGTCTAGGGTTTAGCCTCTAAAGTCTATGATTTAAGGTTTAAGGTTTAGGGTTTAGGGTTTAGAAACTAATAGGATTTAGGGTTAGAGATGAAGAGTTTAGGGTTTAAAATTAGAGTAATGCTAGCTGCATCTAGACCTGAGTGCCTATTCGACGTACTTGACATAACCAGCCAATAAGAAAACTTTAAAAAATAAAAAAAAATTATATTATAAAATCTTAAATTCTAAAGGATAAACCCTAGGCAAATGTGTTTCGGATTGGCTGGTTACGTCATGTACATTAGATAGGTACTATGCATAGGTATAGCTAGCATTTTCCTTAGAATTAATGTTGATGATGTAGACTATAACATGGATGCCAGCTATGGTTTAGGGTTTTAGAAAAAAAAAATTGTTCTCGAAAGATGTTGATCAGGATGTCAGCTGTGGATCCATCGACAAGAAGTATGTCATAGAGTATATGGTTGAGGTGCACCTAGCATTACTCATAAAGCAAAGAGTAACGATATGTGCACCAACAAGGGTACATAATTCGGGTACCCTTTAACGTGGATGCATTGTTATTGCCTCGGTTTTTGGATGAATAATGGTAATTATACCTCGCAGAGGTACACCAGTCGTGTACCATCCAACGTGGATGCCACAGCTGGCATCCATGTCGGGTGCAGATTAATGAGATTTTAGGGTTTTAGAAAAAAAACTATTCCCATGAATAAGTTGATCAAGATCCATAGGGTACCAGGTCGAAGTGCAATTAGTCTTACTATTTCTGGATGGAAAATGCTAGTTGCACCTATGCACAGTACCTATCTAATGTACATACGTAACCAACCAACCCGAAACACAGTTGCCTAGGGTTTATCCTTTAAAATTTAGGATTTCATAAAATAATAAATAATTTATTATTTTTCTAAGTTTTCTTATTGATTGTTACTTCATGTATGTCGGAAAGGTACTGCCAGGTGCAGCTAGCATTATTCTTTCTGGATTGGAAATAAATAACAAAGCCACAACTATACATCCACGTCAAAAGGGTACCTGAATTGCATAGCCTCAAGGGTGCACATAGCAATACTCTAGCAAAATATCAAACATAAAGTGTGACACTACGACCACTTTAAAACCACAAGACTGATATGACTTAAAAAATTCTACTATCTCCAATCAAATAAGGGTTCATATTAGATTCTTTCTAAAACAACTAAAAGGCTTAGAATAAATCTTTTTGGCTTTTTTTATCCTTAAACAGATATCAGATTTTCATTAAGGAAAGAAAACAGGGAGGGAGTACACATCATCTAGAGAGTTTATAAATATACATTCATTCGAGATATAAAATTTGGGGATTACTACTAAACCAGATAGGAATAAGTTTATCTCCTGCATTAGCCAAAATGGTTCCTTAGCCAAGGGGTCAGCACCCTTATTCACTTCGCTAAACTGATGTATGAGTTGCACCTTCAGTAAGTCCTTCAACAAACTTCTGCATCTTCAAACTAGATGGTCCAGCTTCCAGTGGCTCATCTGTGTCCATGCATCAGTTTGATTACAAGTTGAGAGTCCCCTTGTATAATAATGAGTATAGATGTGAAAAAATGTTTGATAAAACAATGTGAGGTTAAGTGTGAGATTAAGTGTGAGGTTAAGTGCGAGTCCAGCTTGATTATTGGTTTTATTGGTTAAAAGCCATATTATACATATGAGGATTTCCGCATCAGAGTTATGTAGAATGACTCCACATCCTGCCTGTTGGATTCCAAAATTTCTGATCCATCAAAATTTTCCTTAAGAAAGACTCAGAAGGGGGACTCCACGTGATGCGGTCTCTATTTTTGTACCAATCTTTGAATTTAGAATTTGATGGTGTAGGATAGTTTGATGGGAGAGGAAGAGATTACAATCAAAACATTGTGAGGGTGAAGAGGAAACATGTTTAAAGAGCTTTTTATTTCGAGTACACCATATTTCTCATACCATGTTAACAACAAAAATATGTGCTTGTGGATTGGCTTTTAGAGTAGGGAGAGTGAAGGTAAAGAAATAAGTTCTGATGGATTGTCCTTGGGGAATATTTAGGGTAAAAGGTGCAACTAATTGCCAAATAGATATAGCAAATGGGCATTGGAGGAAGAGATGGTCTAAGTTTCTGGACTTAGTCTACACATTTGGCAAGTCATATCTATTTGAAGGCCTCTCCTTATTAACAAGACAGACTTTTGTGATTTGTCTCGGATTAGTAACCATTAGAATAGTCTTTGTTTTGGAAGGGCTCTAATTTGCCATATTTTCTGCCAGAGAGGATCAAAAGGCCAATAAATCATACGTCCTTTGGAAAGTTTTGTGTTTGTATGTGTTAAATGATATGCTATTTTGGTTGAGAAAGACCCATCCTTTAATAGGGACCAAATGATGGAGTCAGGAGAGGATAAGGCAGTTGGTGAATTGAGGACTAAAGTAACAACGCCAGAGGCCAAAGTAATCTAACACGAGGTTCATTTCACTGGTTACCAGAGGTAAGAAGAGTGGACACCTTCATCCTGCCAATGTAAAGGTCCCTAAAAAAGTCTAGTTTTTCAGTGAGCAAAAAGTCTATGCCATTACCAGTTTAAGAACGAAATTGTTGAAGAAAAATGGGTAGAAGTTTGGAAATTAGGTTCCAAAGAAGAATATTACCTTGTTTGGATTTACTAATGACTTTATGGAGAAGGACCACATTTGTGCACGGCTGTTCGGCTGGGTGAGCTCATGCAACCGCTCATAGGCCCATCCGTTTGGGTCCTCATTTTCGGTCTCCACTTGGGTAAGGCTGTCAGGACTAGGCGAAGATGGGGATATGGAGGAGGGGATAAGAAGGTGTATGTTTGTCTACTTGGTGTCGGGCGTCCCCTCTCTGCGGACCGAGGGGATGGGTTGATGTTCCTTCTATGGTTTGAGCGCCTGGGAGGCACAACGCTTTGGGCATATTGCTGGGGAAGGGGGTGTTTGTAATGATGGTTGTTGATTTGGGCGAGAAGGTTGGGTTCATATATAGGCCGGGGAAGAGGATGGTACGGGGGGCTAAAACAGTGGGCGGACCAGGGGTCGAGGCTAGGTGAAGCAGGGTACGACAATCTATGGAGGGTTTTCCAGGTAATTTAGGGGGGAGGAGATGTTATGCAGGCCTACAGACGAGGATGGTGTGCCTCGCCGTTTCCCCCCATCAAATCTGACACGTCTTTCGGAGACTTTTGCTTCTTCCCCATAATACTGATGTTGCGTATAGATATACCTCTGTTTGAAATACAAGATTTGGGTGAGGTTCCGTACCTGGTTTTCAGAGGGCAAATTGTCCAGTTTAGCAGTAACATTTGTGAGTTGATGTTGAGTCATTCCTAAGTTCGCCCTCATCTTCTCCATCTCTAGTCTAGTGATTTCCGGAAAATCGGAGATTGGGAAAACTTTGTCACCCACTTTAATCTCACGCTCTCCTACAATAGGTAGCCCGGGTCGCATTACATTAGACCCTTGCTGCTTCTATATTGCGCTTGTTTAAGGCGCCTTCATCAAACTTGATTACATTTCTGAAGCTCTGAAAAATCACTCTTAGAGAGTCTTTATTCCATAGTTCTATGGGATTCCAGTTATTTTCAGCCAGACATTCCTTAGGGTATTATGGAAATCTTTCCATGAGCAAATTCGTCGGATACTGCGGTCGTCCATAGCCCATTGCCTTCCGAGCAGTCTTAAGAATATTTACATGCTAGAACCATAGGATCCAAGTGTGGAAATTAAATTTTGAGATAGGTATTTTTGTGTATGTCCAGGTGCTTTGATATCCAATCGGAAATAGAGCCTTCCTCTACTTCACTCTCTAGCTCTATAAGCGAGGCTTTACCTCTTCTACCCCTTTTTCCCATGCAGTAATTGGTCAAATAATGCTCTCCTATGAGAGTAGATGCGAGAAAACCAATTCATTCGACTTCTCACATGGGGCCAGCCGACTGTCATCTTTTAAGAGCTCCGCGAAAGAAAGTCGTTTGAAGACCAACTTATTAAATTTCAGGGGCAGGGGCTCATCTTCTGGAGTGTGCTTGGGGTGCTGCCTTTTGTCCGGCTGGAGGATTTCTTTTATTGCATCTACAAGGTGGTCCCATTTGAAACCATTATCTGCTCTGATGAAGATGTGGAGTCTGGCAAGAGTCTTCTTAACTGTTGAGTGGATAATTTTGCATGATCTTCTAGGGAGTTGGTGATAAGAAAGGAGAAGATATCTTCTCGTAGGGGCCCGTTGACTGTTTCCAACCCTATTTTGGATTGTGCTGAGTATATCTCAGAATTCATGGAGCATACAGGCGGGAATCTGAAGAAGAAACATTTCTCATTCATGGAGAAACTTATTTTCAAGCTCCTTGTCCGTCCCTAGGGTGAGAGTTCTAGCCATTCCTCAACCTGAACGACCGACTTGTTGAAATGGAAGAACCAGAATTTCAACCGCTCTTTGTGGTTTCTTCTTCGTCCCGTGACAAGAGTCCAGTTCTCATCTCGTCTTCTTCTGATGTTACTTCCTCGACATCTTGTCTGAGAAGGGTGATTTCACTATTGTTGTCTGGTTGGTGGGCGCTGTGGTTGCTTTTCTTTCGCTCTCTCCAATCCGCTCTCGGCATCGCCTGACTCATGGAATAGAACTTTGTTCTTCTTCCTCGTATAAATAATTTTAACATTCAGTTATTAGCAAAAGAGTGGGTAAAACCTCTTCTACTAGTGCATTGATATATAATAAATTGTAGTCCATTTTATTTACAATAATATTGTTCAACAGTGAAGATAAATAATTATTCAAGAAATTAACTACTACTAATCTACTACTCAAAAGAAAAAAAATATAGTAAAATAAAAAGGAGGATGGGAAAATGTACGCCGGATTAACACCGACCGAAGCACAAGAAAGGAAACCAACTTGGAAGATAAAGTGATTTTTTCGCTTCCGACTTCGTGTTGCGCGCGTCGCGGCTTGGCAGACATGCATGCGTGTTACCGTTGACACAGATGAACCGGTCTACGGATGTCACGCTAAGGCCACCTCTAAACTCTGTGGTCCCTTACAATACACCTCTTTCAAATCTTTGTGCGTCACATCTGTAAAGTTGGGCCGAGGTTTATCCTAAAATGACTAGCCGAAGTTAGGAAGCCTCTATCCAACTAATAAACTAGGATCTTTTTTACTCGTTTATCTATGTGAGACTAAACTCTAACACTCCCCCGTATGTGTGGGCCTTCCTTTGGGCTCATACACGTGCACAACATTGGTGGAGGCCCACGTACGAGTACCCACTCTGATACCATTTAAAGTTGGGCCGATGTTTTTCCTAAAATGACTAGCCGAAGTTAGGACACCTCTTTCCAACTAATAAGCTAGGATCTTTTTTACTTGTTTATCCTTGTGGGACTAAACTCTAATAACATCCCTTTTTTCCTGTTTTATTTTTTTTCTAAAAAATAGAACTTGATCTCTAGATTTTGCAAATGCGGTGACGTTAATTCCTACAATCTATAGCTCGTAAATAAAATTGCATGGGAAATACCTAAAATTAAAATGGTCTTCATTATATGGCTCTTCTTACTATATTAATTTTTTTACCTAAAATGTTAAAAATGCAATATTTTAAATAAATAATAATTATTAAAAATAACTATAATAAATTGAAATAAAATGCAATTACAGAAACGAAAGTAAATTCTAGTGTATTTTTTCTGCTAATATATATTTCACTTTTTGACGGTTTAAGTCAACCGGGCATAGTATTTCAATTAAAATTTAATATACTTTTAATTATATATGGTACGCCTCTACATCCTTGGTAAGTCATGGAAGAAGTGACAACAACACTGCTTTTGTTGTAAGACAATCAGTCTGATTTGCATGACCTACAACACTTTTTTCATTTATTAGCTAAGCTGACATTCGATGTTCCTTTCTCTCTCTCTCTCTGCTCTGCTCTCTCTCTCTCTGCTCTGCTCTGCTCTCTCTCTCTCTGCTCTGCTCTCTCTCTCTCTGCTCTGCTCTCTCTCTCTCTCTGCTCTGCTCTCTCTCTCTCTCTCTCTCTCTCTCTCTGCTCTGCTCTCTCTGCTCTCTCTCTCTCTCTCTCTGCTCTCTCTCTCTTCTTCTCTGCTCTCTCTCTCTCTCTCTCTCTCTCTCTCTCTCTCTCTCTCTCTCTCTCTCTCTCTGCTCTCTCTCTCTCTCTCTCTCTCTCTCTCTCTCTCTCTCTCTCTCTCTCTCTCTCTCTCTCTCTCTCTCTGCTCTCTCTGCTCTGCTCTCTCTCTCTCTCTCTCTCTCTCTCTCTCTCTCTCTCTCTCTCTCTCTCTCTTCTCTGCTGCTTTGCTCTCTCTCTGCCTCTGCTCTGCTCTCTCTCTCTCTCTCTCTCTCTCTCTCTCTCTCTCTCTCTCTCTCTCTCTCTCTCTCTCTCTCTCTCACACACACACACACACATGAGGATGTAAAAAGTCACAGTAAACACTCACAAGTACTGAAATCATTTTTTTTCGTCAAAAAAAGGTGCAACTCGGCCTTTAGTAAAAACAAAAAATCTCTAAAAAATACGAGAAAATTTGTTTAAAAATCTAGCTTCGATTTGATAGTGAATATGCTATGTAGAAAAAGGCTAAACTTTTGATAGTGCAATTGAGTTAATAAATTATATATCAACATATACTATACTATTTATTAGCTTAAAAGTTTGTTAAACAATATATCTTTATAATGAAATACAAAAAAGCATAATATAGTGAGTAAAATGATCTGATATAATATAAAATCAATTACTTAGTGCTCCATCTGAAAATCTAAAAAAATGTCACTTACATTACAAAATAATATAAGATCATTTTAATTTCTGGCAGAATACTTTCTAGATTGTTTTTGAACGAACCAGTCTAATGGGTCTAAACCAGTCATTCATGAAGCTTTATATCATAAGAAATAGAATTGTATAGTAAAATCTAGGGTAGTGACACATTTCTTTGTCTAACCGGTTGTTGATATGTAATTCCAGTATGTTAAACAAAAACTAGGAACACTTTTGGTTTGGGTCTGGTTGAGGTTTTAAACACACTAATAAAGACGATTGGTCGAGTTGATGAATTTGATGCATGATAAATCATGGATGAGGTTTTAAAACCAGTTTACATATTAAATAACAAAGAAAAAATTTCTCGAAATATTAAAATAGCCTCATAACTCATAAATGGTAATCATGTTTCAACCACTAATTGTCAAGAAAAAACGAAACAAAAAGTTTATACTTATTTCAATGATTCGAAACACAGAATCGGAAATGAAGTTGATAGTGGGCTTTGGATTCAAACTAAGGAAATTTTCTTCAAGTATTTGCAAAAAAAAAGTAAGTAAGCGGAGAGGACGATGATGATTTGTTGTATTTGGGAGAGTTTCGAACATTTAATTATGCTAATTAAGAGCACATCGTTCCATTAGCTCTCTGTATCCACCATGAACAAACACTGCTACAGTTTGCAACCAAAAAATATTATATAAGAAAAGCCATATGCTGCCAGTTGAGTACAAAGGGATCCCCCTGCCAGTGGGTAAAATATGAGCAAGACTAAGTACGTAAGCCTGGCAATTTTGTCTTTTACTGTTTCTATCAGGGCCAATTTTCAAATAAAATGGCAACAATGGTTGGCCGCTTTATCCTTTGTTGTGCATAATGCTTACCTCTTCGATTTACATCCATGCTCGTAGTTTTCAGCTTGCCATCTTAGAATCTAAAGATATCCCTTGGGTTCTCTTATAGAGTGGCCCATAAATTTCATGAAAAGACACAAATTTTGAAACTAGGTTCGATCAATGTCTTCTGGGATGCAAGGAAATTTGAATGTGGTCTTGTAGTAAAAACAATCATGTACAAAACAATCTCTTATTTTGAATTGGAAATGTTGAATCCACTTGTGTAGAGAGAGATACATACCAAATTGAAAACTTTATATCTATTATAAACCCATACTTACAATACAATATGCTTCCATCCTCATAATACACATCCCTAACGAATAAAATGCTTTCATCTTCACAACACATAATGCTTTTGTCCTTACAATACATAATGCCATCGTCCTTATAATACATAATGCCTTTGTCCTTACAATACATAATGCCTTTGTCCTTACAATACAGAAGGTCTTCATCCTTAAAATACAAAATGCTTTCATACTTACAAAACACCTACCTACAATACGCGAGGGGCCTTAAAAGGGTCCAACGGAAGGTAGACAGTAGGACAAAAGGGTAAAATGAAAAGGGTCTCCCCTATCCTAGTCCTCCCCCCAAAACAGAACATGGAAATTTCATTTAGTTTTGACAGACCCGCAAGCTCACCCGCAAAGGCACTGCCACCATTACAACCTATATTCCAATGCCGTCTCCCATTTTCCCTCCTAACAGAACAAATAGTAATTACATAAGTACAAACCGGGTTTCCAATCTAATTACATTCCATTGCCATTGGTGATTGGAGGGCAAAATGAGACCACAGCAAGCTCTTAGCTCTACTTGTTACATGGTTTTACTAACTTCTGAAACCAAGCCTTCTGTTCAGCCCTTTCCAACACCTCCTTCCAGCAACTCTCCTTTGCTTTCCATCTTCCCACGCTCCACTTTTTAGTGCTTGTTTTCAGTCTACTCATTCATGAACTTCATCTCTGTAATATCAACGACATTACATAAAAGAGCATGAGAAACATAACAGAGTAAGAGAAAACAGGGAAAACGACATACATTCACCTCTACTTTCAAATGAAATAATGAATCCACTGAAATCGATATTCAACTAAAACATATCCAAGAGAAGAAAAAGATCATCCAAATATCACAAGAAAACTATAGACAGTCCCAAAAGGAAGTAAGAGAAAAAAATGGAATGATGGTAAGTCAGTCACCAAAGTGTAGAAAATTCTACAGAAGAAAGATAGAAAACATACCTTTAAATCCCGAAGCCGCTGCAAGGGACAGCCTCATTCTCGTCAATGAGGTCGCCCAATGAGAAAGAGTTTCATTATCTTCTTGGGTGAATGAAATCAGAAATGATGGGGTTGGATAAGGAGGAGGTCTGAGACAACAAAAACGTTAAGCCTGTTGTGGATGTGAACTGGCTCCTGCAGGGTAGTGGCTGCATCCTTACAACATGTTTTCCTCTCATCCTTACAATACACTTTGCTGTCATTCTTACAACAACCTATGCTTTCATCCTTACAACACACTATGCTTTCATCCTTACAACACACAATTCATCCATTCTTACAACAAAGTGCTTTCATCCTTACTACACAATGCTTTCATCCTTACAACACTCTTTTACAAATAAAGAGAGAGAGAGAGAGAGAGAGAGAGAGAGAGAGAGAGAGAGAGAGAGAGAGCAAGAGAGCAAGAGAGCAAGAGAGCAAGCGAGCAAGAGAGAGAGTGCTAGAGAGCAAGAGAGCAAGAGAGAGAGTGTAAGAGAGCAAGAGAACAAGAGAGAGAGCGTAAGAGAGCAAGAGAGAGAGAGAGACAACACGAGGGGACTTAAACTGGCCCAATGGAAAGGGGGAAGTTGGACAAAAGGGAAAAAAAAAGGTCTCCCCTGTCCTCAGTCCTCCCCCACAATAGAAAACTGAGATTTTATTAACATTTGACAGGCCCACAAGCTCACCCGCAAAGGCACAGCCACCATTACAATCTATATGCCAATGCCGTTCCCATTTTCCATCCTAACAAAAATACACGTGTTAATTACATACTAGGTTTCCCAACTTACATCTTTACATTTGATTTCCAGTTGTTTGCTGGACGGAAGGATGGGAAACAGCACGCACTTCAAGTTACATCATTTCAACAACTTTCTTAACCAAACCTTGTCCAACTCTTTCATCTTCCCTCGCCCCTCTTATTAGTGCTTCTTTCAGTCAATCCAAAGATAAACTTTATCATTTAACATTCGATCATGCACCCTAAAATAGAAGAAATCAATAGAAAGATTCTTATTTAGTACTGAGCACCAGAAATCATTCACCAATAACTTCAAAATGACCCATTATAGAAGAAGCAATAAACCAAAAGGGATGAACAAATTGATCCTTATGGAGATCAGCGAAATCTTTTTGTTTTTTTTACTTTAAATATCATGATCGTGATATAAAAGAGTATCCAAAATCATAAAAGAAAGAAAAATGATATCAGTACTTCCATGTTTACTGTGAAGCTTTACATCATAATGTGGTCGTCCAGATAAGGTTTGGGGTTATGGGTTGCCCATAGAAAAAGAAGATAAATCCGACTTTATCTCTTACATGAATTGCCAAAGAGGACGCCACACCATGTTGTAAACCCTCGCGCTAAAATATGGTCGTACGCATATCACCACTCTAACAGAAATAATCGATAAACATGAGAAACATAATAGAGTAACAAAAGAACATGCAAAAAGACATGCATTAACTTCTACTTTAAAATGAAATAATGAATCCAAAGAAATCGAGATTTAACTTAAACACATTCAAGAGAAGAAAAGGATTATCTGAATATTACAAGAAAACTAAAGACAGTCTCAAGGAGAAGCAAAAGAATAAAACAGAATGATGGAGAAAGCAAGTCACCAAAGAGGAGAAAATTCAACAGAAGAAAGATAGAAAACCTACCTTTAAATCCTGTAGCCACTGCAACGACAGCCTTATTCTCGTCAATGAGGTCGCCTGGTGAGAAAGAGTTCATAATCTTCTTGGGTGAATGGAAGCAACAATGATGGGGTTGGATAAGAGGGAAAAGGTATGAGACTAAAAAAACGTTAAGCCTTGTTGTGGATGTGATCTACCTCCCGCAGGGTATTAGCTATATCCTTACCGCTGGTCCTGACCGCATCCCTACAAAATGCTTTGCTCTCATCCTTACAATACACTTTGCTTTCATCTTTACAACAAACAATGCTTTCATCCTTACAACACACTATGCTTTCATCCTTACAACACAATGTTTTCATCCATACAACAAAAGGCTTTCATCCTTACAACACGATGCGTTCATCCTTACAATACTCTAATAAAAAGAAAGAGAGAGAGAGAGAGAGAGAGAGAGAGAGAGCAAGAGGCCAAAGAGAGCAAGAGAGAAGAGAGCAAAATAGAGCAAGAGCAGAAAAGAGATACACAACACGAGGGGCCTTAAACTGGAGCAAGAGAAAGAGATAAACAACACGAGGGGCCTTAAACTGGCCAAAGAGAAAGGAGGACGTTGGACCAAAGGGAAAAATAAAAAGGTCTTCCCTGTCCTCAGTCCTCCCCCAAAACAGCAAAATGAAATTTTATTAATATTTGACAGGCCTGCAAGAGCACCCGCAAAGGCACTGCTACCATTACAACCTATATGCCAATGCCGTCTCCATTTTCCATCCTAACAAAAATACACGTTTTAATTACATACTAGGTTTCCCAACTTACATCTTTACATTTGATTCCCAAATGTTTGATGGACAGAAGGATCGGAAACAGCAGGCACTTCTAGTTACAACTTTAAGAACCAAACATTTTCCAGCTCTTTCATCTTCCCTCGCTCCTCTTTCAGTTGATCCACAGATAAACTTCATCATTCAATGTACAGTCATACACCCTAAAATAGAAGAAATCAATAGAAAGATTCTTATTAAGTACTAAGCACCAGAAATCATTCACCAATAACCCTGAAATGATCAATTACAGGAGAATCAATACAACCAAAAGGGATGACCAAATTTATCCTTGTTGAGATCAACGAAATTTTTTTGTTTTAGTTTGCTGTAAACATCAAGATCATGATCTAAAAGAGTATTTAAAAACATAATACAAAGAATCAAATAAACAACACACAAAATAGACAAACACATTACTGTCTACCATTAAATGAAAAATAGAATCCAGTGAAATTGAGACTCAAATAAAAGTCTAAAACATATCCAAGAGAAGAAAAGAAACAACCGAATTTCAGAAGAAAGAGGATAAGAAGTGAAAGAAAAAATTAAAAAAAAAATTGAGAGTAGGTTCGCTGATTGGGAGAAGCCGAGGAAACTTCAAGATGCATATCAGTTACAACCAGATTAAAAGTCCAAGAGAACAAATAAAGATTATACCCCAAACCGCATTAATAAGAGTAGAAGAACCAAGAGAAATTGCTGCATTTTGATAAGCGTGAGGCAAAAAGACCAGATATAGAATATCAAGAAGAGATTAAGATTATAAACCAATAACAAAACACAAGGAACTCGAAAAATTTAAATGCTAGCACAATAGTACTCTTGAGGTAACTTCACACAAACAGATATTATATTAACAAGACAACAAATAAAGTAGCAGCGAATCAGTGCATAATACTTGTAGTAGAAACACTAAATCAACTGCTTTCTTAATCCATCACTACAAGAAACTAAAACTACACAGTGGATAAAGAGGACACTATTTTTGCAGAGAATCAAGCTAACTAAAAATTGTTTGATGAAATGGTTCAACGAAAGGAATGAAAGGTTTTATATGAATTACGAAAAAAACTGTAGTTCCCACAAGGAAAGTAGCACAATGTCAAGTAGGCACAAAGGAAAAAGAGTAATGGAGAAAACAGAAGCAAAAATCACCAGTTACAAAACAAAACAGCAAGTCCAATTAATACAAAACGTATCATGACAACATTATTGACATGAACATGATACATGATACCTCGAAGACGAATATAAAGTAACAGGTAGAAGAGGAATAAGAAACTCTATGCAAATACTGGCTCTAGAAGAGATATTCACACAATAATGATGTTGGGTGCCAACTCGGTGAAGTAGACCAAAACCCAAACAATTTAATGGAGATTAAAGCACGAGAACATATAGAAAATGGCTACCTGACAGGAGAAGCACTTCATGATGGGACACTACACATAAACAGGGACAGCGTTTATCTGCTCTTCAGATGGTTGGTCACTTGGTCGGGCTGTGTGCACGCAATGAGTTCTGCAGATCTTGTTTCAGCTTTCGACCATCCCTCGGCATCAAGAACTCTCGTCACACCAGCTGGTTCATTGGGCATGTAGCCGTTGGGCAGGAGGCAACTTTGTTGTGCCCAGCTTTTATGGTCCGTCATGCAAGACTAACGAAGAAAGGAACCCGTACTCTCTTTATATAAAAGTGTCTCAATCTAGAGAAAGCAACAGTATCGCCTAGCTCTCTCAAATAGACATTGCAATAGGAATTTGCACAGACGTTAAAAATGGCCCAAATAACGAAACCAATGCAGCAAGAACCTGCAAACCATTTAATACTATTAAAAATAGAGTAGCTTACCAAACAACAGGGCAATCAGAAATTTCGAAATCAGATAAGAAAAATTCACGAAACAGAATCACGATACAAGCCTCCATATTCACATTTGGCCTTCAGCTAAAAGAAAGGACGGAACGCCATTTAGCTTGGAGAGAGAAATCCATCTAGCTGGAACTACAACGTTAAATTCCTAACCCCGATGCAAAATCCCGCTTTCCACAGGAACAGATAAAATAATCGCTAAATAAAAGAAAAGAAAAGAAAAAACAAAGCACGTTTACCATCAAACATTAGACATCCCACTCCAAGGATTAGTAAAATGCTCCCTCAGCCGCATTCCAGAATATGTCGCAGAGGTGCAGACCGCGTAAACCCACTCCTGATCAAAATCACAAGCAAAAATATGCATCACAGAAGAAGACGAAGAAAGCATATAGAAGAAAGAGCAAAGAAAGAAAAAAGAAAACGATGTCCTCGACCGACCTTTAAAAGATGCGACACAAGGAGTCCGAGCGGTCGATATCATCGCATGTTTCAGTAGCTCCAAGTAGAGGCCTCAGAAGACGATACAGGAGCACCGGAAAGAGGCAGCCAGAAGGAAACGAAAATGGAGAAAATGAAGAAAGGGAAAAGAGCAGGAAAAGAGGAGGGAAGAGAAGAAAACAGAGAGAGAGAGAGAGAGAGAGAGAGAGAGAGAGAGAGAGAGACATTTGGCTTTCGGCGCACATATTTGAAATTGCGGGCGTTTAGATGAATGAAACGCAAGAGTTAAGGGCCGTTTGCCGCCAGGCCCAACGAGCAAAGGCCGCTTTGGGAGGCCTAAACTTACGCCCAATTCTGTTCTTTCCTTTTATTTTAAGGCCTGTGAGACATTCTGCACTTCGAAGGTTTATAATAAAATGACATTGTGGATAAAAAATTGAAATTGAGACTAATTAAATAATAAATACTTTAAAAAGCACCTGCTGATATACGGGAGTAAAGAATATTTTATTGAATAAGATAGTAATTTTTTAATTTTTTAAAAAAAAATCTTTGTGAAGAAGAGGGAAATCAGTGAACTGAAACAATTACGCTAGCAATATCATTGTCTTGTTATTTAAAAATTATGATGTATGTAAAAAAAATATCACAAAATAAATAGTTACAATAGTAGAAAAAAGTATAAAATGAGAAAATTTATTAATGTATAAATGTTATAGTAAAATAGAGCTAGTTATTACTCATACTCTCTTTTCTATAGGAGAAAAATTGATTACAAAAAAAAAAAATTATACATATTTTACTGTGAGGCTTTACATCACTATGTGGCTGTCTTCGTGGTAGCTAGTTGGCAGTCCATATAAGGTTTAGGGTTTTGGCAGTAGTAACACTACGTCGGGATGTAAACACAAGTAGTAATACTTAGCAGTAGTAAAAATATAAACTATACTTTTTCATTTTCTTATTGTGTCACTTTATTGATACTCACAAAATTTGATTATATTTTGAAAATGATTTCAGTACTACCATATATTTTATTGTGAGTTTTTACATCCTAATATGGCTGTCCTCCAAACATCCTAGTTGGAAGTACAAATAAGAACTATAGTTTGGCTTATTTATAGAATAAGAAGAATTCCTACTTAATTTATCTCTTACTTAGACTGCCAACGAGGATGCCACGTCATGCTATATATCGTCAAAGTAAAATTTAGTAGTAGGCATATCACCATCCTTATAGTTTAAAGATGTTAATATGGTACCCACCGCCTTTATGCATCAAGGCAAAGCCGTACTAGTCAATTAACTATTAAGGGGCAGTTTCATAGAAATTTGACTTTTTTTAAGTGTTAGAAACTTAAACCCAGTGTTTTAAAAACTGAACCGATCAAACTGGTGGTATGGTTTAATCGAGTTCAACTGGTATGAGTTGTATCTCATTAAAAAAATTCATAATAAGATTTCTAGATATAAAAAAAGTTTAAAAATACAAAAACTATAAAAATGCTAAAAAGGGTAACCAGACCGGTATGATTCACGGTTCAGTGGTTGAACCGTTAAAATCGGTTAGTTAACCAATTTTTTGACCATTTCAGGTTTTTGAGCAAACCAAACTGCCCCAAAATCGATTGAACCTGATAGAACCAGCCCGGGTTAGTTCAGTTTTTAAGACATTGCTTAAACCATTAATTATTTTATATAGAAAAGTAGTTATCTTTTGACTCGGAATTTTAGCTTTGTCAAGTTGAGGGGTCTAACTAAGTTAGAGGATCTATTTGACTTAACTCTAATTATATGATGTATATTTAGAAAAATGTCGCGCACCGAAGTGTCGTACCCGACGTAGTCAGAGTAGTGCAAACTCTAGGGACTATAAGCTCAATCTTGGACGAGAGTGCTGCGTTTTTTGGGATTAAAACTTAAAAGTCTTCATTTGAAAGATGACATTTTTGGTGCTTAAAAAAAGCTGAAAAGTGAACTTTTCCTAGAGAGAACTCTTTTTATGAGTCATCTCATAAAATTCTCTAATAAAGAGTCTAATCACGTGCTACTCGAGTTGATAACCAAAAAATTCCAAAGGAGGCGTTTGAATTGTTTCAAATTTCAATAAATAGGAACACAAAATCAATTATTAAGTTGACAAATAATTAAAATAACTTACCAAACTAGACATTAGTGGGAAAAAAATACCATGCACCATTTCAAACGTTAGCAAAGCTTCTTTGGAGGTGTAAGACCGTCGTTCATTGAAATCTTTTTTCTTTTTAATTTTTAATGTAGTGCAAGGCACCCAATTCGATGGGATGATTGAAGATAAAGCTCTCCAATTTTACAAGACTTGTTAATTCAAAACTTGAATTTAGAGATTCATCATAAAAAATCAAAGAAATGTTTTCATGAGTTTTAATCTTGCTCGATAAAGCAGTACCCGTGCTACTACTCCCATGTATTCTCGCGGTAGAACAAAAACGGGGAAACCGAAGGAGAGAAGACCGGCAGAAGTCCAGGGAGAATTCAGTGAGACAGCGAAAGGGAGCGAGGGGAGGAGAGAGAGCAGCGAGTACGCGCTGTTGTAGCGAATCCAGTCGGTCCTCGAAAAGGTAAAGATCTTCTTGGACGCTTTCCAAATTCAATGCTCGGCTGCTCCTGTGCAGTGCGCGTATCCATGTTTCCATACTAATCGCAGCACTAGCCATTTTTAGCAGTTCGTCTTTTCGTCTCCCGAATCTCTTCTCCGAAAAAGGCGCTGCTTCGCGATCTCCGATTTTGCGATCTTTTGCAGCGACTCTGAGACTCGGACTCTGGAACGGGGAAGTGGAGAAAGAGCTCGTTCGCTCCTTAACCGGCGCCACGCGCTTGGACTGCCGGCGCAGGTTAGACAGATGGCGTACGGTATTAATGCCCTTGTTTTCACATGTCATTTCTGGAGTGACCGTGTGAGACTGTATGTCTTCGTATAAGAGCGCCGAAAAACCAGTGGAGAAGAGTGAAGGGAGGAAGATCGTTCAAATCGGAGGTTCTTGTCCCTCTTTTTTTTTTCGTGATTTTTTCTCCTCCCAGTGTTTTATCCTTCTCTGGTTTCGTCCTGTATATCTGGGTTTGCGTTTTTTTTTTTTTGAATAACTACGCAGTTTTTTTTAGTCTCTTATCTTTGGTTTCTTTCCATGGGAGTGAGCTGAATGGGAGGTGTCTCGGGAGATCTGGTCGGAGCCCTAATATCTCTGCGGCTTTCTCTTCTGTTTCACTCATGCAGGCATTGCAGATCTAGGGTTTTGGCGGGAGTGCTGTTAACTTGAGGATTTTGAGGTCTATTCTCCTTTCATTCGTTTCTTGGAGCGATGATGGCGTCTCCGTTTGTCGCTCCCGTTAGTGCCATCCAGGTTATCTGTCAGAGAATCTCTCTTCGCTTCTCTATGTGATCCATCGTCGTTCTTGCCTGGTACTCATTTCTTCTTCCTTTTATAGGTGGGATCCTGCTTCGTTGAACAGTACTACTATATTCTTCAACGCAATCCCAAGTTGGTTTACCAGTTCTACACTGATGCAAGCACTATGCTCCGTATTGATGGGGAGAGGAACGAAGTGGCTTCGGCAATGCTGGTACTCGTCTTCCATATCCACCTCAATCTAGCACTTGTCTGAGTTTTATTTTTGGCGTCTGCTTTTTTCTTGGTCTATATCTTCTGGAAATTTTTGAAGTTTACATTACCTCTTTTGTACTTGCACGCGTGCCAAGTTGGAACTCCTTGGACTGCTTCGTACTCTGGCTCGTAAAATTGCTCGGAAAGTTTCTTTGTTAATTTGTGTCAAAATAGAAACAGATGACCATTCCCAAGCTACTATGCGTCTGGGAAATCGTAGGCTACAGATAAAATGGCTACGATCGCCGTCTCGTTCTGTTCACAAATGTTAATTTTTTATTTTTTATTCTTCTTTTTTCTGGAAATGAATGTAAGTTGTGAAGCTAATTAGAATAAAAAGGGAGGCTAAACTAAGATGTACGATATTATCGAAGTTATCATTATCATCCCTTTATATGAAAACAGTTTAAAGATCTGATTATTTCTTCCCTACCATGGATCTATTGGTAAAACTATCTTTATTCATAACTTAGCATCGGTTTCATTTTTTGGCGTAGTTTTTAAAACTTTTTTTCGCAGGAATATTCATTTGAGCTCAAGAACTGCCTGGAAATTAAGCAGTTCTAGATTTATTATTACTAGAATAATTTTCATCATCTATGATGCTTATGTTTAATCTTCTCAAACATTTTCTGATAGTATTGACTTCAAATTTATGCAATATTTACCAGTGAATAATAACTAAGTATTTCTCTTGCAGCAAATCCATAATCTTGTCTCGTCTCTGAATTTTAGTGGAATAGAGATTAGAACAACACATTCTCTGGATTCTTGGAATGGTGGTGTTCTGGTCACTGTCACTGGCTATGTGCAAACCACTAATTTTAGTGGGAGGAGGAAGTTTGTGGAGACCTTTTTTCTAGCTCCTCAAGAGAAAGGGTATTTCGTGCTCAATGATGTTTTCCACCTCCTTGATGAGGAGAACATTCCTCCACATCCAGTATCCATGTTAGCCAGCAACAATTTTGAGTCTCAGCTAAATGCATCAAGCCCTCTTCCAGACCGAGGTACTAATGAGTTTGGCTTGTTCTTTAAGACAATTTTGAAATAAGAAAGTAGGGGAGCCTAATCTGATTCTCACCTCTTATATATACTGATAATATTGTGCCCTTTTAAGAGATTACTATCCTGCTTTTTATCTCTATTTTGTTTCAATTTTTGTTAACATTCCAATGTAGATTTTTTGTCCTCGGCTGAATTTTTGTATAATTAGTTTAACTGTACTTGCTGCAAGTAAATACTGGAATTCTAGGTGAATTACTGATGGTGGTTGGATCATGTTTGGCGGAACTATATGTTCACTGAATGTTGAAAAGCAATCCTTGCATCTTAAAAGGCAAAAGTACTAGAACTGAAGCTAGGGATACTGAATTATTAATCTCTTAATATTCTTCTCTGCTTTTATAATTGGTACATGTTTAGGTGCTATCTACAAAATTATTTCCCTATTGGTTCTAGTCGAAGTTCTTTAACTTTTGGACTGGTCTATGCCATTTGCTTCCAGATTACATACTTGGAGGGGAGATCAAAGCAAGAGACTATGTTGTTTCGCCAATGTGGAAGAAAACAATATGGTTGAAAATTATAGCATGCCTGAGCCTCAACATGTCTTGGAAGCTGATAGCAGGATTGCTGAAGAAACTGCTGTAGAGGAAACCAGTGCTGCATATCCAGATGCAGGAAACAGTGTGCAAGATGTGGCCTCTGTAGCTGCTCAGGATCCAGTTGGGGAAGTCCCTAAGCAAACGTATGCTTCTATTGTACGTACCCTACTCCTATATTTCTACTTTCTGGCCCATAGTCCCAAATCTCTACTTTCTGGCTCATAGTCCCAACTTCCTACTTCTTGGCTCGTAGTCTAAACTTTCTACTATCCGGCTCATAGTCTCAAATTTCTGCTTTCTGGTTTATTGTCCTGAGTTTCTGATTTCTGGCCAAATTTCTTTGTCCTCATCTGAATGCTACATTATATGTTGTGTTTGAAGTTGCGGGTTGCCAAAAACCAACAAGTTGCTGCAGTTGCTTCTCAGACTTCATCAAACAAAACTGCTTCCCCTGTTAGTGCAGAGTGGCATTTGCCACAGCCACACCAGCAGTCCCTTCCAGTGCCAGTAATTGGACATGAGAAGTTCGGTGTAGAAACAATGGAGGAGACTGCAGCACCTGAAGAAGAAGGTTCATTTCTTTCAGTTATACTGAAAAAAGATCTGTTATGATTTTGCTGTGTTTGAAGCATGGTGCTAAGTTTGTTGGTTAATCTTCTCTGCTTACTCTTAGTATCTGGGGTGCTGTCTTTGATTGAGATCTGGTTATGCTCTTTATTTTGTAATTCAAAAATGAATCCATGCCTATTGACTTGTGCTCATGTTACATTATACCTGTTAATTGGACATAGGTGTGAAGTAGCACATTATGTTTTTGGTGTTGATGCCAGTATCTACGATTATGGATCTTGTGGTGAGGAAGGCAAATGATAATGTTAGCATTTTAGCATGGGATAGTTGGTGGTTTCTCGAAATTATGTAACTTTGTAACCTTAAAAGATGAGTAATACTGAAAATGAACTATAAGGAAATAATTTGATCATCAGTTCTCTTCGGATGCAAGTTAGGGGGTGAGGGTAGTTAGGCAAGTATGAAGGGCTTTTGATCTTTACAGTTGGATGAACGTTTTATCTTTAGAAATGTGAATGTGTCATGCTCATGAACTTACATAACTAAGAATAAAAGAGGAATTGCCGTTCCTGAGGGGAAACACGAGAATTCATTCCACTTTGTATTTCCTGTGTTTTTCTATAAATTCCGAAGTCCATTTAATTTTTCTCAGTTTTTCACAAATATCTCTCTATGCTATCTAAAAAGGTCAAAGCTTTTTATCAAGTTCAGACATTATGTACACCATGGAACTGCTCTTTCCAAATCTCTCCCCAATTGTTGGAACAGCTCTTATCTTTCTTTTGTTTCAATATTGACTTCTTCTGTCAACATGTGGTTTTCTCAGGGGAAGGAAGGTCTGTTTATGTGAGAAACCTGCCCTCTACGGTTTCTGCATCAGATATTGAGCAGGAATTCAACAGCTTTGGGAGAATTACGCCTGATGGTGTTGTTATTAGGAATCGAAAGGTTGGCCCCTTCTATTCCCTGCTCTTTTTTTTTTTTGTATGGCTGACTTACAGTCTTCGTAATATTGCTACATTAATGCTCTTCAGGATGTTGGTGTCTATTATGCCTTTGTTGAATTCGAAGATATCCTTGGTGCTCAGAATGCGGTCAAGGTAGGTTTTTGTTGGATATATGATTTATATAACTTTGAATTTTTGACAGTTGCTTATGAGATAATTATTGACATATGGTGAGGTTGAAGTACCTTAAGCCGTGATGTGATATAGTTTGACTAATGTAGGCATCCCCTATCCAATTTTCTGGGCGGCAAGTGTATATTGAGGAGAGAAGACCTAATAGCAATGGGCCTCGAGGGAGTATGTATCTAATTCTTAATTTACAGTTCAACAAATTCTGCAATTTGCCCTTCCAATGTCCTGCCAAGTTTGAGGTATTATCTCATGAATGTCATATTTGGGACAGGAAGGGGGCGGGGGAGAGGTCGCTTTCAGTCTGAATCCCTAAGGGGTCGTGGAAGTGGTCGGAGTTTTGGGAGGGGAAACTCACAAGATGGTGAAAGGGATTACGGCAACAGGTCGAGAGGGGATGGACGGGGGCCACGGCAAGACAGAGGGATCTTGGGGAACCATATTTTCAGGAACGGCTCCCATCTCTCTGATGATGCTTTTTAGTGTGGTACTACTGGGAGAGAACTAGAGTTGAGGTTTATTACTTCCCCATTCAGGACAATTTTGGGAAATATATGTTATATTTTTGTGGAGCCTTATAATTTGATTAATTTATATTACTTCTGAGGCAAGTACCACCGGTTTCTACTTGTTTGCGTCTTGTTCCTCAGGCACACATTTTTCAAATGAACAGAATTTGGTAAAATATAGCTTAAAGTTACATATACAGATGTAAGATAGACAGCAAAGGGAGAACTTGTGTATCTGTTTCTGAGTTTCCAAGGGAAGACGGTCATCTCTGTTGCATCAAAGCACCACTTGGACAAGATTATGAGAAGCGGCATTAGAACGATGCATGCATGGAGGAGACAAAGTGGTGATAAAATAGGAACTAAGTGGTGATAATAGGAACTATCTTCTTAAGCTTCCCTCCTCTAGAAAATGTCAACATGTGCAGCCAATGTAAAATTTTGTAAAATAGAAAAGTAATCTGCTAATGACAAAAAAGATGATGAGGGTTTATCGATAACAACTGCACTCAATCATTAATGGTTCTCCAACCCCGGCTGCACAGGGATTACGGCAACTCAATCATCTCTGTCCCAGTGGTGAATGCGTTTGATGAACAGGGCATGGAGAGGATTAGTAAGATTTAGCTTTCAGAATACCATCCCAATCTCGACAACGATGCCAGTAAGCAACGTTATGGGATGGAAGTATCAAGCCTCTCAGCGTCAACAGTTTGCATCTAGTCCGATTAGCTCCATAAGCATTAATGTTGCATATCTCTCTGACTCTCTGTCGTTCCTCCTTAAAGCAAACTCGCGGCGGTACTGTTGTTTCAACAGAAGAAGATCAGAGTATCTCAATTTGGAGACAGCGGCTCGTAGGCTATAAAAGAGCTACTTTTGCGCCTCGCCAGTAGTTGCCTCAAACACTAATGGAGTATGTCCAGCGCCTACCCTCGTCCTCTTCACCCCCGACTCGCGGGAGTTTTGCTGTTCCAGAGAAGGAGATACTTCTTTTGTTCAAAACCATGTTTTTCATCGCAAAGTCATGCAGCTACTCCCATGTGGGACCCCAAGGCTCTCAACATCCAGATAACCAAGTACATGAGAAACGGCTGCGTCGAAGACGCCCGCCGATTGTTCGAAGGAGCGGTTCACCGGAACACGGTGTCCTGGAATTCGATGATACGTGGATACTTCCAAAACAACGAATTCGATCACGCTGTCCTTTTGTTTGAGCGGATGCCCGATCCGGATCTTTTCTCGTACAACACGATGATCGCTGGTTTGATGCAACATGGAGACGTCAAAGGTGCGGAGCGGATCTTTGACCAAATGCCAGTAAGGGATGTTATTTCCTGGAACTCGATGATCGTGGGTTATGTCCATAATTCAGTTATTGAAGAAGCCGTCCGGTTGTTTGATGAAATGCCTGAAAGAAATGTGATATCTTGGAACTCTTTAATGGCTGGTCTTCTAAGCTTTGGTTTTCACGATGTAGCAGAGCAAGCTTTTGCCGATATGCCAGTGCACGATGTTGCGTCATGGACGGCCATGATTACTAGCCTGATGAGAAGAGGTATGATGGTTAAAGCTCGTAAAATGTTTGATGAAATGCCTTATAGAGATGTTCGCGCATGGAATGCTCTATTGGCTGGTTATGCGCAAAATCAAAGAATTGAAATTTCTCAAGGGTTGTTCGCGAAAATGCCTGTAAAGGATCCAGAGACGTGGAGTGTGCTGGTTGATGGGTTGTTGGATTGTGGGCGGTTGGCTGATGCTTGGAAATATTTTGTTGAAATGCCTCAAAAGAATGGACATGTGTGGAATTCTATGTTGTTAGGTTTAACCAGATATGGATTAGTCAAAGAAGCTCATGTTTTCTTTGAGAAAAACCCATTCAGAGATATCGTTGCATGGACAAATATGATCATCGGTTACTTTGGAAAAGGTGATGCTACCACTGCTCGCAGACTCTTCAGTATGACTCCGCAGAAAGATGAAGTTGTATGGAACGCTACTATTTGTGGACTAGGAGAGAATGATCACGGTGAAGAGGGTTTGAAACTTTTTATAAAGATGAAGGCGGAAGAACTTGTGACTGCCGATGAGGCAACTTTCACTTCTATCTTGAATATCTGTTCGACCTTACCATCTTTAGAGGTTGGAAAACAAATTCATGGACAATTAATTAAAGTTGGATTTGATTGTTTTGTTGCAGTTTGCAATGCAACCATAAGCATGTATGCAAGATGTGGCAGCATTAATTTGGCATCAACTGGATTTGCCTGTACAAACGACCCAGATATCATCTCGTGGAACTCTATCATTTGCGGGCTCTCCTACCACGGAAAAGGCAAAGAAGCTCTGCAACTTTTCAGGAAAATGAGGTTCACGGACATTAGGCCAGATGAAGTTACCTTTGTGGGTGTGCTGTCAGCTTGCAGCCACGCAGGTTTGATCAACGAAGGCTTGTACTACTTTAGTGTCATGCGATTCAAGTACTTTATCAAGCCAACATGTGAGCATTATACGTGTGTGGTTGATCTGTTGGGTAAGTGCAGTTTGGTAGAGGAAGCTGCAACATTCATAAATGAAATGAGAAAAGATGGCATTGAGCCGACGTCCAGTATTTGGGGAGCTCTACTTGGAGCTTGTCGAAATTGCAGGAATATCGAAGTGGCCAAGGTGGCAGGGGAGAGAGTTTTGGAAATGGAACCACAAAATGCTGGTGCATACATGATTCTGGCCGAGCTGTATTTGAATGGTGGGAGAAGGAGAGATGCAGAAAGGGTTTGGGGTTTGATGAAGGAGAGAGGGGTGAAGAAAGAGCCCGGATGTAGCTGGATTGATGTGATGAACAGTGTCCATGTCTTCCTTGCTGGAGATGATTCTCATCCACAAAGCAATGACGTTTATGATATGTTATCTTTGTTAATTAATGAAATGGAGATTGTATCAATTTGAGATCTCCTTGAAGATTTTTAAGGGTGCAAAGCTTGTGCAAAAGGTGACATAAGCTTGTAGATAGACCTTTCCTATTTAGATACCCGACTCAACTCTGGAACCATAAGAAAATGTTACTTATGTTTATACAGATAATTAATGTTAATTCTGAATGAAGAGTTAGTAAGATTGTAAGAGAAATTAGGATATTTGAACTCATTTTCCCTATTTATAATGTAAAAAATTATAAAATTCTTGACTGGCCACCCATGGTTCCTACAATATTACTTCGCAGGATCAGACACCAAATTAAAATCTTCAAACACATTGATGTGAAATAAATGTAAATTATAACTTGATAAGGAATAGAGAGCACTTATCCTGTAGCTGCCTACAAAAAAAAGAAAAATTCTGTAGGTAATTTTTTACAGAAGATAATTAATGTATATATAACCTTTAATTTTTTACAGAAGATAATTAATGTATATATAACCTTTCTTTAGAACTCTAATTACATAAATACCATTAAATTGTAACTTGATAAGAAATATATGTATACTTCGATATTTTAAGCAGCAAATCAGAAAAATATGTTTGAGTCTAATTTTATAAAACCCCAACAAATGTTTTGTTAATTCCATTGTTTTTAGCAGACCACAGCCCCATTTTCTCCCCATTTTTGGCATTTTAAAGTTAATTTGGTTTGGTCAGTCTGTAGACAAAGGGTGTCAGCCAGTGTACATACGAAAGGCTTACCACTAGCTTCTCATAGTTACAGCTCTCATCGTACTTCACGGTTTAGCTGCAAAATTTCACGAATTTCTTTTCCGGGTGAAAAATGGAAAATTGAAATCTGATGAAAGATGGGACAAATAAATTCAAGAAAATAAATGAAAGAATGTAAGATCGTCTTCTTCTATAAATAATACCTGTAATTGCCGTCTTCCTTTTCTGTTCACGCTGTTTCGTTACCTCTGTTCTCGTTCTCGGTCTTGTTCTCATTCTTGTTTTCGTTCTCTCTCGTCTCTGTTTGCGGGCCCCTTCACTCTTCCCCTGTACGTTGATTAGATCTCGTTTGAGTACTTCTGCTTCCAAACGGTAGACCAAATGCTCGGATCTAGAGGTGAGAATTTGATTTCTTGCTTATGATTTTCTTGCAGATGATTGTACTGTGTGTCATTGCAGATTTTGTGTTTGTTGTAGTTTTCTTTTTAACATGTTAGGAGTTTCGTAAATTATCGATTTGTTCTTGACAACTTGATCCTTTGTTTTGAACGTTAGAGGCACTGAAGGATTGGACAGCCATTGGTTTTATTTGGTTCTCTCTTAATTACACCTCAGGAAGTGGGATGCTATTCTTCTACCCGTCTTAGGAGGTGGTATCTTGGTTCGTTTCAAGTTAGGAGGTTCTAAGACTTTGGCAGTTTACAGTATTAGAGAGTCGGTTTTTTTGCCTGGGAGATTGTTAACGTGCGATTATAAACAAAGATCTTTAAATGAGAGATTGCCACTTGTAGTCTTTACAGTTGAATTCTGTCTCCTGCTCTGGAAATCTGGGACAGAGATGGTCAGATTGTTCTAATTGCTAAAGAGGGGACAGGCTTTCTTCTGCTATTCTTTTTCGATTCATTTTGTGATTCATGTGGTTGATGGTCAGATTGTTCTAATTGCTAAAGAGGGGACAGGCTTTCTTCTGCTATTCTTTTTCGATTCATTTTGTGATTCATGTGGTTGATGGTCAGATTGTTCTAATTGCTAAAGAGGGGACAGGCTTTCTTCTGCTATTCTTTTTCGATTCATTTTGTGATTCATGTGGTTGACTTTAAAATGAATCAAAGTTGGGATGGTGCTCCTTCTACTTAGCTTTCGTGAAATGGAGTTGGACTGTTATTTACCATCATCACTTTTTGTACTACAAGCGTTAGTGAATGTGACAATCTTCTGGCTATTATAATGGTGCAAGAAGTAGCAGAACATTAATGTTTACATTTGCACTTGTGCATGTTCTAATTCAATGGAACATGATAACCTTGGATTGTACAAGTCCTATTACATAAATGAGATTATTATTTTTTATATTTTTGATGACTGAAATTTAGTCGTACTTTCTTTAAGCTCTTTTTTTTTTTTTTAATTTCAAAAAAAGAGGAAGTTGAGCTTGCTTGGGGCCTTAACAGGCGATTCTTGCATATGGAATTGGTTTTAGCTTGAAGGCCTTGTTAGAAGTTGATGCTTTCTCGTTGCTGTTTTTTGTTGACAACAAATCCTGTGCACTCCTTTAGTGCCATACTGAGTGGGGAGGACTACTGCGTGATAAAAAAACTTTGATGAAATGATTCAACGGATTTTTCCTGTGCACTCTTTTTTTTTATTGAAACAATTTAATCCCACGATCAACATATTGAATTCTGAAGTAAATTTACTTAGTTGATGAGCGAGGGTCAGAAATTGTTGTGAGCTTTCCTATTTGACATTACATGTTCATGATTTCTACTCTAGTCTTTACTGAATTTTATTATTTATTTTTTCCTTTTTTACTGTAATTGCTATGTGCTTCTTTTGTTTTGTAAGATCTGTAATGCGAACTTAGTAGATTATCAATGCAGAATAGGAAACATAAGTAATGATTTTATTTTTATTTTTTTTTATTTTTTATAAAATAACTTACTTGGATGTGCATCCTAGATTACTTGGATCAAGTCGTTGTGGGTTTATTGGCTTCATAAATTTGTATTCAACTTGAGAACTTTTAGCTCCTTAAGCCTTTGGAAATGGTTGGGGAAATGTCAAACTTACTGCTTAACCTTTTCTGCTCTGTTCAAGAACAAGCTGAGGAAGGAATCAATAATTTATGTCTTCATTGCAAATCTTTTTTGGAGCATTTGGAGTCACTACTTTGCCTATATAGTCTGCAATCTTGCTGCCTAAGTCTTTCAACAATGCCCTTCGATACTAGCTTCCTGGCAATAGTGAAGCTTATGATCAAGGCTGCTCTCTTTCGTCCTGTGGGGCATTTGGTTGGAGGAAACCAGAGGGTCTTGGTCAATTACTCCCGTATTGCGAGAGTGCAGCTTTCTTTGTCCGAAGCAGGAACATCACCTAGATTTTCTATTTGAAGCAATGCAAGGAGATGAACAAAGACCCCTTTCATTCAAATTGGAATCAGGTGGTGAATCTCTCTCCCATCAAAAAGTTCGCCAGTGATTATAGAAGGGGATTCGGCATTAGTCACTTGTTGGGGTAGCAAGCAAAGTTCAACACCTTGGAGACCAAAAGGATTTCTGATGAAGTGGATGACTAAGAGACTGGGTAGCATGGAGCAAAGTCCCCCAATCTGCCTGTGGCAGATAAATTGGTCAAGAAAAGTGTTACTAGGGAATAACTGGAAGTAGGGCTAAATCTCTCCTTGTAATGAAAAAATTTAGTGAAAGTTAATATGTATATTATACTGTAACTATGATGTAGATTACTGCATTATAAGATTAATGAAAGTTCACACAAGTTAAAAAACGAGCAATATGGTTGGATCTCACTTCATGGAGCCTATAAAGAAATTAGACCTCTCCTCATGGAGCCCACAAACAAATTGGGTATCACTTCTTTGAGCTCACATACAAACAAGGGAAATAATTGGCTTTTGGCCCATGAACACAACCTGCTCTAATACCATGTTAAGGACTGACCTGGTTCCACCCTAAAATGACCAGCCAATTTAGGAGGCCTATTGTCCAGCCTCATAACTCAAAGCATTGCTTAAACCTTTTTGTGTGTGACTTTTTCTCTCTCAACAGAGTTTATAATAATCCTTCTTTCCTAAAAAAAAAAATGCCAGTTGTGTTAAGAGTGTTTGAAGCTTTGAACAAACACAGAGAAGTGCCATGCATAGCTGTAGCAAACTGCCTCAATTGAACTATCGGCCTTAATATATCCTCCAATAAGGTGGAGACATCATCTGAAATATCCCTCTGAAGCATCTTTAGCCCATCAGTCAACTGTTTCCCGAACCCTGGACCTGTTGGGGTGGGAGGACTAATTAAGAACCATATTGGGGATATCCTTCTCACCTATGCTGGGTCAATTGGTGTCACAGATTCTACGTCTGTTGAAGCCAAAAGTTTGTTACAGGGATCAAGTGCTTCATTAAGTCTCATTTTGTAGGGCTATTACATGTTGAGGGTGACTCCCAAGTGTTGATTCAGTGGTGCAAGAATGACCTCAGGCCTCGGCAACTCCAAGCCATCATTGATGAAATTCAGGATTTTGCTTCTATTATTACTAGTTGGAATCGTGTACTTAGGAGTGCAAATGGTAAATCTAATGAATTAGCAAAGTAAGGGGTTAACAAACAGCAATTTGTTGTTTGGACTGCTTAGCTATGTGTACTTTGTAATTTAATTTTTGCCCAATGGGTCACAATCAATAAATGAAGTCTCGACTTAATAAAAAAATAAAAAATATCACTACTTATCTGAAGAATGATTGTTCCTGCCATAGTGGAGTACACTTCCTGTCACCTCTGGGGCTGCAACTGGTATGACTCCTACCTCCTCTCCACTGAGTGGAATCAAATCTAGGAGAAGAATAAATCAAGTTCAGGTCTGTAGCATCTTGTTATGCCACATCCCTTAAACGTTTTGACATAGCCACAATTTTTGTCCTAATTATCTGATTATACACATAATCTGGAGATGAAACCTATTCCTTGGCCAATATCTATTCTCATATAACATCATACTTGGACCCAAGCCATTAAAAAATGCAACTTGAATTTGAGCTTGTTTTCTCTCAATTTGATAACATCTGATGTGGAAGGATGAACCATTTGCAAAACCCCTCTCATAGGTCTGAAGTATCCTGTCCCCTACTTTCACATATACCACTCAAACACTCATATATCTCTATCTGTATCACAACTCATAATCTGATCACTTACATGAGGATGCATATTGTTTATCATTGATGTTTGAACTTGGTGATTCTCAGTTTGACCCTCTGGGGATCATCCTTTTCCTTTCTCTGAGAAACTTCTGCACTGCCTTAGACCAATTTAAAAATTTAGTTCCACTTAACTTTAATAAAGTCATTTGTAAATAATTCTTGAACTCAAAAGTCTCTATGCTTTTGTTGATGTAACAATATAACCAGTATCTTCTTATCCTAGTAACAAAGCAGCCCTTTGTTCTTCCTTAAAACACAATCAACCAATTCTCTATCCAGGAATATCACCAACATCAATCAATCATACACCATCCTAACACTTCCTTCACTAGGTCAGACAATATTACAACTCGGCCATCTCCTCGTCCGTACAAACATTAATACTCATGAAATCAGCATTTTTTTTTGAAGAGATTGATATACACACTTCATTAGACCGGATTACAATACTGTGGCTGCAATAGCCTACTCATGAAATCAGCATTCACAAGAGAGAAACAATATACACAATTGCTGCAAATAGCAAAACAATCCAGTAGCCTTGTATTCGTGACTTAGTATAGAAAAGTATAACCATATGCCTCTTTAGAAAGAGCTGATCTTTGGATTGTGCAAGAGATGATGTAGACCTAATGGAAAAAATAGACTATGGCTAGAGGCTACTTTTAGAGATGAAGTTGCCCTAATACCACAGGAAGTTGCTGTCTGAAGTAAGTGAGGGAGGTACAGAAAAAGAGCTGATAAACCCTCATTACCAAAACCTTCAAAAATAGATAAAAAACATATGCATTTCTACGACACCTGATATCTCACATATACAGCATGGTAATGACCAAAATACACTTTTGTTCTGGCAATAGCATATAGGGGCAATAGAAAGAAGAAAAGTTTATTTAAGAGACAACAAAACTGAAAATTTATTTGACAGTGAAAGAGTGATTTTTGTGTTACATATGAAGACCTTTTATTGGTGTACAGATCAACAAAATGAGAAACTCCTAAAGTGCCCATTCTGGGAAATACACTTTATTACGATTTATTAAATCTATCTACTTATTGGAAAGAGAAACTTAATATAGGAAGACAAAACTAAAAATAGGAAACTGTTACTTGAAATAGATTTTCTACTTGACTTATAGCTGGCAATATAAGTGGCAAAAAACAGCAAGTTATTTGTCTATTAAAAGTTCTAATTGTGCAAGCTTCAAATAGGAAATTGCAATCCAAAGAGAGTTTAAAACTCTGGAGTTTCTATTATTTGAACTTGATCCCAAAATAGAAAATTCAGGCGTCTTAAATTCTCTCTTTCTTTGTTCTTCTTTCAGAAATATGAGTGACTTTGAGGTGCTCTCTTGTCCATGTAAGTTTAAGCTAGATCTTCCTTCCACTTTAAGATGTGCTGCATCAACATTTTATTATTTTTATTGGTTCAGTATGTTGCTCATGGAAAAAGTTACTTGTGTGACATATGTCAGTTAGTTGAGTGCTTCACTAGTTCTGTGATGATCTTGTTTCTTGCAGCCTTGTGTTTGTTTACATCACTTTTTAGCTCACGGATTGTGTTCGTTGGAAACTGAAACCGAATATCATGCCTTGTATCTTAAAGAGTCCATTTTTTGAGAAATTAAAAGAAAAACCTCCATATATTTTCTTGGCACCCTAGAAACTAAAATATACAAGTTCTAACCTGTGTACTCTGTCTTGTAGTCTTTGATTATTGTTCTTAGATTTCTGTAACATTGATTGCACTTTACATGGTAGGAATGTTTTGGTTGTAAGCTCTTGGCATTATGGTTTGGCAACTGATGCCATTTTGGGCAGCAATTTGTACATAATTTTCAGGTCAGATTGCTACTTTGGTGATTCTGATTCTGGCTGTGTTAATTGTTATGTCATTCTATAATCCTTTTGTCTGGTTTTATCTATAGGTTTTGCCTTTTGTTGATGCGTGTTTTCATTTAAAAGATGTGTGGTAATGAAAGAATTGCCTGTTGTTTCTTGTTGCTTGACATTATTCTCTGTTGTGCAGATCCTTTAATCTTTGGGATCCTATCACCATAGGACAAGTGCTTTATTTCCCTGCTGCCATTTCTTGGGATCAAATTATGTTATATCCGAAATATTCTTGATGGGGTAAGCATTGGGGAGAAATGGTTTTATATCTCAAAGCATCGAGGAGATGGAAACACAAGGAGATGCTGAGTTATCAGAACCTGGTCCTTCAAATGTCGGTTGGTGGCCTTCTGGTTTCATGGAGAAACTGCAATCTGTTTCTCTGAGTTCTCAAGATGAATCATTAAACATTAAACAGCCTGGGAGCATCTCTGAACAGGATGAATTGTCATCTTCAAGTGCTTCACAGATTTTGTGGGCCACAGGAAATTTTTCTGGAGTGGTTCCAAATGGTTTTACTCTGTTGTGCCGGTGAGCTATCATTTCCGACACTATCTACAATTATGTACTGTTATTGGTCATTTTCCTTTAATAATTCTGTCATCAATCAATTTCTGATAGCTGGAATTGGGGCCGGGAGGTTCAGTAAGAATCTTAATTACATTGAAATAGTGCATTTTCGCTCATTTCAGCATGTTATGTCGGACAGAAGCTGAATTTGATGTTGCCAAAAAATCTTTCTATTATTCTAGCAAGAAAGAGAGAAAATGTTGACACTATGCCTTATTCTAAAATACTTAGTGGAACTATAGCATTCATGAACTCACTGCATGCAGGAAAGGAGGCTGAAGGAACTTTTTAGTCATGTTCCTTCTCCAGATGAGCTTTGCTCATTAGGTATGGAGGGACTTAGGGCAGATGTAATTCTTGTAGATGCTGAGAAGGATAAGAAGCTGTCTATGCTAAAGCAACTTGTTGTAGCTCTGGTGAAAGGATTGAACACAAATCCGGCTTCTATGATTAAAAAGATAGCAGGACTGGTGAGTGCTTCATTGAATAATCAAATATACAATTAGTTATATATATTTTTATGCAATGACACTCAACAATCACATATATGTTGCATTGCTGATTGCATGTGCGTCATCATGTATGTGACTTATTTTTAGAATTGTATATTTGTACTTAATGAGGGATTCTTTTTTTGTTTGCTTTATCTTTGCCATACTGCATTGCACCTTTTTTTTTCTTAAAGAAGGGCAAAACTGCTTATAGTATTTTTCTGCTGATGTGTCATTCTTGCGAGCATGTGTCCACTGATTACCTTTTAACAGAATGGAATGTTTTCAAATTTTACCACTTTTTGAACTACCAAGGATACTAAGTTCATATTTCTAGTGAATGCCATGCATCAACACAACGAAGCAGGTGTAGGTGCAGGAGATTGAAGTACTAGTTTTTTTTTTTTCACATATTGACATAGGCTAATGAAATAAGTTTGAAGACTTCTCCGAAGAGCAATATTGATAAAGATAATTGGAAAACAGGTCTCTGATTTCTATAGACGTCCAAATTCTGACATAAGTCCAGCAAAAGCTGTACTGGAGGACACAAATCACTCACCAGACAGTCGAACTGTGCAACTTTTGGGTCAATTACGACATGCTTCATGTCGGCCGCGAGCAATTTTGTTTAAGGTCCTTGCTGACACCGTTGGTTTAGAGAGTAAGCTTTTGGTGGTAAGATGTCTCTTTTTGTTTCCTCAAGAAATAATTTCTCATATTCTTTCCTGATAGTCTTTTCTTATCTTGATTGATTTTTTTTTATCGTTGACTTCTTATTTTTGTTTTTTTTGTTATTCTACTCCAGGGTATACCAAGTGACAGGTCTATTGAATGCTCTGACTCTTACAAGCACATGTCTGTGGTGGTTGTCTTGAATTCTGTGGAGCTGCTTGTTGATCTTATGCGGTTTCCAGGCCAGTTAATTCCTTTTTCAACCAAAGCTGTCTATCTCTCCCATATTTCTGCTGCTGGAGAAAGTGATTCTGCGGAAAATGACTCCTGTGATTCACCTCTTGAACCAAATAGTCCTCTTTATGGACTTTCAGAAAAATTGGATGGGGATGGGTAAGCAGATAAGATTGTATCCGTTGAGATTATGGAATTGATTTATTGGTCTGTCATGCTTTTCTTCTGAATATTTCCTAATTCTTGAAGTCCTCCACATTTTTACAGTCCTGAGCATGATGACATCCATTCCCTACAAAGGAGAACTGAAATATCAGCAAATGTGTCAGGTCCATCAATGAGAAATTTGATGTTGCGGTCAACAGCTTCTCTGGAAAGGAGGTTAAGGTAGTCCTTGTTATTTTGTTGAGTTCAAATTTATTCTTCCTTTTATTTGTTTTCTCCTCTTTGTTCCTTTACATTTTTACTTTTCCTTTTATTGTATCAGTTTGTCGCATAGTGAACCCAATATTGCAAATGCGTTTTGGAGACGAAGCAGGAGGAAAGCCGTTGCTGAACAAAGGACAGCTAGTTCAAGGTCTCATTATTTAATTGTCATATAGTTGAGTTTGACATTTTCTGGAATACTGGACTCTTGAATTTGTTTCTTCTCTTTCATTTTGGCTTGTTAGGCATGTTTTGACAGTAGTTTTTTTTTTTTTTTTGTATTTTTTTATGTGGTGTTGAAACGGCTTAAAACCTCTACAGGAATTAATTGTTTCGTAAAAATTGTCTCATAAAGCAAAATAGTGTACCTGTAGTGCATATGCAATGAAATTGTTGGTTTAACATGTTAGGGAAGCCTTGTAATTTTTCCTTTCTTTATTTCATTGGTTAAGATAATGTATAGGAGTATAAATTAATTGGTACGCTTTCATATAAATACTCTAACCATTCCATAATAGTACTCAGATACTTGTCAATGGTTGTTTTTGGCATCAGAGAATGTAGCTGCTGCTTGTTGCATATCTTGTATGTCTTACTGTATACCTGTTCCCTTAAATTTTCTTTATTTTAGTAGCCAGGCCCATTCTATTATAGGTCTCTAGGAATCTGCCACATGACTTTTTTTTATTTTTTATTTTTTAAATGAGCTCCTTTTTCTAGTCTCATAGTCATAGTGTGTCTGGTGTAATCTCATAAGTTATCTGTTCAATATTTAAGGGAAAAAGAGAAAAAGAATCTACCATACAGGCAAGTAATAGAGCTTTGCACTGTCTGTTGCTTGTGCTTTTGTACCCTGTCATATATTAAGGTTTTGAGGTTCTTTTTTACTTATATATTTTATATAGCAATAAAGTATTGCTTTTCCTGGTTACTTGTTGAAATACTTACATACTGTTTTTATTTAGCTTATTTCTCAAGTTTACTTGATGACAGTAGTTTGTTTTGTGCAGTCCAGAGCATCCATTGTTCAGGGCAAGGGGGAGGTCCATGCTTAGTGGTGATAGGCAATCATTGAGAGAATATGTTGAAGGAATGAGCGCATCAAGGTTCTTATCTGGACTTAGCTTTTGTGTCCTGTAAATTGTCTATAAAATTCTCGGCAAAACCTTTTGCCTTTTCTTTTCCTGGAAAAGAGAGGAGCTAACTCGAGAAGACCTTGTTTTGTGCCAGTTGTAAAAAGTTGAGATCTTTTCAATAGTGTGTTTGGCATGTGATTCACTTTCTGAAATACCTTGATTGGGGGTAATTTTATGGTTCCTATTGTGTTTGGCTTGGTATTCACTTCTTAATGATGTTCCTGCAGGTCGGATGGCGCATCTTCACCTGATACTGCGCAGGATAAGAAGGCGGAGTATTAGCATTACTCCTGAAATTGGTGATGATATTGTGAGGTTGATGCTGCCCTTTAGCTTGTTTGATAATTACTTCTAGCAATGGTTTAAACACATCAATGCTATACATTTTTACTGGTTTTGATATGTTTATTTATCATTTGTGTTCAAAAGAGGAAGGGTACACCTAGCCACCTCTGTGGTGGGGATGACCCCACCTTTGAAACACGATTATCATTTAATCAAAGAAATAAAGCATTTTCATCAAAAAATAACAAAAAGAAGAAAGTGATAGGAAAAGAGAGAAAACAAAGAAAACAGTCCAGAGAAGACTGCTGCACTATGTGGCAGCTGCCCGACCACTGTTAGGCTGTCAAAAGACCCCTAACCTCTTTTAATCAAAAAGGTAAAGTGGGTCTACATCAAAAGTACAGAAATACCCTTTTACAAATAATCATCACAAACTCTTAGAAGCACCATGGGAATGACAAAAATGATCTCAATAGACTCTTACTCAAAATCTATATGCCTGGAACCTATTTAATACCTTAGACAACTAACAAGATAAAATAACCAAATAACCTTTGGTTTTCAACACTTTTCAAACTGTGGAATAAATATGAGCTGGACCTGGCTCGGATCTCAAGTAAGTAAACACTTGCTTGCCAAGAGACTTTGTAAATTATAAAAAAAACCTGATCTATGATTTGAAATATAATAGAGTAGTCATGGAGGGAATCATCAAATGTAACTGTTGTTTGATATCTCAAGTATAATTAATTAAATATAAGATGCAAAACACCTTGAGAGTAGATAAGCAACCCATTGAGATTGTTGTCGAACTACCACAAATCCCTTGGTGCATGTGTTTTTTTTTTGTGCCTAGCCACTTGGGTTGTACCTTGTGGGATCTAATATTTTAGTCATTACTCAAGTTGGTAACAAAGTCATTAAACTTAGTTAACGTTGTCCTATTAAGTGGCAGTCGGAAGGGACAATAGGGTTATGTTTACTTTGCATCTATTTTTGATGTTTACGTCAAGAGGGGTATATATATGTAACAACTTAGTAAAAAATGTCTGGATTGTAACTTTCAAAACGATCCCTAATCATTCAAAATGCTTTAGCTAATTGATTGTGACGGCCCTGTTCCCTCTTTGTGACAGAGAATTTTTCTGCATGTAAGTTTTTATTTATTTATTTATTTATTGAAGAGATTGATTTCATTACATGTGGGATTAATACAGTGGCTATAAGAGCCTAATACTTCATAGTCTGGGAGGCTCGAACTCAAGACGTCCCACAACACACCCCTCAATGTTACCACTGAGCTATGCTCAACTTCACATTTTTTTATTTTTTAAGAAACTGCTGCCAATATCATGGTTTTAGTATGGTTTGATCAGTAGGCTAACCTGGCTGAACCGTTTAACCTGACCCGATCACTTTTTGAGTCCGCGAGCTGGTCGTTTATAATAACATTTGCCTTTTATGTGTAATTGCTTTTCTAGGTCTATTATAATTTTCTTTATTTTATCAGTTTGATGCATCTTAAAGTTGAAGCATTTAATGCCTATTGGTGCAAAATTGGATTTTGTTTTAAAATATGCTTTAAGGTTGAATTTTGTAAATAGTTATACCAAAGAAGAAGAAGAAAAAGAAGAAGAAGAAGAAGAAGAAGAAGAAGAAGAAGAAGAAGAAGAAGAAGAAGAAGAAGAAGAAGAACAAGAGGAAGAACAAGAAGAAGAACAAGAAACGAGAGGGAGCATAAAGAGATCGTTTGTAGGAAAACAATTAGGGTCACATCAAACATATTGTTTAGGGACCTCTGTCTCCTACTTATAATTTAAAATAGTAAATATTACAATCATATCCTTGCTCCCTTACTCTTTTGAATCTAGATTCTGTTCAAATAATTCTTAAAAAATAAAAAACTAACTAAATATAAAAATTAAAAATTCTTACAATCAGTTGGCATGTTGAATTATATAATCATGTCTGAATTCCATCCCTTCCTAGATGTTGAATTTTTTTCATCTGATGTCTACCTTTAGCTATCATAGTTATTGATCCATTGGGGATACTCTTATGGTGGTTCATTTGATGCTCATTCAACTGTTTTCAGAGCTGTGCGGGCAATGAATGAAACACTAAAACAAAATCGCCTTCTTAAAGAACAAGGTGATGAAGGCTCAGCTCCTTTTTCTCTGATTGAAAAAGGCAGTGTACGTACATTTCTGCCCCATATCTGGTTTTTGTGTCTTTTGTTTTGACTTACTGGGTCTGTAAAAATATTTTGTTCATTCCTTGTGCTTAAAATTATTGTAACTATGCAAATCCTGATGTTTAGCTTCTGCTCTTTGTAGGCTAGTGTTGTGACTTTCCTTTTCCATTTAATGTGGTCTAACATGTTGCTATAATTCTGATGTGTAATCTGGTCCTATTATTCAGGCATCAAATTTTCTCTTTGATAGTCGTTGTGAAGATTCCGGGAAGAGATCAGCTTCTGTTGATTGTTCAAGGGAGGTGAATTCAAATCAGAAGGCTATATCATTACCTTCATCTCCTCATGAATTTAGGGGTCAAACTTCTGGAAGAAGTGGTACATCAAACTTTCTTGGTAATTCCGATATGGTCTCAACATGGAACAGAGTGCTACAGTCATCATCCATCCTTAATAGACCCTTGTTACCTTTTGAAGAATGGAATATCGACTTTTCAGAAGTAACTGTCGGCACTCGTGTTGGGATTGGTGAGAACACTACTATTCTTACATTTTTTTATCTTATCAAAGCAAACATGTCTGAGATAAGGCTTTCTCAACATATTCTTTGTGGTCTTTTATTCCATTGAGATGGATGTTGTGTGCAATTTTGACATGTTACTGTAGTTTGATAGAGTGCAAGAAGTTCACAAAACGACTCTGGTACTCATGTTCTCCCTTTTTTTAATTTAAAACTCTTATCAATATAATTGTTGTAGATGGTAAAAATTGAGATGAGAGAAGTATGGGATAGAGAAGTATGAAGTGTTAGAGTATTAGGGTAGTTTGGTAGTTGTACCTTTTGTGGGAGTCCATTGTAGCTTTATAATTGATAGAGTGCAAGAAGTTTATCAGTCCCTTTTATTTAGATTAGGTGATGTTTAAATTACGTAAATGTGTGTTTTAAGGCTTAGAAGGGTACTTTAGTTTGTTAGTTAGGGGTGTCAAGCCACCTGATTACCCGATGTATGGGTCCGTCATTTAATACTCGGAAGGTGTGTACAGAGTGGATTGTTTCATTCTGATTATTAGTTGGGTAAATGGATATATTATCTGTCTACTGCATAAAAAATGGGTATTACGTTGTTCTATATCCAATTATCCAATTACCCGATTAAAGAGGGTATATCAGTCATTTTCACTTATTACTATGTGTGAAATGTTGGATATTCAGCTTCTTTATGTTTTTTTAGGAGTTTTATATTAAATATTTTACGTTTTTCATTGCTTTTAAGTGTTTACAGTTATTTTTAGATTTTTATTTTTTATATATTTTGTGCTATATTTGAATTAAATTACATTCTTACCCAATAATTTCTTAACTTCTTGACTTAGCGTATGAATAATCAGTACGTGGACAGTAACCGGAATGAACTAAAACTTGATCGGTAAAATGGTATATGGAATAGATGGAATGCTATTCGGATGGTATACGATTATCCCTATTCCATTCCATTTATATACTATTCACAGCTCTATGGGATACAGTTAGTGTATTTTAATTCAAGTGAAGCTTATTTAAAGGTATTAGGGGATGTCCTTATTCTCTGACACGATCTTTGGGTTTTACCCTAGCATGATCTGTTTTTTTAACAAGTATTCATTATGACACTTGGTGAGCACTTGTTAATAAACGGGTCTGATATGGGTTTGTCTTAATTTTTGGGTTTACAGCCTTAAATATATCAAACATTCCCTTACCTAAGACCCAAATTAGTCACCTCCAGCACGTGAGTCCTTCTCATTGTCCTTCTATGCAATCTGATGCTTGTGAGGTTATGGGAACTCATAATACTTGGTCTATTTCTCACTGGGTCTTTTGCTCACAAGGTGCCTCCACTTCCCATTCTGTTTGCAATTTTATTACTACTCACTAACTTTCTCCTAGTTAGTCTCCTTGAAAAGCCTCCACTCCTACAACCTTCTTGAAACACTCAAAGATCAAGTTGGAAAGCTGCCATGAAGAAGAGATTACTACCTTGTATGACTGTTGAAATTGGAAACTGACTACTTTCTCAAAGACTAAATTGTTGGCTATAGATGATATTTACAGTTAAACAAAATCAAAATAGCAGCCTTGCAAGGTATTTGATCAGGTTTATATTAAACAATAACACCCAAACTTTGGGATGGATAATGAAGAAGTGTTCTTCCCAGTGGCTAAACTTCACTATGTTAGAGTTCTTATCATCAGCCAGAAATTTTCAGTGGCTAAACTTCACTATGTTAGAGTTCTTATCATCAGCCAGAAATTTTCAGTGGCATATCCTTCAGGTGCATGTAAAGAATGCCATGTTATATAGTGATTTGAAGGTCTTCAAGGCGTAACCAGAATAAATCTATATATGACTTTAAACAATCCCTAAGAGCATGGTTTGATAAGAATTCCGTGAGGAGGTGATTCGATATATGAGAATCACTTGGGTAACCTGAATAAATCTATATATGAGAATCACTTGGCATTTAATAAACATTGAAGTCTGGTGAAATTCTCATGGCTAAGTTGTGGATGATAGTATCTTCACAAAGGAAGGAGAAAGTTGGGCATGAACCGTCAAACTAAGGACCTTGGCCAGATCTTTTAAAGGATATCAATTCTGCTTGACTTAGTCTATTGATACCTTGATGGATCCTAAAATTAAGTGTTAAATCTAGAATGGAGATAGATATGGGCAGATTTCAAAAATTGGTGGAAAAAATTGGGCTGTACAGGGTACCAAGTGTCATTAGTTTTAAGCATTTTCTTTTGTTATTCATTGATTATAATAGACATGTTAATTTTGTATATGTACTCATGGAAAAGCGGATATGGTTTATTCATGAAATTCTGTAAGGAAATAAAAACTAATTGAATTGTTCTCTTAAGATCCTGCCTATTTAAATTGGTTTAAATTTGATCAACAAACCATTTTCTTTGTTTTTCTCAAAACACGTAATTGTGCACAAAAAATCTTGCTCTTGTACTCAGTTAAATGGAGTGGTTGAAAGTGAAATTATCATCTATTAGATGCTGCTTGTACAATTATGTTTCATATGAAGGTTCCCAAACTTTTCTAGGGTGTAGTTCTCAATGAATGCTGTCTGAATAATTGTGTACCGTTAGTAAAAATCCTTTTTCAACTACATTTTCCAAAGTTGTTTTATGCAAAGGCTTTGGATGAAGACAATTTCCAAAGATACCCAAATCTGAGAGAGAGAGAGAGAGGAGGAAAAATTGCAGAGAAATGCAGGGGCTTCCCTTTGGCAGCAAAGGCCCCTTTAAAATTGATAGGGATAGATGAAGTTCTGATCCTACAATCGGAAGATCGTTTACCTTTGTGAATGTGAGCTTCTTTGAGCATGTTCTTCATTTTGGGTTTTTATCGTGTTTGTTGTCAGTCTGTTTGTTCCTGTGATGGATGCTCCTTGGAGGTTTTCTTTGCCCCTGAATCAGATGGTTGTAAAAGATTTCATGTAAATTACATTCACAGTTAAAGTGTAAGGTGATGATTGGTCATGTTGTGCTTCATGTGATTCCTATGCTCCTTTTAGAGGAACCTGCGCAGACATTAAACTTAGACCACCAGCCCTCACTTCTTCCCGATCATGTCCTACATCTGGTGGTCGATAGTTGTCTGACTTACGTTTGGTTGTTTCTTTGTGCAAGGATAATCGTGCATGTACTCAACATCCTTTCTCCTAGTATGAACTTGATAATTTTTTTCCACAGTTTCAGAGATTTGCTACCTCTCTTTGCTGGGTGCCTATTCCTCATTGTGTTCATCTTTTCTTACCAAGATATCCCACCCTCCTAAGTTTGAGTGGGATTCCACTTAGATACAGAACTTCAGTCAAATTCTGTTAGTAGTTTCTGTATACCACTTAGATGTGCAAAAAACTAAAATATGCTCTTGTACGGATGAACAGAAAGAGGTCATACATACTTTTCTCTCTTGACAAGAATGATTATGATCCTCATAGAAGTACATAATAAAATACTTTTGTATTTTTTTTCCTTTCTCAGGATTCTTTGGTGAAGTTTTCCGTGGCATATGGAATGGGACAGATGTTGCCATAAAAATATTTCTGGAGCAGGATCTGACAGCAGAGAATATGGAAGATTTCTGCAATGAAATATCCATATTGAGGTTCTTAATTATGTTGATTTCTTTAGTATCTGAGTAGTTCCTCTGTCATCCTTTAACAACTTTGTCTGATTTTTCTTTTTTTTGTTTTCTAATTTGCAGCCGCCTTCGACATCCAAATGGTAACAATCATGGATTCCCTTATGATTTGTTGCATTGTGTTTGTTTTTTTTTCCACACATCCTTGCTCTTATAAATAGTTCACTGCTTATTTCCAGTAGAACATCTTTGAAATAAATGCATTTTATTGTGCAGTGATATTATTCCTAGGTGCATGTACTAGGCCACCTCACCTCTCTATGGTTACCGAGTATATGGAGATGGGATCTTTATATTATCTCATCCACATGAGTGGTCATAAAAGGAAGCTTAGTTGGCGGAGAAGACTGAAGATGCTCCGTGATATATGCAGGTTTGATCCGTAAAACTCTTGGAGTCTTCCTTGCTTGGATATGACCCTACTGCCTTGTCTGCTGTTATTTGTTGAACTTTTATTAATCTGTATGGACTGTCTGCATGTGTGATCCCAATTTTTCTATATCAGTGGGATATTAAGTAGGTCATTGGAGTTAGCTTATCTGAAACTATTTCTGTGGACTTCTGTATAGGCTCTTTTTTCTTTTCCTTTCTTAGAGCTTTTGATATATGCAGGGTTGATCCATAAAGCTTTTGTTGCAGTCTTCCTTGCTTGGATTTGACCCTGCCCCTTGTCTTGTTGTTATTGGTTTGGGATGTATAATTGTTGTCTTCCTTGCTTTAGAATTTTATGCAAATAGTGTCTTTGTTGAGTGCTTTTTCTTTTGTTTGTCTTTTTGGAGCAAAACTTGTGCGGGCATGTACTTCCTGTGGTTCTACCATTTCAGATAGTGGGCTATGTACAAGGTCTTTGATGTCACCTGTGAACAATGTTTTGTATAGACTTACTCCCTATTTTTTTGGGAACAAGATAGCTGTAACCGTTATTTGTCAGCCTGGATGTGAGAGGTTTGTTATATCTACTTTTTTATGTGAGGGAGTGTTTGACTGGGGAAAACTCCCTTGTTGAAATGCTCTAAGTCTCGTAAGTGACTCATAATCTTGGGATGAAACTGGGCTCATCTTTGAAAGTTTTTCTTCATTTCATGGATGTAATGGAACTGTGGATAGACTTAGAAATTTGATCGGTTTTTGCTTTTCTTTTTTTGTTTTAGGGGTTTAATGTGCATACATCGGATGAAAATTGTTCACCGAGACCTGAAGAGTGCAAACTGTCTCGTAAACAAGCATTGGACAGTCAAGATCTGTGATTTTGGGCTTTCACAAGTAATGACAGATGTTGCCATGAGGGATTCCTCGTCAGCAGGAACACCTGAGTGGATGGCTCCTGAATTAATACGCAATGAACCATTTACTGAAAAATGTGATGTGTTCAGTCTTGGGGTAATAATGTGGGAGCTTTGCACTCTAAATAGACCATGGGAAGGTGTACCTGCAGTTCAGGTAAGAGAACTTCTATATATAGTTCCGTGTTACTTTCTTTTTCTTCTCATAATTGAAGGTAGTTAAGAAAGTTTCTTTCAGACAAACCAAAAAGATTGTGCTGTTTTACTGAGGTGAAATCACCGGGATGCTACTGAATTAACGATAATGCTAATATCAAAGCTGTCACGATTAGTAAATACATGTGGTTTTGTAATTTTTTTTTTCTTTTGAGGAGTTTTATTACCGAAAGAAAGTAATATGGGTTATTGATCAAATTTTCATTTCTGTCGAGCGTTCCAGCTCTGTTCCAGTTGACAGCTGGCTGTAAACTTTCTAAGACACTCGTCTATTTGGATCTTCAGATTTCACACGTTTGGTATTAAATGTTTGAAACCCGTCCTGTTCCTAGAAAAAAAAATGCTTGCTAGGACTCATTGTAAAACTCTAGTATAAGGGACATTTTGTTCTGCAGATATTTATAGAGAGCAGAGTGTTAAAATTTGAAGTGATGTTTTGTTCTTCAGGTAGTTTATGCAGTTGCCAATGAAGGTTCACGTCTGGAGATTCCAGACGGACCGCTGGGCAAGCTAATTTCAGGTAAAGTAGAACTTCAGTTTCGTGGACATACACTCTGCTGGGAATTATTATGTATACCCTCACTATCTTTTTTAAAAGAACAAGTGAATCTTAACCATTTTTCTCTGCTTGCAGATTGTTGGGCGGAGCCAGAGGACAGACCAAGCTGCGAGGAAATTCTCACTCGTTTGCTTGATTGCGAGTATACTCTTTGCTGATCTGTGTTTGAGTGTTTTGTGATATATTGGGACGTGTCGTCGGTTTCAAGTTGTACAGTAATCTGCGGCTTTTGTATTGATGTAACACATTTCATTAAGCAATTTTCAGCTTTACACCTCATCCATAATTCACAGTTTGTGACGAGTCTGTAACCTTCGAGAAAAAAAATAATAATTACACAGAAAAAATACCGGCGCGAGACATGCCAGATTTCGTACCAAAAAACTGATGAAACATGGGAAACTGCTTGAGAAAATGATCCGCGAAACTCCTTTTGATTCCAAAATGTCCAATCTAGAATTATTACTCGGAGAAAATTGAGGGGGGAAACTTACAAAGAACGGCCAAACTTTGATTAATTATAGATGTGCCGCTGTTCATTGCGTACTCACACTTATTGAACCGATTATCACTGCACAAGTGTGATACTTGGAAGATCGAATCTGGCTTTAAATGGCTATGATCGGACAAGTATTTTACGGCCGAGATCGGATCTGACTCCTGTACATTCGAGCGTTGCTCACTGCTTATCGAGCCCCATCAGATGAGCCTCCGAGCCCAGCTCGCAGCCGATCTAGCCCAGCTTGCAGGCGAGAGGCCGAAACAGCCCAGCCCAAAAACAAAACAGCCCAGCTCAAATCTGAAATGGACCAGCCCAAAGAAGAAACAACCTATCCCGATCCAAAAGCGCCCAGCCCAAATCTGAAACAGCACAGCCAAAACACTCCAGCCCTTCTCTGAAACAGCCCACCCACAGCCTATCAGGCCAACCGTAGTTGAGATAGTCCAGCCTGCGAAGGTAGGCCGAGCCCAGAAACAAAAGCGGACCGAGCCCAGGAGAGATCATGGGCCGAGCCCAAGAGTGATTGCAGCCCGAACCCAGAAGCTGTGAGGATGCTATCCTCTTGCAAAGAGGGGTCAAACGGGAAGGGAGAACTGGCGTAGATATTCCCCCCGGAGTGTACGTGGGGGAACTAGAAGTGAGAGAATCATTTTGGAGGGGTGTTTAGAGTTGTCAGAACTAGAGGATGAGTCTATAATGATAATGGGTGGTTGGAGAATTTGTTGTATATGGACATGCAGATAGCGTCTATATTCAGAGGTTTAGGGAGGGGATTTCGAATAGAGGGGAGGTCAGAGGAGGGTGCAAAGTGTTCAAAAGGGATTATTTCCGAGAGATGGGGAAGGGGTTGAGTAGAGTAGCAGGAGGCATATGCATGGTAAGCGAGCTTATGTGGGAATTGGAGAAGAGAGTTTAAGAATTCATTTGGATCAAGTGGCGAGTTGTTTATGATAGGAGACGGGGTGAGCGTGAAGTTATGGTTGAAGGACGGTCATGACGAGTAGAAGGATAAGACGATGGGCCTGCCCCATCTGTATCAGAATGTGTATGGGGTGGGGAGGGAGGATAATCAACTTGACCTTTTCCTTAGCAGTCTTGGGTGTTGTGACCCCATCTTATACAATATGTACATATATGGGGACGACCCTAAACAGAGACCGGAATGTTATGGCTTTTGTCAGGTGTGACTACCTCAAGTTCTGGTATTTCAGGGTTGAGAAGGTTCATGAGGATTGTCAGACGGGCATAGTGCTTGTTTGATTGTCTAGTTTGGGTCTCTAAATCCATACCTATGTGTTGTCCTAAATTCTTGACAATGCATGCAAGGGTTTCATCGTGGTAAAACATTTGAGGGAGTGTGATGAGTCAGATCCATAACAATGCATGGGTAAACATGTAAGTATCGACGTCAAATTCACGTGGCAAATTAAACAGGTAGAGGTGTGCATCTGGAAGAGTTATAGGACAATGTTGAAGGATGGCATGACAATGTTCAACGGTTTGAAAGTGGAATGAGAAATAACCTTTGCCTAACCCAAAGATGGAGACAAACGAGTCTGGGTTTGGTGGATCATGAAGGAGATGCTGAAGCACAGATTCTGTGGCAGGTATAGTACCTGGGAAGCGTCCGGAGAAAAGGCCAACGAGGGTATTTTACATGTGCGCTAAGCCTCTATCCATACATTCCCTTGTTAAGGTGATGCGATGAAGCGAGATTGTGAGATGATGAACCGATACTTGAGTGGTTTGTGGCGAAAGTGGAAAACAAAGGAAGAGAAGAAGTTGAGGCTGATGTACTGACCAAGATAGCTGACAGCGAGGCATTGGTATGCTGTATAGGCTGATGCGAGAGGACAAGGTGATGGGTTGGAGCCTGAGTAGGGGAGCTGGCAGAGAGTGGGCCATTTGGAGCAGAAGGGAATGTTGAGAGTTTTTTTACTGTGGGAAGAGAGAAAAAAGATGAAAGTGTGAAAAGAGTAGGAGGTTGAGGATGAGAGAATGTCAGGGAGTGAAAGGAGATACAAGTAGTGCAAAATGGTGAATTAAAATGAAAGTGATGGATATATATATATATATATATATATATATATATATATATATATAAGTATGGAGGTGTTGAAGCTTAGTAAAGTGTGTTGATATCGATGGGGATAGTAATCCGGGATTTAGATGGGACGTAATGGAAGAAATTGATAGATAGTGAGAAAAGTGGTGAGGGGATAGAAGCTGTAAGACAGACGAAGTGAAGAGTGTGGGTTGTTGTATTATGTGTTAGAAGTGGGAAAGAGATAAAGTCATAAAAACAATGTAAGGAGAGAGAGAGAAGCTAGAGAAGATATACAAGAATTATGGAAATTGGGGGAACATCCAGAATTTGGAATATGTATTAGAGTGGTGATATGCGTACTGTGACCTTTTACTATGAGTTTTTACAGTATGATGTGGCATCCTCGTTGGTAGTCCAAGTAAGAAATAAAATAGGAACTATCTTCCTATTCTATAGGGAAGCCTAAACCCTTGAACTTATCTGGAATGCCAACTAGGATGCCAGGAGGACTGCCACATCAGGATGTAAAACCTCACAAGAAATGTCAAAGTATTGATATCATTTTTCTATGTATTAATGAGAGAGAAAGAAAACCGCTGAAAAAGAGTGTGATGGGACTTACCTATCCAGGTGGCAGAGGAACTCATGCATATTATCTGATGTGGCATTCTGTTATTGGTGAGATGGTTGGTGCTGATGTAGCTGTTACTTGAACGTTGATGTGTTTTTTGCTCCTTTGGGTCAGAGCTGACTAGTAATTGAATGTAGTTATCAAGTGTTTGAAGTCCTAACTGCTTGTCCTTACATGACTCGATGGATTCCAATGACGCCATAGCTTTATGTTGTGGAACCCTAGATGAAGTGCCAGATCGAAGGAAAAAGATGGTGTTGCCAATGGCCTTCAGTAAGGTGGTGAGTGCAACATGAATTGAAAAAATTCCAAGTGGACAAAAAAGAGTTAAACTTAGAAGAGGGAATTAAATATGCTAGGCAGATTGTGGAAAAGATGAGTACTGATGTCGGAAGAATGATTGAGGAGATAGCTAAACTTTCACATTTGTAGGGGATGTAAATAAATCCATAATATAGGGGAGGATGTGGCTAGAAAAAATGAAAACGAGATAGTATGATGAGGAAAAAATAAAGATAGGTTTGGATAGTACAAAAAATTTGGAGAAGGTTATTTTGACGGGGCGCCTTCACTCATGGGATCGGGGCGCCTTCACTCAGGGATCGGGGCACCTTTGCTCAGGCGGGGCGCCTTTGCTCAGGGATTGGGGCACCTTCAGGGGCTCGGGTGCCTCGAGGTGCCTTGCGCCTTCGCTCGGGGGCGCCCGCTGGGGATCGGGCCCGCTCAGGGGCGCCTCGGGCGGGGTGCCTTCGCTTAGGGGATCGGGGCGCCTTCGCTCAGGGGATCAGCCTGGGATCTCACCCATACTTAGCCCGCTTTCTCTCCTGGCTCGGCCCGCCAACTTGTTTGGGCTTGGCCCACCTTTGCAATTGTGCTCGGCCTGCAGTCTTCACTATGTAGGGCCTTTGATCCCAACTAGCCTCAGCCCGCGGTTGCTCCACGGTTCGGCTAGTGTTCCCTCTGGGCTCAGCCTGCATTCACTCTTGGGCAAGGCTGGGTTCAATCCTGGCTCAATCTGCGTTCTCTCCTAGGTTCGACCTGCAATCGCTCATTGGGTTTGTCCGAGTTCGTTTCTAGCCTCATAGAGTGTTCTCCCCTGAGGCTCAGTCCACTATTGCAATGGGTTTGGCTGACAAATGTACTGGGTTAACGCTCTTGGGCTTGGCCCGCGATGGATCCAGGGTTTGGCCAGTCCAAACTCCTGATCTTGTTTCGCGAACGATCTTGGGCTCTACCTGCGTGTGCTCCTAAACTTGGCCTATGAACGCTTCTGGGATCTGCTAGCGTTTGATCCTGGACTCAGCCTGTGTTCATTAGTGGGCTCACCTGGTTGTCGGTTCTGGTCTCCGCTGCCTTCGCCACTAGGATCTGCCCATTGCATTCACTAAGATCGGCCTGCTACCACTCTTGGGTTTGGCTCTCTTCTGCTCTTGGGATAGGCCTGCACTTGCTTATGGATTCGCCCGCGTATGATCGTGGGATCAGCTTGCATTCATTCTTGGGCTCATTTCCTGTGTTCACTATTGGGCTCTGCCCGTGTTCGCTACTAGGCTCTACCCACATTCGCCACTGGGGTCGGTCCGTTGTCATCACTGGGATTGGCCTATGATCACAACAAGGCTCAACCTTTCCATTGAGCTCAACCTTCATTTTGTATTGGGTTTGACGGTGATCAATTATGGGCTTGGCCAACGACAAGTTCCGATTGATTGATTGAAATACATGTACTATGTGCAGTTTTGGATTACGGTTTTGCAGGTATCTTTTCCAACAATTGGTATCAGAGTTATGTTAGAATTGGGCATTTTCTTGTGTCAATTAAATGGAAAAATATGGTAATAACAATAATGTCATTATGATAAAACTCACAGTTGACAATTGTTCAATTTGGTAGTCGCGAATGGAAGATTTGCTTTGTAGCTATGATTATGAGGATACTCTTTTGGGTGACAAAGGCAAACCAGAAATAATGACAGATAATGAATGAGAGAAATTGAATAGAAAAATAGTTGGAAAAATCAGGAAGTGGATTGATAACAGTGTATAGGCTATAGACTACACTACAAGAGTTGTATGAAAGGAAAAACTATCAAAATAAGGTTTTTAAATTCAGAAAACTTATGCATTTGAGATATTAGGATGGAACCTTCGTTTCTAAGCATTTGAGTTGCTTCCAAGTTATTCTGAATAAGTTGGCTACAATGGAAATGAAACTTAATGAGAAAATTCATGCTTTATGTTTAATTAGCTCTTTGCGTGATAGTTAGGAGAATCATGTGGTGTCACTCATCAATTCTTCTCCAAATAACGTTCCTTCTTTAAAGATGATAAAGGAGAGTATGATGGATGAAGAAAACAGAAGAAAAACATGAGGGTGGAGTACATCACAGACACAAATGTTAGTGGTTGAGAGGTAAGGGAGGAGCAAAAATAGAAACCCAAAGAATCGGTTTGGAAATGACGTCATGTGGTTGATCCATGTAACGAAAGGATATCAAGTGTTATCATTGTGGTAAACCAGGTTACAAGATGGGGAATGATGAAAAATGTGAAACAGTAATGCTAACTACACCTATGCGCAATACCTATCCCACATACAAGCTAATCTAAGCCCTTAAAATATAAAAACTTATTTTTTATTTGATGAAATCCTATATTCTAAAGGATAAACCCTAGGCATCAATGGTTTAGATTAACATATACGTGGGATAGGTACTGTGCATAGGTGCAGCTAGCATTTTCCAATGTGATATTATTGGCTTGAGAGATATATGCTTGGAAACAAATATTGGCTACAAATTAGTATTGCAATGTGTGAGGCATGTTCTTGAAGTTCGTCTCAACTTAATTTCTACTGGCATGCTTGATGATGATGGTTATTATAACCACCTTGTTAATAGAAAATGGAAGCTTATGATGGTTATTATAATTACCTTGTTGATGGAAAATGGAAGCTCACTAAGGGGTCACTGACTATAGCTAGAGGAAAGAAATGTAATTCCTTCTATGTGACAAAGGCAAAATCTTACGTTGGAGAGATAAATGTAATTGATGATTCTTCTACTCAAACTTTGGTATACATGATTAGGTCACCTCAACCAGAATGGCATGCAAATTCTTTCTAAGAAACAAAACCTTTCAGGCTTGAAATCTACATAGTTGAAGACTTGCACTCATTGTTTAACAGGTAAACGACATAGGGCTGCTTTTAAAATTCTTTCCACGTAAAAATCTAATGTTTTAGATTTGATCCATACTGATGTTATGCTTTATAAATGCTTTTGAGTTTTGGTGTTCCCCGTTATTATATTACGTATATGGATGATCACTCTAGGAAAGGGTGGGCTTATTGTTTGAAAACAAAAGATCAAACTCTAGATTATTTCAAACATCTTCATGTAACAATTGAAAGAGAAATTGGCAAGAAGTTGAAATGTGTTTGTGCAGATAATGGTGGTAATATAGTGTTGGTCCTACGGACCCCACATCTCCACGGATTTGCTCATGGGTTCTGCCCAAAAGGTTTCATACCGATGGAGACTGTGTTCTGATATAAACCCATGATGTTCCCAATATTAGCCAATGTGAGACTTTGTTTGCACACTCAACAATCCTCCCCTAGAACAAAGTTCCATTGAGCATCCCCTCAAGCGAGATCATCTACCCGTCTTTATCTTTGAGTCTAGCCTAACCCGAGATATCCTCTCTCAAATCCCAAGCCCAACTCTCTCCACCAGGGTCCACCACTTTTCTTGATAGGCTAACCACGGGTCCATCCGCTCTGCTATATCGAGTCAGGGCCCAACTCAAGAACTCATCTATCCAAATCCAAGCCCAACTCTCTCCACCGGAGTCCACTACTTGTCCTGATAGGCTAACCGTAGATCCATACGCCTATCAATTGGGGCCCACCAATTTTTGATTGGCATTCTGAGGATTTCCTCCACATTGCTACGCCCGGGTCATGGCTTTGATACCACTGTTGGGTCCTATGGACTCCACATCTCCACATTGGTATAATATGATCCGCTTAGGGCCCAAGCCTGCACAGATTTGATCATGGGTTCCACCCAAAAAGCCTCATACCAATGGAGACTACTCCCTTATAAACCCATTATCTTCCCAATTTGAGCCAATGTGGGACTTTGTTTGCACACCCAACAATAGCAAACTTACCTTTGAGGTATCAATTCTAAAGTTATAAAGTCATAGGAAGAACGTGTGCCTAAAAAATAGTAGAAACATAACTGAACAATAAAATATAATGCAGAGGTAGCAATAAATTGTGTCGTCGTTGTATCACCTTCACTAGCAAGAGAAGACACATTTTATTGTACTCAAAATTTTGATATTTGAACAATATCATGATGTTTGAAACAAACAACATTTAATGATTCCTATTATGCTAAATGAGAATCAGGCTGAATTGCAAAACCTCTTTTATTTATGACATGTATCTTTTCAACTCGGATTAGAAACTGGACTTGGTCTTCGTGAATCTGACTGAGTTGCCAGAGTTGGATCAATTCTTTCTAGTACAAATAATGGTCCGGAAGCTGGACATGGAGATCGTCAAGAGGCCACATGGCAAATATATGTGCCAGAAAATATTCTTTTTTGAAGAGTTTGATTCCATTGTATGTGCATATAATACATCGCTACTTTAATTACATTAGCTGGTTGGTAAGAGTTTGATTACATTAGCTGGCTCAAGGAGACTCCATCTCTTGTGAGAGTATCAACATCAATATTTGTTGTTCTTGGAAAGTGATTCCAAGTACATTTGATTATGCTTTATATGTGCCATCTCTCCTGAATAAGTCTTGAAGCCTCCAGGGAGGTGTGGTTAATTGGTTGCACTAGTAGACTACATTGAGGCAGTTGTTCTCCACTTCCATGTTACCTTGGAATTTTGCAGCAACGAGCTTCATACCTTGGAGGAGTGCCTAGCTTCGCTTCTGCGGAGTTTGTATCTAGTATCGGGCCTGTAAAAGATAGTAAAGTAGTAGAGTCTGTATCCGGTCTTGGGCCTGTAAAAGATAGTAGAGTTGTACCTTTGTGGTTCCTGATTAGTCCACCTATACATGTTAGTCTTAGATTTCCCCTTGATGAGCCGTCAACGTTGAGCGTGAGGGCTTGTGTTGCGGTGGAGTTCATGTAGCCGCGACTGCTGGTGTTGTTGTTGTGGGAAGTCTAGCGATTTTTGCCCATGACGCTCTTAGATTTGTTTCTTCTTCTGGTTTGAACTCCTTTGTGGTAGACAACCAAGTGATCACTTTGCCTAGTATTTTTTCAACCACGACAGTGGCTGGGATTTCAGATGCTCGAAATACTCGCTTGTCCCTTACCTCCCACATGCACCAAGGGATAAAGGTTAAGTTGGCTCCCAACATAATTTTCCCAAGCCTGGATAGGGTGTATGTCCTCCAGAATTCGATTAGATTTGATAAGGTAGTGAAGGTAGTTGGTAGAAGTTGAAACATTTACTAGAAGAAGTCTCAGATATATTTAGCGTACATGCATTGGATATAGTCGATCGTTTCAATTTCAATGTTACAGAGCGAGCACAATGCTGAATCTAAGGTCATCCCTCTCCTTATGAGACTCTCCATGGTTAACAGTCTATTATGCAAGGCTGTCCACAAAAAGAATTTTGACTTTGGTGACGCTAAAACTTTCCACGCGCAGCTTGCAAGGTGTTGTTATTGTCGTCCACTCAATGTTTTGTAGGCAGATTTCATGGAGAACTACCTATTCGGATTGGGCTGCCATATGAGCTCATCTTCACAAGTGGTATCAATGTAGTACTCAAGCAACATGTTGTTTAGCAGAGCTAGCTCGGTTGCCTCCTCATCCTTCAATTTTCTTTTGAATCCCTCACTCCAGTCAAAGGAATCGTATGTTCTTCTTGTGATTACATCTTGAACCGTTTCTTCTAGAGAGTTGGATAGGTCATATAGCCTCAGAAAGATGCTTTTAAGGGTGCCTTTTAGGCCGAGGTCGTTCTAAAATTCTGTTCGATCCCCTTTTCCTGGTGTGTACCTGATTTTGGATCTGAAGGTCTGTCATAGCTTGTAGATGTGTTTCCATAAGGGGATGAACCTCCTATTGGGTGCCATCCAAGTAGCCAATCACTTTCTGGAATGGAGAGTTTGTTTGTAATTAATGTCACCCAAGAGGGTGGTGTATGGCTATTAATTTTCCAGAACCATTTTAGAAGTGGACTTGGTTGAACTGCTACAACTTCTTTATTCCGAGTCCACCGATTGCTTTTGGTGAGCATATAGGGTCCCGGTTCACCAGGTAGCATTTGAATTCACACCTTCTTTATTCTGAGTCCATTGCTGCAACTTCTTTACGTAGCAAAAAATATTGACATTTTGATCCAGTTGCTAACAAGTAGTTCTCGTCCTGGTGTCATTTGGGAGAAAGTTCTAAGGTATTCATGCCTAAAGTTTGCAGTCTCTGTGATGTATTGGCCTCTGACCCCGATGCAGATTCCTTTAATGTACACAGTTCTCAACTAAAGGCTCTATTGTCCCCGATGATTCTTTTCATATTTTGATTCATTTGGTGATCCGCAACCTTGCCCTTCTGTATCAGTTTCTGCACCTTGTTATCTGACATAGGATTGTAGAATGCCTGTATGTTTTTCAGGACACTGCTTGCTCTGTGTCGTAGTTTCTCATCAATTACATTTGTCCCATAATGATGCTTCCTCTAAGACTTTTGGGTGCAAGCAATGACCGATGAATCAGACCCATTGTCGAAGGCCCATCAATGTGTAGGACCTTGTTTATCTCCCTCATAAATTTGTAATTGCTTGTAAATGGACATATAAAGTGAAGATAGAAGTAGATGTTCTAGTTGAAAGTTGTATTCACGCCTTATGAGCAAAGTGTCTTCAATTTTTTTTTTAATGTTTCTTTTTTATTTATGTAGCATTGGAGTAGCCTCACTATACTTGCCGACCTGTTCTTGCATGAGGGCATTCAAACTCTTGAAGGCTCCAAAATAAGGAGCTTGAGGTAATTGTAACTCTCATATCACTTGAAGAGGAATCAAGTTTGTAACAGGAGTCATTCTTCTCCTGTAAAAGAACTGCTGATGTTATCTATTCAGTGGATCGGTTTTCCTTTGAATATCATTGAGAAGAGCAGTTTTGCTATTAACTGGCCGGTAAAGTCAAATTGCATAGTTAGATTTGGGTTAGTCCAAGTTGCATCGATTTATCTTCAAGCAGAGTTCAATTAAGTTTGATCCTGGGATGACTCGCTTGAGTTGCAAGTCAGCTTAGCAAGACGAGTGAAACGGGGCGCGACTTCCCTATACCAAAATGTGCGATATGCATGGAACACGGACATGCAACAAGGGCGGACGCGCACACTAATGCGCATGGACAACCAACCGACAAAGAGGCACAAGACCAACTATCAACCGATGACGAGGCGGATGACATGGCACATGTATGACGTGCCAGAAGTTCGTGAGAACCTTAGTTCTGGAAATGGAAGCCCAGAAGTGGTTCATTCGTTGGAGGAGAATGTCTATAGTGCTATGGCGGTTTTCCGAGGAAACCTTGAGGAGGTGAAGAACGATGTGAAGAACGAGATGGATGAACTTCGGACTAGACTTGCTTTGTTGGAGCGTGTTATAGCAAACGGAGGTGCAAACACGAATGGAGCAACAAACAAGATCAAAGTGCCGGAACCAAAACCTTTCAATGGGGTAAGAGATCCTAAAGTCATTGACAACTTTCTTTACCAAGTAGAAAAGTACTTCTTCAATGCTAATCTCAACGAGGCGCAAAAGGTTAGTACTGTTTCTATGTTCCTTGTTGAGGATGCACTTCTATGGTGGAGGAGAAGAGAAACGGATGTGGAATTAGGCACTTCTACCATAAATACATGGGAAAATTTCAAGAAAGAATTGAAGGCTCAATTCTTCCCTGAAGATGTGGAATATCAAGCTCGAAAGGAGTTGAGAGCTTTGAAACAAGAGGGCACAATTAGAGAGTACGTGCAAAAGTTTACTTCTCTAATGTTATGCATTTCTAATATGTCCGATCAGGACAAACTTTTCTTTCCTTGCTGGTTTAAAACCTTGGGCGGAGCAAGAACTAAGGAGGCGGAAGTCAAGACTTTGGCCTCAGCTTTGTCCACGGCGGAGAGGCTTACGGAGTATGAACGGAAGACCAAGGAGGTGGTTTCTAAAAACTCCTATAGCACGAAAGACCACAAGGATGAAGAAAAGAAAAAGAGGTTTGAAAAGAGACCTGAGAAGAAGGACTCAAGCTTCAAGTTTGAAGATAAGAAGAAAGGCGAGAAGGGTAAGTCCTATAGAAAAGTAAGATGTTTTGTTTGTGAAGGCGAACATTTTGCTAAGGATTGCCCAAAGGTGAAAGTGTTGAACTCTCTTTCTGGAGAAGGAGATTTAAAGCACAATGGGGAGAGCCATGATGAGTTCTATGGCATTGCTCAACTCGGTACGGACATGTAGTGAAAAGACTACCCAATCGGTAAGGCCTAAACGAAATCTACTTTTCTTAGACTTAATTTTGAATGGAAGTAAGACCAAGGCAATGGTAGACACCGGGGCAACCCACAACTTCATCTCCGAGGAGGAGGCAAATCGCCTTAAATTGAGGTTGGAAGCGGACAACAGTCGAATCAAGGCTGTGAATTCAGCGGCAAAGGCCGTAATTGGTGTTGCTAGAAATGTTGGTGTTACCTTGGACAAATGGGTGGGTACTCTTGATTTCACCATTGTTCCCATGGACGATTTTAGTGTTATTTTGGGGATGGATTTCTTGAACAATTGTAAGGCATTTGTAATGCCATATTTGGGAGTAGTAGGAATCCTTGATGAGGGTGGCCCTTGTACTCTTTCCGAATCACAAGTACATGATGTAAAGAGAAAGGATGCAATGTTAACGGCCCTGCAGCTTAAGCGTGGTCTTAAGCAAGGGGATCTTACCTATGTAGCAGCTCTTGTAGAGGACAATGAAGGAAACTCAACTCCAGCACCGAAAGAGGTCACCAAAGTCCTGGAGGAGTTCAAAGATGTCATGCCTAAGGAGTTGCCGCCCCACCTCCCCCCTAGAAGAGGTGTTGATCATACCATCGAGTTGGAACCGGGTACCAAACCCCAAGCAAAGGCCCCGTACCGCATGGCGCCTAAGGAGTTGGAGGAACTCAAGAAGCAATTGGGTGAACTACTAGAAGCTGGGTTCATTCAGCCCTCCAAAGCACCGTATGGAGCGCGGTGCTATTTCAAAGGAAGAAGGATGGTTCTATGCGACTTTGCATCGATTACGAGCACTAAACAAGGTAACCGTCAAGAACAAGTATCCTATTCCTTTGATTGCTGATCTCTTTGATCAATTGAAGCATGCAAGAGTATTTTCTAAGCTGGACTTGAGATCCGGATATTACCAAGTTCGGATCGCGGAAGGAGATGAGGCGAAGACCACTTGTGTAACCAGGTATGGGTCATACGAATTTCTTGTTATGCCTTTTGGCTTAACAAACGCCCCAACTACATTTTGTACTCTTATGAATCAAGTGTTTTCACCCTTCCTTGATAAATTTGTAGTCGTCTACTTAGATGACATTGTGGTGTATAGCCCAAATTTAGAAGATCATGTAAAACACCTAAAGCAAGTCTTCAAGGTGTTAAGGAGAATTCCCTCTATGTAAAGAGGGAAAATGTTCTTCGGGTTGGAAGAAGTGTCTTTCCTTGGACAATCTTTGGATTGGCGGCGGACGGATTTGGATGGATCAAAAGAAGGTTCAAGCTATTTCCGAGTGGACCGTGCCAACTAAGGTTGGGGACTTGAGGAGTTTCCTTGGCCTCGTGAACTACTACAGAAGATTCATCAGAGGATTTTCAGCAATAGCAGCACCTCTAACGGACCTCTTGAAGAAGAAACAACAATGGCATTGGACGGACAAATGCCAAGCTTCATTTGAGAAATTGAAGCAAGTTGTGGTGGAGGAACCCGTATTGAAGCTAGCAGACTTCAGCAAGCCATTCGAGGTAATTACGGATGCCTCTAACTTTGCTATTGGGGGTGTTCTTGAACAGGATGGGCACCCTATCGCATTCGAAAGTCGGAAGCTCAATGAAATCGAACAGCGATATACTGTTCAAGAGAGGGAAATGACAGCAATTGTACATTGCTTACGCACCTGGAGGCACTACCTATTGGGATCTAAGTTCGTGGTAAAGACGGACAACATTGCCTCAAGCTACTTCCTCACACAAAAGAAGTTAAGCCCGAAACAAGCACGTTGGCAAGACTTCCTAGCAGAATTCGACTTTGAAATGGAGTACAAATCTGGGAAGACCAACAATGTTGCTGATGCACTTAGCCATAAAAGCCGACTTCACGAGTGTTGCCGCTGTGACTCAGGTTAGTACCTCTATACTTGATCGAATCCGTGCGGGGCTACGGAGTGATGCCACAGCTTGTCGCTTGGAACAAGCCGTGATCATGGGCGAAACAAGACGCTTTTGGGTTAGCGACGGACTGCTATACACGAAAGGGAAGCGTCTATTTGTACCAAAATATGAGGGTTTGCGCAAGGAACTGCTACGCGAGTTCCATGATACCTTGTGGGCTGGCCATCCTGGCCAAAGGAGGACTATTGCACTCTTGTCTAGGCACTACTATTGGCCCGGACTTGATGCTGATGTTGAGGAGTACGTGCGCACCTGTTTGGTATGCCAACAAGACAAAGTTGAGAGACGAAGACCTGCTGGCTTGTTGGACCCTCTTCCCATTCCGAGGCGCCCATGGGAGTCCGTAAGCATGGACTTCATTTCTGGCCTAAGGCGAGCTGAAGGCTTGGGTTCCATTTTGGTGGTGGTGGATCGATTCTCCAAGTATGGGACTTTTATAGCCGTCTCAAACGATTGCACAGCCGAAGAAACAGCCAAGGCATTCCTATCACATGTGGTGAAGCTTTGGGGTGTGCCGGAGACGATTATAAGCGATAGAGATCCAAGATTTACGGGTAAGTTTTGGTCCGAACTTTTTAAGTTGCTTGGAACTACTCTTAACCTTTCCACCAGCTTTCATCCTCAAACGGATGGGCAAACGGAGCGGATAAATGCCTTGCTTGAGGAATACCTTAGGCATTTCGTCAATGCAAATCAGAAGAATTGGCCCGAGTTCCTTGATGTGGCCCAATTCTCATACAACATGCAGAAAAGTGAAGCCACAGGGGCATAGCCCTTTGAACTTGCAACTGGCCAACAACCGTTAGTACCAGCAAGCATTATTCCGGAAAAATCGAGTAAGTGTCCAGCAGCCCACCTTCTACTTAAGCGTTGGAAAGAAAGGACGGAACTAGCCCGATCATATTTGCAACATGCCAGCAAGCGCATGAAGAAATTTGCGGATTTGAAGCGGCGAGATGTTGAGTTCAAGGTGGGAGACCTTGTTCTCATAAAGATGAGGACGGAACAATTCAAGTTGTTGAGGACCAAGAACAAAGGTTTGATAAAAAGGTACGAAGGACCCTTTCCCATTATTCAGAAGATTGGGAAGCTAGCATACAAGGTGCAACTACCGAAGAGGATGCGTATTCACAACGTATTCCATGTAAGTAACATCAAACCTTACTTTTCCGACTCAGACCCACAAAGAATTGTAAAGCCCAGAGCACCCCTTGATGTATCCACTACTTTTACCAAGAAAGTAGATTATGTAATAACTCATAGAGAGGTACGTCAAAGAGGCAAGCCACGTTCCACAGAATTCTTAGTGAAGTGGAAGAGAGAACCAGAAAGCGAAGCAACTTGGCATGAAGCAGCAGAGCTTTGGCAATTCGAGAAAGAGGTCGAAGCATATCAGGGCGTATGCGACGAGGACGCCTGCCTTATGGCGGTGGGAGCATGAAACGGGGCGCGACTTCCCTATACCAAAATGTGCGATATGCATGGAACACGGACATGCAACAAGGGCGGATGCGCACACTAATGCGCATGGACAACCAACCGACAAAGAGGCACAAGACCAACTATCAACCGATGACGAGGCGGATGACATGGCACATGTATGATGTGGCACATGAGGTGGCTCGTGACTAGGCAAATGAGGTGGCATACATGAGTTGGTTATGGAGTTGGCAAGCACAAGGAGGAGTGCTTGCTTAGTTGGCAACAACTCATAGAGTTAGTGGGAATCTATGGGTTGGCATTAGTTGGCATTGGTTGGCAAGCACTTAGAGAAGTGCTTGATAGGTGTCACCAACCATGGGAGGTGTTGTAATCTATAAATAGTCATGTACAAAGGCTTGTAACTCATTCATTCATTCAATAGAAGAGTTCTTTCCTCCCAAATTCGGAGTCTCCCTTGTGTTTGAGTTTTGAGAGAGTTCTAGCACCAAGAACAAGAGTGTTCTTGTGCTAAACTTCTTCCAAGAGGCTGACTAGCATCCGCACGGGCTTGAGAGGCTAGGCACGCACGCCACTAAGGAGCAAGATTGTGCTTCGCATACTCTAGCGGCGTGACAACGAGGAACAAAGATATATGAAAACCATTTTATTCTAATGTATACACAATTCTGATGTATTATAAAATCTACAAAACAAGTTATGATATATATACAATAGTTGAGAACCCATTTCTGATCAAAATCCTTTGAAGAGTATTCCACAACTTTTATAAAATAAATTATATTATAATTTTACGTATATACCCATTATTCATTCTCAGGCTAATTAATACACTCGAGCAAAAATAGTTGGAAAATGTTATCCCTGTTATCTTTCATTCAAGTATGATGTGCTTGGCGAAGTTTTGTTTTCTTTTATAGCGATTTTGGATAGATTTATCTTTTTTTTTGCGATGGTTCTAAAATGAGATGGATCGATCCCGGCCAGGCACTACTGCAAGCCGCGCGCTTAGGCATGATTATAAAATTATTTAATAATCAGACAGTTTATACATTCATTTATTTCAAAAATATGTTTGAAAATGAGTTTTCTTATATGGTGATAAATTAATACTACACAGAAGGAGGTGATCAAGAGTATTGATTTCTCCCAACTCTTTCCTGATTTCTTCACCATGCATGGTAGCTCTTAGGTGGTGTTAATTTCCAACTCGGATCCTGTACCATATCCTCTTCAATTTTGTAAACTAATCATCTAACATTAACATGACATTATCCCATTCCCAGTGTACATGTGTTAATTTCCATGCATGGTAAGCATGTAAGAGTCGTTGCTTTAGTTCATCCTGTGACGAGACGGCTACTACTTGACAAATTAGTCACGATGAATAATGATCTCCCCGCGTCTTAACTAGCTCTCAGTTGTTTTATTGATCTGTCTGACAGAACACAGAACACTATTGTCTTGTATAATTCTTCGTTTTTTTTTTTTTTTTTGGATTTGTCTGACGGATATTAAAGAAACACTATTTCTGCATAATTCGGACAGAATCAAGAACCTCCTGCAGATAGGAAAAGTTAATTGAAAACAATTTCTGTATTCTATTGCTATGAATTGCTAAAGCTTGTTATTGTCATCTCGCTTTTCTACCAACTTCTATTAGCACCACTTAAATGTGCCTAAACCTTGTTTTCTTACTGCCTTAAAGAGATCTCTTGAGGGTAAGAAGGTACACATGATTGGAGGAAAAATTTACCCAGTGACAAGATTACAGGTGGGTCAAAAATGGACTTTTACCACTATCATAAGTTTCCATTTACTTGAGCTGACAATGAATTCAGGCGTTTCCATTTTCTTTTTTTCAGCTTGGACATTTGGGACTGATCACATGCTTAAGGGACCAAAATTATACCAATTTATTATTGATTTTTTAAAATCCTCTAGTTCAAAAAATTGTCATAAATCCAAATTAATTTGCCTCTAAAAGGGAGAACCGCTATTCTTCGTCTTCCCTGACAACAGATCTCTAGCCTCATTGATTTTGTTAGCAAGATAATGGCTTCCACCAATGTCAGGATGGTTTGCCTTAATCACTCTCCTATGAGCCTCTATAATCTTTTCCATCACAGCATGCTCCCTGAAAGAGATCCGAGAACAGATTAGTGGGTTACGGAAAAACAGAATGGGTGACAAACGGTAAACATAAAGATAAGATGTGCTACCTCACTCCCAAGATTAGAGCAGCTTCTCTTCTCGTCATTTGGCTTTGAAATCCGCCAGGGTAGAACCTACGCATGCTAGGAACAGTAGGCCTAGTCTTCAAAGCATGCCATGCTTGGATCAAGTATCTTCCACCCAAAGCTGCAGCAGCAACGGATATCCCTGCTACTAGAGGAGACGCCTGGAATTCAATACATGAACAATTACGTATTCAGTTTAAACTGGTCGTTACAGGGTTGTGGGTCTAACCAAGAAAAGATGCTTAGAATTTAGAAACAATAACCAGAAGCAGTAAATTGTAAATTGTAGGAAAATATACACATTTGACAACAGCAATGCATCAGTTTCAAGTATTCCAAGTCATGCAACCAATACAACATAACAACATTATAAAAAGCTGTATCTATAAATATTTAATCCCTTTCAGGAAAGTCATTCAAAGCAGTATCTAGTATTCGAACTGTAACACAACATGATCGCGTCACACCAAACCATGAGTGGAAAACAATGTTCAGATACATGTTAAAATCTTTTAACTAATGCAATAACCCGTATTTCATAGATATGGAGTATAAAAGCTTGCTCAGGTGATAAAGCATTAATGAAGAAACAGGAAAACAAGTCTCCCAGAGTAACCATGACTAGACAGACGAGGAAAAACAGAAGAAAAATGCAGTACTGTAGATCATTATTTTAAGCCTGGTTATGATAGACCTTTGCTGACCCCTGATTTATCTCTTATCATTGTCTCTTCACATCTCGTCTCAGATCCCTTATATGACCGGAAAATCTCAAAACCAGAATAACAAGCATGGCAAGAAAAATGGATACAAAATGATAGCTCGTACAAGTAACATACAGGGGAAGAAGAAAGAATACAAAGCCAACCCACATAACCAAGTGAGAAAGGTAAAATAGTACCAAGCACATTAGCCCTCTACTCTTTTTTTTTTTTCAATTATTCAAATCCCACTTTGCTCATTTTATTTCTTTAAAATGTCATAATAACTTAAACTGTAGGTATCTTACTAAAGTTACTTCCACAGATAAATTAAACCAAATCAAAGTCGGCAATAAAAAGTAGAGGCTGAAAAAGAGCTACTAACAAACAAAAACTTATCACCCAATGAAAATGATACTTTTTCACTATTGGATGCAGACACCACACAAGCAAGCACCCAAGAACTCTACACAAAAAGCTTAAACACCATTCATAAAGCTGGAACCCATCATGAGACCACTGAATGAAGAAGACGAAACATGCCATCAAATGCAAATTACAGATAATAAGAAACCACAACCACCCTGCCCACTTTTATCTCAAAAAAAAAAAAAAAAAAATCAAAACAAGACAAGATGAAGGGTCTTAAAACATCTTTATTAGCAACATTTTAGTCTGAGGCTGCAGGCAAAGATACCCCATGACACAATCTCTAAAAATTTGAGGAACAGCATAACACTTGCTCAATCCAAAAAGAAATAACAGCACAAAGTATTTGCTTTACTGTATGTTATGTGAACTTGAGCATAGCTAGTGGTCACATAGGAAGCTTGTAATGAGAGGTCTTGAGTTCAAGCCTTCTTAAAGGCATAGGAATTAGACTAAAATTAAATACCAACTTTCAAAAAAAAAAAGTATTTGCCTTACAATGTAGAAAGGAGTTTAGCTCTTACCATTGCGCAACTTTTTCAAATCACCTGAATAAACGCACTTGCCCGATCACTGCATAAGCAAGAAAAGTTGAGTCTAATAATTATGGAAAATAATCCATGATATAAAAAATATTAAAAAAATATAAAAAAGTAAAACTCCAACTAGAAGTTTGTGGATAAGGAGCTGCATTCACTCATATTACTGAAGGACGAAAACACCATTTCAATGAAACTCAGCATAAGAAAACCCCAACATTGCTGCCTATGGATAGAAAAGTATTACCATTTCCAACACTGCAGGTTTGTTGATACAGACAACAGAATAATAGACATGACAAATGTGTGATGAAAACACAAATGAAAAGATCCACTTTCACCACAAAAATAAAATACTGGCTTGCAGTGGAAACGAGGTGAAGAACAGTTGCTCCACTACGTCAATGTTTTCCTACATATTTGAATTTTATGCTAAAAAATATGAGTGGTCTGAGAGAGACTAGGGTTGCCATGAACAAAATGTCTGGAACAAGGTCATCACAAATGACAAACACAATGAAAGAGAGAAAACAAAACACTTGAGAACCATGTGCGCTCCAGCTTCCTTATCTATTCCTGCGCTGACCTTTTACTTTATTTTTCAGATTTTTAAAATACTTTTTAGGATAGAATTAATTATAGCCAAAAGCAAACAGAATACAAACTCAAACAGGGTGTCTTACAACAAGGGATTGAGGGAGATATCCCTTTAGCTAAAACATCTGCAACAGAGGTTGCACATCTCAAAATGAAAGACTAAATATAGAAAACGAGAAGCTAGGTCAAGGATTTCACTAAAAGTGGACTGGTGCTTCCAGGGCAGTAAGACCTCTTTAAAGAACCAACTACAAATTTACATCAGACAAATGACAGATGATAATTCTCCCAGAAAGCCACACCAAGCTACTGTTCTTAACTCCTGTTCTTCACCAACTATCTTATAAAATTATAATTTCTGTATACAGATGGGTGAAGAGTTTAGGAAATAGAAATCGAGATATAAATCAAGAGAGATAGCATAGAAAAGAAGAGACAGTAGCAAGAAGAGAGCCTCAAGGCAATCCCACGTTAGGGGAGTGTTCAACCCCAAATTCTAACTTGTTTCTGTTATCACTTGAGTGAAATTACAAATTAAAGGATAGAAGTAACCCCTCCATGAGAAGTTCATAAATCCCTCCCTCTACATCAGATTTTAAGCCAAAAGTGAAACATAACTTATCTACTACATTTTTCTTTTTATAGAGTGTTTTAGTTTGTAAATAGACAAAACAGTACAGATCAAGTAGTGGGACGTCTTACAACTATTGTTGAAGAGTTGCCCCCTTCGTTGTCAATTGATCAGCTTGCCATTGGCAGAACCATGAACAAGCATCCAAAAAACAGATAAAGTAAGGGTCCTTGCTCTCAACACAATTCTAACAAAGATCTGGAAGTTTTTAGAGTCTATCGAATAACTATTAAGCACTATTGTCTTCCCTCCCTCCCTCTCACTACAATCTCTGGTCAGTAGCAATACATAACAAAAGATACTAGCATCCACACAGATGTATTACCCAATCGGGCAACAAAAATAAGTAACATGATCCAATCTGGTATAGGAATCATGATCTCTTTAGTTTTCTTAATGAATAAAACGTCTAAAAGCATATTATTCACAAGAAAATCATCAAAAGAAAAAACTACATAATGCTTCCCACTTCAGAAAAAAAAAAGCAAACTTTTTATCATTCTATGGCCTATACCATGTTCTTCAATATTGATGCTAGATGGTTTTGAAACAAAGAATAAATTTAAAATACTACATAACGTAGGCACTTTGAGGTCTTCCAGTGTTCAATAGGAGGAGCAACTGTTCCCTATGGGATCCGATTGAGGAAAAGCTGCAGAGAAGACTCTCAACATGGAATGAAAAGCTTGGTTTCCAAAGGGTTCTCCAATCATGTCTAATGGGGATTTTCCTCTCCAATTTATGCATTGATTGAATTCGGTGGCTAAAAAGATGGAGCAAATTATGGAATCATGCGATACCAAAAGAAAACCGTAATCATGATAGCTTCGAAATAGTTATGCTACAATTTGTACAGAACACTGTTTATCAAGGCCCTGCAAATCTAACAACTTATACCACCATGTATAAATTATAAATTATTAGCGAAAAAAAAACTTTATTCATCATCAAGAAATTTCTCTATTGAAAAAAAAAATACAAAAGTCTAAATTTAATCACAAATACCTGGACGGCCAGAGGAATGTTTCTGAATGACGTCAGATCCGAAATTTCACGCAAATTTAAAATATGAACAGAACAATAAGGAAAATGAGAAACATCAATGTTTGACGTGTCGAAAAATCAAAAGCAGCGAAAAACAGATGAATATAGTAATAAAATTTTATCAGAACATCATAAAAGAAAAAAGAAATAACATTACAGAAAAACACAAAGGTAAGCGGATAAATAAACATAGAATACAAAAAAAAATCCAGAGAAAGCATTCAAGATATAAGAAATTAAATAAACACCCTCAATGCAGAGCCGTACAATATAAGAAATCAGGATGGTTCGCAGGCTCTTGTGGAAAGGACGGCAGGAAAACGGGGGGCAACGTTTACCGCTCGCAGATTAGAGTTCAGGCGAAGCGTCGATAGTTGAACGGTGAAGAAAACTAGGAAAAGACTCGCTGGGAGGGGATGCTGAACAACGTCCGGGGCCCCGAATAAAACCCAAAAGGCGGCGTGGTGTTACTTGCTCCGCAAGTCTAACTCGACAGGAGGAAAGGCAACTCGGTGACACAAAATATGAACCGGATCTGGGTCAGTGAGTGTTCGTACGACTCGGTCGAGTCGTCGACCGAGTCGTCTGCCATTAAAGAGTTCGAAGTTTTGGAAGTCAAAGTTTATGCTAAAGTTGGCTAAAAATTAGTTTATAAGTTGGCCTAGGGAGAAAGATAAAATAAAAATAAAACTGAATTTCTGCAATGGAAATCAGTAAGACTGCAACATTGTTTCATTATTCTAAGAGTAATGTTAGATGCACTTTACTGTACATGCACTTTGTGCACTTCCCCTTCATTGTAGAGTGGGGACTTTAAAATATTCCTAGCGTGAGTCCCACCACTATAGTGAGGGGAAAAGTGTCAGTAAAATTAATAAAGCGCCAGCTATACACCCACGTAAAAGGGGTAGCCCAAATACGTACCCCGTGGGTCCACATAGCATTACTATTCTAGAAAAACTTTGAAGATGCCACTTCATTACTTGATCTCTGAAGGACTGTGCGGTACACAAGCAAATGTAGACATATATTCAGGCTTGCAATAGTTAATACCTTTTTAAAGCACATTAGGTTGAATCAAATAAGACAAATAAGGTTCAATGGACTGAAGTGTTAGGTCCACATGGTCCAAGGGGTGGATTACTTTAGTTAAAGTTGAAACTCGAAGAGTGGTAAAAAGTTCAAGGCCAGCAGCTCCGTACCAATGAGATTGTCAAAGATTCAAATTACTTCTTTTGGATAGTTTGTTTACATGAGCAAAAACCTATCTGAGATTCATAATATGCGACGAAGAATGAAGCTTTAAGTGGCCTCAAGAGCTCATAAATCCTGTGGAAGCAAAGAGGACAGTTTAAATGGTTACAGTAGGGCGGTTAAAATACAGTTTTTTTTACGCTTTTGCATCGTCTAGAAGAACGGGAGACACTTCAATATGCATTTAAGTGCAAAATCTGATAAACATGTTTCTCCCACGCCTCATTAGCCTAATTTCGTAGCAGTATAGATCTTTACATGGTTACTAGACTCAAAGGCTTTACCAAGTTATGAATGCAACTATTAAAAACGAATAATAATATTGCATGAAGGGAAGACTTATCCTGGATGTTGCAATGCGGATCTCTTTTGGGAAGCTCAGCATAATGTCATCACTTTGGTTATCTGATTTTTGGACCTGACGATATTACCCTAATAGCTCTTACACACGAAGGAAAAAAACCAAGAAATTGTTGATTCGGAACAATTGACAAATATGAGCACATTAAACAAGGCAAACAAGATCACCTGGCTGAGACATCTCATTCTAATCCAGGAATCAGCTTTGCCGTATAAATGAAAAATTCACTATGAAACTGTTTCATCGGAAAGATTCACAAATATGAGCACATAAATGAAAGAGAGACAGGTCACTGGGCGGAGAAGTCCCATATACGTGACACTATACAGTTCGTATCCAAAAGGTTCGTCTTTTAAACCTGATGCTGAGGTTATCGGATAAGGGCCTTACTTTGCGCTACCCGGTCATTCGCATGTGTTCTGGTAAAAAAGCTGAACATTTTCTGATATATACCAAAGCTCGAGCAGCTTTCCTGATAAGCAATGTCCTTCTCACGCAATCACAAATAATTATCTGTAAAAGTAAGCAACAACAGCAGAAGATGCAAATTGATTAGGCTCTATGCAACTAACACCCAATACACGACAACTACGAAAAAACCTTGAGCATAACACAATTTTACTTGTAATGGTTTTTACACGATCCAGTAGTTCCCTCTTTGAATCTTATTATACATACAGTTTCACAACTAAAAATCACAACAACCAAAGTATCTGAACCACAGTCTTCAAAGTGCACCTGACAATGAAATAGTTCACAGATGGCTTGAGAAAAAAACTACCAGCATTGCTGAGAGGAAACATGCCAACAAGATGTTGTCGGCTCCCTTTAAGAAAGTCATCATAAAAAATTTGAATACATCCTAAAGAAAGATGAGAAAAAAGAAGAAAGAAATACACTCGTTTCAGTTTTATAAATGTTACTATTCTAGAAAATTTCTATATAAGTTAGCATGTTTCTACTTTTATTAGTTTGCTAGTTTTATACTAAGTCCCAATTAGAACAGTTTTAATCATGAATCCAATTGGTTAATATTTTCCTCCATTACTGTTCATTTTAAGAAATCAAAAGCGTTCATTCTTAATAGTTCTCATTTACATTGTTTTCTGAAATTATTTTCCCAGAAAGTGTTTTTAATTTAATTAGTTATAATTCAATTAGAATTAGAAAAGCTCATCCTAGGAGATTCCACCAATAATGATGTATCCTATTTTGGCAAACACAAGGTAGAATTGATGTCCATAAATAAGAAGACAAGTTGTAACTTTCATGACTTTACAATAAAAAACATTTGTCATTTGATTAATAGAGAATTAGCATTTTCTAGTTCTTTTGCTGAAAAATAATTTCTTAGAATGTCGTTACTACTAGTAGTTGCAAAACAATAACTGAAATCTCATGTTCTTCCATTGGAACTAGAAACAATTTCTCTAGATTTCCAAAAATAAAGTTTAGGTTACTCATATTCCAATTCTTTCTATCAACTTTATTTCTGTAATTTGACAGGTTACATTAACTCCTAACCTTTTTTTGAGGAGAGCTTGTTTCTTTTTATAAACCCAATGCTCCTATGACCCTAATGAGACTTGAACCCAAGACCTCCTATTACAACTCCCCTATGTGAACACTCACCTACTGCTCAACTTCACATCACATTACTCCTAACATAAAATTCCTATGAAAAAGCTCTCAATTAAATTTTACCAGACAGAACTGAAGGACAGGGATGTCTCTTAGGTACTCAAGTTTCCCCTATGTTTCATCTTGGAGCTGTAAAGCAGCCACAAACTGTTTATTTGCATGTGGCCCTCCCAACTTTGAAAATGAACAAATTTTGCAGTCCCAGCTTTTCCAATATAATGAAAACAAAATAGAGAAAAAGAAACACAAAAAACAAATATTAGAAAATTTAATAAGAGATAACGAAACTATAGACCTAAAAGCTAAACTACAAAAAGGGTGCACCAAAGCATAAACAATAAGAGATAACAAAGAGAAAGGACATTTAATAAGAGATAATAAACTTGGAAGTCATTAGACCTAAATCGATCTTACAGTTACAGGTTTGAAATAAAAATTACCTAATAGACTTAAATATCTCATAGCAAAACTCAAAAATTGAAACTAGAAGTGAGACGCAAATTTCAAGCACTTATGGTAAGTTGATATTCTTTTTGAAATAGTGTGTGCTTTATTAAAAAGTCAAATGGCATTAAACATAATGATGATAAGCGCATTCTCAAAAAAAAAAAAAAAAGAAAGGAGTGCATTCTCAAAATAATAATTGAAAGTTGATCTATTCCACACTAACACAACCGTGCATCTCCTTTGCTAAAAGTGTTATTAGACTATTAATGCATCAGCTTATTATCTCATCGGTAAACACTTCAATGAATTTAAAAGACTTAAAGAAAAATCCAGGTCAGGGGTTCTTATAACCATTACATTTTAATGTTGCAATTTTTTGCAGAGTCATGGTGATAATTTAGTCATCTTGATGACCAAGATGCAGAATGTTAAAACCAAAGTGTTGAAACTGTTTTGGATCAAATCCGTCCAATCCAAACTTGGGATATAAATCTAAGATCCCAAATTGTGATAATCAAGTAGCCATTCACACAATCACAAAACCAGTTTTAATTAAAAAAAAAACATTGAGATAGACTATCACTTTGTCCAAGAGAAGCCGAAGAATAGAGTCATTAACATGTGTTATATACCAAGGATCAGCTTGAAAATATCCTTACCATTACATTTTTATTTTTGTAACCAGCTTATATGGGACTATATGAGAGTAAAGTTATATTATAAAAAAAAGTGTAATTTTCTTAGATATTTCTTTTTGCCACAAAGGTCAATGAGCATTCCGGTAATATTTTAAAGTTTCTTTATTATAAACAACACTTAAAAAAGAAGCTCTATATTTTTTCACTAGCTTATATGGGGCCATATGAGAGCAAAGCTATATTACAAAAAAAGGTAATTTTCTTAGATAAATCTTTTTGCCATAAAGATCAATGGGCATTCCTGTAATATTTCAAAGTTTTCTTTATTATAAACAGCACTTAAGGAAGAAGCTCAACAAACTCTCCAACACTTTCTTTCTCCAAACTCGTGCCTTGATCCTCTATTTACACTCAATCTCTTCTCTTACTTGCCTTATCTGCCTTTCCTACTTGCACTCGACCACTACATACCACTACATCACAAGTGCAGTCTGCTTGGAGTGCATCTTATAGAGTAATCCAGTGTGCTGGGGTATTTCTGTCTACTTGCTTGTCCACTAAGGTCATGGCTATGACGTAACAATTCAAATTCTCATTACTATGACACTTAAGGGGGAGAAGCCCACTGTTCTCTCCAAAATTTTGTCTCCAAACTAGTGCCCCAACCCTCTCTCATCTCTTATTCTCCGTGTCCTCTTTCCTACTTGCACTCGACCACCAATTACTACATCACCTTCTTTCTTTCACTTCTCATCTTATCTCTACTTCCACACCATGACTTAAGACCCTCAGACTTTTTCTTGAAAATGGCAAAACTTTTTAAAAATAACTTTTATTATTTTATAAAGGCCCAAGGACTTTAACAACTTCTTTCACCAAAATATCTACATGAGCATAAAGCTGAATGCACCTAAAAGAGAATACACTCCCTGCCTTGGCATATAAATCTACAAAATCCACTATCATGCCATAGAATGAGACCAAGAAACTACAAAAAGGTGTGAAGAATTACATTAAGAATATGTAGATTGGTCCACGGAGCCAGGCCAGGATAGTGATAAAGCACAGGATGGTGATAGAGCACAGCGTAGTGATAGTGCACAGCATAGTGATAGAGCACAGCATAATGATAGAGCACAGCACAGTGATAGAGCACAGCATAGTGATAGAGCACAGCACAGTGATAGAGCACAGCCTAGTGATAGGACAGCATAGTGAGAGATCACAGCGTAGTGAGAGATCACAGCGTAGTGAGAGAAGCGTAGTGAGAGATCACAGCGTAGTGAGAGAAGCGTAGTGATAGAGCACCGCATAGCGATAGAGTACAGCATAGTGAGAAATCACATCATTGTGATAGAGCACAGCATAGTGATAGAGCACAGCATAGTGAGAAATCACAGCATTGTGATAGAGCACAGCATAGTGAGAAAATCGCGGCATAGAGAAGCATAGTGATAGAGCACAGCATGGTGATAGAGCACAGCATAGTGAGAGATCATGGCGTAGAGAAAAGCGTAGCGATAGAGCACAGCATTGTGATAGAGAACAGCATTGTGATAGAGCACAGCATAGTGATAGAGCACAGCATAGTGATAGAGCACAGCACAGTGAGAAATCACAGCATTCTGATAGAGCACAGCATAGTGAGAGATCACCGCGTAGAGAGAAGCATAGTGATAGAGCACAGCATAGTGAGAGATCACCACGTAGAGAGAAGCGTAGTGATAGAGCACAGCATAGTGAGAGATGATGGCGTAGAGAGAAGCGTAGTGATAGAGCACAGCATTGTGATAAGAGCACAGCATTGTGATAGAGCACAGCATTGTGATAGAGCACAGCATTGTGATAGAGCACAGCATTGTGATAGAGCACAGCATTGTGATAGAGCACAGCATTGTGATAGAGCACAGCATTGTGATAGAGCACAGCATTGTGATAGAGCACAGCATTGTGATAGAGCACAGCATTGTGATAGAGCACAGCATTGTGATAGAGCACAGCATTGTGATAGAGCACAGCATTGTGATAGAGCACAGCATTGTGATAGAGCACAGCATTGTGATAGAGCACAGCATTGTGATAGAGCACAGCATTGTGATAGAGCACAGCATTGTGACAGAGCACAGCATTGTGATAGAGCACAGCATTGTGACAGAGCACAGCATTGTGATAGAGCACAGCATTGTGATAGAGCACAGCATTGTGATAGAGCACAGCATTGTGATAGAGCACAGCATAGTGATAGAGCACAGCATAGTGATAGAGCACAGCATTGTGATAGAGCACAGCATTGTGATAGAGCACAGCATAGTGATAGAGCACAGCATAGCGATAGAGCATCGCATAGTAATAAAGCACAGCATAGTGATCAAGTACAGCATAGCTTAAAACACAGCACAGAGATTGAGCACAACTTTTAGAAGGTTATGGAAAGAATACCCACCACATTATATATAGTTTGGCCCGTGAAGGTAGAGCACAGTATAGTGCCACTTCCAAGCAGTTATCGCAACAAAATTATTGCAGCCTAAGCAATGGAAAAGAAAGACATGGTAGTTTCTCAATGAAAAAGAAAACAATAATAAAATTTTCTTATTAATGACACTATGCACTTGCAGCCATATAAAACGTTTTCCTGGTTCTAGGAGAAATGAATGACAAATTCTTTTCTAAGCTAGCTGATGAACAAGAATGGATGCTTAACTGTGGCCAAACTGGTGGATTCATGTTATATCTACCTCCCAAGAGATGCAATATAAAATTTCAAATTAATTTATTAGAACAGAGTTCTTTAATTAGAATCAAAATGGTTGCCTAACAACATTTCAGGGGAAAGAACCAATGAGCTGCCGGCATGCAGAGTAATCCCTCCTGTTAATAAAAGATGAAAGGACAGATTCACAAACACAAACAGAGAAGCTCTAATAAAAGCTCCCCGATGTGTGTGCCAGCATCTGACCAGAGCTAAGTATGACCAGAAAAGGCAACTCCTGGGTATTTTAGAAAAATACCAACTGCTAAGCTAAAAAAACCTAACTTCCAGTGGCTAAACTATAAATTTGCCTCAACACTAATGCTTTCCACAACTGACTCTCGAATCTGTTATGTGAAAGTCAAAAAAAAAAAAAAAAAAAAAAAAAAGAAAAGAAAAAAAAATCAAAAAGAGCCGCCGGGGCTGCTCATAAATACTAAGAAAACAGCAACAAGATTAACAGTAAGATGCACTCCTCAAACACAAAAGATGCCATCCAACACGCCCACAATTCTATTTGGAACTATAAATGCTCACCCTTTGCCAAGGAAAAATGAAGAATCCAAAGGCAAAACAGGATACTCTGCCTAGAGGTACTTATCCAAGTTCCAAAGAGAGGAGTCAGGAAATGCGTCACTATAGCATATAGTCGCAAAACAAAAAAGTACGGCCTTTACCTACGGGAGAATTAATAACTTTCAAGCATAAAAGTAGAAGCACGGGTACTCGGCTATATTCCAGTGAGAAAAAGTGAAAAAGTGAAATCCCTCACCTGTTGCAGTAGTCGTCCTCCGAGCACGTTTGATTTTCTCTATCTGCAGCTGCGAATCCATAAAAAGCTGCATCCGCTCACATTCCAACATCCTAGCAAACTCCATCCTCTGCTTCTCTAGTTCAATCATCTGAGCCTGCTTCGCCTCCTCAACCCTCTCATAAATCTCTCCAAACCTGACAATCGCTTGCGCGAGTTGCCGGAATCCGTCCCCTTCATCATCCACTTTTTGTGCACTCCTCGGACTCTCGGAGCTTGACCTCGAGGACCCTGAATCCGCATCATATCCTACCGAACCATTGTAATTGTAATTAAAGTTGTGATTATAATTGGCTTTGCTGTATTTGCTATAATTTCTCCGAAAAAAGGAGTCTTCCGCAGCAGGGGAGGGAGAGGGGCGCTTCTCCTTGGGCGGACGAACCACCAATGCATGAGGCAAAGCCTGAGGAGTCGTCTTATGGTAAGGGAGGGGAAGGGCAACAGGAGGCGAAGTCTTCTTAGCAGAGGGAGCGGAACCTATGAGAGAATCGAGGCGAGCGAAAAAGGGCCATTTACTCGTCGCGTTCCCGTTCGACGACATAATTCTGGCCTTCTCAACCTTGTATTTCTTCTTAAGCGTATCGATCCGGTTTTTGCATTGAACATCGGTGCGACGCGGTTTTTTACCGGTAGCATGACGCGCGTTGACGGCATCCGCGACTTCTTGCCAGTGTTTCTGGCGAAGATTTCCGCGGTTAAGCTCGACATATCGCTCTCCCCAAGCCTCGACGAGGGTCCGCGTCGCTTCCTCGCTCCAACAATCTTCCCTGAAGGGCAGATTCGATGGTCGCGGCGTCGTGATTGGCGCATCGGGCGTATCATTCATGTTTCGTCTCCGGCGATTAGGGTTAAAGAAACGGGCAGCCAACAAACCAAATCCAAAACAAATCTAGAGAAGGGACACAACAAGGACCAGATCTGCGAGAACGGAGAGAGAGATAGAGAGGGGGAGCGGAAAGAAGGAAATGAGAGGCAGCGATATTGTGTAGAATGGGAAGAAGAAGAAGAAGAAGAAGAAGAAGAAGAAGAAGAAGAAGAAGAAGAAGAAGAAGAAGGGGAGGAGGAGGAGGAGGAGGCAGTAGCCGGCTGGAGAGGCGCGTGAGAAGCATGTGGTGGGGGCACCCCCCCGATGTACCCGTCACCCGTACGGTGAGGTCGCCGGGAGCGCGCGTGCGCCGACGTTCGCGCGGGGGCTTGCGTCAGCGCGCACCAGTCTTCTCCTCGACGGCTTCGATCCGGCCAAACCGGCTCGGCTCGGGTAACGTTGCCCGCTTCTTCCATGCCGCGGTCCGACTCCTTTCCCCGGTTACCGATTTGATTCCGACTGCGGCGTGTCTCTAGGATATGGTGGGAGAGTACGACTCGTAAGTCGGTCATCGCATAGGACGATGACTGAAATACCACCGGTCCCGAGTCCCGGTACGCGGGAGACGGCGGGGGTATTTTGGGGAAACGCGGGGAGGCGAAGATGCCAGATGCCATGTCGATTCCTCGAGAGTTTCGCCGCCTGAAGTGGAGAGGTCCGGGAGGTGGGGGCGGAGGGATCGCCGTTGACGGAGACAGGTATTTGTTGGACGCGCGAGGAATAAAAGGAGGCTTCGTTGAACGGAAAAGGCGTCGTCGGCTCTACGTTTTTTTTGTTTTCTTTCTTCCACACCTCACCTCCCCCTTCTCTCTCTCTCTCTCTCTCTCTCTCTTTCCTTTCTTTATGTGTGTAGGAGTAGCTACGGAGAAACGGAGAAAAAGAGGAGGCGGACGCGCGGGGGCGAGACGGCGGACCCCACCGGCTCTATTATTTTCATCGATCGCTGCTTCGAACGTGCTTGCCGCGGACTCTTCGGGGGCACTACCCGATACCCACTATCTTTTCCGATTCTGAACACCGACTTTCCCCTTTTGTTACATCAACGTGGTCACACCGGAAGTTTAGATTATCGACTCGGTACTGGACCGGAATCGGAATTTTAGGTGTTCGTAATCCACTACTCCGTCCAAGTTTAGAAACTAATCAATTACCAGGTTTAGATACATAATCGTCTTTAATAGCGACTTAATAAAAAATACAAGCTGAGTTTTTCTAAGAAAAATACTATATGCACTTAAATTACTGTCCATGCATTTTGTATACTTCCCCTCTCCCTAGAACAAAGTGCATATAGCATTACTCTCTTTCTAAATATATATGATGTGCAAAATTTGATAGGGCAAGAATTATTGGTGTGGAAATTAACGTGGAACGAGGTGGAGATATGGGATGGGGAGTATAGAGTTGGGATATGAGATAAGATATATGGAGGGGCTAACAAGACTAGGATATAGCAAAGGTGGGGAGGGAGGATGAGGATGAAAGCACCGGATACTGATGCAAAGTAGGAATGCACGTTAAAGATTCAGAGTAGGGATGCAAGGTAGGAATGCAAGTTAAAGATTCGGGATGCAAGGTAGGGATGCAAGGTAGGGATGCAAGGTAGGGATGCACGTTAAAGATTCGGAGTAGGGATGCAAGGTAGGGACACAAGGTAGAGACACAAGGTAAAGACTCAAGGGGAGATATGGGGTAAGGACGCAAGGGGAGATATGGGTAAGGATGCAAGGGGGGAGATATGGGGTGAGGATGCAAGGCAAAGATGCATAGTGGGGACGGTGATGATGAATATGGGTAGGAACGTTAATGATGGGCCGTAAGGGGTGGATATTTAGGCAAGGACATTAGCAATGGGGTAGGATACATTGCAAGAAGGTCGGGGATAAAGGGGAGCAAGGATTGTGTAGGAAGTGGACAAAGCATCAACAGACCAGGAAGTGTAGAACAGATTGGAGATTGGGATAGAGCAGGACAAGGATGAGCATAGAAACAATTGGACAAAGGACAATGACGAATACAATAACAATTGGATCAAAACAAAAATAAAGACAAGATTGAGGCGGGTGAGCATAGAGATGAAGAATGAATTACTTGGTATAGAGATGGAGTTATAGAGACTATAGAGTTACTTATACTTTTCAGTACTAAAATAGTTACTCTACCACAAAGGTTATTTAAAGAATTGAGTAAGAGTTACACTTGTTTTTGTTATTTCATTAAATTGTCTATATAATAATAGAAAATTATTTGTTTGTAATGTGCCACAATTAAATGCCTCTTCTATGTAGATACAACAGTTAAGAAAATAATAAAAGATTACAAACCAATAATAACAATTACAATTAATATAAACTCAATTTATAGAAACTTGATCATGATGTGCATTGAAGTCCCATTCTTTGTGTATTATTTTGGCGCTTTGAGTGTGAATAAACTAATACTTGCAAATAGGGGAAGCTTGAATTCACTTGAAATTTCTTAATATTCATAACAAAGTATATTTATAATAACACTTATCAAGAATTTATTGTTAGTTACTCTAATCACTTTTCAACATCGATGTTATGAAGCTCTACCCTTTCAGTGACTTGAGAGAAAATGATTCAATTGGGTTAAAATGGTTCAACCAAGTTATTCCATTGATTGAAGTGTGTGGTGTCATGATGATGTTAGCTATGTAAAACATTTAATATGTGTGTGTATATGTATAATGTATGTATGAATCTATGTTATATATGTATATATGTGTGTGGTGAGGAAATTAGTACTCTTAACAAGATGGGAGGACTCGATTCAACTCCCAACCAAATGATTTTTAAAAGAGATTCTGAAAAACATTGAATGGTCTTATCCAAGAATTGTCAACTCGAACGGGTGCAAAGAGTTCCATTGATGGAGAAGAGGCGCTCGATTTGCAATTAATTTGACTCAAGTTCGAAAAGAAGCCAAAAAATTGACTTTGACTACTAATTTTGTTTCTATTTAGATTTTTTGAGCGTAGTTACAAGGCCATTTTGGTAAATTGGTAACTATGATAATTGTTATTAAATTTATGACTGGAGGGTAATTTGGGGAAAGGGCTCAAACTTGTAATTTAGTGTTAACTCTGGTAGCAGAAGAGGACATGCAAAAGGTCGTTTTGAAACAACTCGAGAGATAGTAGGGAGAAGAACTTAAATTTGGCATCCCTAAGCTACTTCTTCTGCATTTTATGCATATTGGCGATCAACTTTCTCTAGTTTAACGTCAAGTTCATCTTGTTCGTGGTGCTTCTCTTCTATACAGAGGTTTGCACTTTGACAAGGTGAGAGGATGAGGTTTTTTTCTTTGATTGTTAAAGTTTGTTTTGCATGTGGGGAGTGTGGTTACGAGTTTCGACGCCTTGAATTCGACATCGTGTTCGATTAGCTTATTCAAAAAAGAGAAATTGTTGCAATTTGTAACACTAATATTGTTGTGCAAAAAAGTTATTGGTCGGGAGTTCTTCCCCGTCAGAATTAGTGCCGCCGAGGGAAGCTTATTACCACTTTATTGGATTGAGAATTTTCTGGAGAGAACGAGTTGGGTACACAACTGTTTATGGTGTGAAACTAGGGGTCATATTCACTCTCGCATTCGTATGTATATAAACCATTTGATAGAAATCTAAAACAACCAAACAAACTTTATCTTCATCGAATTACTTTACCTAGTTGTATCCTCCTCTCGTGGTATCTAGAACAAACAGTCGATGGAAATTCAAATGTCCACCATCAACTATGGTGTGCCTACAATAAAAAAGATAAGAAATTATAGAGAGAAAAATAAACTACTGGAAATAAGTAATTATATAGGTAGTGGAGATCACTTGAATTCTCTATGAGTATTCTTGTGAAAATTCATTAAGGTAGATATGAAAAACTTTTCATCCGTGACCAGTTGGTGGTGCAAACATCTATTTTTTTTTCTAAATGCTTGAATTGTGGACAATCCGCATAAATTAAGGAAACTTAATTCTAAATATATATCAAGTAAAATAGTAGATATATTTATATAACACCTTTTCTTTTAGAGTTCCAACACTTACAAACTTTGGACAACATAAAAATCAAATTCAAATATATACATTGCATTGCACTCTATAATTTATATCTTATATACATTTGATATATTGAATTCATCGATACAAAATTTTCCAAACTCCAAACAAGTATTTGCACACTTCAGTCCTCAAAATCTTCAACGAAAACGAATTTTCTTTTCCAAAGAAAAATATTTGTTGGAATGGTTGTTTACTAATTTTGATCAAAATATCTTTTGGAAACAATAACTAAGAGAAGTAGTTTACTATCCTACACCAGTTGCAATGCTACAATACTCATAATTGGCTCCTTCTATTCCAATCATTCAATCTAACCTTCCCAAGGGCTAAGCTTTTGAGTTTCAATTTGTACATAGTAACATAGTTATTAAGTTATTTACATTTTTTATTAAATTTTACTTTTGTATGTTGATTGTTGTCATTTATAATAAATATTTAATAAAATTTATAAATACTTGATACATGTGTATATTTTTTACTATTATATTTATCTCTGTACAATTATTTAATTATGAAATATAATGTGTTTATTTTAATTATTTAATTATGAATTATAATGTATTTATTTTTGTATAACGATTGTTTTATTTATATAAAGATTTGACATCTTTATAAAATTTGATATTTGCAAGAAAAAAGTGAAATATTTGTTAATCTTAGAATAAGAGGTACTATCCTAATTATGAATTATGATATATGATCTATAAGACCATGAGTCAATAATTACAAAAAAAATGAAAAAATTAAAAATTATATCCAAACTTTTCAACTCTAATAAGTTTTATCATAAGTGATAAAAAAAACTTATTGGAAAGATAATAAGGTTATACATATGAAAAATAAATTTTTTTGTTAAATCTAAATGAATATATAAATTTACCATATTATCTTTTCTTAAACGGTAAATGGGTAAAACGGGTTCGGAAGAGCTATTTCCGTTTCCGTTCCATTTATTAAACGGTAGAACGGTAAACGGATAATATTATTTTATTCCTTGAAACGGTAGAACGATAATCGGACAGACGGTAGAGCGGTTAATCGGCTCCCGTTTACATCCCTAGCGGGAAGTGTATATTTTATAGGTGAAGCTATACAAGCAATATCACATTTTTTTGTAACTTCTTATCCCGAAGTAACTTTTATTGTTGTGTTACCGAGGTAACTTCTATAGTTGTGCAAGAGGATGGTAATATTGTCCCTTGAACTCCACTAACCAATAGCGATATTCCAGCTTAAGTCGATGACAAACATTCATCACCATATCTTTATATCTTTATCGAATTACTATACTAGGTTGTATCCTCCTCTCATGGTAACTAGGACAAATAGTCGATGGAAATTCAAATGTCTGCCATCAATTAAGGAGTGCCTAAATATAAAGAAACGTTAAGAGATTTGAGAGAGAAAACTAAAAAATTGGAAATAAAGAATTACATTGGAATCGAAGATTACTTGAATTCTCGATGACTATTCACTAAAACTCTTTGTCTTCAACCAATTGTTGGTACACAACATCCATTTTGTTTTCTAGATGTTTGAATTGCGGACGAAGCCCGCAAGCGCTGGAGTATACATTTCATAGGTAAAGCTGCTCACAGGATGTAAAGCAATATTACTTTTGTGGTAACTTAGGTAACTTTTATTATTGTGTTGTCAAGGTAACCTCTACTATTGTGCTGGATGAAGAAAATATTATCCTTTGAACTCTATCAGCCAATAGTGATATTCCCACTAATATCGATGACAAATACTCATCGTTGTAGGACGAAAACCCTGTTATTTTATTCAACCTCCTAAGTTAAGTAACCTACGAGTCAAACAATTTGATAAATATTTAAAACAATCTAACAAACTTTTGATGTTCATCGAATTATTTACATAGTCTATCCACCTCTTGCGGTACCTAGAACCAATAATCGATTGAAATTAAAGTGTCCACCATCAACAATGGTATGCCTACAATAAAATAACAAAAAGAAAATTGAATGAAAATACTAAACTACTTAAAATAAGGAATTAAATAAGAAGCAAAGATCACTTGAATTCTCTATGAGTGTTCTCGATAAAATTCATGAAGTTAATTATAAACAACTCTTCGTCCGCAACCAATTGGTGCTACATAACATCCATATTTTTCTAAATGTTTGAATGATCGCCAAGATAATTTCTACTGTTGTGTTGCCGAGGTAAATTCTATTGTTTGCTGTCGAGATAATTTCTATTGTTGTGCTATTGAGGTAAATTCGATTGTTTTGGTACCAGGGAAAATTTTACTGTTGTGTTGAAGGATGGAAAAATTTATTTCCGCTTGAGTCGATAACATGTATTCGTAGTTGGGGATGAAAATTTAACATATATATTAGTTTATTCTACCTCCTAAGTCGAGTAACTTTGACAGAATTAAAATAATCAAACAAAGTTTTAATCTTCATCGAATTACTTTACATGGTCGTTTCCTTCTCTCCCATTAACTAGAACAAATAGTCACTTGTAATTCAAGTGGTAATTCTTCCTCTCTCTCTCTCTCTGAAACTTCTACAAATTCGTGTTAACTTTACGACAACTTCTACTGTGTGCAGTGGAAACTCATTGGACGCAATGTCAATAAAGAAGAAGTTATAAAGTTATCTAATTCCATCGCCTAAATCGACAAACCTGTGACAAACAATTTTATAAAGTTTAAAACAATCTACAAAACTAAACTACAGAAAACAAAATAATCAAATTAATTTTCCTGGTTGAATCCTCTTGCGGCCGTAACAAGAACAAAAAGGCGATGATAATTCAGGTGGTCACCATAAACTATAGTGTGCCTACAATATAAACAAGATAGAAATTCAAGACAAATACTAAAGTAATGGAAACAATGAATTATAGAGGAAGAGGAAGAGAAAATACGTAAATTCTCTCTGATTTTTATGGAGAAATTTCATGAAAGTATTAATGAAGATACATCTTAGTCTGCAACAAGTGGTAATTCTTCCCACTCTCTGAAATTTCTACAAATTCAAGTTCATTTCTCAACAATTTCTACTGTGTTCAGCAGTAACTTCTACTGTGCTATCGAGGTAATGAAATTCTGTCATCTACAACTTCTACTGTCATCAACAATTGGATAACATCTAAAACAATCAACAAAACTAAACTACACAAACATCCCATGTAAATTCAAATGTCCACCGCCAACTATGATGTGCCAACAATAAAAAAACGATAAGAAATTTGGGTTAAAACTTAAAAGGTTTTGTGAGCTCTCAGTTTCGGACGGAGAATAACATCATTATAACTCAATGGAGGAAAACCAAAAGACTTAGAATATTATCCTCTAATGACGCTAATTAGTGCTAGTGAAGTAAGCACAATTTGTGAAAATCGTATAGTTACTCCGAGCTTTCAATAATGAAAGATTCAATTGCCTTAAAATAAATTATGAAAATTATTATCATCATCATATAAGACAACTTACCAATATAGCTAACATTTGAGATTTGTATTTGTAGACTTCTTTATGACAGTTGAAATTCTAAATAGATCCCAATCATTAATTGTTAAATCAATTGGTTTTATGAAAGTTTGAATTGTTGAAGAAGCGCTTAAGCACAGGAAGTGTATATTTTAGAAGTGAAACAACATGCAAGATTTATATAATATAGACTACAATGGATATAGAGAAATGATACAAATAAAATCACATTCGCGGCAACTTCTATTGCGAGGTCACTTTTACTATTGTGTTGGGGATTAAAATATTGTCCTTCAAACTCCATCAACAAATAGTGATATTCTTGCTTTAGTCGATGACAAACACTCATCGTCGTGAAACAAAAACCAAATTACGTGTTATTTCAATCCACCTCCTAAGTCGAGTAACCAGTTGGACAAACAATTTGATAGAGTTACTCCGAGCTCGTATCCTCCTCTCGCAATAACTTGAACAAATATTTTATGGAAATTCAAATGTCCACCATCAACTATGTGTGCCTTTAATAAAAAACGATAAAAATTTTGAGTGAAAAACTAAATAAGGTTTATTGGGCACTGAAATTAGGTGCTAATGACGTGATTAATGCAATTGAAAGAAGCACAATTTGTGCAAATCGTAGAGTTACTCCGAGCTTTCAATGATGAATGGTCTGAGCATGAGCGAGAGTGAGAGAGAGAGAGAGAGAGAGAGAGAGAGAGAGAGAGAGAGAGAGAGAGAGAGAGAGAGAGAGAGAGAGAGAGAGAGAGAGAGAGAGAGAGAGAGAGAGAGAGAGAGAGAGAGAGAGAGAGAGAGAGAGAGAGAGAGCGAGAGAGAGAGAGAGAGAGAGAGAGAGAGAGAGAGAGAGAGAGAGAGAGAGAGATAAAGAGAGCGAGAGAGAGAAATCGGATTTTATGATTATAAAATTAAAAATCCCTAGATCAAAGTGCCACTATCGTTATGACGTGTACAGTTCAGATTGAATACCATAAAAACCCTAGTCCAAATCCCTATATTTTGGCTCCTAAAAATTTTCCATATACTTCTACTCTCCCGCTCTCCCAAATTCCTAAGGCATCGGTGGAGTACTACAATGGATGACTTACCTACAGGAGTTCACCATGTGAATGATCCCTCGCCTCCCTTGGGGCTGCTGCCACCGTAGCAGCCGTTGTTTCAGCAGTCTCCCCATTGCCCTCCTTTCAGCACCAGCGTGCCTCACTTCCATCGTTTTCTTCCACATTGTATCAACACCCTCTTCCCTCGTTTCAAGGGAATCCCTCAAGAGTCGTCCATCCTCGACTGAAAAATATAAGGATCGCATCAAGCTGTTCTTCGTTGGTATGATGTTTTCTAGGGGTAGTTATAAGGGAAGTTGCATGGTATAGAAGATATTCGTATTTTTTTCTCTCGTTGGTATGATCTGTCTTGATTGATATAGTTTCTGGAAGGTGTTTTTTTAGCATAGTTTTCTTAATGTTATAATCATCGATGTATCAGACAACTTATCAAAATAGCTAACATGTGAGGTCTCTACTTGTCTTTATTCTTTATGACAGTTGAAATTCTAAACAGGTCCTTAGGACAAATGGATTAATAAATTGTTTGATGAAAATTTGAATTGTAGATGAAGCGCGTAAGCGCAGGAAGCGTATATTTTACAAACGAAATCGTGAGTAAGATATATATATACACACACACACACACACTCTCTCTCTCTCTCTCACACACACACACACACACATACATACGATGGATTTAGAGAAATGATACAAACAATATCACATTTGTGGTAACTTCCCTTTCCGAGATAAAATGTATTAATGTTCAATCAATGTAACTTTTATTATTGTGTTGTCGAGGGAGCATATACTGTTTTGCTATCAAGGTAACTTTTAGTGTTGTGTTTGAGGATTAAAATTGTCCTCCAAACTCACTCAGCAAAAAGTGATATTGCCGCTTAAGTTGATGACAAATATTCGCGTTGTAGGATAAAAAATGAAATACGTGCTATTTCATTCCACCTCATAAGTGGACTAACCTGCGGGACAAAGAATGTGATAGAGATCTAATACAATGGAACAAAATTTTTGTCTTCATCAAAATTACTTTACCGAGTCGTATCCTCCTCTCACGGTAACAAGCATAAACAGTCGATGGAAATTCAAATGTCCACCATCAACTATGGTGTGCTTACAACAAAAAACACAGGATAAGAGATTACATTCTATTACTACCTTTCAACCTTTAACCACTCCCAGGATAATTTGCATTAGTTCCTTTGAGAAGTCGGATTGTGTTGCAGAGAGGTTTGGTTCCTTAATATGTATTTTCCCCACATTTTCACCAATTCTCATACCTTGGAGGGCTCGATCAAATCTACATCTGGCTTTAGAAGAGACTCATGCACATCATGAATTTCTTAAGAGCAAAGCGCCAAGATCAACGTACGCATTTCTTCTGAGTGCGGTGCATTCTGAGATTGAATAGGCATTTCTTCTGTGAGCAATGTTTTATCCTTCTTGCCAATCCTGGAGGCTTTAGAAGCATTAGGAGTCTCTCCTTTCGACTAGTAGCCTTTGCAGGACCAATAAAGACTTCTTTTGACCCCATATCTGCTTCAATAGTTCGAAACCTATCTTCTCTCCGGCTTTTCTGAATTCCGGGTCCTCGCCTCTTTTTGCCCGCTTTTTGGCCAGCCAACTTTTATTGTTGCGTTGGAGGATTAAAATATTGCCCTTCGAACTCTAGCAGCAAATAATGATATTCTCGGTTAAGTCGATGACAAAAATCGACATAGGTGTTATTTTATTTCACCTCCTAAGTCAAGTAACCCGTGGGACAAATAATTTCATTGAGATGTACAACAATCAAACAAACTCTTGATCTTAATAAAAAATGATAAGAAATTCAACTTGACGGAAATTCAAGTTGATGGAAATTCAAGTGTCTACCATCAACTAGAAAAACAGTTCAAGTGTCTACCATCAAGTGTCTACCTCCTCTCACCATAACTAGAAAAACAGTTAATGGAAATTTAAGAGTCTACCATCAACTATGGTGTGCCTATAATAAAAAACGATAACAAATTTTTGTGAAAAACTAAAAAATAGTTTTCTTGGCACTCAAATTTGATACTGATGATGATATTTTACTAATATTACCCTGTTGAAATAGCAAAAACTCGGAAAAAAATAACATCATTATAACTCGATGGAGAAAACCAAAAGACCTTGAACATTATTCTTTAAAGACATGATTATTGTTATTGAAGAAAGCACAATTTGTGCAAATGGTAGACTTACTCCGAGCTTTCAATGATGAATGGTTTAATCACTTTGTAATAAATTCTAAAACATTGAATGTAAAAACACATAAAAGAACGAAAACATTGAATGTAAAAACAGATAAAAGAACGAAAACATTGAATGTAAAATCACATTCAGATATAAAAATGTAAAAACACAAACAATATTCAATGGATAATCAAAATATATAGTAAAATCAAATAATTAAAAGAAAAAAAATCTTACAAATTGTATCCTAAAGAATCTCCGACCCGCCAGTGAAAGCTATTACAATATTTGTCCCGATTTTGTATAACTTGATTTGATCATCATCATAAACATCTTTTGTGCATTGTTTTCTTAACCTCTTCACAGTCATTTATTGCAAAGATCCCAAGAGATTCTGCTATCAATGGAAATGATAAACTATCCTGTAAGAAGAAACATTCTTTGTATATAAGAATATAATACATAATTACCAAAATCAATTTGTAATAATTATCTCAATGGTATGCAAGTTATTGTTGTTTCTCAATAAAATATACACTTCAAACTCTTACATGCTTCATCTGTAATTCAAACTTTAACAAGACAAAATAGATGTTTTGTAAATCCAAAAGGTTGTGGACGAAGAGTTGTTCATGACTATTTTGAAAATCCAAATTAGGTATTGGTGATGATATTTACTGACATTACTTTGTTGAGATAACAACAATTTAGAAGGAGAAAACCAAAAGACACGGAATATTATTCTTAAATGACACAATTAATGCTATTGAAGAAAGCACAATTTGTATAAATAATAGAGTTACTCCAAGCTTTCAATGATGAATAGTTCGATCGCCTTGTCATAAATCTTGAAAACTATAATCGTCGACGTATTAGACAATTTGCCAAAATAGCTAACATGTGATATTTCTATTTGTATTCTTTATCACAATTGAAATTCTAAATATGTCCCCACCATGAATTGTTAAATCAATTGTTTTTACTTCTTAATTATATAGTCTCACAAGTCGAATATTATTATTTTTTATATTATTATTTTCTCTTTTTAATGCATTCTTTTTTCTTTTATAGTTTTTCATCAAGAGTTACTAAATCTATATTTTGTGCTTAATTCGTAAATAGTCAAGGAGATTTATACCTGACATAGACTGAGATCACCGATGAGCTAGAAGACCATTACTCTCCATTCTACCAGTTGGTGGTACAAAACATCTATTTTTTATGAAAGTTTGAATTGTAGACGAAGCGCGTAAGCGTAGGAAGTGTACATTTTATAAATGGAACCGCACAGAAGATATTTATTCATTTTGTCTACGATGGATTTAGAGAAATGAAACAAACAATATCACACTTCGTGGTAACTTCCATTGCTGATGTGAATTCTAATTATATGCTATCAAAATAACTTTCAGTGTTGTGTTGGAGGATTAAAATATTAATCTTCAAACCTAATTAGCAAATAGATATATTCCCACTTTAGTCGATGACAAACACTCATCGTTGTGAGACAAAAACCAAAATACGCATTATTTTATTCCACCTCTTTAGAAAATAATATGCGGGGCAAACAATTTGATATAGATCCAAAATAATCGAACAAACTTCTAATCTTCATCAAATTACGTTACTTGGTCGTATCCTCCTCTAGCGGTAACTTGAAGAGATAGGTTATGGAAATTCAAGTGTAGAATTTGCATAATCTTTACTATTACAGATCTTGTCGTTGGAAAAAGTGCTTTTCTAAATCTTCTTCCAAATATGGTATTCTTTCTTCAGCCGGTGGTGGCACTTGAGGCTGTCACACTTAAGTTGAATCATCATGCCAACTGACTTTATAATCTATGCCTATAGACCTGCGACAAGAGTAAAGATGAAAAAAAAATCTAAAACTAAACTAAGCAATGTAAATAATTTTTTTTTTTTTTGAATGTTTGAATTTCTTTCTAAAATAAATTGTAAAAAATGAAAACATAGAATGTAAAAAGATATTCTGATAAAAAAACTATAAAAACAAGTAAACAATATTTAATGGATTATCCAAATATTCCGTAAAATCATATAATTAACCAAACAAATTACAAATTGTATCATGAAAAGGCTTCGACCAACCAATCAAAGCTATTACAATATTTGTGCTGAGTTTTTCTAACTTTATATGATCATCATTATAAACATTCTTTTACATTTGTTTTTACCCTGTCACAATCGTTTATTGTAACATCCCTAGAGATTCTGCTATCAATGCCAATGACGAATCCGCCCTGAAAAAGGAAACAGTATTTGAGTACAAGAATATTTTATGTAATTTCTTAATCCAATGTGTAATAAAAACTTAAAAGGAATGCAAGGTACTGTGGTTTCACTCTAAAAAATACACTTCATACACTTATATGTTTCATCCACAATTAAAACTTTTACAAAATAAAATAGATGTTTGTTAAATTGTACGGGTTGTGGACGAAGACTTCTTCATGATTATTTTGTAAATCCAAATTAGGTACAGGTGATGATATTTACTCACATTACCCTATTGAGAAAGCAACAATTCGGAAGGAGAATAACATCATTATAACTCAAGGAGAAACCAAAAGACCCAGAATATTAGTCTCTAATGCGTGATTTATGTTATTAATGGATGAACAATTTATAAAAATGGTAAAGTAACTCAGAGCTATCAATGATGAATGGTTCGATCGCCTTGTAATAAATTTTGAAAGCTATGATCATCAACGTATTAGACAACTTACCAAAATAACGACATGTGTGGTTCCTATTTGTAGACATCTTTATGACAGTTGAAATTCTAAACAGGTCCTCATGTTGAATTGTTAAATCAATTGTTTCTACTTTTTTATTATAGTCTCACAAGATGAATATTTTTTTTTCTTTATATTATCTTAAATCTCTTTTCAATTCTTTCTTTTTTCTTTTGAAGTTTTTTCATCATGAGCTACTAAATCTATATTTTTAGCTTAATTTGTAAATAGTTAGGGAGTGTTATACCTGACTTAGACTTGATTCTCCTACAAGGTAGAAGACCATTACTTTCTATTTACTCATTGGTGGTACAAAACTTCTATTTTATTTTATAAAAGTTTGAATTGTAGATGAAGGGCGAAAAAGCAACAAGTGTATATAGTCTACTCGTTCATAGTAACTTCCATTGCCGATGTAAATTCTATTGATATGCTATCAAAATAAATTTTGTATTGTGTTATTGAGGGAGCTTCTACTGTTTTGCTATCAATGGAACTTTTAGTGTTGTGTAGGAGGACTAAAATATTGTTATTCGAACTCAATCGAAAAACAATGATATTCCCGCTTAAGTGGAGAACAAACACCCATCACCATGGGACAAAAATCAAAATTTGCTTTATTTTATTCCACCACTTTAGTCGAATAACATGCAGGACAAACAATTTGATATATATATATATATTAAACAACCGAGCAAACTTTTAGTCTTCATCAAATTAATTTACCTGGTCGAATCCTTGTCTCACGGAACTTCAACAAACAGGTTATGAAAATTCAATTGTTGAATTTGCATTACCTTTACTATTATAGATCTTGTCGTTGGAAAAAAACGTTTTCCAAAATCCATCAGCCAAAAATGGTATTCTATCTTCAACCGGTGGGCGGCATTGGAGGTTATCACACTGAAGTTGAATCACCGTGCTAACTGACTCCATAACCTATGCCTACAAAACATGCGACAAGAGTAAAGATAAAAAATCTAAAACTAAACTAAGCGATGTAAACAAAATTCTTTTTTGAAAGTTCTAATTTCTTTCTAAGATACACGTTAAAATATGAAAACAATGAATGCAAAAACACATTCTGATAACATAAACATCCAAATATTCTGTTAAATCATAAAATTAACAAAAAAACAAAACTTTTAAATTGTATCCTGAAAAATAACCTACCAACCAGTGAAATCTATTACAATATTTGTCCCGAGTTTTTCTAACTTGATTTGATCATCATCATCATAAACATCCTTTGTGAATTATTTTCTTGACCCTTTCACAATCATTTATTGTAACATCCTGAGAGATTCTGCTATCAATGTCTATGACGAACCACCTTTAAAAAGGAAACAATCTTTGTGTTCAAAAATATAATATGTAATTCCTAAAATCTAATGTGTAATTGTGGTTTCAATATAAAATGTATATTCCAATACTTACGTGCTTCATCCGCAATTCAAACTTTCACAAAACAAAATAGAATTTTGTAAATTCAACTGGTTGTGGATGAAGAAATGTTCATGACTATTTTGTAAATCCAAATTTGATATTGGTGATGATATTTTCTTTTGTGGTTTTTCATCTTGAGCCACTAAATCTGTATTTTTTTCTTAATTCATAAACAGTTTGGGAAACCTGACTTAGACTGGGTTCTCCTACAAGCTAGAAGACCATTACTTTCCATGCTACCTGTTGGTGGTACAAAACTTCTATTTTGTTTTATGAAAGTGTTAATTGTAGACGAATCACGTAAACACAGGAAGTGTATATTATACAAGGGAAGTCGGGCGCAAGATATACATTTATATAGTCTACGATGGATTTAGATAAATGAAACAAATAATATAACATTCATGGTAACTTTCATTGCCGCTATAAATTCTATTGATGTGCTATCAAAATAATTTTGTTATTGTGTTATCAAGGGAGCTTCTACTGTTTTACTCTCAACTCAATCGGCCAACAATGATATTCTCGCTTAAGTCGAAGACAAACACTCATCGTCGTGGGACAAAAACCAAATTTTGTATTATTTTATTCCACCTCTTAAGTCGAATAACATGAGGGACAAACAATTTGATATAGATCTTAAACAATCGAACAAACTTTTAATCTTTATCAAACTATTTTACCTAGTCATGTCCTCGTCTCGCGGTAATTTCAACAAACAGGTTATGAAAATTCAAGTGTTGAATTTGCATTATCTTTACTGCTACAAATCTTGTCATTGGAAAAGTACTTTTCAAAATCCATCAGCCAAAAATGATATTCTTTCTTCAACCGATGGCCGGAATTTGAGGCTATCACACTAAAGTTGAATCGTCATGCCAACTGACTCCATAACCTATGCCTACAAACCTATGACAAGAGTAAAGATGAAAAAAATCGAGAGTTCAAATTTTTTTCTAAGATACGCTGTAAAAAATGAAAACATTGAATGTAAAAACACAATCTGATAAAAAATGTAAAAACACGTAAACAAATTTTTTTCTATGATACGTTGTAAAAAATGGAAACATTGAATGTAAAAACACAATCTGATAAAAAAATGTAAAAACACGTAAACAATATTTAATGGACTATCCAAATATTTTGTAAAATCAAAAATATAACAAAAAACAAAACGTACAAATTGTATCTTGAAAAGTCTCCTACCAATTAATGAAATTGATTACAATATTTATCCAGAGTTTTTCTAACTTGATTTGATCATCATTATAAACATCCTTTGTGCATTTTTTCTTGACCCCAGAATGATTTATTGTAAAATCCCGACAGATTCTGCTATCAATGTCAATGACATATCGCTCTGAAAAATGAAACTATCATTGTGTACAAGAATATAATATGTAATTCATAAAATCTAATGTGTAATAATTACCTCAAAAGGTATGCAAGTTATTGTGGTTTCACTATAAAATATACACTTCCAACGCTTGTGTGCTTCATCCGCAATTCAAACTTTTACAAAACAAAATAGATATTTTGTAAATCCAACTTATTGTGGACGAGGAGTTGTTTATTACTATTTTATAAATCCAAATTAGGTATTGGTGATGATATTTACTCACATACCCTGTTGAGATTAGAACAATTTAGAAAGAGAATAACATCATTATAACTCGATAGAGGGAACCAAAAGACCCAGAATATTATTCTCTAATGACGTGATTAATGGTATTGAAGGTTGTATACTTTGTGCAAATGGTAGAGTTACTCCGAGCTTTTAATGATGAAAATAGTCTAATCGCGTTGTAATAAATCTTAAAAGCTATAATCATCGTGTATTAAACAACTTGCCAAAATTGCTAACTTGTGAGTTTCTACTTGTATACTTCTTTATAACAGTTGAAATTCAAATTAGGTCATCATCATGAATTGTTATATCAATTTTTTTTACTTCTTAATTATATAGTCTCACAAACTGAACATTATCTTTTCATTAATATTATCTTCAATCTCTTTTTAATTCTTTGTTTTTTTTCTTTTGTGGTTTTTCATCATGAGCCACTAAATCTATATTTTGTGTTTAATTCGTAAATAGTCAGGGAGTTATACCTGACTTAGAGTGAGTTCTCCTACGAACTAGAAGAGCATTACTCCTCATGCTACTCATTGGTGGCACAAAACATCAATTTTATTTTCTAAAAGTTTGAATTGTGGACTAAGCGCGTAAGTGTAGGAAGTGCATATTTTACAGCGAAACTAGGCGCAAGATATACATTTATATAGTCTACGATGGATTTAGATAAATGAAATAAACAATATCACATTCGTGAAACTTCCACTGCCGATGTAAATTCTATTAATGTACTAATATAAAAACTTTTACTATTGTGTTGTTGAATGAACTTCTACTTTTTTGCTATCAAGGTAATTTTTAGTGTTGTGTTGGAGATTAAAATATTTTCCTTCGAACTCAATCACCAAATACTGATATTCCCGCTTAAGTTGATGACAAACCTTCATCATCGTGGGACACAAACCGAAATAAGGGTTATTTTATTCCACCCCCTAAGGCAAGTTTCTTGTCGGACAAATAATTTAATAGAGATAAAAAACAATTAAAAAAACATTTGATCTTCATCAAATTACTTTACCAGGTTGTATCCTCCTCTCGTAGTAACTAGAAAAAATAATCGATGGAAATTCAAGTGTCCACCATTAACTATAGTGTGCTTACAATAAAAAATGATAATAAATTTGAGTGACTAAATTATTGGAAATAAGAAATTATATAGGAAGTGAAAATTATTTGAATTCTCAATGGATATTGTTGATAAAATTCATAAAGGTAGTCATGAACAACTTTTCGTCCATAACCAAATGGTGTTACAAACCATTTATTTTATTTTATGAAAGTTTGAATTAGGGATGAAGCACATAAGCGTAGGAAGTGCATATCTTATAGAGAAACCATAAATGACAAAAATTTTGGTAACTAAAATATATTTGATAAATTTAAGAATGAATTCAGAAATTCTATTGATATATAATAGTATTGTATTATTTTCTATTCTAAATTTTAAAATTATCTATGAACTAAGATAGCATCAAGTTTTAAGTGGCACTATCTCAATTCGATTAATCAATATAAGGGATTGGCAATAAAACTAGTAGTGGAAGTGATTCACACTTTTGTAACTTCAGTAGTTGAAGTTTAAATTCTCTTAGATTATCCTGCTATTTTCTTTAAAAAAAAAATTGTTATCCTACTTTTCCTAATAAATCATGAAATCTACTTATCAAGGATTAATTATTAGATAATATACATTCCTTTTTAACATTGATTTTTCTTTTCACTAATCAGTCCAATCATGTTATTGATTTTTAAATGGGAAGATATTCTTAAATTTTAATGCACATCGGAAGTAAATGTAGAATCTAAAACCAAAAGGTTATGTTTCAAACTTAGGCTATTGGACCTTAGATAAAGACACCCTAGTCCGTACTCTGCATGTCCGAGACCATGGACTTGCAAGGAAATAAAAGATTTAAGTAATCAACGGAAAACTGCTTTGTGCTTCTCTCTCCCTCCTTCCAGAAGGAAGACACGCGCCTCGTCCCTCGCGCCTTTGTTTTATTCTTCCTCCCGGAACGGGCGTGTGGTGATGGTGACGACGGGATCATCGAATTGCAAGGAATGGGCCGCATGACGACGACGACGACGATAAGCTTCAACGATGTGATAATATCTTCACGAAATTCGATGAAAGATAGCCTTTTTTGGCCTTGAATCTCCCATTTAAATGGCCTCCCCGCCATTAGTCCACGCTCCTTGTTATAATTTCCGGACTCTCAAGTTCGGAAATGGCAAATATTCACCTGATTTTTCAACTTTCTGTACTTCTGGTATTTCTTCTCTCTTTACGCATTTGCTTTTAACTTGTTTCCTCAGCTATCTGATACACTTGCGTAAATTCGTGGAATGCGTTTGGGTTACTTTTACGAAAATGAAATAGCAAAATAGAAGTTGAATGTTTGAATTTCGTAGAATTCCTTTTGTGATTGAAGAAACTCTACGCCGTTGCTCCATCCATAGTCATCTACCTTTACAATTATGATCTTTTTCTTCGATAAGTTCTGTTTCGACATTCACTGTTAGTTGCTCTGTCATACGTCGCTTAAGCTTACACTTGTCACAAAAGCAAAAGGATGACTAATAGGCCGGTAATATTGTTGTGAGGGTGTTGTATGTATTCATTGTGAAAGTCAGGAAGAGCACCACCGAACGACAGGTAACTCATATGCGGAGGAAAGGGGAAGTTAATTAGCTGCAAAGTTTGGTTTTCACAAATCTTTGTTAATGGACTCTTCACCTGATAATTTTGGTGGCTTAGATAGCGTAGATTTTTTTGTTTTTTTAAACAAATAGATTAATGTGTGATGGTTGGCACAAAAATGGTGATTCGAATTAAATTGGCACTAATGATAAGGTATGAGTCGTTTGACTGACCCTCATGACAAATGCCACTTAGACAAATACTGCATGATTAAGTGCAAACTTCTTTCAATTATGGCTCATATAACGTTTGATTACCTTATGCAAGACCATTACTCTCTTGAGAGTTCAGCTATAGTGCAACAGAGCAGATCCTGTGCATTCTGCTTTAACAATTCCTGTCTGCCTATTGAAAATTTCTCTAAGGGGTTATTTTATTAGGAGTCATCTAAAGATGGAATTAACAGCCGAACATGCCGGCAGTACAATTTTTGCAGAAATGTTATATCTAGTCATTTTGGTATTATTTTTTACCTCACGTATGTATATTCATGTAAACCGAATTATTGTGGTTAATGTGTAGTTTCAGTTGTGTTTTCATTGGATAACTGTCCTAAAGTATTTTGTCCAAAAAGCTGTATTTCTGTATTTTTCAATCATAACTTTGAAGTTTCAAAAAAAAAAAAATCATAACTTTGCTAACATTCACATGGTAGTTCTTTTGCTCCTTGTTTCCAATGGAAATGAACAGAACAATTTTTTTTTTTTTATCATTGTTTATTGGCTAACGTTCATAAACTTACTTGTCTGCAGGCATAAATAACATTGGTAGAAGCACAAGCGTAAGAATTCAAACAATGAGTACCACTCTAACAAATGTTGCAGCTCCCAAGGAAGTTTTAAAGTCTAAATATGAACCCGATCATCTTCTAGTCCTAGTTCATGGCATCTTAGCAAGGTAAACATAAATCCACACCCGGAATTGTTAAATATTTGTATGCTAATTTTCCCTCTGAGACTGAATTGGAATATTAATTTAAAGTCTTGTGTGGTGTATGTAATGAAAGAATAACATGTGAGAGATGGTGAGCAATCTGTGCCATAGAGTTTGTTATTACTAGTTCCAAATAGAAAAGTGAATTGATAATAACTGTTATTTCTATCTGCTGCTGCAGCCCAAGTGATTGGACTTATGTTGGAGAAGAGCTGAAAAGAAGGTTAGGAAGCAACTTTCTTATTTATGGTAAGTCCTGTATTTTGATTTTCCTGACACAGCTTTCAGGTTATCTTAAACCCTTTCTAGGCCTAGCTCTATCTTGGTTCTTTGCTCATGCATATAATATTTTAGCAGCCCATGCTTAACAAGTAGGGTCCCTGCTGTCTGCTTTTTGAATGGTCTGTGGATGTATTTTTTGTTGTCTCAGTGCTCCTGTTGTATACACTACACATTTATGTTTCTCATTTAGTGTTTGTGATGTTCATACAGCCAGTTCATCTAATACCTACACAAAAACCTTTGGAGGAATTGATGGAGCAGGAAAACGATTAGCAGATGAAGTGAGTCTTTCTTGTCTCAAGTGCTTTTTTTGTTGGAAATGGTGATAATTTTAATCTTAAGTGCTCAAATTAAATGTTAGACTTACTTTGCTATAGTCAGACATGTCTAATTAGGCTTTCGTTTGATTCATGGGGATATGATTTGAATCTCTATGTGAAGTTTTACCTTGGTTGATCTACATATCAAAATCTCTCTCAATGAAGCATCTATGCGTAGCAAGGGCATTGTAAAATTACTTAAAAAAAGGTCTTCTAGTTTAGGTGCTTGTTCTCATGCCTCACGTGTGGAACATGGATGAGAAAGCCAAGTCTTGCTGTTTGTGAGATTCTTGCACTGCTACTTTCCAAAATGTTATGTTTTATGTGGTTTTCAGCACATTTGTTTTAGGTTAGTTGCTGAAAATGTCTCCAGTTCTTTTGTTAAAATTCTTATGTTGGAGTCTAGGGATGTCACTCTTTTATAATTGAGTTACTTGAAGCAGGTCATGGAGGTTGTCCAAAGAACAGAAAGCTTGAAAAAGATCTCCTTTTTGGCCCATTCTTTGGGTGGTTTGTTTGCGAGATATACAATTGCAGTTCTTTATTCGCCTAGTGCCTTAGTCCGTGGTCAACCTAATGATATTTACGGTTATGAGGTTGCTTTGAGAGAAAAGTCTGCAGCCAATTCAACTATTGGAAAAATTGCGGGATTGGAGCCAACCAATTTTATTACTTTGGCAACTCCTCATTTAGGAGTCAGAGGTAAAAATCAGGTAATTTCTTTAATACAGAGTATTGTGATTATTACAAGAAAGAAAATCTAAAGAAATTATTTTATCTTGAAAAATTTTACTTCAGAGTATGAAGAAATGAAAATGTGCTTCTTATGTGTGATTACTTGGAACAGACAAGTGACTTCTGTGTATTGTTTACTTTTCAGCTTCCATTTCTCTTGGGAGTTCCTCTCTTGGAAAAATTGGCTCCACCCATAGCTCCCTTTTTTGCTGGCCGGACTGGTCGTCAGCTATTCCTAACAGATGGCAAACCAAACCGGCCACCTCTTCTTCTAAGAATGGCATCCGACTGTCAGGATGGAAAATTTATGTAAGCTGCAGTATTTTGCTTTCGAGTTTGCATCCATTGCAAAGGCAAAGTGGTCACCTGCAATTGAAAAGGATACAGAAATTAACTCTGAGCTTAACGAAATTCATGATTTGGTTATTGTAGTAGTTTTTTTGTTGTAATTAACAGAAAGATATAATTTATTTCCTACTTGTGACAAACTTTCTTACTATAAAGATTTTGATAAGGTTTCCTATATGGAATGAGGTTTCCTGTTGTGCGGGCCCCAGCCAAGGGCTGGTGCAGGCAATTGCCAGCCACCCATCCCCTGTCTCCCAGGGATGTCGTGTGTGAGTGCTAAGCACACGGGAGACATGGGGCTGGGCAGCTGGCAATTGGCCTCACCAGCCAATCTTGACTCTTCCCATATCTGTTCTTGACATCCTCATAATCTACTTCTAGCTATTATTTCATTTGATGAGCAAATTGAAGTGTTTGACATGCTTTGACTTTTTTGTTGCAGATCTGCTCTTGAAGCATTTAAATCTCGTACTGTCTATGCCAATGTCTCTTATGATCGTATCCTTTATTCTTAATGAAGTTCTAAATCATGTTTCTTTTTCTTGTTTTTAAAATACTTCTCCGCTTTCTTTCTAAACATAGTTTTCCATAGCATCATCTAGATATGGTTGGCTGGCGCACGTCCTCTATACGTAGAGAAAAGGAACTTGTTAAGGTAATTTTGCCCAATTACTTTTCTTGAATGCTAATAATCTCTTATTAAATGAGTGGAATAAATGGTTACTCAGCTGAGCCATATAACTAAACTCTCTTAATAATGAATGCAAATTTCTGTGTTTATCTCCTGTTAAAATTGGTAGCCCCCACGAAGATCTTTGGATGGTTACAAGCATGTTGTAGATGTGGAGTACTGCCCACCCGTGTCATGTGATGGCCCACATTTTCCCCTAGAAGTGGCGAAGGCAAAGGAGGCTGCTCAAACTACTCCCAGTACTCAAAACACGTCTAAGTATCATGATATCATGGAAGGTTTACTTTAGAACCAACCGATTCTTTCATTCCTTTCTTTTTCATATTAGTCTATTACTCGCTCACTACTTTTGAGTTCTTTCAGAGGAAATGATCCGAGGATTACAACGAGTAGGATGGAGAAAAGTGGATGTCAGCTTTCATTCAGCAATGCTGCCTTTTTTTGCTCATAACAACATTCATGTATGAGTTAATTCTTCCTGTTCTAAAATGACCTCAATGTGCATTCTTCTCTCTTCCTGTTTTCAAATCATCTTAGTGTGTTATTCCTCTTTTCTTTCTAAGTATCTTGAACCACCTGCAGTATGTTAGAGCTTTTTACGAGTCACAGGAACCAGAAATATTAGCATGAGTGCAGTTATGTAGGCTAACTACCTAAAGATCCTTTTAGAATTCTTGTTCAACAGTTGGATAGATGACCCTACTGCTTTTATATGCAAGTTCTCTTGATGGTGGCTCTTGATCTGCAATCACACATGATTAATGATGACTTGCTTTGGATCATCCACCACAGATAACCAGTAGCTACCATGCCTTACAGGGTCGATGCCGACCAGTATCTACCACCACCGCTTTTCTGGGTTAGGGCTAGAGAGAAGCTGAATCACGAACTTTGTTTTCCTTTTCTTTTTCAAATGTGCAAGCTTGTCTTGTGCATGCGTGTGGCTTGATCAGAGGAACTGGTTGTTTATAGCCTTAGCTTTAGTCAGAAAACGTTGAGTTTGGGCACAGTTCTTTTCATACAGAAAGCAAATCTGAGGTTCTCATGAATTTAATCTCTTGCATTCATCTTAATACTCTCTTAATTCTGAAAATATCTTTTTCCTCCATCTGTCTCTCGTGAACGACGAAAAAGGCTTTTCGTGCTGTTGATGCAGGTAAAAAGCGAGTGGCTGCATAACGCTGGGGCAGGAGTTGTTGCTCATGTTGCGGACAGCCTAAAACGGCAAGAGTCTCTTCCCTACATTACGGCGAACCTCTGATCAGATGCCACTGCCTGCTGCAGGCATCACACATTGTAACATAGACATCACACAAATCTCAATGCAAATAACGAGCAATTATTCTGCAACTACTTCACAATCTACGCAACGTTTCGTCTATTTCTCTCCTCTTTCTCACCTCACGCTTCGCGCTCAGATAAAAATCGAGAATCCCAAAATGATTGAAGAGTTTTTCGCAATTCTTCTACCTGGACGCAGCAGCTACGTAATGGCCGAGAATCAACTGCTTTAATTTTCATTAAAATAATGGAAGAAGATGATGAACTCGGGACTCCCGTCGATTCTATCGTTTTGACTCTCAAGCGAAATTAAATTAACGCTACGAAATCGATGCCTACGTGGAGTAAAAGTTCGCCACGTATGCCTAGCTGACGGTATACCTGGTCACTCCTATAAATGGCTTTTGCCGGCCACAACGTCTTTGTTCTTGTTATTTTTATTTGACTGCTTTCTCTCTCTCTCGTCGACGAATTCCAGGAAAATAAATAAATCTTGGGAGGGTCTTAGGGGGAGGAAGAGGGAGAACGAGAGAGAGGAGAGAGAGCTTCTGAAACCCTATTTTCAGATCTTCCATGGCTTCCACTAAGGAACGAGAGAACTTCGTTTACGTTGCAAAGCTAGCCGAACAGGCTGAAAGATATGATGGTATTTTACCTTATTTTCTCGTAGATCTGTACATTGTGGCTTTCTCTATCTGGGTGATTTGATGCTGATCGCCCAGGGTTTGCTTTCATTTGCGTGTTCTTCTCGCAGAAATGGTCGAGTCCATGAAGAACGTGGCGAAGCTTGATGTAGAATTGACTGTTGAGGAGCGGAATCTTCTTTCTGTTGGCTACAAGAACGTGATTGGGGCACGGAGGGCGTCATGGCGGATCCTGTGTTCCATCGAGCAGAAAGAAGAAGCTAAGGGAAATGAGCAGAACGCTAAGCGGATTAAGGAATACAGGCAGAAGGTGGAATTGGAATTGTCAACCATATGTAATGATATCATGACCGTAATTGACGAGCACCTCATTCCGTCTTCCTCTGCGGGAGAATCTACTGTCTTTTACTATAAAATGTGAGTGGTCTGTTTTGATGGTTGTGCTTTTTGGGTGGAAGTCGCGTATTTAGGGTTTCGAGGGTTTCGGTGACTGCAGGAAAGGGGATTACTACCGTTACTTGGCCGAATTTAAGACTGGTAATGAAAGGAAGGAGGCCGCTGATCAGTCCCTGAAAGCCTACCAGGTATGCCTTTTGCATTCGGTTCTTCATATCGGAAAGGACTACAGTTTTCATTGTCAGAATTTTTTTAATTGTTTTCATGTGATTAGTAGTATTAGATGTTGCATTTTGAATCTGTGGATATCTTGGGAAAAAAAAAAAAAAAAGCTTTTGCGAGGTATCTTGGTGTGATCCTTTTTGACTTTGTAGGCTGTATGAGGGGAAATGCGTCTTGTATCTGCCTTCTCCATCCTGTGTTTCCTTCTCGACCTCTACTCATTTCTGTATTTCATCGTTATTTCTTTTCAAAAATTCAATTTTATTGTGGCTTCTTTTTGAAAATCCGGTCATCAACTAAACGAGGTCTTTTAAAATATGAATAACAGATGATATTCGTTAGTAATGTTCAGTATAATGCACTTAAGCCTGGTTATTAGTTGTTTAATTCTATTGTCATCTTTCTTTCTAGTGTATGTGTGTAAGGAATTGTTACTATTTGGCTCATCTCATTTGCACGCTCATGTTGACATATATCGTCAAAAAGGTGTAATGTCCTTTGGGTTGCTCAATGTCAAAAGTAGTGTTGGCTGCTTCATCCATCGGTCTATTTCTCTTATATGTATTCGTTCGTTACTGCCAACTTTAGGCAGGGTTTCTTTCTCTGTAAGTGACACTCATTCTTGGCAGCTTTTTTCATAATTTGTTGTCTTATGATGGCTCTGCTGGCATGCCAATAGTGCCTTATGCTTGTTTGCTACTTTTATCTCTTCAGAAGATCCTTTGTTTACATTTTTGGCTATGTATATGGATATGATCCCTGGTGTGTTCATAACTGTGTTGTAACACTGGCAATGCATACTTGCATTACTGATAAAAAAGTGAACTTGAAAAAAGGAAACTTGGATGTAATCAGATCTTTACCTACCACATGATGCAAGACACCTGTGCCACATGTATTTATATAACTTGTAGCCTCTAAAATTGAAGTGTTATGTAATTATGTGATTGTTAAACTTTGTGATTAGTTCCTCATCTTTTGTAAGATGTTACTTGTCTAGAGTCTTGTGCCTAGCAGTGGCACCTGTATCAAACTCTATTTTCGTAGATATCAATTTGTTTTTATTATTATCTTTTCTATATCTTCTCCTCTCTGCACATTCATTTCTGATAAGAATAGTCTGACTCTAGACCTTTTATTTATTTTTGTACTTTGAAAGGTCAACATCACTGCATAGGTTCTACTTACTCTTAGTATTTATATGATCAATTTCTAAATCCCAGCTCTCCTTTTCAACAAACTGCAGACTGCTTCAAGTACGGCAGAGGCAGATCTATCTCCTACTCATCCAATTCGACTGGGCTTAGCTTTGAATTTCTCGGTCTTCTATTATGAAATTATGAATTCCCCTGAGAGGTTTGTATTTACCGATGATTTCAGAAGAAACAAAGAAAACGAGTTTCTTGATACACAACCTGATTGGGCTAAAAAAAAACAGTGACATAATTCATTGTTGTTTTCAGGGCTTGTCACCTTGCTAAGCAAGCCTTTGATGAAGCTATTTCAGAGCTTGATACCCTTAGTGAAGAATCTTACAAAGACAGTACCTTGATCATGCAACTTTTGAGGGATAATCTGACTTTGTGGACTTCAGACATCCCAGAGGATGGAGGTAATATTTGAAACACTGATTCTGGTTATGCTTCTGGTGTCTTTTTTGCTAAATGTTTATTGTCATTCCTATTTTCCTGATTTTATTTACAATATTTACATGGTAAGTGATTTCCTGCTATTTGGTTGATTCCTTTTATAAAGGTTACCTGTTGAATAGTATGATATTTATAACAAATGGCAATCATCGGCATTCCAAGTATTTCTTGATGTAATTAGCTCAATTCAGTTCGGTCTGCATATAACTCTAGTGTGTTCTCCTGTGCGTGACACGTGATGTTTGTCATATATTCGTCTCTTTTCATAGCAGATTGAATCAAGTGTAGCCTTATTTCTGTCATTGTCTTTATTTGCATCAAGGCTCTACCTCCATGTGATTCCTTGATTAGTCTCAAGCCTTCTGGTTCTGGATTCCAATTCTGTCAACTTTTAAGAGATATTATAGATCTGCCACACATTTTCCATTAAATTGATCCTCTTTGCAGTCAAAATGTATGTTTTTGGGCTGTGATTACATGTTCCTATTCAGATACATAGCTTGGTATCTATGTTTTTTCGATGAAAAACACACCAATATGTAAATATCTACCTTGGCCCCTGGCATGATTAAGTGATAACTGGTTTTGCATTCCTTTCTTGAAGTAGTAGTCAATTAAGTATGAAACATATCTCTGAGGCTGGTTTTTGAGAAAGATTATTGTTAGTCTTCCCTGGTAGCTTCAGTAGGTATTTTGGTAATAAGAAAAAAGTCACTTTGTATTTCGTTCTTAAACCAGAAAAAGAAAAAAAAAAAAAAAAAAGGAAAATTCAGTTTGTATTTCTGTGTTTGTTCTGACTTACTTTGTTTTGCACACATTCTTTTGAGAAAGTTCATTTTCTCTATACCCTTAAGAAGATTTGAACTCAAAATCCATTACAAACTCCCCCATGTGACCTCTAAGATACTGCTCAAGTTCACATTGTCATGCTGCACACATTTGCCAAATTCTGTCAACTTTTTTGGTTTACCTAAGCCTCTATATGCTTAGAATGTGTTTTCTGCACTGAATTGATGCGAGTGGTTAGAGGTGGAAATTATGACAAAAGAGAGATTTTGTATTTCTAATATCTTGTACCCCTCCTTGGGTCGCTGGCTTAATGGGTTTCTGGGGTTTTCATTTGTAAAATTTTGGTTCGTGCTTCATTAGGAGATGAGGGTGTTTGTGTGTATTCAACATTAAAAACAAAAAAATGTAATGCTTATGCTTAGTTTGAAATAACTTGTTTAAGGAATGATATGTTATTTTAAATGATTCAATGATTCCAAGCAGGTAGTGGATTCACAGTAGCCAAAATTTAGAACTGGGTTCTGCTTGGGTTTCACTCCATGTTTTATTACCCATTGCAAACTCCAGCAAAAGGCATTCTTGTGGATCCCAGATACCTGAATATTAAGTGTTTGGGGAGAGAGTGAATTAATTTAATAAGATAAGAATTTACATAGGTCATTTCTTGATTAGCAAGGTTCTGTAAAGTTGCCTGATCACGTGTTATTATGACTATAGAAGATGCTCAAAAAGTGGATAGCAGCTCAAAAGCTGGTGGAGCAGATGATGCAGAGGTTTGATTTAACACATGAAAATTGTGTATAGAAACTTAGGATTATTTTCGTAGCTGGAAGAGCTCTCATTCATTATACTTCTTTTACCTTTTCAGTGAAGATCTAAGGGCTGTGAGCCCTGCTTGGAGGGATAGAGATGCCGTTATCTGGTATTTTTCTTAGTAGAAGAAATCTCATTTATCTGTGATGTTGTCGTTCTTGTATGCTATTACAGTGAGATTTTTAGTTGATGTTTGGACGTAGAGGTGAATCAGTCCCATTGTTGGGTTTGTAAAACCATTGATTTTATTGAATTCTTCACCCTCATTGTTAGGACTGAGATTGGTGTGGCTAAAATGATTTCGACGAAGGGCTGGTGCTCTTCCTCTGTATTTTTCTTGTTTTTATGAACTCCTTCCATTGATGATCGGATTTGTTTTAATTGTTCTGTGTTTTGTATCCCATGTAAAGTTGTATGCATTTTTTCCTCTACAGCGCTAAACGTTTGTGTGCAAGTCCGAAGATCTTACAGTAGATCTCGCTGGACCTTTTCGAGTTCCGGTAATTATAATTCCATTACTCTCGATTTCACTTTTTTCTTTTTTGTTTTTGTAATGCCCGATTTTGGAATTATGTTCTCGATATTTTGACCGCTTATGGTCTGAGCAAGAATTTGAATCCTATATCCTCATATCAATGTTTTCGTGCGAGCAAGAATTTGGAACCTACTTGATTCATAAACAGGATTTACAACTTGCAGTAACTGGGTAACACTAAACTCTTCCTGGAGCCTATCGAGCTACAGTAATTTGTGCCGACTACATTCTGAATTCACCAATAAAAAGAATTTGATTGCTAAACCGAGGTGCCGCCCTACCCAAAAACCACAACATAACAAAGAAACATATTGACTGCCCATTTAATTGAGAGGATCAATGTGATGCTTATTTCTATCTGTAGTACGAAGACTTATCTTTTTCACGTACATTGTGCACGACGTTGTCTGAATTCTAGGCCATAATTTTCAAACAACTTCAAGCACAAACGAGCCATGGCCGTAATATAGTTTTTGCACCATGGTTTGGGACTCGGCAAGTCGTGCACATATGAACACCCCGGCTGAGCTCAGGACAGGATGTGGACCCTGCGCACGAAACTCACAGGCCGAGCGTTGTAGTGCACGCGGGTTGAGCCTTGAGGAGCAGGTGGACCGATTCATTAGTGCTGACAGAGCCCAGGAGAACCCACTAGCCCACTGTTTTAAAGAGGTCGCGCCCATCTGTGCACGTGGCCGAACCCATGTTTGATCTCGGGCCAAGCCTATAATTTCACTCGGGCCGAGCCTTGCAGATATCGTAACCCCAGGATTAGAGGCTAATCGAGCCCATAAAATGCGCCGGCCTAGTCTTTTTGTTCAATTTAGTTCATTGGTTCATTGGACCAAGCCCATATGAGAACGTGGACAGGATTCCGTGCGTGCTGAGCCCAGGATTGCTAGCTGGCTGTGTGGAGGATTGCTAGAGGGCAAAGCCCGGGACTGACCCTCCGAGCCCGAGATTGCATGCGGGCCCACCCCGAAATTAATGGGTCGAGCATTTTTTTATGCTTGTCTACCAAACTACAGGGGTGAGAATTTATAGTGCAAAATAATTAATTAATTACATACTGATAATGATTCCAAGAAGTTAAAACAGACTGCCACATTGGAACGCAATGCTTTTTGTTATTGATGTTATCCTAGCGCCCAGAAGGTATACAGAGATTTTCGTTTTCATAGGCCTTTTTTTTTTTTTTTTTTATCTGAAACAAAGCAACTATATACTATGTAATGTCTGATGGAGAAGACTCAGAAGAGTACATCCATCCAAAAAAGATAAAGGATTAATTTCGCCAAACTATCAGCAACGTTTCACATTTTAGATATTTGGCTCTAGTTTGCATCTAAGTCCGACTCTTAGGCTTATTCAGTCTAATTATAATATTTGGCTCTAGTTGTAACTCCCATTCTAAAATGAGGTTCTACAAAACCATATTAAAGAAAATCAAACAAAAAAACAAAAAAAATAAAACTTACACCTTGGTATGGAGATATTGGTACCGTGTCATTTAATTTCCTTGTCAAAGGCCAACTGTTTAAAAAAGAAAGAAAAATATTATCAGTATTTCTTGATTTTACTTTGAGGTTTTACATCATAACATGACTTCATAGTTGGCAGTCTCAATAAGAGAAAATATAGGGTTTAAGGTTTACCCATAGAATAAGTTGGTAATATTTTATTAAAAAAATTAAATCCTGTAAATTTTATTTGGAAATAAAAAACTACAGTACTTATATCACTGCTCAAAAAAAAAATATATATATTAGTTGCACTAAGCCCACGTAACTATCCTACACACTTGTTAATCTAAACTATTGATGCCTAGGATTTATCCTCTAAAAAATAGAATTTTTTTATTTTTTATGAGCTTAGATTAACATGTTCGTCAATAGGTGCGTCTAACATTACTCAAAGAAAAATGATATTTTAGAGGATTTATATAGATTTATATAGATGACTTGGCAACTAGTTGAGGTCCAAGTAAGAAAAAATTTAAGATTTATGGTTTACCTATATTATAGAAAGATAATATTTAAAATAAAATATAAATCTTACCTATTTTATCTCTAAGTTTATCTCTTATATGAGGATGTAAACTTGGATTTAGGGTTTAGGTTTAAAGTTTAGGGTAAAAAAAGAGAGTTTGAAGTACTGATAAAAAAAGAGAAACTGGTATAAAGAGTACAAAATTCATTACACATTTTATCTGTATCATGAAAGCAACCGCCGGAGAAAAACATTCCCCATTTCAATGATTGAAGCTACCGTGAGCGCGTTTACTGATTTTTTTTTTCCCGTTCCTTGTGCAAGAAAGTACCCCCATCAATGCCCTCTCCTTAAAAGTATCTTTTCCCTTTTATAATACTGTTAATACCTGCTCGTTTGCTGTAACCAGAAGGATTTGGAGCGTCATCCCTTCTTGTTTATGTTGTTTTCTTTCTTTTTATGCACTGTCTTTTCGACTCAATCTCTCGGGAAGGGGGCCTGTTCTTCCATTTCTCTCGCTGGCAATGCTTCCTCTCTAAGAAAACTCATCACATATACATCACCTTCTTCTTCTTTCTTTATCTTTTTTTTTTCTATATTCTTGTTATCAAACCTCATTCCTTCTTAATAACTCAACTGGAACTCACGGAATGAAAACAGGAATTTAGCATTGTTTTTCATGCACTCGGATGGAAGTCATAAACTGGAAGATACATCAAAGTCATACAAAATAACCCAGATCAATATATCAGCAAGAACGAAAGAGCAACGTCAACGTCCTTATTGAGCAGCAGTTTTGGACTTTTTGCCCAAGACGGCTCATCTCCATGTAAGAGACGACCTTAAAAAATTCTTGTCACTGAGAAGTAATCCACAAGGAAAAGCGCCCGTGTGCCTAAGTTTCTCAGAACCAGCTCCTTTTTCCAAACTACACAACTGTTTTACTTCACACTGCAGCAACTAATCATGCGTTACAACCAGAACAGAGATCATCAAACGCTGATTCAGATGCAGAGCTTTGTATATCCTTCGAGTAATTAAATGTTTAGAAATTTTGGAAAGGATACTTTAATCATTAAATAGAGTGAAACAAATGATTACCCCAATCAGACAAGTCAGCATTGAACTTTCCCAGCGCGTCTCCGATTTAAAAAAGAGAGTCAATGCCTTATTGGACAAGACCCAAATGGCGCCTCAATTTTGATCTTCTTAATTCCCATATAAATTGGGCACCAGAGAGAGTTTTCAGGCTTCAGAAGTTGATGATCTCGGTATAGGATCAGGAATGGCGATAGAGGAAGTACTGGAACAATTCTCAGCGTCGGACGCTCTTCTGGAGAACGTCTGGGCCAGCTTCATCTCTGGAAGCTCCGTCGATTCCAGGGAAGAACTGAAAAACCGAGGAGAAGAATCTTTGCAGAGACTTCCGAGTTTGGGAAGGTGGGTTTCAATGGGAGCCGAAAGCTGGGAAGAACTGCTAAATGGAGTTGTACCCTGTAACGAGCCCGGCGAAAAATTGGGCACCCATAATTCCGAATCACCCAAAATGGGCAAAAAGGCGGCGGCGACGGCGACGGCGACGGCGACGAGGCATTTCAGGGGAGTGAGGCGGCGGCCGTGGGGAAAATTCGCGGCGGAGATACGGGACTCGAGGAAGAAAGGGGCTCGTGTTTGGCTGGGGACGTTCGACACGGCGGAGCAAGCTGCTCTGGCTTACGATAAAGCTGCTTTGAAGATGAGAGGGCCACGGACGTACCTCAATTTCCCACTCGAGATTGTGGCCGAAGCTGCTCGCTGCGACGTCGAAGCAGAACCTCCCGCCGGCGGGAAAATATTCCGGCGAACGTCACACGGCAGGAGAGTAAAGGCCGGGAGGGAGCACTGGGAGTCGAATGAGGAAGAGGAGGTGATGGGTTTACGGAGGCCCCCGTTTGGAAGAGATTGGCTTCCATTGAAGACATGCTCAGGAACGAATTGGGCGTGGTGGAGTTGCAGGACCTCGGGAGCGACTTGTTGGAGGACATGTTGTTATCTTCTTGATCTGTGACCATCTTCTCTAAAAAGTGCTCAACTCTGTTTGCCGAATTCGATTATTTCGATGGACACTGCTCCATGAACTTACGTTCTACAAGCATGGTTGAGTGATTGGGACTCGGGAACCGACTCGGATGATTCAAAATCCAAGTGGGATTGGGCAAGTCGGGTTTGGGTCCACCTCTGACTCTGGGCAAACGCGGATGGAGTCGGAGAAGACACTGTAAATTCGTAACCTGAGTAATATTTGTATTCATGTAGTCAAATATGCCCGATCGAGGACAGGCGTTTTCAATTATGTTCACATTTTGTAACGGATTGTTTCACATTTTATTTTGATATGGGCGGTGTTGCTAACGTCTCCACTAGAAATTTAATATGTTATCGATGGCCAATCAGAATAAATCACAAGAAAACATGGAGATCCGCTTGTTAATGCTCCCTAAGATAAAGGTGTTTCCTCACTTTACCTTTTACGAGTGTTTTTCAATAAACTGGATCAAGTCCAACCCGATCAATTCGCAGTTAAACGAGACTAACCCGCCAGGTCAATCGGTTGAATTTCAACAAGATGTTGCATAACCTCCAGTTCCGGTTCAACTGAATCAGATAGGCCGGTCAGTCTAGTTTTTTAAACACTGGGTTTTCTTTAAATATAAAAAATATTTTAGTGAAACAAGATGGTTTTCATATAATTAATCAATGAAGCTGCAGTTGTTGGAAATCTTAACAGTGGGTTTCTTCTCCTTACATAATCATCAACCACAGCAAATGAGTATTACATTATTAAATTAATTGTCTTTATAAGAATGTGAAAAGAGATTGCCGGCCAAGGCCAAGCCCAGAAGTGATAGAGGAGAGCCTAGAAGAGAACACGGGATGATCCCAAAAGCGTGCCGAGCCCAAAAGTGGAACGCATGTCGAACCCAAAAGGGAGTGCAGGCCAACCCCTAATTATAGGAAGAATAATGACTCGTTCAGGGTGCACTAATCGGGCACTTGCCCTCTCACAATAGAATAAAATACTATAATTTTGGGGTTTCATAAAATATAATATTTTATTCTATTGTGAGAGGGCACAATAGACTAGGGCGAGAATCATTAGAATAGGAAAGGCTGGTCCTAGAATAGGAAGACCCCAACCCCAGGAAGAATCGAGTCTCCTATAGAACATAGGCGGGCCGAGTCAGAAGAGGAGATGGGCTGAGATATGAAGAGGATGCGGGTGCGACCCACGGAGAGCTTGTGGGGGAGCCAAGGAGAGAACATTAGCCGATCCATGGAGAGGATACGATTCTAGCCATGAAGATGCAGGCCGAGCCATGACGAGGACGCAAGTCGAGCCATGACGAGGATGCAAGCCGAGCCATGACGAGGATGCAAGTCGAGCCATGACGAGGATGCGGGGAGAGCCATGACGAGGATGCGGGGAGAGCCATGACGAGGACGCGGGGAGAGCCATGACGAGGACGCGGGTCGAGCCATGACGAGGAAGCGGGGCGAGCCATGACGAGTAGGCGAGCCATGACAAGGAAGCGGACCAAACCATGACGAGGACGCAGGCTGAGCCATGACGAGGATGCAGGCTGAGCCACAACGAGGACGCGGGCCGATCCATGGAGAGGATGTGGGCCAAGCCATGACAAGGACACGAGCTGAGCCCATACCCATAGGGGGACACAAGCCGCCCAGAAGGGGACGCAGCAGTCCAGAAGAGTTAGCTGGCCGAGCACATAAGAGATTATTAGGCCGAGCACATAAGAGATTGTTAGGCCGAGCACATAAGAGATTGTTAGGCCGAGGCTAGAAGTCAACATGAGAAGAACCCAAAGGATAAAGCGTACCAAACCCAGAATTTTAAAAAAGTCAAGCCCAGAAGTGAATGCGGGCTGAGCCCAATAGTAAATGGCTGCATAGCCCAAAGTCAAAGCGGGCCGAGCTCATAAGAGCACGGGGATGAACCACGAAGAGGACATAAACAAAACCCATAGCACACGGCCATAGCCTATAACAAGATGAGGCCAAGCATGAGCCGAGAAATAGATGCGACCAAATGGCAGCATAGCCCAAAGTCAAAGCGGGCCGAGCTCATAAGAGCACGGGGATGAACCACGAAGAGGATGCAGACAAAACCCATAGCACACGGCCATAACCTATAACAAGATGTGGCCAAACATGAGCCGAGAAGTAGATGCGACCAGAAGTCGAGGCGGGCCGAGTCCCTAAGAGGACGCGGGACAAGCCCATAACAAGATATGGGCCGAGCCCAACACAAGACACAGGCCAAGCCCAAAACAAGACTGGGGACAAGCCCAAAACAAGATGCGGGACAAGCCAGTACTGGAGTCAACAATGGCCATGATGACATCAACAACCTTATACTGTGAGTTTTCTAACTTGATCACCCATGACTCCCATGTTGCTCAAGAGCAATTGGGCCCTGAGCCGAAGCGGGAGCCGTCGACGGCCATGATAACAACAACGACAACATATGCACCCGAGGACAAGGCGTTGTGCCGCGACATGATATCTGAGTTGTCCTCTCCGAAGCAATAGATAATTCCACCAAGATTATATCTGAGTTGTTTGCTCACTATTCTGCTCTAGACATCCAAGTTCCACTATTCATGGATTATTGACCCCACGTTCGGCCATTCATGGAATTTTGATGCGTAAATCAATATGTAGAATTTAGATATATAAATCAATTTGTGGAATTTTGAGGAAATAAATATTCACAGTTGTTGGTTAAATTTATGAGTTATTCGATTCTATGTTCTTTGAAGCCTATTGAGTTGACTAGAAGTTATCTTGTGTCTTTCACAAACCTCAATCGTGTAGAGATGATCCGTGAACTAAGGTTTTGTGTCTTAGTGTCTATCGTGAGTTCATATTAGTTAGTATGAAAGTGTGGGATCTCTACATTATATTTGGCTCTCCTTTTATACACCCCCGCTATCGACACCAAGGAGTGGTACTTCTTCACCCAAAGGGAGCTTGAACAGGCAGGCGGAACACACATCAATCGGATAGCCGACGGTGATTCTTGGAAGGCGACCACTCCTTTCTCAAAAGTCAACTACCAGGGCCAAGAGTGGGGATGAAACAATCTTTGGCCTTCTCCGATGGACTAATCTACAAATCGGCCATGAAGACCAAATTATTTATGTAGGAGTTCGTCAAGTATAACTTTGATTCCTAGGTTTCTTGCAAAATATATTATAAAGATCAGAAAATCCCTGATTCTATTGTCTTGGAGCCAACATTTGCAGCCGAGGACGACCCCTTTGACCGTGAGTTATCTCATGACTTGCTCGCCAACGACAAGCCTGAGTCAGAGCTGTCAATGGCCATGGTAACATAAACAACCTTATATCGTGAATTTTCTAACTTGATCGCCCACAACTCCCATGCTACTCAGGAGAAATTGGGGCCGGAGGTAGAGCTGTCAATGGCCATGATGACAACAGCGATGGCATCTAAAGCCGAGGATGAGGCATTGTGTCATGACATGATATCTGAGTTGTCCTCTTCTGAGCAGCAGGAAATTCCTCCAATATTGGAGCTGAAGCCGGAGGTAGCGATGATGACAACAAATACATCTTCAACAGATTATATCTGTTATCCGAAAAAAAAAAAAAAAAATTCGGACATCCCTGCATCCGAGTTCGACTGTTCGTGGAATTTTGACTTCACGTTCGACCATGTGTGGATTTTTAAATTTATAAATCAATTTTTGGAATTTTGCCCACGTTCAACAACCTAGGGTTTCTTTGCTGCCGGTGGCGGGCAAGGTTTTCATATTAGATACGTATCGAGTCCATACTGGCTGATACATATCAGTTTCCTTAAGTTTAAGAAAGAAAACAAAACACGGGGTTGTTTCCTATAATTTCCTTTTATAGGAAACAAACGGGGGTATCGACAAGTTTCCTAATGTATCCCTGTTGATACAACACTCCAGAGTTTCCTAACGGCTCTCTAAATCCATGAATCAATCATAGATTTTATAGGAGGAACTACTTTTATTGTCTTGGCAACAAGCTTTGCCATCGTTTCAAGAAAGAGAAACCACCGATATCTTCTTTTTGGGAGCAATCTCTGCCATCGTTTCAAGAAGGAGAAAACCACCAATTTCTGCTCATAAGTTTTTTTTATCAGAAGTGATTTATGTCAATTTCTAGTTGTAAGGTTTACAATCGCCATTAAATTAATATGGAGCTCTCATTTCTTTTCTTCAAGAAATTTTAATGAATTTCAGTAAGTCTTCAAACCTTGTTAGCAAATCGGCAATATAGTTTCTATTAGAATAATGTTAGTTGCACTTAGCCCACGCACCTATCCCACACACTTGTTAATCTAAATCATTGATGCCTACGGTTTTCCTCTAGAAAATAGGATTTTATAAAAAAAATATTTTTTAATATTTTTAAGGGCTTAGATTAACATATACGCCGGATAAGTGTGTCTAGCATTACTCTTTCTATTATACAAGTTTCAGTAAGTACTCTACTATTTTTGTTGTTTTCTTTTCTCTATTATGCTGATTTTGTTTAGATATAATGTGTTTCATATTAATTGTTTTGTTTTCTGTTTCTTCCTATTTATGTTTAATATTTTTCTCATTATGTTTTCTTGTTTCTTCCTATTCATTAGTGCAGCAAATGATTTCTTTCCTATTCTTGTTTCATATTTCTCGTTCTGTTCTATGTTTCTTCCTATTCATCATAGTCAAGTAAAAAATATTGTTATGTTTCTTTGAGCTCGATTGGAGTGGCTGCCCCGATGATAGATCGTTAGTCTCTGGGTTTTGCATTTTACTCGGAGGCACACTTATTTCATAGACCTCAAAGAAGCAGCCTACAGTTTGGTTCGGAGGCAGAATATCAGTTCCTTGCACTTGTCATTTCAAAAGGTTTTTGGGTCTTACACTTATTCAAGGAGCTTCCCATCTTCCTTCGATGACCACTTACAGTTTGGTGTGACAACATGTCTGCAACACAAATTACTGCCAATCCTATTTTCTAGGGTCACTTGAAGCATGTTGAATTAGACTACCATTTAATTCGGGAGCATGTTACAAATGGTAATCTTCAAATTTCATATATTCCAACAGGAGACCAACTTACGGACATCTTCACCAAGGGCCTTGGTCGTTCCCAGTTTGAGAGGTTACTACTCAAAGACAACGTCCTTAACAAACCGCTCAATTTGCGAGGGAATGTAAAGGATACTCCATATCAGAATAATCCGAATGTCAAGGATACTTAAAATCCAGAGAATCAAGGAGTCTCTGATTGATTGTAATTGCTGTAATTTAGACTTGTGTCCTTATTTGGACTTGTGTTTCCATATATGTACACACGTGTGTATCTATATGTACTATAATTAATGAAAAGTAGCTCAATTTACTCTCTCGAGCTCTCACTTCTGTTTTTTCAAGAGATTTTAGTGAATTCAGTAAGTCTTCAGTGCTTGTTAGCAAATTGGCAACACAGTTTCCTATTTTACAAGTTTCAGTAAGTTCTCTACTATTTTTGTTGTTTTCTTTTCTCTCATCACTACTAGGGTGGAGAAACCGTAGGGAAACCTTCATTTTGCCTACGATTTGAACCGTAGGGGAAGATCGTAGGCAAAACTTATTCGCTTCTGGTTAAACCGTGAGGCATTTTCGTAGGCAAAACGTTTTCCCTTCGATTTTTACGCTGAAAAAACCGTAGGGAATATGTATTCCCCAGGTTTAACCATAAGAACAACCATAGGGAATAGGTATTCCCTACTGTAAACTGTATATTCAAGCGTAGGGAAATATGCAATTCATGAATACAAAATTTGAGTATTGCCTACAATTATTTCTTACTTTAAAACTGTAGGCATTGCTCTCGATGTGCTTTATTATTGCCTACGGTTCAACCCTAGGCAATAAAGTTTTGTACTATTAATTATTTTATAAATTTCTTGTATTTTCTCCCTGTTTGATAGATTCTCACACCCTGTACATAATACTTGCCAACCACACGTTCAAAAAAAAAACAAAACATATATAATAACTTTTCGTAATCCAAACACATCAAAAGAGAAAAATCTTAACATTGGTTATACATGTCATGCTAAGCAACTTGCATATACATGTAATATAATCAATCTTAAATTCCCAAAAACTTTCCATGTATGGAGTGTGATCAATCATTCATCATTCCAAAAATAATTCATGTATGGGTTCACACTATCCAACTTCATCATGACTTTTGTTCAAACTTTATGCTTTGAAGGCCCACTATCAACTTCATCTTACGGATCTGCCAATTAGAAAAATTTAATTAGAATGAGGGCAAACACAAACTAAATAATTATATATGTTAAAAATTCACTAAGAAAGGAAATTATTGTCTTATGAAACCTGAGAAGATGATGATATATCATGTTGCACCGTTGATTAAACAACAACAATTTTTTACGTATTCTTTTGCCCTCTCTCGTCCTTTTTCTTCTCTCTTTTCAGCAACTCCTTCACCCTTTTCTTCTCCCTTTCATTCCACTCATGCTCCCTTTTCTTCTCCTTTTGTTACCATTCCTCCTCATGTTTCCTAGTTCTTTCCAGCCACTCCTCTTCCCTTTTTCTCTCCATTTCCAGTTTGACCTGCTCACTGTTTCTCTCCATTTCCAGCATCTCGTGCTCCCTTTTCCTCACCCTTTCCAAAAACTCCTCCTCCCTTCTCATCTCCCTTTCCATCCAGTCCTCCTCCTTTTTCCCCTCTCTCTCTCTCTTATCTCCCTCAGTTCGGCCAACACCGCAGCCTCTCTATCTTTTCTTGGCTCGAGTTCTGCAGAAATGGACTCTAATTGCGTAAATCATCTGGCTAGAACTTGCTTTCATATAACTCCTTTCCCTTTTGTAACCTGTCCCAACACCTCTCTCATCATACCCTCCATGGTGTCCATCAAAACTTGATCCAAAACTACACCCAAATCATGTAAATCCCCCCAGTTCAAATTTTGTTCTTCCATTATCTGTAAAACTTTCATCTCGTATAAAGATTTCCAGTCATCAAGATAAGTAAAGACATAAAAGACATTATGAGTAAGATACTTTTGTTGATAACTTAAAAGACATGATAAGTAAGATACTTACATTTCTCCTCAGTACTCTTATTAGGGTAACTCCCATCCTTTCTACGATGTGTTTTTAACAAACGCTTCAAACACATTGAAGGCGGTGCCTTTTTCTTTTTCCTGGATTTAAATGTAATTGAAGAATAAGTTAAGTACTATTTTACAAAAAATTGAAGAAATGAATAAAAAAGTATTCAAATACCTCTTCTGCATAGTGACAACTGGGTGATCTTGACCCAAGCGTGTGGGTGGTCTTCAACAGCCCGATTTTCCTTGTTTTTTTAAATCTCTAAATTTTCCTCCTCTCCCCAATACTTCACAAGTAGCTCCCATGATTCTTGGGTCATTATCGAGATAGGGTTTTCTTTCAACTCATCATTAGTCTTGCCAACATAATATTTCCTCCTATAAGAAGACCTCTTGTCTCGAACTAACCTTTGGATATACGGCTTAATTGTTGTGTCGTCATCAATATCCACATATACCATCATTATCAAAAAAATCATATTGCTCCTGTAAACACAATAAACATCATTCAACATGCTAAGCAAAACGAAGGAAATGGAATATCATTCTGTAAACAAACATACCTTCAACTCATTACACATCGTTTTGAGTTTATTCTCATCCATCTCTGCCCAGACTAAATGTAGAGGAAAATAATGTTCATTACGAGCATAACATGCCAATTTTCTCATTAGTGTACTAACATCACCTGATTTGAATTGCCCGTTTTGGATTCCACACTTCCATTTAGTGTTATGAGGGGGATCAAGAGAGGTCTCTCTACTAGGACCCCTCCCCCTACGATGCACAACATTCTGACTGGTGGGTTCAAGATTTTCCTCTGAAGGGGATGACAATGGCACACCTAAATTGATAGACCAAAAATAACATCATCAACATTAATAAACTAAGTAAAAATGAAGTAAAAATGAAGAAAACAAAATTTATTCAGTATATATACCATCATCATGTTGTTCTGACATTGTGTGTGAGTATGCTATCTCGAGGCGATCAAGTGGTGAATTGGACATAGATACGACTGTTGACTCCGATGCAGCTCAGGCCTCAACTGTGAAGTGCGCCCGCATATAAGACCTCGGTGCTAGCTTGGGCGCATTTTCCTACAAAAGAAAGAATACAAGTATGTTAATTTTATCAATATATATTACAGTATCTTCAATAATAAAAAACATACAAGAATACCTAAACATTAATTTCATCTCTATCCACCCTCAAACCAGCACCAAGTTCTCGACGCACCCACACAACGTCATCGTTAGAATTCAATTCCTCCACTTCTCCCACCCTTGGATCTTGGGCCAGTAATAATGCTTCACCTTCTTCGGCACCTCCATCAACATCAATCGGTGGGCCCACATAGTTGTCTCTCGGTCTCCACCTACAAACTACACTCCACTCTGACTTAATCGGATCTACCGAATAGAACACTTGTTGAGCTTGTGATGGAAAGATAAACAGTTCATCTTCAAAACTTCGTTTGGTAGTATTCACCAAAGTGAAGTCATACTCATCAACCACACGGCCACTTACCTCCTTCATGTCATACCAGTTACACTTAAACAAGTTAATAGGTGGCAATGTGCCAAACACTACCTGGGTGTAGATTGTAACACACCATAATAAACTTCATTTCCCTAACCCCACAGATGCAACACCACTATTCTGTGTGACTCGCATATTGTCAACAAAGGCCGTGTTGAACTTGTACCCATTCACAAAAACCCTGATATGAATAAGCATCATGTTTTGGACCTCGTGATAGGGAGCTAACTTCTTAGCCTACCATCAACTTCTCCATATCCAATCTTGACTTTATATTGTCTTTGGTCTTCCCATCTTTTTGTAAATTGTACTCAAGATACTCTATAAACATTCTTTCAACATGCATAACGTCAAAGTTGTGACGAATCAGTAAATTCTGCCAATAGGGTAGTTCAAAGAATATACTTTTCTTCTTCCGCCCTTCGGGAAATTCATGTCTTTCTGCTCTTGGGCGTTTAACCTTGCCAAAAACAAAGTTATCATATCCTTCCCATATCTTTAAGATTTCCTCTCCTGATATAGTTGGGGGGGCACCGTCACATTCTTTTGTACAATCAAAAGACTTCTTATCTATTCTCCATGGATGATTATGAGGTAAAAACCTACGATGCCGAAGGTACACACATTTCCTACTGCAAGGCAAGTAAATAGATCCATGTTTAACGTGACAGGTAGGACAAGCTTTATACCCTTTGTGCTCCACCGGATAACATACCGTATGCGGGGAAGTCGAGATAGTCCACAACACCGCAGCCCGCATCTGAAAGAAATGACCGGTGTTTGCATCATAAGTCTTCACGCCTACCTCCCATAAGACCTTCAACTCATCGATCAGCGGTTTGTAGGTAAGCGTCAATATCGTTACTAGGGACTTGGACCATCGATAAGAAGACTCATGATAAAGTAACTCTGCTTCATAGCTAACCAAGGTGGCAAGTTGTAAATAGTTAAAACAACAGGCCATGTACTTCGACTTGAACCCATTCCAATCTTAAATGGACTAAATCCATCGCTAGCTAGTCCCAGCCTAATATTTCGTGGATCGATACTGAAATCTGGATATTGGGCATCAAAATGTTTCCATGCCAAAGAATCCTAGGGTGGATCATCTTCCCTTTGTAGTTGGAGTGGACCCGTGCCATGCCATGGATGCTGAAGTCTTCTTCGACATAAATAACCTTTGCAACCTCGGAATTAAAGGAAAATGTCTGAGGACTTTGACTGGTTTGTAATATGTTCTATCCCTCTTTCCCGTTTTCTCTTTCCATCTCGAAGCCCCACATCTTGGGCAACAATTTAAATCTTTGTATTCATTTCTAAACAACACACAATCATTGGGGCACGCATGAATCATTTGATAGTCCAACCCTAAGTCTGACATCATCTTTTTGCCTCATACTAGTCTTGAGGAAGTGTGTTGTGCGGGGAAGAGCATCCTTAAAAAGTGCAAGATAATCCATCTCTAAGGCAACAATCAAAGACAGACTAAACAACAACAAAAATTAGATGATAAGTAATGCGTGTGGGTTGATTTTTCCCGACAGTTAACTTAAAATGAAATCAACAAACCTATCTGGGTGCTTTATTATTGACTTGAAACATTTTAGCCTTAAAATTCTGAATTTCAACTATCTCTAGCAAGAGTACTGATTTTTTTAATGAGCAGTAAAATGCTAATAGGATTGTATGTCATCTAATTAAGGTCAATTAAAATCGCAAGCTCCTAAAGTCATTTTGAAAAAAATAAAGTCCTAAAGCAATGTGCAAGTGGGCTAGCAATAGTGGAAAGGGAATCTGCTCTAGCCATTGGTTGTCCGAATAAATTAATAGGGAAAGCCAATCTATAATTGATCAGATATTGTATTGGCCAATAATCAATACGTAAAAGCAATAGAAAAACAATAGCAATAGAAAAGCAATAGAAAATCAATAGAAGAGCAATAGAAAATCAATAGAAAAACAATAGAAAAGCAATAGCAATGCAATAAAAAGTAATAGAATATTTAATTGATTTTCAATATGATTCTTTTTGGCCTGTGAACATTATAATACTAATTGAAGGCAATAGAAATATAACCAATAAAAAAGTAATAGAATATTTAATTGATTTTCTCAATTGTTATGATTCTTTTTGGCTGTGAAATAGAAATATAACCAATGAAGCTGGAAGAGAAGAAGAATAACAGGACAACGTTTCCTATTTTACAAGTTTCGAAAAGTTCTCTACTATTTTTGTTGTTATCTTTTCTCTGTCCTACTAATTTTGTTTAGATATAATGAGTGTCATATTAATTGTTTTGTTTTTTGTTTCTTCCTAATTATGTTTCATATTGTTCTCGTTTTGTTTTTTGTTTCTTCCTATTCATTAAAGCAGCAAGAGATTTCTTTCTTATGCATGTTTCATATTTCTGTTTTTGTTTCTTCTTTTTCATCATAGTAAAGTGACTTCGGTGCATTAAAAAAATTGTTATAAAATTAGTGATTTCTAATGTTTCTTTCTTTGAGCTCATTGAATGCTTTTATTTATTTATTTATTTATTTCATTTTTGAGCCATAATTGCATTACATTTATAATAATTTAAGTAGAACTATAGCAATGCATCTCCCCATTGCACCAAGTCTGTCTTTTGGATTTCAGAGGTAACAAGTTGACTTGCTTTTCATACTCATAATGATGGAAGCGGTTTTTATTGGTTATAATCTTAGGCTACCTGATATTGTACACTGCATTTTATTTCTGTCCTTTTAAAATCTAGGCTGAGTGAGTTTATCAGCAGGGGATTTATATTCCATGTAGGCAAAAATTATTCCATCTCCTTAAACTATTTTGTTTTTATCCAGTATTTTTGTCCTATTCTCACATTTAAAATGTGACATCCCTTGAATCAGATCCTATAGTTACATGTACTTCAAATGTGAAAATGCCTCTTGCTTTGTTATAATCGTCCCAACTTGCAATCGGCTCACCTTACCGAGTATGAGTTACAGGATGATTGTACTTCAGAATCAATAGTAGTCATCACGATCAATTCTGGTCATTCTTTGCAACTTAAACTTGTTAAGAGTTATAAATTTATCATATGCTATAGTTAAAATTGTAATTCTCCTATTTAATTGATTCTTTTTTATTTTTACTATAAAATTTGGGTTTACAATGGCTGCTCAATCTTGAAATAAGTCTGAACCAGGTATTTTTTTAACTTTAAATAATTACTTTAATTTTATAAAGATTTTATTTAATTATTTGTATATTCGCATCTGATTGGTGGGTTACATATAGATTAGATGCTCCTCATCTTAGAAAGATTGCAATAAGAGTTTTGTCTTAAACATCATCTTCATTGGGTTGTGATGAAATTGGAGCACGTTTTCACGTATTCGCACAAAGCAAAGAAATAGGTTATCATATGAAAAATTAACAAAGTTGGAGTTCGTTCATTATTATGTGAAGTTAAAGTTGAAGCACATATCATTGGAAGTCAAAAAAATGGAAGAATATTTTGATCCTATGGAACATATTTGATGAAGAAGACAACTAATGTCTTGGATAACAAAGATGTAAAACCTTTCTTTAGATGAACTAGGAGATGGTCCACATCGACCATATAATGTTTTGGCTTGAGAGATGAACATTGATGTTGACGAATGAATTGAAGAACAACGAAAAAAAAATTCAAAAAATAGTGAAGTGTTATTCCAAGAAGTAAAATTTGAGAATTCTACATAAGACCCTTATGGTGGTATTTTCATTATTCATACAAAGGCATATATTTTAAAGAGGATCAATGACCATTCTACACAAGACTTTGATCATGGTGCCAAAAAGAGACTAGGTGGTTATATTTTGTGTAATAATGTAGTTTTTTTAAAAATTGAGTCAATAAGAACATTATACTTTTTATATTAATTGTATTAATAAATATTTATATTTTTCTATATTTTTAATAAGTTTTCCTAAAGTATCCATACTTATTACACGTGTATCTTAGCGTATCAATGTGTATCCACGATACGTATCCATTTCCGTAGTGACCGATAATTTGCATATCTCCGAAACTGAAAACCTTGGTGGCGGGAGGTTAGCTATTGCAGCCTGGTCCTCACCTACAAACCAGACCAGTTCGGTCTGCGTATGTGGTTCAATAAATAAAAATGTTTTTAGATAAAAATTCAGTTAAGGCTTTAACAAAGTTTGTTTTGGATGAAATTTGGACCATATACAAATTAAAATATTTATTATTTTACGATATATTTTCGTAATTGTATAAAATGTTCTAATCTTCAATTAATATAATATAGTTTATCGAAGAGTTTGGTTCAATGCATTTGGATTTTATTGAGATGAATTATTGAATAACAAAGAAAACACTTAAAAAAAATAATTAATAAAAGTGTGCAAGAGAGATAGTGGTATTTTAAATATTTATGTTGTTTATATTTCCAAATATTTGTATTCAAATATGTTATTTTTTAGTAGTGCAATAAGAACATTACATTTTTCATATCAATCATTTTAATATTTTGTTTGTATTTTCCTATATTTCTAATATATTTTCCTAAAGTATCTATACTTTTTCCTTTAATTCTATGATACGTATGCATTTCCGTGCGAATCTCCAATACTACAAATCTTGCATCAAACCGGTAAGAATATTTGATTTAGCTAATCCTAGTTTGACCGGATTACACTAGCGGTTGAACCGGCCTATCCTTTCCTATTTTTAAACATCGGTAATAATTGTATATTTAAATAAAATCAACTTATTATTATGTCAAATAGATGGTATATTAAACTAGGGAGCAAGGGTTCATATAACGCAGGGATATGTAAGGAATAAGGATACGTGGGGATACGTGAAGATTTACAATTGGTTTAACTTGTAAAGGAACCCCGACACTTAAAAATGCTAGTGTACTTTTCAAGAGTTGAAAAGAGGGTTTGTCGAAGTTTCCAATTTTGAACGTTTATGGTTTATTTTGACCGATATAAACTAAAGGTCCAGTCCCCTGGCCGGCCGGATTGCGACCTCTGTTAATAGCATTCCCCCCCATTGATGGAATTAAGGAAACAGCTTCAATAACAATGCATAAGAGAGGCTGTGGCTTCTTGATCACAATGATATATAATCTTCAAATTAAGCAATGAATCCCAGTACTCTGAGATCGAGTACTGGAGTTATGTACAGTAGAATTGAAGAAAACCGAAATCGATATTCTTGGACATGCTTCTTCTTCTTCTTCTTCTTCTTCTTCTTCTCGGCCGAGCTGCGTCTGTACTTACCTGTCTTCCTTCTCGGAAATCCTCAACAACCCATCCAAAAACTCCGAACCCAAATCCTGAAACTCCACGACTACTTTTCTTTCCTTTTCCCTTCCACGGTCGCCGGACCAGACGATGTAATTACATTTTCTCCTTTCGCCGCTCCGTGGCCGGAGACGACGTCGGCCGGGAAATTGAGCAGCGCCTTGGCGCCGCGCATTTTGAAGGCGGCGCGGTCGTAGGCCGCGGCCGCCTCCTCCGCCTTGTCGAAAGTGCCGAGCCACACTCGAGCGCCGTGTCTCGACGAGTCGCGAATCTCCGCCGCGAATTTCCCCCACGGCCGCCGCCGGACTCCCCTGTAATGCTTCTTCCCGATCATAATTCGCGGCGCACTCGGCGCCGTCCTCGTCCTCCGACCAGGACGTGGGTACTGAGAAATATTATTATCAACATCTCTGGAAGAGGAAGGCGTACCAGTTCAAGTACTAGCACTACTACTCATGGCCATAGCCTCGTTCAGAACCTCGAAGAGCACCATGTCTTGAGAATCGTCCTCGTTCAGAGGCAGCTCCTTCTGCAGGCAAGGTACCATCATCTCTTTCCCAAATGTCAAATGCGCCCTTCTCTCACATTCTTTTATAAACATGTATCAGAGATTAATTGAACGAGAAAAGGGAAAGTGTGAGGAACACGGAACATGATACAATTCAAAATTCCTTTTTGCTCTGATGTCATGGCTTTAAGCTTGACCAAACTTCTGAAACGAAGAAACACAATAGGTCGACCCACTTCATTTGACGGATTACATTAGAAAATAAGGATTTGGGTCAATTTGGTCGGGGAAGACCAGAACGCAAGGTGAATTTGTGATCTTCTGTCTAGCTTCTGGTTTTTCACGTGCATAGTTCCGAAGCAACGAAGAAGCAGGGGATCTGGAACTACTAGTCTTCCAAGCTTCAAACTTCACTCTGCCCACGAAATCACTTCAAAGATTTTTCTTTGTTTGGCCCACGCTATCCAGACGATATGTTTGTCTATAGATTGACCGTAGTCGTTTAGTTTCTATTACAATATAGATTGAGCTTGCTATCTGCTATATAAAGCTTCTAATATTGTACAACAATCCACACTATACTTTCATTTGTTTTGAGGAGTATTTTTAGGCTCAAAAAATCATTTTCCATGAGCCGGATCAGGTCTGTAATTCTTGTATTACATTGCTTTTCTTAGATAAAAGAAAAAAAAAAAAAACAACTCTTGATAAAAAAAATCCAATTTTTGTTAACTATATATATCTAACTCCAACTGGAAAAATCAAAATTTGTAAATCTTAAGACGAGCTCCAAGATTTCGTGCACACTTGTTTAGCTACATAATCAACGGTCCGAGTTATATCGAATCAAAGGGCAAGCACATGAACAACAAATAATACGAAAAAGCTATGAAACTCATTCAGCGGTGAGCTTAATTAGTTTAACTACACCAACAAAATTGAGTTTTAGCTTAATTAATTAAGAGATGTCTGTCTTAGCATAAATAGGAAAATTACTCTAGAGAGGAAGTGGAAATTCCAAATTATCAAAAATTGGAGTAGAACTTACCTTCTTGCAAGAGTTGTAGCATAACAATGACACATGCATTATGGAAACGTTAATCTTGTTAATTGCAATTTTTTAAGCATACATGCCGTCAACTTCCTCCTATTTTTCTGGTTTTCATTCTTTTTGTTTGATTTCAATCCAATAACAAGTAAGCTCCAACAAATATATATTACGAGCATATACACGCGCGTAGTCTTTGTTTGATTTCAATCCAATAACAAGTAAGCTCCAAAAAATATATTTTACGAGCATATACAATTAGTACTATATAACTGAAACAAAAATTATACAATGAAGTTCAACTCATGCAACTAGGGCCTCATGACCTGCTTAAGTTTCGTACGTACGTAGCAAGTAAGGGCAAAAGTTTAAGCCATTAGAGAACGCAAGAAGCAGGATTAGAATTTTAAAAAAAAAAATCAAGGGCAAATCAAGATATCTCATGGAGATCTAGCACTAACAACAGGCCTCTGATGTGCTCAAGTACTGTAAAAACTCAAATATTGATCATGCAAATTAAAATTTTCATTAATATACTGACAACCCTTGATGATCAAGGGAAGTAAAAAAGTATAACGTCAGTCCACTAATGAACAACAGTACTGTATATATAATATCCTGGACATCGATCTGTTGTAATATGTATGCTTCAATGATCCATACTCTAATTAATGTGCAATAAGTAACGATAAAGACTGTATATAAGAGTCACTTGCAATATATATATATGCCTTAATATATCTCTTCTAATTACCCCGAGGTGGTCGATCACCAAAAAGACTGTAATAATATTCACTTGCCTTTCTCCAGGTGAATATGATCACTAGCAAGACCTGCACCCAAACAGACGACCATGCATGCATGCATGTACAAAACGATTAAATTCATGGCAAACTTGAACTGCCCCAGTTAATAGTCTGTTCATCCAGCTCCTTGGCCTTTTTCGTCTCCATTATTCCGTTCCTACCTTGGTGATCTATATGTCCAATATCCATGCACAAATAAAGAAGCAAGAAGATCATTATCAAAACTTAATTAACATTCATCCCAAATTAATTTACACCAAATCAATCTTGATCAGTAGAAGTAATATAATGAAAAATTAAGTACCTTGGAGATGATGGTAGTAAGTCGCAGAAGCGGCGGCCAGTGCCGGAGAAGAAGAAGTGACGACCGTTCGAGGAAGTCTGAAATTATTACCAGGTGGGAAAAGGCCGGAGTGATCCGGGGCATCTAGTAGAGGGAGATAAGTGTGCGGTACTGCCCCGACTTGGACTTCCGGGTTCAAGTTCCGGCCGGCGGCAGCGGCGGCGTCGAGGTACCCAGAGATTTGAACGGCCGGATTTTGGTAATTCACGAAGCGATTAGTATTATTTTGATTGTACGTCTGCAGGTTATGAGTAGTACCCGGGGTCGACCTCCAATTATTAATGGGGGCGCCGTTGAAGTGGTGCGGCGGCGGCGGCGGAAGAGGAGTGTGATTCTGAGTTTGGGCGGCGCTGCTGCAGAAGGCGCAGAGGGAGACCTGGCGCTGGAGGCGGACGCAGAGCTGCTCGAGGCGTTTGTACTCGCCGTAGCAGCCGGAGACGGGGTCGCGCTCCCACGAATTCGCGACCCACTTGACGGCGTCGATGGCTTCGGCGAGCTCGGTCTCCGTCGCGTTATTCTCCTTCTTCAGACGCTCGATCATCTTCTGGATGTTGCTGACCCCGAAGAGCTTGTGCACCTCCTTGAACGACGAGTCCTTCTCGGCCGGAAAGAATGGCGCCATGATGCAGTCCCGGCCGCACTTCTTCCTCTGGTGCTTGCACGACGCGCACGCCGGAGACCTCTCCGACGTCGTCGTCGTCAACGACGACGACGACGCGTCGACCCTGATTATTTCTCTGCTGCTTTGGTCTCGAACCATGTTCATCGCCCAGGAAGAACGGGAATTACCTTCACGCCCGTCATCAATTCGATCAATTAATTCATACCCATTAATTCGAATTACATCAAGATACACAAGCTGAAGTGATTTTTTTTTTTTACGTGACGTAAAAGAAAGAAAGAAGAGTCCCTGCTGCTGTTAATGCGATGGTCGATGATGATCAAAAGATGATCAAAATCGAAAAGAATATACCTTTTTTATCATCCCCATTGTACAAAACTAGATACAGAACAAGAAAAATAAGATATTGAGAAGAGGAGCACGTACGTACCTAATGTGCGCAGGAGAGACCCCTGTTATAAAGCCGAAGCAGCAGACGAAGAAGCAGGGAAGAAGAAAGAGAGAACAGGGAACGAAAAGAAAGCCGGAGAAAATCAAGGGTTTCTGTACATTGAAAGAAAGAAAAGCGAAAAAAGAAAAATAAGAAAGGGAGTTTTGGGTTTCTGGTATGGCTAGGTTGTTCACATGAAGATCGACAGAGCCAGAAGCGAGAAAAAAGGAAGGAAGACGTGAACAGGAGTAGCTCTCTCCCCTGCAAAAGATTTTTGCAGGATAAATATATATTACAGACACGGAGAGAGATTTTTATTTCATAGAAGGAAAGAAACTCCTCCTCCACCACGTTCCCTTTAATATTTAAAAAACCCTAAATTAGGGTCCAATCAGGAAAGACGGAAAGAGAAAAATTACGTAGAACTGGAAGGGACTAGATTTGGTGGGACCCGCAATAGAACTTGGAAGATTAAGCTCCCCGACGAGTCGTTTTTTATTATTTAACAAAACCAGAAAAGGGTCATTAAGTAACAAAACCTCTTTGGAAAGTACTCTTCTTTTTTGGTTGTTTAACAAACCCAAATTCCCGAATATCTTTCTGTATATATTATATATGCGTCAACCTGGAAACTGTCTCTGCTCAAGGGGTTTTGCAGTTCTGCGTCCTACATATCTAGCCACCACAATGCCACACTAATATCTGAGGCAGTTTTGCTGTACTAAAGCAGACAGGATCGGATGATGGATCAAGAAGACAATAAGATCATGGATCGTTGGGCGAGTTTCAGAAACCCCGTAACGTTAGGAGGAAGAAATTCCACAGCGATTAATTGATTGTTTGATCACTGTGGTGCTTACCTTGGACGCTATGGTTGTTTGTAATTGCATGGATTCCATTGCGTACTGTAAATCCGAACTGGGTGGAAGAGATAAGTTGCTTCTCTAATGGCGGAACGTGAGAAACAGGGCCAAGCCCAATTTGGGTTTCTAATATTCCAGGCACGTAGGAAACAGAGGCACCGCCGCCCGGCATATTCAGTAAAATTCTGTCGTCGTTGAGGTAACAGTCGGAAACCATGGCGTCCTTATCGCCGTTGCTGAGGAGAAGTATTACTTCTTGCTCTGTTTGTTCTGTTTGCTCTGTTTTCTCGTGTGTTACAGAGCTACTATGGTTGCAGAATCTACACTGGGAGATAATGTAGCGAAGCCTCGTGTATGTCATCTCGAGCCTCTTATACTCTCCGCGGCAGCCCAGGAAGGGCTCCCGATCCCACGACGTCGCCACCCATTTAACTGCGTCCATGGCCTCTCTCAACTGCGTCTCCGTTGCCTTGTTCGCCTTCTTGAGCCTCAATATCAGCTTTTGGACATTGCTGACGCCGAAGAGCCTGTGCACCTCTCTGAAGCAGGAGTACTCCGAAGCAGGGAAGAAGGGGGCCAACGCGCACCCTCCGCCGCACTTCTTTCTCTGGTGTTTGCACGAAGCACAGGCCCCCGCCGTGGCCGCCGGCGACATCTCCGGCGGAGTCATGACGTCTCTGTTCTCTTTATCTCTCTGCATCTGAATCACGTTTCTGCGCCTCAATATTTACAGGCTGAGTCTTACCTCCTTTCTCTGTTTTTATAATTGGATTACAGAAAGGTAAAAGAAAGTTAATTATCTGGTGCATCTTACTGACGGCCATGCATATATGTAAAAACTAGTGGCGAGATAATTATATAAGCAAGGAGAAAAACAAAAATGCTGAATTGATCAAGAGCACGAAAAGAAAGCTAGAGATGGAGGAGTTTTTAAGAGGGTTTTGATTTGGTGATTCGTGTGTAGGTTGCTCACATGAAGAAGATAGACTGCAGCCTGCAGGGGGGGCTTCATGCGGTGGCTGTCCTAAAAGTTCTCTGGCTATTTTTGTATAATTTACACAAGAATCGCAGATGGAAGATGTAATGTAGCATTGCTAGCTCTAAAAATTGTAATGTAGCACTCCTGATCAAATTATATACTGTTGTTCTCTCTAAAACACACCTGAGGAATTCCAAGAACATGTTAGAAATTCAGACCTACTTACATTTTGATGTTCCCATGCGATTAGGGAATTGATATCGAGTACTTTTGTGTCTCAAATTGGAAGCATATGGGCGGAGCCCAGGATATTACGCTGGCCAAGCCCAGGATATCACGCTGGCCAAGCCCAGGATATCACGCTGGCCAAGCCCAGGAGATTGCACAAGTTGACCTTAGAGTAAAAATAGATAGTGCCCAATAGAAAAAGTGGGCCAAGCTTAGATGAGAGTTGAATGTGTAAACAAAGTCTCATTGGCTAGAATTAAAAAGATTGTGAGTTTATAACAGTGGACTTAGTATTTAATCTACATTGGTACAAGGCTTTTCAGTTAAAACTCATTAGCAAATCCATGCGAGTTTAGATACAAAGAAGACAATATTATACTACCAATGAGCACGCGGGCCGAGCCCATTCGAAGACACGAGTGAGCCCAAACTACCAGAACCCAATGATAGGAAGAAAACGAGGAAGAAGATTAACAATACTTTTTATGAGAGATCAATTGTGTCAAGTGAACTTTGCTTACATTTAGCTCCAAATGCCAGACTCCTGACCCACTCTTTGGTAAAATTCCAGGATCTCATCAATCGTTTCTTGAAATCCAAGTTGTATCACTTTAACAACGACACCCGACCCACCAAAATTTCGCCGGAGATTAGAATTTTGTCCGGAGACGGTGAACGGAAACCGGGGACCAAATCGATACAAAAAGTTCCCATCATTCTCTGGTGACTGATGTGGAGTGGAAGGGATTACGTTTGAAAACTGGGCCTGGTATTTCTGTTTACTCTGCCTCGCGACAGTCTTCTTTTTGCTCGGCCGTGATGGGAATAGAAATTGAAAGAAGGAGACCCAACCAGATGGCAAATAATTAAATATTGTAGATGCCAGAAAGTTACTATTTCTGCTCTGCTTCTTGGATTGTCAAGAGTTTGTTTGCTTTTCAACTTCGTTTTCCTTTAACACCATTATGCTTTTTGGGGTGATTAAGCAACTTCGCTTCCCTCATCATCGTTCTGTGACTTCCTTCTCAAGCACTTAACCAACCAACACCAACCATGGGTTTTTGTTTCTAGCTCTGGCCGTGCACTCAAAGAAACAGAAAAGCCTCGATAATCATTTCGAGGCGACGATGTAGTAACGAGATTGGGCAGAGGGGGCGGTCATCTTGTTAAAAACCCACCTCATCTCCCTCCTTTTCTATTCGAAATTCGAACTTCTACATCGCTTTACCCAACAAAGAAAGAGGAAAATTTCTTTTCGTTTTTTGGGAGTGTCCAAATGGAATGAGAGAAAACTGAGAGCGGGCGCCCTTTGCGTAGCAGATTTCTGGGGTCGGAAGCGGACACGAAAGTAAGGAAGAAGAACATGAGCACGGCGAGGTTCATCAAGTGTGTGACAGTCGGCGATGGAGCTGTCGGGAAGACGTGCATGCTCATCTCCTACACCAGTAACACGTTTCCCACAGTATGATGGTTTTCCGATTCCTTCCCTCTTTCTTCTCCGATTTTTCAGTGTGTTCACATGGTGAATCTTCTGTGCAGGACTATGTACCCACGGTGTTCGACAATTTCAGTGCTAATGTGGTGGTAGATGGGAGTACGGTGAATCTTGGCCTCTGGGACACCGCAGGTGAGTGATGCTCGGATTATTGACCTCTTTCAACTGTTTACTTTGTTTCTGGATATGCTTCAATTTGTAGAACTGCCCCAGAATTTAAGAAGTTTGTGAGTATTCAATGAAGTTGGGAAATCTTCTGGGGTAATTGGGTTTACTGGGCAAAGTGGAAAATGGGTCTGCTAGTTGAGGCTAGAAGTAGAAGCTCCCTCCTTTTGAGGTGATCCATTCCGAGGCTAATTAAGGCGACTCCCATCTGTATGCAGGGCAAGAAGATTACAACCGGCTAAGGCCTCTGAGCTACAGAGGAGCTGATGTCTTTCTGTTGGCGTTTTCTCTTATCAGCAAAGCCAGCTATGAGAATATCTCCAAAAAGGTTCGTCTTCCTTCCCTCTTCATTAATTCTCCTCACTTATCACAGTCCGGTGCTTCGTTTTGTGACTGAAATTAATCTCCTCTGCATTTTGATATGGATCTGCTTCCAACCCACTGCAGTGGATTCCAGAACTAAGACACTACGCACCAAACGTTCCAATAGTACTTGTGGGCACCAAGATGGGTAAGCACAACTCCTTATATAATACCAATAGTACTTGTGGGTACCAAGATGCAGTAATGAACTCCATATCGTTTGGTTAAAAAACCTTGTTCCTTCCAAAGAAACATTATGAAGACTTTGTTAATCTTCAGTACTTCATTAAATTGATTCTTGAGGCTTCCTCCAATCAGTAGAAGTAAATTTGCAATCACAGAGTTTTGAGTTTATTAGCTTGTGATAAGTACTGATCATGTTAAATTTGCAGATTTGCGTGAAGACAAGCAGTTCCTCATAGATCACCCTGGCGCCTCTGCCATAACGACTGCTCAGGCAAGTGTAAAGTAAAGGGGTTACCCCCTTCTTCCATTCCAGTACGTTTATGCAGTCTTGAGCACATTAACATTGACATATCATTTCTTGATTATAGGGCGAAGAACTGAAGAAAGCCATAGGCGCAGCATCATACGTTGAGTGCAGTTCCAAGACCCAACAGGTGAGAGATGTCCAGTCTTACTCAATTCTGCTAATACCGGCAGACCATGGTTATGAACGTTTCTCTGTCTTCCTTTCAGAATGTGAAGGTTGTCTTTGACGCGGCGATAAAGGCCGTTCTGAGGCCTCTCAAACCCAGGAAGAAAAGACGCAAGCCAAAGCCTTGCGTGGTTCTTTAATGCGATCGACTTCCTCGCAGTCTTCCTTCTTCGGCGGCACTGGGGCTTCTGAAACTCTTTTTTTTTTTCAACTACTTCACCGCGACCATGGAGTCATTCAATATGACATCAGATGTCGTTGCTGCATTTGGTTCTTATTTGTTAAAGTTGTTGTTTACTTTTGTTTCCCAATTGTTACTTTTGACACGGAAAAATGAAAATGAAAAGATTCTCTCTTTGCGTTGTGGTGCTTCTTTTGGCTGGATAACCCGGAGAAACTCCATTAATAGTTACACTACTTATGTCTATACCAAAATATTAGCCAAAGTTTACTGTCTACACTCCACCTCACATGTGGGCCCCTCGTACACTTGGATAATATGAGTGGAGGCCCACATACAAGTGTTGGCTCTATGTAAAGTACTTTATGAGATCTATCCAACATGACTAGTTGAAGCCTGTTTTCATCTAAAATGCCAACAAAAATTCCACTCATATTTCAATGTGAGACTACTCTCTAACAGAACATACTTTAGATATTTGAAAATCCGATTTAGGTCATAATTTGAAGAAAATATCTACAAAATGAATATTTGAGACTATGTAATGCATGGGCATAACTCTAGTCTTGAGTTTTTATAGGATAAAGTGATTGAAGATCTTAGTGTGTTTTATTTGTGAGAGATTTGGATGTGTAACAATACGAGTTAGTTGCTTCGTTGTCATAATATACTTCCAAAAGGGTTGGATGAGATATGCAAAATTCTTGCATCTATAGTATCTCATATGCCAAATTCAAATAGCAATACCTAATCCTATGACTTAATGAATAATTTATTGCTATATTCAGTTTCAACACTACATTAACTAATTGTGATTCCTGCATAAAGGACTTGGGGTATGTAAAATTGGTTTGACACTCTCCTCATGTGATATCACATAAAATTGGGTCCGAGGTTTATACTAAAATGACTAGCTAAAGTAGGAAAACTTGTTTCAATTAATAAGGATCTTTTTACTTGCAATTGTTTGTGGAACTAATCTCTAACAAGGTCTAACATGATTGTTAAGTACCTCAAAATCCACTCAAACGATTGCCAATGAGAAAAAAAGACTTGTATTTGAGTTTGAGTTCAAGATCGTGCCTGAGCTTGAGTATAGACTTTTTTTTTTTTTTTTTTTTTTTTGAGGAGATTTATTTCATTCATTATGAGACTTAGTACAAGAGTTACATGTATTATGGTGGCTGTATTAGGCCAGAGATACCCCCTCCCTAGCTAAGCTGTCATCAATGAAGTTTGTTGACCTTGAAACATGGTTCCAAGTACAATTTATGGTATTTCCAATTGACCATATTTCTCTGAGAAGGATAAGGAGTCCAAAGCAGAATGGCTGATTTGTTGCACGAATCAATCGTTTCCACTTCTAAGTTCTCCTCGAATTTGGCAGCATATAATTTTATTCTTTGGAGCAAAGCTCTAGTTTCAGCTTCGGCAGAGCCCTGCAAAAGATCCATCGAGTTATTCCTTCGTATGGGCTTTAGGTATGGACTTTAGGGTTTCTTCGGTCGGGTTAGTTTGGGTTTTCCTGTAATACGATCCAATAGTCGCTGAAATTGCGACCCGGTGCCCACTGCTAATTGCATGGGTCAATTCGTTTGCAGAGACGAATGATTCACCTGCACTAAATCACTCGAACCCGATTGTTACGGAAATTTGAAGCACGCAAACGAGCAGCTGGGTTCGGCGCCGAGAGAGCTGTTCGCATTCATCTCCCCGAACTGAGGAGGGAGACGAAGAGTGGCCTCAAAGATGATGGTGCCTTTGTTGCGTTCTCTCTGGTCTTCGGGCCGGAGGTCGTTCACTTCTGCGTCAGCTCTCGCCACCTCTCTTAAGTCCTCTCAGTCACCGCTTCGCCGTTTCTCGGTCGCAGCAGCCGCTGCCGCCGCTGCCGCCGCCGATACGAGAGACTTGCTAGACCCCTCCAGTCTGCGTAACGTGGCGGTTATAGCCCATGTCGATCACGGCAAGACGACTCTGATGGATAGGCTGCTCAGGCAGTGTGGGGCCGACATTCCCCATGAACGGGCTCTTGACTCCATCTCTCTCGAGCGTGAGCGCGGCATCACCATTCAATCGAAGGCAAGGATGACGCTTTCTTAATTCTTATACACATTAAGTTTATTTCCTACAAAAAATCGCAGTTAGTGTCATGGTAACTTTTTTTTTTTTTTTTTTTTTCCCCTGCAACTTGTTGCACAGAAATTTCACTTCTTTCTTTCTTTTTATGGTTTAATAAATTGCAAAGATGAGTTCTATAGAACTGGGAGCTGGAGATGACGAATTTCTTCTCAGTGTTGCATTTGTGTGGTTCAGTTTAAGTATAGTGAACTCCAAGCCGCTCTCCAACATATGTTTATAGAAATACTTCACATCAGATACAGGCTAGATTCTTTGTATTTTGTTTTATTGGGGTTGGTTACTTTCTCTGCCTCGATTTATACTCTCGTCTATCAGCTCCTCTTTAGTGAAATTCTCACCATTTTAAATTAAACTTTGGGTCTGGTCTAATGACACCGACTGTTTCATTGAGAGGAAGGTTTGGAAGACCACAGGCTGGATATAATATATGCGAGTAGGTCCAGAATTTTTACCTGTCTAACTAACATGAGTCACTGTGGCTGCATTAGAAGATATAGCACAAAAATATGTTTCTTGTATTTGAATTTACGGAGCCTCATCTAAATATTTAACGCTAAATCTATTGGTTGGAGACGGTTTCTGTTCCTGATGCTATAGTTTATCAGCACAGCCTTGTAAAAGCCCTCTGATCTGTGAATAGCCAGTAGAATAAACTTGTAGAGGCTCTTCTATGAATAGCTATGTGCAAACTACTAATGGGTGTACGCTAATGCTACATATGTCTATATTGGAATTTCTGTGGGATGTGGCATTGCTCAGAGATGCATGAGTTTGTGTGTACTCTGAACCAGCTTCTATTGCTTCTCTGCATGTCTTCTAGGATGTTAGGCATTCACCCATTTGGTTGCACTAAGAGATTGCAAGCAAATTATAAAGGCTGTAAAACAATGTTACACAAACCTACATCAGAATTAATCATGCAACATGTCTTTTCTGAATGATAAATGAATTCATTAGCTTTGTAATTACTAGTTTGGTGCCTTTTCCTTTGCATTTAGATTGTTGTAAATGCGAATTTGGCTGGAGCAACAGGTTGATTTTACCCTGAGGTTGCTAATTATGTGAAATCTTAGGCAATCGCGACATTTGAAGAGACATAGGTTTTTTCTTTTAGTATCAACTTTCTTGCTGAGTTAATTTTTCAGGGAGATACCACCATCTTTCTGGATTTGTTTCTGTTACCATGTGGTTGCCAGTTTTGTCAACATCTTAGGCAATCACGACATTTGAAGAGATATAGATTTTATCTTCTAATACAAATTTTCTTATTGCGATAATTTTTTCAGGAAGATTCCACCATCTTTCTGGATTTTTTTTGGTCAATCACTTATATAATTCTCTTTGTAGATTTTGATGGCAGATCTTGGTTAAGATCATGATGTTCTTTTGCATCTTTGAACTAAGTGTTTTCTTTCTTTTTTCAGGTTACTTCCATTTCATGGAAGGGAAATGAACTAAACATGGTTGATACTCCAGGACATGCTGATTTTGGTGGGGAAGTATGTCAAAACTGGGAGTTTTAACCTTTGTTTACTGTCTCTCTGTGTATGTCTACCTATGCGTCCATACACACACACGTACAGGCAGAGATGTACACACTACCAATTAATATGTTTTGTGTAATTATATACTATCATATAGATACATATATCTATATATATATATATAAAACACACCCATAGAGTGATTGCACTCTTTACCCCTTTTTGGGGTAACCTTGTAGATTAGCACAATGAATGAAATAGAACACTTTCAAAAAGAAAAAAAAACACCCATAGAGATGCGCACTTGCAAAGCTGCACATTTTTCTTGAAACATAGCGATTTTTCTAAATGTGATTTGTAAATGATTTTTGTTTTTGGAGAAAAGAAATCTGTGCTTTTTCAGCATGATATTTAATGTAAATATGCAGGTTGAAAGGGTTGTTGGGATGGTCGAGGGAGCTATTTTAGTTGTAGATGCTTGTGAAGGCCCACTTGCTCAGACCCGCTTTGTTCTTGCTAAGGCACTAAAATATGGATTAAGACCAATTCTCCTCCTCAACAAAGTGGATAAAGCAACAGGTATGAGTGGTTTCTAATCATAAATTAGTTATTGTTCTTCTTGGGGGTTTGCATTGCTCTTCTATGCGAATGTTTTGTCTATTTTACTTCTAAATTTTGTTGCTGGTTGATTCTTTCTGTTTTGATACTCTTGCTGTGAAAGCTGCTTTTACAAGTATATGCATGTGGTCAGGGGTTTTGGTATAACAGAAGCATCTAAGAGTTCATTTCTGTATAGTAACAATTTTGTCTACCCTTGAGGTCTCATAATATCCAACTTCCACTAGCCTGGAGATGATTTCTGCAAGAGTAATTAATTGCTGCATTCAGAGTGCTGTTCCGCAAGGATTTCTTCTCTTTTTAGCTCTTGCTTATCTCATATAAATTAGACCTTGTCTACGAAGGGTCATTAAACCAATGAAACTTAAGAGTTCTGTTCATCATTCTTTCTTAGTTGGAGTGCATGAGATTTCTTTTTTTTTTTTTCTGTTTTTGCTTTTTCCTCATGTTGAAGTAACTTAAAACGTGTAGCTTTTTTTTGTATGAAGCATGTTTAAAATTTTTTGAATTTTAGTAGGAGAGATGTTCACACATAACCCTTTGAAAGTTAAATTGCTGATAGACAAAACATAATAAAAAGCAAGAAACAAGAAAACACAAATATAGGTATTAGCGGAAAGGAAGCTTTACTCTTCAACATCTTGTCTAAGTGGTATTCCTTCCTAAGTTTGTAACATTTTATGGATTTTAATGTCAAAAATCACTTTTTTATGAAAAAGATCCCGCACCAAAGTGTTGTTAGATGGTACTCTGCTTGTGAAGGAATCGGCCAAGATTGGCTTACATGATAAACATCTTAATTGAAAGTGCAGTGAGGCTGTTGGATGGTTTTTTCCTTGTGAGAGAATTAGCAAAAATAATTAGCTTACCTAGATGTGATCCCAAATTACATTGTTAGAAAACGTGTCAAAATGCTGATGAATGCCCAAGGAGAGAGAGAGGGGGGGTGGACACCGACTGGTATAAATGAGAGTAATCACTGAAATCGCCTTCCTCCTTTATTAGATCAAATGAGATAGGGCTATTGGATCAGGGAGGGTGGCTGGCTTGTCATAACTGTCTAGGTATATAGACAGAGTCTTGTACGGGACCAATGCTACCCACTGCAGCCTTTTTAAAAGCTTGTAATGTTCAAAATTCAGTTTACAAAAATACTGTAGCATCCATTGAGCATAAGGCGGTTCCCTCACTTCAATGTGAGGGAGGGTTACGCCTTCGTGGGATAAAGCATCAGCATGGGAGTTAGCTGATCTAGGTATATGATGCTATTGACAGGTCAAGGTACTTCCCAAAGCCCAGATTTCTCTATAGGCAACAATGAGCCTCCATGGTGGTGGGGTTACTCTTTTGCTGCAAAGAACTTGAGCCCCTGAAGTATAGCCATAGTCTCAGCTTCTACCAAGTCTGTGTTAGGCAGGGGGCCAGCAAAAGAGAGTAAGATACTTCCATCATGATCTCTAAATAGTCCTCCAATACCAGCAGGTCCTGGGTTGCCTATTGACGATCCGTCAACATTGAGTTTTATTACACCATGTGGTGGTTGAGTCCATGGGGTAATCTGAATTGCTGTTTGGGGAGAGGGCAATTTTGCTATACTTGCCCACGAAGCTCTTAGGCTGACTCCATTCAAATCTTGCATTTCAGGAGCTGCACTCAGCCAATAGAGGACTCTCCTGAAAATGAGTTCACCAAGTTCATCTGAATTCATTTCATTGCTTGCAAAGATACACCGGTTCCTCTCTTCCCAAATACACCAAGGGATAAATATGATACAATATAACACAACTTTCAAAAAAAAAAAAAAATGATACAAGCTCCCAACATGATTTTTCCTTTTTTGGTTAATTGGGAGCTACGCCATAGCTCGATAATAGATGGGAGGTTTTGGAAGGTTGGTGTATCGAATTGGAATTTGAGCCAAAAGAGGTTCCAAATCTGTTGTGCATATGCACACTGGATTAGGACATGGTTGCATGTTTCCACATCTTCATTGCAAAAGGGGCAAAGGTTAGATGGTAGAGTCATCCCTCTCCTACCCAAGTTCTCTCTCGTCGTCAGTCTTTGGTGTAGCGCTGTCCAAAGAAACAATTTTGCTTTAAGGGGGCCCGGGAGTTTCCAAGCCCATCGGGTTTGATGTTTCTCTCTTTGCATCAAATTTTCTATAGCTATATAAACTGATTTCACTGTGAATATCCTGCTAGAGCTGTGCTTTCAGATAATTCTATCTTCCTTTAGTGTGTCAAAAAAATAGTTTGACATAAGATGATCAAGTTGGCTGAGTTCCACTGCTTCTTCATCCCTTAATTCCCTCTGGAATTGGCAACTCCAATCCATGTTTCTTTCAGTTCTTGACTGCAGTACAGTCTCAATTTTTAACCCAGGAAACCTTACTGCCCTAAAGAGCCTTGGGTAGCATAGTTTAAGGGGTCTATCACTCATCCATGTGTCTAGCCAAAAGTCTATCTTGTCTCCCTTACCTGGGAGGAATCTACTCATGTCCCTAAACATCTCCAATTCTTATGGATTTGCTTCCAAATTGGGGATAAGGAGTGGCTAGGGTGCCATCCTAATATCCAATCCGATTGAGGGAAATTATGGTGATTTCTCATGAGTGTTGCCCATAGGGGTGGGTTGGGTCCATTTCAGCATTAAAGCTTGGTTGAAAGGTCTGATCCTCCTTATTCCCATCCCCCCAACAGCTTTCGGTGTGCATACCTCCTCCCATTTAACCGAATGGTGTTTAAAGGCATTGCTGTTCCCCCTCTAGAGGAATTGTCTCATCATTCTTTCCATTTCATTGGCTGCTCCTCTGGGGATTTGGATGAAGGAAAGCATATAGGAAGGGATACCATACAAACAAGATTGGAGAAGGACGAGTCTCCCTGCTTTGGAAAGGTAAGCACCTTTCCAAGAGTCGAATCTTCTACGCATTTTTTCCAGTGTAGGATACCAGACCTGCTTGTTAATTCTCCCTTGAATGACGGGTAGTCCTAAATGGATGAGGGGAAATGTTCCAATGCTACATCCCAGTTCTCTTGCAGCACTTTCCAATATGCTTTGCTCAGTCTGTATCCCAACAATGGACGATTTCCTCTAGTTAATCCTTGCCCAGTTGTTAATTTCATTAGGGCTAGGCCTGCCTTCATTCTTTGCACTTGTGAGAGGGACCCTTCACAGAAGACCATCATATCATCTGCAAATTGCACTATAGGGGGTGCTCCATTGGGAAAAGGGGTGTGAATCCAATCAATTGACACCAATTGACGAAATAGGGCAGTCATCCCTATTTCACGGTATTGATTCCGGATTAATATGGAAGTCTTGGGTTGAACATTCTAGAGAGGCCTTTGTGAAGGTACCTACCATCCAACTTTGGACCCCCCCACCTGCACCCTCTTACAAGTTGAATTTTGATGGATCTTCCATAGGCAATCCGGGACCCGTTGGGGTGGGCGGTCTTGTTCGTGATCACAGAGGGCATGTACTTCTCACCTATGCAGCTCCCATAGGCATTGCAGATTCTACACTAGCTGAAGCATGGAGCCTTCTTCAAGGCTTAAAGTGTGTTAGCAATTCTCGGATCTCAGGCCCCCTCCATGTGGAAGGTGACTCCAAGACAATTATCTCCTGGCTCAAGCGGGACTCTAAGCCTCCATGGAGGCATAGGTTCATATTTAATGAGATAAGTGCTTTAGCTCTAGACAACTCTATTGTAAGCTGGAACCATGTACTTAGGAGTGCGAATAGTAGGGCTGATGAATAGGCAAAAAAAGGAGTCAATGAGCAACACCTTGTTGTTTGGACACCTTAGTCGACATTGTAACATCATTTTGTAATTCCTCAATTCAATGAAATAAAACACAACTTCTCAAAAAAAAACAAAAATCCCTTCTCCTACAATGTTAAAGAGTAATGGTGATAAAGGGTCCCCTTGTCTGATTCCTCTCGAGCTCTGAAAGTATCCAAAGATACCTCCATTTATGGAAATGGAAAACCTAGCTGATGAGATGCAAGAGTGAATCCATCTTCTCCATCGAATTCCAAATCCCATTGCCTTCATGACAAGGTCAAGGTGTCTCCAATTTACCCTATCAAATGCCTTTTCTAGGTCCAATTTTAAGAGAAACATTGGTTTTCCTTGCTTTGTAAAAATGTCCACAGCCTCATGTACCAGCATGGCCAAATCCAATATCTGTCTTGACTTGATGAATGCACTCTGTTCTCTGCTGATCACCAAATTGAGTACACTTTTAAGCTTTGCAGCCAACACTCGAGATATGACTTTGTAGACCCCAGAAACTAGACTGATTGGTCTATAATCCTTGACCTGATCCACGCCCTCCTTTTTTTGGCACAAGTGCAATGATTGAAGCCCCAATGGAGTGATGTGTAATTCCATTTTCATGGAAATTTTCAAAGAGCTTCACAAAGTCCTCCTCCATGAAGGTCCATGCCTCTCTAAAAAACTCGCCATTGAACCCGTCTGGACCAGGTGCTTTGTCTTTTGGCATAGAGGTTACATCATACTTGATTTCTTCTAGAGAGAAGAGTGCTCCCAAACTTGATCTTTGCACTTCAGTCAAGCTAGAAAAGGACAACCCCTTTATACATGGTTTACAGTTCTCCTCCTTATAAAGCTCCAAGAAATACCTCATAATTCCAGCAATGATGTTGTCCTTATCTGATACCATCTGTACTTTTTTTTTTTGAAAAGTGTTGAGTAATGATTTGTACTCTATGTTGTACTAGTTGAATTGTTTTAATAAAATTATCACTATTTTCAAAAGAATGACTGTCTAGGTGTCATGCCATTATTATTTTTTTTTTTTTGAAATCAGCGATAAGACCAAGAGTACAGCATGATTGGTAAAGTTCATAGAGTACACAGGGTACATAGGATGCATAGCTCTATCAAATGCAGTTTGAGTACACTAAGCTAGAGGTAGTAGGGCCCCTGATACAAATATAGTTTGGAGACACCATCTTCGCCCAATTTAGCAGCCATTGAGTTGGCTATTCTAGGGATGTTAGACCATGCTATAAGCCTTTCAACTGTAATATCTACCAGCTCCTCATAGAGAGGACGTAGGTGCCAAGGAGAGGAGGAACCACTAGCCCAATGTTTTGCTAATTCTAAAGCACCTTAAATTATCATTGAGTTTGCAGCCCACTGCTTGCATTGCGTGGCCCCCATCGATAAAATTTTTGTGTCAGCCTCATTAGCTGTGCAATGCCCTAAAGGTCCCGAGAAAGCCAGAAGTATTTGCCCCATACTGTCTCTGACTACTCTCCCCATCCTAGCGGGTACTAGATTTCCAACGGAGGTGCCATTTGCATTTAGCTTTAGCCAGCCTAGAGGTGGGGGTTTGCCATCCACAAATGGAGCATGTGCATGAGAATGAGAATCTGACCACTTGATGTACTCAATGAGGGAATGAAGATGTGTGAAATCCTGCAAGCAAACGTCTTATAAGAGAAGTTTCTGCCATCATGGAGTGACTACTGGAACCAGCTCGAACATAAGAAGAAGGATCTCACCCTGGAGGAACTTATCAGGCACATGTGAACTGAAGAGGCTAATCGCCTTAAAGATAAGCAAGGTTCTTCTCCCATTAATGTCCCTAAAGCTAACCTTATTGAAATTGGCGATTCCTCAGCTAAGGATAGGTCAAAGAAGGGTCCAAAGAAAGGCTAGATCAAAGGAAATCGTAAGAAGCAAACCGGTATCAATAAGACCGACAGGAAGATCGGGAAGAACAATAAGGTGCATTATAGAAATGGGAAGATAGGTTGGGCGATGTGTGCTCGTGGGCTTCAGCCCAAGCTCCACTATCTCTACAAAATGGGAGCTTGTTAATCTCGACTAAGCCTAAATGCCCAATAGCTTATAAACCTTAGAGGGTTTATACTCTAGCCAATGTGGGACTATGCTGCCATTCTAGCAGCCATTTCTAACAGGTGTATCCACTCTTCCATGATAAAATGCCTAGGAGAGCTTAGATTTATCACCTTTGCCCATTGCGTTCTTGCTACAACATTAGGAAATGGAGGCAATTTCCTGTATGTGGAGGACCAAAAGTTTATGTATTACCACTAGGTCGAGAAAAGACTCCATCTAGAACCCCTTATGTGCAGCCTAGCTTACTTAGGTAGGCTAGTTAGCCTTCCAAGGTCAAAACGAAAATGGTCAAAAAGGAAAGAAACAAATGTTTGGATGGAAAGATAGTCCATTTTTAGGAAATGAAAATTGAAGAGTAGAGAGAGAAATAGGTGTTATTCCTCTACCTCTAAATCTAGTCCTCTTGAACCAGCTGAATGCTTTGCGAAACATATATCTGTTTTGCATGCTAAGATTCATAAGTTTTTATTAACCATTTAAAATGCAAAGGTTCTTCGGATATACATTGAATGCACCAAGAGTTTCAAGAAAAAGATAATAGTTATGGTTAGAATTAGAGCTGAAAGGTTCTCCAAAGACATCCTCAAGAACTTACATGCAAAAAATGTTAATCCTTTAGAGGTAATGAAATATGCCATAACAATTAGCTGATCCATGGGCATGACTGTGAAATATGGAACTGTCAATGAAGAAATTGTCCTTACTTTTTCTAATAATATATGTTTGAATGAAATTGCGATTTAAAAATCCTTATTTTCCAAAATGATGAGCGAGGAGCCACGGAGACCCGAGGGCGACGATCCGAGGTCGCTGCCGGGAACCGATAGAGAAGATGGAAGAGAAAGTAGAATTGAAGAAGAAGAAACCCGAAATGAAGATGAGGAATGGACGAAAGTCACGGGAAGAAGAAAGAGATCCAAAGAGCCTCTCAAATCCAGACTCGTCCGCTTCAATGAATCAACGATTTAAGCGGATGAATGGATGGAGAAAGGGGTAAATGGAAGAATCAAGAGTATCAAACTTACCATTTCGAGAGGAGAGAAGAAGTCATTCATCCGATTCCCGCCATCAATCATCCAGGAATGTTGGAGAATCTTTTCCTCCATGAGCCCGATAAGTGGAGAGAAGAAGACAATAACAAAAATTGCGACACCTTCACTTTCGACGTCTTTGAAGGAGCAAGAAAACTAGTCAGAATCGTACACCTGAGGGAGGAGAAGACGCTAGCGAGGCTCCACATACCTTTCAAAGCTGGAAAGGGCTTCCAATGGGAACTTCTCATAGATGCGATAGGAGAGATGCTTTCCCCATCTCAGAGTAAATCGGCTGATGAACCAGAGGAAATCGTTAGGAATGGAGAACCCATCCCGGAAAATATTGAGCTCCCGGAAACAATTTGGGAAGAGGGAGAAAAATTTTGAGAGATGCAATGGTGTTGCAACTTTCCTTTGAACACATAGAAGATGAAATATTGAATTGGATCAGCAGAACACTGCATAAGGAGGAAGTGCCGATGCTCTCGAAACTGGGCACACACAACTGGCTCATCTGGGCAAGAGATAATGAGGAAGCACAAGTGCTCCGCAGGGCGATTGACACGTGTACCACACTTCAATGGTCTTCAATGCAACCATGGAGCAAGGAAAGAGAGTTAATGGCAAAGGGATACTGGTTGAGAGTCTACGGAATCCCCGTAGAAATATGGAACAAAGAAAACCTAAGGATTATTTTTGAAGCTTTGGAGAAGTGGTGAAGCTAGACCCGAGGAATCGAAATCAAAAAAATCCTTGGGATACGCAAAAGCAAAAATGCTTTTTAAGAAAGGGGGACAAACAGGCGGAACGCGAAAACTAAAAATCAGAAACAAAAGCTTCCACCTAACAGGGTCGTTGGAGATTGGATGGACTGCTGACACGACGACCGGAGAGGAAGACAAAGCGAGTTCGCGACGGACTCAGCACCCACCGAGTTAACTCACCGGAGCCATCACTCAGACCATGGCGAGTCGAGGTGAGTCATAACCAAACCCGAAATCAAAGTTTAAATTTAAACCTTGAACCTAGCCAGACCGACACGCAACGTCAGTTGCATGGGAATTCGGCAAGATATTTTGAAGGTTTTCACCCGACCGAATGGGAAAGGCAGAGAGATCAGCATGCGCCGGGAAGGGAAGTCCATACAACACCTAGCACTGTCACAGGGAATAGGTTTGCCCTACTAGCCTTACCTGAGACCCCTAGAATACCCATCGGTCCAATGGGTGAAGAAGAGCACAACAGGCATGGACCGATGGAAGAAAGAAGGCAATTACAGCTCCATAATCTATATAATAATCCTGCGTTTCCCCCTGAAAACGCAGAAGTCCTTTCGCCTCTCCCGCCCAGAAATAATCCTTCTCTCCTCTCCACCATGCCTCCTCGTTCCTGCTCCCGGTTTCGCACTTACCATAGGAGAAACAGAAATCCCCCACCTTACTCCTCTGGAAGAGATGAGCAGGAGCCATCGGTGAGATGCCGCCGGGGATCTCAAGAACAACCTCCTCCCTACCCACCTATTTCACCGCAGTACCTTGATGAGGAAGACGACCCCATTCAACCGGATTTTGATGATGAAGAGGTTGACGATGAGGAAGACCAAATCGAATGGGGTCGCAATAGGGCACCCGTGCATCTCCACAGGCACCGATCGAGGGTGCAAAATCGTCGCCCCAATGAGTTCATGCACCCCAATCATGACTCGGCAGTGCATAATTGGGCGGAAACGATTGAAGAAAGAGGACAGGCTCGCAAATGAAGATTACGCAGCTATCCTTCGCCTCACACAATTCTTGGAAGAGGTACGCCAAGCAAGGCTGGCCGGAATTCTCCCACCACCAGAGAGGCAGGGGAGGTAGAGGAAGCATCAATGGCAGAGGAGTGCGAGGACGAGGCAGATGTTGATGAAAGTCATATCTTGGAATGTAAGGGGTTTGGGCATTCCCCAGAAAAATGCCTCAATTAGGGATGTTTTGTTTCGGAAGGGGGAACATTTTGTAATTTTGCAAGAAACCAAAGTAGCTGAGCCTACGGATGAAATTGTAATGTTTGTGTCCCCCTTTAATAGTCCATCTTGCACTGCTGTAGAAGCTTTGGGTACATCCGGAGGTATTTTAATAATATGGGATCCTTTATTGTATGAAATTCTTGACTCTGAAAAGGGAGCTTACTGTTTGGGAGTGAAATTAAAGGATAAGGCTCTGAATCAAACCTGGAATATTGGAGGAATTTACGGTCCATGCTCATACCACAGCAGAGAACATTTTTGTGAGGAGCTAAGTGATCTAATGAATAGATGGACTGGACCATGGTTATTAATGGGGGATTTTAATGCAATAAGGTTTCGAAATGAAAAAAAAAACCCTAGCTAGAACAATAACGTCTACCATGAGAAAATTCAATGACTTGATTGTTGCATTCGATATGGAGGAAATACCCGCATCAGGAAAATTGTTCACATGGAGTAACTCACAACTGCAGCCAATAATGTCCAAAATAGACCGAATTCTAGCCACTCCTGATTGGCTGGAAAATTATAGAGATGCCACTGGACATGTTATTGGTAAGGCAGTATCGGATCATTGGCCTATCCTACTTGATACGAGCCTCAACCGATGGGGGAAGAAGCCTTTTAGAATTGAGAACAAATGGCTTGAAGACAAAGACTTTAAGACAAGCATAGCCACATGGTGGAGAAACAACAGTGTGATAAATTAAAAATTAAATGAGGATGGCTCGAAGATTGTACATTCAAAACTGAAGTCATTGAAAAGCAAAATCATTGTATGGGCCAGACAGAAAAAGGCTGTTGGTGAAGCTCAAACAGTGTGATAAATTAAAAATTAAATGAGGATGGCTCGAAGATTGTACATTCAAAACTGAAGTCATTGAAAAGCAAAATCATTGTATGGGCCAGACAGAAAAAGGCTGTTGGTGAAGCTCAAAAAAGACTGCTGCAGATTCAAATTGATGGCATCGACCATCTAGAGGAGCACAGAAATTTAACAGCTGAGGAATTTAAGGATAGGAGATTCAGCAAGTCAGCTAAGGAATATAACCCACCATGAAAGAGTGTATTGGAAATAAAGAGCCCGGTATAAATGGCTCAAAGAAGGAGACACGAACTCCTCTTTTTTCCATGCCATTGCATGAAAGAGGAGGATTAACATAATCCATTCATTGACAATCAATGGAGAATCAGTCTCAGCTAGAGATGGAATAACACAAGAAATTGTTAGATTCTTTATGGAGCCATATACTGAGGACCAAAACACTAGGCCGTGCATTGCTGACCTCCTTTTTAAGAAATTATCTGATGCACAAGTCTGTTTTCTGGATGCCCCATTCTCGGAAAAGGAAATTAAGAAAGCAGTACTACAAATGCCAAAGGACAAAGCCCCTGGCCCTGACGGTTTCAATGGTGAGTTCTTCAGGGAGGCGTGGCATTTCATGAAAGAGGATCTCTTAAAACTGTTTGAGGGTCTCTATGACAATGGAATAACAAAGAATTCCATTGGAGCTTCTACAATTGCCCTCATACCCAAAAAGGAGGGTGCTGAACTCATTAAGGATTATAGACCCATTAGCTTGGTATCCGGGGTCTTTAAGATACTCTCTAGAGTGCTAGCTACAAGACTAAAATCAGTGTTGCCTAGACTGATTAGCAAAGAGCAATGTGCATTTATAAAAGTAAGACAAATTCTGGATTCAGCCATGCTAGTCCATGTGGCGGTTGATCTCTTTGCAAAACAATAAAAACCGAAGTTCCTATTAAAGCTAGACCTAGAAAAAGCCTTCAATCGAGTCAATTGGAGATACCTTGATTTAATCCTGAAGGCAATGGGCTTCTTCAGCATTAAGTGGAGAAGATGGATGTATTCCTGTATATCCTCAGCTAAATTCTCTATATCCATTAATGGGGGACTGTTCGGAAACTTCAAGTGAACTAGAGGATTAATAGGGGAAGGAATGATATCATACTTCAGGAACTGTTGGAAGTAGGATGGCTCACTGATGCTTTTAATGAAGTAAACACCCAAATCATACCTATTGTCCAATTTGCTGACGACATAGTGATTTTTTTGTGAGGGTCTCTAGATCAAATAAAGAGACTTAAAACAGGATTGGACCTAATGGAAATCACCACGGGGCAGAAAGTTAATTGGTCAAAGTCAGCACTGATAGGTATAAATGCACCTCATGAATTGCTGACTGAATCTGTAGAAGCACTAGGTTGTTCCATTGGAACCCTCCCACTTGTCCATCTGGGGCTACCAGTATTTACAGGGAGACAAAAAAGAAAGAATTATGGGACTCAGTTCCGGAAAAACTACGCAGCAGGTTGGCAATGTGGAAGGAAAGACATTTATCTAAGGCTGGAAGATTAGTACTGCTGCAGTCATGCTTATATTGCATTCCGTCTACATGCTTTCTTTCATTCAATGTCCAGTTAGAGTTGCCAATGACATGGAAAAGGTCATGCACAGGTTCTTATGGAGAGGGACAGAAAATAATTTTAAACATCACTTGGTGAAGTGGGAAGATGCTTGTAAACCAAAGATAATGGGTGGGATGGGCTTGAGAAGTATAAGAACATTTAACCAAGCACTAATGTTGAAGTGGACTTAACCAACCAGACCCACCACCATGGACTCTCCTAGTTCGTGCCAAACTAGGAGTACATGAGTCTGATTGGATCCTAGGGTGGCACCCACCAAACCAATTATCTCCCATTTGGAAATCCTTACATAAGCAATGGGGAGTATTTAGATCTCACATAAGATATCTGCCAGGAAAAGGGGATAGGATAGAGCTATGGGCTGACACATGGATAGGATATAGACCCCTTAAGTCAACCTTTTCAAGGTTATATAGGGTCACTAATGGACCAGCAATGACATTGCAAGGATTCCTGCAACACAAATAGCAAAATGGATTTGACTGGTCTACACTTTTCAGAAGGGAGTTAAGAGATGTGGAGGCAATAGAGTTGAGCAATCTGGACTCCTTGCTAGGCAAACATTTCTTTGACCAGCACTTAAGAGGATAGGCTAATCTGGGAGCCTAGCCTGACTGGTAATTTCATGGTAAAAGGAACCTACTTGGCATTATCTCATGATTCCCATGGGCAGCCACATCTAGCAGCCACAACATGGAAGCTCTCGGCCCCCCCAAAAGCCGAGTTTTTTATGTGGATTGCTCTACATCAAAACCTTCTTACTAAGGAGCAGCTTACAAGGAGAGGCATGTCACTACCCTCGATGATGTGCCCCCTCTGTGAAAACAGTACAGAAACAATAGACCATGTGTTAGTGCAATGCAATGATGCACAAAGAATATGGTCCTATTTCGGGAACCTATTTCAGATACAGGCACACCCCATTCTTGACTTGCCATCCTACATTGAACTATGGAAATACAACACATTACCTAAAATAGGTAAAACCATGCTTGGAAACTTTGGGACGAGAGGAATAAAAGGATTTTCAAAAGGAAATTCACTGAATGTGATGATCTCATTGAACTTATCTTTAGTAGCCTGACATACTGGCTAAACTCTACATCAGAGTTCCAAGAGCTCCCAGGCATTAACCTGAGATCAGCATGGTCTAATATTGCCAGATTGCATGCTACATCGGCAACACCTATTGTAGCAATCTGGACTCCACCCACGATTGGCTCTATTAAGTTAGATGTTGATGGATCTTCTCAAGGAAATCCTGGACCTACAGGATATGGGGGAATCTTTAGAAACCACGAGGGGCTGACCATACTATCCTATGCTGGACCCTTACCAAACACAGACTCGGCAGAGGCTAAAACTGTTGCCATGTTGCAAGGAATGAAGATCTTTGCAGAAAAGCTGGAGGGCACATTGGAGATTGAAGGGGATTGTTTAAATGCGATAAATTGGTGCCACAAAACTACCGATCCACCTTGGAGACTAGTAATCTATTTCAGAGAAATTTGGCACCTAGGAAGTATACTAAACTGCCAATGGAAACACATTTCAAGATCAGCTAACTCTTATGTTGATAGCTTAGCTAGGAAGGAGTTTCCCTTTCTCAACTTGAAGTGAGGGAACCGCAAAACCCACAAAATCTGTAATCTGAACAACCAGTATTACTTTTGAATGAAGTTACCAGAACAACCTCTTCAAAAAAAAAAAAAATGAAGTTGCGATTTAAAAAATGTTGCATTTTCAGGGCAGGACTTGCTAGTTGACAACCAGCCTATAGCCACCTTGGAATCTCTATCAACAACTTGAGGAAACTTGGTATGCTGCCTAAAGATGCTTAGGCATGAAGTAGAGATTCAACCTTAGGTGATTCTTAAACCTCAAGAGGAGCAAATAATACAGATAAATCCTGATCCGAAGAGTTATGAGAAGATTTCTACTCCTTGTGGGTTTTAGATCTCTAGAGAATCCGAGAAGATGGGAGAAAAACGAAGAGATAGGAAGAAGGGGAAGAGAGAATGAGAGAGAGAGGTCGTACGGTTTTAATGACCTACAACCCTATGCTCTCATTTTTTTACTGATAACATTTTGTCAGTTCATATCCACGGACAGTGGAATTCCATATACTGTGCGGATTGGAAGTCTGGTTACGGATGGTGACTGCGACTGTCACGGGAGAGGTGCGACAAGCTCCTGGAAACAGAGATCAGTCTCGGTTGCCTTCGGAAGGGCGAATCGATGCCTCAAGCGGAGATTGGCGAGTCGTGGAAAGAAGATCGAAGAGGAACGAGACTGTTCGTGGCAGTAATAGGACCATTGGAGAATGTAAGTTTGGGGATTCTTCCCTTTCTGTGGAGCACGAAATAGGTAGAAGATGCTGTCGTCTTCTGTTGAGGACAGGAGAAAAGTTGTCTTTCATTCGCATTCCCATCGAAGTCGGGGATCTGTTCCTGTCTCAGGTGAGGGAAGTGATGGATTCTCACCGAACTACATCGAAGGAACTGTGGTGGGAAGACGCCTACCACTATTTCGATCTTCAAAAGACAAAACTGGGAATGCAAACCGGTGCATTTCGTGGACGGGAAGATCTTGGCTCGAATTTACCTTCCCGGAAATTGGGGCAAATGGGACATCGCCATGGCAATGTTTCTGGAGTCGCTGGAGAAGGTTTTTCTACGATCGAATTGCCACAGGATGCTGACTCGGAAAACTTGGAGTGAAGATTTGGGCAAAATGGGAGCGAAAATTCCCCTCGGCAGCAAGCGAAGATGAAACCAATTTTCGGCGATGATAGAAAAATGGCAGCGAATAAATCCACTCTTCAATACAAAGGTAATAATAGCACGACTCGATTGGGAAGTACCGAAAACGAAGAGCTCGCAACATGGATTCAAACTCGTTGGGGCCTTTCCTATGTGCCAAAAGCGTCATTTCTAGGCGGAGGTGAATGGCTCGTGACTGTTCGGGATGATGAGGCTCGTCGTCATTTGCTATCCTAGAGTCACAAAGTGACTCTATTCCTTCTTTGGGAGACACGGACGTGTGAGCCGATCGCATCAACTGGTCCACTTGCTTTGTGGATTCAAATCTGGGGAATACCACCCGAACTTTGGGAGAAAGAGGTAGTAGAATTGTTGGCTAAGAAGTTCGGCTCCTTACTGGAAGTAGAGGAGGACTCAATGACGGGGAAAATTATGTCGTACGCGAGAGCCAGGGTTTGCCCTCACAAATGGCCCATAGAAGATCAATGGACGGAGCTGGAAATTGAAGGACAAGTCTTCGCGATCCTTCCGAAGCCAGAAGACTTCAATCCTCCCTTCCGTATCGTGTCTTGCAGACGGGAGGAGGAAGACGATGAACAGTGCCACGAGTCAGTACCTCGAACCAACTCGATAATGGAACGAGTGGACTCGGCGCAACACGGCCGAGTCCACTCAGCGCAACATGGACGAGTCAACTCGGCACAACTCGGCCGAGTTGACTCTGTCTCACTCGGTCTGTGGGGAAGTTTGACGTTAACTGATGAGCTGCTGCAAGAGCCTAACATTCCCACCACTGGTGCATTAATTGAGGTACAAAGACATGCAAATATGGTTGAACAAACTGCTGATCCAGCAATGGAAATAGCCGCTGCTGCAACAGATGGAGTAAATGAGATACCTCCCACTTTAAATTCGAAATCAGTGGCTTTGCAATACCCCATCTATCTCCTCTCTGCTGCTCAAACCATTTCCCAAATTTCAGACATCAATTTACCTCCACATCATGTCCAACCAGACATTTCTGTCCAACAACACACCCCAGCAATTAGTGTCCAAGACAATTTTTCATTTCACCCACATAATCAGACCCTTTACACCCATGCTCCCATTCCTATTACCAATTTAAACAGTCCTCCCACCGTCTATTCAAGAAGGAAACCCCCGCTCACAACCATGCGAGCCACTTGATTACTAATTCTCCTAATTCTGTCAATGGTAATTGTACTTATGACCGGGATGTGGTGTTGGCAAAATCGATTGAGGTCCAACAAGATGGAAAGGAACCAGCAGTCTCTTGGGTGAATTTCTGCAAAAATAAAGAACAATATCTCGATAGTGATTATATAGCAGCACTTAAAATGACTGCTAGATTCGATGAAATGGCGATGGAACAAAGAAATGTTGCGATGTCGGAGACTGGTCCTCAATTGATCAACCGAGCTGAGGAAGGAAAAGAAGTTTGTGAGGGAAGAAGGATTACTAGAGGAAGGGGGAAGGGAGTTACAACACAAAATAGGGGCAAGAAATGATCATTCTGTCATGGAATGTTAGAGGAGTACGAAGTATGAATAAGAGGATTGCAATAAGGAATACTATATCGAGGAGTAAGGCCCATCTTGTTATCTTCCAAGAAACCAAGATGGGGATATCTGAGAATCTATTGTTAGGAGCTTGTCCACTTCCAAAGAACCTAAATGGCATTCTCTTAATGCCTCGAGTGCACGGCTGGAGGAATTTTGGTTGTTTGGGACCCTTGTCATGCTGTTGTACAAAATGTTATTGTTGGAATTTATTTCATCTCCATGGAAATTTTGGATCTCGCCAAGGGTATAAGCTGGTATATTGGTGGTGTTTATGGACCGAGCACGTACAGTGCAAGATCACTATTTTGGGATGAATTGCTGAATCTCACTTCAGAGTGGAATAAGCCGTGGCTTCTGGGAGGAGACTTTAATGCTATAAAGGTGAGAAATGAGATTCTTCCTCTTGCTAGATCTATCACTATTACAATGAGGAAATTTGGAGATTTTTTGCAAGATTCTGGAGCTATCAATTTACCTACATCTGGAAAAGCATATACTTGGAGTAATAACAAAAGCAGGCCAACCTTATCTCGGCTTGATAGATTCCTATGTTCCAATGATTGGCTTGATGTTTACCCGGATACAGGATGCCGGGTGTTGGGCAAGACCGTATCTGATCATTGGCCTATTTTACTTGACACAAAGGCCGAAAGTTGGGGGGGAATCCCCTTCAGATTTGAAAATCATTGGATTACGGATAAACTTTTTCTTTCACATGTGGGTGGCTGGTGGGATAGCTTTATTAATGATGGTCCAATTGGTGGCAGGTTATTTCGAAAACTTAAGTTACTAAAACAGCAACTTCAAACATGGTCAAATATTAACAAGGCAAATCTAGTGGCAAGAAAAGAGGAGCTAAGGAGACAGATTGAGAACATTGATCACTTGGAGGAGGAGAGATCATTAAATGATGACGAGATGGCTGTAAGACTCTCGGCAACAAAGGGAGTTTAATAATATTGTGAAAAAGGATGCTATCAAATGGAAACAACGGGCTCGATATAAGTGGCTACTGGAAGGGGACGGTAACACAAAATTCTTCCACTCAATTGCATCCCATAGAAGAAGAGTCAACAGAATTTGTTCACTAAATATCAATGGTAATATCTCAGCAGACAAGGAGGCCATTATTAATGCCATTGTTGGCCATTTTACACACATATACACGGAGGAATTTCCTTCTCGGCCACGCCTTTATGGCTTGCCTAATCGTCTCTCCCCAAAAAACTGAACTTGAGAGACCCTTCACACATGAGGAGATTGTTGCTGCTGGCCAAATGCCCAATGATAAGGCACCGGGACTGGATGGGTTCAATGGAGAGTTTTTCAGAACTTGCTGGCCTATTATTTGGGATGATATTTTGGAACTCTTCCAACACTTTTATCATAATGGCTTGACTAGTACTGCTCTGGGGGCAACCTTCATCGCTTTAATTCCAAAAAGACTATGTGTTGAGGGTATTGGTGATTGCCGGCTAATCAGTCTTGCTAGTAGCATTTACAAGGTGATTACTAGACTTCTTGCCGCTAGATTGCAAAAAATATTGGGTAATATTATCAGTCCAGAACAACATGCTTTCATCAAAGGAAGGCATATTATGGATGCAGCCATGAACACACATGAACTCTTACATATTTGTCAACAGTCCGTTGAACCGAGGGTTGTACTTAAGCTAGACTTCGAAAAAGCTTTTGATAGAATTTCATGGAGTTATCTGGAATGGATGATGCACCAATTGGGGTTTGGGAGAAGGTGGATTAGATGGATGATGAGCTGCATATCTTCTGCTCGATACTCTCTCCTCATTAACGGGGGAACCCATGGCTTTATTAAACCCACTCGAGGACTCAGACAGGGGGATCCTCTTTCCCCAATGCTGTTCAATATTGCAGCAGAGGGGCTGCGGCATCTTCTACACTTGGCTATCAGTGAGGGCTGGCTGGAACCAATTATTCAAAGGGAACACCTCCAAGCACCCGTAGTACAATTTGCAGATGATACTATTTTATTCTGCAAAGGCACGGTGCAGCAAATTAGAATTATTAAAGCCATTCTTCTTATGTTCGAGATGACTTCTGGCCTGAGAATTAATTGGGCTAAATCATCAATCTTTGGTTTTGCAATGGGGGATGATGTAGTTAATTCCCTTGCTGAAGTGCTTGGGTGTAGAATTGGCACATTGCCAACTACCTACCTTGGACTTCCTTTATTCACCAGAATGCACCAAAAGCCTTATGGAACAATGTGCTTGAGAAGCTCCATGGAAGACTCAATACTTGGCAAGGAAAACTTTTATCAAAGGCTGGTAGGCTTACACTTATTAAGGCCTGCCTTCTGGGTATACCGACATACTACCTCTCCTTCATGCACTTGTCCTATCTCCGTGGCAAATGCCATGGAAAAGTTAATGAGATGTTTCCTATGGTGCGGGTCAGCGAAAAAATCGAATCTGCATCTCTTAAATTGGGAGGAGGTTTGCCAAGCACGTGATGTGGGGGCCTGGGAATCCGGAGGATTAAATACATGAATGAAGCTCTTCTAGTCAAGTGGCTTTGGAAGCTCAATGGCCCTGACCAAATGACATGGAAGAACTTGGTTGTCAATGCTCTTGATGGCAGCCACAATAATTGGTGGATGGAGGCTCCTAATACCAGAAAACTCTCTCCAATATGGAAAAGAATTGTCAAATTAATGTCTTTCTTCCGCCCACGTGTAGCAATACAACCGGGGAAGGGGGATAAGACGTTATTTTGGAATGATCTATGGGTTGGTGATTCACCCTTGGCCAAGAAGTATCCGCGGCTTTTCTTGCTTGCCAGGAATCAGAACTGCACCATTCTGGATCTGGCTCCCAGGGGGCAACTTCATGAAATTGATTGGACTTCGTCTCTCAGAAGAAGACTCAATGATATTGAGGCTCTTGACATCTCCATGTTGTTAGAGGAATTGGGGGGCTCTTACCTTAGCAGGGACCAGGAGGATACATTAATTTGGAGGCCACACCCCAGTGGGATATACCTTGTGAAATCAGGTTATTTTTGTTTAACCGATCAGGGAAGACCTTTCCACAATGCGGCTATTGCATGGAAATTGGTAGCCCTAAGAAACAAGCTGTTTTTAGCTGGTGTTGCATGAGGAAAAACTTCCCACCAGAGATCTATTTCTCGGAAGGGGATGCAGCTACAAACTACAAATTGTCCACTTTGTAATGAAGTGCAAGAATCGATTAATCACCTAATTATGCAATGTTCATACAGCTGGAGTGTTTGGATTTTCTTCTTGAGGAAATTCAATGTGGACTTGGTAATGCCATAAAACCTTTATTCTCTTGCCAAGCTTGGGGCCTCTCTTGGTATTTCTCGAGAAAGGAAAAAGATGTTTAAGCTGCTGTTTGGGCTTCATTCCGTGGCTACTATGGAAGGAAAGAAATCAGAGAGTTTTTCATAATGCAGCAAAGGACTGGCAAGATTTATGTCATATAATCCTTCAACATATCATTTATTGGCTGAAGCTACAAGATGTTTTCCAAAATGTGGACTGTAATACAATTTGGGTCTCTTGGGTGGAGCATGCAAGGATCGGGAAAGTCGCGTGCTTAAAATTCAGAAATGGATACCTCCTCCTATACACTCTTATAAGTTAAATTTTGATGGTGCTTCTTTTGGCAACCCTGGACCAGCGGGTGTTGGTGGGCTCGTTAGGAATCATTATGGGAAATTTTGCTAACCTATGCAGGGGCAATTGGTATTATGGACTCCACTCTTGATGAAGCAACGAGTTTGTTGCAAGGAATCAAGTCTTTCCGAAATTCACACTTTCTTCGGCCTTACATGTGGAGGAGATTCAATGGTCATCATTCAATGGTGCAAGAAGAGCATTAAACCACCATGGAGGCTTGCTGCTATAGTCAATGAAATTCTAGATCTTGCTGATATGGTCATGAGTTGGACTCATATCCTTCGAAGTGCAAATTGTAATGCAGATGAATGAGCTAAAAAGGGGGTTCATGAGGATCACTTTGATCTATGGACCCTCTAGATTATCCTACTTTTGACTACTGAATGGTAGTTATGTAATTCTTGTATGTTTCACTAAGATGGAATAAAATCACAACTTCCAAAAAAAAAAAGATCTCTAGAGAATCCATTAAAATTATTTGTTACCACCAAATTAGCCTCTTCACACTATAATATTCTGACATTGATCAGGGGGAAAATAATGCTTAGGAGCAGCCTTGGTTTTATTACATGGTCCCTTTGGGGGGAAAGAAACAGGAGTCTTCTCAAACAAATCGTTGAATGAGAATGCTCTAGCAGAAACTTTTCTCAGACACAATTAGTTGGCTGATCACTCAGAAAGAGTTCCTATGCTACTCTGCAGCAGACCTCAGGGCCTCTTGGGCCACGGTGGCAGCACTGGGAATTTCACAACAGCAACCAGCTCAACTACCTTGGACACCTCCAGCCCATGGGGTGACCAAATTAAATGTGGATGGTTCATCCTTTGGTAATCCGGGGCCAGCTGACTTTGGAGGGATTTTCAGATCCCACGATGGCAATCCGATTCTCTCCTTCACAGGCCCTTTGGGAGTAACTGACTCAACTAAGGCTGAAACTATGGCAGTCCTCAAAGGATTACAAATCTTCAATGACAAGCTCACAAGTGCATTGCAAATGGAAGGAGACAGTTTGAATGTGATTCGATGGTGCAAGATGATATCCGCCCCCTTGGAGACTCATCACTATCTTTAGAGAAATCTGGGATTTAGGGAGGAAAACAAATTGTACTTGGAACCATGTTCCAAGGTCTGCGAATTCCGATGCTGATGCATTGGCAAAAGAGGGTGTCTCCCTACCTCACCTTGAGGTCAGGGAACCGCCCTGAGAGCGCTGTAATCTGAGAAGTCTATTGTCTGAATCTTTAGCTAAATGAAATGAAAACATCTCTCAAAAAAAAAAAAAAAAAAATATTTTGACATTGATTGAGCTTTTGGCCAATGGCCTTGTCAGTGGTTTTTGGTGTGAGGCTTTAATTAGAGTCTCAATGGGGAAAAGGGTGTCGTGTATGTAATATATAAAAAAAGGTTGTTTGATTGCATGTAATCAACATGCAAGGCAAAATGTATTATTATATGATCTGGTCTTGAGTGAAGCATCTCTGTACAGTTTTCTTAGGTTATATTGCCCTGCTTTTTGCAGTTTCTGAGGAGAGGTGCAATGAGGTTGAAAGCCTGGTTTTTGATCTATTTGCAAACCTTGGAGCTACAGGTTTTGTAAATACTGAATCAAATTAGTTTCCAACCTTGTTTCTATTCTGTTAATATTAGTCTTAATACTATTTGACCTTGTACGCTTCTATGCCTATCTGATGAACTCTGCTTCCTTGGTCTTACTCTACAGAAGAACAACTAGATTTTCCTGTCCTGTATGCATCTGCCAAAGCGGGTTGGGCTTCTTCCACATTTACCAAAAATCCCGATAATGATGTAACAGATATGTCACAGTTGCTCGATGCTATTATAAATCATGTCCCTCCACCAACTGCCTGCCTTGATGCACCGTTCAGGATGCTGGTTGGTATAGTAACATTGTTTTATTAGTCTTTCTCTTTTCACAAGTGACACGAAGAATGTTTATAACATGGTGTGTATGTTCAGTCATGTTAATAACACTCAAATTTATGAGTTTTTCTTTTTAAAAATTTTTGTCCTTAAGTTAAAAATATGACCTTGGAATCCCAACAAGAAATCCAACTTTTTCAAACTTGAACCTCCTTTTGCTTACATAAACACGAGAAATCTAATGGTAAAGTCTGTTGCTAGACTTCTAGGTCCACAAGAACTTGTCATGAGAGTGGTTCATTTTTTTTTGTTATTTTTGCATAAAAGAGGTCCACCTGTGTGAACCACTTTCTTAGTTCTGATATAAAATAGCTATTTTTTAGATAACTTATGTTATTAAATACTAGCTTTTGCTGCACGAATAAGTCATTTCTTCTTTATGTTTGTATACTCTGTCATTATATTTAGGAATGGTAAGCTTTTATATCTTGATCTTTCTTTTGTAATTTTGGGAAAATGGGAACTTTGAAAAAGATGCTAGACAGTTTCGTGCAGGTTTCTATGATGGAGAGCAACTCGTACCTAGGTCGGATATTGACCGGACGGATCTCTTCTGGAGTTATTCGTGTTGGAGATAAAGTACAAGGGCTTCGCTCCTTAGACTCTCGGGTTGAGAAGATTGAGGAGGGGAAGGTTTGCCATAATTTTGAAACCATTTGCTAGTCTGAATTAAGAGTTGTAGAATAGTATTTGGGCCTAAAAATTGAGGAAATTTTATGCAGGTTGTGAAACTTATGAAGAAAAAGGGTATGAAAATGGCTTTAGTTGATTGTGCAGGGGCAGGGGATATAGTCTCATTGGCTGGACTAGCAAGTCCGTCAATAGGTCATACTGTGGCTACCATGGAGGTAAACCCCTTCTTACAGCTTTATTTTTATCGTATTGAAGGTTCACTATTACTGTGATTGATGGTTGGGTGCGAAAGAATTACAAATGTTTTCTAAACAAAATTTCACTCTTACTATGGTATGCAGTTATCCAGTTAATAATTGTTTTGGCTTCTTAATAATTCTATTTCAGGTTACCACTGCCCTCCCCTCTGTTAAGATAGATCCTCCGACCATTTCTATGACTTTTGGAGTGAACGATTCTCCATTAGCAGGCCGTGATGGGGTTCATGTAAGTGGTGTTTCATTTCTTCCGTTCTCTTTATAACACTGAGAAAAATAGTTCTTTAAGAAATACTCTCTAAGGAAGTTAACATATCATCATTGAGTTAATGTAAAAAAACCAGGTTGTTCCCAGGTGGCTTCTACTTTTGCTTGTTCAGATGTAAGAGAAGTGCCATTAACAAGGTACTCTCTCTGATGGCTCCTCTTGTAGAAAGAGCCAAACGTTTGCACTTCCCAAGTTGTCATACCAAGAGAGCCACAAAGCATTTTGTTAAGATTGAAGCATATTTAGTCATTGCACATGTGGGCGATCAATTAGTGTTGATTGAGGTCTGCAAGCTTGTATGATTTATTTAGAACGAACAAGCTTGTAACTTCTCTTTTCTTTTATAAGCTGCGGTTGATATTAAGTCATGAGGTATATAGTTGGCATTCTATAATATCTCAATTAACAAACTTGAATATCTAATGGAGCTTTAGATGACATTTCGAGTTTTTATTATTTTATTATTTTTTAATTTTTTAATAACTCTACACGAACCCTCCAAAAATTTCCTGTAGTACTCTTATCTTGGAAGCCTTGGGAGGTCCTGTTATAGGAAGTAGAGGTGCTTCAGCCACCCGGCCTCTCCCCTTGAATAGTTTCACATGCTGAGGGAGACACTTCACATGGGCCATTCTCTTCCTATGAGAAGATGACATTTATCACCTTCTGGAATTTGAATTTTTCTGTCTCCCCTTGGGTGATACTGTGCAATGATGCCAATTGTCAGTTTTGAAGGATGCAAGTGTCATCTCTTCGAGAAAGTGCATTCACTTCCCATCAATAAGATATAGGCTATTTAATGGAAAGAGCTTCCCAGAGTCGTCTGGGTGTCTGATTTGAATTGATAGTGACTCATATATGCTGCTTGATCTTAACTGCTAATTTGGTTATGACCTCAACCATTAATTGGACCTTGCTGCCTTTCATGTCTCTTTTGGTTTCACGTACCGAGAGCTAAATTTTTTTTTTTTGCCAAAGAGGGTTCTTTTTCCAATCTCTTGTTGTAAGGCAGCCCCCATGTGATTTTCCTTAGGTTTTATTTATAGTTTGCTTATGGGCCAATAAACTCACCTTCTAAGGAAAACAAACTTACTTTACACCAATTTTGTAACTTAGTTCTACAAATTCTAGCTAACAGGAGGCAAAATTGGGGAACGGTTGGCAGCAGAAGCTGAAACAAATCTTGCAATAAATGTTTTACCAGGCATGACTTCAGATTCCTACGAAGTTCAAGGGAGGGGAGAGCTTCAACTGGGTTTGTACTTTTTGTATCTTCCCTTTTTCTATCTCTTAAAGTTGTTTAAAGACATTTGACCTTTTCCGTTCTGCCTATTGGATTCACTATTTTGTGTCTTTTTTCCAATTTTTTTTGGCATCTTGATGGGTCTTTACAAAGCAATTGTTTTGGCTGAGTTGCTTGACCACCTGAGTTTGTGTGTGTTACATAGGTGTTCTAATTGAAAACATGAGGCGTGAAGGATTTGAGCTGTCGGTTTCACCTCCCAAAGTCATGTGAGCTTTCTAACACTTTCTTTTTTTTTTTTTTTTTTTAAATTGAAATAGTGTTCTTGTATGTAGGCCTCTTGCTCCATGCCCCTTGGGAGACTTGAAACCAAGACCTCCTGACCACTAACCTTCCAAGTGATCTCTGAGCTTGCACTCAAGTTCACAGTTTCTATAATGATGATATGCAGATACGATTTCATTTTTTTTAATTATGGTGCAAGTCTTGCATAATGCTGCATACACAAAAATTTTCATTGCAATGATATTGCTGATTCCTTGGTCTGGGATGAAGCTCCCAGTGACAACTTGATAAGCATTAGACCAGTAACAATAGATTAAACCAAACACAATAGAGAGAAATTAAGAATGTTCACACCCCTTATGGAAAATATTACAAGAACTGGTTTACCAAGCATTCGAGAGGCTTGGTTCTCTCCCACTAAAGCAGAACTCTTGAATTAAAGAAAAATCAATCCCCTTACGACCAACAACGTGTCCCTTATATTCCCTCAGTACCTCACAGGCCTTTGTAACCAATAACAGTACCTTATACATCAGCAACTCTAACAAACTCATGATTAGGATCAGCCACTACACATTAGCTAACAAACTAGTGACTGGGACCAACAAATTGCACATCAGCAGCCTTATTCATCCTCCTTCCATGCCTTGCATAAATGAACTAAACCTGGGGCCTATCACAACTTATGGTCTGTTTGCGCCCCTTCTTTGATCTTTCTGTTTGGCTTTTAATATTGAAATTGCTGGTTTTTGTATTTGTCCTGTTGCTTTTCACATGATTAATTAATAACTTCATTGTTGTACTTTTCCTCATCCAAGAGACTTCCTTAACGGAGTCCTTTCTATCATCATAGCAAATTTTGTGTGTTTTTTAGACTAGGTGCATTTTGAATGATCAGACAATGTTATGTTCTGCATTGCTCCCTGTGAGGAACTTGCCTCTATCCCTGATTATGGATCTTTTTTATTTTTTTTTTTTATTTTTTTTTCATTTCTTCAGGTATAGAACTGAGAATGGCATGAAGCTTGAACCTATCGAGGAAGTGACTATTGAGGTATTACAATTTTACTAGTCACATGAGTATTCGTGCCTGCTAGCACTAGTATGTGTATTGCTTTGTAATATCAAGTTCCCAGCGGCATCGTTCATGTTTCAGGTCAATGAAGAGCATGTGGGTCTCGTCATTGAAGCTTTATCTCATAGAAGATCTGAAGTTAGTGACATGGGCCCTGTTCCTGGGCATGTTGGTAGAACTAGAATTTCCTGTACTTGTCCATCGAGGTGGGTCTAAAGTTTATAAATATATAATATCATTTTGAGCAGATTATTTGATTTTTGTCCTTGTTAAAAGATTTTTTTGCAGATGACTTTTGATGAAACTTCAATGCTAAACACAATTATACAGAGCTAAATATTGTAGAGTAGATAGTGTGACACATGTTATGTGCTTTGAAGTAATTTTCCAACCTGTTCAAAAGTTTGATTGTTTTATGTGTATTGCTTTTTGTAATATCAAGTTCCCAGCGGCATCGTTCATGTTTCAGGTCAATGAAGAGCATGTGGGTCTCGTCATTGAAGCTTTATCTCATAGAAGATCTGAAGTTAGTGACATGGGCCCTGTTCCTGGGCATGTTGGTAGAACTAGAATTTCCTGTACTTGTCCATCGAGGTGGGTCTAAAGTTTATAAATATATAATATCATTTTGAGCAGATTATTTGATTTTTGTCCTTGTTAAAAGATTTTTTTGCAGATGACTTTTGATGAAACTTCAATGCTAAACACAATTATACAGAGCTAAATATTGTAGAGTAGATAGTGTGACACATGTTATGTGCTTTGAAGTAATTTTATGTTTGTTGTCATTTCTTTTGATATTTTAAAATTGTTAGAACATATTAGTTTGGTTAATTATGTATTTCTTTCCTGGAATAGTGAATTCTTGTAGAAAATAGTTTTCTAGGAGTTATGAGAAATCTTTTTCCGTGCATAACTGAACATGGAATTGGAGTAGACAAGGTTCTTTGATAGTAAAGGATAGAAGTTGGAGAAGGAGAAAAGAAAAGGAACAAAAGAAAGTGTAGAAGTGAACAATAGATAAAAAGAGGGAAGGACATTGAGAAGAAAATCCAGAGCAGATTGCAGTATTGTGTGACAACCTCACTGTATGGTTGGAGATAGGGGTGTAAACGGTACATAATCGGAATGGAATAGGTTATTCCGATTACCGTGTCTGATTATCGGAATCTATTCCGTTTCCGTTTTCGTCCAATTATTTTATAGGTATTCCAGTTCTGATTATTTCCAACAGTATTCGGATAATAATAAAAAATTAACAGAAAATAATAAAATGGAAAAAAATTGATAAATGCCAAAAATTAGGAAAAAATTGAAAATGCCAAAAATTAGGAAAAAATTGAAAAATGCCAAATATTAGGAAAAAATTGAAAAATGCCAAATATTAGGAAAAAATTGAAAAATGCCAAATATTAGGAAAAATTTGAAAAATTCCAAATATTAGGAAAAATTTGAAAAATTCCAAAAATTAGGAAAAAATATTCTAAAATGAATCAAATGAAATACAATAAAAATTTCAACTCAACATTGTTTTCTCAACACATCAACACAATATAAAAATTGAATACAATATCTACTACACTTAATATTTAACCTTATTTAAACGGTAAAACGGTAAAATGGATTCGAAAGAGCTGTTTCCTTTCCGTTTATTAAACGGCAAAACGGTAAATGGTAAAACAAGAATCGGAAATAATTTTTATTTCTGTTTTGTTCTATTTAATACTCCGTCGAGCGGTAGAATGGATAATCGGATACCATTTACACCCCTAGTTGGAGAGCCAAAAGTGCCTAATTCTTTTTATTAAAGTCTTAAGCGAAGTTATAGTAGTCATTGAAAAAAAACTCAATTATGGCATAAAAACCAATACACCCTAATGTCAATAGCTTACTCAGTCTCCTTGTACTAAGATTAAACACAACGGGCACCCAGCAAAATTGCAAACTGACAAGGTTGTCCCACAAATATAGTAGCTAGTGGTGGACTTCTTTTCACCTTTAATCCTGCATAATCATCATCAACATATCCTTTAACAGTCAAATGCTCGTGTTGATCAAATTTTAGGTTTTCACCAGGCGAACCTACGAAATATTTTGAAATCTATGCTGTTTCAAGATGCACTAATCATAATTCTCCATGATTTGATTGACAATTCCCATTGCAAATGAGGCATCTAGATGTGTAACCATGGCATAAAGTGATGAAGATTCCTGTAATAGAAACTTCAGATAAACTCCTATGGCCTTGAGGAGACTTGAACCCGAGACCTCCAAACTACTAAATCCCCCATGTGACCATTGACCTATATTTCAAGTTCACAAAGGCAAGATATTAGTAATGCACACTTAAAATTACATAGCTAGCCATCCCCCCTCCTCCTCCTCCTCCTCCTCCTCCTCTTCCTCTTACAATAAGACATTAAAAAGAAATCATGTGAAAATTGGTTTGCCAGAGAATGGGAAAACCTAGAAATACAAGCTCAATTATATCTAAAATTTCTAGTTATGTCAAAAATCTCTTGGAAAGCAAGCTGAAACTACCAAGGGGAGTGGAGCTACTTACCCAGGAGGTTTGTTATTCAACCTTACAACCTAATACACTTTTTTTGAGGAAGGCACTTGATGTTATTGGGTAAAGCCAATAGATACAGACAAAGATGGGTCCCAAAGAATCAGGGATCAGAGGGAGATCCCTTCTCAAGCTAAAGAGTCTGTCAAGGAATTTGCAGATCTCGAAATACAAATCCAGTCACTAACAACATGGAAATTAAGTCCTATGACTCTAGCAGTTGACATTGTTGGTGTTATCGTCTACCTGGAGGTGACAAAAAGAGTGCAAACTGAAGATGTGGAGCCCCTGTAGGAGACTGAATCTCAACAAAGTGGAGTCGTCCAAGCCAAATAGGCCTACAAATGAGACCTAAATAGGCACTTTTGCATTATGGATCACACTGAACCCTATAGGGCCCAGGTCATCATGGGAAGAGTTGTTAAAAGGCTAATAGGGGGGAATGAACAACAAATTATGGGTGGGGGAGTAGGGGTCAACCAACCCATGCTATTACTTGCACCAAGCCCCACAAAATCCAGCACTGCCGAAGGGTATCTGAGTCCCCCTGAGATCAAATCCACCCAATATCAACCTAGTGCCTCTACTTTGATTTGAATACCCTTAGGTTCCTCTCAGGCCAGATGCCCTATGAGACAAAGGTGAAATAATAGTCTAGCATCTGATGCCCCCTTGGCAGAAGCTGTGGACTGGTAGAACTCTTGAATGAGGCTGGCCTGTGAGTGAGGCATGCAAACCAAGAGCATACACCTCATGAGAAAGGGCACCTGAAAAGCAAGTTGTTCCTGATCAAAATTTTCTTGTGTATTTACTCTAGACGAAGAACTTTACTTTGAAGGGGAGGGAGGAAGTTGCGACAAAGGCCAAGCTTTTTTTGGCGGCCTAGTGCCCTGACCAGGAGGAGGCAAGTAGCTATACCCTGAAGCATCCAAATACACACACTTCAGTTTGAAGGTCAACACCTGCTCATCTAATAGAGGGGTGATTGTAACATTTATGCAAGGGTTGCTCAAAGATGCTCAAATTGGCGGTCTTCTCATTCCTTGATGCCCTCTTGAAAATCCTGCTCCAATCCATTGAGGATAGAGGACGAGCGACATTTTGTTTCCTTTTACACTTTCTTAACACTTTTTAATGTGGGATTTTTTTTCTGTTTAACTGAAATTTTTTAAAAATATTTATGGAGAATTTCATTTATGTTAGTTATCTTTCTCCTAGAATCCATGAATCTTTTATTAATCATTTTCATGTCTCATTTTGTTTGAATTTTTGCTTCTTCTTATTTATTTTTTTCAATTTTGTGCCTCCGACACAATCATTGGAAAACTGCTTAGGAAACTCAACTTTCTGTATGCTTCTTAATTTGTTCTGTTTTTATAACTTCAGGGGCTTAGTGGGCTATCGGAGTGTGTTCAATAGTGATACACATGGCACAGGATTCATGCATCGTGCATTCCTTAGTATGCTACTTTCTTTCCTTATCCATAGCTTCATGATTATCAACTTCTCTATTTCTAAAGGAAAGACATGACATCTATATGCTATATAAAGGTGTTTTCTAAATGATGACACAATGGTTCTATGAAAGACATACAATCTAGTATGTTGAGATCTGGCATTTTCTCCAGATTCCAGAAAAAAAAGAAAAAAGCTTGTTACACTACTGATTTTTGCTTGTCATGCAGTCAGCTGTCTATCATTCCATTGTTATTCATGCATTTATGCTCCTATATTTTGTGATAATAAGGTGTCAATTCATCTATGCAGCTTACGAAAAGTATCGTGGTCCTCTAGGTAATGTCAGGAAAGGGGTCCTGGTATGTGTTGTCTTTGATAGAATTTCTTAAATATGAAGTGTTATCTTTCTATCTAGTAAATGAGCTTAAATGTTTTCTTTGTTGTAAAGATTGTTTTTCTATAATGCTTAATGTTAAGAATTAAGGGTAGTTTAGTAATTTTATTAAACTTTAGTTAGTTATTATTTGTTTATTGTTTATTTTACTTGCTCCTCAAGCCATGAATGACATCATTGTAATTTTGTATTTTCGGATTTTATTTATACATGTTTTAGAGTTGTAGGCATAAGGACTTACAACCACTTTCTCTCCTTCTCTTCCCCTTCTTCCTATCTTTTCATTTTTCTCTCATCTTCTATCTCCCTTCACTAAATCTAACATGGTATCAGAGCGGGTCTGTATGTGACGACTCGTCACAGGATCTTTTTCCTCGAAGCTCGTTGTACAAGTTAGAAGTTCTGGATAGGTTTTAGATTCTGGGCGATTGAGGAAAATTCTACTATTCCTCTCTTTCCATATCAGCCAAGGAATGAAACCGAAACAACACCGAAGCATCAAATTTCCTTTGGAACTAAAACCAAAAGAACCAACAAGTTTTGTGAAACCATGTAAATCTTGTGGGACTTTTTTTTTTTTGAATAAGTGATTCCTTTATTAATGAGAAATAGTAATACAGTTGTGGTACAATAGTATTACAGATTAGGGACTAAGCCCTCTGTGGGCGTTGTGAAAGCCTAATCTGTTACACACATTCAAGTACAGAACTAGAGATTATAGTAGTCATAGGGGTCATTCATTAAGGTTACTAAATATCAACTAATAGTTAGTTGAAAATTGGTATTGCATTTATTCATGTAAATAGTAGTGTACAGCCCAATTGGGCAATAGCATACAACTAGCCAGGGGTCCAAACAACCAACCGTTGCTCAGAGGCCCCTTGCTTAGCTAAACAATCCGCTCTTTTATTCACACTCCTAATAACATGAGCCCAGCTAACCACTACAGTAGCATGATCATGAATCTCGTTTACAATAGATTGCAATCTCCATGGAGCTTTAAAGTCATTCTGGCGCGCTGTATAACTACTTTAGAATCACCCTCCACATGCAACGGCCCAATAAAATGGGATTGCACGAAACACTTCAACCCTTGTAGGAGACTTCTCACTTCAGCCGTAGTAGAATCAGTGATGCCAACTGGCCCTACATAAGTGAGGAGAATATCCCCAAGTGATTTTTATTAGTCCACCAACACCACTTGGTCCCGGGTTCCTAAATGTAGACCCATCAAAACGTAACTTGTATGAGTATGCAGGAGGAGGATCCCATGGTTGAGTTCTTAATGTTTCACCTGCCCATTCCTTGGCATGAACATCCCAAGAATTCCATAGTACAACCCCTTCAATGTTCCTAAAAACTTTTTGTGATTCCAACCAACTGATTATCTGATGTGACATAGAGCCACTAGTTTGATGCCATGACTTGGCCTTATTGAGGAAAACCCTACTATTCCTCTCCTTCCATAATAACTAAGGGATGAATCCCAAACAACACTTAAGCATCAAATTTCCTTTGGAGCCAAGTCCCAAAGAGACATCACGTCTTGTAAAGCCTTCTAAATCTTGAGGGACAACAAGCATAACACCAACTTGTTAAAGAAAAATGTCCAGCAAATAAGTAGGTGATCAAGTGTTTCAGGTTCAACATTACAAAGAGAGCACATACTAGATTGGATTTGTATTCCTCTCCTCATTAACAGATCACGCGTAGAGTGTCTTCCTTATAGACAACAGCAACTGAAAAAATGTTGTTTCCTTGGGCAGGATAAAGACCATGCAGCAGCAGCCTTGTGTTAAGAATGTCCTTCATTTGAGAGAAGGGCATATCCCCACCTGACTAAATATGATCCATTGGGATGATGCAGCCAGATTAGTTCATCTTCTTGATCCCTTCAAGATACATTCCACTCAAGTCCTCTTGTAGGCCAGCAAAGTCTAGAGCTTCAACATCGTTTGGTTCCCTTCGAAAAAGGGGGAGCCAATTTATAATATTTGGCTGTCCACATGGGAGGATTACAGGCATTAAACAATTTTGGTTCTTCGTCAAACAATATAACCTTTGAAATTTTTCTGCAAGAGGGGAGTCACCAATCCATCTATCAGTCCAGAAAGAAGTCCTATTACCCTTGCCAGGCAGAATTTTGACATTTGGAGGATAGGCATGAGTTTAGCAATGCGCCTCCAGATTGGGGAAAGTCTCCAAAATCTCAAACCATTCAGCCACCACTCTCTGTGTTCACCGTTAGTAACAAGCTTTTTCCACGTTGCATCGCCTGCCATATTTAATTTCAAAGCCATTTTATCAAGAAAGCTTCATTTATAAGCTTAATTCTTCTAATTCCCAAGCCTCAATCTATTTTTGATTGGCATACATCATCCCATTTTATCAAATGAATTTTAGATCTTTTTGAAGAACCAAACAATTGAAAATTTTTCATGAGTTATTTCATAGACTTCACAACCGATGAAGGGCAATGTAGGAAGGATAGAAAATATGATGGGGTACCAAGCAAACAAGCTTTGATCAGTGTTAGCCTGCCAGCTTTGGTAAGGAGTTTCCCCTGCCATGTGTTCAACCTGTGGTTCAACTTCTCAAGCACTGTGTCCCACAAGCACTTTGGAGTCCTACCTGTAAACAAGGGAAGTCCGAGATAACTTGTAGGGGTCATACGTACTCTACACCCAAGCATATCAGTAAAGCTACTCATCAGGCCATAGAGAAGCCCAAGATCGAAGATTTAGACCAGTTTATTCTCAACCCCAATGCAATCTCAAAAAGACAATTAATCAATCGTAAAGTGCGTATTAGACACAAATCATACATGGAGCATGCTCAAACAGAAGGAAGTAACTAATACGTCACATAAGTACGCTTGTTAGACCTCCAAAAAGGGTTATCATCTCAAATACATCTAATCTATGACAAGCATAATTATAAACGTAAGTACAAATCAGAATATATGAAAGATAGAATGTAAATGAGAAAGAGGGTAGGAAGTCTCAATGTAGATTGAGCTCCGAACGGCCGAAAACATTCTCCCGAATCGATTCTCCACCTTTGAGAGCTCTGAAACGGCTCCAAAAGGGCTTCTAAAACCTATCAACACTCGAAGGATCTCCCCTTTGAAAATCCCCCTTCAAGGCCATGACATCATGACGTCTCTGCTGAGGGGAACACAATGACGTCTCTGCTGACAGGAACACCATGACGTCTCTGCTGACGGGAACACCATGACATCTCTGTTAATGGGAACGCCATGGCATCTCTGCTGACGGTAACGCCATGACGTCTCTGCTGACTGGAATGCCATGACGTCTCTGCTGACTGGAACACCATGACGTCTCTGCTGACAGGAACGCCATGACGTCTCTCCTGACGGGAACACCATGACGTCTCTGCTGAAGGGAACACCATGACGTCTCTGCTGACGGGAACGCCATGTCTCTGCTGACGTGTTGGCACTAATTTGCAAATGATGCCACGGCGCACGAGCTGGCCCCTTGACACCAGCTCCTTAACATTTTCCCTGAGCAACTTCGGCCTCGTGGCCCCCAGAACATCCTACTGTGTCAGAACAAAAACTAGGTGCCGTGGGAGTTCCCCTCGCCATGTGGCACCATTTCAGGCTACTTCTTCAAGGGATTATTTTGTTGTTTCAGCTCTGTTTTTGCTTGAAATTTTCTCTGTTGTCCTTCTCTTGACATTTTGCATCTATTCCCTGCATAATACAAATAAAATTAAGTCAAATTGCCACTTTTAGTGGCGATTTTAGGTATGATAAGATATATGTAAATTCAACTCAATAATTGTTTGCTAAAAGAAAGACTTAGCTTCATTTAGGCATTTTGCAATGGATCTCGATCCAGTAATGTGTAAATCATGTTACAATTGATGAAAGTTTTGTGGATTCTTGACCTGAATGAATGCTTTTTTCTTCGTATTCGGACTGGTATTTACAGGAATTGAAGAATAGTCTTCAGTTGAAATGCTTCTGACATTGCTGCTTAATATTCAGGTCTCAATGGGTCAGGGAACCACTACAGCACATGCTCTGATGAGCTTGGAAGCCCGTGGGACTCTTTTCATTACTCCTGGCTTGGAGGTTTGATAAACAGAGCTCCATATGTCACCTTCTAACTCTTTTAAATTTAGTTAAGTGATGTTATCAAATTCTATTGTCAGAGATCTAATGCATCTAAACATGTTTTGCTTTTCCTTGGTACTTGTAGACGATATGATGGCATGATAGTTGGTGAGCACACAAGGGATTCTGATCTAGATGTAAGAGTTTTGAATCATCATTCTCTTATTTTGCTTAGTCTCGTTTTGCGGTTAACTAGCTTTTAACTGGTTTATGTTCAGATCAACCCTGTTCGAACCAAAGAACTGACCAATATACGTTCTGCTTCAAAAGATGAAAATGTTCGGCTTGCTCCTCCTCGAATTGTAAGTGTTTCTAGATTCATGCATTCGTGGCTATTGGATTAAAAGTTATCAAGGTTTACTGTTCTGTAAATGAAGTACCTACTTGGAAACACCTCTGCAACTCTTTTCACATCCTGACTGTTAGGTGTGGTCACAGGTCTTGTCAGGGTGGAATTTGATAAGCCATTTCAAAGAAAAAAAAAGGGTTCTAATAAAACCTGTATCCTGTAAACCCGAAACAGGGTTGAAATATCAACTCCCATCTCCACCTCGTTCTTCTTTGCTCTGAACCCATTCTTGATTTCATCCCAAGCTTCACACCAAGAGGGGTGGACCAAGGGGAATAGAACCCCCCCCCCACCCCCACTTTTGGAAAACACAAGAGGTTTTACTATATTTAGATTAAAAAAATAATGTTGTAGCTGGCCTCGTTGATTCTTGGACTATTTTTAGAATAAAATAAATTTGAAGCTTAAATGATGGAATTAACTCCTAATTTTGACAATCAAAATTTTCATTTTACCTTCTAAATTGGAGACTATAATTTAATAGAACTTCTTATTAGCTAACTTCTCAGGGTATTTAAATAAAGGAAAATGATTTGAACTAATTTTTTAATAATAACAACGCTTATAGTTGGAATACAGAAGAACTAAAAGGCTTTAAACCTGTATTAAAACAACATTTTCTTACCGATATTTTTAACTTATTGGATATGACAATCAAGTGTCAATAACTTGGAAACTTCATAAAATGTTTAAAAATAATATATATTTATAATATTTAACATTTATTTTTATCAAAAATTCTTTAATATTTAACATTTATCTTTATCAAAAAACAAAAGAGTGATTGTACTGGTTAGCTTTGAAATGAACAATGAGAACAAAAATACTGCTTTTAAATCTCTTACTGATTTACTTAAATACCCAGCAGAAACTAAAAAGATTGCATAGATAACAAATGTCATATACAATAACATAAAAGGGAGTTTATGAAATGTGGAGAATCCCCATGGACCAGGTTTTGCAGAATATGTCCCCAACCCCATATCTGCCACTGAACTTTTTGGGTTCCATCGGAACGGGCTTCCTGCAACACCAATTTTGGGATTGACCCTTAACTGGTTTATCTTGGATCTACTAAACTTGGAACGGGATTCTATTCATATTGTGAGGGCTCATCCTGGTGATGTGGTGAATATTATTTTAATGCTCAATTTTGATGAGTCCTAGGTGTCTTGTAAGGGATCCTGTTTCACTGTATTTTTGTTTGCTTCTGGGCTTTGGAATGAAATTTTGTCATCTTTTAAAAAAACAAAAATTAAGAAATCTGGTGCTCAGGGAAGGGGTTCGTAGAAGCTTCCCTTTTGAAAATATGGAGGGTGATTGGGTGGAGAAGGAGATAAGGGTAATTATAGGTCTATTATGGAGGTAGCTCCTTTTGTGCATATTGCTGATTTTTGTAATGCTAATTATCACAATTACAAATTTATGCAGATGACATTAGAAGAAGCAATTGGGTATGTTGCTTCAGATGAGCTCATTGAGGTGAGAATCAATCGTGATCCTACTTCTTTAAGTCTTTATCCCTTGCCTCTAATTTATTGTCTTGCATTTGCAGGTTACACCAAAGGCAATGCGACTGAGAAAGAGATACCTAGAGGTCAACAAGCGTAAATCGATGGCAAAGAAGCCCAAAGATTAAGTGTGTGGCGCGGCAACAGTTTTTGTTCTCTATTACCCGTTTACAGTGTAATGTTATTTAGTCACCATTGTTTGTACAATTGCAAATATAGCCGCATCAGAAAATTTTGAAAACGTTTTATTGGAAAGCAAATAATCCAATACGAGGGGTAAAGTCTGTAACCTAAATGTGTAATCTTCAGTTTGTATATTTCTCCTTTTACCAAAAAGATAATAAAAATATAATACATGATCCAGTAGAGAAACAGTGTTCTGTTTCTTTTATCTTGCGCCTTGTTCTTCCTGCGAAATGACTCTGCGCAGGGTACATAATTTATGATTGCTGTAGATGTGATAGCAAGTTCCCCAATTTTTGACCCTGTTAACTCGGTGGAAAGAAATGATAATAGAATATATAAGTAATTGATTGCAGCGACTTTGAAAGAAATGATAATAGCTTACAGAAAGCAGTGAGATTAGAGCTCAATCTGAGCAGAGAACAAGACAATTATGAAATGAATGTGGAAGCTTAGAGTTGAATTCAAGTTCACTCAAAAACAGGTGAAGAATGCTAGATACCTCTATCTTATATTACAAGTAAACGAAATTCATTTGTTTCGCACGGAAAGGCTTGATGGTACCACGATGTGAGAAATCCCATTTGTCAGGGGATTACAAACTTGCGTGGAGGAACTACGGCCAGAGTGGCATGGTTGCCAGACCCAGCAGAGATGCTGGAGTAATGTAACTACGTGTAAAATGTGCTTGTTTTAGAAGTTTGGGAGGGTGTATGATGCATAAGATGAGAGAGTCGTTACAGGTGTGAAGTACAAAACAAATAGAAAATTGCAGAGTTGAAGTTGTTTTGGTCGATCTCTAATAAGTTGAAGTTGTTTTGGTCGATCTCTAATAAGTTGAAGTTGTTTAGCTAATTGCAGAGTTGAGGTTGTTTAGGGTGTGATGTAAGTCCAGTATAATTAAATAAAGAATAATGCTAGTTGCACTTAGCCCACATATCTGTCCCATGTACATGTTAATCTAAACTATTGATGTATAGGGTTTATCCTTTAAAATATGAATAATGATTCGTGCACTTAACCAGTGCCCGACTGCAGCACTGTTCTCTCACATATGATTAAAATATCATATTTCTCGAATTCCGAAAAATATGATATTTTAATCTCATGTGAGAGAACCAAAGGCACCTGAAAGTCACCAACTGTTAAGTGCATGAATCATCACTCTTAAAATATAGAATTTTATAAAATAAAAAATATTTTTTTACTTTTTTAAAGGCTTAGGTTAACATGCACGTCCGACATGTACGTGGCTAGGCGCACCTAACATTACTCTTATAAAAATTTTCCTCTTTTTCAATTTTTTTAAAAGTTTGGAACTTAAATACGTTAGCTCGATTCAATTCGTGGGCCCAACCTAATTGGACCATTTTAACCTAGCCCCATATCTTTTTCGGGTTACTGACTAGGTCAACGGTCTATACTCTCATTACATTATGTTAGCTGTAACTTTTTCATTACTAGTCATGATTTTTATTCATATGTTCACTTCAATATAATTTTTGCCATTGGTGTCAAATTATCAAATCGCCTCAAAAATTTTTATTCCTTCTTTGCCTTATCATTTGAGAGCAATGCCATAAACAAACTCTACATCTGGTTTAGTATTGAGGCCCAAGTGGTGTACTCTATATTGTGGCACTAACCATCACCTTAATGGCTATCTCCTTGTCTTTGGTGCCATTGATAATAGGTCACATATTTTGTTAGAAATAATTCTATCTTTTGTTACAACTCCATGGAACACTTTTGACTCTAAGTGATACGGGGCGCAACATGCCTATGCACACATGCATAACGAGTACGGACTTGTGCAACACGGTACAGCAAGGGCAGACGCACACATTCATGCACGTGGACAACTAATCCACCAGCATGCTCATGCGGGACCGCATGCACAAGCGCATCCAGCAGATCAAGACGCACGCTTGGGGCTACATACTCGCGCGCCTAAGAGCGGGGTTGCGGATTCGGTTACCCCACTTATGCAACCACAAGGGAGCAGCCACACGTGGTTCAAACATCGACACGCATAGAGGCATCAAGATGCAAGCCAAACCACATGGTAAAACTTTGAAAAGGAGGAGCATACCTACAATGGGTCCAGCAGGATATGATGACATGGCGGATGAAATGGCAGCTGACGTGGCAGTTGCATGAGGTGGCACTTGATTAGGCTTGTGACATGGCATGCATAAGTTGGCAAAGTACATGTAGCATGCGCTTAATAGCTGGCACGAGTTAGTTGAGGTTTGAATTCAAATAAACTTATTCAAACTTGTTTGAATGAGTTAGCCAGAGAGTAGGATGTTTTGGTTAGATCTCCCCACATATGGGGCATGTGTACACTATAAATAGCTGTATAGAATAGCTTGTAATAACTTCAACTTTTCAATAAAAATCTTTTCCTCCTAATCCCGAATTTGTTCTTGCCTTGGAGACTTGAGGATGTTCTAATACTTAGAACAAAGCGATGTTGCGCTAATCTTATTGGGGAGGCTGACTAACAACCAGATGGACTTGGAGGCTAGGCCGCATGCTGCAAAAGACTAAGTTCATGCCTTGGTCAATCTAGGGGCGTAACACTAAGTGTGAAATAGAAGTAGAAGAGTTGGGTATTGTTGGAATTGGAAAGATGTGTTTCATGACCTACATTGGAGGATATCCAATCTAAGGGAGCATGATGATGAAGAATTGAACACTGTATTAAGAAACTTTATAACATGAAGACTTCAAGGGACGAAGAATAAACATTCAAAACCATAGACCCAATATTTTTAAAGAGCTCAGAAGCTATAAGCCTACAACTATATATGCAAGAATAAAATCGCATTAGTTTTGTTTTCTTTATTTTAAATGAATAAGTTCTTTAACTTCACAAAAGATTTGGTTAAAGTAATAGGTTTTCTGAGAAAAAAATTTTCAAAGGAAAGTATTTATTGGTGTAAAGACTTTTTGGGGAGATTTATCATTTGTCAGACAATATACTATCAACTTACCATGGTGCCGAAAATATCTAAAGTGTTTCCAATTTGTCAACTATCTTCCTCTTTTTTCCAATTCTACCTTATTTACAGCAAAGCAAAACCAAATTGTTGGAACTAAGGGTTTCATTTACAAGAAACTAACCCTGGTATCGACAGGTTTTCCAAGTTGTCGAAGAATCCTGTCAATACGATTCGATACCCCGGGAAATATCTGTCGCCCTTCGACAATGGAACTACATGTGGTATGGTCACCACTGGTTGGTTGACCTTTCCGGCAGCGCGATGGAACTAGGGTTTCTCTGCTAGTGGCGGTGGGAGGTTAAAAATGACCTACCGCGGTCTAGTCCCGATCCTAGGATCCGAACCAGTTCGGTGTGGTTCGTTTGTGAATAAAAAAAGGTTTTTAGATAAAATATTTCAGTTTAAGGCTTTAACAAAGTTTGTTTTTGATGAAATTTGGACCATATACAAATTAAAATATTTATTATTTTACGATATATTTTCATAATTTTTCTAAATGTCCTAATCTTCAATTAATGAAATATAATTTATTGATGAGTTTGGTTCAATGCATTTGAATTTCATCGAGACGAATTATTGAATAATAAAGAAAAATACTTATAAAAAAATTAATAGAAGTGTGCAAGAGAGATAGTGAGATTTTAAATATTTATGTTGTTTATTTTTTCAAATATTTGTATTCAAATATGTTATTTTTAGTAGTGCAATAAGAATATTACGTTTTCCTTATTAATAATATTAAAAAATTGTATTTTTTATATTTTGTAAATCTTTTTATAAAGTATTTATACTTTTTACTTGTATATCTTAGTGTATCCATGCATATCTACAATACTTATCCGTTTCCTTAATATCTGATACTTTGCCTCTCTTGATATTGCAAACCTCCTCCTTCCCTCCTCCTCCTTCCCTCCTCCCTCCCTCCCTCCCTCCTTCCCTCCCTCCTCCCTCCTCCCTCCTTCCCTCCCTCCCTCCCTCCCTCCCTTAATTTAAAATGTCGTCGGCACTGAGATTCTAGACTCCTCAAATTAAACCTATTCCGAAGTTAGTTGTCAGCACTCGAATTTGATTTCAAGTTATTTCAAGACCTTCAGATCCTAAACATTTTTCTTAATCTTTCGGAGTTCATTGAGTGGTTCTTTTATGGATCCATACCCAAATTAAGGCTTTATGCTAGTGATGTTATTAGTGCTTTGGTCATGCAATTTATTTGTCTTCAATAATTACGTGTTTTTCAGTTTATCTCATTTTTTTCTCCGAAACCCTAATTAAGTGCAAGTAACTCTTGCCTGCAATTATATGAGCCAACTCTTTCTTGATTAATAATGAATAGATGCTGAAGGTTTATAGACGTCTAGCTCTTGTGAGTTGTGCCACTTCAGTCCTCATGATCAGGCAAATATCCAAAATAATCAAATCACTGCATATTTTCTCTTTCTCCTCCATGGAGCCACTGCATTTTTTTCTTATTTTTTTTCCAGTAAACTAAGACTCTCGTCATGTGGGTCGAACGAATTACATCTGTCTACCTCTTAATTTGGTTTAAGTATTTCAGTGTCTAAATTCAAAAAAAAAAAAAAAAAAAAAAGACCCAAACTCCTTTCAGTCTTGAGATGCAAATATGCAGACTTGGAGTTCCAATATAACCATCTGTCATGCATATTCTTATCAAGGGTGTCAGATCACAATAGTCTCACATCTGCAGTAAGATTTGTGTTGTAGTTGGAATTTGGAAAATAAGTTTTTTAACTTAGCTAGTCATTTTGAGCCAAACTTTGGACACCCAACATATGTTAATTTTGAAATGTATATGATAATCCTTAGAGAGAGAGATTTGTTCCCATGTTTTAGCAATTAGAGTACTTCCAAATCCAGCTCTAGTTTTCTTAATTAATAATTGAGTAGTGATATAAGTACTCCAGCTTTTTACTTGAAGACTTTACATGGTGGCGTCCAAGTTGCAGTCTAGGTAAGAGATAAACTCGGAGATAAAATCTGTAAGATTTTATTTTTCAATAAAATATTATCAACTTATTCTATGGGTAAACCCTTAACCCCATATTTTCACTTACCTAGATCTCCAATTATGCAGCCACAATGTAAAACCTTGAAGTAATATCAGAAAGTACTAATATCATTTTTCTTAATAATTTTAGATCATTATAAAGGTGAACAACTTTGGAAACAACATATAGTACCTAATTGTGTTGTAGCTGGTAATATATTTCATGGTCCAAGACTCCAAATCAGAATATTCTTACATCTCAATGATTAATAAGATTCATCAACTTCCCAAAACATTACATCCATTAATAGATAAATTAAGCCCAGAAAATTTGAAGCAAACATCCCATTCTGCAATGCATGAACACAAAATCCGTGCCTTGCTAGAGCTACAATCCCATTTAACCAGAACATCCCGATCGAGCATTAGCTCAGACAAAGAGAAAGAGGGAGCTGTGTGGAAATAAAAAAAGCTAAAAAAGTTTCAATTTTTTGTTAAAATAATGTTACAGGCCCCTGATCAAAGAATCTCTACAGTACTGGTCGTCTCAGAAGAGGATGTTTCTTTAATCCGAGATTTTCAGTGCCCACTCCGTGTTCTTAAATGGGGTTTACTTTTTCTTTTTGTTTTTCCGGATGCAGGGCATGTGCACGAGCCCCATTCAGCAATTAAGGAACCACGCTTCTCATTTATTACCTGTATCCGAATCGAACATACATTGACACCAAATTCTTTATGCGACACAGAAGAGCTTCAGTGGAGGTTATTGGATTGAGAAGATGGCGACGAGCAGAGAGGAATAAACTCGATGAAAAAAAAAAAAAATGGAGTCACGAACGAATTTCAAATCCTGGGTATTGATCCGGTGACTTGATATGTGTTAAGAACCAAGAGATAGTAGTATGGAATCATGGAAGAGCCTGCATTAGTAGTGAAGTAAGCAAATTGGATGGCGTGACGGATTGGATGCAGTACATCCGAGTTTCTGACGACGATGGGACTGCAATTCCTCATTTGTCTTCGTCACACGACCTGTTTCTGGGCTGCGAAACTGTAGTGGGAAGTACGGGGAGGGGAAGCGTTGAAAAGAAAAACCAGTAGTAAAGAAGAGACTTGTAAAAGAAGAAGAAGAAAAAGAACTGTTTGGTTTTCCTTGTTGTTTTGAAATTGAAATTGCAGAAAATCCAATGATGACCATGGAAGAGGGGAAGAGCAGAGAGGGATGGAAGGGACGTGGCATTAAAATCCCATACGTTTTGTTTCCCTTGTTCCCCGCAAGAATCATGGAAACTGATGCATCAACTCGTCCTTAACTGGACGACCCAGAAACAGAAAAAAAAAACCCAGAAATTTTAGTTTTGCCGAAAATCAATTGATTAAGGTTCTTCTGGGTTTAAAATTCTAAAGGCTTATAATATGGATCATGAATCAGCCGTCTTTCTTCAGAATGCTCATCTTCGTTCCCCAGCTTTTTTATTATTTATTTATGTACTTATCCTGTTCTCTCCGCAGCCAGTAGGTGTCTTTATGAGATATGAGATCATGATTCCGGGATTAAAATCCCTCCCAGGCCCGCTCGGAGCTGGATTCACAGTAGTATTCACAGTAGTACCTGATCTGTACTGTAACAGAAGAAATCAAGAAACCAGAGATGGACGCCTGGTGAAGAAAACTAGTTTTCTTTCTGCACTTGGGCAGGACAGACGGGAGGGGGTCAGGGAAGTCTCAGTGAAGCAAAACTGGGTACTGGGTACAGCTTTCTCTCCTCCCACGCACGCACCAAAGTCCAAAAACTGTCCAAAATCCGTATGAACTGTGACGTGATCCCCACTTACCCTTTTCCCCTCTTCCTCCTTCCCCGTCGTGAAATCCTTTCTGCTCCTCCAGTTTTTTCACCCAGTCGTTTTCAGACATTAATGAAGCTTCTTCCTTTCCGACGCCCGGTTTACCCGACGGTGATTGGCGAACGATACGATCAATCAAAAATTACTGTTAATTAAGATGGAAGAATCAATCTTGTGTCGTTGATTTGAACAGCAAGGGAAAGGCTGGGTTGTTTTTAATCTCCTGCGAATCTGAACTGAACAGAGTTTGCGCAGGGAGGGCTGGAAGCGTGGAAAGCGGAAAGGAGGAGAGAAAAGGGGGAATTGAATAATATGGGTCGATTGATGAGATGGCAGCCATGAGAGAGCTTCCCGTGTCGGGATCGCACCGACATCGCCTTCCTCTGCTTTTACTCCTCTCTTAATGTCTTTGCATGGGGAGTTGTCGCTCATCTCTTTTCCTAATTGCCAAATGAAATGCACTGACCAGTAGTGTGCCCGCCATTGTAATACCCCCCCCTCTCTAACCCAAAGGAGTCATTCACACTAATTAATTGCATCGTTTTTCTTTTTCTTTTGATCCTTGTTTCGTTTCCCATTTTCACGAGTGTTGTTGTAAAAGATTGTGAAGACAAGCAACCTCTTCATCATCTTGATTAATTGATCTGTTTCAGTTGCAGAAACATATTATTGAAGTCTGTAAATCGATGTGGGGTGGTGGTGGGTCTGTTCCGCTTCTCTTCTCGGAATTAAACCGCTACTTTGTGGACGGAGAAAGAAGACGCCATTAATTTCATACTTTTTGTCCATATATATTAAATAGTAAAAATGGTGTGGAGAGGAGGTGGAGTCAATGGGTCCAACTATCTAAGCCTACCTTTCTTCCTCCTTTCTTCTTCCCTTCGCCCCAAAACGACTCTAAGAGCCGCAATTACTCACCCCCACCATTTTCCAATCAAATCACCTTCATCCCTTCTTGACTTTCAAACCCCTCTTTACTCCTGCAACAACCTCTTCCATTAGAATAATCCCCACAGTTATTATAGCACCCCTTCTCTCCTCCCATTAAATACGCTGCAAGCCGAGAGAGAGCGTATATATGATCGATAACAGTAGTACTCCTTGGAGAAGATGATCAGAAAACAAATATAGTTTTTGAAAAAGAAAAGGAAACCCGGAAAACAGACGTGGCTGAAAAGAGAAAGGGTGAAAGACCCTTCTGCTTTTACCTTCTTTTTTTCTTTTTTTTCTTTTGATGTTGTCCTGGGTTCTGAACAGGTGCTATATAAGCTCAAGCCGGCAGGCCTCGCCATGGGTTTCTTGCTTACAGTGACAAGGAATCAAATTGTACTTTGAGTTGTGGGCAGCAGTGTTTGGGATTTAATGCGGTTGTAACTTGTAAGAGAGAGAGAGAGAGAGAGAGATGGGAGAGTAGCTAGTCTGTGACTCTGCCCCAGATCTTTCCATTTTTCTATATATCATTTTCGCTTCCCCCTCATTCCTTTTTTTTCCAACTCGCCCTAGAATTAATATTTCTTTTTCTTTTTTCTTCTGTTTCATGTTTTTGGGGTTTGGATCCACGCACCACAGGAGTTTATTGTTGTGGGTTTTTATCTGAGTTTTAATTTAAGTCAGGGGCAGGGGGGATTCTGGGCTTCTTCTTCAATTCTACTCCCTCTTCCTTTTTTTATTTTCTTTATTTCTTTTCCGTTTCATTTTGTTTCTTTGGGAGAAGCGAATGGTCCTGTTTCATTAATGGGGAGAAACGGAAACAGGAGTAGGTGGAGCAAGTCTATAAGAACCTCTGCTCACAGATTCATCTAGCTCATAACCCCACGAAGAAGCAAAGCTCTAGCAACCTTAGTTTTCCTTCTCCTCGCAATATTTGAAATCATCCTCTTCTTTTCTGCAACTTCCCCTGCCTAATTTTTCTGGGTATTAGCTAACTTCTTCAATATGGCTCAGTCGAATAGGCACTGGCCTAGCATGTTCAAATCCAAGCCTTGCACTCATCACCAATGGCAGCACGACATTAACCCTTCCCTCATGCCAAATTCCTGCTCCAAAGCCCCTTACTCGTCAGGTAAAATCATCAACCCCACCCCATTTTCACTCTTTCACCCATTAATTCTCTCCAGTCCTGATCTCTCTCTCTCTCTCTCTCTCTCTCTCTCTCTCTCTCTCTCTTCAAATTACCCACGACGACGACGGCGACGACGAATAACCCACTTTAATTCATCATGCAAATGAAAAGAAAAAACAAACCCTAGAAACTGCTCTGTTTCTGTCTCTGTGTTTTTTATCCCCTGCAATGTGCTCTGTTTTTGACATGGCTCTATATGTATATTGACACTAGTGGTGGAAGAACGGAGCCCGGAGCCGAAGCCGCGGTGGAATCCGAAACCGGAGCAGATAAGGATCCTGGAGGCGATCTTCAATTCCGGGATGGTGAACCCACCTCGCGAGGAGATACGAAGGATCCGAGCCCAATTGCAGGAGTACGGCCAGGTCGGCGACGCCAACGTCTTCTACTGGTTCCAGAACCGCAAGTCCCGCAGCAAGCACAAGAACCGCCACCAACCCCTTTCCTCCAAGTCGCCGCCGGCGCCGTCGTCGTCGTCTTCTTCGTCCTCGGACAAGTCTTCTCCGGGGAGGAACCGACAAGGCTTTAGCTTTAAGCAATGTGGTCGTAGATCATAATCCTCATCATCCTCATCCTCATAATCATCAAGTGTCTAATAATTCTCCGACCGGGTCTGTGAATCAGACCGGGCAATATTTCACGGCGGCGTCGGAAGCGCCGCCGGTGCCGGTACCTTTATGTTCCAGGTGCAGCAGGTGCAGCAGGGGCAATATTTCTCGTCGACGTCGTCGGAGATGGCGCCGGAGAGTAGTACTAGTACTAGTACCGGGATGGGGCAGTACCGCACCAGTTTACTGCATGAACTGATGATGAGTCAGGATTATAATTTCGGGAAGAAGGAGGTGCACCAGCAACAGCAATTTGGATACCAGCTTACCACGACCACCACGACGTCCGCAATGGCTGCTGTTAATGTTGCTCCTGATCATCATCCCGCCATTAACGAAACTCAAGGTACGTGTTTAAGTAAACCCCATGCATATTCACATAAAGGGTGTTGTGTTTTTACACTTTGAGATCGAACCCATTAAATTAAGGATGCGGGGAGGCAACTACTGGCATGGGATTAATTAGGGTGTGGTGGAGTTCTCAGGAGTACTGGAGTAGTCGTCACTGAAGAGAAGAGTTACTAGTACTGAACATGAGTGGACTGTACTGGATGGTCTTCTCGTCTTAATTCTCACCTATCCATCCCTTTTGCTGCCCTGGAAAAGACTGATTGACTTCTTGGATGTGATTGTTGCGAGAATGAGTAGATTTATAAATATATTTAGAGACAGGGGCGATTGGGGGAGAGAATTATATGACTTGATTGATTATAAAATGGAAAGTTAATTAAGAGGGTACTGGTCGGATTAATTAGTATAGAATACATAAAGTTTCATTATCGATGGTGTGTCTCCTAAACGGAGACGGGACGTGTGCATGGCTGCTGTCATCTCACTCATGATCACGTACGTATAGACCCACCCGCAGCATCTCTTTTGCTTTTCAGTAGTACTCTTTAATTAGTAGAAATAATACTAATTATTTCAGTACCATGCATATGAATATTCTATCGTCCATCTCGACCTGAGAATCTGTTAATTTCTTGGGTTGCTTCTAATTGGTATAATTACCAGTTATAAGGTGGTACATGATGTATATATATATATGAATAATATGTTTGTAAATTAATGTGTGAGTATTGTAGGATTAATATTGAGCAGCTCCGGCGTGGTTCCGGCAAGGTCGACGGTGTTCATAAACGACGTAGCGGTGGAGGTGGTGGCGGCCCCTTTGAACGTGAGGGAGGCCTTCGGAGACGATGCCCTCCTCCTCCACGCCTCCGGTCAGCCCGTCCTCACTAACGAATGGGGACTCACCCTCCACCCCCTTCAACACGGGGCCTCCTACTACCTGGTATATATATACATATCTGATCAATCTCTGCCTTCTTCCCTTAAATATTATTCACTGCAGCTTCTTTGATCGATCGATGATAGTTTCCTTCTATATAAGCTAGTCTTTTCAAGAGTATTACTCCCTCGCTTGACTAATTATTTCCTTTTTTCAATTCATTGCAGGTCATCTAATAGCTAGTATCGTACTGTGTGCATGCATGCACGGTGCTCATGGAAATGGAGGGAAGAATTAATATACAGCTAGCTAGCTAGCGCCTGCATGTGCCCCTCCATGGAAAAGTACTTGTTACACCTTATTTGGATCTTATGTGTTTTTCCTTGTTCAGTACTTGGATCGTCGTCTTTGCGCGCGCCTTCATATAGTAGATCAGCTTCCATTTGGGTTTAATTTAGAAGAAATATTAGAAGGAAAGAATTAACGTTTATTAGTTAACGTCGTGCTTCATACAATTAATACTACTCAATTTTTGTTATTATAACTTGTATTATTCTGCAAACGCCGAGCGAGCAACAACGTCGAACGGACGCGAACGTCCTTCCATTCATTCACCTACGTAGTTACGCTCGACGTTGTTCATGAAGTCGAAGTTCAACTTGGGTTTTTGTGTTCTTCGGCCTCGTGGAAAATGTTCCACTTTGAGTACGCCTGAGATCTTGACGTGAGATCTACGGATCAGCTCGCAATTATAACTGAGGGGGAACCGATCGAATATTAGTTCTGCTGGGATGTCGCAAACTATGGTAGTGGAATAAATAGTGTTTTTTCTAGTGAAAAAACAGCCATTTTCTAAGCAATATGGTTTTTATTCGGGGAAAATAGCATTAATATTTGGAACTTCGATTGTCTTGAAAAAAATGTCTTTTTATAAGCACTCAGGGTCTTTTAAATTAAAGATCCATCTACCATGTGTCTGGTGTATATATATATGTGTGTGTGTGTGACACATATTCACAACAGTTCCTAAAGTGTGTCAAATCATGTTATTGTGGTGCCTAGCTTCTTAATTAGTTACCTTTCAACACATGAAAAGAACAACTCTTTCAGCTAGCATATATATTATGGCTAGCAGCTTCTCGCACATTCGTGCTGCATGGGGTTGGAAATTGAACATAGCTTTTCCACGCAGCAGCAGCGAGTTCAGTTGAACTTGTTTGCATGTCATACCCTTCATGGTCAGTTTACCCACCATATCATTTCATTATTAATCTATAACGAAGGATATCGTTTGATTTATTGTTCTGAACAATGTGTACACTTAATATATACAGCCAAAGGAGTATGGAATTAGAAAAACCGAATTATAACGCAGAAAATTTCCCCAACGTAGTTGAGAAATGTAAGAGATTTAGCATAATAATAATAATAATAATAATAATAATAATAATAATAATAATAATAATAATAATAACACAGAAATTTATTTCATATAAATTATAATAACACCCAAAGATATTTCATATAAATATAAAAGGCAAATTATGTCTAACAAAAAATGTTGACAATCAAGAGAAAGAGTTACCTTTAATTTGAAGGTTAGCTCTTCTTGGAAAAAGACACCGTTTGGGTGCACTGCCAAACTAGATGGCAAGACTTGGGAGGTGAGAGAGTAAGATTAATTCCCTTGATTGTATTGAGTATAATTGATACATATTTAAATACAACGTTTACAACAGAAAGGAGATAAAGAAGAATGATATCCATGAAAAGAGGATCTACGGAAGAATTGAACAAAAGCAGAAGAAGAGGAGAAGAGTAAGAAGCAGTAAAAATAATTGACTTTGTCAAACACCCGCCCGCAAGCTCAAGGCGGGATAGAGACGTTGAGCTTGGTGTGCAGTAGTTCGAATCGAGGGCGATAAAGAGGCATGGTGAAGATGTCGGCCGGCTGCATGTGATTAGGTGTATATTTCAATTTGAAAACTCCACTGGATATCTTCTTTCGAATAAAATGTATGTCGATTTCGAAGTGTTTGCTGCGACCATGAACCACAGGATTGGATGCCAGGAAGATGGAGCTGCATTGTCGCAGTGAAGAATTGGGGAAGATGGTAAACGTATATGTAAGAATTTTAGGATATGTAGAGTCCAGAGAACTTCCGTGCTTAGAGTGGCCAAAGCGTGGTATTCAGCTTCAAAGCTGGATCGAGACACTGTGTGCTGCTTGTGAGAAGTCCATGAAATTAAATTCTTGCCTAAATAGAGTGCAAATCCTGTTGTAGAGCGACACATGGTGGGACAACCAGCCCAGTCAGCATCACAAAATCCGTGGAGTGAAAAATTTGAAGATGTAATATGAACTCCATAATCTGGGGCGTGCTTGAGGTAACGAAGTATTCGTTTGGCAGCCTGAAGATGTGGAGAGCGTGGCTTCTGTAAAAGCTGACAAAGCGAGTTAACAGAGTAAGCAATATCGGGATGCGTCAGAGTTAAGTATTGGAGGCTGCCCAAAAGTTGGTGATAATAGGTGGGGTCACAAAGAAGATCTCCATCATCATAAGATAGTCGGTCTCCAGACATAGGTGTGGGGATGGGTTTGGCATTAGCCATGTCGTAATCCTACAACAAATCAACTGTGTATTTGCGCTGACCTAGAAACCTCCCATTAGGCTGCCAGAAAGACTCAATGCCTAAAAAATATTGAAGAGCGCCGAGATCAGTCATCTCAAAAGTCTTCTGCAATTGTGAGAGAAAATCTTGAATAGCTGTGGTGGATGATCCAGTAAGAACAATGTCACCGACGTAGATTAAGAGGATCAGAGTGACCGTCGAATTGTGATAGAGGATCCGGGACGTGTCATGAGAGGAAGTCTGAAAACCAAACTGATTGAGAAAATTGCTCAATCGAGAGTACCAAGCACAAGGGGCCTGTTTGAGGCCATATAGGGACTTGTGAAGTTTGCAGACGTGATGGCGTTTGTCGAGATCAATAAACCCCTGTGGTTGCTGCAAGTATATGATTTCATGAAGATCGCCATGGAGGAATGTGTTCTTGACATCGAGCTGGGGGCCACTTGAGAGTTACAACAATGGATAAAATGAGGCGGACTGTGGCTGGGCGAACGACGGTTGAGAATGTGAAACCATAGTCGCGGACAGGTAGTTGATGGAATCCTTTGGCGATGAACCGTTCAACAGAGCCATAAGAGCGGAGTTTAACATGATAAACCCACTTGCAGCTGACAATATTCATATCTGGTTGCGTAGGAACTAAATGCCAAGTGCCATTTTTAAGCAAAGAATGAATTTTGTCTTGCATGGCTTGCTGCCATCGGGAGTCTTTAACAGCAACACGGTATTGAGTGGATAATGTTGGAACAGAAGAAAGGCCACCGGTGAGACAGAAGGGAAGAGGATAGCGTTCTGCTAGCAGTACCTTGGGCTTACAAGTTTTGTCTTGTGATCGGGTAGTCATTTTATGGGTGCACGGTGGATCAGGAGCAGTGGAAGACAAAGTTACAGGAGCAGCTGTGGATGGGCATGGAAGTGTGGGAGATGAGGAGTCGATTCCAGGATTTACGATAGGAGATGATAATGGAGGCGTGGAAGAAGGCAAAGAAGGACACTGATGGGAAAGACGGGAGCAAGAAGAAACGATATGACGAGACCATATTGGTTGGCGAGGAGTATATGGAGGGTCTTTAGGAAAAGGAGTTGTGGCAGAAGGAGATGCTGATTTAACAGAGTGGGTGGAATTATTTTTCAGTAGAGGAATTTCTGGAGAGGGGATTTGGATGTGCCCTGGAAAATAGGGATTGTGAGAGAGAGGCCAGATGGTCGTTTTAAAACGGTGAAAGGGATCATCGATTGCAGTGGTGGGGAAGAATGCAGGGGCAAGAGACCAGTCGATGTGCAGGCACGTTCTGGTGGGAACACATTTATCAGAGGAGCCGCAAGCGTAGGCGGAGGAAGCACATTCGCCATTGTGGAAGGAGAGTCGGAACGTGGCACTACTAAAAATCAGCCCTTCACCGGCGGTTAAGGCCGTTTCACCGCCGGTGAATGATTTACCGGCGGTTACGGATCTACCGGTGATAACTGCGTTGATAGAACTTTTACCAACGCTTTCAACCGTCGGTCGATAGTAAATCTTCACCGGCAATTACTCTCACCGGATGTTTTAAAATGCCGGGGAAAAGAACTATTCCGGCGGTGTAAAACCGACGGCGAAGGTAACGTCTCCGGTTAAAAACCGCCGGTGAAGATTTTATTATGCCATTTAACCGACGGTTTTAGCGGTCTAAAACCGCCGGGGAAGAATTTTCGCTGATTAAACAAATATAACATATATGAAACTCAAAGTCAGTGATCTGAACTATAGTTACATAATTCATATTCATTACATATATGAAACTCAAAGTTGAAACTCAAAATTCATTACATATAAAAAAGTTAAGCTATAAATACATAACTGTAATGTTTAGTAAAATTCTAAACTGAATGCACAAAAAATTTAAATCCCAAAATAATCTTAACTGACTCCCAGCTCAGTCTTCCCCTTCAGCATGGCCTCTCTCATGCTCTTCGCCTAATAACAGAAATCAAAACAACAATTACCTCTTACGCTATAAGTTATGTTGCCCTTAATTTAAAAACCTAATATTAAGTCAAATAAAACATACCTGGATTTTGTTGTTGTTGTGTCAGTATGGCAATTTGCTCCCTCATAATTGCCATCTCCCTCTGAGTAACGGCCAACTCTCTGTCTCTCTCGGCGTCTTTCTCCTTCAATTGTTCCACTTCCTCCCTCAATGCATCAGTCTCTTGTTGGGACGCCGACTTGTGCAAACGACCGACTTTACCACGATAAAAACCGTGGCCAAACCCCCTCTCATATCCCCCATGATGTCCACCATGCATGTGATCCAATACATGTCTCAAATCTGAAGGATCACGTGAGTCCGCAATCTGGCGAGCAATTGCCTCCCGCCGTAATTGTTCCTGCAAAAAAGACATAACTAGTTAGCTTTAAAATAGAATGACTGAAGGAATTTTTTGAGTGTAGAAACTTACACATTGGTCACGTGTGCCATCATTAGGAAAAGTGTCATCCTTCCTCACATGAGCCCCCACATAACCATGAAAGACACTGAAATTTCTCCCTTTTTTCTTCCTCTGTTTTTTAAAAACACCTAACAATTAGTTAATGCAGTAATGTTAATAATCTGAGGTTAAATGCTAACTACTTACCTGTTATTCATAATGCTGAGGAAAAGACCTCGTCCCGAGCGTGTGAAGGACCACTTGCTTCAAACAATTGACCTTGTTCTTCTTAGACATATGTTGCACCTTTTCGTCATTCCAATGGGCCAATAGCTTATCCCATGAGTCCTGACTTATGGTCGGGAGGGGACTCAATCCATACTGATCCGGGCTCTTACCGTCGACATAGTCTGCCTTCAGGTACTTCCTGTTGTCCCTAAACAATTTTTGGAGAATTGGCTTCAGGAATTTTTTTGCATCCTCATCTGTCAACTTTGTTTTCCCATAATCGTCCAACCATGTATAAATCTCCTGCATTACAAGTAGGATGGCAAAATCATTGTACATTACAAGTTTTCATATCCCACAATAAATTAATATTTTAAACTATAAAGCATACATACGTACTGACATTGCGTTAAACCAAGTATCAAACTTATGTCTTTGCTTCTGCCAATTCTCATAGAAAACAAAATATCATTCTTCACAACAATCAGAACCAACTATGCGTGACAATTTTCCCGTTTCCTTGTTTGTCATCTGACCTTCTTTGAAGACCACTTTATTTGTGCTGCCCTATTCGAGCATGAGGGAGGTCGCTCTAGTAGGAACTCGTCCCGCACATCTTGGTAGCAGCTGTGGTTCTTCAAGTTGGCTATCTTCTGGTGGGAGTGTTTCATCATCATCAAAGTTGGGGTCCTGTGTTTCCCTGACAAACGTTGAGTCCTGCATCTCCACATCCTCAAACTAGATCAACTCATTCACCCCTATCGATGGGCCTAATATGACAATTACCATTATTATCACGTACATTAAAAAAGACGCATTTGACCATATGAAAGTTACACATGTACCTGCTGGATCAGTACTCATAGGGGATGTATAGCTGGAGAACCGATTCCTAATGTCCCAAGAATCTGAAATGAACAGTCACAGACTCTATTAGCTACATTGTTAAAAACTCACAATGAACAAAAACATAAAATATTTTTGTACCTATTTCAGGCGAGGCAGTCACCTTCTCTTTACCCTTATCTTTCCTTGGCGGCATATTTCTGCAAAATATTATAACAGCATTGAAATGTAAATCACTTCATAAAATTAACTGGTTGGGAAGACAAGATTTTAGGAAACATACATTGGGCATCACCCAGTTCTGCTATGTCTACCCTCACTCCAACACCCAGTTCTCTACGCTCCCAAATAACATCATCGTCAGAGGTTGTGTTGACCAAAGTGAAGTTATTATTGTCGATGATCCGTCCACTTCCCCCCATATCGTACCATGCACATTGAAATAAATGCATCAATTCGTATGTTCCCATGTACACACGAAGGATATTCTACAGAACACCGTAAAATATTTGTTCCTCATCGCCTAGAGTAGCAATACCGAAACCATGTTTGAACAGTTAAAAAATCTGTAATGAATGCTTTTCCATTATTAGTACCTCTTTAAGAAAATTGGCAAGCTTTTTCACTTCTGCTTTTTCATGCAGCAGCTCTCCTTCTCCGTGAGTGAATTGTGTTGCTAAGGCCTCTACCTTCATGAACTATTAAGAAATCATAAATTAATCACCATTAAAAATATGCTCCAATATTATTATTATGAAACAAAATACTGATCAAAGAAAAATTAGAAAGCCTAGCTATTATAATTAACTACCAGTGCTTCCCGCCCCTTCGGGGCTTCCGTACCACTTCGCCACTGCCGGTGACCAATTCAACCCAGTTCTCGTCAACCCATACGGCCGTTTAACAGTAATAACAGCGCCGGATAATTCAGAGAATATTAAGCAAACCAGAACAGAAACTACGAGCGGTAATCTGATTGAGAACGAGAAGAATACAAAAGCCATATTATATAACTGATTAGTACTGCAACACCCCATTCATATATTTCCTTGTTTTTGGTAGATGAAAATAAACATAAGGCAACTAACCTGGTAAAAATTCCGATTTTGGGGGGCGACTCGGTTCAACGTACACACGTCGGAAACCCCTCTACTCCAAGAAAAATCTGGCCTTCACTCGTCGGAAACGACGATTTTTAGAAGCAATATCTCGATTCAGGAAGCAAGGGTTCGATTTGGAAAGCAAACCAATCGATTCCGCGGCAAATAAAAAAAGGATGGAAGAAAAACCTAGTGCGGGATGCTGCAGAGGAACCAATCGTGCGGGAAGGGATGCTGCAGAGGAGGCTCGATCTCGTGCGAGAACAAGTTCTGGTGGAGGAAGCGGGCTTCGGGAAGAGGAAGCAGGAAGCAGGAAGCAGGACTCGATGGGAAGGGGCGGGAGTTGCAGATGCAGAACAGGAAACCCGCGCGAGTCGAGCTTCGTCTGTTCTGGTTTTGCCGGTACAGATGATTGTACCGGCGATTTGAATGTAAAGTGCAGGTACAGTTTTCTGTACTTGCGAACTTTTAATATCATGCCGGTACAGAAATCTGTACCGGGTATTTAACCCCCACCCTGTTTGGTAGAGGGGTTTTTTAACATTTCGCCGGTATAGATTATCTATACCGGCTGTTTTTTAAAAAAAAACCCGGTGAAGGGGGTTTTTCAACTAGTGTGGAGTGGCTTGAGTCGGAACAGCGGAAGGCAGAGCGACATTAGTGGAGGCCGGCACCGGACAAGGTGAAGTCGCAGGAGGCAGCACGGTCAAAGATGATAAGCCGTCTTGGAGCTCCGACAAAATACGTAGAAAATTCCTTCTGATAAATGTATTCTGTGTTTTTGGGGGACATGGCAAACCTGGAAAATTCTTTTCATCAAAGATGACATGTCTAGAGATAATTAGTCGTCGATTAGTTATGTCAAGACAGATAAATCCTTTGTAATTTATATTGTAATTACCCCAAAATAAGCACCTAGTGCTTTTGAAGTCGAGTTGTTGAGTACCAAATGGCCGTAACCAGGGGTAACATAAGCAATCGAATGGGTGCAGATTTTCATAGTTGGGTGACGAGAATAAAACCTGAAGTATGGAGTTTCAGATTTTAAAACTTGACTCGGTAAAAGATTTATCAGATAGACGGCCATGGAAAAGGGATTGGAGGCGAGGAGTTTGGAGTGAGACAAAAGGGTGAGACCAGTTTCGACCACTTGGTGTTGTTTGCATTCAGCAACTCCGTTCTGTTCGCGTGTGTCGGGACAAGACTTCAGGTGAAAAATTCCCTTAGTTTGAAAAAGATTTTGCAAGGCAGTGTTAATAAATTCTCCCCCACCATCACTTTGAATGCATTTAATTTTCTGATCACACCGATTTTCAATTAAGGGCATAAAATATTCAAAGATAGAAAGAACATCAGATTTCTGTTTCAACAAAAAAATCCACGTGAAGCGAGAGAAATCATCCACAAGTATTAAATAGAAACGGAAATTGTTGATAGAAACTGTGGGCGCCGGTCCCCAAACATCACAGTGAATTATTTCCAAAGGAGAGTTTGATCTGATTGGATTATTTGAGAAAGGCAGATTATGATTTTTGCCAAGTTGGCAATCAGAGCAAGGCAGGACCGGAGAAGGAACTAGAATCTTGAGTACGGATGAAAGCTTTTGCAAGGTGCGGTGAGATTGATGTCCAAGGTGGGAATGCCATAGGTCAACACGTTCTTTAGTCGCAGAAAAGCAACTTTTGATTGTGGTCGAAACTGGATAGAGGCCCTCTTTAATGTCCGCTTGATGAATTTTCTTGTGGCTTTGCAAGTCAATAATGTAATAACTAGTAGGAGAAAAAATAAAACTAGTTATTAGAACATGAGAGCTGAGAAACCGAAAAATGTTTTTTGGATATATGAGGGATGTGTAAAACGTCACAATTTGTTGAGTGGCCAGAAGAGAGTAAAAAATTTTTCCGACCAGAGTGTGTAATAGGAAGAGAGCGTCCATTACCGATGATGATGGAGTCCTTACCTGGGTGGGGCTGGACATTAAATTGGATGGATCAGAAGTAACATTATGGGTTGCACCAGAGTCAAGAAACCAGTTTTCATGGTTCGAAACAGAGGAAGAAGATGCGGTTAAATCCGCGGCTCAAGGAGTGACGTTGGCAGGTGCCCAACAATGGTTTGCTTTGTGGTATGGAAGACCACAACGATAGCAAACAACAAAAGGCCCATTGGTTGTAGTGTTTGAGTTAGAATTAGATCGTACTCTGCCACGATTTGATGAAGAACGTCCATGTCCTGCTGTCGGTAGGCGAGGATTGTTTCTGTTGCAATTTGGCTGGGCTGGTGCTGCTGCAATGGTGGACAGGGCAAAAGGAGGAACATCTTGACGATGTTGCTATTCAAAGTCATTTAATTGGGCAGAAACAGAGGAGAAGGTGGCGTCTTGCTGGGAGTCTATGACGGCAACCACTGGATCAAATTCGGAACCCAGGCCACGGAATGCACATAGAATTAAATCATCGTTGTCGACGGGCTTCCCTGTGCTAGCAAGTGCCAAAGCCATAGACTTGGAGTGAATCAGGTAATCATGGACAGATTGACTGCCTCTGTGAAGATTATGAAGTGTGGTCTTGAGCTGCTGCACACGAGACCGGGTGATGGTTTCGTATACCTCAGTTAAGGTCGACCAGGCTTCATGGGTTGTTTGATTGTCTACCAAACGAGGGAGGATCGAATCGAATACAGACTGCAAGAGCCACCCGAGAACCAGCTGGGCGAGGCGAATCCATTTTTCAACTTCATCTGGGGGCGAGCTTGGTTTCGGAAGGTAGCCGTCAAGAAAACACAAGAGGCGGTAACTGCAAAGAACAAGGAAAATTTGTGTGTGCCATATCAGGAAATTGTTTGCCGTGAGTTTCAAAGAGACCTGTTGTGAAATGCCTTTCACAACAGGGAGGGAGACAGGGGCGACGTCTACAACAGACATGGAGGGAAAATCCATGGCAAAGTAAAAAGAATAGAATATGCCTTGGCTTTTCTTAGAAAAAAGAAGACAGAGAAAAGGATGACCGACTTTCAACCTGTTAGCTCGAATACCATGAGAGAGTAAGATTAATTACCTTGATTGTATTGAGTATAATTGATACATATTTATATACAACGTTTACAACATAAAGGAGATAAAGAAGAATGAGATCCATGAAAAGAGGATCTACGTAAGAATAGAACATAAGCAGAAGAAGAGGAGAGAGTAAAAAGCGGTAAAAATAAATGACTTTGTCTAACAAGAGGGAGGGGAGGGTAGTGAGGAGAAAATAATATAATTTCCCAAAAGATGAGCAAAATCAACTCATGCATGGCTTAAAATTAAGATGCATTTGAAATGAATGGTTTTTTTTTTGAATGCTTCTACACCAAGCTGGTCGGGAAGGAGCGAGGAAGGTGCGTGGGAGGGAAGGAGTGAGGAAGGTGGGAGGGAAGGAGGAAAGAGAGAGAGAGAGAGAGAGAGAGAGAGCAAACCAAAAATACTATTTGTAATTCTCGATATTAACAATTTGTTAATTGGTTCTTTTTTTCTTTTTTTCTTAGAGAGAGATGTTAACGTATCCATATCTTATCTTTCTACTTACCCAATCTAACAGCTTTCTGTTTTAGTATCCAAATTTCAAGCTTGTAATCATCCCTATAAATCTGAACTTTTCTGTTTACCCAAATCTGTAACTCCTGTATAAATACCCGCATACAGAGAATAATATTCATTCAATTGCATTTACTCTGACATGGTATCAGAGATCTCAGTTCAAGATCCGACACCTCAACCTTTTTTTCTTTTGTCTTCTTCCACTTTATCAACTTTTTCTCTTTTGTCTTCTTCCACTTTATCAACTTTTTCTCTTTTGTCTTCGTCTACTTTATCATAGCCCAATCCTCCAACATTCACTCTTCGGCAGACGACATTATGGACGAGATTACTCCACCAATCAATCTCCCAGGAGGTCTCTACCAAACTTACTCCCGATAACTTCTTGATTTGGAAAATCCAAATCACGCCTGTTCTGCGCAGCCATGGTCTTCTTGGGCTTCTTGATGGCAGCCTTCCTCCGGCCAACTCTTCTCCTGGCGACCTTGCTAAATGGGTGCGCTTGGACCAGATGACACTTGGCTGGCTTATGCAGTCCCTCTCGGATTCTATTTTACCGAGCATGGTTGATAGAGTTCAACAGCTTAAAACCGAACTCCACACATTGCAGCGCGGCACTAAATCTATTCACGAATACCTCATTCATGGAAAACCTTGTCTCTTGCTCTTGCCAGTGCTGGCAAACCCGTGGATGAAGATGATCTTATTCTGTGTACAATGCGAGGCCTTGGATCCGAATTTGATCCAGTTCTTGCTGTTATTGATGCTCAGACGCCTCCTCCCACGTTCTCCTTCATCTCAGCTTTATTACTGGACCATGATCTTCGTTCCAAGCAAAATCAGCTTCCTGGAGTTGCCCTCACCGCCACCACCTCTCCTGCTCCTTCCTGGCCCCCAATCCACTCCAGGCTCTTCCTCCTCTAATCCTTCTGATGGCTCTTCTGTCGTCTGCTACCGGTGTGGTCATCCCTATCACAAGGCCAACCACTGTTGGGCCCCTGATGCCGCACTACCCGCTTTCGCCGCCCTATCAGCCTCTTCACAATCCAATCAGCAGACTGATGACTGGTTTTTAGACTCTGGAGCTACCCATAATATCACGCATGATCCTAGTGATATTCCTGGTAAGAAATTGTATCATGGCCACGACTCCATTCTCATTGGCAACGATCGTCGTCTCTATATTTCCCATTCTGGTCCCACGTCTTTAACACTGTCTTCTGGGACCCCAGCTATTTTTCAAACTCTGTTCGTTTCGTCTATTTCAAAGAAATTGTTTTCTGTTTCACAACTGTCATGTTCTAACAATTGGAGTTTTCTGTTCACCCCTTCTGGTTTTACTATTCGAGATTTGCAAAACAATCGGATTCTACACGAAGGCCCACTTAAGAGTGGTTTGTACCAGTTGTCCGTCATACCACATCAGTGCTTCTCTGCAAATAAAACCACGGCAGTCAATTGGCATTTCCGGTTGGGTCACCCATCAAATCGCGTTCTTCGCCTTCTATCGTCTGCACTTCAGCATCCGATTTCTTCAAATAACGAGCCATGCCATAGCTGTCAATTGGGCAAAAGTCACAAATTGCCACTCTCCTCCTCTTCAATTCGAACAACAAAGCCTTAGAGTTGCTCCGCTGTGATGTTTGGGGTCCAGCTCCCACTATTTCGGTCAACGGATTCCGTTCTTACTTAATTATTGTTGATGATTTCTCCAGGTTTTCATGGCTTTTCCAATAAAAAGAAAACCTGATGTCTCATCAATTTTTTGTCACTTCATCCCTCTCATTGAAAATTCTTATGGCAACAAAATTAGATGTATTCAAAGTGACAGAGGTGGTGAATTTATTAGTGCCTCGCTGCAACATTTTTTCAACATTCGCGGCATTTCTCAACGTCTTTCATGTCCAGGGACGCCAGAACAAAACGGCATCGCTGAACGCAAGCACAGACATGTGGTAGAAACTGGTCTCTCCTTATAAGCACACTCTAATTTACCGAAATCATATTGGTCCTATGCCTTTCTTACTGTTGTTCATTGCATAAATCTTCTACCTAGCCTCACTATTCAAAATCAAACACCTTATTATCGGTTATTTGGCACTACCCCAACATACACTCATTTACGCTGCTTCGGGTGTCTCTGTTACCCATGTTTGCGCCCATTTAATATTTCAAAACTTGATTTCAAAAGTTCGGCATGCCTTTTTCTCGACTACAGCACAAAACATAAAGGTTATTTGTGCCTTGACATCAAAAGCCTTCAGATTTACATCTCTCGACATGTAATTTTCAATGAAGAAGCCATCCCGGGCTTGACTACTCGCACCCGCACGGCTTCTATTCCATTTGCTTGCAGGCCCTTTCTAGCCATTAATTCCACAAGATTTGCGAAGTGTCGTATCTCCGTCTCCGGCGTCTGCCTTTACACCTTCGCACAGAGCTACTCCAACGATGGCGGCCGATTCATCTCCTCTACCTTTCGCTAAAGATGATTTCAGAATTCCATCAACAAACGCCGCCCCTCCTGCCGATTCGCCATCGTCAACCCGACTAAGGGTTCCTGCAACCACCGAACCCGCCATGCGCGCGACGCGCCGCCCTGTTCCTTCCTATGCTCGCTCCATTGTTTCAACATTGACGCGCAATCAATCTCGACACCCTACTGCTCCGTTCCTTCGTCGGCTGCTTCCTCGCTATGTTACAGAGATCGCCGCCTCCTCAAGAACCGGTGGCGCTCGCCCAACTGACTCCGCCCATCCGCCTTGCCGATTGCCTGTTTCTGCTGCAGTTCAGCTTCCTCTGTCTTCTAACCCGAGAGCTGCTCGTCTGCCCTCCCAGGCCTCCCCTGTTTCACATCGTCGTCCTGTCTTCTCTGCCTCGCGAACAACGACTCTGGTTCGTACTTCTTCACTTCTGCCGTCGACTGCGTCGGGTCTTTCGGAGCCGTCGGAGCCTCCTTTGCCGCACCAATCAATTGCTGAACAAGCTCTTGTGCCTCCTGTCCCTCACGCCGCTGCGCATCCAATGGTCACTCACCTTCAAGATGGGACCCGAAAACCCAATGTTTTAATGGTTGAACGACATCCGTTTCCCGCATGCCTTGCTTCCGAGCTTTCTTCAGTACCACTTGAGCCATCTCGTTATTCAATTGCGGCGAAGGATCCTCTCTGGCAGGCTGCCATGAGGTAAGAAATTCGTGCACTTATTAAAAATAATACATGGTGTCTTGTTCCTGATAATCCTAACATGAATATTGTGGGGTGCAAATGGGTTTACCGTGTAAAACAGCGGTCCGATGGTTCAATGAGCGGTACAAATCCCGTCTCGTGGCGAAGGGGTTTCATCAGCAACTTTGCAGAGATTACAATGATACCTTCTCCCCTGTCGTTCATCCGGGCACTATTCGACTGGTTCTTACTCTTGTTGTCTCACTTAAATGGCCCCTTCGCCAGCTTGACGTAAAAAATGCATTTCTCCATGGCGACCTCCCAGAAGCTATCTTTATGAGACAACCAGAAGGCTTTATTGATTCATCTCGTCCCACACATGTTTGTCGCCTGAATAAATCCTTATATGGCCTAAATCAGGCCCCACATGCTTGGTATTCAAAATTGAGCTCTTTCCTACAGCATGCTGGTTTTATCGGCTCTCCACATGACTCATCCCTGTTCCTTCGCCGTCACGCCGGAGCTACTCTTATCATGCTCATTTATGTTAATGACATTATTATAACGGGGTCTTCTCTGTCAGCCGTTCAACACTTCATCAACAAACTGAAGACCACCTTTGAACTAACTGATCTTGGCTACCTAAAATATTTTTTAGGCATCGAAACAACTAGACACCAAACCGGCTTATTCTTATCTCAACGGCGCTACATCTATGAGCTACTTCAGAACTATGGTATGGCGAACTCGAAACCTGTGTGCACCCCTATGGCCAGTGATACAAACTTGGTTCAGGCTGGTGAGCCATTATCTGATCTGACTTCATATCGACAACTCCTTGGGAGTTTATAGTACCTAACTTGACTCATCCTAACATTACCTACTCAGTCAATACACTATGTCAGATTATGCATATTCCTTGCTACAACCACCTTCAGGCTCCAAAGCGAATCTTAAGATACCTCAAGCACACTCCCACTCATGGACTTCTCTTCACTCCTTCGTCATTTCATCTTGGAGGCTTCAGTGATGCAAATTGGGCCAGTTGTCCACTAACTCGGCGCTCAACTAGTGGATTTGCTATATATTTGGGACGCAATTTAATCTCATGGGTGTCACAAAAACAGTGCACAGTTTCCAGGTCAAGCTGTGAAGCTGAATACAGGGCTTTGGCATCCCTCAGCACTTAAATCATTTGGACACTTCATGTTCTGAATTTTCTTCACGTTCGCCAGCCTGCCAAACCAACTCTTTTTTGCGACAATGTAAGTTCAATCTTCTTGGCTACCAATCCCGTTGTACACGGACGAAGCAAACATATTGAACTTGATATCCACTTCATCCGGGAAAAACTATTAGCTGGGATCTTCCAATTGCAGCACATCCCCAACTCCATCCAACCGGCAGACATCCTCACTAAACGACTTTATCGTAACCGCTTTGAGCTATTAAGGGCCAAACTCAAGGTTCTGACTCCACCTTGAGCTTGCAGGAGGGTGTTAACGTATCCATTCAACCGGCAGACAGCTTTCTGTTTTAGTATTCAAATTTCAAGTTTGTAATCATCCCTATAAATCTGAACTTTTATGTTTACCCAAATCTGTAACTCCTGTATAAATACCTGCATACAGAGAATAATATTCATTCAATTGCATTTACTCTCACAAGAGAGAGGGGGGAGACAGTGAGATCTAGAGAGAGAGACAGCGAGATCTAGAGAGAGAGAGACAACGAGATCTACAGAGAGAGGCAGCGAGATCTAGAGAGAGAGACAACGAGATCTACAGAGAGAGGCAGCGAGATCTAGAGAGAGAGAGACAACGAGATCTACAGAGAGAGACAACGAGATCTACAGAGAGACAACGAGATCTACAAAGAGAGACAACGAGATCTACAGAGAGAGACAACGAGATCTACAGAGAGAGAGAGAGACAACGAGATCTACAGAGAGAGACAGCGAGATCTAGAGAGAGACAACGAGATCTACAGAGAGAGACAGCGAGATCTAGAGAGAGACAACGAGATCTAGAGAGAGAGACAGCGAGATCTAGAGAGAGAGAGTGAGATCTAGATCAGAGAGAGATATCTAGAGAGAGAGAGAGAGAGAGAGAGAGAGAGAGAGAGCAAACCAAAAATACTATCGCTTGTAATTTTCTTGTAATATACTTACCGATGTCATGTGATTTTATGAAATTAGATATTTTTATGGAGAAATGATTGTATACCTTATAGTTTTAAGATAATGAATTGTTCTATATAATAAGATAATAATATATATATATATATATATATATATATATATATATATATATATATATATATAGTGTAAAAGTTGAACGTATTTAGTTGGCCCCTCTAGTATGGTATACTATGGGAAGAAAGTGATGGGATGTTATCATCCTGAGGTAGTGTTGGCTACTCCTCAAAAAGACATTGACAATGGGGTACCTTTTTGTCTTAAAGTAGAGAAGCATCTCATAGTGGGAATAGATTTTGACTGCCTCCCAAATTTATACTTATCTACAAGAATCTTCATCTCACTTTGCCTCAATTTCATGGGAATCGACCTTCTCTTGCTGATTTTGAATCATTTATCATGATCACAATGGAAAATGAAGGTTTTAATCATCACCACAGATGATGAAGCTTTTCTAATGTATATCATTTTGTTTAAGAAGAAATTAGTATTTTGAAAGAACTCCAAAATGAAGCTTTTTCGAAGAGGACTCAAAAGAGTTACTTTAAATAGGTCTTCTATGAATGAGCTTAGTAAGATATTGCCTCATTGGTTTACAACTGCTACTAATTTTCTACTTGTAGTCTTAAACAAAGGTTCTATATTGCATAACCCATAATTTATTATTGGGCACCACATCAGCCAACATTTTGGCTCTATTAACGTAATATCTTACCTTGGCCCAGCAAGCTCAATTAAACCACCCAACTCGTTCAATGTCAATATTAATGTGATAATATTGTGAAGGGCGAGTGGGATGAGCCGTGAGAGGGAAAGTTATAATTTCTTTGCACTAGAAAGTAGACACGGGTGTTAGAGAAGTCTCCGACGCCGGGTAGGGTTTGCGAAAGAAACTGAGTGGAGAGCAGACAAACCAGAGGAAAGGAGGAAGAGGCATAAAAAACAGTCGATTATAATTCCTTTTCTCCACCGTCGTCCGTCTCAAACACGCCATGGGGAGGGGAAAGTTCAAGGGCAAGCCTACTGGCCGAAGGCACTTCTCTACCCCGGAAGACATGCGTAAGCCCTGTTAGCTTTCGATAATACTGCTTTTTTCGTTCCATTATTATTGTTATTGTTATTTTTATTGTTGTTATCTATTTGCTAGATCTCGTACGTTCCTGAATTATGCTGGAGATTAGTCTGCGTTGCACTGCGTCTTTTCTTTTATTGCTCATGAGTTGCACGTTCTACATATATAAAGTATATTTGTTGTTTTCTAGCAGAAGGGAAGAAAGGAAGATTTTCTCTTTTTATCAGTTTTTTCTGTAACTACCACAGTTTTCATAAAGAATGTTAGACCCATAACTAAGAGGAAGACGTTTCATGTTTTTGTCGAATTTAAAACGTTAGTATACTTTGTTTGATTCCTTTTCTGCAGTTCACATAAGAAGATGCTCTAAGAATAAGTGTGTTTACAGTACACTATTTATTAAGTTGCATTTTCATGCCTTATACTATGATTTTCTATTATATATGAGGAAGATCCTGACTGCACATTGTTATTTTTGAATGTATGCAGTTGCTGGGACATCTTCTCGCCCTCGCTCATTTAGACAGGCAAGTCACTTTCTGACACGGACAATTCAAACTAGAAATGTGTCCTCCTGTTTGTGAATTTTTTTTGTGAATCTGTTGAAGTAATTGTGATGACAATGACTTCTATTTTTTGCCTTGTAAACTTCATTATTATACTCTTATTAGATGGAGAACATATTGTCAAAAAAAAAAAATTCAGGTTACTCCATAAAACATAAAACGGAGTATATGGTGAGAATATTGACCATGAAATAATATGCAACCAGTTCACTTGAACTTGCTGATGTGTGGAAAAGCTAGTTTTTTCCAATCACAGCACGAATATGCAAGATGCCATATCATGAAGTTGTGCTTCAGACTTGTGATCCGTGTGTGTGTGTGTCCTGGTGCTTCAGCTATTTGCTTTGATCCCTGGTCATAGTTATACTGAGGAATAGCTGAATGAAGTTGTTCTTTTCTTGTGTTGAAATGTAAAGGATGCCCCACGTTAACATTTTTTGGCATACTTTTAACTGGCGTAAATATGTGCCATATATACTTGCAATCCTTTAGACACATGGTAGACTCGTGCAAAGTCTCTTCACTTGAAAACCTTTGATTGAGCCATTCCAACGCCCTTTCCTCAGTGGACCTCGTCATTCTTCCATTAGGTTGTTGAATATTATATAAACAATCCAATATTGCGCTCTTTATCAATGATTACTGACAAATGGTCCTGGTGATATAGTGCTGACATGAGCAATTAGAAGGGCTATCAGAAAGCCCTTCTGTAGCTCCATAATGTTTTGAGATTGGAAGAATAGACCAAATGGTTCTTCTTAGAAAATGCTCAGAGAACTATTCAGTATTTACTAATAAGTATTTTCCCTTATAAAATGGATTGACTCAGATGTCACTATTATTTATTAAAGGCGCTTCTAAAATTTGTGATCTTTTGTTTGTTCTGACTGTATATTTGTTACGTGTTCTGAAATATACTATGCTTTAATAACAGGCCATGTGCCTTTGTAAGCGATGTTTTGATCTTCGCCATTGAAAATGGAGAGTGAGGATATAGTGCTTTACTACTGTTTCAAGATACCTTAGTCCTTTGTGTATCTCTTGTTCATTCTATGTGTCAATAGGTTTGGTGTTGTTCTGAAAATATGGTGAAACAAATTAACACTTCATGTATAAAACATACTTTTAGTTTTTCGAAAGGTATATATATGTGTTTTTGTCACTCTGCACTATTTCTACACTCTTTTTAGTTCTTTATTATTATTATTTTTTTTTTTTTTTGCGCTAGTTAGGTGCTAACTTTCTCTGATACTACCAGGAAGTAGCCGAAAATGAAGATGAGGAAGTATCAGAAGAAGAATCCGAAGAGGAGTCTGGTGACGAAAAAGATGTTAGTGTAACTCCATTCATTATAGCTACATTTCCTGATTTCTACCTTCTTTCGTAAACATATTGGTTTCCAATTTCCAAAATTTGAATGAATTAATCATTTTTTTCTTTTTCATTTTTAATTTAATGATACCAGAAAAAGAAAGGTATCGAGGGTCTTATCGAGGTTCAAAATCCTAATTTGGTGAAACCCAAGAATGTGAAAGCCAGAAATGTTGATGTAAGTTACTATATCTTCCTGAATTATCCTGTTGTACACCTTGCTGTGTATATTTTATCATGCATATTAGGTTGACGATTTGAACCATCCCTTTCTCTCTGACTCAAAAATATCAGGTGACTGAAAGCAGGTTTCATTTGTGTTGGATAAAGCTAAAAATGCTTATAAATATTGCTTGTTCGTGTTTTTATTGTTGATCCTGCCATGATGTTGTTGTCTTGTGCAATTTTATGAACATAGAAATTGCCTTGACTTGTCAAAGTTGTGATTTTGGTTATTGATTTTAGATAGATATGCTCTACTTGTATCATTTGAATGTTATTGTAGATCCAGGTGCATTATTTTTTAAAAATTCTTGCATATGCATCACATCATATATAACATTACGATTTTAATGCTATGATTTCGAGTCCACATGGGAGTAGCATATAGATGTCTTGTCTGTGTTGACAGATTTCCACATAAAACTGGTGTACAGCTCTCTCTCCTCTATGTGGGCCTTTCTCCACTATATTCTTATTATTTCAATTCATTATTCTGTATACTTTATTTGGTAATGGTTAGGTTGTATTCTTTTGATACCTTAATGCTGAGGATATGCATGAGTGGTTTACCCTGATGCATGCTGTATAGTTTGTTCTAGCTAGTTGAGGGGATATTTTTTCTGTTCATGATTTTCTTTATATGATTTGACTTGTTGAGTTCAGTAATTTTTGTACACTAACTTGCGATGCTGATGCAGCTAGAGAGGACAACAGAGCTCTCAAGGCGTGAAAGGTCTGTACATGATTCAGAACACTTAATTAAAGATTCCTTACATATAATTGGATGTTTTTACTTGTTATTGTTTCCAGATTTAATAAATAAAAATATATTTTCTTTCTGCTGAAATATCTTTTGGATTGGCAATCCAGCACAAGGGGATTTTGTAACACAAAGGTTTTAAGGAAACAAGAAAAAGAGCAAGAGAAAAGGAAGCACTAAACATGATTTTATTCGTTTCTGACAGAGAAAGAGCTTCACGCCTTAGTAATGTTATTCAGGATTTTCTTTTCCTGAGTGCCAATTACAAAATTCGAGGATAACTAATAGCTTGGACCACAGCTCCTAGAGATGTCTTGTCATGCTAGGAGTACATATGATTTATTTAAATTTGAGGAAAACATATAGCTTTAAGAAAGATTTAAAGGTGAGGTGTTGAACTTGTGAACCTTGAAAGTCAAGGTGTCCGATTACCCGACCAATCAAGCAGTACCTGTGCCCAAACCTACTGTGTGGCTGATACCCATTAAGCATGTTAATGGGTACCTATTAGTTAACGGGTTGGGGTGGGTAGAACCCAATAGGGTTCGAGTGTACCAAAGTACCCCTAATTTATGTTTACATTTTTTGAAAATTGTGTTTTATTTCATTCATGGAGTAAAATACAAGAGTACCCCATTATGAGGCAGAAATACAATAATTCCAGCTCAAGGCGACCGGATCAATAGTACCCCTAATTTATGATAGAGAGAAGAGGAGGCAGTGGGAGGAGATGTGGCAGACGATGGACGTGGGGGCGTCATGATGTGGGGGTGTCTGCCGGACATGGGGCATCCAGATGTGGGGGTGTCCACCTGTCGTGGGGGCATCCATCAGACGTGGTGGCCACCACCACTGGAAGAGGAGGGGAGAAGGGAAGAGGCAGAGGCCCAACCGCAGGTTGCCCATTGACGGGTTCTTAGTGGGGGTACCAATTCCCATTAAGCTATAAGATCACTAAAACACAATTTTCTCATAATTTACTGCATAAAAAACACAGAATGATGTAAAATCTGACAAGTTAACATCACTACCAAATAACTTAATAGTTATTTTGAATATACCTTTGACAATTGGAAAATGACCAAAAGCCCCCCAGTTCTAATTCAACCCCCTCATTGGAAGGGACCATTTTTATTTTTTTTTTTCCTTTGCCTTTGGGCTTTTGTAATCAAAACTGTCTTTGTACAATATATAGCTTTAACTCGTTGTTGTTGTTTTGAGTATACATATGACGATTGACAAATGACCAAAATCCTTGTTATTGTATTTCAAACCTCTCATTGAAAGGGACCATTTTCTAATTTTTTTCCTTTGCCTTTGGGCTTTTGAAGTAAAACTTTGCCTTTTTAAAACTTATAGCTTTTTCTCTTCAAAAAAAAAAAGTATGGCTTTTTTCCTTATGAGAAAATGTTCTTAATGGAGTTTTTGTATGGTCATTTATCAAATTTCGAAAAAGAATGCTATTAGGAATCTTTTACTGTAATCTGATGCAGGGGCACAAACTCAATAAAAGGAGCATATTTATATGTTTATTTTTATTCTTTTGTTTTTCTTATTTTTCGTCACTAATCACAAGAATGTTCTGTTTGGATTTTTGCTTCTACATTTCCATCAAATGGGCCTTGGGATTATCTTCCCCACGGCCATGTCTTGCACCTCACCAATGATGTCAACAGCATTGTTTTTTGACTCGTTGTCACTTGAAATCTTACTCCTAGATAAGCTAACAACGTCACTGACTCGCTAGATCCGGCTTCTCAAGCAATGTCTCATTGTGGGAGATGACCTTCCATGAGATTAGCCTATTTTTTATTTTTTTAAAAAAATTTTCTGGATTGCTTTTTCTTTCTTTGATAAGCTAACAACATCACTGACTTGCCTTAGAATGTCATTTACCTATTTGGTTCTCCTGTACTTTTGCCTCTTAGTTTAAACTCATTTAAATCTTGTTTAAAAATAAAAGAAATTTGGTGATGTATTAAGTTATGGTTGAATCCTCTCTTTGATGACTAATCATGGGCTTTTCTTTGGCTTTTTGTTTCCTCAAAAGAAAAAAAAATGTTATTTATATCTTTTGTTGTGAGGTGTTGTTGTGATTGTTTACTTTTTATCGAAAAACTTGTAATGCTTGTTCCGTTGGCAAGAAAATATCTGTTTGTAGTTTTGCGTCTGACTTTTTCTCACATTTTTATCTTCAGAGAGGAACTAGACAAACAGAGAGCTCATGAAAGATACATGAGGTTGCAGGAGCAAGGAAAAACAGAGCAGGCGAGAAAAGATTTGGGTGAGTAACTTGGTTATTCTGTAGTTTTTTTTTTTTTTTTTCTTTTAATCATTTTTTGTGTAGATTTTTGGTTTTTGAGTTTCCCATTTTCTGCATACATCATTCCTGCTGTAATCATGAAATGTACTGAGTTGCTAAAAGAGGTTTCTGTGTTTAACAGAGTTAATATGGTTTTGTAAGAAGAAAAGATAATGTAACAGTAATCTATATTATTACTATGCATTTCATTACTCAGTGAGGCATACTTTTTGTGAGGGGCAATAGTTTATAAATTTAGTTGTAAAGGGGAACCTATAGAGGTTTGTTGCTCAAGTGGCCCATCCTGGAGTGGTTCAGGTTACTGGATAAAGCTGTCAAGCGAAGTGAACTTTTGATTGAGATGTTTTTATCAAATTGCGCTGGGACGGATTGGTGCTATTTGCAGGAGTTATGAGGGGACAACTCTTGCCATTACCCTGGCTTATCATTCTTGCTGGCCCCACCAGAATAGAGCTCCAAAGTCTTTGGCGGGGTATTAACTTTTTGTGAGGTGGGGGAATCGATTTGGATTGAAGAAGATTGTAAGTACAGTTATTAATCAAAGCCCCATGGTAGTTGAGGCTCCTTGGAGGCAGCATATCCTGGAATCATGGGATTGGCTGTGAAATTTTATAGATTTGGAACAATGTTCTGACATCAGCTGATTTGCTGATTCTCTTTTTAAAACAAGGGTTCCTTCCAATCCCTCCGTATAGGGGACTCTCCTGTTCTGTTCTCATGCCTCTTTAACTTCAAAATAAAATTTCATTTTCTTAAAAAAGACTAAACATGAATGCTAAAATTACAAGCTGCTAGGAGGGGGAAGGGCACTGTAATGCTAGTGTTACAGAGAATGAGGGACATGAATCCAGTTTGAAACAAGGGTAGTTCTTCCATCTCATAAATGATTTTTCTATATAATTATCCCTCCAAAGGATCACAACTTTTTGAGTCCCTTCAGTGGTTGAGGGAGATTCCTATGTGGTCATTGCTTGCGCTTCAGGGCGCAAGGCCCCTCCAGGGTGCCATTTGGTACTTTGTTAACATTGAGGATATTGGCAGATAACAGCAGATTAGTTGGGACCCATGTTCCCAGGAGTGCGAATGAGTTGATGATAGTCAGGTAAAGAAGGGGTGCCTTGTCTATACCTCATTTTAGGGCCTTCCCCTTACCGTCTATTCTGATGTCCTTGGCCTTTCAATTGTAGTCTTTTGCTTGGGCATACTGAATTTCTGTGCTACTATCCCCTGTTTTGGTGTACTATCGCCTCTGGGAACTTTTATGAATACCAGTCTTCTCATCCTTACTAAAAAAAGCTTCTCAGAGAGTAGAGAAACCAAAGTATTAGAACAAGATGTTGCAATCATCTTCTTTATAATTTGGCCCTTCTCTCTTTTTCTTGACCAAAAAAACATTTTTTTAGAAAATAGAAAATAGAACCACAACCTGAACTTGTTAAGGAAGTGCTGTGAACTCTGCAAGTATAAACAATAGACGAGATGGTTGATTGTCTCGCCAATGTAAAGTCAGCTTACGATCACTGCTATCTATTATAGTATCACCCACTTGAGCTTATCTATGGTAAGAATCTTCCTATGAAGAGCTCTTCAGATAAAGAGAAAGAAACTATGGAGTGGCTGTGAGACATTCATTGGCTGAAATTTCCCAAATCAATTTTTAGAGGCTTTTCTTTTAATATATAGTCTGTATAACAGAATGCTACTCGTTACTAGCCTCCATAGCTTCTTCATCAGTGTGGCTTCTATACATATGGAGGTTCCAATTGCCCCGGGTCCTTCCATTAAGGGGGAGGATGTGTGGTTTCCAGAAAGTTTGATGGGTCTAGTGCTTTAGTTGAAACTCAGGGAGGCCATTTTCAAGTTTTTAGTCCAAGAAAGGTGCTCTAGTAGTGTTGTAACTGTCTTGGGAATACCTGCAATCCTTTGGAACTATAGGGGTTATAGACGACTTGTTTACGAATCTTATGAAAGTGATTGTGTTGGGCCTGGATGTGCCCAGTGCTTTTTTTCCCTGCTTTCATGTGAAAGGGCCACCAATTAAGAATGCTTATATGGATTTTATTTCTCTTGTTAGAACGCCTTTCCATGATACGGCAACAAAGAGCTGATGCTGCAAAGAAACGTGAAGAAGAAAAAGCTGGTAAACCCCCTCATCCAGTTCTTCAGTGTTCTTTCATTTTCGATATCTTATTTTAAAGATAATTAACTAAATACTATTTTCTCTCACAGCCAGAGATCAGAAAAAAGCTGAAGCTCGCAAATGATAAGTGCGAGGAAAATGCCTCCCCTGTTTATTTACTAGTAAGAAGTGTATGCTTCATAGACGTGTAATCATTTAATTTCCAATTTAAAAGGAAGGGATTGTTCTTAAGGGTTCATGATAAGTCAGTTTCTTGGTTGACTATTCCCAATAACAAAATTGCAATTTGTCGTTAAAGGGTTGTTTCTGTTATTTTATCTGAAATTTTCCTGTTTTAAAATATTATTAAGGTGAAATAGTAATAATAATAAGAAAAATTAAAAGTCCTGATGAGCCGTGCTGTTGGTATACCTGATGGAGGTTGGTGTTATTCTATCTTTGGTGTGGTCTTTGTCAGAATTTTGTTGGGCAGGCACAGGTGCTCTTGTTAGGTTCGTCGTGGCACTGATCTTTTATAACTTGCCTATTCTTCACTTTTACTTCAGAACCTGTGATTTACGTGTTGGAAATGCGAGTCTTTCTTTGGCCCGTATCAATCTTCTGTTGACAGGAGCACAGTTTGAATTTACAGGAAGGAAATTGCCTGTACCGACTTGCCAGTATGCGTTTCCTTTAGCTTTAAGCCTCTCGTTTCTCTTTCATGTGTGGCGTGTTTTTCGGACCTTCCATTCTCTGTTTGGAGTAGTGGGTCTACGCTGCAATCCCGTTTTCGATTGACTTATGGCTTTGCTGGCACTAAAATTGGGTCTTTCTTTATAATCGACTGTGCCTGCCAAGCTGTACACACGGCCGTCAATTCTAATCTAGATACGTTTTTGCATTTTCAACGAACCCCAGACATGAGAATGATAACCGGAGGTCTTTCAAGTGATGAGCTTGACATGGACTTATCAACGCATGCGAGCAATTCGTCCATTAGTCGTATCCATTCCTAATGTCCTTGTTATTAGGTGAATGGCTGGCTTGCAGAGTTAGGTGTGAATGATTAATTGCACTTGTTCTACTTCGTTGTCTGATTAATTTTTCCATTATTCCGATAGGTGCTAAGTGTGTGTAGTATTACTCTTTGTTTTTAATTATTATGGGTAATCAGGTAATACAAATATTTTAAAAACCGGACCAGCTATCATATAAATCCGGCCGCGGGTCATATGGGTTGGGTCTGTGAACAGGTCGTATAAACTTGGCTGGTTATATGGTTTTGAGGCCAACACGGTTCTGGCCTCAGACCGACCAGAAAAGTGTAATTTTGGTTTGATGGGTTGGGACCAGTAGATCCGGTTTGGTTTTTAAAATACTGGTTAATACAAGGCAAATAAATAAAAATAATAAAAATAGTTGATTTGTTTTAAAAAAACCAAAAGTTTATTACAAGAGATACCTTGAAAGTTGGGAGTGGTCAAAAAGATTATTATTGAGAAAATTATTATATTATCTTTAAATAATAATCTGCAATGGAAAATGATTTCAGTATTACTATATTTTACTGTTGAGTTTTTACATTTTAACTTGGCAGCCTAGTTGGCAGCTTAGTTAGAAGATAATTCTTACTTTATCTCTTATTTGGACTGCCAATGAAGTCGCCCTGTAAACCTTTATAGTAAATTTTGACAGTACATATATCACATGCAAAATATGTTTGAAATAATTACTAATATTTTCTCTATATTAGCTTTTTTTATTTGTTTTTTTCATTTAATAATAGATAGAACAGGTAATGTGTAAAACTTACAACCCTCCAAATCTCGGTGGTGTACGACTTGAGACTCACGAGTTACGAGTCAGGACTCAAAACATTTGTCCACAATATTTTGTTTTTTTTTTTTTTGACAGTATTATTTTCTTCAATTGCAAATAAGAGGCAAGGCAAGCAAAGCAGTCGCTGGCTCCACGAGAAAAATAAACGAATAACGTAAATTGTAATTATTACGCGGTTACACTGAATCCACGTGGAGCAGGACGATTGGTCCTACGTGGAACATGGGTCCTACGGGCGTGCCTGAAATTTTGAAAACGTGAATTTGCCGTGGGCCCTCCTTTTCGTATATTAGTCCCCCTTTCCCCTCATCTCAGCCTCCCCCTAACCTTTTTCACCTGCTCTATTCACGTCATCCATCTGGTACACGGAAGGTATATTTCTCTCTCATTCTCTCTCATTCTCTCTCTCTCCCCCTCGTCTGCAACATCCTCTACACATATTCATACGTTTACGTTTTCACTTTTTCTTCTCCACCTTTCTCCTGCGACCGAATTTCTTCTCTGTACTCGTTCTTCTCGCGATCGCCGTCCGACGACCTCCGTTTGTTCTTCGGAACATACGCGTCGGTTCATCCGGTCATCGTTAATCACGTCATTGGTTGTCGCGCCGTTGATTCTCTCTCCGGCGGCGATCGCGTCAGTGTTTTTTTTTTAATTGTGTACGCATCTGTTGAATTTTGTTTTTGGAACAGGAATTTGAGAAATCGGCAATGTTTCGATTGATCGATGAAGTGTTTTTGTTCGGTTCTGTGCGTGTTTTAGAATTGCCTGGGGAATTCTGTGTCTGCTTGACTTTTGTGGTGGTAATCGGAGGTGACGGATTGTTGAGGTTTTTTTGCCTTTTGTTTTGCAGGAAGTGTCGCCGTTTCTCTTTTCGTGGACCGGATTCTCCTGTTTTCGATTGTTGAGCGGTTGAATTTTCTCTGCCGCTGCTGCTTGATCGACGTTGCCGATCTCTGCCGATTAAGGAGGTTTGCTTGCTTTCTGTGTTCTCTACTTTCTCGTTGTTTGACTTTGATGAAATAATTAACTCCCGTGCTGCTATGTTGGTTGTAGAACGATGCGTCTATTCATGGATTTGCATTGTGCCTTGAAAATTTGTACTCTCTTATTGGAATGCGAAGATTCTTACCCTATACAGTTGCTATGGGGAAAAACATAATTTTTCTCATCTGGTTGTTGGTTCGCAAATTCTTCCTTTCGAGGGAATTATGTAAAACTTGTTTTGTTTTCCATTGCCACCCAGAATATGCTTTCTTTGTTCGTCCATTGAAGTTGAGAGAGAAGCTCAAAAAAAAAAAAGAGTAAATAAATAAATGTTGAAATTGGAAAGTTCTTTTTATTTTTAGTCAAGGAACTGGCTTCTGACCTGTCCTTCAACATTCTTAACCTGAGTACAGTCGGGTTATGTACTCGAACTTAGTTCCTATAAGTGAGTGCGGGCAATCTATTGCCTACAGTTTTCTGTCATCATCGTCTGTCTTTTTTTCCTCCCATATCTATTCTCATTAGTGCAGTAAACTCATCTTATAGAGAAAAGTTATTTGCTGCAAACACTATGAGATCCTTGGCCTTTCTCTTGACTTTGTTGTCCATTTTACCTCGATTTTGAAGTTTAATTTCCTTATATGTGTGAGCTTCTGATTAGGCTTGGTTGATCGCTCTTAGAAATTTTCTTCTTTCTTGTTATTTGTACTGCCATCAGTTGAAAAATTAATAGAAAAAGTGCTCCTATCTTTTTCGTGATTTTCATATTTTACATTTTGGTCGTGTTCTGAGTATTCTAACATAGCCAGTTTGACAAAGGATGGATTTCCCCATTTCTTTCTCTGTAAACTGATTGAGATCATCGTGCAGGATAAACTGGTCTTTTCTGTACTCGTACGCCATTGGCATTTAATCTTGTGGAATGGGAGTTGCTTCATGTCCACTGCACATTGTTGAGTGTGCAAGGAGTAAGTGTCGTCCTATGAAAAGATGAGCCACCGTCTGATGAAGAGAATTAGTTCTTTGACTGTGAGTTTTGGACATTGAAGAATGTGGAGTCCTACTCTATGATGGTCCTGATGTATTCATCTCCATGCTTCATGGAATGACTATCCCTTGAATCTGATGCCTAACTGATACATGATTTTGAACTCATACTGATACCAAATCATGGACATCTTGCCTGAAGATGTCCATTTGTTTTCCTTTGAAGGACATTGGTGGTTAAATATTATTTTGATGCTTTGGAAGTCAAAGTATCGAGATAAGAGATTTCATGTCGGTGCCATATCTCTATTAAAAGCCTTATGTGGGTGGCTGGTTCTTGACTCAATTCTAATTTAGGTGGCCTCTATTTCCCTCTCGAGCGAGGTGCCCATATTTCTGTTAATGACTGATTGGCAAGGAAAAGATCTTCTTTATTAGACTTGAGGCATCAGAAAACATAGTCTTTATTGAATGATGGGTTGTGTCTCTCCCTGTGATTGACTAGTGCTTAAGATATTTTTGGCCACATGCATGCTGATTGTGGCTCCAGTCAGTTCGTCAAGAGTGTAAATCTGTACAATGACATGGTTTGTATATTCTTTAGAGAAATGGAATACAATTTGTAATTTAATATCAGGTTATAATTATCTGCAGATGTATAACTCCCTGCAGTTCATTTGAAATGCAAAGCGACTAGTTTCAGTGCTTTTTTTTTTTTTTTTACTTTCCTAACTAGTACCTCTACTTTTGGGCGTACCATGATCGATATTACTTTGGACTTATCAAGATGCCTTATAAATTCTTAATAATCATTTTGACCACTGTTTCCTCAACTAGTCTCTGTCAGAGACATGGGTGAGAAACTATCTTAATCTGATTCTTCACATAGTCTCTGTCAGAGACATGAACAGAAACTATTTTTATATGACATCTAAGCAGAGACAGGGTGAACATCCCCTTTTTGCACTATCGTGTAACATTAAATGATTAATAATTTCAATCAAATAACTTATTGCACTTTAAAGATTATTTTAATTCATTGACAAATATAAATTGATGAGGATTTCTATTTAAAAGTTTTCTGACCATAAGAAATTTAGTATTTCTGCTCATCTCTTTGGACTTGCTTAATGGTGCTATGTTTTTTCAGCCCTTTTTTTTTTGCACATGAGCAGGTACCTCTGACAGCTTGTGGCAGCTCCACCATGAGTTTGATGGTTTAATTGTTAGATTATAGTGTCTGTTTCAAACATTTTTGACCTTGCTCAATCAAGAGGTTGCTGGCATAGTTTCAACTTATGAATGTTAAGATGTCCACCCCATAGGTAATGAATGTTGGAAAAGCGAGGGAGATTATGTTTTCATGATACTTTATTGTGCATGGCTGCTTCTAGCTAGCATCTCAAATAAAACACTCAATGATAGTTAATGAAACAGATTCTTATATGGACTAACCTTGGATTATGAAGTCTTCAAGAGACTTTGCTTTGTTCCTATTTCTATCACTAACATGATATATATGTTTTAATACGGATGATATTGAAACATGTCTTGCATTGGAAAGATTGACTGCTACATGATCTATTTTGCCTCTGACTGTTAGGCATATTTTCATTATGGAAGTTGGAATTTAATGTCGACACTTCCTTTTTTAAATGCTTCTTTAGATTATTTCAATAATCATCATTGAGGGATATATCCTTTTGAAGCACAATTACCTTTAGAAAGTTGTATTTTTTAACTTTTGTTACTCCTGTCTGTGGGTTGGTGGCATTATTTACCAAAAGACACCGAATTTTACTTTGAAGACTGTGTTGAAACACTTCCCCTCTTTGTTCTCTCGAAGGTGTTTAAGTACTACACCTCACTTTTTTGTTTTCGTCATATTTTGAACTTTGTATTTACTATACATCGTAAAATTCCACTCATTTTTGTTTTCTTCATATACTGACATTATAATTTACATATTCTTCATACTGCTACTTCAAACTTTTGTTGTTTTTTTCATATCCTTATGTTATTATTTACACATACTCACCTGTTTGCGTTGTAGTCATAATTTTCAATATACTCGAAAACATGAATCTTGTTTTCTATAATGGAGTGGCGATTATTACCTCTTGACTACATTCCCTCTTGTTTTCTCCAAAAAATTGCTTGGTCAAAAAACAATAAAAAAAGAAAAAGAAAATGTTATTATCACTTATACATCAATATTAACCTCTCTAGTACGTCAATTTTATCCTCTCTTGTACATAGAATATTATCCTCTCTTGTACAGTCAATTTTATCCTCTCTTGTATGCCAATTTTATCCTTCCTTGTACGCCAATTTTATCCTCTCTTGTGTGTCAATATTATCCTCTCTTGTGAACTTGAGCATAGCTCAGTGATCACATGTGGGGGTTTGTAATGGGGGGTCTTAGGTTCAAGTTTCCTTCATAGTATCATTTCAAAAAAAAAGTTTCCTTCATAGTAAACTTTTTTTACCTTCCTTGATCTTGTTTGTTTAATTGAGGCACCCTTTAATTGTATGGTTTCCGCATACATTGTCGTGCATCTGATTATTTTCATCTTTTCCTGCTCCAACAAAGACCACATTTTCTATCCCAAAAATGGAACAAAAGTTACGCTGGGTTCAATCGTCATGGAATTTTTTATATGACCTAATGCTGATATGTCTCTGCTTGTAATACATGTAGTTAATGTAGGCTTTCAGTCTCTGATTTTGTTGACTTTGGAGCAGTGGTTATTTTCAACAGTACCGCAATATCAAAAGCATTGAGTAATTACGGACATAAGCAATGTCAAGAGTTAAGTAATGTCGAAGACATAATGGGAGTCAAATTACGTAAGAGATCATGTCAGGAGTTGAATTATGTTAGAGATTATGTCAGTTGTCGAATTATGTTAGAGATTATGTCAGGAGTCGAATAATGTTGAGAAGAAAATGATTCATAGGAAATGTTTGAAGCGGAGAAGCTTGTACAGCCTAAAATTTGGAATTTACGTACATGACAGACCTGTTTGGGGAACATTTTAGTCATTATAATGTGGGGTTTCCAATCACTATATTTGATGTATAAATCGGCTGTAAAAACTAACTGGTGACATTTAGTGCCATGTCATGGTACATATCAGCCATTGTGTTTCAGCATACTCAGTGTTTTCAGGTAGATTGCAGGTATAGTTATTAAATGTTGACAGACTGCAGCTTTAAGGACCAAAAATCTGTTTCTGATAGCATTACGCTTATAGCTGTTCTGTACTAGTTTTTCAATAGAACAGTATTCTCATAGATTAATATTGGATATTGCTTGTTGTGCCAAGGCATCCCAGCTAGCTTTTGCTATACATTTTTTTTTTTTTGAACTTGTGAGAACCATTTAAGTAGCAATCAATCATGGTGTGACATTGTGGAGCTTTTTGCTAGACATTGTACTTATGGTATGTGAATATACAAACCCCTGGTGTCAGTCATCCGCTAGGTAAGCATCTGCTTTGCCCAAGCCATTTGGAAGGATACTAATTAATAAGACCTCTTTTGGTAAGATTTAATAAATGGTGGTTTGCGAGGAGAATAGTTTTAAGCCACATGGATTCCACCGTTATAGTATTTGCAGGCTTGGATTAATACGATGGCTTCTCTATGAGGAAAAAAGTTGATCGTGCATAGGTTTATTTGAAACTTTTGCTGGTTTGTTCTCCATTAGGTAAATTTGTTTCCGACTGTAGACTGTTCAGCTGACAAACTTTAGCATATATTATCTCATCAGTAGTTTCGGGTATAATGCATGTAAATATCTCCACAAAAGTTTTGGATATGATGCATATAATCAACATTTGAAAAAAAAAATTATGAATTTTGCCTAAAATAGCATTCATCATTCGCAGGAAAACTGAAAAGAGAAACCAAAATTTAAGACATGCATTGAGAGAATTTTGCCTAACAAATTTGCAGTGCGCATTTATGTCTCACCATTCTTTTTATCAGTCTTTCTGGTTTTGTCAACTTATAATTTCCTTGTAGTTAATTTTATGCTCTACTTGTTCCTGTACTAACTTCTTACCCTCTCTGTTTAAGGTTACAAATCGATCAAGATCAGCATTAGATTCTAGTCTGGGTTTTGTGAAATTTATTTTCCATATAGTGTGGTAATCATTCAAGTAGAGATGGGACAACGGAACATACTATGCACACACCAAATGCTTGATCTGGAGATTGACCAAGGGCAGATTCATCGCTTAAATCGGGAGCCATGTATCTTACTGGGAAACCTAGTTGATTTTCCAAATACCAATATCCAGCAAGTCTTCTCAGCTTCAGGGCCCACTCCTAGTCTTGATCTTCGCCACATGCCTGATCATCATGATAGCAATTTATTCTATAACAACCCATACAGCAGCCTTCAACATCCTCACCCTGATTTAGGTGGGTCAACAGTTAGCTTCTCCTACAACCCTTACATGGTTCCTTCATCTTCGAGCAGAGTTGCCTCTCTCCCAATTAATCATGGAACCTCTGAGCATTTAGCTTCTTCAAGCAATCATGGTTTATCTGGTGTCAATTTGGATGATTATGGGAGGGGTGACCACTTGATGGATAACAGTAGAGGGTCTTGCAAAAGAAAGAATGCGGAAGGGATACCAGGTAGTTACCATGATGTTAATGGGCCTGCTGGTTCCAGTTCTTCTTCTCTATGCGGTCCCTTAAGTTCTGGTCTGCCTCCATGGGAGGAACAATTTGAACCAACAGTAGGTATGGTGGAAGCACCTCTACTTATCAGTGCATCAGAATATAGAGGGCATGGAGTTATATCTATTAGTGAAGGTGGATCGCAGAGAAGTGTGAGGAGCAGATCTAGTACCATTAATCTTCAACTTGACTCGGTCTTAGCTCATCATAATCACCAAATTGTGCAAGGAAATCATATGGGACGATCATTTGTTCCTGCTAGCAATACTTGGATGGAGCAGTTTGGTAATAGCAGTGGTGATATAGGAACTTCCAATTGGCATTATGCACCTCCTATGCCTTACTTGCATGGTAAAATTGTCAGTGGTCTCTTAACAGTTTCTATTTGTGTACTGTGGAATACCTTTGATCAGTGTTCTCTTGTTTTTGGCTTCAGGAAGAAGTGTTAATGGAGGTCCTCTGGAGGTTGGAAGTGTGAATGGGCGGGGATTTCAGGACCCTGCATCCACTAGAAACCCTGGGATCCTCATACATCCATCGCCTATGCACCATCATCGTGGTCAACATTCTTCAACAGTACAAGGCATGAGAGGAGGTCATAATTTTAGCTACAATGCTCAAGTACCTGTGCCTTCTTATAGGCATCCAGCAAACTATATGCATCCTGGCATGCCAAATGCTTCACGAGATGGTCTGGAGGTACCAGGGGCTAGGTACCCAAGAACTTTGCCTTCCAGTGGGGATCGAACTTTTAGGCCCCAACGAAGAATGCCGCAGACAGCCCAGGATAACATAAATGATCATATAAGGCTACTTTCATCCGAGGTGATTTTGTTTACCCTTCCTGTCTTCTTGTCCATATCCAATCATGAAGACATTTACTCTATCTTGGAGGATATTTCAGCCATTTAAAGCAGTTTCTAAGACTATTAGCTGTAAATAGGGTTCTCTTGTTTTTCTGTCTCCTCTTTTTTCTTTTTATTGTTCTGATAATTTTGTGATATTTGCGTATAGGATGTTGCCATATTGGAATTTTCAGGCTTCTATGGAGCAGGAAATTTTATTGATCAGCACAGGGATATGAGGTTGGACATAGATGACATGTCTTATGAGGTATGAGAGAATATTTCACCCTCTATATGATTCGAAAGATACATGCTGAGGTTTTCCACCTCGGCAGTAAATCCCAGACTACACAATTATTCTAAAGCAGAAAGAAATTTAGGATCGGTTCTGATCAGTAAGAACTGAATTTTTCATCTTCCTATAAAAAACAAATCGTCATAAATTCATCCCATGACGAACCTTGTTTTGTAAAAGTAGTCTCCAATGTTATTGTTGTCCAATCTGGTGATACTAAAGCTAGGGCGTTCGTTCTATTGTACAACAGGAGTTGCTGGCCTTGGAGGAACGTATTGGGGATGTAAAAACTGGTTTATCTGAAGATTCAATTGCTAAGTGTCTGAAGACACGGTTACATTGTTCACGCTCTTCTTTGACACCTGTCCAACCTGAAGGCATGGATCAGGAGGAGGATGTAACTTGCATTATATGCCAGGTATCGTTCACATGCATTAAATGTTTTTTTACCATCTACTCAGATAATTTAGGAGTATTGTCGATTCCATTATGCTGAAGAGAATTTTTCTTGCTTCTATATGAGTGCAAATATGCAAAAAAAATGGAGTTTCAGATTTAAAAGGAATCAACCTATAAATCCATTTTCCTTTTTACCCAGTTTGTGAAATCATTCCCTGATATATATAGCATCAGTTTGAAATTCTGAGTCTGTATTTATATTTTCAGGTGGAGTACGAGGAGAATGAGAAAGTTGGAACCCTCGACTGCGGCCACAACTACCATGCAGATTGCATAAAGCAATGGTTATTGGTAAAGAATGTCTGCCCCATCTGCAAAACGTCAGCTTTGTCCATGGGTGAAAAGGAAGGGTGATTTATACCAGCCAGCCCATCAAATTGCATTCTAATCCATTTGTTTAATTTAGTGCTGTACATAAACGATGTCAGACGATCTCATAGAGACTGCTCATTTATTGACCCTTGAAGAAGGCCCAAACTTTGAGCAGTAAACAAACTGTACAAAGGCCCCAATTCAATTGGTTCAAGTTTCTGTTAGTTATTGCGAGTAACCGTGATATTTTTATAGAATGGTTTGATCGAGTCATAGAAAGCTTCTATGAAGAGTGGCAAGCTTGCTATTTGGCAGCCACGTCCATGTTTTACTTCTAGTTTCGCGCGATGGACAGAATAAGCAGCTATTTTCCGACCAACCAAGTGAGGTCTACTGAACGAGACCATTTCCTTGATGGTCGTGTTGGCCGCTCGTTATCCTATTGATTCTTTGATGGTTCTCTTTCTGCAAGGGTAACTCCTCTATTCTGTCTTCTATGACTTTTTCACATTATTAAGTACTTCCACAGGAACAGAACCAGGATTATAGAAGTCCTTTTACCTACAACATCCGTGATCACCGTCACACTTCTCGTTCGGTCTAGGCTTCTCGTGTCCCTAGGTGGGGGGATTCTGAAGCTATAGTTTCATATTTTTGGCCAAGGTAAACGTTGTTTATTACGCAATCAATATATACGCAAATCAGTTTCTGTTTAGGTCTCTATGAAGAGAAACTCATATGAACATATCAGATGAATGCTTAGAAAATTAAACCATCTATCAAGCCGGTAATGTAGCAGGTTTGGTCAAATTTAATTAAACTGGTTTCTAGAAGTGGTTGAACTGTGAAGGAAGATTACTATACAACTTTTTATTTGAATTTGTTTTGCATTTATTTATTAAAACTCAAAATTTCATAGTGTTAATTGGAAAATTAATGTTAGAGAGGTAAGTTTCGAAGTTCAACATTTTTTGTTTGAACCACTTTTAGACCAGTTTTTGTCACACGGCATAAGTCTAACGGGATCAATTTGAGGTCAGACCAAACCCAACTGGTCAGTTCAGATGATTTTGAGACATAACCGGTTTTGATACTGAACCGAACTGGAAATTTTACAGGTTCGGAATCTCGTCAGGCTTCCTTTTGTTCACGTCAGGACGCCATTGTTAGATGGCTACGTTACTCGTTTTCTTCGCTTTCTTACGTGAGGATGTTTTTGTCACACTTTACAAAATGGCAGAACAATAATGGTGAGGTCAACTGCACAGCATTAGAGCAATAACTAATGCTAGTTTACACCTATGTGCAGTACCGACATACATCTAACCTGAAATACTTAAAACAATAAAAAATATTTATTATTTTATAAAATCTTAAATCCTAAAGAATAAACCTAAGCAGATATATTTCAAATTGGCTGGTACATCCGATGGGTACTGCACCTAGGTGCAGGTGGCATTGTCCAAAAAACAAAATACCGGATAATTACAAATAGATCACTAAAAAGTGTGGTAAGCCATCCCACAAGATTAGACTCACATTAGTAGCATATAACCTTAAAATAAAGACACTACTTCAAAGAAGATTATCCACACAAGTTCCAAAGATAAATGACTACACACAAAGGAACTAAAAAAAGAAGGTAAATTTGGAAATTCTAAGAGGAGAATGGCCAGTACTAAATTACAAGTCAGAGTTTTTGGGAGGTTGAAGAGAGCTAATTGAGTTGCTGAAGAAGGCTACCTTGCGCAGTGTCTTTAGTCAGTCCATAAAGTGAAGTATAATTTAATACATGAATTTGCCAATGAGACCAAGGTCATTGCTTGTCCTTGTATTAACATTCTTATAAATGCAGCATATATGTAATATAAAGTTATTATACAGTAATTTTATCATGTAATAATATGCTGACAAGTAGAAAAAACTATCCGTTACTCAGGTAATACTACGCTGATGTAATAATATGCCGACAACTATTGACAAGCACCAAAATCATTTTGGACGGCACTCTGTCGGGAGTGTTTTCAATCCTTTCTCATCAGGTGCTTAGAGACTAGCTGCTTTTTGCAACTTTTCGTTGTTCAACTTGACCTGTCAATGGGCATTGCATCTCTGTCCAACTGATAGGAACCATAGTCGCACCTGCAGCAATATATCATATTACACTTAGTGAAAAATAATCTTTCAATGACGATATTTACTAACTGAGGAAAGAAAAAAGCCCCACTTAGACTAAGTGCAAGTGAAACTCTAATAGAAATATTTCTATTGCTGCTGCATTATCTCAAGAGAGGAGATACTGATGACAGTAATATGCCAATGGCAGTTCATAATCAAACTGCCATGCAATTTAACCTCAATGGGCCTAGGCTTCTTCCCCAAAGTTCACTAATGCTAGTCATTCTCCCAACTTATGTTTCTCCCCACAGTAATATATGTTGAGAACGAGTCAAAGATGTGTTTAAGGTAGCTAAATGCAAAATATTATTAGGAAAACTGACTCGATAAGTAGTTATTCAATTTCTTGCTCAAGCTTCAATAGATGAAGAATTAATATATCACCAATGGGCATCCTAACCCTTAAAGCAGGGATCAAGACCATAAATCTACTTGGACCATGCTCAGCAATATCCGCCAACATGAAACGTTGCAACAGCCGCTAAAAATGAATTCAACAGATATCCTCTTTCAAACCAACGAAAGAGAACAAAATCAAACATGGAGATTATCGTGAAGGGAAAGGTAGGCCTAGTTAATGGAGAGCTTCATGCCCAGGTTAAATGTCAAAGTGAAATCCGAATTGTTGATTGGAATAGTAATTTATGTTGCATTATTAGTGATATTTTTTATTTATACAGATAAAGATACCGTTCCATAAACAAGATAGTTTATAATCAATTAGCATATCGCTAGAACTTGGCTTATGGCCTCTCTAGTTTACTTATAGGCACTTAAAAGAGAACAATTTTTCTATTTTATTAATTTCTTGTATTAAATAAGGGCACAATGTCTTTTGATAGAAACAATTATTACCTAATTTACCATGAAATCATGTTTATAATTGTCTTCTTCATTGCATATTTAATCCGAAAAACATTTTGTGTAGAGCTAAATCTCTTTAAATCTTCCACCTTTGCTTTATCACAACAATAAACAAATAATTAGTCATATGGATTTGCTTTCCTCTCCATGTTTCTGCAATCCAAAATTCCATGTGTTTAATCGTTGTCTTTGCATCCACATAATCTCCCTCTGATCTGAATGAACGAAATTAAAAAGAATCTCTTTTGTAGAGACAATGGGATCTCGACGAATCCATTTTCATATGTCCTGTTAAACTTTTCTCTTTGAAAGCTGTGTATGAATTTCATTAGCCATTTGGCAATAAGAAGAGTAATAACAACACAACCACAGTGATATATCCTGTTGAATTTTCCATCCAACAATTCAGTTTGATTCTTTTAAACTTTTTGGTCTCTAAAATTGTGAATTGCTAGTTAAACTAAGTATTTTGCTAAAATTCATTTGATTTTATTGGTCTCAAACACTATTTATCCACATTTGATCTCCACGGACATCTGCATATCTCATTTGAGGATAGCCAACTTCGAGTTTCAGACAATTAAAAAAGTACTGAATTTTTAATCCTAAAATAATGACCAACACCTTACACTGAAATTTTTGTCATATATTCAAGAACTAGAAAATCACTTCGACGGTGTCTTACCATCAGGTTCACCAATCACCTTTTCCTTTTCAAGACTGAACTTTTATCTAGCCATTTGATAAAGAGAGTATGAATTGAGTATAGTGTTACAATTATCCATTAGACAGGTTGCAATTTCTTCTTTTTCTTTTTCTTTTTGCTAATGACGAGCAGCTTTCTAGTGATTTTGATTTTGATCTCTATAGGTCTAAGCACAAAAACACACAAAAGGTTGGCAATATGGTTAACCTAACAAAATCCGATCTGATCCACACTGTTTAGATAATACATATAAACCTTGTCTACTGTGCAATGTCAGTCTTGTACAATAAGATCCAAGAATGTCAAAATAAAAGAAGATAATATGGCAAAAAATATTTCAATCATATTCTAGTGAATTAGGCTTATTTTCCGGATTATTAAACAGATAATTCTTTTAAAAGAAAAAATCAGAAAAAGGTGAAAGTTTTGACTATTTCAGGGCATAACGGAAACTTTGGTTAAAAACCAATCCACTCTTAAGTAATGGGGTGAAGAATCACCATTGGGTTTTCCCCAGACCAGTTGCCTTAACAGAATCTCATTTCAAGCTCTCATAAAGCAAAAGAAGACATTGTTGAACCAATTGTGACAATGGTCTAATAAAGGCCAAAGGATAACAAGTTAGTAGCAACAACTCATAGAGTCTCAGAGATGTCTTCATTATGCATAAAATAAAAAAGGAAAAAAAATCAAAGAGAAACTTACCAGCTACACTTTCAGCAGATACAACACCAAGTTCATTCTTTGCAGTGGAAAGATAGTAAGCACGTGCATCTCCAAGAGAGAGCTGAATTTAGTCAAAGTTCAACAGTCATGCTAAACTGAGGCATTCTTCAAAACCTTTCCAACTTGCATGAGAAAAAAAGAGCACAACGGATAACAATGTGCAACAAACTGTAACATAATCTACAACTCAAATGGTACAGTTCGAAGCACGTAGCCAATATGGAAGAGAACAGTATACATCCAGCAGAGAAAAGGAAGCATATGTTACTTGATGGTACTGTATGCTGTTGCAGATAATCTAACCTTTAATGAACTGTCCTTGATGTCTTAAATTTCGAGTATCAATCCTACAATCTTCTATGAGGACATCTCACTCCTCTATCAACTTTTTTATGAAAAAGGAAAGACACATCAAGTTCATAGAAGCACAGCTTTCTCAAAAGATAAAAAAATACCAATCTGTTCCAAGACATGATGAAATCTTATAGTAAGGTGAATGCTTTTCCTTTTAGGAGTATTTCACAGCATGTTAAATCAGAAAAAAAAATTAAAAATAAACAAATGTTTCAGCAATTCATCTGTCAAGGATTAGAAAAAGGTAAGTCAAGAGGTTCACATAATCTTTTTACATGGGTGAGCACACTAATGGGTAAAATTAACAAGTCCAAGCGAAAAGACTAAGCAATGCAAAGATGACTAAAAGTATATAAGGTTTTGCTACTCTGCCAGCAGAAACAGCCTAAAATGGCCTATACGACAGTTTTCAAGCTACCTGTCACTGATGAGGATGAAAAAGAACAAATTCAAAAATTCCTGACTTGAGGATGTTTAAATCCCTGTAAAGTTCCTAAACATAGTTATAATGAACAGACTAACATTGCAAATGAAAGGCATCAACAATGAGAGACCAAAAGATTAAAGGATACAACCACTGCCCTGACAATATCACCAGGGCGAAAGCATAGGTGCATTTCTACTTTATCAATTTCGGTTGCTCTAACATCTTGTTGCCTGCAAGGAAATATTTATTGATCAAACTACTGGAAAAGATAACGATAAGAAGTTATATTAAAAACAGTTAGCTCTCTGCAAAAGATTACCAGAAAAAAAAATGCCCAAGTCAAGACCTTCTAAAAGTAAAAAAAAAATGAAATAAAAAAGAAAGGAAGATGCTTTCAGGGAATAAAAAAGAGAGAAATGACAATCAGCATTGCTAGGTATTTACTGAATGTCAATCTGGCAATCCTCCTCCGCCAACAGAAAATTAAAATTCATAATCCCTGTAGAAGTAACAGTGTCCTACCTAATAATTCCAGTAAACTTCTCTTTCACAGATTTTGGACCAACACAAAATATATCCGCGGATGCAGACTTAGCCATGACTTTTGTTACCTGCCACAAATTTGACAATGAAAATGAAAAGCTAGTATAATCACAACAAACTGTTAAAGATATAGTTGTAAATAATCTGTAATTGAGGGGTATCTTTGTAACTGTATAGTAACTGGAAAATCAGATTTTTAATTGCATGATAATTCTTTTTATATATGATGCTGCACGTTAGTTCAGATGTCAGGAATACTTGGAAGATTCCTCTAGGGTGTGTGTATCCTAGATTTCATCATCAAGCAAAAATACTACAATCTGACCTTTAAGTTTAGTGAGTATAATTTAAAGGATAGTAGGGTTCTACAAGCCGTTAAGCAAATAGCATAGATAAAAGTCAAAAGATAATTCTTCAATAGCAGAAAAGTAATTACTGAGTTACTCATGTGGACTTTAATACATGTACTAGTCAAAATAAAATACAACACTCCTACGCTGATCATTCTTGAAAGCTGGATTCTCATTAAAACTTAATAAAACTTACTAGAGAAGAAGTTCAAAGTAGGAAACAACTTCTAATCTACAAAGTTGCTAACTCTATGATCTCCTAGCTTAGAAATAAAGAAAATCTAAAACAAAAATACTACCCCTTATAGGAGTTTCTAAGAGAATCTTTTAACCAAAACAACTAATTCGATGTTTGCACTATGTTTCCCATAAAATAAGCAAGTCACTATCCAATAGAAATCCAAAATTCACCACACTTAAAATAGAATAGTGTCATTTCCCTAATAAGGATTTGCAATTATTGGAACTTGTCTTAAAATAGGAATATCCTGGCTGGCCTTTTTAATCGAAAAATATATTCTCCTTCTTTTCCATAAACATGGATTACATTACATAGGTGTAATCTCTTGTCCATAAATCTTCCTCAACTAGATCCTTCATGTTAGAATATATTGCATCAGTTGCCACTTCCTAACAAGAACTTATCCTCCAGCTCTCACTCTCATGGTCACTACAATAATGAATATGATGTTTTACACTTACCATATCGCCAATATGCAAGCCATCAGGTAACTTCACCTTGTTAATATTATCATTAACCTTTTCCAATATCTTATAAGATTCGCTTTTTTAGCTTCAGTTTATTAAATTCTAAAACAAGGAGATCTTTTTTTCAAAAGATAAATCCAAATTACATCACCAAATTGAAAAGTAAATTTTGTCCATGTTTGTTGATATAGGCATCAATTTTCTTAAAATATTTAACAAAGTTCATTCATCTTCACGAGGTAATATTTGCCACAAGGACACATCAAACTTATCATCCTATACAGGAATTATTAATAGTATAGTTTGTGATACTCCTTTGAAATTTAATGTTAAGCTTCATTTTACAACAAGTTAACCACTTTGTTGTAGTAACTTTTACAAAGAATTGGTTGGTAGTGTGGTATTGTCCAGTTCATCTAGTAAGATTTTTTTTAGTTTGCTCCTCGTTCTATATACTTTGCAGCAATTCTTCTGTCAAGGTACCAAACGTAGGAGACTCCTTTTGTACTCCTCGCAGTGTACTCTTCATGAATATGTAGACACTAATTGGATCAATGATGTCATTGCTTGTCAGTCTAATACTTCTTTTTCTGTTTTTCTAGGGGACACTATTATATCATAGAAAAGAAAAGACATGCAATTCTGAAGTAGAGTATCAAGCATTTGTAGATATGCCGCCTCAAATTTTCTGGCTTTAGTGGTCTCTGTCTGAATTGGTGTTCCTCTTTCACCTGCCATTCCTATTTTTTAGTGCTAGCAAGAGTGTTTTTCAAATTGATTAAAATGATGTGTTTCGTGAGAGAATGAACCTTAAGGTTGATTGCCATTTTGACTGACAACATATTTTTGCTAATGACTCCTTTATATTGCTTCTAAGCATCAAGTTGCATATGTGTTCACCAAGTCCCATGGTCGTTTGTGATTTCTTTATTGTGTTCAAAGCTTCTGATGGTTTCTGTCACACCACTTGAGCTTGAGAGGATGTCAAGGATATTATTTCGAATAGTCATTCATAAATAAGCAGCTATTTGAGGGAAAGTTGTCATTCAGTAATCCTAGGTATTGATCTAAAGTTGACTTTATTTCACAATTGTTCGATGGAAAATCAAGTCTTTTAATCTTCAAGTCATATCTGTTTACAGCAGTCCAGAGGTCCTCAATCAGCCGGATGCCCACACGAGGATTGCCTCCGGAAACTACGAAAGAATAAACATAGAGGAAAAGGGAATGGGAATGAAGTCATACAGCACAGGAGGCAAACAAAAGAAAGAGTAGATACAGGAGCTTACCCGGGCGACGACAATGGAGCCAGGCTCTGGAACAGGACCATGGGCCTTGTGCCCGATGACTTGTACAGTTGGTCTCTGCTGATTGCAGAGAGTGCGAAAATTAAGGCCGGAATCAAACAAACTGACAAAATAGTAACCATATCTCAAGCCAAAGGCCGAAGAGGAGTAAAAAAGAAAGAAGTAAAAGAGGTTGCCTGGTCAGGTGCATCGGCCGATGGAGGAATAATGCAGCGACGACCGGAGAGAGAGGCGTAGACCGTCTGGTTATTCGGGGCCACGTAGGTTCCCCTTCCACCTCTCAAGCTTGATGCTTTCCCCAAAACTTCTCCGGGTGTGACGAATTCTTCCCGTCCGCCTGTTTCCATGACCCCCATGTCTCAGTCCCACTCCTCGCGGCAATTTTCAAAATTAAACCAGGATCGCAGATTCGCACTACCTCTTTAGCCTTAATGTGTCTCCAAGAAAACATAGAAATTTTTTAATTATTTTATGACTAATTTTAGTAATAACTTTCTGTAAAAATATAATATTATTTATATTCCGCAAATCAGAAATTTTAAGAAATTAATAATATTTTATATTGCAGATCATTGCAAAGCTTAATAAAGCCTGTATAATCGTATTATGCAAAGAGTTGGGTCCAATTGGTTAAACAGTGTAAATAAGGGGTAGGTCATGTTTTGTTCCCATTAACTTAATGTCTTCATAACAAGGAATTCTCACAATCCTATGTATTGAGGAGCTCTAATCCTTGGATCTTTTACTTACTAAATTTATATCCCCATGTCCTTAGCAATTCATGAGATTAATTCTATATTCATAAACTTTGGGATAAATCTCTCTTTGAATTAAGTATTTTAGTGTTTTAAAATAGCTCCAAGATAGAAGTTTTTCCTAATATGACTCTTTCAAAGAGTTATCTCAAAGAGTACTTTATCAAAGAACTTGAGTTAAATACTTCCTTGGTTTTATTCATATTGAGCACCATTTGCATAGGGGTAAATAAATGAATTAGTACTATTTTTTTTATTTATATTGAGCACCATTTGCATAGGGGTAAATAAATGAATTAGTACTAATTTGTTTTATTTATATTGAGCACCATTTGCATAGGGGTAAATAAATGAATTAGTACTAATTTATTTTATTTATATTGAGCACCATTTGCATAGGGGTAAATAAATGAATTAGTACTAATTTTTTTTATTTATATTGAGCACCATTTGCATAGGGGTAAATAAATGAATTAGTACTAATTTGTTTTATTTATATTGAGCACCATTTGCAAAGGTGTAAATAAATGTAGTACTAATTTGACAAAAATGCCCTTTACCCATTCCGGACTTAACCCCAATGAGGTTAAGTTAGGTAAATATTGGAATCAAAAGAAAATTTAGGTAAAATATCGGTACACCTGTGGCGCTCCGTAATTTTATTTTTTTCTCTTGTATTTTTTATTTAAGAGATAAAAAATAAATTTTTCAAAGTAATTAATGTATAAACGGCAAAAGCGTGAATTTCCCAATGTTATCAGAAAGGCGTGTTGAAGCCGGTATATAACGAACACGGCCCCTGCTCGCATCTTTCTCGCGCTTCTCTGGCTTTTCCCCATCTCTCCTCGTCATCGGAATGTGGAGATTTGGAATAACGAGCCCTTGTGCCTTGTAGAATCGGCAGAGAGGCTCGTGATTTCATCGCTCCTGCCCTAGCCTGTTTTTTTTTTTTTTCGTTGTTTTGTTTTCATTTTTGTTTTCTTTCTTACAATGGCGTACAGAGCCGATGACGATTACGATTACCTCTTCAAAGTCGTCTTGATAGGTGACTCCGGCGTCGGAAAATCCAATCTTCTCTCCAGATTTACCCGAAACGAGTTCAATCTTGAATCTAAATCCACCATCGGTGTTGAATTCGCCACAAGGAGCATCCACGTTGACGATAAGGTCGTTAAAGCGCAGATTTGGGATACGGCTGGCCAAGAGAGGTATTACTCTTGGTTTTCATGACAAAGAAGAGCTAGATTGTCTGTGTATTTTTTTTCTCTACTTTATGTCTCCGTGTCGCTTTCGAGATGCAAATTTTGGGAAGAGCTAGTTTTACACCTTTCGGTCGAATAGAGGGATCTCATATCCCGGATCGGAAATGTGTCTTTGCATTTTTATTTATTTAAAATGTAATGTTTGGCCTTTGATGATCTTCTCTGCTACTGTCCGCGATCTGCTTGTGTTCTAATAGCTAAGCATCCGGCAGATGATACAATTAGTTGTACTGGTAATCCTTGTCTTCTTTCTTTTCCCCTCACACCTTATTTTTGCGCATGCTAGCTTTTATCAGATCTGATGATTTATCTGTGCAAGACTGTGAAGTAGCAAAAAAATTAGTTTGGATCGACTTCTGATTTATGAAGCAATACGTTTTATGTTTCTAGATGTTAGCGAGGCCTTGTAGTTGGTTCGTGTTCGTGTAATAGGCCAGGCATGAGATCCTTTTCGATCGCATTAGCTTCATCTGTATGAGTTTATTCAGGTTGGCTCCTTAATATTTTTCGTCTTTAGGTTGAAAAAAAAAAATTGATATTTCGATAAACAGGCTTCTATGAAGACTTGTGGCACAATAGAGTTTGCATTCCCGGTGAGTGACTTTTTTAGTCTTACAGTTTTTTATCACCTTGTCAATTTAAAAGAAAAAAGTCTGATCATCTTCTCCATTCCTAATTATTTAAAAACAGAAAAAAGAAGTGGCAGTCTTTAATTCCTAAGTCTGATCATTTTTTATGGTTTTAAGTTATTTCATTGTTTTATTTTCCATTAATTTCTTTTTTTTGAGTACCAAAATTTAAAGTTATTATCTATTTTGCAAAATGATTTTGGCTCTATTTGGCTTTTGAGATGTTATTTGTATCATCTTTCTTTAGTGCAATTAGACTTGAGTCTTTTCTAGTACGTTCATCTTCAGGTTTTCTGCTGGTTTTAAGTCTGAACATACTTCCCCATCACCAGTCATCTCTTTAAATATGCATGTCTTTTAAATTGTATGCATGAATTATGGCACTGCAGTTTTTGCCAAGTATGTCAGGCATCTCATATGTACAAAGTTTCTGCATTGCTGAGTCCTTGTAAATGTTGATCTTGTGGGATATTTGGGGGCTAATGTTGATAATGAAAACCGTGAATACATATCTTTGAGCTTTTAATCATGCACTTGAGCTTTAAAAGTTGGGTTCTATGTCAGGAGCTTCATAAGTCAGAGCTATATTTCTCTATACTGAGTTCCTCTATGTGGCATATTAGCAGAGCAAGGGTAGTAAGATAATTATGAACATGTATCCAAATAGTGATCCGTTATGTTCATGGCCGATCTAGAACTCATAATGCAATCTAGTTTGTCAAGATGTATTTTTGGCTTATATTATTTCTTTTCTCATTCTTGGGTGCAGTGATCAATATGCCATACCATCTTTTTAATGAAACAAATGTCCGGTAAAAGTTTTCATGGCATGATGTTTTATCTTTCTGGGTTGCAGTGATTGGCATATCGTACCTTGTGCCTTGATGATTTATATTCTAGTGCATGGAAATTCTTAAATTGTGAATTAGATATCAAAATTATTTTCTTTTCAGAAAAATTTTTAACTTATGTATCTTTTAGCTGAACATTAACATATTTATTTATATTTCAATGTAATCTTTGCATGTGTTTTTGTAATTAATTCCTGTTGCTGTGTTCTAATACTTGGATGTTTAGGGTGAACTTGAGCATAGCTCAGTGGTCACATGGGGGGTTTTCTAGTGGGAGGTCTTGGGTTCAAGTCTCTTTAGGGGCATGGGAAAAATTTACAACGTTTCAATAAAAATACTTGGATGTTTAGGAGACTCTACTTCAACAAGCTTACCGTTGGATATTAGTATTGGAGAACTTAGCAGGTTTTGTCCTGAGAACCATTGTTTTTATATGTTTGCGAGGAGTTTATTAATTAGAGCTTCATTTATTAAAAATATTATAGCCTTTATGTATAAAAATAAAGGAACAACAGTGGCATACCCCAGGTTGAAAAAAATGATGGCTTTCTTAATAGAAGAAATTAGAGCATTCCAAGTTTATAGAACTGATACCATCGTAAAAAGAGAATCTGCAAGATTTTGCATTTTTCCTTGAAACGGAAGAGAAATTTGAAAGATAATGTTTGGAATTTGAATATTAGGAGATGATTCTTTTAAGAGTGAGGACCCTTGAGTCATTGTTATTGTGTTTGAATTTTCAGATGACAATATGCCCATCCCCCTGCTTGGTGGTGACTGTTAAGCCAAAACCAGAATGCTCGTTGGTCCTGGGGTTTTGCTAACAATAGTGGGAAAGTTTATACTATTTGAGATATATAAGCTGGTTTAAAATTAAATTTTCTACATACGACCCAATTTGTCCGAAGATCATGTTTAAGTTGACATGGTTAGTTTATTGTGGTGGTGTTTCTTATATAAATAGCGAAGGAGCTGAGGAGGCAGAAGACTGGCCTTTATGCTCTTATGCATGTTATGTTTTATGATATGCTTCTTCCTTTATGGGCAATACTGCATTAGTTGTGGTTTGCAATTTTTGGAAAGCACATATGGTGATATTTTTATCAAACATTTTATAAATTCAGTTTAGTGAGTTGGGTTGGAATGTGGTTTATAAAAGAAGTGCATGTGGTGCCTTTGCCATCACATTTATTGTTTTGACGAGTTTATAAAACTACCTAGAATGTTTTAGTACAAGAGATCTTTTTGTATTTACCTTCTTTTTGTTTGTGGTTCTTCCAAAATTTATCTGGTTACAAATGTTGTCTGGTGACTCTTTTCATTAATTTAAGTTATTCTTGCTTATTATTTTAAGTGTTCATAAGATGTACCTGTCATTTTCGAAAGAATATCTTGCTTATATCGAAATCATTTCATCACAACCATGAATCTAATCTGTTTTCTCATTCCGTTTTTCATTGTGAAGATATCGTGCAATTACAAGCGCATACTATCGAGGAGCTGTGGGTGCATTGCTAGTCTACGATGTCACTCGCCATAGCACTTTTGATAATGTAGAGAGATGGTTGAAGGAACTCCGAGATCATACTGACTCAAACATTGTGATCATGCTTGTTGGCAACAAAGCTGATCTACGCCACCTGAGAGCAGTTTCTACTGAAGACGCAAAAGCTTTTGCAGAGAGAGAGAACACCTTCTTCATGGAGACTTCTGCATTGGAGTCAATGAATGTGGAGAATGCCTTCACAGAAGTTCTCACTCAGATCTACCGAGTTGTCAGCAGAAAAGCTCTTGATATTGGGGACGATCCCGCAGCCTTGCCCAAGGGACAGACCATTAACGTGGGGACGAAGGATGATGTATCGGCTGTTAAGAAGGTTGGTTGCTGCTCGGCTTAGAAAAAGAAGAGAAGGAGGAAAGGGAATGACATATCTGTGGCGGCCTCTCTTTGACCTCTCCCACCTGGTGTTCAGTTGCAGGTATCTCACACGCAGAGAAAACGTGAGTCGTTTGAACCCATGTTGTGCATGAATGAGGATTTTATACTCATCTACTACCAAAACGAAAAGAGTAGGCCTAGAACATGCTAGAAATTCATCATTCACTTTGTATTTGATTGAAGACTTATTCTGTTTTTTACCCCATTTTTGTTTTGTTTTTAGTTTTTGCTTCTAGCAACTGTATTACTCCCGCCTCCTCGTATACTTTGGTTCCCGTGGTTAAAGTTTGTACTCGGAATGCTTTCTCCGATCCTCATGTATTGATAGTAGCGATTGGCTCACTCCGGCTGCCTGCCGAAGTTTATGATGCTGTTTTTGCATTTAAAGTGGTTTCTTCGGCTATCGAGTGATAACTGATAAGAGGTGGTGGTGCCTTCTGTCGCTCCGCCTGATTCATGTATATGTAAGAGCGTCCACCTGCATGAATAATGTGCGATAAAGATGGTGCTTCTCAAGAAAGTTGGCACTTGAAATTCTAGCTTGTTCACAATTTTATCACACGATTCTAGAAATCCAATAGTAGGAGTCGTTACGTCAGAAAATATTTTTAGTTATTAGCTTATTATTTAAGTTCATTTTTCTGTACTAGCCATCAATGAGAAAGAAGAAGTCAGTCACGTCAGTGAGTGCAACTCGGTTGTGACCGGAATGTGAAAAAGGGCGATTAGGCTGGATGAAAGCTATGGTCCTTCCATCTCTCCTTTTCGTTTCCATTTTATATGGGCTAATTACATTGAATAATGTTAGTTGCACCTAACTCACGTACCTATTTTACATACATGTTAATCTAAAAAATAATGCTAGTTGCACTTAGCCCATGCACTTATCCCACAGACTTGTTAATATAAACCATTGATGCTTAGGGTTTATCCTCTAGAAAAAAAGGATTTTATAAAAAAAAATATGTTTTTATATTTTTAAGGGATTAGATTAACATGTACGTCAGATAGGTGCGATCCGCTAGGTGTGTCTAGCAGTACTCTAATCTAAACCATTGATACTTAGGGTTCATCTTTTAAAATATGAAAAGTAATTTCAGTACATGTGGCCTATTTGGTAGTCCGAATAAGGTCTAGGGTTTCTCTTTTAGGCTTACCTAAATAATAGATAGATAGTTTCTACTTTATCTCTTATCTAGATTGCCAACAAAGGACGCCATATCACGCTGTAAACCTTCATAATAAAATTTAGCGTTACGGTTATCACCACAAATGTTTTAAAAATCGAGCCGGTAATTGAACCGGTGGAGTTTCAAATTCTGGTTCAACCAGATCAACCAGTTCAACCGTATGAGTTGTTTCTCATTAAAAAATATATAATAAGATTTCTATATACAAAAAAACAAGATTAAAAATACAAAAAACTATTAAAATACTAAAAAGGTAAGTAGACCAGTTCAAACGGTCCGGTCCGATTCCCGATTCAGCAGTTGAACCCAATCGAACCAGCCGGGTCGGTTCGGTTTTTAAAATATTGATCACCTTAAAAATATAGAATTTTATAAAATAAAAAATATTTTTTATATTTTTAAGAGCCTATATTAACATGTATATCAGACATGTACGTGGGTTAGGTGTACCTAACATTACTCAATTACATTTATCTGTGGAAGGAATAAGTGGCATCGTCATCATTTGTGAACAAAATATGGCACAAGTTTGTAACATTAAATATGGCAAAAGTTTGTAACAGTATAAAACGGGTTCATTATGAAACGTTTAGAAAATGCATCTTAATGATGAATAATGTTTAAGGGCTTTAAAACTGTATTAAATCGATTTTACAACTAGTAACGCTTTTGGAATAAATTATGTGTAACGGAAATGAAGCCTATAAGTACAATTTTTGGTCACTGACTCTGGCCGGAAGATATCGAGAGCCTAGAAGAACTAAAGAATCATTTCGAAGCTTGAATTTATGGCCGAAAGTAAGTTTCGATTTCTTATAAATCTATTGTTGATTGATCTTCCATTTGGTTAGAAACACAATTTTCTTAAACTTTCTTACATTTTGTATCAAAAGTCAAAACTTGTTTTTTTATTATTAGATGTCCTTTTCGATTTATTAGTGCCCATGCAGGGAGCATGGCCCGCAATGGGCGGGCCAGGGTGACTATGGCGCCTGACAGAAAAAAACGAAAATTTCCAAAATATAATTTAAAATATAAAAAAGTAAGGAAAATTTATGATAAATAGTATAATAAATTTTTAATTAATTATGGTTTTCATTTTAGATTTTTCATCATGTATTTGATAATTTTGGTTATTTTGCTCAAATTAAGACTATCTACATAATGATTTTATTTTGATTTTTTATTATACTCATATTATGCATGAATGTTTAAATTATCCTCATGACTTAAGGGTGAATACATGTGATGTGTAGAATTCATGTCAATTACGTGATATTTATATTCTGTTTATGCAATTCATATTTTAATTTGAGATTTTTATTTACAAATTTTAACATTTCTTCTTATATTAGTAATTGTTAGTTGTAAATTTTAATTATAATCTCATAATATTTAAATTTGAGTGCGATAAATATGTTCAATAAATAACTTTGACAATAATTTTGAAGAATTATTAGGTTATAAATAATTTCACAAATTAATTTTGTGGTTGACATGAGGTAGCATGATCCATTGAAGTTTCACATAAACTAGTTTTGATGAACACAATGCCACTAGTCTCTATAGGAAGCTTAAGTATTTGGTATTTAATGAATCTTACCTCAACTAACTTTCTTAAGAGTATACTTAGTGAATGTCTATTATGTTGTTGCATAATTGTTCTTAGGCATTAAGTAGAGCCCGAAACAAAAATAACTCACATTGTCTAGTGACCATATAAATATTGTTAATTATGGAGTAGCTACAACATCTTTAGTGAACTAAAATTATATATGAAGTTAAACATTTGAATAGAGATTATGAATTATAATATAATTTGATAGTTTTATTATTTATGATAGATTCAGTATTTGTTAGGTGAATATCAATCATATGGAAACTTTAAATCTATTTGAGGACAAATTTAACTTATTCACAATTTTTATGATATTAGATCTAACTTTAAGGTATGTTTTGCATTAGTAATACATGTCATTAAACTTTATAAATTTAATGATCTAACATAATCTTTTGGACTCTTTACAGTTTTTCAACTTGCTTGTTACACTAATATACCCTTAGGCATTTATGAACTTGAAGATGATAATTATGACATTTGGAAAGAAAGAATTTTCTTTCATTTAGGGTAGATAGACATTGATTATGCTATAAGGAAAGAAGAACCACCAGCTCTTACTGAAGGAAACACCCCTCTGAAGTTGTACTATACAAGTGATGGGAGAGATCCAACCGAGGAGCGTAATGTTCATTAAGACTAAAATTACAATTGGAATTTGTGGTTTAGTTGAACAATATGATAAAGTCCGGGATTTGCTAAAAGCTATTGATGATCAATTTGTTATTTCAAAAAAGGCGTTAGCAAACACCCTTATAATAAAATTTTCTTCACGTCATCTCACAAGCGTTAGAGGTGTGGGTGAGCACATTAACCAAATGTGGGAGTGGTTCAACTTAAGAAATTTGAGATAGATATGTCAGAGTCCTTCTTTGTGCACTTTATTCTAAACACCTTTCCTTCATAATACGAGCCTTTTAAGATCTCTTATAACAAACACAAGAATAAATGGTCTATTAATGAGTTAATGACCTTGTGTATTCAAGAAAAGGAGATGCTAGTGATGAAATTGGAAGAAAGTAACATGATGACAATAACCCCTTGGAAGAACCATAAAGATAACAAATCTCAAGCCAATATTTCTAAGTTTTATCAAAAAGGGAAAGCTAAAATACCACCTCAAGTTGATATTAGAAAAAAAAAAAAAAAAGGAGCATACAAAGAAGGGTAATACAAAATTCAAGATATAGCTTCAGAAGAAAAGTAATCTATCTTCATTTGTCTATTATGAATCTAATTTGGTCAATGTTCAATAACTGACTTTTTTTTTTCATTTTCCATTGTATTTTATAATAGAGAAATTGGGGGGCATTTAAGCAATAGGAAGAACAAGTCTCTCCATTTATGCTTTATCTAATGGGCCTTGATGAATCCCAGGTAAATTAATGACATATATGGCGTTGATGCTTGTTAAAATAAGCCTGACTCTTTGTTTTATTAATGGCTCTTGGATAAAGCATGACGTTTTATGATGTTATAATCAAACTATATTTTTTTCCTTTTTTCCATTTCTTTATGTCATAATGGAAACGTCCACATGAAACGATTGTCTTTGAGATCGAAGGCTAGTTCTTTAGACCAATGCTTATTGAGATGCCTGTTTGAGTATTTTCTAGAGGATGAGCACACCGGGAGCAACAACAAATGGAGTTTGACATGCCTTCCACTTCGGGTTCGTTCACCTGTGGTGAAGGTCTATGAAATTCCAGAATCAGTTTTGAATTTGGCAAAGAGGATGTTGGTCCTTAGAAAAGAACATTCGTGCTGTTTAAGCTGCTGGCTCTATCATTTTAAACAGGATTGCCGGTTCGAATTTGGTAAAAAGGATGTTGGTCCTTAGAAGAACATTCGTGCTGTTTAAGCTGCTGGCTCTATCATTTTAAACAGGATTGCCGGTTCGAATTTCTTATTCAAAGATTAATGTGAGTAAGCAATTTTGCATGAATTACATATATTTTGCAAATGGCAACGAGTCATTGTTGGATTGGGAATGCCTCCTATTGTTGGGTGGAGTGGACAAACTAGTGTCTAGAAAACAAAAAGAAAGAATTTGGCAGTCAGGATTAATTATTGGATCAAAAGAGTTCCTCATCTCCCCTAAACGAGTCCTCCATAATTTGCCGTATGAAACCCAGTACTGCAAATAGTTTTAGAGGAGGGTTGGATGAGACACCAGCCTCCCAGACTACAAACAGACATTGTTTGTAGTCTGACCTCAGATTACCCTCAGATTCCTCTAGTTTTCCCAATGGCAAAGTAAGTCTATAATCTGCTTATAAAAAACATCCAGCATCCACATACAATCAGAAAACAAGCCCCAAAGCAAAACCGCACAACAGGTTATAATTTGATGAAAGAGAGCGGCATATCCATTAAAAACCTTTGACAAGTAATTTCATCATCACTGATCTAGGACAAAATTCTCAATTAGAATTTCAAAACACCCGTCAAAGGGAACAAAAGAAAGAAACTTCATACTACGGTCCAACGATCCATGATCCCATCAATGTCAAACTGCTAAAAACCCTAAAAATTTACAATTTCAACAGATATAGAACATAGAGGCAAAATCCTCACTCAACCTCGAAACAGAACAGCCGACAACATAAACCCCCAGAGACCCATAAAGACAAACACCGATTCGCCAAAGAAGATGGGTGGAAGTCCCCTTCCCCCTCAGTTAATGTCTGCATCATCGAAATCGTCCTCGAAGGCGTTGAAGAAATCAGCGTCGGCAGGCTTGTGGTTGTCGATGATGCCTTCAGCGGCCAAGATGTCAAGGGGGTCGGCATCGGCGTCGTCGACGTCCATGCCAACCGTCACCGTCTGGTCCTCGAAGTCCTGAAACAGGTACGTCGGAGATGGCTTCATAGCTTCTCTCTTTCACCGCAAGGGCTTCCTGAATCTTCCAGGCGGAGGCGTACAACGAAGAAGGAACAGGAACTGAGCGCTTGGGCAATCTCCTTTATATATAGAGAATCAACGCCCCTTTAAATACACCCATTTTTCTTAAAAAACGAAATTAACATTTATTTTATTATTATTATTATTATTATATATTTTAATTAAATATTTTAAAATAATATTAAGAAGTAAGAAGTTAAGAACACGATGAATGAAAATTAATGATAAAATAGTTTTTAAATTATTCAATTTTCAAACCACTTTTAATGGTAAAAAGAAAAAATAAAGTCGAAATCAACTTTGACTGATGCTCTTTTTTTTTTTTTTTAATTTAAAAGACAAAATTCCTTCTTTCGTGTCATCTTCATTCCTAAAAGAATCACTAATTATATAAAAAAAAAAATTCTTGTGATATATAAGAAACTAACAAAAATGGTACAATGGAGGATTCATACTTTGTATTGTAATATAGTTTGATATTTTGTTAAGTTATAACAATGAGGAGGGGGATAGGTTGTTCAATGAGATTATCTAATATAAATAACAGTAAATTTATTCAAACATTAATACTTGGTATTTAAAAAAAAAAAAATAAAAGTACAAATTTCTACAAACCCTTGTTTCACTAACAAAGTGCAGTATTATTTGGGAAGAAGTTTCTCAGCCTTTACTTCTTCTCAGTATAATTTACTCAGTTACAGCGGATTTTTCTCATCTGCTTTATTAATAAGAACCAAGAATAATAGTTTACAAACTACTAAGTTTCCTAAGACACCTACATAACATCTAATTATCCATGCAAGGACTAAATATGCAAGTGTGTCATACATAGGTTACATAATTTGTCCTCAAACTTATAAAGAAACAACAATTTATAACTTATATTTTTCCTTCCTGTAAGCTATAAATGATTGCTGATCGATTGCACAATCAATTGCACTATTAATTGCATTTCATAAGAGCTCTTGTAGTCATTCTATTGGATGTTCACTGCTAAAAAAGGAAGATAGTCTAAAGGTGAAGGCTTGCACTCTTGATTATGAAGCTTGCATACATTCAAACATTAAACCCCACACAGCTATGCATATTCGAGATGTGGCTTCCTAATAGTTCATAATGGCCTTTCCCCCTCAAAATCATCATCGCTCCCCTTTTGAACAAGGGTAGTTTTCATCTGCTCCTGTATATTTCAAGTATATCGCAGAAAAGTATGCAAATAACCAGACAGGTACCCAAGTAATGTTACCCGATTCTTCAATCAGTTACAGACTACTCAAGTCAAAACGTGGTTATTCAAAATTTCACAAGCTCCCCACTCTCTCCTCTCGTCAAAACATTCTAAGCAAGCTACTCATTCAAAGTCTGCGAAAAAAATTCAATAATGATTTAATCACACCACTAATCAAGGGCAAATAGTTTTCATAATCTCAAAACTCTTATCTCTCCTTGCATAAACAAACTCAAAAACACTGCACACATTTCATGAAGTTGGTCACTGAATTTGAATTTGAAGCTCAACCCATTTAGGCTGAAACCAGGACAACTAAATAAAATTTCAAGTATTCCACATTTCGAAAGAATCATACATGAGACCGAATCCCCATTCAATGATCATACAATCTTTTAAGACAATCATAGCTTTTTAAGTCATAAGAGGACTAGACAGGCCATTTCCCTGCATGAAACTTCAAATTGGAACTCTTCAGAATTTATCAAGATGGTATGGATAATACACTGATGGTGTTGCACTGTTGCTTTATCTGTAGCCATGCTACTGATGCCCATGCTGGGCTTGTCTGATGTCATGGGACTGAAGAATCCAATCACAATTCTCAGATTCGTTCTTAAAACAGAGCTATTGTAAATAGTGCATTAAGCGTGGGTCAGTACGGTGCGGCAGACCAGTTCGAGCACCAAGAGCACGACACCCAGCTGCCGCCTGAAATCAAAACAACCAGGTTTCAATCTTCAGAACTTGACATTGTTCCCTTGGTAGAAGGTGGAACAGACTGTGTTAGTCCATTCAAAAGACTAGAGCAGAATAAAGGACACTGATGAAAATATTGGCAGCCTGAACTAAAGGTCTGATCAACAGATGTTATATTCTTATAAGAATGTTCCTTTTACATGAAATAGAAGCATATCTGGGCAATTACTAAATTACAAGACCTTACATGATCAAATAGCAAAATTAAATGGGAAGCAAGAACAGTGACTTACCACTTGAGCTGCAAAGGGCAACATTTTCACTGGTGGCATGTAAGCGCAAACAGCTGAAAGAAATATGATGGGAATGAATGCACATTCTGACTCAAAATCCCAAAAACTTTCAATAACAAAGAGGTAGAAGGAATCCTGAAAGCTCAAGTTACAAGCACAAAGACATTCACCTTCTTTACAAAGAATATCTGAAATGCTATCTACTGATCAAATGTGGTGGTTCAAAATTTTTTATAAACACAGCTCTTTTATATGTCACTGAAATTTTTGCGAATATACAGCAAAAAAGAAAATGATTTTTCAATTATTTCACTATGATGTGAGCAATGCCACATTAGCACTTGAACAACGATAGTGCTGTGGACAAATTATGAGATAAATGCCATTCTTTTAAATGTCACTGAAATTCATGCATTAATTCACTATGATAAGAGGAAAGGCACATCAGCACTGATTCACCAGCAACTCTGGAGCAAAATGTTCTGAAACTCCAAATAAGGTGCTTGGATGACCAAGCAGAGATGATTCTTCACATCTGGCAGAAAAGGAAAGATAAATCTGAACAGATATCTGAAAGTGTCTGGCAGAGAAGTAGAAAGGTAGGAAGAAATAGACAACAATGGCAATCTGGGAACATCTAGAAAGGTTTCTTTCATGGTAGTTGATGGACTGGCCAAGAATTTGGGAGTTAAAAATTACACAAGTGCCAGAGAGGTGGACAGACCAAAGCAACCTTAGGTAACAATAGAGTAAGCAAATGATAGAATAAAACCAAGGATATGCATGTTAACCAAATCAAATTTCAAGAAGGTTTCATGTAACCAACTCCCGTTTAGTGATGACAGGTCACTGGTCATGAACTTGCTCAGTATCATGAACTGTTTACACTCAGATTATCCATTAATGAACATCTATTGTGATCTAAGCCAGAAATTTTTATTCACATTACAGAAACAATTAGAGAGTTTCCAGCAATATAACCACTTTAAATACCACCATAGAACACTGCAAAAAGTTATACCATAAAGAATGGCTCCAATAAATGCATCTCCAGCTCCAGTGGTGTCAATAAGCTCAGGAGGAGGTATTTTTTCTGCAGTACACACATGCAGCATCCCATTGACTGCACCTACTGCTCCTGCTCTTAGCTTCATTACAGACTGGGAAACATTCAATTCTCTAATTAGGTAAGCCAAATTGTTACAACCAAAGTCATCAACAAGTAGAAGAAAGAAAGCTAAAAGAAATGAATGTTTCTGTCCATCACATGTTAAACTGGATAGGCCATAATCAGATACAAGTTGTAAGAAAGAAAAGTGGGGGGAAATCCAAGGACCCAGACATGAAATGTGCAAGATTGCAGCTTAAGGAAAACTGACAACATTCAATTACAGTTTGACATTTTGCTTGCACAAGTAGTTATGGAAATTTTATCATATTTTCAACCAGGTACCCTATTACTCAGCTAGGTGTTACTAACCACACTAGAGGATATCAATTTAAACACCAGAGTTTGAAAAGTAGGCATCACTTTGAATTAAATTATGCATCATTATGACAGTCTCATCCTTCAAGGCGAGGAAAGGATTCAAAATCATGCATCACAGGGTCCTTCATGAGATAGGTATTACCAGGGAGCACACCTGAATTTTTTTTTGATAGTTTTGTATACCTAGAAAAATTCCAGATCAAAATACCCTTAAACCAGCTGGCAACCAGGAAAGCTGCTTATACAATTTAATTGTGACTCAAAACCAACTTTCCTGATGCTTCTCCACTCCAGATTTTTATTCTTTCATTTCTCAGCATTTTCAAGGACGAGATTTGTAATTCAGACAAGAGGTCCTTCTTGCTAGAATCAGATCTGTCCTGCCAAGGCCAATTTTTTCCAAACACATCACTAAGCCTGATCTAGATCTGACAGCATACTTTACTCCATGCATTGTCAAATTTCATTGGCCAAGCACAGTTTGTTGACAGGAAAAATGACTAAAAAGTTAACTTTCAGACTTAATAACTCCTAACAATCTCCATTGGAACTATGCCCAATATAAAACAGAATTTGAGAAAATACAAAACAGTTAATGAGAAACTTTAAACTTTAAATATTGCAGATAAAGGTTCAACAAGTTAAAAAAAATGACAACACTGAAATAGACTTCATTTTGTGTTACCTCGGACGAAATACATGTTGGATTTAAATTGGTTGTATCAATCTTCTTCTTCAGTAATAACAGCAGGTCATCAACATCTACTTCTTCAGACAATTGATATTCTACTGCTTGCAATAATTGATTGTGAGTTTAGAGAAAAAGTTATGGATTCCCTTCCCATATTGTTGAATATTGAACGAGAGTATCAGTTTCCTATTGAAGAACTTATTCCAGACTCACCGGTTACGCTTCTCTCAAGCATTATGCATCCTTCCTCCCCTAGAGTCGCGATCACAAATCTGATATTTGGTAGCCTTAGAAGCATAGATACCAGTGCACTTGGGATAGATGATGCTCCAGTCCATTCCTGTCCCAAAAAGCAAGCAGAAAGCTTTAGAATGATAAAACTAATGGTGGGATAAGAATAGAAATAATACATGTAAGTATACATAATAAAAATGAAAGTCAGGTCACTGACTACTCAATGAAATCAACCCCTTTTACAACAGGTCAAATGTCATATCCAAAGGCAATGAAACAAAACTTAAGAGTACCCCAATTCAGCAAGAGAAAGAGTTCAAGTGTTTGCTGATCTATATACATTTAACAAAGTACAAGGCAATTCAAAAACAATATCCACAATCTCATGTAAAGACTGTCAATGACGGGGCTCACTGGCCTTATAGTACCAGCCAATCCAAAATACTTGGATCTCCTTCTATTGACAGCAAAGCTTGAAAAGGAGGCCCTCTAACAGACAGAAAGTTCAGCCGTGGTGGAACCCAAGGTGCCAATGGGACCAGAGTACAATGAGATAGTTGTACCACCTTGGGAGCAAAGAGTCCCTAAACGTCAGTTCAGCAGGAGCACCCATAAACACTGCCATCAGATTGAGTTATCAAAACCAAACCCACACTAACTTTTCTTGAGTGGGCAAAAGTCCCCATATCATACAGTGTTGAGGAAAGTTACTACCCCATATGTTCAACCAAATCATCTAGCAAAAATTAGAATTCCACTACAGCTCCTTGAAAATAGATACAGTTAAGGCCTTGCATGAGACTGACCCACTTATGAATTAACAAATACCAGAGCAATCAATAAGAAGTGATACAAAGATACTTTAAAACGTGGAACTTTTTTCCCATTCAACACTTCCGCTCCTATCCAAGCTTACACATGGCGAGTTCAAACTCACAAAGGAGTACAAGACACAAATAAACCAGTTCTTACCTTGTGGAGCCTACAACACATTAATAACCTAGGAAGTACAAACTAGGCCTCAACTCACACACACAACTTGCTTTAGTACCATGTGAAGTTGGATCCGAGGTCTCTCCCAAAATGACTAGCTAAATCAGAAAACCTATTTCCCAACTAAAAAACCCAAAATCACATTACTCAAGTTTCAATATGACGCTACTCTCTAAAATTTATAGTTTTTGATTCAGAATTGGTATATGAGAATGATATCTCCTCTGTGTAAAGACTTAAAATAAAGAGAAACGGACACCAGTCCAAAAAGTGAGGAAAGGCATTCACATTTGTATCACTTGCATAAACATCCAAAAGAGAACCCTTCAGCAAAGTTAATGCATATAAATGCCCCACCTGAGGAAACTTTTGTGAGCATACCACATACGTGGCCAAGTTAAGAAGCTCATCCAGTCCTTCCCTCTTTCTTTCTGAGTCAATTAGTATAGGTACTTTCCGTTTTGCTGCCTGCACTAGAAGAATGCTGCATGGAGCTTAGCCTGTCTCTGAAGGAAAAAAAAAAAAAAAAAAAAAAAAAAAAACAGCAAGAAAGAAAAAGAATATGAAATGAACAAAAAACAGTATATTACCTCTTGTGCAATAAGTAAAGCGGTCTCATGCAATCTGACGTCAGAGTACATGAGGGAAGCTCCATCTAAGGCAGCTAACATGCTTGATTGAGACAGGTCATCTGGCACCATTGGAGGATAGCCAGGAGTATGAATGCATGTTCGAGTTTTCCTAGAAATGGTGCCATAATTAGAATATTGAACCAAAGAGGACCTTGGAACACAGACAAACCAGAAAGTCATAATGATATATGTGGGATGATTCTCACGTTTGATCATCAACAATAACATAAGTGAAAGGTGTATTCCCCTCTTCTGAAACCTGGAAGGTGATGGTTTTGTCAACCACAAGTACATCAGAGGTGCTAGAGGTCAGTTCACCATGTTAACTTGCAAAATACAAGAAAACAGACTTAAATAAGGAAGCCCCAATACAGAAATGATAGGCATGAAAATGGTAAAGAGTTGCATAGAAATAATAATAAAAAATCACAAAAAGAGAAGAAGCAAGTATAGAACACATTATGATTAACAAAGAAATTACACTCATCAGCCCATTATGATGAAGTTCAAATATGAAGAAAAATCACGGACAAATGAGCTATAGCAGTTATCCTAGAATCTGAACAAAGAGAGGTCCATGACACAATTTGAACAAGAATATGGCAAGAAAAAAAAAGTAGAACACAAAATTACCACAACGTAGGAAGTATCTACACCATCGCCTTCCAGTTCAGCTAGCACACTTCTTCCTTGAGCATCATCAGCAACCTTGAAGCAGGCAGGCAGACATAGTCACATAAGTACAGCCATTTTAAAGTGACAATTCAAATGTAAAATATACCAATAAGTCCTCAAAGTTTCTCACTCAGTAAAATAACATAACACTGACACGGTGAAGTATACTAGAGCATGCAACTCAATTAATAAATCCTTCTAAAAAACACTATTTTAGAACATAACAAAGAACAATTTGATTAAAATTGAACATTAAGAAATAAAAGAAACCTTGGAAATCAGCCTTGGTGCCAGACCTAAACGAGCAGCTCCAGTAAGTGCATTCCCCGCATTCCCACCTCCTTGAACCTATTCAGAAATAAAGTGATTTTTTATGCTTGAGTGAAAAGAAATCACTGAGGAAGCCACTGAACTCCTAGTTAGTTTAAGATATTCAAGACGATATACTTTTTATTACTCTTTTGAAACTTCACCACTTATTGGATCTCTTATGTAATTCTGGCACGCAAAAGATTGCGAACCAGTGGCTATGCTTATAGCCATTGGAGCTCGTCTCTGCAAAGGTGTCATTACTCTATACCGCTTATTGGCAACAAGTTTGAATACTCGGCCCAGTATGACATATCGAACCACTGTAGAACATCGAGTGGCTTCACTATCTTAAAAGTACACTTATACCCGGTTTACTTCTCCATATATCTCTCTTCACAGCATTCCTATTTCATGATGATGCTAATGGGGTGGAAATGTTGATGGCAGACGGTCCACAATTGGTTTCTGCTTATTTCTTGGTCCGAACTTAATTAGTTGGTCATCCAAGAAACAACCATCAGTATCCCATTCCAATACCAAAGCAGAGAGTACTTGGCCATTGCCTCAGTCATATCAGAAATTATAAGGGTCCAATCTCTTTTAAGAAGCTAAGGCTTTCTTCTTGATCAACCTCCCCTCATTCAATGCAATGACAATATTTAACATAATTCACGGGCAATCCCTCATTGTAAACACATTCAGATCAACTACAATTTTGTTCAGGAAGACGCCAAGCCGATCGCTTCAAGGTAAATATGCTTCATCAAAGCTCACAACTCAAACATGTTTTTAAACATTCACTATATTCAACAAGCTTCTCCAGAGTCTATTACAGGCTTCACGTTGGCCCACAACAGCTCAACTTGATGGGGTGAGATTAGAATGAGTAGGATCAGTCTCCAACAGCAACGTCAGAATTAGTTAAGTGAAACTGAACCAGGTACTCTTATAATCCCTGTGGAAAAAGTTGATCATCAATGAAATTCAAATAAATTCCAGTTCAGTAATACGAACTTACCAAAGAGCTTGTGCTGCGTATCTTATCGTCGGGTTTGGGAAATGTAGCCACCATTGCCAAATAATCCAGCCCAAGTCCCCCGCATCCCAACTGTAAAAAAGAAGAGGCAATATCAACAGAAGTCCACTTGAAGAAATGAAACACAATCAAGGGAGAACGTACTATAATCCGCTTGTCCGGCGGAGGAGGCAGAGAAGGGGAGACTTCCGTCGACGATGACATGACCACCCTCAAATTCCTAATAAGCAATAACCACCAGGGACAAATTCTATTTGGGGAAAAGAATCCGAAGAGCCAGACCAGCGCAGGCAAAGGTACGAATCAAACAGTACACACCTGGGGAGAATTCCGGATGTGAAAGAGGGAAGAAGCCCAGAAGGGCCAATGACGTAGCTGCAAGTCGAACTCGTCGTTGCACTTGAAAAAGTCGTCAAGGAAATCATATTTGTAACTTCGTTTATCCCAGTCCAGTCACTCCCAGTAACAACCAGTCCCAGTCCCACGTCAAAAGACAGCTGAAATGGAGCTCATGTTCGCATTTGGCACTAAGAGCCAGGTTCACAGCAGTGTTGTTGCTGAGCGCGAGACGCAGCAATGGGAGCTCTCTACACACTCCAGTGTCAGTCTATAGGACGACTTGATCATCGCCTTGTAGTGTTGTGTGGCCGGCGTTTCGGTTTCAGCCAAATGGCCGCCTTGGACTTGGCCCATTGGTTGGTCTGTGCTAAATTGTTAATATCATAACAACATAAAATTTAAAAATAATATAAAATTGGAAAAACATTCTAGAAATAGAATAATTTTATTTTTTTAAAAAATAATAATATCAGTACTATCATATTTTACTCTGAGATTTTACAGTGTGACATGACAATGTAGTTGGCAGTCCAAGTAAGAGAAAATTTAAGGTTTAAGTTTACCCATTGTATAAAAATATAATATTAAAAAAATAAAATAAAATCTTGTCAATTTTATCTCCAAATTTATTTCTTATTTGGACTCCAAGGTGGACGCCATGTCAAGATGTAAACCCTTGAAGTAATATTTCACAGTACTTTATCACCACTCTAAAAATATATTTATATATAGAAAAATAATTTTAGTACTGTCATATTTTACTCGAGTTTTACATCCCGATGTCTTCCAAGCAACCTAGTTAGCAGATAAGATCTAGGGTTTAGGATTACCTATAGAATATGAAAATAATCCTACTTTATCACTAACGTGGACTGCCAACAAGGATATCACGTCACATTGTAAACCCTCATAGAGTTGTCATACTCATGCGTCTTCCCTTCACTTTGTAGTTCCTTCCCTTAATGTAATGCTTTGAGCGAGAATTTAGCTGTGACTTGCAAATAGAGGGTTCTGAATTCTCTTTCCATAACACAATAGATTTATGTTAGAATTATTATTACTAATTACTTCAAATTTCTTCTTTCCACCCATTAATACCTGGTAGAAAGAAACCAAGTGTAAATTTTGTAATTCCAATGTCATAGCTCAACATTGACTCAAGAATAACTTTGTTACTGTCTCAACAAGTTTCTACCAAGACCTTTACTCTTTTATCAAAACAGTCCGAAACACATTTACACTGAATCACGTACAAAGAAACCAAGGGACTGAATAACGTCTCAAGAGATACAACTACAAGAATTCAATCTTTCTTCTTAAACAAAAATTCCATCCATTAGAGAGCTTAAAAGGTTTAAAGATACTAAAGTTTTTAAATCCTCAATCTCCTGGTTTTATAACATGTAAAATTTGAAATTGTCAGTGATTAAAAACACCAAAGAGGGGATAGGAAGGACAAAAAGTAAGCTATAGAATTAGGCAATCTAATTGGTGAAATTTGGTTAGAGCTAGAGAGAGTCTTGAATCTCCGAAGTTATAATGCAACAACTTGGAACAAGTTAGGCTTCTCTTAAAATGAAAGTTTAAGAAAATGATTTATAAGTTTACCCCTACTTTTTTACTAGAGTCAGCTGAAAATTTACAAATGATTTGTAAATATAAATGAGTGGAGGGAGCAATTGAGCGGTAGCCTGGTAGGTGAGCTCTTCTCCTGTTCTTGCTTTTTCTGATATTTTCTTATTTTTCCCTTCTTTTGTTCCTACACTCAATGTTCCTTACTTCTTTTTCTCCAACTTATTTCCTTGGACTTTCAATTACATGTAAAACATAGAATTTAACTCTTTTGTGCCAACAAGTAAATTTGGTTCCACTTTTCACATTAGATGATTTTTTCATTATATTCCTTCTCTAGTTTGATCAATTGGTATTTAAAAGCTCCTTGTTTTAAATTTTGCATGAACCAATAATTTGCCCTTATATCTAGTTAAAAAAAAAAAAAAAAGGTAGAACACTACTACAAGATCAATTAAGAACACTTATTAACTTTACCAGTTATTTTGGGATAAAATTTGGATCATATTATTGTATGTGAGGATTGCAAATTAAAAAATGAGTAGTCGATCTTAGTTTTATTAGTTGGAAATGTTTGAAAAATTATGTTGGGGGCTACACATGTAATAATTAAATGAGTTAAGACATTATTTATCAGCTAGAATCAGAATAATCTATTAGGAATGAATTTTTACAGTTAAGGGTATAATTTTTATGAAAAGTAATGTGTAGATACCATAACTGAAATTTCAAATTTGATGAAGGACAAATTGGAAATAATGAATTAACTAAAGACAACAATTATTGTGTAGAGAGTTATGGTTCCAATTTAAAACCACGTTTCTTCTCATCATTCCCATTATGAGAGAAAACAGGAAAAAACCCAAAGGATATTTTACAGTTGGAAGATCGCATACCTGTTGCAGTTTAAACCCATTTAATCATATTAACATGGATTCTTAAGGTACACTTCCATTTCATTAATTATCATGAATTAGAATAAGACTTAGATAGAAAATTTGTTGTGTTGGTGTTTACGCTAAAAAGTGGTATGGTGCTAAAAAAACTATTTCTAGTCATGCCCGATAACCATTCAGGCTCGACCACTTATATGTTTTTAATATATGTGTTTATCAATCTAGTCATCAAGGATCTAGACCTTCCATTAAGGGTAGATTAGACATTCTTTTACAGACTTTGGTTATTTTAATAAAATGAAATATTATGAGAGGTGGGACTGCTCTATTCGAATGAGTCTAAAATCATAAAGAGCGATATTCCACAAACTTTGAGTGCAGTATCTTAAGGAATTAATAGAGTAACATAATGGAGTATATTATGGAAATGTCTCATTATTTCCAAATTCAAGACCCTATCAAGTTATTTGAAGATGTAGTTGTGCATTTGGTTTTGAACTCTCCTTCTACACAATTCAATTAGTTTAAAGTTAGATTTAAAATAAGACAAGACTAAAAGTGCTCACCTGCAAAACATCTTTAAGAATATGGGGAAAAAAATGAGGCTACTAAGAATGAAATTACTAAGTGTCCAACACAAAAGAAACAAAATAAAGGTGAAAACAGTTGATCATTTTGTGGCAAAGTTGGAAATGTCATAAGGAATATACCAAGTACCATAACTGGTGTGCAAGAAAGGTATGTTTATTACTTTGATTTGCTCTTAGGTCAATTTAGCTTTAATACCTAAAAACACTTAGCGGTTAGACTCATGTGCTAAAATTAACTTCAATGTTGAAATGTAGGGTTGCCTGAGCTACCAAGATGCATTTTTGTTGGAGATGAAGTTAGTAGAAGTGGAAACTTTATGGCATTTTAAGTTGTTGTTAAATGGTCACTATTTGGATCTAATTAATAATTATATTGTACCTTGTTGTTTAGATGGAATTTGGTTTTGTTTCTCAGTTGGAAAAATCTCGTCATTATTGTTTATTTGTAAACAATAAATTCAGTTTTTCTAATCAATAGAAATGTTGTTGGAACTAGTAGTCTTATGTGCATGACAACCTATATCTTCTTAACACTATTATTTCTATAATTAAACTTTGAATGTGGAATCAGGTGGTTCAAAGCATAAAATTGATATTGCAAATTCAGAAGTGTCATAGCACAAACTCTTAGGTCACACATCCAAAAATTGAGTTGTGGGACTTGTTTTACATTAGATTTTGGATTATATTGACTTTACAGACTTTAACATCTATATTGAGTGCATTAAGGGCAAACAAATCAAATAAAAATTAAGTATATATAGAGGTATGAATGTCTTAGAATTGATACATACGGATATTTATGGGTCATTTGTTATACCTTATTAGAATGTTAAACAATACTTTGTGTCTTTCCGTATATATATTTCTTATCCATTTAAAGTCTCAATCATTAGACGTGTTCAAATCATCTACTATTGAAGGTAGAGAACCACCTCAGCAAAAAAATCAAGAAAGCCAAATCTGATTGTAGTGGTGAATACTACATTAGATATAAGAATTTAGGGGAACAACACTTAGGACCATTAACTAAATAACAAGAGGAATATAGGATATAGTACTCCTCGTCATTATTGATATAATGAAAACCGCTTTTGTTAAATATGAAATATTGAAATGACTAAAGATAACAGTTATTGTTTAGGGGGTTATTATGGTTCCAATTGTAGAACGTACATTTCTTCTCCTCGCACCCATGACAGAGAACAAGGAAGAAAAATCATAAAATAAATTGTATAGTTACAAGACCATATAAGGGTTGCAATATCTTCACCCATTTGATGAGATCAACACGTATTTTCAGGGACACTTCCGCGTTCATTGATCATCATCAATTAGCATGAGATTTCAATTGGACTTGAAATGAGATATCTAAAAACCATTTCACAACATCATAAAAGAAAGCCTAGAGCGTTAGAGTTTGATGAAACACCAAACTTAGGGAGTAGGATCAATATCTGCTCTCTCCCTCTCCCAATCTTCTAGTTCTCATCTTTTTGGACATTCAATTATAATAGCCCACATGGCGTTAGCGTAACAAACATACGCAAAAAGATATAAGTAAGAACAGTATTATAATCCCACCAGCTCAAACTCTTAACAGACGCGACAAAATCAAATCCCACTGACCACTCTGCACAAGAAAATTAAGAATTGAAGTAAGATCATACACGCCGCGAACGTGGACTTTCGCTCCTTGTCCCACCACCATCATCGTATTAATTGAGTAAAGTTTAGTGAATCAAATTATGGGGAAAGGCGAAGTCGTCTCCCGGAACCCGGAACGCGTCAGTCACCCTCAAACTTTTTATTAAGAGTTAATCCTTTCCGTTTCTTGTTAACGCTTTTATTTAAAAAGCAGTGCTTTTTAGTTCTTACCATAGAAGAAAATCAGCGTTTCAAGAAAGTAATGATTTTTCCAAAAAAACCACTGTTTTAAAGGGATGGGCTCCACGTAAGTGACCTGGGCTCTGCCCAAAGGAATTCCAAATAGATTCCTTTAACATTATTTCTAACTCTAATCATCGGATTTGGATGTTATCCATACTTAAATAATACAGTTTTCTAATAAAAAAACAGTTCTTTCTTCAAACCAGCCATCAAATGACCTTTTTAAAAGGTAATGTTTTCTATAATAGAACAAACTAATGTTTTAAAAATCAGACCAGCCATCAAACCGGTAGTAAGTCCAGTTTTAGTCAAACCGGGTTAGATCGAGCTGAACCATTGGTTCAACCAGTTTATATTGCACACTGAATTTTTTCCATTTCGCAAGTATCAGTCCTTAAGAAAACGTAAAAAAACCGTTGAGTTGTGTTCGTTACTCGATTTTACGGCAAAACAATTGGTCAGGGTTGCGAATTCCGCCTAGCCTCAAATCGAACCGGAAATGCGACCAGTTCCCGATTCAATCGGGTTAGACCGTCCGATCCGGTTCAGTTTTTAAAACATCGGAAAAAAGGCTCTTCAAAAAAAAAAAATAATAATAACACTCGAAAAAAAGTATACCTTTTATTTTATTTTATTCTTCATATTTAGAACCCCACAAAGCCAACCTCCATTAACAAACCTTTTGAGGGTGGGTATAGTAAAGACTTACTAAATTTCACCTACTCGGATGCACACCCTCCACCTCTTTTTGCTTCGTTATTATTACCAAGTATAAGTGAAACCCCCAAAATGGCCTCATACCATTCATCATCCTCTTTGCTTTTTCCTCACTCGTATCTTCTTCTCCACTACAGTGGGATCCACCCAAATTACTCTTTTCTTTTTTATTTTATTTTATTTATTTTCTCCCCTTATTTTTAAATAATTATTAATTTCTCTTTCATTCATTGCAACCTTGACCATATTAATGTACTAAAATATTAAAATTAACCTCCTCGCTTGAAATAAATAGCCTTTCCGGAAGCGTCTGAGCTGCTTCTCACGTCATGTATGTCGTGTGACGAATTACGAGACCCGACCGTGTAATTAACCTGTAAGAAACTTGGAGGACTACTGCTGCTACTCGCCAGTGTGGCTTCTCTCTCTCTCTCTCTCTCTCTCTCTCTCTCCATTTCTGAGATGTTGTTAATTGTTACCGGACCTTAACTCTTTCTTTTTGTATATTTGATCGAGTGGTTCATGAGATCTGCTTTTTCTCTTTATTTCTACTCTTTCTCAGTCTACGGTACCTAGAATTTCCCCTCTTCTTTTTATTTTATTTTATTTTTCCTTCGGACTGATAGTCTGGTACTGTTGTTCATGATGGATCTGGGAAATCCTTCTCATCCACCACTGGCATTGTCCTTGCGGACTTAGGTTTTCCGCTTCTGACACTGCGACAGTCTTCCCCTTCCTCCGGCCATGCTTCTCTTCGTCTTGGGGAGAAGAGGGGGTCACGGATTGTGGCAATGCCATGGATTGCGTTCCTCTTCTCTCGAACGCCCTCCGCAGCTTGCTTTCTGCTTCTGACAGTTGGTATTGCGGGAATCTAATGCTGGAGGAAGATGCGGATGCTGATGCTGATATCGATGCTGCTTTGTTCCCTTAATTTCGTTTCTTCGGCATATGGTGCGTTATTCAGGTTTTGTTTGCTGCATTTTGTGATTATTGCTTTTCCTTTCTCCCCGAGGACGGTCTTGGGCGTGGATTTTTTGAGAGTTTTGTGTGGATGGTGGCATGTGGCTGCGGCCGTTCATTTCTGGGACGACATTGGGCGTGAGGGTCACTCGGACGGCTAATCCTTTGATGGCTGTTCTGGTTCTAGAGTTTATTCTCCTTTGGACGGTCTTAGGCGTAGCTATTCTGAAATTTTAGTGCGGTGGTGACATATGGCTGCTGGGCCTTTTTCTTGTGACGACATTGGGAGTCGCGGCTACCAGCAACTTTAGATGGTTGTTCTGCTTGGGGAACTCGGGGGCAACGAATTTCAGTTTTAATCACCGTGGTGATTTTTCTGGCTTGCTGTTTGCTGGTAAAATTTATCACGGTAGCGGTCTACTGTCACCATGTACCTCCCTCCCACTCCGAAATGCGACTTTAGGGCACTTTTCTATTCACGAAATATTGGTTTTAGTGTGAGAATAATTTTTTTCAACCAAATCAAAATATTGATCTTTGCAGCATTTTCGTTTGTGAAGAAGAACCACACTTATGATCTTTAGTGTCTTTAAGGCGTATTTATGTTATCTAATATGAGATTTAACTACAAACCATGTCAAAATCGATGTACATTACAAGGAATACTGGATGTTCCTGTAAAATCCTCACTATGAAGGATTGATGTATGTATAAAAGCAGCCAATGTACAGCCATGGAAGAATAGATATATGTTTAAAGTATCTTATCTTGATACAAAATAGCATTTAAAGAACTACATTGGAATTAGCACTAAAATTGTTGGAGTATCATATAAATTACTGCTCTGTGTGTATAATCAACACAAACAAAAAAAACGTGTATTAACAACCAAACAAAATCTTAAGTAGATAATGTATTGTCTATTTAATGTGCGCATGTCATCCGTTTTTTCAGAAATAAAAATCCAATGCATTCTAAATCCTAAAATTGTAATTGTAGCTTGAGCTGTTGCAGTGTGAAGAACATGGTATTGGTTGGAACTGATAAACTTGTCTGATTACGGACTAGTTTTATGACATAAATATGTTAATTACCTTCTCTTTTTGCCATTATTAACATACAGATTTTCATCCTACAGGATATGAGCAGCTTCATATAAACTTGTCACCTTCTTTTCTGCCACAAAAGCCATTGGCTGAGAGCAAATCAGTGTTGAATTTTGGTAAGCATCTAAATATTTGTGGATGGCTATATAATATCTTCAAGAGAATGGTGTAAAGAATGGTGTCATGAATATTCTTATGGGGTCTTGTCCTTCCTTGTGATGATGAAACCTTGCATCAAGGGGGTCTTTTCACTTATTAAAAATTTCACATGATGATCATTATATATGCTTTCTTTATGATCAAGAAATTATACTTAAGTTGCTCCAGTTTCCTTGTTGATATAGGAAAACATTTATGTTGAGGTAGAAATGTTGCATTGGTCCTTCTTAGTCTCTGTTTCTCGTTCAAATTGTTAATATTTTATAAAAATAAGGAGGGTGGAGCACACAGGATTGTTGGAGTTAGATGTTATAAAGTCTGTAATAGCGAATTTGATCTATGTTCAACTATGAAAAAATATTGAGGATTGAGTTCACCACGAGATCCTGAAAATGCAAGATTCAATTAACAAAGGTTTATCTGTGCTTTACTTGTGTATTAATTGTCTTAGGAAATATTAGTTTACTGGCAAAAAGATTAGAATCTGACACAATGATCACACACTTGTTTTGTGTTTATAGAAACAATTGCTCGTTTACTGAGATCTAAAGCTGTCATTGCGATGGAAGGAGAAGCAAACGAGTTATCTTTTGTTCTATCAAGATCCTCAACTCAAGGTCTTTAGCAATTTCCCCTATTATTAGAGATGCATTTTGCTTGTAAAATTTGGGAGCTCATACATTTTCTTCTTTTTTCCATTGATTTATAGGCTTGCAGCTGAATTAAATTTGTTATTGAGCTCGTCAAAAGTAGTCATTTAATGAGCAGAGACTTCTTAGTTCATTGAAGTGTTGAGCAAAAAAATATTTTGTTCCTCAATGAAATGGATAAGAGTCCATCAAGTTTACATGCAAAGCAAATGGTGACTCTGCTATCATAGGTTCAAACCGTGGTTGTTTGACTCAGTGAGATGCCTTCGTCATGTCTGTGTGAGTCAGGGGATCTAACTTAGGTCCAAACAACTAGTCATAAAGCTGTATAGTTATCTGTAGTTACTATGGTACACACATAAGAGATTTCAGTATACTGAGTTTTGTTTATTATCTGCTTGACTAACTTGTTGAAATTTCTACAGTACTGAGACTAACTTTCCATTCCTAAATAGTTAAGAGTTTTATTAGGTACTTATTACTGTGAGCACATGTCATCTTGAAACCCACTCTTTAAAAAACATCTTTGAAATGTTGAAGGATGTTTTCAAGGGACCTAAACTACTGCACCCCTTGAATAATCCTTAATTAGATGATTCAAGAACAGTTTTTTTAAACTTAAAGGATTTATGTAATTAAAACCACACTTGAGTTAATGATCAAATCAAAAGCATTCGATGAAACAATTACAGCTTCAAGTAGATAAAGTACTTTGGATTAAAGAAGAAGTCAATTTGGTTGAAGAATTATGTGCACATTATTTGCCGGATATATTTATCTACTTCATAAAATGTGTTAGATAAATGTAACATAAATACAATGTCTGTCTCAGGTTTAGGTTTAATTACGTGCTCATTATTAGACATTCTTTAGCAAAATTTCTATCCTTTTGAATCACATCCAAGTCACTCTAGTGTTTACCAAGCTTATACATCTTATGTTGTCTCGATCTATTTGTATTAGCTCTGATGTGACCCAGATACAATGCTTAAGAGTAGTTTGCAAGACGTGGTGCAGTTAATACCATACATTTTTCAACAAAATGAAGCATCAATGTGGTCTGTCCTCCGGTTTTCCTTTGAAGGACATGTGTTGTAGTGCCTTCTAGTCCAATTAACTGATGACTGAAACATTTCAAAACTGATGGATGAACCAGATATTTGATGATATCTAAGGTTTTCTTAGCCTTGTAATAAGTATTTCGTTGTGCAGCTTGAAGTGCTGTGGTTATTTCTTCATCAATGTACTTTTTGTTTGCTATAAATGTGTGATCTATGAAGACTAGTTTTCTTGTTTAGTTGAATCAATTCTAACTACTGCATTTTGACCTTCAGATCCAGTTGACATGCATCCTAGTTATTCTCGGGGACCATCTCCTGCACCAGCTTTTGCTCCAGAACATCAAGGTCCTTGACTTTTTCTACTGTAGCTTGACAACTTCATAATCTACAATTTTATTCATGTTCTTAATTATCTCTGTTCAGGCTATGCTCCTCGTCCTAGTAGGGCTCACTCAAAACATCATCGCCGTCATCATCATCGTCGAAGAGTACCTCATGTGCCTGGGCCAGCCCCATCTCCTTTGCATGGAGGTTTGTAGGCTCATAGAAGACGTCTTTGTTTGTTAGCATGGATGTCAAAAGCCCTTGATTCTCCGAAACACTTGTGCTGAATGCTTTGTTATTTGCTAGATCAGTGTCAGACTGAAAAGTTTTTTTCTTTGACAGGCTGTGATCAAATCACTTGCACTGATCCACTCACGGCAACTCCTATTGGTTCACCTTGCGGTTGTGTGCTTCCTATGCAAGTTGAACTCAATCTCGGGGTTGCTCCACTTGTGGTTTTTCCATTAATTCAAGAGTTAGAGATTGAGGTTGCAACAGGCACTTATCTGAAACAAAGTCAAGTAAGGATAATGGGTGCAAATGTCAATAGTGAAGATCAAGGGAAGACAGTAGTGGACATTGACTTGGTCCCACTTGGTGAAAAGTTTGATAACACCACTGCTTTATTGACTTACGACAGATTTTGGAAGAAGAAGGTTCCAATTAATGAGTCACTTTTTGGTGATTATGAAGTGGTTTCCATCAGATACCCTGGTAAGATGATCTTTGGCCACCTCTTATCTCTTGACAGTTTCTTTCCGTTCAGCTCAGTTGATCTCATATTTCTCTTTTTGCTTTTTGTGTCCATTCTTAGGGCTTCCTTCCACATCAGGTGGGCTCTTCCCTGCAGCCTCTCCTGATAATGGCTCAGACCCTATCACAGCAAATGTCCTCCGAAAGTCTCAAAAGATGAATGCAAGAACTATTGTACTTATTTCTTTATCTTCCTTTATACTTGTATTGATGAGTATTGGAGCTGCTTTGATCCTTTCCAAATGCAAGAAGCTTGGAAGAACATCTAATGTTGTGGGTCCTGCAGTACCATCATCAATTGGTAAAAGATCTGGTAAAGCCTATCCCTGGGCCTACTATTGTACTCTTGTATGTTTATGAATTGTCTTTATAATTTAACAGCATTGCTAAATGCAGGGGGACGGTCGATTTTGTCGAGTAGTGATGATGGTAGCTCAACATCGCTTTCTCTCGTGTCTACTGTTGCCACTTGCATACTGTCAGTGAAGACATTTTCACTGGCTGAGCTTGAGAAATCCACTGACAAGTTCAGTTCAAGGAAAATCTTGGGTGAAGGAGGGTTTGGGCGTGTTTATCTTGGGACAATGGAAGATGGATCTGAAGTAGCAGTTAAGTTGCTACTGCGGGAGCACCAAAGTGGGGACCGCGAGTTTATTGCTGAGATTGAAATGCTTAGCCGATTGCACCATCGAAACCTAGTCAAACTGATTGGTATATGCATTGAAGAGCGTGCCCGCTGTTTAGTTTATGAGCTTGTACGCAATGGAAGTGTTGAGTCCCACTTACACGGTACATAAGTCTGGATTAGCTAATGAAATAAACCTCTGATAGATAGATACACAGCATGTTTGAACCAATATTTATTGTTTCAGGTGTTGATAAGAGAAAAGGTCCTCTGGACTGGGATGCTCGCATGAAAATTGCCCTTGGTGCAGCAAGGGGACTGGCGTACCTGCATGAGGATTCCAACCCACGTGTCATACATAGGGATTTTAAGGCTAGCAACATTCTATTAGAGGAGGACTTCACTCCCAAAGTCGCGGATTTTGGTTTGGCTCGGGAGGCATCAGAAGGCAGTCATCATATCTCCACCCGCGTCATGGGAACTTTTGGGTATGTTCGTCTGTGCGCTGGGCAAGCCTTTATTGAAAATTTGGACTTTTAGCAAACAATAACGACCTCTGTATTAAACTGGAAGATGTGCTTTTGTATTCTTATTGCACACAAACTAACTTCATATTTTGGCAGGTATGTGGCTCCAGAATATGCAATGACTGGACATCTGCTAGTCAAGAGCGATGTTTACAGTTACGGGGTTGTGTTGTTGGAGCTTTTGTCGGGGAGGAAGCCTGTGGACATGTCCCAACCTCAGGGACAAGAGAATCTTGTAACATGGGCTCGCCCGTTATTGACCAGCAGAGAAGGTTTGGAGCTGCTGGTCGATCCTTCCTTGGCTGGGAACTACAACTTTGATAATATGGCAAGGGTGGCAGCCATTGCTTCGATGTGTGTTCATCCGGAGGTCTCTCAACGACCATTTATGGGCGAAGTCGTGCAAGCCCTTAAGCTTGTATACAACGATGCGGATGAAACTTGCCGTGATTCCTGCAGTCAGAAAGAGGGGTCATCTGGCCCAGAAGGCGACTTCAAGGGCGATCATGGCCCGGACAGCACTTGGTGGTGCGGGACTCCTCGTCTGACTTATGGTTATGCTTCTTCCTTCATAACAATGGAGTATAGCTCAGGACCTCTCGAAGAAATTGACAGACCTCTTTCCACGCCAACCTTGATTCCAGGACCATGGTCATTAACAACACACAATAATAGATCAGGCCCACTGAGAACCATGAGAAGCAAGCCGGCCTTCTATAGATTGAGGGGAAGCATGAGCGAGCATGGGTTTCTCTCAAGAAGGTTGGGGCCAGATAGATATTGGGTCTGACCTCCCTTTGTTTTGGGTGTCTCTCATCATTTTCTCTATTTTTCTTTTTAAGTGTACAGTTCCAAGATAAAGAGGCATCTCTTAAAGTGTACTCTGGTAGTGATAGTTCACAGTTTGCCGTGGTTTTTTCCCTGACGCTGGTGAGGGAAGACACCACGGCTTCTAATTTTGAAAGGTTCATTCATTCCTATCTGTTGTTGGATCCTTTGTATTATAACAGTTGAGTTATTTCTTAAAGTTTGTCACTTTCATGGGTTTCATTTTTATTTACCTCCTCCTATTAAGCATATTTGTAAAGGTTTGTTTGCAAGAGGAAGTGATATGCGCGTAAATATAATTCAGACACTGGTTATATACGCACGCTTACAACCGCCAGTGGCGGGAGCCTCTTCGTTATCTTTCTGGAACTGCTGCTTCTGGAACTCGCGAGACAACAGCAACTGTCTTGGTCTTGCCCGAAGAAAGGAACGAAGACTGCCAAACGATATCAGGAGTAACACCCGAGCTGCGCGTGAGGAGTTGCGATTGGAACAGGAATCCATTGCCCACCATTTTTGCTGCTTTCTAAGCCTCTCATGTCATGGCGGCTTTAATCAACTTCGATAGTCGTCTCCATGTTATCCGATTCACCGGTCTCCCGTCGTCGAATTCCTTTCCACTTCGGAAGCTTAGATTTCCTTCGAGTTCAGAAACCAAGCTGTTAGCTACGAAAGCTGCCCAGGATGTTGAGGTTTGTCGATTGTATCGGGGTGGCGGTAGGCGTTCATTCTGCTGTTTCTGCCAAAAAAGTTTGGAAAAGCAGAAAGATTCTGACGCCGAAGAAACCGAACGTCCTCCCTTCGATCTCAACCTCGCTGTCGTTTTAGCTGGTTTTGCATTTGAAGCTTATTCGACCCCACCGGTTAGTTCTTTGCGGTTTTCGCAATGATTCAATTGCATTCTGTTTCAGTTCGATCTTTTCATTTGTTGTTTGTTTTGAGTAGGATATTGTAGGAAAGCGCGAAATGGACGGTGCTGGTTGCCAAACAGTGTTTCTTTCTGAGTAGGAACTTCATTATTTTGTAGTTTTTTTTTTTTTTTTCGTAGTGATTGGATATTTTCTATCCTTTTTGTGTGTCCTTGTCTAATGTTTATTTTTGCAGGTCCTTTATACGTGAGATTTATGATGGACAATTGTTAATAAAATTGAAAAAGGGTGTCCATCTTCCTATCATGGATCCTTGGGTATATTCCTGTCTAAACTCCATTCATTGACGTCTGTTGGCTCTGATTTGGTTTCTTCGAATCCACACTTATGCATCATAAGTTTGTTGAAATTAGTTTTGTAAAAGGAAAAAATTTCCCAAACTAAAACATTCAGCAGTTGCGTTATTGGTCAAAGGTCATATCATCAATTACAATGTTGCTTTTAAGTCAATCAAAAACAAAGTGTTCAATGGTCATGTCATCGATTAAAAGCATTTTTATGATGTCTTCAACTTTTAATTGAAAATAAAATTGGTGACATGCTAGGGCTTGCCTGCAAGCACGTCAATAGCATGGCGTTTGACCATGTCACCATTGTGACGATGAAAAAAGAATAGTTTAATAGTTTTGTTTAAATAAAAGGCCTTTATGTATATGGAAGAAGGAACTCGTGGTGCTAACAGTGGAGCACTTGGAGGGAGTTAGATGACTTTCTAGAAGTTTGACAAGACAATTACAAGCTTGTTTCAAAAAAGTGTGTCAAAATGATTATGTTTTTCTGGACTTCGGCAAGCTTGTTTCAGTTCTAAGAACTGAAAGTGAGTCATAATTAGATGATATTGGACTGAATATTAAATCTAGGAACTCTGAATATCGTAGGAAGTTCATGTGATATAGCTAGAATTTGCTTTTCTTTCTTTTTTTTTTTTTTTTTTTTTCACTGGGTTCCAAATTTTTCTCAATCATTAAGAAGCTTCAAAGGTAATGAAGTGTCACAAGTTTCTCAAGAAGAAGGTTGCTGGAACAAGTAGGTAGCAGGCATTGCAAGAGATTTGCTAATTTTGGACCATCTTTATGGAGAGAATTCTATCTTTTTCAAGGCAAAGACTTACAACAAAAACCTTTTTCTTCTGATCTTTTAGTATTCATTTTTTTGTGTTTTTTAAGTCTCAGAGACTCTTAACGTGAAGTTGGACTTGGCATGTTTTCTAAGCCAAATCAATGTGAAATCTCTTGCACACGACAAAAGGATCCTTGGTTGAGTTCAAGAAAAAATATTGGTAAAAAATTTATTTTTTCCTTGACGAGTGAGATGGTCACCTAAACCTCTAGGATTGTAAACTCTTCTTATGTTTGAGTACAAAACTAAAGTAGTTTGTTGCCTTCCTTACATATGATAATTGTGGTTCATTCGCTTTTATCGAGCTCACTTTCATACCTTTGTATTCACACAAACTCTATCTTAGAGGGGGCTTGTAGACCTCACAGGCTTACTTATACTGAGACGGGGAAGTTCTTGAAGTTTGGTATTCAGGCTTTTCCTTGGCTTTGTTTTTCCTTTCCTGCCATTCCTTTTGGGAAAAAAGATGTATGAACTTTGACTAGCTTGCTTCATGTACCTGAAATTTGAAGCAAATGAAAAAAGGATGGTAGTCAGAATGACTTTTGTAAATAATAGTCTTATAATTTTTATATTTCTTCATTACATATTTGGATGATTATTCTTAACACTGGAGTTTGAACCATTTCCTTATTATCAGGGGACAAGTGATCCATATGTGGTGTTACAGTTTGATGGTCAGGTGGCAAAAAGCAATGTCAGATGGGCGTAAGTTACCAATGAATATGACTTTGAGAGAGGATTCTAGGAGTCTGACCATTTAGGTTCTTTCTGTTCCTTTTTGTACTAGATGTTTGACCTGAACCTGTTTCAAGACTGCTCAAGGTTATTATTTCCTGTGATTTCAGGACAAAAGAGCCAGTGTGGAATGAGAATTTCACTTTTAATATTAAGAAACCACCACAAAAAAAGCTGCAGGTCCATATACACTTTCCTTTTGAGGAATAAACCTTTTACTAAAAGTAGTCTATAGGCACTTTCAAGAATATCATGTACTCGTTCGGTTCTGACAGTGCCTTTAATGTTCCAACCTCAGGTTGCAGCTTGGGATGCAAATCTTGTTGCTCCACATAAGCGTATGGGTAATGCAGTTATAGACCTGGAATCCCTTTGTGATGGTGAGCCTAGTGCCATGTTCTTATATTACTTATCAAGTGTTTTCTACATTTTTTCTGAAATGTAAGTTTTTTTCTAGATTTCTCTGAGAGATAGCTTGTTACTGGTGATTCTGGTCTATTAGATATATTGTTCTCTTTCAAATTTGAAGTAGCTGTCTTGCTTTTCTCACTCCCAAACTGGAAATGTTTCTTCTTTGGGAAGATCATTATTTTTGGGCAATCCTTACGCATTTAAAATGTTAGAGTTCTGATATAGAAGGTGAATTGCTTTGTTTGTAAGTCTTAGTAGCTATCTTGCTTTACTCAATCCCAACCTTGGAATGTTCTTCGTTGGCAAATGCATCCTATACTGAAGAGCCTTTGGTATTTTACTGCTATATTAGACAATTATGCTGGAAATTGCATGTTTCGTTCATGATTCTATAAATAATACGTTGCAAGTTTGAAATACCCTTTTTAATCTGAAGGTAGTTTGACCAGTTGGCAACTTTCTGGAAAATGTTTTGTTTTTCCAGGAAATTTGCATTATTTGCCAGTGGAATTAGAGGGCATGGGAGGTGGTGGAAAGATACAGATAGAGGTAAGTTTTGTTCGCTATTATTTGGTGTTGGGATAAGGTTGGAAAGTCTGAGGACCGAATAATGAGAAAGCTAAAGCATATTCTCTTGTTAATGTCAATTCCCTTCATGTCATGCTCGTCTACATCACCAGTCTGATTTTAAATTTTTCAAACTTCTTTTCTTTTTTATAATTTCACATTTTCTTGTCAGATCAAAATAGAAAAAGAAAATGGTCAGGTGGGACAGTACTTGAATAATGAACAATTTTGTCTCCATGGGAAAAGAAAGTTTCCAAATGTTTGAAAATGATTCCATCTGTTTTTATCTGGCAGGGCATTTTTTTTAATTTTTTATTAATATTCTTATGTTTACAGAATTCTTGCGAGGATATGTAAGAGGAGGAAAGATGATGTCCTCTTTCTCTTTGTCAGATATTTGAATTTTTGACAGAAAATTTCTTCATTTCCCTTTTATTATTCCTTTCTTCACTCTGTGATATGATTGTACTGGTTCACTGCATCAGATCCAATATAAAAGTTTTCAGGAAATTGACAGAGAAAGGCAGCAATGGTGGACATCTTTTATGCCAGACTTCCTGAAGAGAAATGGTTTTGACTCTGCTTTGAAAGTGCTTCTTGGTTCTGAGGGCATACAAGCTCGTCAATTTGTAGAGTCTACATTTGGGCAGTTGAGATCATTGAACATGTACCTTCCCAGCAACCAATCTTCTGATGATGACAGTCACCAAATTGATAGCTCTTCTGGCCTTGTAGATCAGTTTATACAGCCAGAGAATAGTCGAGAAGGATTCATTGATAACTTGGATAATGGAGCAGAGAAGAGTCTAGCTGATATTCAGATTTATGATAGTTCGTTTAATGCGGATAAAAAGGTTGAGGAATCAGATGAATATTTTTGGAAAGGTTTTGCTGATTTTATCAATCAAGCAGTTGTCCAGAAGTTTGGTCTCCCTGTACCTGAGAAGGTTAGCTGGGGTAATTTTGAGTTACTAAAGAAAATGGGCAATCAGTCGAGGAGGATTGCTGAAGTAGAATATGTTGAATCTGGGCTCGCTACTTCCTTGGACAAAAAGGAAAAGCTCATTGAAAGTGGTTCAAAGTCTAAGACCAATGCTGTTCAGTCTTCGTTATCTGACATTAAGAAGGCTTCTTTGGATCTTCTAAGACAAACGGATGTTCTATTAGGAACACTAGTGGTCCTGACCCAAGTATTATCTCAACAGAAGGCTGAAGCAGTTCCAGTTGAACAAACTAAAAGTGAAAGAGGTCTTTCTGGCTCCAGCATTAGTCAGACGGTTGAGGATTCCATGGATAGAGAGAGACAAGATATATTGAATAGAGTACCCTTAGATGCAAGAAAATTTGAAGAGATGAGGACATTGTTCTCAACTGCTGAGAGTGCAATGGAAGCTTGGGCAGTACTGGCTACAGCCTTGGGCCGTCCCAGTTTCATTAAATCTGAGTTTGAAAAGATATGTTTTCTTGATAATATGTCTACTGATACTCAGGCGAGTTCTAGATAACCTTAACATTCATTTCTTGCTTTCGTAGATGATTTAATACTAACAGAATCCCGTAAATATTACTGCCCTGGATTCCATATCAATTTCTGCTTGTCCTCATAATATTAGAACAGATTTATGAAATCTGCCTTTGAATTCCATCAGTTAAAGCCTAGTTGTAGTATAGGACAAGATGTAGGTGCTCTGTAAAAGTAATATTAGAGTTCTGGTTTTAAGTATACAGTGCTCAATGTGATGCCAAAAAGTAATCAAAATAAAAAAATGGGAAGCAAAGAACACGAGATTCATCTCACTGTAGCAGTGGGACCCACATAGAGAATACAATGGGTCCCACTGCTACAGTGAGGTGATGTGGTCCACGGTTTGTGTGCTCGAATCATTACTCAAAAAATTATAACAAAGACTTAAGAAGTAGATAAGACAAATTTGAAAAACTTCAATGAATCATTAACAAAATGATCAAAAAACATTTTGAAACTGATAAAGAAAGAGCTAAATTGAAAATTTGAATAATTATTGACTAATTCACTTAAAAATTAATAAAAAAGTTTTTATTGATAATAGTTATTCAATAAAGTTAAAATGATGAATTTCTTGTGGTGAATTAAATGTGTCAAACAACTTATTGCAAATATTGCAGATTTTTGTTTTACCTAATCTATAGGAATATTAAAGAATCTCCAATGAACTTCTAATGTATTTTTGAAATTTTTTCAAGCAGTATCCATGAGATTTAGAAAATATTGTTATAAAATATTCTTTGGGAAAACAAGTTACTCCCATAAAGGGTTTCTGGTTACCGTGGCTCAGATACATGATGGCGGACTTTCCCAAAGACTGTATACAAATGGCCTTCCAACAGTTTTCGGACAAGGTGCTCTCACCGTCTTTGTGGTCCCACATTCTTTAAGTTAGACATGGATTCAAATTGATAATCTGCTATTATAGGGTAGAAACTGTGAGTACTTCTGCTGATGTTACAAGGGCATGTAGGTATTAATTTGAACCTAACACGTGAAGGGATATTTGAATGAGTAGCCCTTAGATATATGCTTAGTGAACTTGGATTTTGATTCTACTTGAGGTGCTTTTAAAGAGCGTGTGTCTCTTAAGCAAGCTAAATTTGGTGAACTGCAGGTAGCCATTTGGCGTGATAACTTGCGTAAACGATTGGTAGTTTCTTTCAGAGGAACTGAACAGGTCTGTACAGCAATCTCTCTCTCTCTCTCTCTCTCTCTCTCTCTCACACACACACACACACACACACACACACACACACACACACACACACACACACACACACACTCTCTCTCTCTCTCTCTCTCTCTCTCTCTCTCCCTCTCCCTCTGTCTTTCTCATTCCAACTATATATTTGGTTTTGTTGTCAGGCAAAATGGAAAGATCTGCTGACTGATTTAATGCTAGTTCCTGCGGGGTAAATTAATATTAGAACAGTTGAAAAAATACATTTTTATCTACTTCTCTTTCCATTATTTCTTTTATCTATGTTTACTTTAATCTTGCAGGTTAAATCCAGAGAGAATTGGAGGTGATTTCACACAAGAATTACAAGTATAACTAAAGTCAGCTTGGTGGAAAGTGTACTTTGCTACTAATAGATAGCATAAGATTAAGTTTCAAATTTTTAATGACTAGTCACTAATATCTTGATTTATAATCATTTGTTGCCGCTTTCAGGTTCATAGTGGTTTTTTGAATGCATATGATTCTGTAAAGAATAGAATCATGTCTCTCATTAAATGCTCAATTGGTTTTGCGTAAGTCTTCTCCACTATTGCCCGTAAAATTTGTTCTTAGTTGATTCTATAACCTTTTTGACAATGATTAAGTTTAGTATTGGATTATATGGAAAGAAAAATAATAACCATTAGCTTTTTTTTTTTTATTGTTTGATTGTTTTCTGTTCTGTTAGTTCTTTGGCCACCTTTGGCTTGTAGGAAGGTGCAAACTCCACATAGCCATTTTTTTTTAAATGGCCACATAGCCATTTTTTTTTAAATGGCCCACATAGCCATTTTTTTTTAAATGGCCACATAGCCATTTTTTTTTAAATGGCCCACATAGCCATTTTTTTTTAAATGGCCACATAGCCATTTTTTTTTTAAATGGCCACAGCCATTTCAAAAAAGAAAAATTGTTTGATCTTTATTTCTTTGATTACTGATCATAGTTGGACGTCTACTTTCCCATTAGATATTAGTATGGAAAATGAAGAAGTTGCTTGCCATGTATCTTAACCAAAAAATGTCTTCATTTCATTGCTAAACTATGAGACGTGGCTTCAGTTTCCCACTGTGAGAAGTTTCATGTTCTCCTACCAGGGAGGATGCTGTTGTAACTGTGCCAAAGTGGCATGTCTATGTGACTGGGCATAGTCTTGGCGGTGCATTAGCTACCATTCTGGCTCTTGAGCTCAGTTCGAGTCAAATGGCAAAGTAAGTTCTGTATTGCCTTCTCTTTTTTTCGTAACTGACACATGTCAATCTGTTTTGTATCATCTTGAATAAGTTCCTAAGGAGCATTGACTTTTTCCCAAAGGTGTCTCTTATTGATTTGATTATGTGTAGAAAAACTGATTTATGAGCCTTTGCCTCTGCTTGACTAGTTTGGCAAACAAATTTGACATTCTCATTTGATTTACTAAATTCAGACGCAGGGTGATTTTTGTTTCTATGTATAACTTTGGTTCTCCCAGAGTTGGAAATAGAAGGTTTGCAGAATTGTACAATGAGGTAATTATGATGCGACCATATTTCCTTTGACCTTTTAACTAGTATGAATGATGGATGAACTGTACTAAATTCTTAACCTCATCTTCAGAAGGTAAAAGATAGCTGGAGAGTAGTTAATCATAGGGATATTATCCCCACGGTCCCAAGGCTAATGGGCTATTGCCATGTGGCACAACCTGTTTATCTTACAGTGGGAGATATCAAGGATGCTTTGGTGAGTAACTGATGTTGGACTCATTGTTATTTATCTTTAAGTGGTTGCTACTTGTATTGTTTTTCTGTTTGTTGGTCACTAGCATGTGTGCATACCTTCAGAGTGCAAGCCTTTGTGTGGTGTGCAAGAATGTGTGCATGCACATAAGCACTTGTAGATATGTTTTTGTTTTGTTCTAATAGTTGCATTAATGTTCAGTGACAATAATGGGTGCTATACTGACTGAATAGTTTCGTGAATGCAGTTCTTTACGTAATGATTAAGTTTATGCAAGATTCTATTGTTGATTTGATATATTTAAAAAGAACTTGTCCACAGTGTTGCGGGACACACAAAAATTATGTTTGAATTAGGGAATTTAGTGGTTTAATTAGGGTTGAGTTAGGGAACCTTATTTGAATTAGGATTGACTTGGGATTTCTTGGGATTTCTCTTTTTTTTAGTATTTTATTCAGTCTCCAATTAGATTATCAACTGTTTACTAGGTCATTTAACTAGCCTATAAATAGGCTATAGGTTATGAATGTACAGACATTTGATTGATTAATTGAAAAATTCTCTTTTGTATCTTCCTCTCGTTTTCTTGGGCAAGCATGTTAGAAGCATTCTCATGTCTAGGAGTACATATTCATCTGACCTGCCTGATGTTACAAAGGTCTTCAATCTCATTAAAAGTATTGAGGTGATGGCCAAGGGTGACTTTGCTCCCTGAAGCCCAAGAAATGTTTAATATCAGTTGAGTAGAGAGAAGACTCGAGAAGTAGAGCTTGAGCCCCCTGAGAAAGTCCTAAGCTCTGCAAGCGCAGAGTTACAGTTTACCAGGGGCATAGTGTACACTACCTTTGTGATCATCCTCCACCATCTACTGGGCTTGGGTTCCCTGTTGAGCTATCTCAAAGTTGAGCTTGAGCCAATTTCCTGGAGGAGTGTTTAAGTAGTAGGTTGAACGAACTATTGGGGAGATGGAGGACTGATTTCCAGTTTCTTCTAATGATTGTGCATTGGATTTCCATGATGTCATTTCAGCTTGTTAGCCAGAGTAGATGATTACTGCCCAAGAATTAGTCTACTTTTCAAAAGCTCTTTTGTTGCACTCAGTCCAAATAATTGACGACATTGCAACAACTGTCATCCCCTAAGAGTTTTTGATAACCTTCTCTAGGTGTAAGTTTGACAGATCAAGAAGAAAAGGGTGCGGGAAACCAAGTCTGCAAGCTAAACTTCAAGAACATCTCCCAAATTTGATGGGAAATCGGATAGTGTAGAGGGAGATGCTCTACCGATTCCAATTGGTGCAAACACAATTTGTAGTTTGCATCATCCAAAAATCTGACCTCTTTTAGACGTTAGCATTGAAGTTAAAATTTTACCTTTGAAGTGGTAAGAGAAGTGGAAACTTTGGTGGTCTGGGATGCTTCCTGACATTAGCTTCAAAGCCACAAAAGGAGTTTTATGAGCTACAGAAAAGACTCCGGTGGGTCTCTCTTCCATATCCGATATCTTCGCAAATAATCGAATGTACTTAAATGTCTCACAACCCTAATTATATTAAATAATGCTGCTGTTACAAGAAATTACAAGAATGCCACTATGTGGCTTATTGAATAAAACATAAACTAAGACACTAACACGTGTGCCACTATAAAAATGAATAAAAAACAATTAAAAGTAATAACTAACTTGAGAAGACTAACTTGTTATAATAAAATTACCAAAATACCCCTGACTCATAGCATGATCTCTTCATCATTTTTAATCCATTGCTCCCTGCTATCCAATAAGCCGGAAGAATAGTTCTTACAGAATGTATTTTGGAGGAATGAGCTCTTTGTTATAATACTTGTGCATGTTTTACTTTGTTACTATTAATCTATAGAGGATTACTTAGCAAATGTGGGATTGTTTAGACAAATGGAGGTTCTGGAGCTTCTCATTCTTCGTATGCAGACCACTTGACAAAATATATGAAAAAACCAAATATGATGAGTGATATAGAAGCTGGTCTAGCCTTCTTGTTATGATTCTTGCCTTATGGGCATCTATCGGAAAGGAAGTATCTTCTACTTCTTTTCTCCTTTTTTGTTATATATTTTTGGTTTTGGATTCCTTTAATGAACTTGACTTGTGTCTTCCACAATTTGACATATTTACTTCATCATTAGTACATCTTTTTTTGTGGATGGTTATTTATGGATGTTAATAACATAAAGAATATACTCTCAGGCTAACTTGGATCTTTCACAAGATGGATACCAGGGTGATGTGATTGGAGAGTATACACCTGATGTGCTTGTCACTGAGTTTGTATGTATTCAAAGTCTTCTCTGCCATTTATATATGAGAAAGAAGGTTATGATCTCTGGTGACAAATTGTTCTTTCACACACTTTTTTAACCAGAATTTATTGGGTTACACTCTTTCTAGATGAAAGGCGAGAGGCAGCTGCTTGAGAAAATATTGCAAGCTGAGATTAATCTGTACCGTTCCATCAGGGACGGAAGTGCACTTATGCAGCATATGGAGGACTTCTACTATATCACACTTTTGGAGGTGTTGTATCTTCCATTTTTCCTTGTACTTCTTTGAGTCATAGTATCCACATGATTACCTTTGTGACAAATGGCTACTTGCTTAGTGGTTTGATTTATTATTGGCTTTGTAAGCACTCATTTTTTTTTTTTTTTTGGTGCAGAGTGTGAGGTCGAACTATAGAACAGGTGATAGCAGTACTTCCAGTCCAGAAGAAAGAACTTTGTAGGCCTGAGCACGTGTACATTCTCAAATGGATCTTCTTGGTCGATTGTAATATATTCTAGATCTACTGGCCTGGTCTTCCTAGCAATGACATTGACAGCCCAAGCATTTACGAAGTCTCCATTTACCTTAAATTTGTTCTGGTCCTCAGAAGATGACTTCAATTATTGGCTCTTTGGCTTTTTATTTTTATGTACATCATTATCTGCTAATGAAAACAGATTTCTTTCTTCTTTTAGGTCAGATCATTATAGTAAATACCAGCTTCTTTTTATTCTTGTAGCCGTAGTAATCTTTGCAGTTACGGTTCGAATGATGTTTTTCCTTCCACTTCTAGATCAACGCATTTCCCAGGCAAAGGCCAGCAGAATAGCAGTTTGAATTACCACCAAATTAATCCTGCATGATGATTTGCTTGGTGCAACTGCAACTTCCTTCCTCCCATGCAATATATTTATAGGTTTTATTTACAATTTCGCAAAATGCCTGGTACAAATCATTTTTGTGTTTCTCAGATTGATTTTCGAAAAAGGCTCACACCTAACAACCAATCTGAACTAGAAGAGAAGAAAGATTTAATCATAAAATTGTCAGGGTGCTCCAAGTTCTTTTGAAAGAGCCACGGCGGTCGATTATCTCGTGGGCATTCCTCTGATGCAATTCCTTTCCCCATGGTGACTTTTTCAGCAGAGAAAGCTTCGAGGAAGGTTCTTCTTACCACGTGCTTGCTTAGCCTTAGAGTTGCTCATGATCCGTAAGCTCTGCCTCAGTATGTCCACTTCTCTCTCCCTTCTGGCAGCTTCAATTTCCATGGCCGATAATTTCTCCCTCAGACCTTCCGCCATCTCTTCCTGGGCCTTCAGCTGGCTCTGCAAGTCGCCAATGATTCGGTCTTCCTCTGCTCCCCTCCACAATCTCTCCCCTGCAAAGAGATCATTCGTTTCTTCTGTAAGTTTCAAGTACTTAAATAAATATCTGCATCAGAGTGTAATCAGCAAAATGTCCATCATATGATCTATTGGCCTCTACGCTTCTGTACCACATGTATGAGCTAAAATTTTCATCTGTTCTCTGTGGAAGTACGAGTAGTTATTCTTTTGATGAAGAGGCGACAACATTTACAGCATTGCCTTCTCTTTGAGGTCTCAAAGGGGCACGTGATCGCGCCATTGTCGGCATAATAGCATCGATCGGAATTCCGAGCCCGCCAAATGTTCGATCAAATTCCGTGACAGTGCGCGTCACTCTTGCGTGCGTACAGGGGACATCGTGGGTGGTCGTAAAGGAACGTGGGGTGTGGATGGGGACAAAATTTGGCCAGTGATAGCCCGCCAAAACTCTGCCACACTGTTATTTTGGGGAAAGGCGAACACGAAATGGGGAAGATCTCATTCTGCTTCTACTGTCAATGTTCGTCACAAATCGAGCACAAAATAATTACTCTTAATTACCAGCTGCGACTCGGACCCCAAAGATGAGAGGTAGGTGACAGGAGAAGAAAAAACATGAACTATATATGGATGCAATAATCAGGGGATGTGAGCTTTCACGAACAGTCTCAGGACCCAGCCCCAGAAACAAGAACGGGGAGATGCATTAATGTTGAAGTCACTTTGTGGGTCATGGTCGGGACGGCAATGAGAACGCCCAAGAATCTTGCTTAACCAGTACTGAATGAAATGAACCAATTCGATTGTGAAGTAACTTTGTGGGTCATGGTTGGGACGGCAATGAGAACGCCTAAGAGTCTTGCTTAACCAGCACTGAATTTGTGAAACTAATTTTGCAGATTTATTGCAGAGAAAGAGGAGTGTAAATGCCCATATTCCATTTTGATTAAGCTAATAAGCATGGATTTGGATTTGGATTTGGGTTTGAGTTTGGTGGTGATCATACCTTGCCGTGTTCTGAGAATGAGATCATCGAGCTCTGTTTTGATGGCAAGGTAGAGTTGCTTCCATTTCTCTACAGCCTCTTCTCTAAGTGCCTGTTCTTCTATCATCTGCTCCACCAACAGGTTTGCACTCAGGTTTTGCAACTCCTTATCGTTCTTCCCCTCCGATGTCGTCGCTGTAATTTCTTCTTCCAGTCGGCGAATCTTCTCTCCTTTCTCCTCCACTTTCCTTTTCAGCCTCCCCACCTCCTCCTTCCATTTCTTCTTCTCATGCATCCACCTTGCCTCCTTCGCCATGAATGCCAGTGCTTGTTGCTCATAGACCCTGTTCTCCTGCTCGCTCCTGCACCTCGCGCCAACGATTTCCTCCTCCAGTAGCTTTATCCTTTGCTTGAGAGTCCTGCAATTCTCACTCCCTCTCCCTAGAACACCACCCATTTGCTTTCGACGAAGGAGGGAGAGGACTGATTGATGGCTAGACTATAAATTTTCTTTGCTGCTTCAGGCTCGTGGGGATCGCTAACCGGAAATGGCACGACTATTTGGCCGTCCACTCGCTTTCTCTCTCATCAATTTTAGCGATAAATGATGGGATGGATGAGGTCCGTGAAGGCGACTTTCCCCTGTAAAAAACAAACAGTGACAGACGTGATTTCTCTTTATATCAAAACATGAAGCAGCAGAGACACACGATACCCTCTTTTCCCTATTATTTTGAGCGAATTCGGTGCAGTCAAATCCAGAAAGAGATGGCAGTGGTGAGAACTAGGAATGTGGTCTTTGCATCGGGATCAGGGCGAGCCAGCAGGGGAGAACAAGAAAACAAGTTACTGGAAGAAGTACGCATTGGACCTTCCGCAACACATTATTCCCATTATTAAACCTACTGAAGAGGGATCGATGGAGGAGAGATTTCTGGTTTCAGCAGACGGCGGACAATTGTATAAATTTATCTATAAGCGTGCAGAGTACTGGAGGTTTATAAAATTAAAGATCACTTCCTCATGAGTGGAGACACTGACCGATCTCATGGATGTCTGTAGGTAGTTAAAGGTACGAGTGCTGTGCTCAATTTGAACAATGATAATCAGAGCGCAGGGAGGATTTTTAGTTTCTCTCTCTTTCTGGGTCATTATTTATTAGTTTCCTCTAGTCCAGGCGCAAATCATGGAGCTCGGAGCTCAATCAATGAAGATATCCGTGACAGAGGCATATATACTCAAAGACTTCTTGACAACGTACTGGGATTGTGTGGTGAATGGTAAGGGGACAAACACTGAGACGGGAGTGGCAGTCATGAAAGTCCAAGAAGCTGCTGTGAATGAATGAAAGTCCAAGAAGCTAAACTGGGGTTTTACCCACTAAGTTGGATAAATGAATGATCATAACTGCGTAGAGACAGTACCCGAACGGGTCCATTCCGTTTTCATAAATGTGATAGGTAAATGTCTCTAAAGAGACAAAGATATAGTGTAGAAGATAAGTGGGTATCTCCTAGGATCCCTTTGTGGAAGGCGACGTTTTCGTTTCGTAGTTTTTGAAGAAGGAAGTTGCCAGATTAATTGCTGCGTACAGAAATGTTCCATGAAACTGTCGAGCTAGCAGCCTAGCATGGCTCCTGGAATCTGAATCGAATGAAGTTCATTCTTTTTCGGCTTCATTCTGGGTATTCCAAGATCCAATTCATTGCCTTACCCTCGACAAGACATATGTCCAATTCATTCTTCTCTTCCTCTTTTTTCCCTTTGAAAAAAATTAATGATATCATAATGACATCATCACAGACCAATTTGGGGGCCAACCCAGTTAAACCTTTCTAAACCTAAATTGGTCACTTTTTTTTTGTGTGTATCAATGAATGGGTCATGACAATGTTTTGAAAATCGAACCGGTAATCGAACCGGTGGAGTAGCCGATTCAGGTTGAACCGGTTTAATCGGGTTGAACCGGTGGTTAAACCGGTGGTTGATCCGGGAGTTGTATGTCATTAAAAATTTGTTTAAGTAAGAGTCTATCTCGAGAGAGGAGAGAGTCGGCGAGAGAGGAGAGGGCCGGCGAGAGAGGAGAGGGCCGGCGAGAGAGGAGAGGGCCGGCGAGAGAGGAGAGAGCCATCGCCGTCGAGAGAGGAAAGAGCCGTCGCCGTCGAGAGAGGAGAGAGCCGTCGCCGTCGAGAGAGGAGAGAGCCGTCGCCGTCGAGAGAGGAGAGAGCCGTCGCCGTCGAGAGAGGAGAGGGCCGGCGAGAGAGGAGAGAGCCGTCGCCGTCGAAAGAGGAGAGAGCCGTCGCCGTCGAGAGAGGAGAGAGCCGTCGCCGTCGAGAGAGGAGAGAGCCGTCGCCGTCGAGAGAGGAGAGAGCCGTCGCCGTCGAGAGAGGAGAGAGCCGTATTTCATTAAACCCTAAACTTTGCAGGATTTAATTTAAACGGTTTAACCGGTTTCGTCGGTTCAACGGTTCAGCAGTCGAACCAAAAAAAAACCGCCGGGTCATCCGGTTTTAAGTCTCTTACGGGTTTTGAAGCAAACCGAACATAAAAAAAGCTCCGGTTCGGTTGAACCCGGTCAAACCGGCCGGGTCGGTTCGGTTTTCAAAACATTGGGTCATGTGCTATAGTATTGTTTTAAAGACATACCAAAAAGTCCACAGGTAAATGGTGCTCAAGCTGGGTGCCTAAATCTTCTTGATTGACAAAAAGTAGGCCTAAAAGATTATCATAAAGCTTTTAGAGCTTTTATTGCTTATGAATAGCATTTTGTTTTTTTTCCACAAAGTAAATGGATCTAGTGAGAGAGAAGGGAGAGAGGGAAAAAAGAGCTTGGGTGAGAGAGAAGAGACAGAGAGCTTGAGTGAGAGAGAAGTGACAGAGAGCTTGGGTGAGAGAGAAGAGACAAAGCACAAACTCAGGTTGATTAAAACATATTGAGTTATGAACGTAGTAAAGGAACTAGGAAGCCATTCTTGCCATAATTTTCTTGTGTTTGTTTCTTTATGTAGCTTTTACTTCAAAAGGATGCACCTAATTAGACTCCTTTTAATTGCCGGGTAAATTCCTATTCCAATATTTCAAAGTGAGGAATACCCATAAGAAAAGGAATATTACTAAAAGCAATTTCACTATGGGACTCCTAAATCCCATAATTTCTAAAAATGTCCTTTTTGCAAGAAATAACATCTCTAGGAAACTAATTAGACCTAATTATTTGTCTAAAACTATAACTAAGTAAGAACTAGATTCCAGCTGCAGTTGGTTTGACTCAACTTTCCCTTAAGAAAATGACTACCTTCTAGCTTTAGCAGGCCTGACTCTACTCCAGAAATATATCAATACCTCCCAAAGAGATTGCAATAAGTACACTTAAACTCTTGCATATTTCTCTCAATCTAGACTGAGGTTATAGAGGATCTTCACAAAAGTGATATCGGAAATACAAAATTAAAAATAAAAAATTCAAAGCTTAATTGTTTTGGAAAAGCTTTTTTGCTTATAAGAAGTTGAAATTTGCCTCCAAATTTTATGAATTTGCACAATTGCATATTATGTAGCTTGCTTTGAGATCAGTGTCTTCAAAGCAGAACAAAACCATCATATTGGAGGTCTTTTCCTTTTGCTTATATTAAATAGATTGTTTAAAAATAAATCGGAAAATATTGTGCGAGATTCAATGGGTAAAATTCAGTTTTCTTAACAGGACCTGAAACGTTACTAATCAATAAACCAACCCCGGAACCTACTTTTTAATATTCTTCAAAAGTCTACAACTTTTAACCGACCAATAAAGGTAACCGACGACAGAATCAATCTTTGTCAAGCAAGGACGATAGACACAAATCTATGGTTTCTTTCAATCAGATACCAATTGCTTAGATGCGTTTGAAAGCCTCCAAATGAATTGACTCACGAGGCAAGATGATGGAAGAATTAAGTTTGCAAATATAAGATCACAATTATGTAATATAGAGCACATTATTATGTCTTTGGGGTTCTTTCGAACAATTTTCAAAAGGCTGGAAAACACTGTGTAATTGGTTTTAAAAGGAACTCAATTTCTGAAAAGGTATGACCAGGGCATGAATTTATGAGCTTGAGAGATCAAATCAGTTGTTTAAAAACCAATCACTTGGCTATGAGATAGAACAAAATTTTATCAAATCAGTTCTTTTTTGGCTTCATTCAGGGTATTCCAAAACCAATTCATTGCCTGACCCTCCACAAGACATATGCCCTACCATCATTCTTCTCTTCCTCTTTTTTCCCTTTAAAAAAATTAATGATATCATAATGACATCATCACAGTTGAACCTTTCTAAACCTAAACTGGTCTTGTGTCAATGAATGAGTCATGTGCTATAGTATTGTTTTAAATACATACCAAAGGCCTTATTTAAGTACATGCATGCCAAAAAGTTCACAGCTAAAAGGTGCGCAAGCTGAGTGCCTAAATTATCTTGATTGACAAAAAGTAGGCCTAAAAGATTATCATAAATCTTCTATAGCTTATTATTGCTTATGAAGAGCATTTTGTTTTTTTAGCACCAAGTGAATGGATCTAGTGAGAGAGGAGAAGGAAGAGAGGGAAGAAAGACCTTGGGCGAGAGAGAAGAAACAAAGCACCAAGTCAGGTTGTTTTTTATGTAGCTTTTACTTCAAAAGGATGCACCTTTTAGACTCCTTTTAATTGCACGGGTAAATTCCTATTCCAATATTTCAAAGTGAGGAATACCCATAAGAAATGGAATATTACTAAAAGCATTTTCACTATGAGCATATAGAATAACCATGGCACTCTTCTATCAGTTATATACCTCCTTTTCATGCTTCACCTATTTCACCCCTTTACTTGAACCTTGACGAAACGTGAGGAAGCTCAATATTGTGAGTAAAAGACAAACATTGTCTCAAAAAAAGCTGCTCAATATTGTGAGTAACTAAGCAAGAAGATTACCTAGTAATATGAAGGTTTACTTTTTCAGAAATAACAAGACTGTAAAGGATTAGCTTTTGTAGTCTTACTCCCCTATGCATAGCCTGATTAGCATCAATAATTTTCAAAATTACTCCTAAATCTCATAATTTCTAAAAATGCACTTTTTGCAAGAAAAAACATTTCTAGGAAACTAATAAGACCTAATTAATTGTCAAAAACTATAACTATGTAAATGCTAGATTCCAGTTGTAGTTGGTTTGACTCAACTTTCCTTTAAGAAAATAAATACCTTCTAGCTTTAGCAAGCCTATCTCTATTCCCTCATAAAAATATCAATAGCTCCCAAAGAGATTGCAATACATACATTTAAACTCTTGCATATTTCCCTCAATCTAGACAGAGGTTCTAGAGGATTTTTACAAAAGTTATATCTGAAATACAAAGTGGACTACAAAATAATAAAATGGTTTAATGGAAAACCTTTTTCTTAGAAGATGTAAAGTCTTGGAAATTTTATGTAAAAGGTATAACAATTATATCACAAACCCATCACATAAATGTATTGGTTAAAAAATTAATGATAGAAAAATACTTTGAGGTTTTACAGATCCAATGGGTCAAATTCAGTTTTCATAACATCACCTCACACTTTTTACTAATTATCAATAAACCAACCCCTTCAGGATGTACCTAAGTTTTTATTCTTCAAATGGATTCATTACAACTCAAAAAATTTTTATGGGATCAACCAACAAAATAACATCACCTGACTATAGAATCAATCTTTGTCAAGCAAGTACTATAGACACGAAGCTATGGTTTCTTACAATCGAATACCAATTGCTTGGATGTGTTTGAAAGCCTCCAAATGAATTGACTTGTGATGCAAGATGATGGAAGAATTAAGTTCGCAAATATAAGATCACAATTATGTAATATAGAACACATTCTTATGAAATTTCAAAAGGCTGGAAAACAATGTGTAATTGGCAAATGAAGTTTTATAAGGGACTCAATATCTGAAAAGGTATGACTAGGGCATGCATGTATGAGCTTAGAGATCAAATTAGTTGTTTTAAAACCAATCTCATCTATGAGATAGTACAAAATTTAATCTTAAGTGTTATATATAGTACATAAATTACAACTCGTTAGTGTTTCAATGTATATAAAGGTCTTTTAAAGGGTTTTTAATAATATTTTTTCTAATTTTGGTTAAATAATTTTATTTTACTATCTCACTATTGTTGCCTCCAACTACAAGCTCTTTTGAATGTGGATCTTCTTTCATTTTTTTATTTCTAGTGTCGCTTTAACCTTCTATTGTGCTTTCTTTCCTCTAGTTAGCTTTTGAAGAAAATTCCTCAGATAAAAAAAATAATAATGGCATGGAATAATTTCTATGTGCACATTATCATATGATGTAAAAATCTATTTATATTAGATATCTATTTAACCTTTTGGCTAAAAAAATGAGATGAATTCAATAGTTTTAACTTTTGTTGTTGTGATAATCCTTCAAAATTTTAAAATATATATATTTTTTTGCTTAAAGTTCTAACTCTAAAGCTTAATTTTATCGTCAATTTGGGATAACTAATCATTGCAATTTTTAATCTCATTTTAAAGGATTATTTAGATTTCTTTAAAATTGTTTCACTCAATCGATTTCAATTTTAATTTGATTAGGATCGATTGATAGATCATGACAAGTAGGGTGTCACGTTCTCTTAACCCTGGAAGATATTTTACAAAAATTGTTCTTGGTAAATTAAATTAGTTTCTTTTAAAAATCCTCAAACGATGAAAGTTTGATAAAGAGTTTTAGCCGATGATGGGGTTTATATACGTCTTTTTATGTACAAAGCTTATAGTTGGATCTAATTAAGGATTGAAAGCTCAAGTTCTTAGTCCCACATTGACTGAGGATGGAAAGATCTCATGCTTTATATTCCGCGTCCATGGCTATTGTTCCGCCGAGTTCAGTTACGAGAGCTTGTCACCCGAGTGGGGGCTTTAAGGTGGTGCGGATAGATGGCCCGGTGAACAAGGTTTGGACCGGGTCGAACTTTGCGACTCGCCCGTTCCAAGCCGTGCAGTCGAACCGTGTTGCTCGAGCGAAGGCTTGGGTGACTCAGTTCGTAGACGGGAGGGTACCGCGTGAGGCTGGTTTCACAGAGCAGCGATTACTTCCCACTGTCGGCAGTGGAAGGACAACGAGTTGACTCGACTCGGTCCAGATCCGCCTTGTCCATCAGACTCGCCTAGACCACCACTCTTTTCTTAAATTTTCGAAGCATTGATGGGCTTTCAAAATGAGCCCAGGCACCTAGACCACCACCTTTTTCTTAAATTTTTCTTAGCTAAAACATATGATGGGCCTCTTAAATTAAATTGGCCCTGCTGTTTATAAAAGGAATAGGAGTAAAAACGTTATCTTGATTTAGAGCTTTTAGAGTTTATTCATGTATGCCAAAAAGTCCAGTGTCTGAATCATCTTGATTGACAAAAAGTAGGCCTAAAAGATTATGATAGAAGATTTTAGAGCTTATTATTACTTATGAGTAGCATTTTGGGAAGAACTTGGGTGAGAGAGAGGGAAGAACTTGGGTGAGAGAGAGGGAAGAACTTGGGTGAGAGAGAGGGAAGAACTTGGGTGAGAGAGAGGGAAGAACTTGGGTGAGAGAGAGAGGGAAGAACTTGGGTGAGAGAGAGAAGAGCACTAATTCTGGTTGATTCAAAAATATTTAGTTATGGACATAGTAATGGACATTATGAATAGTATTAACTTAGGAAGCCATTCCAGATTCCAATAATTTTTTGTGAGGCATTACATACTGACCTGGCTGTCCTCCAGCTTAGGTGGCAGTCCAAATAAGGCTTATGGTCTAGGGTTCCCCATAAATAGGAAGATATATCCTATTTTATCTCTTACCGGGACCACCAACAAGGATGCCACTATGTAAACCTTTGCAGTAAAATTTGGCAGTAAGCATATCACCACTCTTATTGATATTTAATCATGAATCTTCCTTCTTGGCAGTGGCCAGAACTTTCCCCTGCTCGCATCATAATTTTATGGGGCCTTACCCCCTCTATTCAGCAAATTAAACAGCCCTTCCTCCCATAATTTGTCTGGCTCTTGAAAAACAAGTTCCTATTCTTCAAAGTGGTGAATACCCATAATAAATGGACTTTTACTAACATGGTTTGCAGTATCTATATGAAATTGCCAATAGAGGCAGATACGTATCCATATCTTTAGTTAAGGAAACTAAAAACACATGGAGTTTCCATTTACAAGAAACTAACCCCTGTATCCTTATGTATCCTCAAGTTTCATTCTGTATCAAAGAAACAAAGGTCAATACGTACGATACTTTATCGATACAGATTTGAACAACTAGGAATATAAATCAAAGGAACCCATGGAATTCTTTTTCCATGTTAACAACATCATAGAGTAAGGTATATTCACAATAGAATTTATGATTTGACTCGATATTCTAATATTAACTATTTTGAATATTTGAAAATGAAAAACATTTAGAACTTTATACCTATTTCATTCACTATTTGCACCATTCCTACTAAATTTAATATTTTTATCAATAGAAATATATTTCAAGATCATATATAAATGAAGTATTCTAGCCTTGGTATAATTTGGGCTACTATTTGATAGTTTATTTTCATCTTCGACACAAGTTATCGTAGGCTATATAAGTTAGAATTACTTGTTTTGAACCAATGTTTGACAAATTATGTTGATTAATTAATTGTTATATATAATCACTATAATTTTTTATGATTTAATTATTGAATTAGAATTATTGGTATATATACTATTTATTATTTTATGAAATTACTACATATAAATAATTGCTAATGTCTCTTCTAATTTTTTTTACTATGTTTCCACAATTTACATGTGTTTCTTAGAGTATCTATGCGTATCCAAGAAACGTATCTATTTCCTTAAAGTCCCATACTTCATGTATCTCATAGTGCAAACCTTGATTATTAAAAACTATTTTTTCCACTACAACCATATAGAATAATCATGGTGCTTTTCTATGATTTATCTCCTCGCCTTGGAACCTTGACTGAACGTGAGGAAGATCCAACTTGACTTAATAGGGAAAGAGGGAAGTCATCACCCTATAAATACGAAAATTTGCTTTTTTTTAAAAAAAAAAGCTTCATTTGTTGTAACTACCGAGAAGATTACCTAGTAATATGAAGACTGTAAGATATTAGTTTTTCTGGTCTTACTCCTCTATGTATAGCATTAATAATTTTCAAATGATAACTATACTTCTAAATCCCATAATTTCTATAAATGCAGTTTTTGCAAGAAATAACATATCTTAGAAACTAATAAGACCTAATTAATTGTCTAAAACTATAGTTAAGACCTTCTAATGAGAAAAAAAAAAAAGAAAAGAAATTGGAGAATTTGAGCGTTTGTCAACTTACAAGGGATTTAAAATATTAAAATTCTCTTTTCCGAATAATATGACATATTTTAACTACATGGGCTGATTTAGAAAGAGTAATGCTATGCGCTCACAGCAGAATCTCATTCACATCCCCTTTGTATTGGTGCATTTATGGCACCTCAATTTTTTATGTGGGTCCACCTACATCAGAGAGGGATGTGGATGAGATGCGCACTACGCATGCATTACTCATTTAGAAATTAAATAATTGGGAATTAAAATGAGTAAATAATTTTTAATTAATGAATAAAATCTGATAGGGTGGTACAGAAATTTAATTTAAAAATTACTTTAAGGAATTGACATGAGTGTGGGAAAGTATACTCCTGAGGTTACTGAGTATTAGTGGTTGATACAAGTACTATGAAGAAATACAATATTTGTAAGTTTTTTAAAAAAAAAATATTATCTTCTTGTACTATGGCCTAAGGGTAAACCCTAAACAATAAAATTTCTCTAACCTGGACCGCATGTTGGCACCAGGACAACTACATCAAGATGTAAAATGACATAGTAAAATATGGTAGTACTTATATTATTTTTCTAACTCTTATTTAAGAAACTCACTAATAATTCAACCTAAGAATTGCAAAAGACATCTCAGCTCCTTTTGACTTTAAGCCCTTTGCAAAAATATGTAATCCCAAGTTGTACCTTACTTCTCCCTAAGAAGTAAAACCTAGATTTCAGCTCCAGTGGGTTTTGACTCAACTTTACCTTAAGAAATTGACTGCGGTCTAGCTTTAGCAGGCCTGACTCTACTCCCTTAGAAATAAATCAATAGCTCCCAAAGAGATTGCAATAAGTACATTTAAAATTCTTGCATATTTCCCTCCATATTGACTCTGGTTCTAGAGGATCTCTAAAAAGTGATATTTGAATACAAAATTAACAATAAAAAAAATCAAAAGCTTTATTGTTTTAGAAGAGTTTTTGCTTAGAAGAAGTAGAAATTTGCCTCTAAATTATATGAATTTGCATAATTGCACATATTGTATATTACTTTGGGACTGGTGTTTTAGCAGAACAAAGTCATCATATAGGAGGTCTTTTCCTTTTGGTTATACCCAGTTAAATCGATCCATTAAAAATAAATAGGAAAATATTTTACGGGATCGAACAGAGCAAATTCAGTATTCATAAGAGTTCCTGAAACTTTCATGCGAGGCAAGATGGAATAGAAGAATTAAGTTTGCAAAAAGAAGCTCACATGTAGATAACATAGAACTCATTCTTATCTCTTTAGGATTTTCTCAAACAAATTTCAAAAGGCTCCTAAACACTTTGTAATTGGCAAATGAGGTAAAAAAGGAGTAATTTCAAAAAGAATAATGCTAGAGGCACCTAGCGGACGCATCTATCCGACTTACATGCTAATCTAAGCCCTTAAACCCTAGGCATCAATGGTTTAGATTAACAAGTGTGTGGGATAGCTGCGTGGGCTAAGTGCAACTAGCATTATTTTTCAAAAAGATATAACTAGCGCATGATGTTATAAGGGTGAGAGATCAAATTAGTTGTCTAAAAACCAATCTCTCGTCGATATGATAGTACAAAATTTTATCTAAAATGTTATATAGAGTAAATAAATTACAACTCAGTAAGTGTTTCAGTGATCTATATAAAGGTCTTTTAATGGGTTTTTATAATATTATTTATCTTAATTTGGTTAATAATTTTATTTTACCTTCTTTTGTGCTTTCTTTCCTCGAATTAACTTTTGAAAAAAATTTCTATGAGCTGGAAAAAAGAATGGCATTGGAATATTTCTTATTTGCACATTATCGTAAGATATAAAATTTATTTGTATTAGATATCTATATATTTTTTTGGTTCAGAACAATGAATGAAGTCAATAGTTTAATCTTCTTTTAGTGATATCCTTAAAAAATTAAAATATTAATACTTTTCCTTTTCTGTTCAAAATTCTAACTCTAAAGCTTAATCTTATCGTCAATTTGGGGATAACTAATTATTGCCTTTTATTTTCTCATTTTAAAATTATTATTAATTTTATTATATTATTTGTAACTAAAAAGTAATTTACTTCCTTGATACTTACTAATAATTAATGTGCAATTTTCTTCTCAATTTTAAAGAATTATTTAGATTTCTTTGAAATTATTTCACTCAAGATGAAACATTTTTTGTGGAGTAATGCTAACGGTACGTTACTGTAGTTGCACAGTTGCGTGTACCGTCATACTTGGATGTCTTATGTGGCATCCATGTCAGAAGCCGCAAAGGCAAAGAAATATCCGGATCATTTGGGTTCATGTTTTCTCTTCCCTCGCTTTAATCGGTCCTCCCCTCTCCTCCCCGACCTCGATTGGCCGAGGGGGAGGAGAGGAGGCTGGGAGTGAGAGGGAGGCTAGAGCAGGAGAGAGAGAGAGGCCGGAGCGAGAGGGAGAGGGAGGCCGTGGACCGGGAGGGAGAGGGAGGCCGTGGACCGGGAGGGAGAGGGAGGCCGCGGACTGGGAGGAATTTTTGGAAGAGTTATAGTGCTAATTGAACGAAGAGGTGTTTCCGGCGCTTGAGGCGTTTGACTTGTTAGAGAAGCCGAGCACAGGGACGAAGTGTTAGATTTCTACGAAGATCCGTCCTATCAAATTATCAAATAATGGAGACAAAGACTTACCCGATTCCATCTTATGAGTTGCACGTGGGTTGATACGGTAGCGGAATAGAACAGTCGCACGTGACTTTAGACAGTGGTTTGTGGCTTTCCTCAACCAAATCTCTTAATGCCAGAGGCCTGAAATTCTCTAATCCAGATGGGGAAAACAAAGAGTGATTGATTTGATGTGTTGGGAACTATAACCTTCAGCCTTTATATAGTGGTCCATCAGGGTACCCATTATCCCCTGATGGGCTAATATGGGTATCCATTCATAAAGCCCATATCAATTTAGAAGTCCACGGGCTTATCAAATTGGATCACATAATGTAAGCCCATTAATATAAATAACTAATACAATTGTAAATAGTGTGATGTCCATGTAGGAAATACGAAATTTCTAACACGAAGCACTAGAGTCCTGTGTCCGTGTTAGAGAGCAGTGTCAGAAACTGTGTGGGCCTCAAAAAGCAGAGCCCCATCTCGGTCTTGGAAGCGACGACGGTCGGAGTCGGATGCTGCGGGAGAGAGAGGGAGGCCGGAGCGGGAAGAGGTGTTGTTGGCGACGACGTGGTTCACCGTGACTCCGATGGCGACGCCAGAGCCGGGGAAGATGGTGACCTGAAACGCTGTCCCTTGCTCTTCCCATCTCTGCTGTCCCTCCCTCCTCCTCTCCCACTCCCCTCTCCCTCCTCCCTCTCCTCCCGCCTCCTGCCCTCCTCCCTCCCCTCCGCCTCCGACCTCCCTCTCCCCTCCGCCTCCCTCCTCCCTCCCCCGCCTCCCTCCTCCCTCCCGCCTCCGGCCTCCCTCTCCTCCCGCCTCCTCCCTCCCTCCTCCCGGCCTCCCTCTCCTCCCGCCTCCCTCCCCCGGTCTGCAGCTCTCTCTCCCGGTCTGCAAACTCCCTCTCCCTCCCGGTCCGTGGCCTCCCTCTCCCTCCCAATCCGCAGCCTCCCTCTCCTCCCTCCTCCGCCGCCCTCCTCTCTCCCTCCCACCCTCTCCTCCTCTCCCTCCCCTCACTCCGCTCCAGCCTCCTCTCCCTCCCGCCCGCCCTCCTCCCGCTCCTCCCTCCTGCTCCAGCCTCCCTCTCACTCCTGCTCCAGCCTCCCTCTCACTCTTGCTCCGCCTCCCTCTCACTCCCGCTCCACCCTCCCTCAGTTGGGGGTGAGAGAGGAGGTCCCGAGAAGCGAGTGAAGAGAAAACAAGAACCCAAATGTTTCGATTTTCTCTTTGCCTATAGATTTTGACGTGGATGCCACATAAGACATCCACGTCAGAGAGTACACAGCTATACAACTACAATAATGTACCGTTAACATTACTCTTTTTGTGCTTTGCCTTTTTTTTTTTTTTTTTTTTTTTGGGGATTTTCACATAGATTAGATATAATCATACAATTCTCAATTTTTTATCCTGACTTCTCAATTGATTATCAATTTTAAATTGATCCTTTTTTTATTATGTACAAAGCTTATAGTTGGATCTAATTAAGGATTGAAAGCTCAAGTTCTTAGTCCCACATTGACTGAGGATTGAAAGATCTCATGCTTTATATTCCGCGTCCGTGGCTATGCTTTCCGCCGAGTTCAGTTACGCGAGCTTGTCACCCGAGTGGGGGCTTTAAGGTGGTGCGGATAGATGGCCCGGTGAACAAGGTTTGGACCGGGTCGAACTTTGCGACTCGCCCGTTCCAAGCCGTGCAGTCGAACCGTGTTGCCCGAGCGAAGGCTTGGGTGACTCAGTTCGTAGACGGGAGGGTACCGCGTGAGGCTGGTTTCACAGAGCAGCGATTACTTCCCACTGTCGGCAGTGGAAGGACAACGAGTTGACTCGACTCGGTCCAGATCCGCCTTGTCCATCAGACTCACCTAGACCACCACCTTTTTCTTAAATTTTCGAAGCATTGATGATGGGCTTTCAAAAAGAGCCCAGGAATTTATAAAAGAATTAAGGGTAAAAACGTCAAAGTAGTCATCAATAAGAAGTAGGGTTTTGTGCTATTACCTCAGTTGCGCCGAGGAAGAGAAAATCAGGAGAGGCGTTGGTGGCGGAATCGCGGAGAGAGCAGGAGGGGAGTATTCGGAACGATGGGAGTGTTCAGAGTATGATAATCAAACGATTTGAAGCTTTATTTATTTTTTTTTAATTTCAGGAAATGAAATCTATTGCCTTCCATTTGTTTTTTCTAAATTTTCTCGCAAGTCTGTTTAGTTTAAAATCGAGTGCGAGATAGCCGGACGGAAGCCTTGAATGTTTTTTCTATGTGTTTTTGGTGTTACTGACATACATTTTTTAATTATCCGTTCGCAGTTTCATCAGTATCAGGTGGTGGGTCGATCTCTGCCCACCCCTACAGATGAGCATCCGAAGATTTATCGCATGAAGTTGTGGGCGACAAATGAAGTCCGAGCCAAGTCCAAATTCTGGTAGCTTATCTTCCCTCCAACCTTTTTTTTTTTTTCGTGTTAGCAATTTTTTTATTTACTGTTCTCTTTATTCTGGACTAATATGTGCGAACCCTTATCAGGTATTTCTTGAGAAAACTGAAGAAAGTGAAGAAGAGCAATGGTCAAGTGCTTGGTATCAACGAGGTAACTCTTGCAACTTTGTCTTTCTGTGTCTCAACTTAACATGGTGGAACTGGCAAAGCTTAGACCCATGTCCATATTTACAAAGCTGTCACATTTTAAGCTTGTTGTGTGTTGAATTACTTAAGACTTCGCTTTTTATAAAGGCACTCGAATTTGAAGATGTTTGGTGGTAAAGTTCTTGTATGTCCACTATGTAAAGTTCCTGATGCCTGATTCGTTCCTCTAAATTGCATTTTTTTTAAATTTCTGGAAATATTTTTTTGATAACAATCACTTGAAAAGTTCCTGTGCAATGTTGAACCCTGCGTCTAAGTAGTTTGGTTATCTGTTTTATTTTGTTTCCATTTGGCCATCAATCTTGTGTTTGGACTTTGGGTGTGAACCATTATGTCTTCTTTCGGTGACTTGTTTTTGGCATTCCAGCTGAAAGTTTGGTTTGCATGTGACTAAGTTTGGTTAGAAATTTGATTAGAGAGAATGATTTTGGTTTGAAAACTGAAATCTTACAGTGAGATCCTATCTGGATTCATTCGGCAACGGTCATTATCCTTTTTTAGGGGTAGCATGTGGGTGGGTTTAAGTTAAAAGATTTTAATCATCATTTTGTGATCTGTGTTTCTTTATCACCATTGCGCGGGCTTTATGTTTTTTTCGTGGCAGCACACTCTAAAATTTCTTAGCTAATAAAGGGTGTCCACTTGACTTTTTTTTGTGTTGTTTTCGTCCTATTGTGGGCTATTGTGCCTCTTACCTCTTCATATTTTATTATTAAAAATTTGGCCACTCAAAGAGTGACCCACTATAACCAATTTCATTGATGAATAAAAAACTAATAATACATATGATTAACCACATAAACTCATGTAATGTGATAGACTCTGCTGCAGGAATCAACTGATTTAATGGCTCATGGTCCTGTTGTAGGGGTATCCATTAGCCGGATTTCTGATGCAGCCCTTGTATCTGAGCTTTCCATTGTTGAAGCAAAATAAATATTCAAATGAAAAGAAAATGTTAGTCTTATCCATGATCAAAATTGGATCAGTGACTTCTCTTGTTTGTAGAACACCCGGTTAAGTGTACCAAATTAGATTTTGGCGCCTGTAAAACTACTAGGAGAGATTCTTTTTATTTTTTTTGCTCACTGATAATCCTTTTCTGAAAAAAATGCTGTCTTTTTCTTATCTGAGGCGTTGATGGATACATGTTACCTTGATGTTGCCTCCATATGTTTGCTCATTGGTGCTTTCTTGTTTGCTAGATATTTGAGAGGTACCCCACAAAGATTAAAAACTATGGGATCTGGCTGAGGTACCAAAGCAGGACTGGCTACCACAACATGTACAAGGAGTACAGGGATACCACATTGAATGGTGCAGTGGAGCAGATGTACACTGAGATGGCCTCCCGTCATCGCGTGAGGTCCCCTTGTATTCAGATCATCAAAACTGCCAGAGTCCCTGCCAAGCTCTGCAAGCGTGAAAATACCAAACAGTTCCATGACTCCAAGATCAAGTTTCCCCTCGTGTCAAAGAAAGTGAGACCCCCATCTCGTAAGCTGAAGACAACCTACAAGGCATCACGCCCCAACCTTTTCACATAGAGGGGCCAACTGTTTGGTCTAATCATCACAAAGGTTTTGTTTGGCGTGATTTTTCTTTGCATTGTTGAACTTAAGTCTTTTTGTCTAAAACGTGTGATAGAGGTAAGATTTCAAAATTTTCACTTAAAAAGGAGAAGCTCTGTAGGTGAGACATTCATATTGCAGTATCCTGGATGTTGTGGATGTTTGCTGCTATTTTGCTGAATTAGGTCCCTATCTTATTTCCAGTTTTTGAGCTTGTTCACGATGCATTATTAGTAGTATTTGGGAAACTCGTGCATTTGAAGACGTCAAACATAATACCTTTACATTTAATGTAAGCGGGATCCCTTTTCAGTAAGTACTTAGGTGCGTATTCGATTTACTGGGGTTGAACTCGGTTCTGCTCGTATCGCACCTGCTTAGATCTGTGATTTGAGCTTGGAAGCTACCTGAATATTTGAAACTACCAGTTGGACTCAAAAGCCTCGAGATAGATCAGCTGAATCGGGTCGCATTGATCTCTAAATCAGGCGGGCTCGGCCGGAATTGGAAGGGGGTTGTTTTAAGTTACTTTTGTTACTATCAAGATCTAATTCGCTAGTTTTGATTGTAACAAAGGTTGTCATCAAAGTAAAAGACGAAGAAGTTTATCCTACGGAATTACATTTTTAATGTGTTGGATAAAGTGTCCATTTGTGTGGTTGTCCCATACGGAATGACATTTGATTCTCCTTACATGAAAAGGTTATACTAGAAATTACATTTTTCCAACTATGTTTTTAAATACAGGAGAACATATTTTTAATGCTCTTTCCCTTATGTAGATTTAAGTTATTATTTTATGTGTAAATTTGTTTACCCAATTATACTGGTGTCTTAAAAACCAGACTGTTTACAACCTGCCTGCTCTTTAATATTATCATAAACTAGTTCTGGATAAAAAAAAAAAAACCGTCGACCCAGTTATATAAAAAAAAAACCGTCAACCCAGTTAATTTCGAACCGGTGGCTTTTCCAGTTGGTTTAACCAGAGAAAGTGGTTTTGCACAAGAACTGTCTGAATTGGGCGGTTTGTCTAGTTCGACCTTAACCCCGATTGGTCTGGCTGGTTCGGTTGGAGGAGAGCAAAAACCACAAGGTTAAAAAAAACATGGGGCAGTATTTGAATAGTGCCTTTAACATTGAGCTCTAGACCGACCAACCCATATTGATAAGAATTATAAAATGAGTTATGTTATATACACCCTCGAGGGTGTGCATTTCATCCACCCTTCAGATGTGGATGCAGATTTGGGGCCTCTAATTCTGGACTGTAAAGGCCCTAGCTATGCATCCACATTAGAAGAGTGAAGAAATCCACACCCAGGAGGGTTAGCATTTACTCTTATAAAAATAAAGGAAAGCCATACCACAGTTACACCAATGGTCTAATTCGGTTAACCCGGTTGAACCAAAAGGTCTTTTACTGGTCGATTTTTAAAACACTAGTTTTATTTAATTAAAATTTTAGATATATAAAATAAATATTATACTAGTCATTTATATCTCATACCAACGTCATATTGATATAAATAATAAAATTAAATATTCATATCAATTATACATTAACTATAACAAACAGTTAAATATAATTGTAAATATAAATGCAATTGTGCATGTGTTTTGAAATTAAGTCTCTTTTTAGAAACCCTTTGATATGGTCGCATTATGTTTGGGCAAGAGTAAATAAATTATGTAACGTTAGTCTGTCACGTTGCTGTACAATGACTCTTCGCGACGTTCTTCTCATAACAATATAAAGATAAGAAATCAAGCATCGGTGGTTCTCGGGAGGGAATGGAGCTCCTCACATTTACTCCTTCCCCGGAAAACCGTCTCATAGCTCTCTCCGGTGCTAACCGGTGCTCGAAATCTGGGACTCCTGCGGTTCTCTTTGGTCGAAGGAATACCGTCTTTGCTCGGGTATTTTCTATGCTTTTGTTATTCGCTTCTCTCCTCTGCTCAGCTGTTCTCTTTTGTCGAACTTCTTCTTAATCAAAGAGCTTTTGCTGCTAAATAGGAATTAGATACTGCAGTTGTCTTTGCTATGGTACTTTAAAGATGATAAAGATGGCTTTGCTAGAAATTTTTATTATGATAGCTGCGACTATGAAGGTTCCTTCTGAATGTCTTTTAGCAGCTCACCAATGCTTTCACGTTAGTGTTGGATTTTGACTGCATGCTTGGGATTGCTGATTTCCGGGTTCTAGCTTTATTTCGTTTTTGATTTAATAGTCTCTTCGTGCTGAACCTGTTCACTGAAAAGAAATGTGGTTCTCTTGTGTTCCGAGCCATGCATTTGTAATTTTTTTGCTATGACCTAGTCTTAATCATTTAGCCACTTTAAGAATTCAAGATTCTAAATGTTGACAGATCCTCTACAAGTACCAGACAACCTCAAACAACATAAAATTTGAAAGAGAAACAAAATGTTACAAGAAAGTCAAGGTTTTGGAGGAAGCTTTTATGTCGCCCAGTTTCTTGTTTCAGTCCATCTGGAGATTTCAAAGTTTCTTTTCAAGATACTGGCCACAGCTAGTTCCTCATGCCACGCTGAAACTACTGGGACTTGCTGTCAATTTTTTTGGAGTGCCAACTATGCTGGAGAAGTCTAAGAGCTATTTCTCTGTTTTTGCCAGTCGTTTGGCTGTAGGTGTGATGCTTTTAGTATATGTCTTGTTCGTATGTAAGACCCCAACTTGTAAGTATACAATTCCAAAAACTTTATTCTGTTGAATTAATGTGAATAACTTACATTAACTTTATATTTTGTTTTTTTAATTTTAGGGGCGCTTTCTGAAGAAAATCTTCTTTTTCTGGAGGCATGGAGGACTATTGATCGTGCTTATTATGACAAGACTTTTAATGGACAAAGTTGGTTTCGCTATCGAGAAAATGCACTTCGGAATGAACCAATGAACACTCGAGAAGAAACATGTCTGTCTTTTCTTTCCTTTTCTTTTCCTGTTGCATCTAGCATATCATTCTCCTCCTCCTCTCTCTCTCTCTCTCTCTCCTCTCTCTCTCTCTCTCTCTCTCTCTCTCTCTCTCTCTCTCTCTCTCTCTCTCTCTCTCTCTCTCTCTCTCTCTCTCTCTCTCTCTCTCTCTCTTGTTCTCTCTTCCTCCTTGTATTGGTGGATGTATAGGTTTCTACGTTGAGGACTTTTCGCATGTGAGAATTAAAGCAGATGTATTCTGAAAGAGAGTTTATTATAAGTATGGCCTATATAAAAGAGAACGTAGATTTCATGTTGTTTACATGAATGTATCTCATTTGAAGGTTTATTTTTTTACTAAAAGAAGCAATAAAAAGACATATTAGAAGGCACATGGACTGAAAAATAAAACCCTTCCTTTTGAATTTTTTATTTTATTTATTTTTATATTTAAAAAAACGACATTAATATTTTAATTATGAAAATAAGTAAGATTAGTATATCTAAAATCCCTTTAGTTAAGCATGCAATAGTTTTTATTTTTTAAAGTGGTTTTGTAGTATCCTATTCCAAATTTAAATTCTTATACACAGATAAGTAAGAACACTTGTGCAGTCTGTGTTGATAGGATGCCTGTTTACCATTTTTTCAGATTTTTTAAATATTTCAGACATGTATCCGTTGTTGGTTTTATGAAACCGGAGGTCCTGAAGTTTATTCTTTAGATTTGTTATCAAAATATAGGGGAACACAGTTAAAAATTCCACACACAAGTTTATAAAATTAAGATGCTTCCTGTGGTTACACTATATATCAACAGATATATACCTTTTATTCTCTTTAGAATGTTGAAGAATGACAGTCCCATAACATATCTGTATGCAGGGAGCACCAACTTCTCATTAACCTAATTTTTTCCGAACCTAACAATTTTTTTTTTTTTAAAGTTCCGAACCTAACAATTTGTTTCAAGACTTGAAGAGAACAGTTTGTGGCTTTATAAAATAGTCTCTTTTACTTTTTAGTTGAATTCACGATGATTTATGTAATACTCAACTTCTTCCAAAAAAAAAATGATGATTTATGTAATTTCTAAGAATATTTTATTTTGTTTGTTTTGACTTTCAGATGCTGCTATAAGAAAAATGCTTGCAACTCTTGATGATCCTTTCACTCGCTTTCTTGAACCAGAGAAGTTTAGGAGTTTGCGGGTATTGAACTCTACCCTCTCTCTTACACTTGCACTAGCTACTTTATTCTTAAATATCAAGGATTTAGTCACTTACAGTTTTTCTCCTGCTTTAAACATTCTTCTAAGTTCTGCTATTGTGTTTTTTGAAGGCAGTCTGGCACTCAAGGTGCACTTACAGGTGTAGGCTTGTCGATAGGCTATCCAACAGGGACTGATGGACCAGAAACAGGACTTGTTGTGATTTCATCTGCTGAAGGTGGTCCTGCTAATAGGGCTGGAATCATGCCTGGAGATGTCATCTTGTCCATTGATCAGACTAGTACTGAAACCATGGGGTTGTATGATGCAGCTGAACGCTTACAGTAAGGTTTTCTAATATGTCAGTAAATGTTTTCTGTTTGACCTTTCTCTTTAGATTTGTTAGCATTACTGAGATCATCAGGTTAAAACCAGAAACAATTGCTTTGTTTGGGGCTGCATAATAACAATTCATTTTTTCTTCTGTAGTCAGATCAAAAGCAAATGGTTGCTTAAAACACTCCAATTGTATTTTGGATAATTCTTATGTTCTTCAATAAAATCTAATTATTTAAAAAAACATGCGTACTTTGTTCATTTCATGTGTTAGTGCAAAATTGTTGTGGTTCTTCAAGTCCACCTCATGATTAAATTTGTGTCTCTTAATGTTTACTTCAAGATTGAATTTGCCTGAGGAGGAGTTTACTGCAGGGGCCCAGAGGGAACTTCAGTGGCATTGAGCATTCTCAGTGGTCCTGAAATGAAGGAGATAGTGTTAAAGTAAGATTCTAATTATTTTTTTAGTGTCAGTTTTACAGGATTTTATCTTTTCATTTTTTATTTTTAAATGTTGGAACACTTCAAGAAAATTCTCTCATGATCTTAAGTATTTTTAATTGGAAATGTTGTTAACCAAAAATGCCTCAGCGTCTTAATTTTCTGACCTGCCATTTATTATTTCTTTTATTTAAGTAATTAATAAGTCCTATCAAACTGGAATCTACCATACATATGTATAAAACATGAATATCTTTTTTACACTATTCCATATGACATACTATACATCAAATTGAAGATAATTTTTTTCTAAATTTGGTTTAGTTTAATTGTTTGACATTTCTTTAAGGCTGAGGCGCACCAATTATCTACTTGGGTCACTTTGATTGAGTCGGGCTGAAATGACTCAGATTCTTGAAATCCCAAGTGCCGTCTCGAGTCTGAGTAGCTGAACCCTGAGCATAACCTTCACCTTCTTGGTAATGAGGAATTTCCCACTGCCCTAGACTAGTTCTAATAAATTACTGAAGATAGTGATCATAGATAATCCTTGGACTTGCTGGTCTTTCAACTCCTAGCTGGTAGCAATTTCATCAGCATTTACCATTGTTCTTATTCCAACAACCACGGCAGTCCTTAAATCTTGCTTCTAAACTCATCTAACCTCTTCTCCATGCTGAAAATTCACCAATGACAAACAAACAAGCACCCATGACAATAACATAATATGCACTGACTGTGCAGCCCCAAACAGAATTTCTCACTAGACTAGACACAAATCCAACTCAACCTCCTCAAATTATCATTATTCTCCACAATGTGACACTAATACACCACAAACATCAACAATCCGTAAGCCAACTCAGATGCCAGTGTTGATAATGTCATCACTCACAAGGAAAGACCCTTAGCAACACAAAAAAAAACCCAGAATGGAACACCAGTGCAATCACAGTTCACTCAGAGAACAACTCCATCCAATATCCTTGTGGTTATGGCTTACAGAAAAGAAAAAGCGTGATTTTTAGCTTTTGACAAAGAAGAAGGGATCTCAGAATCCTCTTCAAAGATAATGTAGGCATCAATGGAGAGGTCTTCGAGATTTATCACTCACATAAGCAATAATTAGTATATAAAGACAGGAATGCCCTTCAGTGCTAAAACATTCAAAAACAGACGAATGGTATAGCTCCACTACCAATATCCTACATATGCAGCTAGGTAAATGACCAAAATGTCCTTTTTCAGAAGGTTGTAATTATTTTTTGCTTTTGCAGGAGGGAGAAAGTTTCTCTGAACCCAGTAAAGTCAAGGCTGTGTAAGGTTCCTGGAAAGGGCAAGGAGACATCAAGAATAGGATATATCAAACTTACAGCATTTAATCAACATGCTTCCAGTGAGTAATTAACAAGGAAGATATTATGTTCAGATAAACATGCATAGAGAGAATAATCTCTTACGAATTAGTATCTGGAATGTAAGCATATTCCTTTTAGTGACTTAACTGGTTTCCTCGCGTGCAGGTGCAGTCAAGGAAGCCATTGAGACTTTAAGAAGAAACAATGTTAGTTCATTTGTTTTGGACCTACGAAATAACAGGCAATTGCTCAGCCAGAAACAATCTCATTTATTTTGGTTAATCACGCTAGGATTCTCTGACACACTTTCATTTGGTGCAGTGGTGGTCTTTTCCCAGAAGGAATTGAGATTGCCAAGATTTGGTAGGTCCATTGGTGAGCTAGATGTAATCTGAAGAAAATTGTGATGTTTAAAAATCATAAGTTATTGGTCTTTCTAGTTCTAACTATTTAGCTCTATAACATCTTAGTTTTTCTTAGGAATAGCTAAATAGAGCATGCTTGTTTACTGTGGATTGGCTCACTATACTGGAAATTGTTATCAGGTTAGAGAAAGGTGTCATTGTGTACATATGTGATAGCCGTGGTGTGCGAGACATATATGAGACTGATGGTAGCAATGCAATTGCTCCTTCAGAGCCTCTTGTGGTGCTGGTATACCTTTCATCATGTGCTACTTGCATATCTGAGGTTCTGAGATGACATGCATTTTAAAAAAGAAGATTCTTTTCTGCTTGCCTCAGGTTAACAAAGGAACTGCAAGTGCAAGTGAAATATTAGCTGGAGCTTTGAAAGACAACAAGCGGGCAATTCTATTCGGGGAGCCAACTTATGGAAAAGGGTAACATTTGCTCCGAAATTTTGGCTTTCCATTGTTAGTTTCTTCACGGGTATAACAACTTTTTTCTTGGTTTCTCTTTACAGGAAAATTCAATCCGTTTTTGAGTTGTCTGATGGTTCTGGTTTAGCTGTTACCGTGGCTCGTTATGAAACACCAGCCCACACTGATATTGACAAGGTATAACCTTGACTTATGATTTCCTTGTTCCCATAATATTTTTTTTTGTTTTTTTTTCCCATTCCCCTAAGGAGACTTGAACCCAAGACCTCCCACTAGAAAAACCCCCCATGTGACCACTGAGCTATTAAAAGAGAGTAGAGCTAATATATCAACTCCTTGCTCTTTTTCCTTGCTTATAAAGCCGGTTTGAACAAGTTAACCTCTTAAATTGCTATTTTGGAATCCAATAGTTTAAACTTGGTTGAACTTGATCTGGTCAACAAGGTATGTGACCTTACCACTATTGGGTTTATGCAGTAGCCATGGCACCTTGAAATTTAGCTGATATGTTTGTTCATCCAATTAAATTCCTCTCTTATTATTATTATTATTATTATTTTTGGTCAAGGTTGGTGTCACACCAGATCACCCTTTACCAGCATCGTTTCCGTTAGACGAAGATGGATTCTGTAGGTGTGTTGAGGACTCTTCTGCTTCGTGCAATCTAAGCAGTCTTGCACAGTTCTCAAGATGATTAAGGAGACTTTTCCAGTGTATCGGATTGATATCTTACCCAAATGATCATCTCTCATTTGTTTTGGACAAGAAATGTCCATTGATTTATTAGCATTTCATGTCACTCTTTTAAGTTTGCTAACTGTGTGATTCGCGGAAAGCATGGACATATGTCGTGAATTTATCCGAATTGCACATCTCCGGATTAGGTTTGAGATTCAGATCCAAAAATCATCTTCAACTTCCTTTTGAGTTTCAAATTCAAGATCTTTTTACGGTTCAATTAAGTAAAACTTGATCCCAGACTCCTTTCATCTAGATCAAATTGAATAGATATCAAGTTAGTGGCAAGTACCACATAGTAGCCATGCTTTGTTTGCAATGTGTGGAGCTGACTTCAACCCTAGTTTCTTCATTGGTTTGCTTCAATCTCTCCTCCGTTGACATGCAACTGTAATTACAAGTGTACAATTCACATCAAGCCAAAAAGTCTTGAATATACTTTCCGTTAGGATGCAAGTATTCAATAACTTGTTTGGCCTCAAATCCTAATAAATGGATATGAGGCTTATATAATAAACTCATGCACGGTGGCTTCTTGTAAATGATACGAGATAATTTTCTTGAGAGGTCGCCAACAAAATTACATTTTACCATTGATGTTTTTTCTTCACATAGAGAGTACTGATGTGGATATTTCTCAAAGCCACTTGGCCATCAATATGGGTGTCTGCAGGCCCTAGACCCTTGCTTAAGCTCATAAAAGAGCCTTCTTCTGATAAAGCTGATGATTTCTCATCAATAGAGTCAATAGATTTATGAATGAGACGTTCTTGTCATCTGGCTAGAAGAGCTCCAGGTAGGGTGTCTACGATGTCTTCCGTTTTTTCACTTCATGAAGTCCTTTCCTTCTGCAATCCATATTCATGTGCTCTCTTCATCAGAAGCTGCATCTCTCTTAACAATCTTCTCATTTAAAACTGGATTTTACAATCTATAACCCGTAGTGACATTGGTATAGCCCATAGTGAGAGAACTACTCCAAGATTTGAGCATACAACTAATGCAATTTATATGTGGAATCTGGGTAATATAGGATGAAGACAACAACATCAAGAATTCAGACTAAATCGATAATCTTCAGATAGAGAACAACAATCTCACAACATGAATGACTGGTGCCAAGAGCTCTCAAATCAATTAAACAAGAAGAAAAGTAGAAACTTTCCGGGAACGTAGCCTTGCATGAGGAAATAGTTTAATAGGAAAGTGGCGGATGATAACAAGGGCTGAGCTGAGATTGAATTTTTCACGAATTAACTGTATGAGGAAATCAACTCTTATTTTTGAGGGGAGAGTTGCATCTTGTTTTTTCTTATGGAATTGAGAAACCTAATGGAATTGAGAAACCTAATGGAATTGAGAAACCTAATGGAATTGAGAAACCTAATGGAATTGAATAACCTAATGGAATTGAGAAACCTAATGGAATTGAGAAACCTAATGGAATTGAGAAACCTAATGGAATTGAATAATCTAATGGAATTGAGAAACCTAATGGAAAAACTAGGATATGAAAAATAAAATTGTAATGAAGAAGAAAATAAAAGCTAAAGAATATGAATGAAACTAAAAAAAAAAAAAAGCTCCAATGTCTTTAGGAGTTAACCAACTCACACAAACCTCATAAAACACCTTATATACCATGTTGAATTTGCAAGGGGAATAGGAGTAAACGATATCAAGGTTTATAGACCTGTTTCTCTTCTTTATAAGGCAAAATTACATCCATTTCATTTTAGTTCTCCCTATTCCCATGAAACTAGTTCCTATAAGAACTAATTTTCCGAAAATAACAAAGGTAAATATTTTCCAACAATAATGAAAATGAAAAACAGGATTTTATGGCTAAATCTTTTATAAATTAGGTCTTGGGAAGCGAAAATGTGGTGGGATGGAAATTAGTCAGAATGAATAATGATTAGAGTTGGATTAGCTTTGAGGAAATATAATAAAAAAACACTGACCCAATTTCTACTAATAGAATACTATCCAATGTCCAGAACTCTACTACTAATAAGTTATACAAAAGTAAATAGTTAGATTAGGTATAAAAAAATGGTATGTTATGTACTTGAGAGTATGATGTTCATAACAACATTAGAACCGGGTTGGGCAGATTATTGCTCTTTGACTCCATGGTTCAACAAAAGGGTTAGTGTATGGTTTGTGTAAATAGGGGTAGAATAGGAAAAAGTAAAAAAGGTGTCCATGGTTGGGGCATTGTTTTGCATTTTGTCCATAGTCAGGACAAGTTTCATTATCTTATCCACGATTAGTAATAAGTTCTTACATTCAATCTAGCCAAAAAAAAAAAAAAAAGGACTCCATGTATAACTTACTCTTCTTTCACATGTAACAAATGTCCCTCAAATGAATCTCAACATGATGGCATTGCATATTAAGCAGACACCTTATAATATCTTAGTCCATGAACCCAAAAATGGAAACACAGCAATTAACAACCTCAGGAGTAGTGGCACATCTCTGAACCTCCCTTGTCTACTCAACCTGGTCTTAGATGCTACACGTGATGGGGAACTGCTACCAACTGTTCGAGTTGTGCGTTTTCTGGGTTCTTTCCTGCTTGTTCGAGTATTTTCCAACTCTTCCCATCCACCAAAACTTGGCCTACTCTGGCTACTTTCCTTCTCAACCACACCACCTTCTGTGGCCACCCATGACTTGTATGCAGGTCTTCCACTAGTATCATACCTTAACTCTTCTTCATCTTCCTCTTCCTCTTCCTCTTCTCTGATGTTACGAGTAAAAGGTCTCCTTCTGGCCTTGGACCTTGGTTTTGGGCTACTTGAATTTCCCCAAACCTTATCAAACACTAGTGAAATTGCTGATTGTCCTAGTGGAAGTGCTAAGGCCAATAGGAAAGCCTTTGGTCCGCTTGTCAGCAGCATTGATAGGATAATTGGAGGGAGCATCCACCCGAAGGATTTCAGAGCCTGAGAGAGACAAAACAAACGAGAAAGGGTGAAATAATCTTTGGGCTACTTGACTTTGCCCCGTTTCTTAATGAGAACAAGACCAAACAGTCACCAACATTGATCACTAAAACACTATTGAAAGTAGAAGCACCAAAAACAGAGGAGTCCTTAATAAGGAACACAGATCAAAGATTGCACAGCCATATTTTTTCTCATGAGAATATAATCTTCCTCAGCTCAAAAAATAAAATTCTTTCTATACGGTCTGTAGTGGTACGATACGAAGCTAGCACATTCAAACGAAAACAAATCCACGCATAGGCAGACTCAATCAAACGAAACACAAAAGGGTACACACCTTGAAGATCGAGATTTTATCCCATATGCTTTCCTCAGAAAAATCAGAATCCTCTTCGTATTCCGAATAATCATCAGACCACCAATTTCTGTTCCCTCTCCTCCGAATATGTCTCCATCTTCCTCGTACACGCCATCGTCCTCATCGAAAGTTTCTTCTCGGAAGCGAAACCCGGATGCTCCGATTTCTTCTGCATTCGACTCCCAGTATGACCCAGTTCGTCTACGGGAACAACGAACGCGGAGAAGGAACCGGTCGCCGGAGGTTTGCGAGGAAGGGAAAGGAAGCACAACAAGGTGGGTCCGTGGGGGCACTGCGAGGAGAGTGGAGAGAGAGCATGGGGAAGAGATGCAGGAATGGTACCTCTGGTCGAGGACCTCCATTGGAGAAAATCATAGCATTTCCGCAAAGATAAGAAGAGAAGAGCATCTAATAATCAAACGTTCCAATGGGGATTTTTTTTTTTTTTTAAAGTTTCTTCCTAATTCCTAAGAGGAAGAAATGATTCTATTCCTTTGTCATTTTATTTTTGATGCGAAAAAATAATCGATAATGCATGTTCTATTGTAAGTTTGTACCCCCTTTTATATTTATTAATTAGAAAAGGCTATTGTTATAATTTTCAGATATTAAAATATGCGAGTCTGAGACCTTTATTTTCATGTGTTATTATGTGATTTTTTAGATGAATAATTTATCAAAATACAGATAACGATTAGCTTGATAATCTAAATAAAATGTATAATCATATTATTATTAGTTATATTAACATTATTCTTAAGTTTTGTCAAAATAGTGATATAATAACTTTTATATTTTATTATTTTTTATTTTTCAAGTTATTACTATTTTATTTATTCACGAGATTATGTGGTCTGATAAGACGCATTATTATACCAATTATATCATATCAATAAAATTAATTAAAAATTAAATTGTTAATAAAAATGCGGTGAGCGTGGATCGAACACGCGACCTTCAGATCTTCAGTCTGACGCTCTCCCAACTGAGCTATCCCCGCTTCCGTTGTGAAATTTTTCCTTAAATATATATAAACATATAAAAAGAGAAATTCCGGTTTCCTACTTCTGTTCTTGGTTCAGTTTAGGGTTTCTTACTTCTTTCATGATCTGCTATTCGCTCCAGAACATTAGAGGGTGCTTCCTCTTAGAATTTTTCTTTTGAAGTTCTCAACTCTCAACCTTTCATTGTTTCTCTCTCATCCGAGAGCTCGCTCAAGCGCCCTATTCGCTTCTGGCTGCAGAAAGTCTAGAAAAGGGTGAGTCTGCCGAACTATAACAGTCGTTCCTTTCTTTAATTCCATACGTGGCTTGCTATTCAGATGGAATCCACCTCTGGTCTTTCCTCCAAAACCCCAAACCCCCACCTAAGCGGTTCTACAGAAGCCAAGTCCCTGAATCGATTCTTAACAATCCTTCCCTTAATACTGCTATTTCCCTGCTCCCCTCAAACTATAACTTCGAAATTCATAAATCCATTTGGCGAATTGTGTCTTCCGGAGCGAAGAGGGTTGCCCTTCAGTTCCCGGAAGGTCTCCTCATGTACTCCCTTGTTCTTTGTGACATTTTCGAAACCTTTGCTTCTGTTGAAGAGTGTTTCGTTTTGGGTGACGTCACTTATGGGGCGTGCTGTGTCGATGATTTTTCTGCTTCCGCCTTAAATGTTGATCTTTTGATCCATTACGGGCATAGCTGCTTAGTCCCAATAGATTACACCAAAATTCCCGCCTTATATGTCTTTGTTGAAATCAAAATTGATGTAGACCATCTAATTAATACAATAAAAGCCAACTTTTATCGTAAAAAGATCGCAGTGGCAGGGACCATTCAATTCTCAGCAGCTGTGAGAACTATAAAATCTGCTTTGGCTGACTTTGAAGTTGATGTCATTGTTCCGCAGTCTAAACCTTTGTCTTCTGGGGAAGTTCTTGGTTGTACTTCTCCTACAATTCCTAAGAGTGCAGCAGTTGATGCTGTTGTATTTGTTGCTGATGGTAGATTTCACCTAGAGGCATTTATGATAGCAAATCCCCATATTAGAGCTTTTCGATATGACCCATATCTCAAAGTTTTGTTCTTGGAAGAGTATGATCACAATGGGATGAAAGAAGCTCGGAAGAAAGCAATATTAAATGCAAGGAAAGCAAAGTCCTGGGCTATTGTTCTTGGGACCCTGGGGCGGCAGGGAAATCCTCGGATTCTTGATAGATTGCAGAAAAAAATGGCTGAGAAAAATTTTGACTGGACTATTGTTTTGATATCTGAATTATCTCCTATGAGGATTTCACTTTTTGGTGATTCTGTTGATGCGTGGATTCAGATAGCTTGTCCTAGGCTTTCGATTGACTGGGGAGAGGCTTTTGAAAAACCTTTATTAACACCATTTGAGGCAGAAATTGCTCTTGGGTTTCTTCCTGGTTGGTGGGAGAAAGGAATTGTTGGCAAGACATCTACGGATCTCAAAAGTCAGGGTGCAGCAGGTTGTCTAAAAGCTTCTTGCAGTAACTGCAATTGTACTGATGGAAGCATTCATGATGTTGAAAGCAAGGCTGATGCAACAGAATATCCAATGGACTATTATGCTCAGGATGGTGGGGAATGGAATTGTTCTTATGCTAAGTCATCTGTACTTCAGAGAAAACCTCGGCCATCGAGTACTACCGCCATCTCTTAGTCTTTTTAGTAGTTGAAGTTGATGAAATCGGTGTTCTGTACTCTCCTATGCACTATTGAATAAACACTTGTAACTTTTATGTTTATCATTTCTGCAGTGATTTTGCAATTTTGCGGTGTTTGACAATTTTGCAATCTTATGAGTGAAGTTGTAAAAATGGCGGGGAAGTTGTAAGAACGTTTTGATAGTAGGTGGCATGTAAAAGAATTTAAAAATGAAATGCTTGTTAATTTTGTAAATGTTGTTCATCTGGAACTTTTGTGGTAGAATCTTTTCTTGGTTGGGTCAAGTGACTCCATTGTCGTGTGATGGTGCAATCCATTTATTTGTGCTTATCCACCTTGTGGTTTGTTGACCTTTCATGCCTCTATTAATGTTAACCACCCGATACAATAACGATGTATTTGGCTGCTATATTTCACCCCCTCTTTATGTAACTTATATTTCTCTCTTTCTATCTCTATTCTCTCTCTCTCTCTCTCTCTCTCTCTCTCTCTAAAAACTGACTTACTCTTTTGTCTGCTTAGTTTCCTGTCTCATCTCACTTCATAGTCAAGTGCACATACTGGATTTCTCTCATCAAGAGGCCAGACGGTTGATACTGATTGGCATTGGGAAGTGGGGACCCAAATAAGCCCCAAATAATTCCTTTAAGTAGTACTGATGGCTCTTTGGTTGGAAGAAGGGGCTGTGCCTGTGACAGAAAATGAGCGCGCTGACCTTGATGCCATTACAGCATTAAAAGAGTCCACATTTATCGAGTTCAAGGTATTGCAGCCTTTGTAATTATTTTTCTGTTGTTCTTATGTTTTGACTTGATGTTAGTTAAGCATGGTCAATAATCTATAGTCCATTCCCTTCTAATCAGAATTTAACCAAAATTGAAACATCTCTTTGCAACCTAAGAGTGGGTATACTTCCTGAGCTGGATGAGAGAAGGCATTCCACCATGTCAACTGTGTATTTGGAATATTATGGTCATTTCATGTTCTTTTCGAGTATATTCAAGACTATGAATAGGTTGCAGTTGTTGCAGAGTGTTTCTAAAAATAAATTCCGTTATTTTCATTGTAACTCACTTATGTTATAGATAAAAGAGGATCAGTGGTTGAACTAGTCTTCAAACAAGAGAATTTTGGTTTCTCTTTGCCACATCTTTTTTTTTTTTCCCACTCTTCTCTCCTCTCTTCTCTCCTCTCTTCTCTCCTCTCTTCTCTCCTCTCTTCTCTCCTCTCTTCTCTCCTCTCTTCTCTCCTCTCTTCTCTCCTCTCTTCTCTCCTCTCTTCTCTCCTCTCTTCTCTCCTGTCTTTTAATTCCTCTGTCAAGCTCTTCATTCGTATTTATGACTTGCAGCAAAGTGTGCAATCTGCATCTGAGGTTCTATGGAAGATGTCAGAAGCCCAATGGTGTTACTTTAGTCCTTCTCAGTGTTTAATCTTTGAGAAATTGTCTTTATTGCTTGAAGAATTGAGACTGTTATTGTAGGGTCAGTGCATATGTAGAAAGTGCTAACTTTATGACTGTTCCTAATTATAGTGTAGACGTGCCTGTGTAAGATGATGTGTCAAGATTTGACTGTTCCTAATTATAGTGTAGACGTGCCTGTGTAAGATGATGTGTCAAGATTTGACTGACTCTGAAACCTGTTATTGAAAAAGGGATAGAAATGTGAGTTTTGATGCAGCGGTTCCTGGCAGAAGGTTTTGTAAAGACTGACTAACATACTTGCATGACATGGCTACTTCAATTTTATGAATTTTAGCATTGAGTTTTTGCACGCTATATAGATGGCATACTGTCTTATATTTTCCATTTTGCATTGAAAATTTTGAATGATCAAGAACCTGTATAAAGAATGCTTTGAATGTATATGCATACAGGTAAATGTGCCAGCATAAAGAAGCATTGTCATGCATCTCATTTTCAGAAATGTTTTCCAAGTTAACTTCTTTAATGCAGGAAAAGGGCAATCAGTTCGTCAAGATGGGTAAAAAGTATTACAATGATGCTGTTGACTGCTACACGAGGGCCATTAATCAAAAGGTCTTCAGTGAACCTGAGAATTCAGTTTTGTTCTCAAACCGAGCACATGTGAATTTGCTTTTGGGGAATTATCGGAGGGCATTGTCTGATGCTGAGGAGGCAATTAAATTATCCTCAACAAATTTGAAGGTTGAATTTATGCTAATGTTTTAAGTAGATACTGATCAAATTTTCTGGTGGGGCTAACTTTCTGAAATTGGAAGACAATGGACTTGTTCAGGCATTTTATCGAGCGGCCAAAGCTGCCTTCTCTTTGAATTTATTGAATGAAGCATCAACCTTCTGCCAGAGAGGTCTCGACAGATTTCCATCCAATGAAGAACTGAAGAAATTAGCAGTGCAGATTGATTCTAAATGGTCAGAAATTGAACAGCGTGAAGCTCAAGTTTCCATGTCTGTTGCAGCAGCTAAGGTAGTTATTGCTGTTTTATGCCTTTTAAAAATGCTGCAATTGAACTTTCAAAAAAAAAAAAATGCTGCAATTGAGTAAAAAAAAAAGAAGTTGCTATTCTGTATGAGTTGTCTCCCGACCTGCATGGTCAGTACCTTTCCTTGGATATTTGTGCAGGATCTTGCCTCTGCACTTGAAAGTAGAGGCTTAAAGCTCGGAAAGCCAATGTATCAGGAACTTACAGGAGTAAGGAAGCCAGTTATCGATCAAGGCAACATTCTCCACTGGCCTGTTCTCCTTCTGTATGCGGAAGTCATGTCCAGTGATTTCATTGAAGACTTCTGTGAGATTGACATGTTTTCCTCTCATCTTGACGTGATATCCTTACATATATTGTGCCCTTTTGCATTAATTTATTCTTTTATAATGTGTTACATTTAAATGTAATCAGCCACTCCTGTCTTTGACTGCCTGGAATCCTTAATTACCAAAACATGTTTGCGGAAAGTTGTCCCTCATTATCTTGGGATGCACAACATGCTTACACACGTAATGCTGTTGAATTGTACTATGAGGTGAGTTCAAACTTTCTTTGCTCTTGTAGTTGGTAATTACTTTAAGGATAGATATTAATTAATGTTAGTGAGGCAGATTTAGTTTCCATACAGAAATCATGACTCCTACAAGATTGGAACTCTTTCCTATTCAATCTTTGTATTTTAGTTAAACTTCTGATTGTAATATTATTTTCTTTTAGCTTAAGTTATGAGTCAGTTACCTAATCAGATTCAGACTTTTAACTTCTTTGTACCTATATATACATTGTACAAATTTAATGAAAAACATCCAGAGATTGAAACTTTATACTTTAAAATAGACCTCTTCATAGTGTTGTTGTTGTTCCTGCTCTTGTTCATCCAATCGTTGGCTTCATTCATAATTACTCTTTTCTTGTATAAGTTACATGTGTAAATGTGAGGTTTATGTATTGCACCATGTATTTCATGATTCCTCGCATAATATAACATATTGGTTCATGAGGATTTTGAGGTATTTTTTTTTTTGAAAGTTGTGATTTTATTGATTGTAGCCCAATGGGCTAAAAGATACAGCAATTACAAGATACCTGGATAGCTAGGTGGTCCGAACAACAAAATGCTGCTCATGGACCCCATACTTAGCCCATCATCGGCCCTACCATTGGCACTCCTTAATACATGAGTCCAACTAGTAACAAAATGAGCTAAGTCCCTTATCTCATCAATAATATGCCAAAGCCTCCAAGGAGGCTTTAAGTCCTTGCACCATTGAATTAGCACTTGGGAATCCCCCTCAACATGTAGTGGTCCAATGAAGTGGAAGTTAAGGAAATACTTCAGCCCATGAAGGAGACTCATGGCTTCGGCGATTGTGGATTCAGTGATACCAATAGGCTCAGAATATGTAAGCATGATATCACCATAGGAGTTCCTTATGAGTCCCCCTACACCCGCAAGACCCAGATTGCCAAAGGAGGATCCATCAAAGTTTAATTTGTAAGAGTTCAGAGGAGGTGACCAAGCGATGATTCTAGGATGTTTTCCATCCCCGTCTCTGGTAATAGCATTCCAATTACTCCAAATTACACCGCAATCAATATTTCTAAACAACTTTTGAGCTTTCATCTAGTAGACAATCAGATGAGTGATACGACTGCATGCATCCTTCCAAGTAGAGGCTTAGTTTGAGAAAATTTTGAGATTCCTTTCCTTCCATATTAGCCATGGAATATAACCCAAGCAAGAGGCGAACATAAGTCTTTCCTTGACACCGAGTCCCAAGGAGGCAGCAAGTGCAATAATACTACGCAAGTCATGAGGAATGGGGAGAATGAGTCCAGAGGATTTTGAGGTATTTGTAATCGATATTCAAGAGGATGTCTTCGTGGTTTGGTTAGTGTAAATAATTCCACATTGGTTATATTGAGAAAAATGTAGTTATTTGTTGGGGGAAGACCTAACATTGTGTGTATATTTGGGATGGACCAAAACCTAATTTAGCATGGTATCAGATCACAATCTCTCTTGTTTAGTTATTTCGGGAAAAAGACCTAATATAGTTATTTCCTTTGTTGAACCGAATCTATGTGTGTGTCATTCATGTCTCTGTCTTGTTGTCTGTTTGAGTGACCCAGATGGGAAGGGGAGTGTTAGTGGGGCTAGCTGAAATTGAGTGCAGATCCATCCAAAAATGCCTAGCTGAAGTGAGGAGATCTTATTCCGTTATCAACTAATAACCATGTGACTTTCCTTTACATTAGATTTGGGATTATTCCATTTTACACTTAAAACCTGCCTCTTCTAACGAGTAACAGGCATACTATTACTCAAACAGGTAACAGGTAAGCACCTGCTTATAAGGATAACAGGCATTTGCCTACTTCCCCACTGTGGAGACTTATTGTGTTTTTAGAGATATCTGGATCTTAGGAAATAGCATTAATTGTCAGTGGAATCATGTCTTAGGTCAGCTAACTCAGTTGCTGACAACCTAGCTAGGGAAGGTGTCTCTCCTTCAACTTGAGGTGAGAGGACCATCTTAGATCCTGATGCATGTAACAGCATTTTTTTGTATGTTTGAATTCTGATATTTAATGAAATAGAAACCAATCTCTTCAAAACAAAAAAGGGCATGTCCCTACTCAAATAGATGACTGGCTTAAATTGTGGCCAACACAAATGAGAAACATACAACACAATTCACATGTGAAGTTCATCAAGATGTGTTTTCCACACAGGTGCCATTTTATGTTGAGTCTAGGTCCATCCTAAATGGTCAGTGAAAGTTAGGATTTCTTTTTAATTTAGTAATGATATGACTTTCCTGATGTTGACCTATGTGGAATAATTCCACTAAAACAATCACGCATGGGTTAGCACAAAAAAAAACTGTAAAAATGTAGATATTAAACATAGAAAGAGAGAGAAGAATTGAGAAGGAAGTTTTGAGAAGTGAGCATCAAATCTTGTTCCATTACAGGGGAGAATTCAGTCCTTCGTCTTATATTAAGGCACACTTGATTGGGTTGAAGGTAATTGAGGTTGAATGTGAAGTACAAAATTTCTTCTTGAATCTCATATGTCATTCCATACAGCTCTGAATTCAATGAAAAGTGAAACTTAACCCGTCTACCACATAACCATCTTATTCATACCGAAGAATGGAACAAGAGCTAGTAGGAAAGAACTGAAATACCTCTAGGTTCTATTTCTACTCTCCTGCTTAGCTAGGGCTTATATATTTAAAGAGGACTAACTCGTTACAAAATTCCCAAATTCTTTTGGAGACACATGAAACTATGTATCACATCATTTTGGAAACAAAGCCAGTCTGCCTCAACATGATTAGCTCTCTTGTAAAGTTAGCCACTTGATTGTCACAATGTATCCCCATAGTATCTTCAACTTGGACGTCTTATTCTCTTTGCATAAATTCATAAGAGCTTACTCATGGTGTGCTGACTTTAAGCATCTAACATTTTGGATGGATGTAGATCCAAACTTTTGAAGGTTTGGGTCTTGATGAAGTACAGCAGTTTTATTAAAACCCAAAGAGGAAGGTTTGGGTCTTGATGGATGTAAGTTTTATTAAAACCCAAAGGTGATATACAACCAAGGATGTTGGCTCTGATGTTTTTTTCAGGAATGATTTAGCTAAGTCTGCGGACAATATTCTTTGTCAGCATAATGATAACCAGTGGATTTAATCTCCTGAAGGATGTGTGATCTCCAATTTTTCAGATTTAGGATGTCATACTTAACCTAGCTGTTCTTACCGGATCGAGGTACTGGTTGAACGTGTTCACCATAGTTGGACTGTTAATTGTTGAGAAGGCAAGGATTTCGTTTTGTCAGTACTGGAAAGAGCACTTGAGCCATCCACTATGATCTAATTCTCGTGACATTGTTCTGCACTTATCCTAAAATTCGAAGAACATTAAAATTTTTTGTTTGTGTTGTTGTCTTTCTGTATTATGTAAGTGATTCTCAGAAACTGCCAGGCTGGTGCTGGAACTATATTATCGAAAAGGGAAGTTATGCGTTATTTCCTGCAAGGAACTGCTGGATCTCATGCTGCGGACAGTATTTGTGATGAGGAAAAAATTTAGACCATAAAGAGTTCTCATCAGGTGACTATCTCTTTATGCATATCACATACCCTCATCAAAGACTACAGAATGTTCTTGCTTGCGGCTCTTGAGTTTATAGGCTTTTTATATTATATTCTTCATTATAGTGCCAGTCTAGTATTTGTCTGCATATCTGAGATTTCTTTGTAACTGCAACTTTAGCAGCTTTGACACAATTGAACTTTTATATAAGTCTTGCCTGTCCCCTTGCCTTGTGTGTGCTTCCAAATCTGTGTGCCCATGTGCAATCTAGTTGGATGAGAGCTGTGACAATGATGAACGCATCCAGAAGTGATTATTAGGAAACCAAGGGAGGATTTGTTAATTGCTGGTTAATGTCAGAGATCTTGAGTTGCATGCCTGCCTTCTATAAACTTTGTTACCGGACACAACAGATGTCAATGCACCATGGAATGTCATAGATGGACATAGTGTGACTCATTATTATCATCGCAGTTGTTGATTTCATGTTTTGTGTTTTATTCATCGAGGAAGTCGACACACAATTATGCTTCTTCATCTGATTTCTTTTTTCTTAGGTAAAAAGTGGGTCAGGGTGAATGAGAAGAAAACCCTCAATGATATTCTTCGGCAGCCGGAATATGTTATCCCTGGGATCCCAGGTCTGGTCTAAATTAGCATTTCCAGTTTTTGTTTGTTACTGTAACAAACAATACTCTTTATACTCCTGTCTCTTTAACACGACCTACACATATTGGCAGTATTTTTGTCGTTTCAAAGCAGACCCCATTCTACAAGAAATTCAAAGAGGGAAAGTGGCATCTTCCATAATTTGGTGTGGACATTGGCGTAATACATTGCATAGAGAGAAATCACTCGACACGGATTAGATGGATCCATGGAAGGTGTGATTTCATTATCCTTTGCTTAGAAACACCCTGTTTTCTTCTAAATGACAGTAACCTTAGAGTTAATATATTGGGAATCAAAACTTGTTATTTAAAGTGATGATGCTCTGCAACTATTGAATTGGCAGCTGATTGACTGGTCTGGGGAGATCTTTTTAGTTATATAATTTGCAGCATCTGTTTCAAAAAACATAATTTGCAGCATGCTTTGAGTCGCCACCGAATTCCAAATTTGTCCGCCAGCTCTTCCATGGGTGCTTGTTTTTTTATTTTGATTCCTTGTGTATTCAGCACTCTGAATACTGAATAGTCAATACAGAATGCTAAGAAATATATAATCTTGTTTATGAAAGCATAGCTGGGCGGACGATATTTACTCCTTAAAATTGGATTGTTTAGTGTACCCAGTATAGGTCAAATGCATTAAAAGACTTTGAAAACAATCTGCCGGAATAGAGGTTTTGAATCTTCGAATTGGGCGAATGCCTTCTCTTTCGTTGACAATGCAAGTTGCTTTAAACAATTTTCTTCATCGCCTCCTTCGCTCCCAAGGTGTCATCTTCATACATATAAAAGTCTCTCGGATTGTAGCATGGCGCCATTCTAGAATATGCAGTCCCCGCCATCCATGTATCGATATCTTTCACAGACGTGCAGAGAATAATTAGTACTTGATTTGGTTGACCAAATATAAAAGTACAATTCTGAGATCATGGTCAGTATTATTTTTGCTGTCACGATATCAACGTTGTAGTTTACACTCTTTGTTGTCACAACTTTACGGCCTCTGTTTCTGCTAAACAGAACTTCCAAACAGATTGTCTTCCATATAAATCTCAGTTACGTAAACATATCATTTGCAATTAGTAAAATTTATAATAGAAGTCACAGAACATACTTTATTCAATCCATAGAAAAATTGTTAAACACTTGTGTGCAAACGTATCAAATGTATAAAGAAAAGGGTGAAAATCTCAGAGCAAGTTGCAGACAAAGAACAGGGACTAGATGATGAGGAATCTCAAAATTCCAAGGAGATTGATACGTCAGTACTGGGCAACTTGAGGGATGGTCGTAAATCAAAGCTCTGTTGGGCAGAACTATTCCAGCGCAGGAAAACGAAAGGAAGAAAATGAACCGTAAAATGAAGGGATTCTGGATTAAAGAAGAAAGGCCCGAGTCTGCAAATCAACCAAGTCCAGTCGACTACCTGGTGTCACGTTCACGCTTCTGGCCTCTGTTTTCTAGGGTTGGAAACATCAAGCATTTGAAAAGGAAAAGAACAAATTCTTATTCTTCAAATTTTGAAAGCTTAAACGGCCTCTTCTTGGCAAGCAGAGTTCATGAAACATTTGAGCCGTTTGGTTTCTGTCATCGGTAGATTAAATTTGATCCCATTTTAAGTGATACAGTAGCTTTTAGATGTGAATAATGTAATTTTTATGAGTAGCATAATCTCAGCAGACAATATTTTGATGCAACTCTGTTGAAAGGTTTTTTATAGCGCAACAAGAATGCAGTTAAGAAGACTTGGTTTCGTTTAGTAATCAGGTTTTAAACTTATATCAAAGTTCAGAAAATTAGTGTCATGAGGGGCTTTGAGATCCAACTCATGGTTTTGTCAAATGAAATAATACTCTGCTTCCTCCTTGGCCTGCACAAAGCTAAGTTGAGCTGGGAGGCCAAAGCATGAAGGACAGTTTGGTGTCATGAGTGTATAAAGAAAGTTCATTGATGAAACTGACTGTGAGTGTCTAGTGAAAAAGGTGAAGTGGATGGAAGGGACATTTGTAGGTTGTTCTATCAACTTGGAGCTGCAGATAAGATCTGACTATAGGACTATATAAAAGCATTTGATTCTTGCACAATTGAGTGTGATAGTTTTGAGGGCTCTTCAAACAAAGTAGTTTTTCCATATTAAAAAAAAGAATAATGCTAGTTGCACTTAGCCCACGCACTTGTTAATCTAAACCATTGATGCTTAGGGTTTATCCTCAAGAAAATAAGATTTTATAAAAAAAATATTTTTTTATATTTTTAAGGGCTTAGATTAACATGTACATCGGATAGGTTCGTCCGATGTACATCTTAATCTAAAAAAAACAAAGTAGTTTTTCACTACCAACAATTGAAACCACTAGCTGTGCAAACCTATAAAACCTCTCAAATAACTAATTAATAATGGATATATCCAATCATAGTTTCAAACCTTTGATTCATAGTTTTGAAAGCACAAGTCTATGGATATCCACTAGTCGGTTCTCTTATAGCAATTTGTGAAACTAGTGTTAAAACAAAGCAAACTGGGCAAGTTTACCTTTAATCAAGCCCAACTTGCTACAAATCCTTAAAATTGACTGAAACTCAGTTTTCAAATGAAACATTTGTGCGAAAGAGACGTTTGAGGTTGTGGAACCATGTTGTAGTAATTTGAGTTTGTTACTGTTATGGTAATGGAATGGAATTATCTATTCTAGGCGAGTTGCAATATTTAAGAGTAGAATGCATGTCTGTATCTTCTTATATAATTGAAGATTAAAAATAGATATCCTAACAAACTTGCTTATTCAAAGAGGAGGTTCTCATGGAGAATAACTGGTACGAATAGATAAATTTTTCCAAGAGAAGGTAAGAGAACCATAATATCTTTGTTGTACTTCTGTTAATGCCGTAACGGTACTTTGAATGTTTCCATGTATTAAAGTCAAAGTTAGTAAAGGTCAAATAATACAACAATCATAGTCACGTTTACAGGTGATTAACTCAGGGATAAGGAAGTAGGTAAGATCAAAAAATAGTTGAATACGTTCGTGTTTTGATATATAATTATGTTCGTGTTGTACTTAATCGTTAATTGGCTTATACCATATGACCGGGTTTAATCTCCCCGAATCTGTGGTATTTGATGTCACCATGATGATATTAATGCGTTAAAAATTGAGCCGGCCATCAAACTGGTAGTATGCCCGATTTTCGTCGAACCTGGTTAGATCATGTTGAACCAATAGTGTAACTTCTAATGCGATGCGGGTGTGCGCATCTCGTCCACATCCCTCTCCGAGGTGCCATAAATGCATACATAAAGGGGGATGTAGATGAGATGCACACATGAGTGTGAACCCCGAGATTTGGAAATGGGAACCGAGGATTAGTGGTAGTAAGGTGTGAACACACAAGTAGCAGCTGCAAAGAGTCGGGCAAAATGAGTGCAGAGAGAGAGAGAGAGAGAAATGAGAGAGAGAGAGAGAGAGCAAATGAGAGAGAGAGAGAGAGAGAGAGCAAATGAGAGAGAGAGAGAGAGAGAGCAAAGAGAGAGAGAGAGAGAGAGAGAGAGAGAGAGAGAAATGAGAGAGAGAGAGAAAATGAGAGAGAGAGAGAGAGCAAATGAGAGAGAGAGAGAGAGAGAAGATGAGAGAGAGAGAGCAAATGAGAGAGAGAGAGAAATGAGAGAGAGAGAGAGAGCAAATGAGAGAGAGAGAGAGCAAATGAGAGAGAGAGAGAGCAAATGAGAGAGAGAGAGAGAGCAAATGAGAGAGAGAGAGAGAGAGCAAATGAGAGAGAGAGAGAGAAAATGAGAGAGAGAGAGAGAGAGAGAGCAAATGAGAGAGAGAGAGAGAGCAAATGAGAGAGAGAGAGAGAGAGAGAGAGGCAAGAGAGAGAGAGAGAGAGAGAGAGAGAGAGAGAGAGAGAGAGAGAGAGAGAGAGAGAGAGAGAGAGAGAGAGCAAATGAGAGAGAGAGAGAGCAAATGAGAGAGAGAGAGAGAGAGAGAGAGAGAGAGAGAGAGAGAGAGAGAGAGAGAGAGAGAGAGAGAGCAGAGAGAGAGAGAGAGAGAGAGAGAGAGAGAGAGAGAGAGAGAGAGAGAGAGAGAGAGAGAGAGAGAGAGAGAGAGAGAGAGAGAGAGAGAGAGAGAGAGAGAGAGAGAGAGAGAGAGAGAGAGAGAGAGAGAGAGAGAGAGAGAGAGAGAGAGAGAGAGAGAGAGAGAGAGAGAGAGAGAGAGAGAGAGAGAGAGAGAGAGAGAGAGAGAGAGAGAGAGAGAGAGAGAGAGAGAGAGAGAGAGAGAGAGAGAGACGGAAGGATCAATTGACCCATGCACCTCTTCAACTTATGCAGGAGGTTAATTAGTACAGGTAAGCCAATCGAGATTTAGAAAGCAGTTATTTGAGCTATTTATGGGGGCCTGGCACAACCACAGGAGGATCTTTGCAGCCGCAGAGAGACAGTGTGTTGATTCCAGATCCGTACCCACCGAATCTGATACTAAAAAAATAAAATAAAAGAATCTGAGTTGCACCGGCCGAGTCCAGTCAAACTTTGGCACAACTCGTCCTCATTCGGAGGACATTTCTCTCTTTAGTCTCCATATATAGACAATAGATGAGATAAATAGATCAAACACAAAGTATGAAATCCGAGTCAACTCGGCCTCGGTTGTAGTAGAACCACGAATGACGATACCGAGTTAAGACGTTTTTGAGTCTGTTGACCAAGACAATTGCCGCAGATTCATTCCAGCGCTGAATATTACTCCTTAGAGAGAAGCATTGGCTGGAGCGTAAGTCTCCGCTTCCTGCGCTTCTCCCCTTTATATATATAAAGCACGCGTCTTTCTTTCTTTCTTATTAGGAAGCAGGAACCACTAGTCCTCTTCTGATCCTTCTCTCTCTCTCTGAGATCTGATCAGCAGAGTGCTCTGATCATGGCAGACATGAGCTGCTCGGCGGCGGACCTCCTCTCGCTTCTGGGTTCGACGGCGACGGGGAACGGGTCGGCGGCGGCGGCGTCGTACATCTGCGAGCGGTTCGACGCGGTGTCGACCCAGATGTCGAACACCTCGTTCGCGGTGAACACGACGTACCTCCTCTTCTCGGCGTACCTGGTGTTCGCGATGCAATTAGGCTTCGCGATGCTCTGCGCGGGGTCGGTCCGGGCGAAGAACACGATGAACATCATGCTGACGAACGTCCTGGACGCGGCCGCCGGCGGGCTGTTCTACTACCTGTTCGGGTTTGCGTTCGCGTTCGGGACCCCCAGCAACGGCTTCATCGGGAAGCACTTCTTCGGGTTGAAAGACGTCCCGACGGCTTCCTTCGACTACAGCAACTTCCTCTACCAGTGGGCTTTCGCCATCGCCGCCGCCGGGATCACCTCCGGCAGCATCGCGGAGCGGACCCAGTTCGTGGCCTACCTCATCTACTCCTCCTTCTTGACCGGCTTCGTCTACCCGGTCGTCTCCCACTGGTTCTGGTCCGCCGACGGGTGGGCCAGCCCGTTCCGGACCGACGGCGACTTTTTATTCGGCTCCGGCGTCATCGACTTCGCGGGATCCGGCGTCGTCCACATGGTGGGCGGCATCGCGGGTCTCTGGGGGGCCCTCATCGAAGGCCCCCGGATCGGGCGGTTCGACCACTCCGGCCGGTCCGTCGCCCTCCGTGGCCACAGCGCCTCCCTCGTCGTCCTCGGCACTTTCCTCCTCTGGTTCGGCTGGTACGGTTTCAACCCGGGGTCCTTCAACCTGATCCTCGTCGGGTACGGGGACGGTGTGGGTCGTCCTACTACGGGCAGTGGAGCGCGGTGGGGCGGACGGCGGTGACGACGACGCTGGCGGGGTGCACGGCGGCGCTGACGACGCTGTTCGGGAAGCGGCTCATGTCGGGGCACTGGAACGTGACGGACGTCTGCAACGGCCTGCTGGGGGGGTTCGCGGCGATAACGTCGGGGTGCTCGGTGGTGGAGCCGTGGGCGGCGATCGTGTGCGGATTCGTGGCGGCGGCGGTGCTTATCGGGTGCAACAGGGCGGCGGAGAAGCTCAGATTCGACGACCCGCTGGAGGCGGCGCAGCTCCACGGGGGGTGCGGCGCCTGGGGGATACTGTTCACGGCGCTGTTCGCGGAGGAGAAGTACGTGAGGGAGGTGTACCCGACGCGGCCGAGCGGGAACTACGGGCTGTTCAGGGGCGGCGGCGGGAGGCTGCTCGCCGCCCACGCGATCCAGATACTGGTCATCACGGGTTGGGTCAGCGCCTTGATGGGGACGCTCTTCTTCCTCCTCCGACGCCTCAAACTCCTCAGGATCTCCGCCGAGGACGAGACCGCCGGGATGGACATGACCAGGCACGGCGGCTTCGCTTACGTCTACCACGACGACCACGACGGGACCCACCACAACAACGGCGGGGGGTTCATGCTCAAGTCAATGGCCGTCGGACCCACAGCCTCCTCCACACCCACTCCCACCAATCAGGTCTAAACCGTAGTCAGGTGGGCCCGCCCACCACCCTTCCTCCCTTCTTCGTCTCTTCCTTCCGCCGCGCCTTCCCGTGACTTACTTGTATAGTGCTACCTTTGACGGATATGGACGACGGGCTACCTTCGATTTTTCTCCCTTAGAATTAATTTGGGGTTGTTTTTTTTTTTTTTTTCTTTTGGGGTTACTTTCTAGGACGTGGTGTGGTGATAGACGGATCAGACCAGAAAAAAGGGCTTCAGATTCCGTAAACTGTTTTCTGGTGATTCTGGGATTTTCGACAATTCAATTTTTAATATGAAATGAAAAATGAGGAGTCTTCTAAATATTATTATCTTTTTCTTTCTCTTCCCGTTTCATTCATACGGTAAAAGAATTCCCTTCAGAAAAAAAAATTGTCATTACAACAAAACAATAGCAGTTGCAGCAACAAGGGATGGGTTGCAGTTGCAGGTGGACCGCGGCCTGTGAATCATCGATGTTCTCGGGGTACCCGGAATCTTTGAAGGGTCATCAGTAATTAGCCACAGCTGTTGTTATTCTTCCGAGTTTTTGGTTCTTCTTACCCCCCCTCCTCTTAATTAACTGCGCACTGGTTCTCGCAGATTCAGAAGCCCCGTGTAGAAATGTTAAAAGCCAACGGGTGCGTCTGCTAATTTTCAGGGAACGTTAATTAAATACTCTCCTCCGTCTCTTCCTTCTTCCGCATCGACCACTTGCCTCGCGTCTGGTTTCGGGAAATTTCTTAATAATGAGAATCATTTAAATAATCAGTTATTACCGCGTCTCCTTCACACCGGGATTCTCTCTCTCTCTCTCTCTCTCTCTCTCTCTCTCTCTCTCTCTCTCCAAAAAAAAAAAAAAAAAAAAAAAAAGTAGTAATGAATGAAAGACGCGAACGAACCTGATGATTCCCGACTCGTGACTCCTGACACTGTAGTAACTCTTCGTCGTGGAATCGGATGAGCCGTAGCCTTTCGTGTGATAACCGATAAAAAGGACAGACGCCAAAGCCAAACGAAACCACATTTGTGAACCATGAGCCGAACGAATGAATGTCAAGACCTTGTCCAGCCAAGGACCACCCCCCAACACGGAGCCATAAATAAAAATATTAACATGCTGACAAATCCACATTTAAGACCCTTGTCACCTACTGCAAAAAAAAAATATCTCCATCAAAATGGGGATTGATTGTAGATGATGCTCTTCATCCCAAGTGATGGTGGAGTAAAATCTGAGCAACTGACCAAAAATAAAAATTTTTGTTACAGGACGATGTGACGATAAGTCTGCTGCCCTGCTCTCATGTTTCCCACAAGGCGTATATGGATAATTCTGACAAACTTTTAAGAATTGTGTGGAGCTGCTGCTGCTGCTGCTTTGGAGCAGGGGCGTGCTCTCCATCACCGGCGTAGAACTGCTCAAGTTTATCTTCGACTTCAATCCAACTACATCCTGGCGTCTTCGGGTCTTCCTTCTCCTCCAGCATCTCTCTCAACTTTCCCGCGGCTTCCCACTTCCCAGATTCGCTGAAAATATTTGCAAGCATACGCGTGTACCCTGCATTGTCTGGATGCATCTCCAGTAGCTTTTCTAATGCGAATTCAGCCAACTCGGTATTCCCATGAATCCTACAGCCGTTAAGCAGGGAGCCCCAGATTACTTCGTCTGGCTTCATCTTCATCCCTCTTATAACGCTCATTGCTTCCTCGAAGCTCCCAAATCGGCACAGAAGATCTACGAAACAACCGTAGTGCTGGATTTGGGGATCGATTCCGTAATGGGCACTCATTAGCTTGAAATACCTGCGGCCTTCATCCAGTAATCCCGCATGAGTGCATGCGTTCAGCAGTCCAACGAAAGTCACTCCACAGGGCTTCAAACCCGTGCTCTCCATGTCTTTAAATGCAGCTATGGCTTTCTCACTCTTCCCGTGAAGTGCGAGGCAGTTGATCACCGAATTCCAGGATGCCAAGCTCTTCTCCGAAACCATATCGAATAACAGAGCTGTTTGGACAAAGCTACCGCATTTGCCATACATGTCCAGGAGGGCGTTCCAAATAAACGAATTGTCTCCAATGTCGTTCCGGAAAACATACCCGTGGATCCTCCGGCCAAGCCGAAGCATCCCAAGGTGGGCGCAGGCGGAGAGAGTAGAGACCACCGTCCGCTCATTAGGCTTTTCACCGGTCAATACCATCCTCTGGAAAAGCGAGACGGCCTCGGAGAAAAGCCCGTTCTGGGTACACCCAGTAATCACAGCATTCCATGAGGCAACATCCCTAACAGGCATTTCTTCGAACAAGGAAACGGCATTCCCCACCAAACCCATCCCCGCGTACCCAAAGAACATGGCCGTCCAAGACACCACATTCCTCTCAGACATTTCGTCGAACACATCCCGCGCGTCGGAAATCCGAGAACTCTTGGCGTACCCATCAACCAACGCCGTTTGCACGACAGAATACCCACCATAGCCCGACTTTAGCACATTGGAATGAACCGACCGAATCCCTTCCACATCACATTCATCCCCACGAGATTTAAGAACGAGGGGAAAGACGTAATTAGTGGGGCGAGGGCGGCCTCGACGAAGCATCTGCTTGTACAAAACGAAGACGGCATGGCTGTCGCCGAGGGAGGAATAGGCGGTGATGACGGCGGTGTAGAGATACTTATTAGGGGAGTCGACGCTGTCGAAAATACGGCGAGCATATTGAAGGTCAGAAAGAGAGAGAGCGCAGAAACGGAGGAGCTTGAAGGAGTAAAAGTCCGATTGTCCGCCACCAAGAGCGATGACAAAGGCTTGAAGCTGTTTAAGATGGCCAAGATGTTTGCACCTGTCGAGAAGACGCAGGACAAGATCTTCACTGAGTTTAGCAGCGGCGGCGTTCATGCTAAGCTACGCCTCCCTCCATTTACTTCGCTACAAACGGAACCGGGAATTCACAGAGAGTCAGCACGACGTAGATCGACTCAGTCGACGTTGCTTTTCAAATTACGGAGAGAAATATGACCCCGGTGGGTGGGGACCAGGACCCCCCGAGAGGGATAACATGGTAAATATAGTTTCTCATATAACCACCCTTCCCCTTCCTCCCCGTAGAGTAAAGGTTTCAAATTAAAAAAAGAAAAGAAATTACCGTATGAGTAATATATCAACCTTAGTTGTTGAGTTGTAGTAAGTAAATAATGTTGGGTTATACACTGTGAGCGTTTACATCCTGATATGGCGTCCATTTTGTATAAATACTATCTTTTATATTATGGGTAAATCCTAAACCTTAAATTTTCTCTTACTTGGACCAACAATTACATTGCCACAATGTAAATTCCTAAAGTAAAATCACGCAATGTCAGATTATATAAGTACTGAGGTTTTACTTCCAAGACTTTACATCTTAATGTAGCGTCCACACAGTCCAGGTAAGAGATAAACTTAGAGATAAAATCTACAAGATTTTATTTTTTTAATAAAATATTATCTACCTAGGTAAACCTTAAACCCTAGATTTTCACTTACTTATACTACCAACTAGGTAGCCACATCACAATGTAAAACTTTGAAGTAAAATCAAGAAGTATTGATATCATTTTTCATTTGAAACTTAACTATTTCATTTAAAGAGACTTTTGGTCGGGTTCTCATAAAATATAGCTTGCATTACCAAATAATGATAACAAAAGGTTAGCAGGTATGTTAAATATCACTCTTATTAAGAAGATTAATACTAGATACACCTATCTAACGTGCATGTTAATTTAAACCCTTAAAATATTTTTTATTATAAAATCCTATTTTATAGAGGATAAACCCTAGGCATCAATGGTTTATATTAACAAGTGTGTGGGATAGGTATGTGAGCTAAGTGCAACTAGTATTATTCTATTAATAATAGTTACTAATCAATGATCATGTAATGAGTAATACTATGCATACTTTGAAAAGTACCCAAGTAGAGTACTTTTATGACGTCGAGCATGAAGCTCACCATGCTAAGCAATAAATGATGTCACACTTATGTTAACATGTGGCATCCACGTCGCCCAGTGGAGTATTTTTTAGATTATGCATAACACTACTTTTATTGACCAAAAATCTCAAATGAAGGTTATAGCAAGAGAATTCACGGAACACTCACATTGACAACTATAGTAAAGGAATTCGATGGAAAATTCAAACTGAAGGCTTATAGTAAGGGAATTCACAAAAAAAATTGAAACTGAAAGCTATATAGTAAAGGAATTTGATGAAAAACTAAAATTGAAGGCTATAGCAAAGAAATTTGAAGAAAAACTCAATCTGAAGGCTATAGTAAGAGAATTCAACTGAAAACTCAAACTAAAGGCTATAGTAAGGGAATTCGAGGGAAAACTAAAACAGAAGGCTATCGGTAAGGGGATTTGAGGTAAAACTCTATCTGAAGGCTATAGTAAGATGTTTAGAAGGAAAACTAAAATAGAAGGATATAGTAAGGGAATTCGTGGGATAACTAAAATAGATGGAATTCGACGGAAAACTCAAACTGAAAACTATAGTAAGGGAATTCAACTGAAAACTCAAATTGAAGGCTATAGTAAGGGAATTCAACGAAAAACTCAAATTGAATGCTATAGTAAGGGAATTCAATTGAAAACTCAAACTGAAGGATAGTAAAGGAATTCGAAGGAAAACTAAAACAAAATGTTATAAGGGAATTCGAGGAAAACTCAAACTAAAGATTGTAGCAACGGAATTCGACAAAAAACTCAAAAGAAAACTATAGTAAAGGAATTCAACCGAAAACTCAAATTGAAGGTTATAGTAGGGAAATTCAATGAAATAATCAAATTGAAGACTAAAGTAAGGGTATTCGATGCAAAATTTAAATTAAAGGCTATAGTAATGGAATTCGACGTAAAATTCAAATTGAAAGCTATAGTAAGGGAATTTGACGAAAAACTCAAATTAAGGGCAATAGTAAGAGAATTCGACAAAAAACTCAAACAGAATGCAATAGTAAGGGAATACAACGAAAAATTCGAATTGAAGGCAATAGTAAGGGAATTCGTCGAAAAACTCAAATTGAAAGCTATAGTGAGGGAATTTGACGAAAATTCAAATTGAAGGCTATAGTTTGGGAATTCAACACAAAATTCAACCTAAAGGGTATAGTAGAGGGAGGGGGGGGGAGGATTTGACAAAAAACAAACTGAAGACTATAGTAAGAAAAGTTTGGGAATTCAATACAAAATTCAAACTGAAGGCTATGGGAATTCAACAAAAAAACTCAAACTGAAGACTATAGTTAGAGAATTTGTCGAAAAACTCAAACTGAAGCCAATAGTGAGGGAACTCGACGAAAAAAAATCAAACTGAAGATTGTAGTAAGGGATTTACAATAGAAAATCAAAGTGAATGCTATAGTAAGGGAATTTGTCGAAAAATAAAATTGAAAGGTATAGTGAGGTAATTCAACAAAAAACTCAAACTAAAGACTATAATAACGGAATTTGATTGAAAACTAAAAATGGATGCTATAATAAGAGAATTCGACAGAAAACTCAAACTGACGGCTATAGTTATTGAATTCGACCACAAACTGAAACTGGTTTACACTAAAGGAATTTGACAAAAAACTCAAACTAAGGGCAATAGTAAGGGAACTAGTCGGAAAACTAGAATGAATCCAATAGTTAAAGAATTCAATGAAAAACTCAAAACCGAAGGCTATAGGGAATTCCACAGAGGAACTTAAACTAAATGCTACAATAAGGGAATTCAACGGAAAACATAAACTAAAGGCTATAGTACGGGAAATTGACGAAAAATTTAAACTGAAAGTTATACTAAGGGAATTCATTTGAAAAATCAAACTAAACGTTATAACAAGAGAATTTGATGGAAAACTCAAACTGAGGGCTATAGTAAAGAAATTCAACAAAAAAATCATACTGAAGGCTATGGTAAGGAAATTCGACGAAAAACTCCAACTGAAGGCTATAAGGGAATTCGACTGAAAACTCAAACTAAAGGCTATAGTAAGGGAACTCAACGGAAAACTTAAATAATTGCAATAATAAGATAATTCAACAAAAACTCAAACTGAAGGGAAATTCAATGGAAAACACAAAATGAAGGGAAATTCAATGGAAAACACAAAATGAAGGGAAATTCAATGGAAAACACAAATTGCGGGCTATAGTAAGGCTATAGTAAGGGAATTCGACGGAAAATTCAAATTGAAGGCAATAAGAAGGGAATTCAATGAAAATCTCAAATGAATGCAATAGTAAGAGAATTCAATAGAAAACTAAAATTGAAGGCAATAATAAGGAATTCGACGAAAAATTCACACTAAAGGCTACATAGTAAGAGAATTCTCGAAAAACTCAAACCGGAGGCTATAGAAAGGGAATTCGACGAAAAACTCAAACTAAAGGCTATAGTGAGGGAATTCTAAGAAAAACTCAAACTAAAGCTATAGTAAAGGTATTTTGACGAAAAACTCATACTGAAGGATATAGTAAGGGAAGTCAAGGAAGCCGATAGTAAGGGAATTCTATACAATGAAGACTATCGTAATAGAATTCAAAGAGAAACTTAGAATGAAGGCTATAGTGAGGGAATTCGACAAAAACTAGAACAGAAGCCGATTGTAAGGGAATTCGACGAAAAACTCAAACTGAAGCCGATAGTAAGAGAATTCAACGAAAAACTCAAACTGAACGTTGTACGATAGAAAACTAATATTGAAAGCTATAATAAGGGAATTTGACGAAAAACTCATATTGTTCTAGGAATTTGATTGAAAACTCAAATTGAAGGCTATAGTTAGGGAATTTGAGGGAAACTAAAACAGAATGTTATAGTAAAGGAATTCGAGGGAAACTAATATAGAAGGCTAGTAAGGAAATTCGACGAAAAACTCAAACTAAAGACTATAGCAAGGGAATTTGACCAAAAACTTGAACTGAAAGTTATAGTAAAGGAATTCGATCAAAATTCAAATTGAATCCTATAGTAAGGGAATTCAATGGAAAACTCAAACTAAAGGCTATAGTAAAGGAATTTCTTGAAAAACTCAAAAAGAAAGTCATCATAGAGTGGGCTAGCATAGATGTCGGCATAAAAGCATGGTAGATTGTTACGATCTTGTGGGGCCCAACCTGGGGTATGGGTGTTGGGATGGGCCAACCTAGTATGGGATAGGTTTAAGGGCCTAGCTTCCCATGTTCTATCAGCTCTAAAGCTTTTGACATATTAGGCTAGGTACCTAACACTAACACAAAGCAGAGGTTGAGTTGGGGTTTCACAAGACTATATAATCGTTACGAATTAGAAAACCATATGGACCTTGGTAAAATCTTGGGTGGAGATAGGTTTTACCAAGATCCATATGATCACTCATTGTTAGACCATGAGTTGGAAAATTTTAAATATTTGTATATTTTTGTATATTTTTATATTTTTGTATTTTTGTATATTTTTGTATATTTTTGTATATTTTTGTATATTTTTGTATATTTTTGTATATTTTTGTATATTTTTGTATATTTTTGTATATTTTTGTATATTTTTGTATATTTTTGTATATTTTTGTATATTTTTGTATACATATATTTTAATTTTGTAAAAATATCATTTATTTAATAAACAACGTATATTTTTGTATATATTTTGTATATTTTTATAAGACCATGGTTTGAATCTAAAATCGGACAATGTAATAGAGTTTAGGGGGTGATGAAGTGTCAAAGTTCTAAGCCATGGAAAAACAGAACAAGAACAAGTAGTATGAAGTTCAAAAGGTGGAGAAAAAGGAAAGAGATGTTTTTTTATTTAAGTTTTTTTTTTTCTCTTTTAAGCCCAGTCTTCAAAGTTTGTTTTTTCTTTCTTTCTTTCTTTCTTTCTATTAGTAATTGGGTTTATAAAAAACCAACTCGTTAGCACGTTTAATGGTAAACATAAAAATATTAAATAAGAAGATTAATTAATAAATAAAAACCTCAAAGAGGACTTTGGAAGATTTGATCCCCTGGCCCCAAGTCAGCCACCGACCTATGACTAAAATTCAGTACGGAAATTTTTGTGGAAATTTTTGTGGAAACATCTTTTTTGGTCTATTGAACTGAGCTTTCCATGGTCAAGTCAGGCAACTCAAAATCAAGAAGTGGGTCTTCATGTTTTCACACTGCCGAAGATAATTCAGAGAATATAAAAGAGATCAAAGTAGTCAATCTTGGCGTGCGTGGATGACCCCTTTCGGCTCTTCCTAACAACCGGCCTTGCTTTGTTCACAAATCATCTCAAAAGCAAACGCCAAGTAATTTATCATCTCTTTACCACAAAAACGTTATCGCCACTACACGTTCAATGGGCTTTCCTTACCTTTGAAATTTCAAATGCTCCCTAACCTATCAATCATCACAAATAGTCCAAAAGCTCGTCTGGTTGCTTTTGATGGCCATTTTTATTATACTTTTCACTGTAGTAGTTCTGTGATCATAAGAATTATTCCTCATCATTTTTGCTTGCCTTGCTCTTTCCAAACTTTACGGAGAGAGTGGTGGGTCCGGCCTTCGTCATCTAATATGTATCTTTCTTGATCATATGGTGGTCACACACTACCTCTCAAGTGTTTTTGTCTTCAATTAAAGGTCCTAATTTATACCATCCTCACTAATGCTAGTTGCACTTAGCCCAAGTACCTATCTCACAGACTTGCTAATCCAAACCATTAATGCCTGGGGTTTATCCTCTAGAAAATAGAATTTTATGAAAAAAAATATTTTTTATATTTTTAAGAGTTTAAATTAACATGTACTTCCCATAGGTGTGTCCGCAGAGTACCTCTAGCATTACTTTTCCAAAAAGCTTCATGATTGATGAAATGTCACTCTCTCGACTTGTTTAACCAACAAGTGATCGACCTGATTTTAGTAACGCATATGACGCATTATTTGATGTCATTGTCTTAAATGTTTATAAATATCAGAAATTTCAACCTATGAAAGGTATACAAATGGCCATGGGTAACGGGAAAGGATAAGGGGTATTTATGACTTATTTTAATTAAAGATAACTTTTTTTTGTTTCTTCACTCAGAACAGGCAAAAAAAATTCCAACACAGAAATATTAATGGCTTACTCCTCTATGCTTTGACGATATATGAGCATTCGGGGCAAACGTTGTGCATCGGTATAAGTTCAATTTTGTGCTTGGGCAAAAGGTGCAAGTGTAGGAGAAGCCACAAAAACTGGGTTTCTTCATCAATCAAATTCCTATCAACTATGTTCTCTGGGTTCGGAAACTTTTCTAAGCAATGACTCTAACAATGGGATAACAGCTTTTCAGAGAAATACTTAACGGGTATATGAATGTCGAGTGAATGTAGTATTCACCCTTGATTGAGAGAGAACCCACACTTATTACTAACAGAAAATAACCGAGGAAACTACCATTCTGTTTGCCTTCGTGGAAAAAAAATGAAATAAATGGCTTGTAGTGTGGGTGGAACACAATAAAGAAACGAATAGACTGAAAACCAACTCTTCAAGGGGGAAAGACGAGCAGACTTATGAGGATGTCCTCTAATGGCAGTTTGCCGCAAAGCCCTCGACGCCTAAACTTCTTACTAAACCATATTATGCAATGAGCAGTAAAACACAGTTTTCTCCAATTAAAACTTAAAGCTGAATATGAATGATGTTCCGAATTTCCACCCACATGGAAGTACTGCTGCAAGAAGCCTTCCAGAAAGCTCACTGGCCCTACCACAGGGTCTTTATTTCCTTTGAGAAGTAAACCAGACAAAGAAGAAATTAACAACTACAGAACAAATCCACAATTCAAAAGTCAGCAGGAGTTCCCCATCGCGTTCTTTTCCAGGTCCTACACATCACTGTAAATAGTTCCTATAAATTCCCTTTTCCAGACGCAGAAATATTCTTGGCCCGTGTTCTCAGTTCACCTCATGGGTGTACAGAAAGCACACACCGAAGACAACTTCCTTCATGCATCAGATGGAAAGCATCATTTATCTCTGAAAGGGTTAGATTATGGGTAATGTATTCGTCAACCTTGATTTCCTGCAACCGAGAATGATAATTCATCTTTAATATATCATCTCCATGATTATAAAGCACACAACGGTAGAACAGAGTAAATAAGGTATTCTAAACATCTAGCGTGGATAATGGTCCCCTTTATCTAACTAATGACATTGGCACATCTTAGAGCTAAAAAACCATGAAATGCAGCAAGATATGACCAAGATGTTAACCGCATAATGACTAGGATCCACAGAAATGCTGCTTACTCCATGCAACGAACTGCCTAAAATGCAAGACATTAACTTGCTTTCCGAAGGCTACTAAAATTCAACAAGATGATGAGTTGTCATAATATCCTGATTCCTGACACAATCTTAAACGTCAGAAAGAAGAATATACAAATCCAAGGAACTTATACAGGCTTGGTCCAGATGAAGAATAAGTCCATCCAAGGACTTCTACAGGCTAAAGTAACATGAGCAAGAAATTTTAGAAGACAGAACATAGATTTTTTTTTTCAAATATTTACATTCTTCTAGCAACCATTTACTGGAAGCTTAAATTTCTTTTTGAAAATGAAATATTAATATAATTTCGTCATTAGACATTTTTCGTCATATTATTCCCTAAAAATGTCCCAACAATTTGGACCATACGTCTGTTCTCCACATCTGTGACTAATTGTTTACAAGAAGAATTATTAGCAAGAAAATTCCATGTGAAGGAGTGTCCATCAGTAGCAAAAATATCACGATTCTGGTTTTATGCATCTGTTCTTCATCAAGAAGTCATGGTAGAATACTTCTTTACACATTTGGGGTTATAACAACTTATGAAGCTTGTCATATTCAGAAGAACCTGCCTCATGTAACAGACTTGTTTCTTCCTATTCTACAAGTTTTCTTCTAAGACGAAAACACATAGGAATCACAGTGGGTCAGGTTGTGTCAAGGTGAAGCTCGAAAAGCCTGACACCAGTTTACAAAACCCACTTCACCAACCAACTCTGCCACCCAATCCATAAGAACACCTGAAATAGGAACGGATTTTCAACATCCTCCCTGTCTTACCATCTGATCTTTAAACTCTTATCCCCATCTCCATCAGGTTCTTGGAATCCTCGTCTGTCCTATCTAACAACCAATCCACACCCAATCAAGGGAGACCATATAATCACCCCTACATCCCTCTTTCAAATTAATGCCCCCAAAAGTTTTAGTTTAATTTCCTTTTGACTTTGATGGTGTCATTTAAATCTGAGATGAATAAACGTAGTGTACACATTGGGGAAAGTTCATTAAGTGACACAAGTGTCGAGTATAATCACAAAAAAAGAAAAATCTAGGGATGATTTTCATGTCCTGTCACTAATTTGATCTCCATTGGATCTTGGATTGTTTTTTTTTATGACGTTTTGGAACTGGTTTTCAATCCTGTCTTTTAATTGATGTTTAGAAAAGAAGATTTGGCTATGTATGTATAGTGCCTTGCCATGTATTGACTGTACACTTAATGACACCTGGTTGGCCACATATCACCTAATAAACCTCAAGCCACCTCAGATTTGAAGTGCTCTGAACCATTGACTGTTCTTGAGAGACTGAACAGATCTGGCGTGATCCTGCCCTTTCTGTTACCCAATTTTAACCAAGATTAACTTGTTGAGTTTAACTGACACTTCCCTTCCATTGGGTCAGTAAAACTTAAAATCAACCACTAGGTCAAAATTGTGATCAAGGTCAGATCAATACTTGAGATTCAAACTATCTGATCATGGTTCAAATGCCCCTAGATTACTCACTTCATAAAAGATAGGCTAAATGCACCTTTCAAGATATGCTCAATTGGACAAGGGGCACGTCTTAAACTTCAAACTCTTTTCTTTTGAGTTTAAGTCGGATTCTTTAGGTTCCTATATCTGAAATTGTCAGTGATTGCTGAATCTCAATTACACCAAATTCAATGTGTTTTGGGGTGTTGGAGCCTGCCTTATGTACTTAATCAAGAGGACACATTGGCTTCTTCTTTAACCAAAGAGACTTCCAATACTACTAAGTGATATACTGCAAATCATCTTTATACAAAAAATTTAGCGATATGAGATCCGCGGTTCTTTAGTGATTTAATTTAACTCAAATCTAATGTGGAATATCCTGATTCACGGGATCAAGTGGACCTCATGTATTATCTTCAGCAGTTATCATTTTAAACACAAAGAGACAGCATTTGTGTAATATTCTTTGTGTAATCTTCCCACTTCCACTTTAGGCCGAATCTCAATTGTCATTTATTGCATGCCTGCAACTACAACAACGTCTCTCCATGGCATCTTCTTAACTCTTATTGTTATACTTGACTTTTACGTAAAGCCAAGTTGGTACTACCTTTCAGTGCTTACTCCAAACTACGCATGTACCTTGTCATTTATTGCATGCCTGCAACTACAACAACGTCTCTCCATGGCATCTTCTTAACTCTTATTGTTATACTTGACTTCTACGTAAAGCCAAGTTGGTACTACCTGTCAGTGCTTACTCCAAACTACGCATGCACCCAAGCACTGGTGGAACTGCATATTATACAGTGTTGAGCAACCAAAGATGGAATCATAGTGAATAAAACTATAACTCCAGCCAATCATTTCCTTGTTCTCCTTCCCCAACCATGGCTTCAACTATGGTCGACATGCCACTTAAGCTTACATGGCAAGGAGAATAATTCTCATAAAATTCTCTTCAAGTGCTTTCATACGAACATCAAACACATAAGCTGGTGATATACAAGCTCCTCAATGTGACAAGTTCAGAAACATTGTTGTTAAAGATTGACCCTGACACATGACTAGCCACTTTTGAATGTGTCTTTTCCCAATTGACACTCCCTTGACTTCAAGGCTTACACATAAGGGGCCTAAGGTGAGACTATAAAAACTTCCAATGGAGCAAATAAAAATTGCGACTCACCTCATGTAACCACAAATTTTCAATGGCCTAAGGTTGGCTAATTATTCAATCTTTAACCTATTATTGTTTTAAAAAAATTTCGGTGTAGACTTTTTCCAACTTGACACTAATCCTGGTTTTTCTTTGCCCCATTCTGATCAAGGTTTAACCGATTACCTTTCATCAAAACGTTCCCTTTAATTGCCTATTTCATTGAGTTGATATGACCTGAAATCGATTACTCGGGTCAAATTTAGATTCAGATTATCCGATCTTAGTTCAGATTTTTATGCACTATGTAACGGGTGACACATACTTCATGTATAACTTGGAACAAATTGGGTTTGTAGGTGAAAACCCATCCCCAATCCAATCCCACATCAATTTTTGCAAGAAACTTGCCCCTATCAAGAAATCCATTCTATCAAACCCAACTTGTTGCCATCCCTACACACATAAGTAAATCAAAAATATAGAAAAAGAAATGAAATTGAAGCTATTGGATGACTTGATCTTAATGTATCAGACAAACTGGAAGACGGGTACACACATTTCATAAACTTGAATATATTCTTCTTTTCCTATTTACAATCTTCTAGAAAAGGATAATAAACTCTCTTTTTTAACTAACAATAACCACTTTTGTAAAAATGATATTAAATATTTCTCAAACGATAACCAACTGTTTTTTTTTCCATTTTTGTATCCTAAATGAATTCCACATCAAAAGCTTCAGAAGATTCGTTCATATAGCCTATAAAAGTAAAATATCTTAATTAAGGAATAAATATAGTCAGAATACCTTTTTCAAGTATTTTTCGACAAGCCATGGCACTTGAGAGCGGCTCTTAAATCCACCAAAGGCTGTTCCTTTCCATACACGTCCAGTGACCAGCTGGAATGGTCGAGTGGATATCTCTTGCCCCGATGCAGCAACGCCTACAATAACTGATGTTCCCCATCCCTGAAGTAGTCAACGTGCATCAATGGAAGTGAACACAATGAAATATTTGGTAAAAGCACTTGTTATAAATCATGACCACACCTTATGGCAGCATTCCAGAGCTGCTCTCATCACTGAAACATTTCCAATGCATTCAAAACTGTAATCTACACCTCCATCTGTGAGGTCCACAAGAACCTGTTGTATTGGTTTCTCATGATCTTTTGGGTTGACGAATTCTGTAACTCCAAAATTTTTAGCTGCAAGCAGTAAATTTGCACAAATTTGATAAGAAGTTGAAGAGCCAAGACGTACTACAGTGCACAATATAACAACAACAACAATAACATCCTTGTATGTAAAGTGCAACTGAAAGTTATTAAATTATTAAGCCATAAAACAGTCTTCAGAACCTTATGTCTTCCAGTGAGTGAACATTTGGATGCTTTGGAGGAGACCCATGTGACCTGGTCCAAGAGCAAGTCATCCAAGCTCTTTTATAAAAATAGATTTTTTTCTAGGTTAAGGTAGATCTTGTGTATTTAAGATGAAGCTCCAAAGATCTATTAGAAACTAAAAAGAACACTTAATTCAATTTATTATCTAATATTATGCCTTCCCAATAGGACACCATAGATAGAAGTTTTATACCAAATGGCAGAACATCCTTGTAGGTGGGCCAGAGGCCGAACTTCCACATTATTTCATTTCTAGAGAGCAGGAAAGTGATGCATGTAGTGTCTGTTCCATTTTCTAGAAGATTTTGACTACAATCTCACTTGGAACAGGGCCCCCCTGTATGAACACCTCCCAACATCCAAACACGTTTCATAAAAGCATTAGTTTATTTTTACCATTCTATATTTTCAGAGTTACCCAATCTCGGCCTCGTATTTTTCATGATTCCGCCATTCTTTTAGTGCAGATTTGGGATGTTGTCCCTTTGTGCATAGACTGTAAAGATGGCTACTCATCCAGGTATCCTTTTTGCAAGTTTTTAGTTAAAAGGATAAGTGAATGCTCACCAACATCAAACTTTTTGCTGTCAATGTCAACTCCAATAATTCGTGATGCTCCAGCGGTCTTTGCCCCTTCAGCGACCTGGTTAATAGAATGCAGTAATTCAATCAGAAACCAGAAAAGTGAAACCCTAAAGCAATAAAAGTTCTGAAGAAAGCTTACAGCAAGGCCAACAGTCCCAAGGCCAAAAACAGCAACAATGGAACCTGGTTCAACCTTTGCAGTGTTCCAAACTGCTCCTAGGCCTGAGCAGCATAAAACAACATCATTCAAAATTTATGATGTCAGCTAAATAGGACAAAATAAATGGTCATAAAAAATAGCAGATAACTTGTGGAGATTAATTTCCAGTTTCTTCGAGCATCAGTGGATAACTACTAGAACAAGTATCACTATTATAGTGGACAAATCAGTAATAAATTAACATTTCTCTCATAAAACCATATGATGACATATTGATATTGAACTAAGAACAACAACATTTTGGATGCCATTCATTTTTTACACTACCAGCACAAGTTGAATTAGGTACTCCTTACACGAGTATTATGTGAATATCCCTCCAGCTCCACCACTAGTGATGTAACAACACTACGGCAAAGTCATATCAACCATTATCATCCTTTAATCAAAATAAAAGATGAATCAACTTCAAGAATGCATCTGCACTTTTGAAGAGAATGAGGACACATTTGCAAGAGAATTTGACATTCTTCGTACTCCTATAAGAGTTCAATTTACTTTTCACTACTGCCCTTTACAACATATCCAAATTGTGAACACCAATAGGAAATAAAACATTTTTTATCACCAAATTCCATTTATTGGACCTCTAAAGACTTCATGTGCGTCTTTAAATAGGAAAGCAGTAAGACAAAACTACTAAATAATCATTGCTTCTCCCTTTATGCATTGATACTGACATCAGCGACCTTCAAAAAGGAGTTTAATCCGTGGCTACAACATGGATCCATATTTTCACTCAATGACGTTGTTTGAAAAAGGGCTATCTTCATCACTTCCAACATCATCTAAGCTCTGAGAAGCAAATAAAGCAAAAGGGCAATTCCTCAGGAATAGCAGAGGAATGAACCTTACCTGTCGGAATACCACAGCCCAGCAAGCACACTTTCTCCAGAGGTGCTTGTGGATCAATCTTAGCGACACTGACATCATGAACCACGGTATATTGAGTAAAGGTAGAAGTTCCCATGAAATGATAGATGGGCTTCCCGTTTACGGAGAAGCGAGATTTGCGGTCGTTCATCATAACACCAACACCAGTAGCAGCACGAACTTTGCCACAAAGGTTTGTCTTTCCTGATTTGCAAAACTTACATTCTCTGCACTCAGCCTGGTAGCAAGGGATAACGTGGTCTCCAGGCTTTACCTCGGTAACCCCTTCACCAACACTCTCAACAATCCTAATGAACCGAAAAATAGTGCAACTAATTATAATCATAGACTTGAATAAGTAGGAAGAAACAGAATAATAGGGAGAGGAAAGAATGGTGTCTCACCCGGCGGCCTCATGGCCGAGAATGCAAGGGAACAGCCCCTCGGGATCCTGTAAAGACGGCGAGGAAGCATTAGGTTTTGAAACAAGGATAAAGTAGACGAAAAAGGGGAAAAAGAAATACCTTCCCGCTCCAGGTATAAGCGTCAGTATGGCAAAGAGCGGTGAAAAGGATCTTGATTCGAACTTCGCCGGCTTGAGGTGGAGCGACTTGGACATCCTCGACGGAGAGAGGCTTGTTAGGCTCCCAAGCAACAGCAGCTTAGAGGCAATCAGATGGTAATCATCAAAAGGCCAGCCAACAAAGAGATGAGACGGATGGACATCACAAGAGAAGTAAGCAATTGGGAGACGAAAAGGGTAAAGGAGAGAGAAGGAGCAGTTAAGGCAGTACCTTTGCAAGTGATAACCTGACCTTCAGTAGCCATGAACACTGGTGGATGCAAAAAGCAAGAAGAAGACGACCGCAATCGGTTTCAGAAGCAGCGGGGAGTGGGGGTGAGAGGACTGTTGTAGTGTGGAGTCTGTCGACGAGTGGAGACGTGACAGCGGAGAAATTTATGCATGTAAATAGATAGATATTCATATTATGTTTCGTGGGTTACTGTTAATGGCAGGCCTCTACTTAGAAAAAATGCGTGGCTTCCATTTTCGCACTACTCGAGATATTATCATAATAATTCATGTACAAGTATAACAGTAGAAGCAAAGAAGTCCGACATTGATGAATGTTTTCACCCTGCCGCCTCTGCATTTTGCAATTGCCGAGATAATTATGCGCAATATAAACAAACTGGTTTTTTTTACTAGCAAAAATATTTTATGTGGGAATGAATAAGATCAACCCATTGCTTCAGGATGTTAAAAAGACAATTACACTGATTTGAACTACAGAAACATGTCCCAGTCCCACTGGGAGGGTTCACCACTCACATTATTGATCAGGTACAATTATTGGTGCTTCTGTTTTTCTTTTGCCCTTTTATCTGTACACCAAATTGTATCGGGCGATTACTTAAAACAGCAGAAACGGGGAATTACGTGACGACGTGATCCAAACTGCATGGGCTCTAGAAGAAAGTTTGGAAACATAAATGTAATTAAATTATATAACATAAAACCCGTGGGAAACCGGACCTTCCTTTACAGGCGTTGCGTGAAACACGTGGGAAACCATGGGAAGAAAAACAAAAATAATCCAATATAAAACGCATAAAATAGATAATTAAAGTATAGAAATATTATAAAATTAATTAATAAAATTAATAATTTTTGGAAATGAATGATGAATATATAATACATATTTAAGTAAGAAGTAAGAACTTAACAGAATACCAAGATAGAAATATATATCACTTGACATTACATTTTAAAGCATTACCTTATCTAGAACCTTAAGCCATTCTGCTTGGTAGCCTCTTTAGGAGAGATGGTAATCAAAGTGATGGTTTTCGACAGCCCTGGTGTAAAATCGAACCCACTAGTAGCTTCTGTTTCATGAGACTCAGAGACTGAGTTAGGAACTTAGGATCATCAGATATCCTGCAAAAAAAGTAATGATCTACATTGACAATGTTAAGAAATTTAATTAAATTAAAAGTAGCACAGGTTTGCCTATAAAGGTCACCTATAAAACAATTTGAAAAACACCCATAAGGGCCATAAACTCGAATTTTTCCATTTCAAACTATAAGCGGCTACTACATTTGATGCAGAGAAGGCCCGTAGTGAATTGAAACTCTTTCAAATCTTTTGAATGTATTCGGATCATTATTGGAATTCGAAAATATGTGAGCCATAACATTACATGACACGTCTACTTCTGAGGTGGTAAACAATATACTCAAGAAGTGACTTTTAATCTGTAATATTTCTATGATACAGAAGACTCCTCAGGTAATAAACAAGATAGTAAAAGAGAGTTCTAATTAGTAATATTTTCTATGATACAGAAAAACAAACAAATGCGTACACAAGAGATATATAATTTAGGACCCGTGGATCCTTATTGCTGTTTGTCATTGCTCTCAGAGGCCAGTTGTCTCCCTAGTAAAATGAGTCCAACAGTCGAAATTGCAGACAAGACGGTGGATGAATAGCACATAGCGAGCAGAGCTCCTCTTAGAGACTGCGGCAGTAAGTAGCACATAGGAGGATCAAAATATTAACTAAAATCACAAGAAGGGAACAAACTAGCAACTACAGTTAATTGCTTACAGTAGTTTATGTACCTTGGCTAAGAGCAATGCATTGTCATTTGCATACTGCAGTGAGTTCTCCGGGAAACTTTCAACGCCTTGACTGAGTTCCCAAGAAAGAATCCTGCACTCCAAATTCCAAAAACAATCAGCATAAACTGCCCTAATAATCTCAAATACATAATAAGCATTCGTTACTTTAAAATATGTATTTACCCAAACCCAAAAGCAATTGCAGCTCCAATGTTTGCTTTTTCCGGTGTCAGTTCAACCTGTAGTTCTCCAAACTGCAGTGGCCACCAATGTAATCAAGCCACAATTAGCTTCTATCAACAAAATGAATGCGTAAGATGAAAATAGAAGTTTTACCTTTAGCATTCTTGTTTCAGTTATGGGTATATCTGTAGTAGCAGGTACAGGTGTCGCAGATAGTACCTTCCCTGTCTTAACCATAACTTTAGCAATCTGTAGTGTGAACATCAAAACAAATCAATAGGTTCCTTCTTAATCATTTTAAGAAGTTGAGTCACAGAGTGGCAGAAAGATCATAACTTGTTAAACACAGTAAAGCTAGAAGCAGTCAATTGATATGCAGAAAAGCATAATTTTTTGTTAATTCTGCAGATAATGTCAAATTGTTAATGTTTCTTACCATCGACACACTAAAATGAAAATTTACATGCCTGCTTGTATGCATGTGTATCTGCATCACCATTCAGCAGCAGGCTTGTTCGAAGACAATGTTCAGAGCAGTGTTATAAAACCTGGCCTGTCCCAGCCAACCAAACCTGTGTTCCTTGGGACCCACAGCCTGTTCCATATCCGAGATGGCTAAAGCCCAGAATCGGTCAAAACCTGTCACCATTTTCGAACCAGTGACACAATTCAGCCCAACGGGTTCTGGGTCACGATGCACAAGCACAGGGTGGAGAGGAAATGAAGAGAAGAAAAAAGAGAAGAAGAAGAAGGAGAAAGGTGGAGAGAGAAGAGGAGAAAGGGAGGAATGGAGGGTCTGCCCCCCTTCCGTCTCAGCAACAGATGGAAAAATTTCCACTGTTGTTCTTTTATTTATTTTTTAATTCTATGACATCATTTTGATGCCATTCCAGTTCATGCTGTGGGTTGAACTACTAAACCCAGTTTGACCCAGCCCAAATATTTTTCCGAGTCAGCGTCTAGGTCAAATTCAGAGAAGAAGGTTAATGGAGGTAGATGAATGCTAGCTGCACCTAAGCTACAGTACTTATCCTACGTACCAGCCAATCGAAAAATTTAGAAAATAAAATATATTTTTTATTTTATAAAATCCTAAACTCTAAAGGATTTACTAGGCAGCTGTGTTTCAGATTGGCTGTTACATCAGATAGGTACTGCACATAAGTGCAGCTAGCATTTTCCTTTCTTAAAGGGATAATTTAATTACAATGGCTCAATAAGATCATCTCTCTTCCATACAGAAAAGCAATTGGGGAACTTCAATCAATAGACCAAGGCTTTGAGAATCCTCGTTTATTTCTGTGACTGCTATAATTTTTCCAAATTTTGGTTGCTGCCAGACCAAAACTTCTTCTCCTACTTCATATCCCTCTCCCTGCCAGCATAAAGTCTTTTTTCACTTTGAAAGTACTCATGCTACCATCTCCACACCAGCATGAAGACAGTTCCGCTTCGGAAATCAGAGTAGTAACATTTGTACCAGAGTCTAGCAATTCAACAAGAAAATATCTGCTACAATCTGGTGTTGTTTCATCCCAAAATGACAAGCCACTCCAAAGACCCTGAACCTTTTCAATCATTTACTTTAAATATTCCAAAAAGCACCCAACATACAAAGAAACTGGCTCTTGTAAGGGATGGAATCGAACTGAGCGAAGCTTTAACCAATATAAGTTTGAGTTCGCCTCATGAGGAAAAACCTGTGCTCGAACTTGGCTTGTTAAGGAAAACCATCTTCGAGCAATTTTGTTGAGTCAAGTTGACCTATTGGTTCAAACTGAATCCACCAAGTGGTAGACTGTATTGCTATCGGTCGGGGAAAAAAGACTATCTAACACAACAGAGGCTGAAATTGGGCGAATGAGATTGAAAAGGGGAATAATTACTGGTGATGAACCTCTGTTTTAAAAGGTTTCAGGAGAAAATTCAAAGAAGCAATCACTATTTTTTAGAGACTTTCCATCTTCTTTAACCCAACACAAGGGTGGGCAATGGGGACGCCACATTAACAGAGAATAACACATCAAGGGGAAAGAAGAAAATAGAAAGACGATGAATTCTTTAGCAGCACTACAAAAACAAAGTGGAGGTGTTCCACTATCAATGGCAAGAGAACAACACAGTTTGATCTCTGTTAAAATTCAATCCATTGCACCTTTGAATGAAGATGCATGAAAAGTGGACCAGATGTAGGAAGTGGCACGCATTTTGTAGGAAGACTGAAATACAATGTAAGAGACAAACCCTAGAGTTCATAGGAATTTTGTGCGAACATGAGAGAAAATGAGGAACTTGAAGATTGTCTCCACTAAATGGATATTCTAAAAGATCCTGCGATCAATCTTGTCCTGACGATTTCTGGGAATCAGCACTGAGTCTGTTCCATACCTGTCCATCTTTCTTCCCATCTTTTGCATGCTCGAGGAATTCCTATTCTGAAATCATTCTAAGTTAGGCTATGACAAATTCAGAAATCTTTCCCTGATCTTAATGAATACAATGAAAAAGGAAATAGAAAAAAAAATTACCTCATTGGTGACACTGAAAAGACAATCTCTAGGATTAGAGAAGAGAGTACTCAGAGTCAGACAGACACTCTGAAATACGTGTCTTCCCTTTACCCTGTGTCATCAAGAGAGTATTTTCAACTCTTTGATCGCTCAATGTTTCAAACCAATGAGTTCAAGGTCTACAATTGAGAGGGTTGTTAGCTTGTTATTAGAGAAGAAACCCTATAAGCCAGCTGCAAGCTCTCAAAAAGAACCAACAAAAGTGCAAGTTCAGCTTGTTTATCTTAATGAACTCGAATCATCACCCAAGTTTGGCTTGAGTTCATTCTTTTTCAACCACACCAAGCCCAGACCAACCCAAGCTCGAACAATTCCTGGGCCGGCTAAGTTCAATTCCACTGCTAGCTCTGACCACACAAAGCCCATAACATACAAATAACTTGGGAAGCACAAAGTAAGCCTTGGTTTCTACATACTAAAATTGATCTGATACATACTTAAATTGATCTGATAAAAATAATTTAAGAGGGAGAAAGTGAGAGAGAGAGAGAGAGAGAGAGAGAGAGCTCCAGTGAAAATGAGCAAAACCAAGAACCAAGAGTAAAACATGGATCAAGAGGAGAATTAGAGACTCTCTTAAATCTATCCGACTAACAGCAAAAATCTATTTTCTTTAATAACAAGTGCTTTGGACTCCCTTTCATCTCACCCTCCCCCCAACCCCAAAACCCCCCAAAAAATTAAAATAAATAACTATATACAATAAAAATATATAAATACATAAAATAATAAAATAACAAAACTACAAAGTCCTAATGCAATTTTCCTAAACTTGAATGAACCTCTTCAAAAAAAAAAAAAAAAAAAAACCTTTTCAAAAAATTTTCCTAAACTTGAAAAAGAACACCCCACAGCATTTAGCTTCACCTCAGCCACATTTAACTTCCCAGAGGATAAAGCCAAAGATGACCCAATTCATAGGCATCTAATATTGAGTGCACCAAATTCCATTCCACCATTAACAAAGAAATGGTTCTTTCAGCTTTGTTTCGTCTAGAAAGGTACTAACTTTGTTCTCTTCATACCACAAAACACAAGCATCCCCCACTTAGGAGGCATGTAAGCAAGCCTTTTTCGTGTGATCTGGACCTCCCAAGTACATGGACTTCAAGGTGGCATCGAACAAATCATACCAAAATTGGGAATTTTGGCATCTTGTAAATTATACTGAGCAGAGAGGTTAAACAACTGGCACCACTTTTCTCTGAAAATTCAACACCAACCACTTCTCTAATTGAAGCCATTGCTATAGCATGCAAGCAGGAAGAAAAAGAAGTTGTATGAGCAAATGGACCAGCTGCAGCAACCAACAAACCTGTCTAACAGACTCCAACCAATTCAAAGGCCACATCTAGAGGTACTTGAACTCGAGGGAGAAGAATGAACAATGCTCCAAGAGTCTTTGCAACAAATGTGAATTCACCCCAGGCACTAATACTGATGTTTCCAGCTTCATCTTTATGATGTTGTGGGGCCAAAATTATGATGAAGCAAACCGTGATTGAGGATAACAATTTTGAACATTTATGGACAAGGTTATCTATAGGAGGGGAGGAATATTAGAGAACTTGTTTCAGCTAACTACTGGTGTAAGAAGAATAAGGGGGTAATTTCTGAATGTAAGGATTAGAATTTTCATTGGAAATTGCAATGGTTCTATAAGAAGGGGCATCCCCTGGTAGAGAAGCATCCTCCTAAAGGATGTTTCCTCTTAGGTAGAAGAATCCTAAATAAGGCAAGTTAAGATTGAGAATTCTCTAGTTTCCGAGTAGGTTGAAGGATACTAAGTTGGTAAGTTAATTAGGTAATTTCTGAGTAGAAGAATGTTGATAAAAGGAGCCTTCTAATCTTAAGATTTATTTCTTAAAGAAGACAGTAGAGCATCAAGAGCCTCCATGTTATTTTTCAATCTGTGATTCATATCTCCTATAGTTTCTCTAAACTTTCCTTGCTGCCAACACTTAGCTTCTACTTATGTGTCCTTCATCCCTCTGAAACATGTTGTAGCAGATGGGTAGGCCACACACATCCAACTTCATGTCTCTCCTTAACAAGCATCACCTGAAGGTATTTACGTGCATGTGCTAAACTGAAACCTACTTATAAAGGAAACCTACTAGCTTTTCTTGTATACATTTTGTCTAGTTGTATACTGGAGTTTATCCTTAACTGAAGTTGAAAGGTCGTCCATGGTTGTCACAATGAAACTGCCTTTGGAATTAAATGTGTCTCTCTTATTTTGAGATTTTTGGGAGGTTTACAAAAGTGAAATTTATGAACCTACAGATTTATAAATAGTCACAAAATAGCATCCTGATTTTTAACAATAAACATTTACTAGTGCTAAACTTTTAGACCGCAAGCTCATCATTTATACAATGTTGCCCAATGTAGCAAAAATATTTTAGGTCCTTCTGGACATCAAAACTTCGGTAAATAAGAATGATTCAGAGAGACTATAGAGGTTCTGTTTTTCAGATCTCCACATTTTTACAAAGAAATTGTGCATACACTGTTGGAAGTTAATATATGGCCAGTAAAGGCAGAATTTCTTGTTGGTTTTTCATGTGGTTCATAAGCATCCCAGAAGGCAATCCATCAATTCCTAGCTAAGCAATCAATCTAGATGTTTGCAAATGAAATCAAGAATCAGCATTTCAGCATTCCCAGTGAAAACTGATCAACATAAGGTACTGCTGGTTGATACCCTTTGCAGTTCTCCTTGGCCATACTGTCCCATTGCCTCAAATCTTCTTCCAGCAGATAATATACGTTTGCCCAGTGCTACATTCACAGTCAGACAGAGAAACTTCGTTAAATTGTTATATGCAGACAGAGCTTGAAAGTTAAATAAGACGGAAACAAAAATGTAATCTTGCCTGATTTGGCATTGTCAGACAAAGAACTATGCAATGAGGGGAGCTTGCTAACAATACTAGTTGATGTTGAGGTGTCTGCTTTCTCCCAAGTTCGAGATAAATTCAATAGCAACTCCCCCAGCTCTTGACCACACTGAAGAAAAAAATGATGGTGGAAAATTAATTACTTTTGCATAAATTCACCTAAGGATTTAACAGTTGCAGAAGTTCGTGACTAATGTAAGCCAGATATTCTGAATGTCAATTTCCTGTCAGAAGGGAATGAGTCTAACAACATAGTCAATCATTTTTATTTCTGTTGTTAATCTTACAGTATCTTTAATAAATAAATCATAAAAGAAATCCTGAAGCATGATACTGAAAAGAATGAAACTACTCTAACAATGTAGTCATCCATTCTTAGACGAGCCACATTAGACATGACAAAAAAAAACAAACGCTGATATAATTGAAGTTTTAGTACAAATGAATTTTCTTGGGAAGTTGGAAGAACAAAGATGAGGAGATGATGAAGACAAAGACTAGAGGCAGCTGCAAAGTGGTGGCAGCTTTATTAGGGAGCCAAATTCAATGCCACAAAGTCACACCATTAGATCAAGAAAAAACTCAATTCTAAAACTTCCACATGCGGCCAGGCTTACTTTAGGCAAACATAAGCTAGTCAGTCACCAAAAATCGATAAGAAAAAGACCAAGAAGAGAAGGATGGAGCTTTGGAGAGAAATCGTCTTTTTCCAAGGAAATGAAGATGACTCTACAAATATTTACAAGCCTATTGATAGGTCAAATATATATTATAAGTGTCGTGGACATACAAACATTGAATTGTTAATGACTATATTAAGAAAATTCTCTAGATGACAGAATATCCAATGTAAGCTTTTGCACCATGCTGGAAGCAATTTCATGACATGACTTAGGAGGAGCAAGAAGCAAAAATATGGCGACAAGAACAAGTGGTGAAGCCGAATACTGAGTTGTGGTGCATGCAGTAAAATATAAGTGATTGGCTGAAATCACTCTTGATAGAGATTATGGCCAAACCCATGCAACTCCATCGTGACAACCACACAACAAATCTACGTTGTTGCCAGTCCAATCTTTTATGAAAGAAACAATTGAGATAGATTGGCACCTCATTTGCGAGGAGCTACAAATTGCTGGTATCAAGACATATGATACTACCTTTAAGCATTGACTGGGAGATTTCTTTACCAAAGCAGTTGTTAAAATCTCATTCGAATTTATATAATAAACTAACTGATTTTAATGTCCTTTAAGCATTACAGGGAGTGTTACAAGACTTGAAAACTAGTAGCATAAGTTGTAATACTTGTAAGAAGCTTAGGCTCTAAGATGTTACTTAGCGCTGATTAGATAGGGTCCATTTTGTAACTATGCAACAATGAGAGACTAGGCGAGAGGTTCATTCAGTGCTTGCATAAATATCGTTCATTTAATCTCTTCTTCCTTCTCTTTCAATTCTAGCGCCTTACATTCCTATTGTAAATGTATCAATGTGTTTGTAGCAAGGTTGAGAAATTCAGGTGATCAACGAGGATTTTAAGCTTTCTGGGTGGAGTTGGGGGTCAGACTCATTCCTTCTATTTACTTTTTGGACGGTTAAAATAAATAGCTATATGCAGTAATTAGTTCACGTTGCCGCTAGTCTTTCACTAACTACAGCATAATAGGCTTTGTTGTCTCTTTCCTGCATACTGCACCCATACTTTTAAGAAAGATGAATAACATTTTTTAAACAGTGAGACAAGCTTAAATCAGTGACAAGTGAACCAAAAGGCATGATTTTTTCATTCATTAATCATACTCAGGGTAAAAACATTAACGTATATTACTAGATGACCGCTGTTATAGCCTTGCAATAATTTTTTTTTTTTGAAAGTTACCTTGCAATAAATTGACAATGTTTTTTATATCAGCAAAACATAGTTAACAAACCTCTTCGACAACTGGTCCATTAGGCTAGGTCAAAGGCTGCATCGTTCAACTTCACAGCAGTTCAATCGAGCACAACCAAATAACCCTCAATCAGAACACGAAAACTATGAACACAAAAAAAAAAACCAACCACTAAAAACGTTATTATTTTTCTCTCACATCGAGCCGAAGATCACGAGGGAGCTGCGCAAAGTAATCTGGAGGAAGGCGGAAGCTGTCCTGCACAACACGTCTGCAGCAATGTTATCAACGGAATCAGACAACACACCAGCCGCAGTCTAGTATTCTGTTCGGAATACGTCGAGCTTGCTTTTTTACCGCGAGCTCTTGGAATAGCGGGAGCGTTTCGTCGCCGATCGATTTGGGAGAATCGGATTCCGCGAGCGCGAAAGACACGACGAGCGGTCTGAATCTCAAAGGCTTCCGAGCGGACCGTCTGAAATCGAGCGTAGAAGGCACCGAACGGGAACCCAGGTACGGAGTCGGAGCTGGAGAAGGATTGTAACAGAGATGAGAGCAGTGGAGTGAAGCCATTTAGCTCAGTCGGTATCGCCGATCAGGATTCTCTACCTCCTTGGTCGTTATTCGCCTTCTGTAACTGGTATGGAGAATAATAGAGCCACTAAATTCATTACGTTCCAGTGGAGTCTCAATATATGTGTGACACGTGGCAACACTCTCGAGATATACTGATGCCACGTGGTAACACTCTCGAGATATACTGATGCCACGTGGCAACAGTATCAAGATATACTGGTGTCACGTGGCAACGGTGTCTGTTTGACTGAAAACAAGAACAGTGGGGTGATATGTCACCGCAGTGGATTGTATGTGTAGAATAGGGTTGGGTGCATTGGAAATCTATACTTATCTGAATACTGAAAATTGTATACGAGTATAGTACTGATACAGGTGTCTGGTAGGCCGATACAAGTATAAAAATTTTTAAAAAATAAAAAAAATTATAATTTAATGTAAGAAAATGCTAGCTGCACCTACATAGTACCTATCGGACATACCCCACCAATCTGAACCACAATAGCTTAGAGTTTATTCTTTAGGATTTTATAAAAAATATATTTTTATTTTTTGAGTGTTTCAAATTTGTTAGTACATCTAATGGATATTGTACGTAGCATTAGTGTTTAAGGTATTGAATATTGATTCATACAAACATTTCCATGAAAAATACTTAAACAAAATTCAGATATAGCCATTTATTTAGAATTAGGAGTAAGACTTTCTTACTATTGAAGCTTCCTTTTTACGAAATTTTAATATTGATATGTATATTGTAAAGACCTGTATACATGTTGTAAGAGATTCTTTTAAGAGTGGTGATAATTATACCATCAGATTTTACTACGAGGGTTGGTATCGTGACATGGTGTCCTTAGTCCAAATAAAAGATAAAGTAGGAATTATCTCCCTTTTCTTTAGGTAAGCCTAAACCCTAGACCTCATCTGGACTACCAACTAGGGTACAACAAGACAACCACATCAGGATGTAAAACCTCACCGTAAAACTCACAATACCTTAGATAAAGAGAAATATATGACACAAGTCACACAACAGTAATTACTATAATAAGTACCACGATAATAATTATAACAATCTTGTTTTTTAATAATAAATGCCTTGTATTTTATTCAAAATTTAAAATTAAAGTAAGTTAGTACATCATATAGCTATAATTTTTACTCTTCGATAATAACTTCTTTTTCTAAAAAAAATATAATTAAAAATAAACATAAATGATATATGGCATTTATGGAAAATTTTGACAAATCAAATAAAAAATTTTTAAAACAAAAATAATTTTTTTTTTTGAAAGTTGTGATTTTATTATCAAAAGAATTTCAAGAACATCAAAGCTGATTACATATGTAGACTTATGGAGTCCAAACAACCAGTTGCTGGTTTTGGACTCCAAGATTAGCTAACTCATCTGCCTTTCCGTTGGAGCCTCTCAATACATGCTCTCAATTGACTACAATATGAGCTAATTCACAGACTTCATTAAAAATAAACCTATGCCTCCAAGGTGGCCTACAATGTCCATTGCACCATGAGATAATGACCTTGGAGTCTCCCTCCACATAGAGTGGACCAATTAGTTGAGATTCAAGAAAGCATTTCAAACCTTGTAGGAGACTCAAAGCCTCAGCAGTAGTGGAATCAATTATGCCAACCGGGCCAGAATAAGTAAGAACTACATCACCTCTTGAGTCACGAACAAGGCCACTGATACCTGCAGGGCCAAGATTGCCCTTAGAGGATCCATCAAAATTCAACTTGTATGCTGCCTCGGGTGGGGAACCCATGCTTTGATTGATGTATTTTTGCTTCTAGATTCTCTTGCAATTTCTGCCCAAGATGTCCATACAACCCCAGCTTGCACACCATCGAAATCTTTTTATGGGTTAACCATCCAACAATTTGTTGGAGAATGAAATAGTTGATTGCCCTCCACGGTTTGCCCAAATTTTGAAAGACCCGATTGCTTTCTTTCCTTCCATAGTACCCACTTTTAATGTATCTCATACAACATTTAAACATGTGCCTCCTTTCGAACCTTTCCCAAAGTAGTTCGCCATTTGAGATAGGGTAACAAGGTCATGGGGATAACATAGTCAATTTTAAACATACCAAGGAAGAAGGACCATACATTCCAGCCAGTGTAGTTGCAATGGAGCAAAAGGTGAGTAACTCGTTTCAATCTCAGCACCACATAGGGGGGCATAAGTTTGAAGGAATTTGGAGGCCTCGCCTCAATAACATATCCCGAGTAGGGAGCCGTCCCCTTAAGCAGCACCACCCAAAGAAAGCTTGTTTTCGTGGGCAAGAAAAAGACCAAGCAGAGGCAGCCGAATGTCTGGAGTGGTCACAAATTGCAAGGCAATTGTAACCGGAGCTAGCCGTGTAGACACCATTAGGATTTGGGCGCCAAACCAACTCATCATGACAGTTTCTATTCAAGAAGACCGTATTTAGAGTCACCATAAGTTCAGTGATGTCTATAGCTTCCTGATCAGTTAGTTGTCTTCTTAGAGCCAACTCCCAATTTATATATTGTAGTTGTCCCATGGGTGCCATATCAGAAATAAAGCTGTCTCGGCTTCTTGCTGTGAGATATAACCTCAGGAATCTATCAGCTAAAGAAGTCTCTCCAATCCAAATATCAGTCCAAAAATGTACACTATTCCCACGTCCAGGTTGGAGGGAAACTCTGTGGCGGAAGAAAGGAAGATAATTGATAATTCTCTTCCAGATTGGCGACAAACCCCTACTTCTAGTATCATTGATCCACCAATGCCATGGCCTGCCATCCAATTTCTGAATCACCAACTTTTTCCAAGCAACATTGTTTATAGTGTTGAGTTTCCACAGCCATTTCATGAGGAGTGCAGCATTTATGTGCTTGATCCGTCTAATCCTAAGCCACCTTCCTCCCTTGTCTTGCATACCTCTTCCCAATTTAGTAGATGGAGCTTTGATTTTTCGAAGTACCGCACCATAGGAAGTTTCTCATGATCTGTTCAATTTTATTTGCTACCGCTATGGGGCAATGGAGGAATGATAAATAATAAGTTGGGATTCCAATAAGACAGGCTTTGATGAGAGTAAGTCTACCAGCCTTCGATAGAAACTTCCCTTGCCATGTGCTCAATCTTCTATTCAACTTCTCGACAACCGGATCCCAAAGTTGTTTTGAGTTTCTACTAGCAAAGAGAGGAAGGCCGAGGTATGTTGGTCGAAGTGACCCAATCCCACATCCCAAAGATGCTTGCCATGCCTTGGAGCATATCAGGACTGATATTAAATCCCATAATAGTAGACTTTCCCCAATTAATTCTGAGGCCTGAAGCCATTTCAAACAAGGTAAGGATGCATTTAATACTCTTTAATTGTCCTTCAGTACCCTTGCAAAATAGAATAGTATCATCCGCAAATTGAACTAGAGGCGCTTGCAAACAATCCCTCTCAATAATAGGCTCAATCCACCCCTCATTGACGGCCAAGTTTAATAAATATCTCAAGCCTTCCCAAAGAATATTGAATAGCATAGGAGAGAGCGGGTCTCCCCTCGCCTAAGGCCCCTAGATGGTTTGATAAAACCATGTGTGCCTCCATTGACAAAAATTGAATATCTTGCCGAAGTGATGCAAGTCATAATCCACCTCCTCCATCGCTTCCCAAAACCAAGCTGTTGCAACATTGATCTGAGGTACTCCCAAGAGACCCTATCAAAAGCTTTCTCAAAATCTAGCTTTAAAACAATTACGGGCTCATTGTCAGTGTTAAGCAAATATGGAGGACTTCATGAGTGCACATTGCTGCATCCAAAATGTTTCTCCCTTGGTGAAGGCATGCTGTTCGGGGCTGATGATGTGCCCCATGCATTTTTGTAGACGCCAAATAGTAGTCGAGCAATCAGCTTATAAGAGCTGCTTGCTAGGCTAATAGGTCTGAAATCGAGATATGACCTCAACACATTGTTTTTTCGGCACCGAGCAATAAAAGTGGCCCCTCTGCTTTATTAGTCAACCCGAATTGATAGAAGTGATTTAGGAATTGCATGGCATCCTCCTTGATGATCCCCAACAGAGTTGTAAAATTCCCCATTAAAACCATCAGTCCCGGGCCTTGTTTTTAGGCATATGAAGGCCAGCAGCATCAATTTCCTCCATAGCGAAAGGTTTTCCAATTCAGCAAAGATGCTCCTCGATGTCAACCATTGGCAATTGACACCAAAGAGTTTAGGCCTTGAGGGTACTCTTCAGAGCAAAGGGTGGTGAAGTGTTGAATAATATTGCTAATAATTACAGATCTCTCAGTGCACTTCCCCATTGATATTGAGGGAGCTGATACGATTAGTTCGCCTTCTTCCCGAGGCCACTTTGATGAAAGTACTTTGTGTTTGCATCACCCTCCAAAGAACCATTTATGTCTTGCTTTCTGCTTCCACCGGATGTTCTCACAATGAATAATGTTGTTAAATTCTACAACAACCGATAACCTCTCACCTGCTTCATGGACCTGTAACACCTCGCTTCCTCCAAAGAGTCAAGTTCATTGATTCGATTGGTAAGAGAAATTCTGTGAGTGCGCTTGAGCTGATGAATGAGCTTTTGACCAGCATTGCGTTTCTTTTTCGTAGTTTTCAACGCCTAAAAACCTGCCTCCCATTGGTCCATCATCATCAATTTCTCTCCACCATCCATCAACTTGCGAGAGAAAGTTGTCATTCTCCAACCAACGATTTTCAAATCTGAAAGGAGAGCCTCCCCAATTTTCAAATTTCGTGTCTAACAATATAGGCCAATGGTCCGATACCGCTTTTCCCTATCACCTTACATGCGCAACAAAGAGTAGTAGTCTAGCCAATCCGTGGAACATAAAAATCTATCCAATCGAGACATAGTTGGAGCACTTCACAATTACTCCGGTAAAAGATTTCCCGATGCAGAAGATCAACTAATTCGGTGGCCCCTAATGAAGTCATTAAATCTCTTATAGTGGCTGTAATAGTTCGGATGGAGGGATTTTTCATTTCTTGCTCGAATGGCATTAAAGTCCCCACTAAGCAACCAAGGATCCCGCCTCGATCAATCATTTGTATGAGCTCCTCCCAAAAGCTGCTCTATATCGAGATATTGTAGGACCGTATATAGCCCCAAAAGACCACGACTTATTGTTGGAGAGATCAGTCACACTCATCACCATACAATAATCACCCATGCACATTTTTGGACAGCAACATAACAAGGATCCCATACGCATAGAAGTCCCCTGCAGCACCCTCGTAATTTTTGCAACCCATCCTGGCCTCGTGGAATTGAACTAACTCCTTTACCATACATTCAGTCATTTGTCCCATCTTGGTTTCCTGAAATACAACCAAATGAGCGCGATTTTTATTGATTAACTCCCGAATTACCGCCGCTTACTAGCACTTCTGACTCCTCCGACGCTCCAAGATAGAATGATCATTCCTCACTTGTTTTGTCTACTCCCTTACTTTTCCTCTTCCTCTTACTTTCCTCTTCCCTTTTGTGTTGTCTCCTTGGCTCTTATTTCAACCTGCTTCCATTTTTGAGGTATATGGTGCCATCTCCTGAATTTCTTTTTTGGTCATGTGTTTCTTCATTCTTCTGAATTGAGCCGTCCACGGGATTTATCATTTTTCTTAGCTTTTCCGGAACCTTCGCCTGGCCACATCCTCCCAATCCTCACAGCAGTCCTCTTCTATCATAACTTCCACTATGTCATTGTCATCAATATTGTCCTCTGCATCATTCTGCTCAACATTCGCCATCATCAAATCCAGCATTTGGCAAAGCAAGATTACAAAGATGACCATTCACCGAATTGGGCGATTTCGTCAGAGAGAGAAGAAGTCGTGGAAGAAGAGGGGTCTTCTTTCGAGTAGCAAGTAGTGGGAGTATTCGTAATACGGATTGGAGTGAAGGGTGCCGGTCTTGGATTAAAATTCGGAAGATGGAAGTTATCATGATAGCTGCTAGTTGGTGTGGTCTTTGAATTTTGGAGTGAGGTGTGAGTTGGGGTGCTAGAGGGTAGGAGTTTCGCTTTGCTTCACGTGACTTCGCTTTGCTGGTTTGCAAATAGAGGCAGGACTCAGGTTTGGGAGCTGGGGAGCAATAGTGGGCAGATGAAATGGCATAACGCCAGTTGATATAAGAGGATCTTGATCAATCAAGTCAGGTGTGGTGCAAGAATAAAGGGACCCAACTCCTGGTCCATATTCGATTTTTGAGTCGATGGTTCAATTTGACCATCTCCCCATCTTCCAAGAGATACTTCAACTTCAGCATTCAGGATTGGTCGAGTTCGGTTTGACTCACCCAAGTCAACTCGGTCAACTCGCCTTGAGTTGACTCGGTCCGAGTTGAGTCGAACCGAGTTGACTCGGTCCTGAGTCGCCTTGCAGTCGTCCCACTCTCTAAGGAGATCCTTCCGGTTGCCTTGCAAACCTGGTTGCCACCGAGTTGTGTTGAGTCGCTGCCTCGCCATTTGCCCCATGTTCAATTTCTCGAGTCGACCGAGTTGACTCATCATCTTCAACCTCAAGCCTTTTTACGCACGATGCGAAACGGCGGAACAAACTTTTCTGGTTTCAGGAATGGCAAACTTTTCCAAAACCAGCTCGGTTTCAAGTGGCCATTTGCTCGAGAATGGCAAAGCATTTCTTTCCATCCAAATAGTCAGCTCCTGTTCCCAAATCTCCTCAAGTGGCCATTTGCTCTCCTTTGTCTAACACCGGTCCGGAATGCCATGTTTCTTTTGTTTTTCCATTGGTGGTGTCTCTCATCTATAGTCAACGATTTTGAACCCACTCCCTTAGTTTTTCCGCTTCATCAAACTGTTAATCTGTTCCTTCTTCCGCTGGTTCCATGGGCTTGAAGCCCGTCTGTGGTTGTTGCCAGGCACTGCCCCACCGGCAACCTCTCTCGCCTCAATGTTTTGGACGTGGACTGTGGAGCAAAATTAGCCTTGCGAGACGCCGCTCTCCCACCTGTCTCGAGAAAAATTGTAGGTCAGTCTTAATCTCCCCAAACTCGGCTGATTCTACCGCCTCTTTGTCTCCTCCCAAAGATCGATGACTGGGCAGTTCGCCTCTCCTCCAGAAATCTTTCCATCTCTTGCATCACTAGGAATGTCCTCATAATCGTGTGATCACCGCTTCTTCATCTCTTGCTCCTGTAAAGTTATCCAATCACCCTGTCGAGAAAATCGTGGGTGCATATGGGAGGTCCCAACGATTTTGAACCCACTCCCTTAGTTTTTCCGTTTCATCAAACCCCCAATCTGTTTTTACGACAACTCCAAACTCCAATTCCTTCTTCCGCTGGTTCCATTTCTCTGCTAAAAGGGCTTGAAGCCAATCTGGTTGTTGTTGCGGCACCGCCCCACCGGCAACCTCTCGCCTGCAGGCTTTGGGGAGCTGTTTCGGACGTGGGACTGTGGTATATCCTGGGCACAGACAAGGGAGTGCTGCTCCTTCGGCGATTGGAAAGAAGTACAGAGTGTATGCCATGGAGATGAGCCGTCTTGTCCCGTCTCCGGTAGATAGAGCCTTGCGAGCACCTGTCGCGCCCTGAAATGGGCGATCTTGCACTCCACATCGTTTTGTAAAGGGAATCCTCCCACCAAAGTTCTCGAAAATACGTCTTGAAAACAAGTTGTAATAAATGTCTGATCTCCGATGTCGAATGAAAGACCTTTTTTCGCTTCCACTCGAGAACAAACCTCCTTGCTGCATCTTCCTCCACCACCATCGTCGACTCACCGAAAAAACACTCACCGAGCTTCTGCGAAAAGTTCTTCCTCCCTCCCTTATTTCTTCTTCTACCTTCGACAAGTCTCCATTCTTTCTCCACTTCAGTGTCTTCAGTTCGCCCCACGGGAGGAGCAAGATCTCGTCGTCGACTAACAGCAGGTCTGCGAGGAGTGCGATCTCTCCAGTGCCGTCTCCCTGCATCATCGGCGAGGGGGGATTTAGATCGGAGCCGTCGTCCCCTTGTTCCCGTCCCCGCAGCCCTAGTCGCCGCTCTCGACATTAGAACTTCGAAAAGCCTAACTTAAAAAAAAAACAAAAATAATAAGTCTGCATGTCGTGCAAACTCTTAGAATTTCATATTGTAAATAAATTTATTCTAGAATCTTGTACACCAAAAAATATACTCTTAATACTTAATTCCAGAATTTGAACACAGTAACACTCTCAATAAGCCAACTAATTCATGAGTATTTTGTTCTCAACAAATACTGATACATGCATTCATTGAAACCAAACTAAAACAAGCAATAGAAAGGGTCGTTCACCATGAACATAGTGAAAAAGCAAATAAAGATTCATACATAGTTTCCCATACTGAAAACTCACCATAATACCTTTACCTATGGTTCCCAAATTTGACAAGAAACAACAAATGACTAAGATGACAACAGGCCTCAAATTGGACCCTGCATATTTGACATCAAAGCTTTCTTCAATTATAAATCAGTAGGGGGCATTTAGTAAACTTATACTTGCTTGTTCTCCTCTGCTCCAGACAAAGGGGTTATAGCATCTTCAACAGCTTGAACAAAGGTAGCAATCTTATAGGTGAAAAATCCCACTAGCATCGGTATCAAATCAAGGTGCATGAATCCGAAATCAGGAACAAGTATTCTGCACACACCATGAAATCATTGAACTTGTTATGATGATTACACACTTTTCTGGGAAGACCCAATCTTTCAGAGAGAGTCTAACGGTTCATGAACTTTCAAAATTTTATTTACTAGCCAGCAGCGACTAGTGGAGTAAATACAAATTATAACAAAGTATGCCAGTTGATGTACTCACTGATTCCATCTATTATAAACCATAACCAGCACAACTGGCACTAGCAGCCTCGGTTGTCCCACAGCACCCCTGTAACAAATGTAAACTTTGATACACCTAGGATAATATAAGCAGAAAGATCTACATTCTTAATTTCACCTGCTGGCCCAAGGTATAAGAATATCCCGATCCATAAAGTTTCCCTACATTGTCTAGGCAAATCATTTCGATACATAACAGTGTTTACTACGTCTTTTGAAAATTTGAAAACCACTGTAACTCTATTCTGAAGCCACATCCAACAAAAGATGCTTGTAACTCGTCATAATTTTCTATGAACCACTGACGCAGCACTTGAAAGCTTCCCAGCTTCCCTTCTCCTCGGCAACTAGAAATTTATAACTTGATTCAAGATTGATGGCTAACATTTAATGCAGAAGGTTTGATATAAGACTATCAAATGGCTAAAAGCACCAGATCACTGATCCAAGGCGAGGGGCTAGACATGAATGAAAGGAACACGTCCGTGGTGGGAGCAATGTCATTAGGAGGGGCAGGAAACATATTTTTCATTTCTCATAATCCTCAGTTGAAAGCTGCATTCAGCTGTTAAATCAGGTGTCTTCTTACTAGTAATCCAACACTCCTCTACCAAGAGATCGCCCATGTAAACCAACAATAATCATCAACAAAAGTTGCAAACTTGAAACCAAAAGAACAAGGACATCAATAAGGTGCCCAAATACTTTTTTTTTGAAATACGATGTTTGCATAAAGGCCCCAGCCCCAGGCCCCTCTAAAGACTTAAACCCCATACCTCCCCCTACAAATACTCCATGTGATCACTGAGCTACAGTTAAAAGTGCACAAGTTGTCATATATCTAAATGAACAAAAGAAAAGAGGTTTCAACTCTATCTAGAGATAGCATGGGACAAAATCCAATAATATGTCCCGAGCTGACAGGATTGACTATAAATAGACGCAGATAAATAGAAAGAAAAAATTGACACAATCAACAGATAGATATCCCAATTGCAAATGCCATTACAATAGTGCAGATGCTGTTGTCAAGGCAGCACTCAAACCCTCAAGCACTATTTCAAGATAAAGTAATCTCTCTTATGGATCAAATGGATCTTCCACTTCTGTGGCTACTAAAAGATACAATGAGAATGAAAGAGCCTAATAGAATAAGTCAAGGCTTTAACTAATTTAATAACAAACAACAAATTAATAGGAAGTTTGGGAACATATGAGAACGTGACTAGCTAATTTTTCCTTCATAAAGAATGTAGAACTTCCTCAAAAAAAGTAATAAATAAATAAATAAAAATAAAGGATGTGGACTTCATAAAAGCTGAAAGCCCAAATGACATTAAATAGAGGCATCCTTGACAAATAACTCAGAGAACCAAACGACGAAAACAAAAGACACATCACTTATAAGACTAGAAGCAGTAAGACTACACTCAAGAGGGGAAGATGAAACAAGCAAGGTAAATCAAAGGGGAATTATCCATAGTCCGAAGACGCATATATACAGGAAAGAGTCCAGCCAAGTTGACCCAATTGTTAAAGATCTTCCTTAGTGCACACAGAAGTGTCAGTGTCACTCATCAAATTATCACTACCCTAAACAAAGTTAACCTACACAGGCTTCCCAACTTAGTCCTACGATTCCACAGTTCGCAAATTTTCGATCGCTCTAGCATCGACCTTTGTTGGTTTGTGGATCGCTCTAGCATCAGATTCAACTCCTTATTATGGATCACCTAGGCATGTGCAAACTGGGGGGCTCCACAAACCAACAAAGGCCAACTGACAATTATAGGATTCAAACCCTGCATTATACTCTTTCCTTATCAATAGCATCAATTTAGAAGAAAACAGCAAAAAACCACATGGAGGATGCTGACAGAGTCACACATAAGGTGATGCAGGCTCAAGACACAAATCTAGAAGATGATACTTGAGACGCTCAGTAACTGGAGTGAGGGAGGGAGGAAAGAAAGAGATGTGCAATAAAGATTTGAAGAGGAAAGACACACTTAGGGCAAAAAAATTGACATTTAACGCCCTCTACTACTCACTAGTATTTCAGTATAGTAACAGAATGCCCTTCTTCAAGGCTTCAGTCTCTAATGTTACAAAGCAATCATAACAATTAACAAAAACCACATCAACGAAGCCCCTTAAATCAACGCCTATATAAACTAAAACATCAGATCACCACAAGAGAAGGTGCACAGACCAAAATAACCCTGCACTTCACAAACTGTTTTCAACAAGAGAACTGAATACCTAAAAACAACATCGAAGTTGCCTAAGGTGAGCCTCACTATTATTTTCATCTAAAACATCTAAACCTGCCCATAATGTCCATTAGAACGAAAATAAAACTGCAGTTTCCACTTTTTTTATTCTTTAAATTTTTCTAAGCAACTAATTGTTAATGCTGGAAAAATAGTTTTTTTTATATAACACAAAATATAAACAGAGATCTGAAGAATATTAACTTTGCAAACCCACTGGCTCCATTTGCCATTGAATCCACACTGTTACCAAGCATGCGTATATACGCTAAGGAGCCAAGCAAACCTGCACCAAAGCTGAAGAAAATAATGTCAGAAAAGCAGGAAGTGCTCTGGAATGAAAACATTTAGATTCTCTCATAATGTGATAATATGTTCATAGCATATCACAACAAATGCTTCCCGAGACGCAAGTAAGAATTCACTATGGCTCCCAAGATATTTTAGAGGCTCTACAATTCTGACAGCTGACAGATTGAGTTTGACACCTCTGTGCTCAAGGTTAGCTCCTGCAAAACTGACGGAAAAAGAACAGGAGCAGCAGCAAGAACAACCAACGCTTCCTCTCGACAATGAGAGAGCAAAGAGCGGTCAAAATTATTTCTGCTATGGATTTGATGGATTTGATGGATATGAAGGGAAAGAAGAAGGACATTTCGAAGCTCATGGCAGAACTGACGGAAGAGAAAGACGAGCAACAGCAAGAACGGCTGGCGCCTCCTCCCAATGACGAGAGCATGCAGAGAATGGCCAAAGTTGTTTTTGTTATGGTTTTGATATATATGAAGGGAGAGGAGGATAATTCAGAACTGACAAAAGAGGGAGAAAAGTAGTAACAAGAATGATCAGAATGCCTCCACATGACCAAACCGTGTAGAGAGCAGTCCATGTTGTTTCAACTTTGGATTTGACGGATTTAAAGGAGGAGATTTATAGCCAAATTTCGGCAATGGACTAGATTTTCAAAACTACTTGTGGACTCAAGCTCTACGAGAAGTTATTGTTTTCTTTGGAATAAACAAGAGCGGATGGAATGGTGGAACTGTATGGTGAAGGGTGATCCAGAGATAGATATGCAGAAATAGAACCTAAGTTGTCTGACTTGGATCCAGGAATTCGACAAACTCTTGAATAATGAAGATCGACCAAGACTGAGGAAAGTAGGACTCCCATTCCACTGATGAGAACCTAGAGCTGTTTAAGATCTTCACCAAACACTGGCTCAGGGGTTTAGAATTATTTTATATTGACAAGTATCACCACAAGCAAAATATTATGACTGCAAGAACATTCTCTAACTGCCTTGGTATGCCCCCAGCATCTTCATTTGCAACGAGGTCAAGGCCAGATTCTGGTTTAATGTTTTGATGCAGAATACATAAAATCATTAAGAGTAGATGATGAGGTATGAGAATGGGTTGCATTTGTAGGTCAAGGCCCCGTTTGTGCTTCCCTATTTATTTCTGTAGGCTCCAAAAAGGTGAGACCTAATTCCTGTCTATTGGAGTCTGTGGGCTCATATGAGACCCAGTTGTTGTCTACTCCATTAAGAAGTAGCGATCAAACCTCAGGCCCGTTATATGTAGGCATAGATGTAAAAAAAGTGTTTACTTGGAAAAATCTTACATTGAATTATCTTAATCAATTTTACATTTTGGGACAAAACCAGAGTTGATATTTAACATTGTATAACATTGTTATATCATATGAGTATCCAAACATCGAGAGGTACTCATTTGTTGCATGAAAGACGGATAGAAGGCCAATGGGTTATAGACTGTGGTAATCAAACCATAAAGCAGAGTATGAAGCGGACAATTGCAGAAAGATCTAGTACAGAAGTATGTAAAATCAATGATAATTGACTGTGACTTTTTAGTTTATAACCTTTTTCATGGATGAGACATTTGAGTAATGATAAACACAGCTAAACTCTGATTCTTTGTTGAAAAATGAACAGATTCAGGGTGATTGTCGCTTAAAAGAGAAATTGCTAGAGAAAGAAAGAATCTTTACTCTTTATGAAAATTGAAAATCAATCACGAATTTTTTGCACAGCAGATAGAAGTTTGAAGATGGATTTTGACACTCTTAAGCTCTAAATAAAAACATAAAAGATTGCTCTTTTCACCATTCTCTGCTTATTTCCTTTTCGCATCTTAGGAAGTCTAGAGTAATTATCTATCCCGTTGGGTTTATGAGGCATAGCTAGAAGAAAGTCAAAAATATATAAAATGGTCACAACGAAAGCATATATTTTACCTTGCTGCAATTTCAGGAGAATAAGAAACGTGAGAAGAGAATACACCAATACCACCTATCCCTAGGGTAAGGAGTTGCAACTTCTTCTTCAACTGTGACCAAAAGAAGAAAATAAATCAATCAACAATTTTTCCAGGAAATTCTACAAAATATTGAGGTTCAGCTGACAGCATTTCTCGATAACCACCTTGAGATACTGTTCCTCTGCTTGAGCTGCCAATACAAGTGGATCACCCCTGACCTTTCTTGACTCACATAGTATGACATCCTATACGTAAAACTTATTCAGAAAATGATAAAAGGCACAATCTTTATAGATAGCAAATGAAAAAGTAATAAAATGAATACGATGCCTACAAATGTACGGGATAAGCTTCTTTTGTGTAGGAAATGGCTGATTTTTCCTCTACATCTTGCAAATAGAAAAGAGCTTACACACGAAAATGATGCATTTCACATACTTACAGTGCCCCCTGTTGTGGCCTTGGCCGCACGGTCCCACTTCTCTTGTTCACGCCGAGTAGGGACTAACCTCCATCTAATAGTTGAAACATCTTCGCCCTGCAAATCAATGTTTTCAAGGACTTAAAAATTGTAAGTAACTACACATGAATTTACAATCGTTGACAAAAGGAGAAAATTTACATCTGTCACTGAACTCCCTCGCCTTGCAGCTTCAACCTGTTGTTCTAAAACAGGCTTTATTGGTGCAGAAAGCTCCTCACTTAGGTCAATTTCCATACTGCAAACCAAGCATAGCTCTAAGAGAAGACGAAAATTATACAGCTTTGTGTCGCATTCACCACAATTGATCACGAGGAGTAAAAAAAAAAAGAAGCCAAAATATAGAACAGAAGTGTACCTGTCAAGACTCATTACTCTGTTCAAATTCAAGAAACCCGATGGCTGCCAAAAATAGCAAGTCGCAAATCACATAAATTGTCTCGTCCAAAAATAAACTCAAGAACAACACTCAAAGAGTTCAAACACCTCCAACGAGCAAATAAACCGGTTTACGTATACCTCGGAAGGGAGTGAACCAAGAGATTCAGAAGAATCAGATTTGTCTATCAATTTCTTCATGCGTCCCATAAAATCTTTATTCCACATAAAACCGTCGGAGACGAGCGGGTCTTCTTCTTCGCCCCAGTACTTTCGGAGCTTCGATGTGGTCGGCGGTCCACCGTACTCTCCGGGAGCGACACCGGTGGACCATTTTTGCGGCTTATTCTTTGGGAGTATCACTCGTGTCTGCCGAGGATGTCGAGGGTCTTCTGGAAGAGGACTCGACGACGGCGAATTGGGGGAAACCGGCGTCGCGGCATAGGTTACAGAAAAATAGCAGGTACAGTTCGTTATCGCCATTGCAGCGAACGAGACAAGATTTCAGCCTTTCAGACGCCAATAGCCATTTCGACGGAGAGAACCGTCGAGACAAAATATCCGTTATGAAAATGAAACATCCGGTAACTCCTGTTGGCCTCTTTCGCGACACTCCCATCTAAACTAAACCTGTCGTTCCCGCCATCGTGCGTTCTCTGGATTGACGCGTCGCTCAATAACAACCTCCCCAACGGGATCCTTTCTAAAAATCTGAGTTCCTCCTTTGCATGTTATATTTGCATTTTATTTATTAAAAATTCACAAAAATAATATGTAACATAGTTACATAACTCATTTATATTAAGGTTGATTATTAGTGGTCAACAAGAGAGGTCTAAGACTAAGCAGTGTTGATTATTGATTAATCGTGTTAATTAATGACCAATTTGGAAAGGGGTTTTGTATCTTCGTCATTAATTTCCCCTTAAAAAAGACCCGGCCCTCAAACCAATTTTAAGTTAAAGTATAGAGTAATGCTAAGTGCACCAACCTACCTTTGAAACAGTTTTTTTTCTAAAGAGAAATGCTAACGTACATTCTAGTAGCGTATCGTGTGCATACAGTCTAATGTGGAAGGCTTATGTGGCATCCACATCAACGCTTCCATGGCAATGAGAAACCGGAACATTGAGTTTCCGGTTTTCTGAGCGGGAGGGAGGCCGGAGCGGGAGGGAGGCCGGGCGGGAGGCCGGGCGGGAGGGAGGCGGGAGGGAGGGAGGAGGGGGAGGGGAGGGAGGCCGGAGGCGGAGGAGGCCGGAGCGGGGGAGGCGGGAGTGGGAGGAGAGGAGGGAGGCCAGAGCAGGAGGGAGAGGGAGGGAGGCTGGAGCGGGAGGGAGGGAGGAGGCCGGAGGGGAGGGAGGGGGGAGGGAGCCCGAGGGGAGGGAGGTGAGGAGGGCCGGGCCGGCTGGAGAGGAGGAGGGAGGCTGGAGTGGGAGGGAGCTGGAGTGGGAGGGAGCCGGGCAGGGGAGAGGAGGGAGGAGGCTGGGGCGGGAGGAGAGGAGGCCGGGCAGGTGGGAGAGGAGGGAGCCGAGGCGGGAGGGGAGGCCGAGCAGGAGGTGGGAGGCCGAGCTGCGGGGAGGCCGAGCGGGAGGGGGAGGCCGAGCGGGAGGAGGCTCCGCTCCCGCGGCACAGCCCTCCCTCCCGCCTCCGCCTCCCTCCCGCTGCCTCCCTCCCGCTGCCTCCTCTAGCACCCTCTCTCTCCTCCCTCCGCACCTCCCACTTCCTCCCTCCCGCACCTCCCTCTTCCTCCCTCCCGCACCTCCTCTTCCTCCCTCCCGCACTCTCCCTCTTCCTCCCTCCTGCACCCTCCTCTTCCTCCTCAGCACCCTCCCCTATTCTCCTGCCCGGCCCCTCCTCTCCCTCCCGCCCCTCCCCCTCCCCACCCGCCCGGCCTCCCTCTCCCTCCGCCTGCTCCCTCCCTCTCCCTCCCGCCCGGCTCCCTCCCTCTCCCTCCCACTCGGCAACCTCCCGCTGCCGGCTCCGGACTCCTCCCTCACCCTCCCACTCCGGCCTCCCTCCCTCTCCCTCCCGCTGAGAAAACCGGAAACTCAATGTTCCGATTTCTCGTTGCCATGGAAGCGTTTGACGTGGATGCCATGTAAGCCTTCCACGTCAGACTGTAGGCACACGGTATGCTAAAGTAATGTACCGTTAGCATTACTCTTTATTAAAACCCGAAACCATAAAACCCAATAGTCTAAACTTGACGTGGATGCCACAACTTTTTTCTAAAACCCGAAACCATAAAACCCAATAGTCTACAATTGACGTGGATGCCAGTTGTGGCATCCACGTCAATGATATGCAATTGGTGTACCTCTGTGAGGTATACTTAGCATTATTCTAAAGTGTATTATGGACACGATTGCCTAGGTTCTTTAGGGGGCCAAAAGCAACTTTTTGAATGAAAAAAACCATGTTTGAATGAAAGAGTCATTCCTTAAATAAGATAACAAACTTGTTCGGATGCACTTATGTATAGATAATTTTTTCCTTGAAAGATTGAGGCTTTTTTAGAGAGTTGTTTTTCATTGAATTCATAATTGAATTTAAGAGGAATGCTTGCAATTACATAATCATTATGGTGGTTCCCTCACCTCAATGAAGGGACCATCCTTTGGTCAACCAGTTAATTGTGGAATTTGCAAACTTCAGAATATGATTCTAGATGCAATTAGTTTTCTTTCTTAAATTTAATATATCTCTGAAAGCTACAATCAGACTCCAACAAGGTGGATCAACTTCTCTTTCGCACCACCTTATTACATTCAAGCTATTGTTCCTTCTACTTGTAATAGTCCACTGGATTTATCAACCAATAACTGCAGATCTTTGAGAACAACAAGAGTTTCAACTTCAATGGAATCCTTCATTCCCAGTGGTCCAGAAAAGGTGAGCATGGTTATGCTTTCGTGGGTCCTAAAAATGCCCAAATGCCTGCAAGGCCTGAGTTGTCCAATGAGGACCCATCAATGATTAATTTTAGCACTTCAAGTTTTGGTGAACTCCATAGAACTTGAATTGGTGTTTGCAATGGGATGTTGAGGCTAGCATTGTGGGTCATAATATTTTGAAATTCTTTTTGAGTAATTAGTCAACTTATGATATTCAATAAAAGTCATTTCAGCTAGGTCATTATTGCATATGGCTTTATTGGATATGACTCTTCTATTTCTTGCTTCCTGTGTTGACCAAATGATAAAGCCCACAATGCAGGCTTCCATCGTAATCCTCCCCCTCATAGTATCACTAACCCCTCTTAGTTGAGCAATTTCATCATTTTCATCACATCAAGAGTAGAAAAGAGAGGGTAGGACAATTACTCTTTGAGCTAATTGAGTTCTTGCTAAAATTTTGCTGGTGTAAAGTCCACCATAAGAAAATTTTTACTTTAGGGAGTGTAATTTCCAGACCTATTTAGCTTGATGTATCTATAACCGATGGAGTTGTGTCATGGGAATATATGTTGATTTACTTGTAAAGTCACCACTAATGCTTGGAGTCTAGGTGAATTTGTCTGGCTATTGTGAATCAAAAAAATACTTTAGTAGTACTTGATCAAAGTTGTTGAGTTCACAAGCTTCATCCTCATTTAGCTCTTTGTTGAACACAATGTTCCAATTAAAGTTTTTATCTTGTTTGTCTTGTAACATGACCTGAAATTTCTCTTCAGGGTGCTTTCCCACTTGGAATAGTTTAGGGAACATTTGTTTGAATGGGGAATCCATAAGACAAATATTATTTTTGAAATCAATATGATTTCTTTTACTAGAAAGAAACTTGGTGAACGACCTGAAGTTGATTCATAGTATATGTATTTGCTTTTTAATTGCTGAGAGTTTACTAGATGGATGCCATCCCAAAATCCTCTTATCTTTAACAGCGATCATTTTTTTCAGGATGAAGAAGCTCCATTATGGAAGTTTGAGGTGAGATTAATTGAGTTTCTAGCACCATTTTAGTAGCAAAGCTTGGTTTAGGTGTTGAATTCTGTGTATTCCTACGCCTCCAACATGTTTTGGCTTACAAACCTCTTCTATTTAATGAGGTTGTGCCTGAAGAATTTGAAATTACCTTTGTACAAGAATTACCTTGTGATTTTTTCAAGTTCCTTAACTATCCAATTTGAACAATGTACTAGAGAGCATAAAGGAAGGGATTCCCACCAAATTCGATTACATAAATATGAGTCTTCCAGCCTTGGATAAATGTCTTCCCTTCCATCTAGCAAATATTTTCTTCATTTTTACTAGATCCAGAAGGCTGTTGAGTTCTACCTTGAAATACTGAGAGACGATATGGGTGATGAGTTCTACCGTGCACTTCTTCAGGCGCTTCACTAGTTAGGGCACTTGGGGTATTAATCTCAATTAATGCGGTCTTTTTCCAATTGATTTCTAGTGTGTAGATATATCTATTGGGTGCAAGCCAACCTTTAATATTTGGAATTGAGGTAGGCTAACTTCAGCAAAGATCATAGAGTCGTCAATAGACTGGATTAGAGTAACCATATCATCTAGAAGGTTGAGTAGTAAACTATCTGAAGAATACATTCATGCCTACTACCATAGTAGTGAACAATAGGGGTGAAGGAGGGTCACCCTACCTGAATGCCCGTTTCCCAACAAAATAACCAAATAGGCTACCAAAGATGGAGAATGAGTATCTAGCAAAGACCCTACCTCATGACATTAAAATCCCCAGCTAAAAGCCATGGTTCATCCCATCTACACAATAGACGCGCAGTTTGGCAGACCTGATTCGGATTTGTGGCATGAGGTAACCCACTCGGTCTCCGTGTCCATGTCGAAAATTCATGCTTTCGACTGGGTCATGTGAGTCAACCCGACCAGCGGTTCCGAATCGGGTATATCGACTCGGGTCGAAAACCAAACCGACAACTTAACATCGGACTGGTACAGTGGTTCCTCGGATTGGAGTCATTAGACGCTCCACAGTCGTCAGAGGTAGCAGTCGACTAGCTAGCATGGGCAAGTGAGCGCGTCAGTAAAAAGGGTGGGAGCTTAAGCCTTAAGGTGCAAGCAAGCTTTCACTGCCGGGAACGCCCACGATCGGCTTTGTCGATGAACATTGCAGAACAGAGACGCCATTAACAGAACCAGCGAGCTTGTTTTCTTTTGTTTCCCCTTTTCTGATCTATGGATCTCCATACACGCCGGGCTCGCCCTCCAACGTCCAAGCCCTCCTCTTCTGCTCCCTATTCGAAGCTTGACAAGCCCGAGAAACCGGACGATGGCGGGCGAGGTAGCGGATTGAACTGGAAGCTGGTCTTCGTCTGCTTGGCGGTGTTAAGGTACATGAGCGCCACATCCAACATCATTCACGACTGCGACGAGGTCTTTAATTACTGGGAGCCCCTCCATTACCTAATTTACGGATCCGGATTTCAGACCTGGGAGTACAGGTAGGAACCAGATATATTTCTGTTCACTTACCTTTTTCGTAGATGTCCTTATCAGATTGACATTGTAAAATGGCGATCCATATTCATTAGTTGAGTAATAAAATGATCGCTGCTGCTGGTAATATCTGTTCTTTCCTTTTGCATTAGCCTCCGGCAATGCTCGATTTTAAGTGGTTTCGTTTGTAACCTTGTACGGTGACCAACGAACAAATAGAAGTTTTTTTTTTTTTTCAGAAGTTGGTTTTTATTTCATTTGTCAATCAGAATTACAGTGTCTGTATTTGCTCATTACATGAGAATTTCCTATGAGTTGTTAGCCATGGAAAAATTACAACTGATTATAAAAGAAACAATGAAACTGGTAAGACAAATAGAGTTTACATAATTTGGATACTCAATAGTTTCAAACTTTTCTATTTTGTGCCAATTTGAAGCCAACTTATCTAGTTATTGCTTGCTAATGAGTAACAACTATGCTTCAAATTAAGTATCTTTTTTTTTTTTTTTTTTTTTTTTTTTTTTTTTTTTTGAGGAGATTGATTAACTTCATTGATAGTGAATTCAAAGTACAGAATCCCTCATCCACAGCCTACATCACAGATGTGGTTTGTGGCGAATTTCTAACTTCAAGTTGAAGTAGGGAGACACCTTCCCTAGCTAGAGAATCAGCAAGAGAGTTTGCTGATCTTGGAACATGGTTCCAAGTACACGTAATTGAACTTCCAAGGGCCCAAATTTCTCTGAAGAAAACTTCAAATTATGTACCTTACCTATTTTCATCTCTTGGTCTAGACAAATGCTCTGATCATTCAATTTTTTATGATCTTTCACGAGCTGTATTGAAACAAAACTATGATCAAGTCCTGACTAATGGTTCTATTGTTCAGATTTGTACTCTTCTTATAATTACTGTGCAGAAATTTTCAAAATATGAAAAAGGAAGTGTAGTTCCCAATGTGTAAAACCCGGAGCTCCTACAAGTGTAATCCAACATGTTTTCATCATGGTCGCAACCAGTACCACAATTAGGAATATGAAGCCAAAGTATTGGTTGATAGTACCTTAGTAAAGCAAAGAAAATGGAAAAATTACGAGATTAACTTTCTGAGAATAAGAACTAAGTACATTAAGTGATAAAATTAAAAAGGAAAAACAATATCCCTAGGACAAACGATGATGACTGTTCCATATCTCTTTAACAAGTGCCTCAAAAGCCTGATTGGTCAAGGGGGCTCAGGTGCAGATCATTGACCCAGCGTACAAGTGTATTGAAAGAAAAGGAATATATATTCATTTGTAGAACTCATTTATTAAGAGTAACTATGAGTCAACCTCGTCTCGAAGAAAGCAGTACCATGAGGCAGAGAATTCCCAACTATTAAGAAAACCCATGTATGGCCCGCTTGAGGCCCACTAACCAATAACATAATATATAATCATACTAATACCCAAATTAGGCCCATTAGAGGCCCACTACGTGACAGAGTCCTTTCAATTGTTGTGAATATCAGCACTAGGACAGTATTGTGCATAGCTTAGCAAAACCAATAAATTGGGGAGTGGCCTCCTTTATGGGGATAGAATGGACGTTGTCTGGTTGTTAAAAAAAACTTCTGTTTTCCACCAAAATGTTCCCAATAGGAAGGATGCTCATACTTAAACCTCTTCTCTCTGGAAAGCATTACTAGCTGAGAGAGATACCCTAAAGTCTGGAAGGACTGTTGGATTGGCAAAAAATCTCTTCAACCTTCCATTCCAAAACTATCTCTTCTAACTTTCAAAAAGTCTCCTCGTAGGAGCAGCAGCAATTGGCAGGCCCTAAGAAAGTCAGGATGATCTGGGCATCATTGTTTGTGTGAATAGATTTTTCTGTAAACCCACAAGGAGGTTGAGGCTCCTTTGAAATGTGTGACTGTTACTTTCCATCCAAAGCTGCCAGGAAACATGAAAAACCATGGAGGTCTCAGAGAACACCAAAACAGAATCCCAAATATTTTGGGTAGAAGAAACAGTCGTGAAGCTCGTTCGTTTGAATCATTTTATTTATTTAGGTTCTTTCCCTTTTGTCCTTTCTATTTTTAATGTCTGTTGTAAGCGGACCGGTTCATTAGCAGATAGACTGGATCATCTCTTAAAATAATTCTCTGTAATTTGTAACTATAAAGAGAAGAAGAAGAAGAACGGAAAGGCAGAGAAATATGTGATTATCAATCCCCTGTTTCTGTGGTTTGCCTTCGTCCTGAGAAGGAAGTTAAAGTTAGATAAGTCATCTCCGTCCAAAGCATCGGGACCTATGAGTGAATGCAGATGATGAAGAAGCGCTCAAGACCATACTTCCTTTGCAGCACCCAGAGTCCCCCTTCAGCTCGAGTTTCCCGCTTTGGAGGCGATGAGACCACGGTCGAGTGGTTCAGTTGCACGCACTCAAGACCAATTTTTGAGTTTGGAGGCAACGACCGACCGCAGCGAAGACCAAAGTTTCGTAAGACGCTCAAGACCAAGGCTTGCTTCTTTCCATCTTCAGGGAGAGGCAAACCAATGGTGGCAGTGGCTCCACCGATCGTGTAAAGAGGATTTTTTTGAGCAGTCACATGGCAAATTTTCCAAGACGAACTCTGGGTACGATTTGGCCCGACCGAAGGAGAAGATTTCGACGAGGCCCTCTCCCATATTAAACAGATCGGAACCTTAAGAGACTATCAAAAGGAATTTGAGAAATTAGGCAATCGAGTCCAGGGATGGACTTCGAAAGCTCTGGTGGGGACGTTTATGGGAAGATTGAAGACAGAAATCGCGGAAGGAATCCGCATGTTCAAACCAAAAAGTTTGAAGGAAGCGATCTCTCTGGCCAGAACCTGCGACGAGCAGTTAACTCGCCAACGAAGACTCCCGCGACAAACATTCCCCAGCCCACCGTTCACCAGCAATGAGCCGAGCGCTAAAAAATCTCCTTCTGCACCGAAACGAATGAACTGGGACAAATTGCAAAAAAGGAGAGCTCATGGGCTTTGCTTCCATCGCAATGACAAATTCGTACCTGGCCATAGGTGCCAAGGTCCCCATCTATTGCTGATTGAGAAAGTCGATGACGAGCCATTCGAAGCCTCAGACAAAGAAGAGGAAATCATGGAATATTATGAAGTATCTCTTCACGCGCTGACTAGCTGGGCTTCTCCTCAGAGGATGCGGGTGCAGGCGATGATCAGCTCGCATTTGATAATAGTGTTGATCGACAGTGGATCAACACACAACTTCCTCAGCGACAAAACAGCAGCCCTCCTACGCCTTCTTGTGATGCCAACGAAGTCTTTCTTTGTTCGAGTGGTGAATGGCAATCAACTTCTCTGTCAAGGGAGGTTCGAACAGGTGCCAGTGATTCTACAAGGACTCTCTTTTTATATAACGTGCTACTCACTTCCACTGGCAGATATAGATATGGTCCTCGGTGTCCAATGGTTGGAGAAGCTTGGATCCGTTATCTGCAACTGGAAAGACTTAACTATGGATTTCAGATGGCAAGAACGAGATTGTTGTTTGCAAGGGATAAGCCATGCCATCACATCCATGTCTCTCTCCTCTATAGCAAAAGATCACCGGCAAGGGTAGATGGTTTTCTCAATTGCCTTCCGTTCCCATACATACGGACACACACCATATTATTAAAGACATTGAAGATATTTTTCAAGAGCCAACATCTCTCACCCTACTTCGAGATATTGACCATCATATCCCCTTGAAGGACCGTACACAACCAATTAATGTACGTCCCTACCGTTATGCTCACTTCCAAAAAGGCGAAATTGAAAAACAAGTTCAGAATATGCTAGACATGGGGATCCAAGCACAAGCCCTTTTTTTTTCCCAATCCTCTTAGTGAAGAAGAAAGACAACACGTGGCGATTCTGCACTGATTATCGCGCATTAAATATGGCCACGATCAAAGACCGCTTTCCAATTCCAACCATTGACGACATGCTGGATGAATTACATGGATCGTCATATTTTACAAAGTTGGATCTCCGTGCCGGTTATCATCAGGTACGAGTCCATACCCCAGATATTCCTAAAACGGCATTCCGTACTCATCACAGACATTTTGAGTACCTTGTTATGCCATTTGGGTTATGCAATGTGCCAGCCACCTTCCAGGCAATTATGAATTCGATATTCCGACAAATTTTGCGTAAGTTCATACTGGTATTTTTTGATGATATCTTAATCTATAGTCCAACTTGGGACGTCCATGTCAGCCATGTGCGTCAGACATTGGAAATCCTACGGAAGCACAGTTTCGACATCAAAGCTTCCAAGTGCTCTTTTGTCCAACAACAGATCGAATATGTAGGACACATTGTGACCAATCGTGGAGTATGTGTTGATCAAACAAAAATAGATGCTATGCTGGCGTGGCCCCAACCCACTTCTCTCACCGAGTTACGTGGTTTTTTGGGACTCACAGGTTATTACAGGAAATTTGTGAGGAATTACGGCATCTTAGCTCACCCTTTAAATGTCCTCCTTAAAAAGGGCAATTTCAAATGGACGGAGGAATCGTCAGAAGCATTTGAATCTCTTAAAAAAGCAATGACAACGACTCCCACGTGGCTATGCCTAATTTCAAGGAAGCCTTTACGATTGAAACAGACGCCTCCCAAAACGGAATTGGAGCTGTCCTCACCCAAAACGGGCACCCTATTGCATTCATGAGTCGTGCCTTGGGTTAGACAAAACACAACTGGTCAAGTTTTGCAAAAGAGATGCTGGCCATTGTAGAAGCCATCTGGACATGGCGTCCTTACTTGCTGGGACACAAGTTTTACATTCCGACAGATGAAAAGTCGCTGAAATATTTCTTAGACCAGAGGATTACCACGTTCGAGCAGCAAAAATGGGTAGTTAAATTACTCGGTTATGATTATGAGATTAAATACAAGCCCGACAAGGAAAATTCTGCAAGCTGATGCACTGTCTCGACGTCTTGACAGTAGTCTCCTTAATCACCTGTTCGTTTCAGAGATCTCCATATGGGACGACATTAAACGAGCTGCTCAGACGGGTACATATATGTTGTCTATCATGAAACAGATTTTAGAAAATCCTATTGGTGCATTTACACAAAAAAATGGTCTCGGGGTCATTCTGGAGTGTTGTGCACATTCAAAAGACTCTCTCAACAATTTTATTGGCCTCATATGTATAATGCCGTACACAACCAAAAGTGTAGCTCGTGTCAAAAATCAGAATCCGACACTCTTGCTCCTGCCGGCCTTCTTCAGCCATTGCCCGTTCTTTGCCAAGTCTGGGACGATATTTTGCTTGATTTCATTGAAGGGCTTCCGAGTTCGCACAGACAGAATTGTATCTTCGTCGTGGTGGATAGGTTAAGCAAATATGCACATTTCGGCCCGATTTCTCACCCGTTTTCAGCCAAGGTAGTCGCCGAGCGCTTCATCGACACCATCGTCAAACTTCACGGCATGCCTCAAACAATTCTAAGTGACTGCGACCCTATCTTCATCAGCAAATTTTGGCAAGAATTTTTCCAGATGTCGGGAACGAAGCTGAAAATGAGTTCTTCGTACCATCCTCAGACAGACGGCCAGACGGCCAGATGGAAGTTGTCAACCGTTGCCTGGAGCAGTACCTTCGCTGCTTCGTACACCAGTGGCCTCGGCGATGGAGCACCTTCCTTCCTTGGGAGGAGTTCTGGTATAACACCAGTTACCATGCGTCTACGAAGATGTCACCTTTCCAGATCTTATATGGCCGGCTTCCCCTATTTTTTCTCCATATTCTGAAGGATTCTCTAAGGTCCATGACGTTGATCGACTCCTAATTACCAGGGACGAGGCCATACAACTTTTGAAGGCTAATCTCGACCAAGCAAATAACAGAATGAAGGAGGTGGTGGATAGAAATAGACGGGAGGAGAATTTTAAGATGGGTGATCTTGTATAGCTTTCTTCAGCCTTTTCCCCATCGCAGAAAAAATAGGGGAGGTCACCTATCGTCTTCAACTTCCTACCAAATCTAAGATTCACCCGGTGTTTCACGTTTCTTTATTAAGGAAATTCTTCGGGACCACCCCTAATCAAATTGATCTGCTTCCTTGCGCGGATGAAGGTCTGCTCGTGCTTATACCAGAACAGATTAGGGACGTTTGCTGGCTCAAATAGGGCAGCACATTTGTCGAAGAAGTATTAATACAGTGGAAGAATCTGCCACCAGAGGACGCTACATGGGAAAACTCCAAACCATTCGTGATCATTATCCCACCTTCAACCTTGAGGACAAGGTTCCACTTCAGGAGGGGAGTATTGATAAACCACGGAGGTCTCAGGGAAAACCAAAACAGAATCCCAAATATTTTGAGTAGAAGAAACAGTCGTGAAGCTCGTTTGTTTGAATCATTTTCTTTATTTAGGTTCATTCTGTTTTGTCCTTTCTATTTTTAAAGTCCGTTGTAAGGGGACCGGTTCATTGGCAGAAAGACCGGATTGTCTCTTAAAATAATTCTCTGTAATCTGTAACTATAAAGAGAAGAAGAAGAACGGAAAGGCAGAAATATTTTATTATCAATCCCCTGTTTCTGTGGTTTACCTTCACCCTGAGAAGGAAGTTACAGTTAGATAAGTCGACTCCGACTGGGACCTATCAGAACAACATCCATGGCTGCTGTCCAAAGGATCTACAATTCGGGAGAGGGCAGGAAGCCCATTGCTGGAGAAAACGCTTGAAGGATTTCAAAACACAGAATGATGTCAAATTGTTTCAAGATAGCATTCTAGGTGGCTCTACTAAACTGACAGCACATACAAATGCGATCCTCCCAACTTTCCTTCACATTACCACAAAATTCAAGTAAAGAGTCAATTACCACCTCCCCTCTTTCTACAATTACTGAAACGAAAAGTTTGCTTCACGGCCTCAAATACTTCCTCAAGTTCCTTTTTGTTGGGCCATTACATGTTGAGGGTGACTCACATGTTCTAATCCAATGGTGCAAGAAGGACCTCAAGCCCCCTTGGAGGCTTCTTCCCATCATTGATGAAATTAGAGATTTTGCATCTATTGTCACTAGTTGGAGTCATGTACTACGTAGTGCAAATGGTAAAGCGGATGAATTTGCTAAAAAAGGGGTTCATGAGCAACATGCTATTGTATGGATCTCTACCTAGCTGTAATCCTATTATGTACTTCTTTGGCCTAATTGGGCTATAATGAATAAAATCACAAATTTCAAAAAAAAAAAAAAAAAAAACCACCTCCCCTTTTAGCCAATTGATCACTGGTTAAAGATTTTTGAATGCACTGCTGCCCTAAGGAATTGGTGGACATTTCTTGGGACTGAGCTTTCAAACAAAATTAATAGGATGAGGGTCTGCCAAAGTTCTATCTAAGGTCTTGTAGAATGAGGCCACTGAGAATATGCCTTTCTCACCTTGGCCTCCTTTGTATGTCAAATACTTCATTAACTCTGTTGTATGATGAGTTTGCGGACCAGCTTGGTGGTATCTTCGTGAAATCTCTTGTTAAGCAAGGTTTTTATGATTGCAGTAACAAGCTGCACCTTTATAATATTTACTTCCCAACTTGATGGGAAGTGTTAGAATTTCAGGGTGTATTATGATCATTTCACCCTATGTACAAGGCCCTCTTGGTCTATTCCTTAGATGAATATTTGCTATAAGTCTATTAGTAACTTTTATTTTCAGTATATTTGTTGTTTAGATGTCTTTCATGTATTCAACACTTAGAGGTGTATTTGTTATGTCATGTAATTCGAACTCAAGTAAGCTTTACAAAAGACGGTAAGGGTTGTCCTTGACCCTAAATATGTGTCCCTGAACACTTCTTTCTCTCTCTAAACTACTTTTCATTTTTTATAGTTACCTTTAGTCCTTGGGTTATATTATTTGTTTATATTCTTGGTTGAGTGTATTTTTAAGTCCTTTGTATTTTTGGCTTGGGTTATATTATTTGTTTATTTTCTTGGTTGAGTGTATTTTTAAGTCCTTTGTATTTTTGGCTTAGTTATATATGAAGGTTTGAGTAAAAGGCGTGCACTAAGAGAGGAAATCATCTAGAGAAGTGACTTTCTTGGTTGAGTGTATTTTTAAGTCCTTTGTATTTTCCCTTAGTTATCCCTGAAGGTTTCAGGTCAGAGTAAAGGCCTCCCTTCAGGTCCCTCCCTCCGCCAGAGGAAATCATCTCCGAGAAGTGACTTCCGCCTCAGGTCCTCCTCCGTCCCTCCCCCTTTCCTCCGTCCCCTCCTCCGGTCCCTCCGTCCGTCCTCCCTCCGTCCTCCCTCCGCCCTCCTCCCGCCCTCCGCTCCGTCCCTCCGCCCAGGTCCTCCGCCTCCCTCAGCTCCGGTCCCTCCGGTCAGGTCCTCCGTCCGGTCCCTCCCCTCTCCGCCCGCGTCCTCCTCAGGTCAGGTCCGCGCCCGCCCTCCCGTCCGGTCCCTCCGCCTGCCCCTCCGCCTCGCCCTTCCGTCCCCGCCCTCCTCCGGTCCCTCCGCCGGGTCCCTCCTCGCCTCCCTCTCAGTCCTCCCCTCAGGTCGGTCCTCCGTCCCCTCCTCCGTCAGGTCCTCCGGTCCTCCCCCTCCGGTCCCTCCGCCCCCTCCCTCCGTCCGTCCCTCCTCCCTCCGTCCCTCCTCTCCCTCCCTCCTCCTCCGTCCCTCCTCAGGTCCTCCCTCCGGTCCTCCTCCCCTCCTCCGGTCCTCCTCCGGTCCTCCTCCCCCTCCTCCGTCCCTCCCTCCGGTCCCTCCTCAGGTCCCTCCTCCGTCCCTCCTCCGTCCCTCCTCCGTCCCCCTCCTCCGGTCCTCCCTCCGGTCCTCCCTCCGCCCGCCTCCGTCCCTCCTCAGGTCCTCCTCCGGTCCTCCCTCCTCCCTCCTCCGTCCCTCCTCCGGTCCCTCCTCCGGTCCTCCTCCGTCCCTCCTCCGGTCCCTCCTCCGGTCCCTCCTCCGTCCCTCCCCCTCCTCCGTCCTCCCTCCGGTCCCTCCTCCGCCCTCCCTCCGGTCCTCCTCCGGTCCTCCCTCCGTCCCCCCTCCTCCCTCCCTCCCTCCTCCCGCCCCTCCCTCCGTCCCTCCCTCCGTCCTCCTCCGCCCTCCTCTCCTCCGGTCCCCCCTCCCCTCCCTCAGTCCCTCCCTCCGCCCCTCCTCCGGTCCCCTCCTCCCTCCTCCCCCCTCCTCCCTCCAGGTCCCCCTCCGTCCCTCCTCCGTCCCCTCCTCCTCCCTCCCTCCGCCCCTCCTCCGGTCCTCCTCCCTCTCCTCCCTCCGTCCCTCCTCCGTCCTCCCTCCGTCCCTCCTCCGCCCTCCTCCTCCCTCCCTCCCTCCTCCTCCGTCCCCCTCCCTCCCCTCCTCCGTCCCTCCGTCCCCTCCTCCGTCCCTCCCTCCGTCCCTCCCTCCGTCCCCTCCTCCGTCCCTCCCTCCGTCCCTCCCTCCGTCCCTCCTCCGTCCCTCCCTCCGTCCCTCCGTCCCTCCCTCCGTCCCTCCCTCCGTCCCTTGTCCGTCCTCCCTCAGTGAGTCCTCCGTCCCTCAGGTGTTTGGGAATCAGGGATTATTTTGTCAATTCATGTAAAATATTATTAAGTGAATCAATAGAAAGAGGTGGGTTTTGATTTCTGAAACCAACAATTGCTGTTGTTTCTCATGCAGTTTTCAGTTGTTCCCTTCTTTTCTCTTCTCTGTCTTTTGTTTTTCACAATTTTCGATTTCTACAGAAGTGATCAATAACCTTATGCATGGAGGCGAGTCTCTGAAACATTTCTCCCATGTTGTGCAAACGAAAGATTCAAATAGCCAAATCGAACGGACATTATGGTTAATCGTTGAGTATTTGTAACAGCCAACCATGACACAATTGAGACAGAGTCAGTGATAAGATCTAAGAATACAACCTGATTTAATCAAGTCAGCTATCTTGCAAATTCAAAGTTCAATAAATTCACCAAAAATTTGTGGAAAAAAGTCTGTATTGTCATGTCTTTGTGTTATTTCAGTTTGCATTTTTATGGTTTTTCAGTAGAGTGAACTATTTTCCTTCAAGATTTGCTTAATGACAACAGTTCAAAAAAATAAAAATAAAAATAAAAATAAAAATTGCTTACCGACTCTGTATGAACATTTTGCAGTTCTGCATTTGCTCTTCGGTCATATCTGTACATTATCTTGCACAAAGTGGTTGCTCAACCAGCTTCCTGGTTGTTTGGGGAGGAAAAGGTCAGAAATTGACTGTCAGTTCTTCAAGTAATTGAAATTTTTGCACACTTCATATTGTATAATTATATTCATTATATTATATAGCTTTTGTTTCTGCTAATTATTGGCTTACAAAAACTGCACATTGTCTCAGTATAGAGTGTTTTACTCTGTGAGACTCTTTCTTGGCCTAATATCAGCATTAACCGAGACAGCTCTAGTTGTTGCCCTTTCGAGGAAGTTTGGGAAGCGATTGGCCTCTTATGCATTAGCAATGCTTTGCTTAACAAGTGGCTGCTTTTTTGCTAGTACGAGTGAGTAAAATATTCCTCTTATTATCAGTAGGACAGAAACAAATTTTCTGGTGTATCACCCAACTTCTTTTGTTTGACTTAATACTTGATATGTTTTGCCAGGTTTCTTGCCCAGTTCATTCTCAATGTATTCTGTCTCCATCTCGTCAGCGCTGCTTCTTCTTGGTAAACCAGCTCAGGCTGTTGCAGCTGCAGCTGTTGGAGTCCTTCTGGGTTGGCCATTCTCAGTATTAACTGTTTTACCAGTGACGCTTCATTCCTTAATGTCTGCAAGATCCAGGAGACAAGTGTTCCTGTCTGGCTTAGCTACTTCTCTGATTATCCTTGTACGGATTATAATGCATTTTTTACTGCCATATATTAGTAAAATTCATAAAATTCATGTTGTGACTTTGGATGCTGCCTTTCCCCAATACAGGTCCTGTCAGTACTTACTGACTACTACTACTATGGAAGATGGACATCATCCATCTTTAATCTGCTGGTGTATAATGTCCTGGGAGGTGGTGAGAGCCATTTGTATGGGACTGAAGGGACATTGTTTTACTTGAAGAATGGATTTAACAATTTCAATGTTAGCTTTATTCTTGCATTGCTATTTTTGGGAATTCTACCCATTGCTAAAAAGAAATATGCCCCCGATCTTCTAGTTGTACTATCACCTCTTTATATTTGGCTGGGGTTCATGTCTCTACAACCCCACAAAGAAGAAAGGTAAGGATGGCACCGTTTTGATTTCTAGGTCAATTACTGAATCTACTGTTTGAATTACCCTTCATTTTGTGTAATGAACATACTTACAAAGAGCAGGACAAGATTTCGTGTTATTCTGAAGTAAGAATAGATTTGAGTATTATTAAATTAAAATGCATCACAAAAATTATCTGGAAACAGTTGAGGCAGAGTTAGAATTAGTGGAAACAAGATGGATTGGTTGAGGGAGATCTAGAAGAATGTCAAATAGGACTTTTGGTACCTATTATTGTATCCTTGTTAGTGGGAGTTGGGTAGAAGAATTTGCTCTCGTTGATTTTCTACCTTCTACTTGAAATTTCATTTAATTTTCTTAGTTGATGCATTTGTGAATTTTTTGCATTACGTTCTATTTTCATGATGTCATTAAGGTATGTTTGTTGTGTTTTGCAGATTTCTGTACCCTATATATCCTCTTGTTTGTGTAGCTGCAGCGGCTGTGATTGAGAGTTTTCCTGATCTTTTTCGTGACAAGTATGCAATTGATGACTCAATCATTGTCAAGGTGAGCTATTGATTGGTTTTCCTTGAGGGTATAACAGTTAACCTCTCCTCTTAAATTGCTTTCTAATGTATCTATGTTTTGTGTCTTAAAGGTTGCCAAGTTTTTGAGACCTGTTGCTCTTGGCCTTATTTTGTGTGCCTCACATGCTCGGACTTTCTCTATGCTAAATGGATACTCTGCACCTTTACAGACGTACAGGCATTTGGAACATTATGAGGAAGATGGTGGAGGTGGGCTTTTCTTTACTTTCCTTGCACTGAACTGTCAACCCAAACATATCTTAAGAAGTTCCTTCCCTCACCTCCCCTCCCTTCCCCTCCTTGATTTGTTATTGCCTGCCATACAACTGTGTATAAGAAACTTTCGACTGTTCGTATATCTTATGTTTTAGGATCTATGTTGTGTGTTGGAAGTGAGTGGCACCGCTTCCCCTCATCCTTTTTTGTACCCTCATATATTCACGAAGTTCGATGGATAGACGATGGGTTCCGAGGACTTCTTCCATTTCCATTCAACTCCACGTTGGGTGGGACAGCAGCAGCGCCACCTTACTTCAACAATAAAAATAAGGCTTCTGAAGAGCAATATGTAAGTTCTTTCTTCTTAGTCATTCAATCTTCTTTTGCATTAACATTGTCCCAGCTTTTTCAAAGCTCTCTTAATATCTACACTTGCATTTTCTGATAATTTCATATGTAAACTTAAAGGAGATAATATTTGCTACTGTGAAGGTTTAGAAAATCAATAATTTTTCATCATCTACCAAGTCATTTGGGTATGTTGCTAGTAAATCTTAATTCAGATTTTGCTGATAAAATTTTAGTATTTTTAAGGTATGATTGGAATTTTGCAAAGGTTGGTAGGATAGTTGGTCTGATGAAGAAGTTGCGGAAGGCATAAGTCAAGGGGAAAGATACCAACGTGGAAAAATTAGGAAGAGATTGCTGATGGTAACTAGAATTGGGGAAAGATGATGTCCCTAACATGTACCGGATGTGACTCCGATTGAGGTGGAGATGAAAAAATATAGGGAGCGTTGTTGTTTATCCTTGTCAGGAAACAAGGTATCTTAGTCATTTACAAGCTGTGTTTGTAGGGAGTAGTTGTGGTAGATTTATGTTTTAAATTTTTATTAGTAGATGGTGAGAAGAGTATTTTGGTTGTGAGGGACATTTCTTTCTCATGTAACTAACTTTTATCTGGATAACAAACAAGGGGGTTGACTAATCTCCCCATCAACCGCCTCTCCTTTCTTTCTTCATCTCTCAACATTTTTTTGTCTAATTCTCTTTCAATCACATCAATCTCTAAACTTTTCAATCCTCAATAATTTCCTATAACCTTGTATATCCTTAAGAAACTGTTGAATTCTGAACATTTTTCTAAACAGTGATTCAGAAATTTGAAATTTGACTTGGCCGTTGTGCTTTTTTATGCATTTGGTATCTTAATAAATTGCAATTTTGAGCACAAATATTTGATTGATGCCACAGTTCAAGGATATTGATGCCTGTACTTTTCTCGTGGAATTGGATCTTGCTCGCCCATACCCTTATCGTGGATGGGACCTGTCAACATGGGAGGTAGGTGTTTTTCCTTTCTTTTTTCTTTTTATTCTTTTTATTCTTTTTATTCTTTTTTGTGTGTTTTTAAGTTCAAGTTCATTTTAAATCGGTTCACATTCTTTTTGCCATCTGGGTTGACCATTTTGGCTTCCTCTAAATTTCAGGTAGTTTCTGCTATACATTACCTGGACAGGGAGCTCTCACCCCCGTTTCACCGAGCCTTTTTTGTCCCATACTTGTGGACGGAGAAGAATGTGTTTGGCTTGTACAAATTGCTTAAGAGAATACCCAAGTAACACGGGTTGTGCTTGCTTGTTACTTTCCACAGAGCACCTACCGCTGACCCTGCTGTATAGGCCACGAGAAGGAGGTGATGGTTAACAAGGACTGCGTCTGATTTATAGCATGTCGTGAATTTTTATTCTATGGATCTTAGTTCATAGTGATCATATCTTAGGAGATACTATTTGGTCTCGTGCAAAGAGAATTTTCACTTTGTCCAGAGGTACTGTAACAGTTTTAGTGCTTAACAGGGTAGAAGGAACCTTCAGTTAGAAATTGTAGTGACTCCGTAATTGTATGCATCTTTCTGAGAGAACTGAGTTAAGTATTTTAGTCTTTATACAGATGAAGAGGTGACACTAAACAGATTCATAGTTGTTTGTCTTCCTGTTAGTCAAAATTCAAGAAAATATTTGCAAGTGTGTCATCCTGTTAGCTTAGGTTTAAAAGCATACGTGAACTTGTAGCATAATGTTTTGCACAATATTATGGTGTTTACCTCTTATATTACAGTATTTTATCAACTGTTTTGTGAATTTTTTTATCGATTGTGGTGCTTTTATAATGCATTTTGGTATTTTAGAGTGTATTGTGGTATTTTATCACATTGTAGTATTATACAATATACTAAGTATTTTGCTCTGTGTCGTTCAGAGCTGTCCGCAGTAGCAACATTTTTTTTTTTTGTTCCAAAGCAAAATATTACTGCAGCCGCAGTAGCAGATCTCATCTATAAAAGTTTACATCACTCGATATTTTAGGATTCTAGTCAATGTTTATCGATGCAAGGGAGGTCGGAATAAGAAAGATCAGATCAAAATAGGCAGGCAAGGGAGGCCAGAATCAAAATGGGCAGGCAAGGGAGGTCAGAATAAGATAGATCAGATCAAAATGGGCAGGAAGGGAGGTCCAAGTGTAATATAACTACTGCAAGAACTGAGTTCACTTATTAATCGATCTAAATTGGGTTGGAATTAGGTTTTGGTTGTTCCAAATCTGTATTTTGTTAGATCGTATTATTTATCCATATCATCAATTCTGAGTTTAAATTCTTAATTTCCATCATATATGAATTTTAAATATATTAAAAATATTTAGTGAAGCATTTTGGATGCACTAAGACAACAAAGGAAGAAGAAAAAGGAGTCAACCTACTTAACCCAATGGATTCAAGCAACTTTTGTTTTGTAAACTTAAATTTTTCATTTTTTTAAGCTAATGAATATTATAGAAATACAAATAAAATTTTTTTTGAGTTCAATAGGTAAAATTAGCAATAAAGCATAAAATCTGTATATATAAACCATTAACTTTTTGTGAACGATTCTATAAGGTAATATTATATATAGGTTTGCATATTTGAGTTGTTGTCGATAGGCAATTCCAAGCAAACCAAATCTGCTCCACAAAAATGCTGATTCTTCCCTCTACAAAACCTTTTCCTCAATCTTTCCCACAACAATCACATCTACAAACCAAACTAACACAATTTATTCCTTACAATGAAGATTCTCCGTTCCACTCTTGCAAAATCCTCCTACTCACAATCTGTTTTACAAGTTTGTTCCTATACTATATATTTTCCCTACTTTTATTATATACCTCAATCCTTTACGTACCCACATCCCCCAACAACTCTGGTCCTATTTTCACCCCTCACAAGTATACAAACTTATTCAAATAAATTTGTATATCTTTATTCTCCACTTGTATATCATCCAACTTATACACTACCTTCCCATTACAAACTCCTCTTTCATCAAATCTATTCCAAAAGTTTAACCTTATCTTTAACTCCTTCTCGAGATGGTACTCTTCCCTCTCCCATCCAATGATTCTACAAAGCCTCCAATCACCCTCCATGCAATCTCCTCCCAAACCTTCCTTTTAGAAATCATTCAACCTCAGACTCGTCTTCGCTGACCTCGCCGAAAGCCTTGCAGAGCAAACCTCAACCAGCCTCCCTCCACTACACAAATTCTGAACTCATACCATCTCCACGCTTGTTCTTACAATCCAAAAGTAGAAATGTAATTTTATCACACAGGAACTATATTAGCAAACTAAACAGGTAAGTCCAAATCACTCACTCTCCTTTGGTACTTCTCCTTCCCCCTACTTCAACAGGTAGCAAGAAATATATATTCTCTCTTATATTATACGGTGTACTTGCATTTCTTCTAGTTCCCCCACCACCACCACTTCACTTTTCCCACAAAATCTATACACCTCCTACTCACCCTATTCACATTTCACATGCCTAAATTCGTCACCCGATTACACCTCCTTGTAAACACCTATACACCTCCTCCTACCCTATATGCTATGCTCACCCCACTACCGCCATGCATTAACTTACTGGCGCCTAGACCATCATTCCCTACATCTTGTCACACCGCCCCATTGTTTGTCTATCCATCCACATCAATATCCTCTTTCCCGCCTAGACCATCATTCCCTACATCTTGTCACACCGCCCCATTGTTTGTCTATCCATCCACATCAATATCCTCTTTCCCTTTCATATAATTCCTGTTCCATTACCACTCTTATTCATACTTGGTAAATCTATCTTCTCTGAACCACCCGTCTCCCCACAATCCTCCCTGGCAACTCCACCCTCAAAACACCCTACGTCCCCCACTTCCCGACCAAAACCACCTTCTTCAAACCACCCCACCCTGTCCTATCTCCACTACTACCTTCCCCCTCATCACCCCCTCTCCAAATCCATGCATGCCCAGACAATACGGTGATGATTTCGTAAACCTATCTCACTGAAAATCTACACCGCGTAACCCTCTCTCGGGAATGCAAAGATAGGTGAGTCCTTCGCATACAACACTCTCCAGTCGGTCTCTTTGCGGGTCAATATATTGGAAACTTTTCCTTTCTTCCCATTATTCTACAAAATCTCCTCCAACGACCGGATCAACTAAAGCTTGAAGTTATAATCTCCTCCAGCAATACCAGTTAAACACATTTAGTCCAACCTCTTCGAGAGTATATTGGCATGGTTGTCGAAACCACGACGCGTCTTGAGGGACTCCTGTTTACTCGCATCAAGGTAGATGTAAATTCATTCCATGACTAAATCTTGGGAGTTCTTGTTGAGACTCCGAAAACACCTTTTGGCTTCCTTTCAACATTGAAGGTCGCCCTAGGGTTGGCATATACTGCAGACGTTGGGGACACTCAATGTTGACTGTCGTGGCAGAGGATCCAAATCCTCTTCATCTTCCTCCCACCCACGCTCGAGTGATCTAGATGTTGGCCCTCCCAACGACGCATTTCAAATCCCCTCTCGCACACCCTCACATTCTCCCACCTAACCAAAGAACGACCCTTGGGTGACAACATTGGAACAATTCCACCGTGACAGCCACACTTCCTCCTCACCTTGGATTTAACTCTTTGGATGCTCCACCCTAAATACGCTCATGGGAGCCTTACATGGGTGATGATGGCGAACACCGTTTCATCTACCCGACCTTCAAGCACTCTCCATGGGCTCCCTACACCCGCTCCCTATGTCTCAAATGATGCACCCCCTCAATCTCCCAAACACTTTATCATCCTTCATCTAAAAATGCAACACCCTCCAATGAAATCCCATCGTAATCTCTCACATAAATTTAAATTTTACCCCAAGCAAAACTCTACCCCTTCCACTGGCCTTAAGGACGAACAATGGATTTTCTGAAAATCTCACATTTCCCTCGACATTTCTTCCTCAGCTCAATTCCTTATCAACTCGCACCTCAACCTACTTTGAACAAAACCTATCCACCTCCTATTTACCCATCTCTCCCCTCAACTCCCTCAGTGGAATCATGCACTGATCCACCTTGAAAACTTTATTCCCTCTCAAACCGAACCAACTCTCCTCATCAGAGATCTAGATGCCACCCTCAATTCAACAGAAAAATATTCTCCCTACCCTACCCCATACAAACCATATAACCTCTTCCAATCTTTCGTAAGATTTCATGGCCCCAAATACACGGTCAAACGATAAAAGTTCCTCCCAACTAGTCATGGCCAGATTAGATAGAATCCTTGCCAATTCTACTTGGCTACAACTATATCCGCACACTTCAGTCTTCCACCTCCCATGCATCTGATCGGACCATTGTTTAATCTTCCTTATAACACAAAATATATTAGTTCAAACGACTTGGTCTTCTATCACACACCCTCATCACTTCACCCCTCCTCCAGACTATCCCCACCTTCGATTTTAAAAGATTTCCTCCACCCTACAAAAATTGAATAAATCCTTTTTTAGAAATTTTCACATTTCAATAAAAAATATTCAAATTTCTCCAGAATACCCAAATTAAACTACAGAAAAACCTACTGACTTTCAACTACTGCTTCAGGAAAAATCTTTACAATATGAACTCATGAAATACTCCAGAATTAAACATATATATTTATTCCAATAAACCCCTCAAATTATTTTTAAAGAAGGAGATGAAAGCTCTAAATTCTTTCATGCCTTTAATAAAGTATGTTCTCAATCAAATAAAATAAACCAAATCACTTCTCCTTCCGGAGACCTTTTAGAACATGACCAAGATATCCGAACTGTGGCTGCACAATAGTTTTCACCCAACTTTAAACACTAATGGAACTCCTAAACTTCTCTCTCTGTTTGCCTCTGGATGGAAAAACTTTAAATAAAACTTATATTGCACCAGGCCCTGATAGTTTTCAACCCATAATCATACCACCAGATTAGCTCCTTTAACCCTCTCACTTATCTCACCCATCCAATCAGTTTTCATTAAAAGCTGGCAAATCTCTAACCACGTCCTTCTCTCCCATGAACTTCTTACCTTACTTTGAATCCCCAAATAAAGAGACAAATACTTTGGTACGAAATTGGATCTTTGAAAAGTCTTTGACACATTATCCCCTTTATAGATCATACCCTTCATGCTTCCATTTTCCAATCCAATGACAATCTCTTATTCACTATGTATCACTACACCAACTTACCAAATACTTATAAATGGATACCCATCACAACCTGTCAACCCAACCTGTGGACAACGTCATGGTGATCCCCTATCACCCACACACTATATCCTAGCCACTGAATTTGTCTCCACACAAATCCATAAGGCCATCACTGAAAATCAAATCCTTCTGTGGCAACCCAAGCCCCATATACACCCAATCTGCAATCTCCACTATGCATATTACACACTCATCTTTGGTAAAACATACTCTAACACAACTGAAACTATAAAAAAAATATTTTTCACAACTATGCCAAATACTCGTGTCAACACATTAACCCAGCTAAATCATCCAATTTCTTTTCTAAAGCGGTCCTGGCAGATTACCAACAATTGATCTCTTCTATCCTCCTATTCCAACCCGTACCCACTTTGGGAACCCATTTAGGAATTCCTATTCCTACCTCTAGGCTCACTAGTCCAACTTATGAGCTAATACAAAAGAAAATCTAAAACAAACTCTCAGGATGGACTCAAATATCCTCTTGTTAGCTAGCCGCATCACACTAATTAAACTTGTCCTCACTAGTATCCCCCTTTATCTACTCACATATTTTAAAGTTCTTATCTCGGCCACTAAAAAATTACAAAAACTCTTTCAAAACCTTGCTCTGGTCCTAAAAAGGATATAGAAAAGTCAATCTAGTAAAATGGCACCAATTGCTTCGCTTGCATAGAGACAAAGGTTTAGGCATTAGAAATTTGCACTACCTTGGAATAGTTTTCTGGATAAAGCTACTTTGGAAGATGTATAGACACCAAATTCACTCTGGGCATCGTTTAAGCGTACCAAATATGGACCCTCTCCACACCACCTCTCACTCAAGCCAAAATATGGTAGTTCACTCCTATGGAGACAAATTCTCCACTTCCTCCCAAATTTCATTGGTTATATACGCCGCCAAATCGGCAATTGTACACAAAATTCTTTATGGGATGACACTTGGATTGACTCATTCCCCACGACGCTTACTTTCCTCCCTAGAAACATAGTAGGACCACACTACCCTTTTGAAAAATGTATCGTCTCTCATGGTAGATAACATTACCTGGAATGAAACTCGTGTCCGTTCCATTTGGCCATCGGACGTTGCTACCCAAATCCTTATTTCCTCAATCAATCTAGGAATGTAGGAAAATGCTATTTAGTCTAGTTCCAAAGATGGTACATTCTCCCTCAAATCCACTTACTACCTACTCCACTCAACGTCTCTTTAAGTCATACCAAATTTTCTTTATGGCCCTATAGATATCATCTGGTTATATATATGGCGCCTTAAATTCCTCGTCCTTTTTGCCAAAATGAATGAGAAACTATAAATTATCTACTTCTTTAATGTCCTTTTGCTAGCACCACATGGCACCTCATACAACCACCCAACCACATCTTTCCTCCTCCCCTATCTCTTTGTTTTTTCCTCTACAAACTCATTACCACCTCCCCAAAACTTCTTCCACACACGCATATCTATGTGGTCAACACCCTTTGGGAAATTTGGTGCTAGAAACAAGCTTATATTTGAAGAAATTATCTCATCTTCTTCTGCTACATATAACTATGCTTCCATGCCACCTTCACCATTAAATATAAACAAATCCCAGCCTATACATGCCTAAAACAAAACAGAGAAAATATTTCTTGGTTACGGCACACCTACTAGCAAACTTCGATGTCTCAGCAAACATGTGTATTAAAGCAGCTAGCAGTGGCTTCCTCCTATGTAACTCTCAAGGTGCTCCTATAATAAATGCAATTGGACTCTATCATAGAAAACAAACAATGAAGCTGAATTTTGTGCACTACTTTCTCTTTCTTCTACATCGTTTTTTTCCTAAGTACACCAGTTATAATTCAAGTGGATTCACAACTTGTCATTAAGTTGATGCAGGGGACAAGGACACACCAATGGAGATAGAACTCTCTGGTTTGGGAATGCAAAAACTTGCTGACAAACCTCCCTCTTGTACAACTCCTACACTATGTACGGGAGGCAAATGTGGTGGATGCATTAGCAAAAGAAGGCATTTTGCTTGCCAATATGGGGACTACCGGATCAAATCCTGGCATAACTCTATACCATCTTGTGCATATCTTCCTCATTTTAAAAGCAATCTAAGGGCAACACTTAGCCCACGACTTTTAGTTGCAAATGTATATATTTAGACAAATTATTTGTTGTCTTTAGTATTCCTTAAAACTTTTATAAAAATATATGGTTCATTTTGGATAAAAAAGGTAATATTATATATCCAATTGAATATTATTTATAAACAATATTCCCCATTATTAAGCTATTACTTTGAACCGAGTCGAGGCATGACTTGGCTGGTTTGGTCAACGCAAACCAACTCGGAATTTTCAAGACCCCAAGTCTGGTCAAGAAATTAATAGGGCCATTTGGGTTCACCCAAATCCTTCTCTTCAATGTTTTTTATCCGAATCCAACTAAATTTCATTTCTACGTTAAGTAGGGAGAGAGGTTATATTGTTTGACGATATTAATGTGATACAGTCATCAGAGAAAGTTAAAAAATCGGGCTAACATTTGCCTTGAGACAATAATTTACAAACACTTCTCTTGCAAAAGTCGGAATACCATTAAGCCAAAAAAAATAATCTTCCATCTCCCTTTTATGCCAAAAAAAAGATCCATGTTTGGCCAGCACGTCGGCTACTTAGTTAGACTCCTTGTATTGGTGTAGGAGTCTCATCTGCGGCAGGGTGTGCGGTATACTCTGACAGTCTTTATCCCTTCTTGTCACTCTCGAATTTTCATGGCTCTCTTCCTGCATTAACTATATAAAAAGTTGCGAGTCTCCCTCGATAATCATGTTAGAGTTTAAACAACAATGCTTTGTAATCAATTGATTTGACTTATATTGATGAGGCCAACATGCTAGTAAAAGAAGTTCACCCAAACAATTTTTTATAATCAGACCACTTCCCGCATATCTGCCATTTTGGATTGCTCACCCATCAAAATTTGCCTTTAGGATCATCTTAGCTAGAGAATCCACCTAATATTAAATATGTTCTCTTTACATTTAGTTTTTTCAGGTACTTGTTTGCTCTATATAATTTGTTGTGCTAATCTCATTATTACTGGGGGGGAGGGAGAGCACATTTTCTTATCAAACATGAGCTTGTTACTAACACACCAGATTTCCCATAGTGTGGTTTATGACTTATGCGCAAATATTTTGTTTAATGGGAGGCAAAGACTTTGAGCAAGAATGATCTGATGTTAGTCTCAGCGGGAGTTATATTGGTGTGTTCGTTAACTAATTTCCAAACTGCTTTGGCAAATTCACAGTGCAATAGAAAGTGCAGGTGTTTCCTCCTCAGTTAAACATATGGGGCATTTTGAATGATTTGCATCTCTACTACTTAATTGGTCAGTATTTTTTTTTTTTTGTTTCATGTACGTCAAGTTCTAAGGTTTGACTGGTAGGGGTTTAGGATCCGTTTCTAGGTTAGCGAGTGCTGTTGTTTTTTTTAGGAGAATTTGGTGGGGAGAGCTTCCAAACTTTAGTCGCATGAAGGTTGTCCAAAGGGAGTCATTTTGTGAGAAGATGTGCCATAACAGTTTCATACAAGATACAACACCCAAAGCTTTTAGATTTCTCAAACTGAGACCACCCTCTCTAAGTGATTCATATATACTTTGCCAGTTTACTAGGTGAATCTTTTTGTTTCCCTTGAAAGACCATATGAATTCTCTAAACATTTGTTCAATTGAATTTGACCTTTACTGGAAGGTGGAAGCAGGTTAGCAGGTGTAGGGGTATACTAGATAGGAGAGATTTAATAAGAGTGATCCTCCCTGCTAATGATAAAGCTTTTTTTCATCCAGCTATTTAGCCTCTTCTTAATGGATTCTAACAGAGGTTCACAGACTTCCCAGTTACTTTTTTGTGGGATGTTTACTCCTAAGTATTTGCCTATGGATGCTGTTTGGTGGAAAGGAAGGATATCTTTGATCTTCTCTTAGGTATGTGTAGGGAAATCATTGAAAAGAAAATGGAAGATTTATTTAGATTTAAATGTTGTCCCAAGAATTCAACATATTCTTTTAGAACATTGTTTATAGTGGTTGTAGTTTCTAGTTTAGCTTCCCCTATAATCACGGTGTCATCTGCATAGTGCAATTGCAAATAGGGTGTATTGTATTTGCAAGCCTCCAAGGTGTGAACTCTCCTTGATCCACACTCATTTTAGTTGAGAGCAATTCTGTGGCTAGGATGAATAGGGCAGGGAATATTGAGTCTCCTTGCCTCAGGCCACATGGAGTGATAGAATCCATTAATCAAGATTTGATAGGATGTGCTAACTTTTGCCATTGGATAGGGAATCTAAAGCATTTAAGAGTATGACTTATGAAGGACCAACACATAATGTCAAAGGCCTTAAATCAATATTTGCCCCAAAGTATGACATTTTTTTTCGGTTTCATTAAGATATGATCCACTATTTGTCAGCTTGAGTGGGTAAAATTATTTTGGAGAGAATTTTTGCTAACCTAGTGGCCAATAGTTTTGTTAGAATTCTATACACTACATTGCACAAACCAATTGACCTATTGTCACTAAAAATTGTACAATGTTTGCTCCTCCCAAAAGCCAAACCCCTAAATCAGTTTAGAATCCACGTGTTTTGTTCTTAACTGAACCTATTCCTGCAATAGATTACAATTTACTCCATTCAGATCCAATCGCCATGCTCTGCTTCCATTAGGCGTAGCTCCCACTGTTACCATGACAATTCATTAATGTTCACAATCTCGAGGATCACCATATAGCTCTGTTCCAATTCCATTTTATTGAAATTAAACACCATAAGCACCTCTTCTCTGATTCTATTTATGTAAACTGCGTAGCCTGTACAAAAAGCTTGTTCCATTTTCATAGAGATAAGAAAAATGCAATTTCATTTGCATATGCATAACTCATAAAACTTTCCAACACAAGTCAAATATCAGCTGACTACATCTAGAGATGTGCTAAGGTACTCCATGAGGTTTCATAGTCTGAGAATGTCGTCTGCTGCGGTGGGGCATCAACTGTTCCAGTTGACGTTGCCATTGGAGCAGACTGGGCCTCAGAGGGCACATCTAAGATAAAGTTGGTCCAACTAGAAGCATCAAAGTCTACCATACCACTTGAGGTCTGGGTACTGGCTGGTGGGTCAGCTTGCGTCATTGATGTCAATACATTTACCACTGCTGCATTGCCAGTTGTAAGTTGGATGTTCTGAGTGGTGGAATTAGGCCAGATGTAGTCAGAGCTGAAACCACTTGTATTTGTCCCAATGGGCACATTCACAAAACTAGTGCTATTTGCATTCACATTCAACTGGGGAAAATCTGGGTTGTAGGCCAGGTGAGTAGAAGTGGTATATGCAGAGAAATTGGCAGAACTGTCATTGCTGTCTGGCTGAGGTGTGTTTGAGAACATGGCCATTTCTGCATCCCAGCCTGCAAGTACCTCCTGTAACTTACTAACTTTGCCATTGCCTACTACTGAAGGAATATTATTATTAGATGAACCATAAACGCCTACTGACTTAAGGGCATTCGAAAAGCCGGCCACTCTTTTAAAGCTTTGACTCTGATTCACAACTCGAGGACCCAAAGCACCAGTCCTACTGCGTTCATTGGATATAGAGAGTTTCCTAGGCAATAACTGCGGTGGCCTGCTTCTGTCTGGACACCGAGGTAATACGTTAGCTCCATGAGTATTTCCCAAACGATTACTGTGGCTGTGACTTGAAATGGTTTGGGTTGCGCTGCTTGTTTTTGGGAAACTTTCAAGATAAACTGAACCTGATGTACAGGGTGCTAATGGCAAAACACTTCCTACTCTAGTAGGCATAGAGAGAGGAGTTGCCTGGTTCTTCACAACAGGAGGTGCAGGGGCGGTTCCATGCTTGAATGTTCTCCTTAGAGCTTTCCACCTTTCCTCTTGGTTATTGGCATGACAGTGGTCGGTATTCAGTTGACCAGTACCCCAGTAGACACAGGGAGCGCGTATATCACATACGTAACAATGGCACTGCATCATTTACCAGAATATTTTGTGAGCTTACTTTAACATATCCACAAGGCAAAATAGAAATTAAAAAGGAAACAGACAATTAAGCTATATGCGGCATTTGCCGTTTAGTTCACTTTTTAAAAAAACCCAAGGATAGACTCTCACTAGATCACAATGCCGTCCATGAGACGTGGATCTGAAAGGAAATTTTACGCAATCATGACGTGGATGGGCAAAGTCTCTGCAGGCAACCTGTAAAAAAATCAAAAACACCAATACTTCAAACTCTTGCAGAAAATAATAGCACTTAAAATTTCAAGCATGGTTTTGCAGAACCACTTGAGACAAATGACAACAAATGAGAAATTCATCATACCTAAAAATTGAACAAATTTCTTACAAGAACATTTACCCACATAATTTTGAAAAAGGAAATCAACATGAGCACTGGTCTCCGGCCCCATAATACATCATGTCATATTCGGACTCCGGAGATTGATCACTATCTACTTCATTGTACTTTTGCAGATGCACATCGGAAGGCTTAGATGAGACGATTAGGATTCTGTTTATCAACATCACCAGAATAATTTGAAGAAATCATATCCTTCCCATTTTTGAAGCTTGCTAAGATCTTATGGCAGATTATCAGTGCTGCTGTTGCTTAGACTATGTGGTTAGAAAAAAATGAGATATTTAATGATCAGGAACATTCTCTGAGAACTGTGATTGAGAATCTAATTACTTCTCTCATAAGCCCAATTAACGAATGGCGTAAAAGATCATACATGAGCTTTACATAAAAAGAACTGGAAGGAGCTTGTTTGCAATCAATTGGTTCTTGCTTTACATAAAAAGAACTGGAAGGAGATTGTTTGCAATCAATGGGTTCTTGCTTCACATAAAAAGAACAGGAAGGAGCTTGTTTGCAATCAATGGGTTCTTGCTTTACATAAAAAGAACTGGAAGGAGCTTGTTTGCAATCCAATCAAGCATCTTCAAATGGAGCAATAGGTTATTCCACTTTTAGAATTCTTAAACTAAATTTATATGGTAGAAGCAAAGGAAATCCAGGATTACGAGGTATAGGGTATAGGAGTCACTCGGAATCGTGAGGTTTACCATTTGCTCATATTCTCATGGGACAATTGGACAAACAGATCCAGTCAATGCTGAAATAAGCAGTTCTTCAAGGTGTACAACTATACAGAAAAGACTCAATATTACTAACAGAAAACAAACTAAGGATGTGTCCTAACAAGTGGTTGGAGGAAACCCCCATTTTAGCAAGAGAGTTGGCCACAGAGGTAGTTGATCTAGGAATATAAGTCCAATAAACAACACTATCAACAGCCAGAGCTACCAAAATTTTGGTGAATCCCACACAAGCATTGGAGACCCCTTAACAGAGCCTAATCCCGATTACAATGTCTAGTCTTCTCAAATTGCTGTCTCTAAGGAGCTGGCCACACAAGCATGAGAAAGCTGGAAATGTGGTTATTTTACAATGTAACAAACAAAAGCCCCAAAAAACTCGAAATTAAAAAAAGGCATATATAATTCTTGCAGCAAACCCTCAAAAATCGGCCTGAAGTAGATCACATGACCCTGATTTGCAACATAGGTAAGAGCACAAGCCCTCTTCTTCTTCCTCTGCTTCAGTACCTCCACTTCCCTTTGCCTTTTTCTCTCTAACTACTACTTTCTTCTTCCTATTGCATTATTTTGTTGTCTTATCTTCTTTCTATTTTTTCATGGTGATAGGGATTTCGGCAGCAAACCATAGATGCATTCTATCCCACCCTGTGTTTGATTTCCCACCCAGCTCTATAGAAGGTAGTATGAGACTAACTCTAGCTCTACCAATTCAAACTCTGTGGCCATGTGGCTGGAATTACAATGATCGCTGAAGTGGAAACTACAAATGTCCAGTAAGTTAACGTTAACTAAATTATTTAGTTGATTCATTATCTTTCTTTTAAACCAGCTTGGTTCATCACCTTATGTCACACTCCATTATTTCCTCACAGAATCAAATGGTATTCCCAGAGTTTCCAACCCAAGACCAGGAGACAAACCAAGTTCTTCAAAACCCAACTCGCCCTAACCCAAATCTAGCGACTAGGAACTTGTCCAAAGTAAAAGGGGCATCCAAACCTCAACCCAATCCAAACCTTTAAAATCTCAGTAAACCTGCAGCTTTAAAAACCATGGTTTTTTTCACTCATTTTGCCCTATTTCTGTAATGGCCACACATTTTACTGATGATTTAATGATTCTGTCAATGATGTCTCTGGTGGGAAGTATATTTCACTGTCCAATGTAACTCAATAACTTTTTTTTGGTGTCTATTTAATGTTATGGTGATTCATTGCAGCCTTCAAGTGTTGGAACCAACAGTATTTTCATTTAAACCGTGACATCAAGCATAACCACTTCTAGAAGGTCACCATGCAGTCACTTTTCATGAGAATTCCAGGATGAGTCCTAAAATTTAGCATTCTGATATAATTTCTCCTTCATCTCCATACTACTTTTTCCTTTCTTTTCCTTTTTATATCTGCGAGATCAACAGCAAGAGTTTTGTGCATCATTACCTCATGGTAAACAACTTCACTGTGTATATTCATCATGAATGACATGTAACTTCCTAATGATTACTTCCAAGAGGGTCAAAAGGATCTCACAGCCACTTGCGCTTCCTTATGGAACTACATGAACAGTACTTTGAGCTCAGGTTTGTATTTTTTTCTTTAGTTAATCTTTTTTGGCCTTAACTTTTCTAACTGAAATATTGTTCGAATGAATAAGTTTTTCATTTGATTTCTGGAGAAGATAAGTGCAGACGTGGAGTGGACTCTGTGCAGAAAAAACATAGTTGAGAAAAATAGCAACGATATGAAACCTGAAAAGGTTCATGAGAAGGATATCAATATTACTCAGATTATATCATCGAACTGAACGATATAAATTATGTTCTGGGTATCCAAGCTGAATAAGAAGAATCATAGTTGAAGTCCTAGTGCTGCCACCACAGGCATGTCTTCCTTACATGTCAGAGCCCCACGCCATGGAACATGGATTCTAGTCTCTAAGTAACTCACTTGCCTCAAAACTAACTTGTCTTCTACATCTCCTTGGACAGCTGAAAGATTTGTTTATTGACAGTTATACTATTGTAGCACAGGAAATTAGTGTTTCTACTCCCTCTTCTCTATCATTCTCGACTATCAGTGTCTTCCATTGATGGTTCTACTATTAAAGTACAAGAAATTGGCATTTCTACTCACTCTTCTCCATCATTCTCGAATATCTTTTGTCCCCAAATTTCCACTCAGCCTTTTATCTATTAGTCAATTAACCAAAACTTGAAGCTTTATGTTTAATGTTTTCCCTTTCCTAATGTATATCTAAGGACATCAAGATAAAACAAGAGGTTGGTGGAAGCTACACGAAAAGGGGGCTACATCATTTTATAGAAAACAATAACAAAGAGGCTTTACAAGAGCATCAAAGATTTGTTCTTGATCCTTCCCAGAGCAGCGATCAAAAACATGTTAGACACAGGTTTCTCAAATATAAACATGAATGATAGGATTGTCATCATCTAATGCATGCTTCAGAAAAATGAATATCCCAGAAAGGTTCCCCAAAAAATAGTACTAAGGGAATAGATTGAAGGACAAAGATCATGTTCATGTCCTTGCCATCCTCATATTTGGGACGACCACTCTTTGAAGGGAGGACAACAAAAATCCTGTGGCAGAAGGTGGTGGAAAAATGTCAGAGAAGTGTAGAGACATGGAAAGGTCAGTTTCTCTCCCAAACCAGAAGAACAACATTGATAAAATCGGTACTAGCTGGAATCCCAAATTATTACTTATCCCTACTTGCATGTCCATCCAGCATTGCAAAAAAGTTGGAGGCTATACAAAGGACCTTCTATGATGTGGGGAGTAAGGTAAGTTCAAATACCATCTAGTCAAGTGAGCACAGGTCTGCAAGCAGAAATCTGAAGGTGGTTTGGGCATTAGAAGAATCAAGCAAATGAATTCTGCCTTCCGAGCAATGGGTCTGGAGATACCTCCAAGAGCCACATGCTCTTTGGAGAAAAACAATTGATGCTAAGTATGGGATAGACACAAGAAGCAACATGCCTAAGAGCTGTCCACACAAGGCCTCGAGCATCTGGAAGAACATAATAACAGAAAGTCAAACCATACAAGATCATATTAGATATCATGTGAGAAGAGGTGATAATACAAACTTCTGGGAAGACTGGTGAGTCGGGGAGAAAGCCTTACAACTCTCCTACCCGAGGCTATACAATCTTGCAAGGATAAAAAAGGTACTGATAGCAGATCTCAGAAACCATCAGGAAGGCTCATGGAATCTTCAGCTGAGAAGAAATCTGAAGGAGGAAGAGGCAAATGAAGCTGCTGAGTTGATGCATATCCTAAACTCCACCTATACATCCTTGAATGGGAAAGATGAGATAATCTGGTCTCAGAATAAATCAGGACTATTCACAGTATCCTCCTACTATGAGCTGATAACAAAGGGTCCATATAGAGCTACAACAGCTAGTCTGGTTTGGAAATTGCCAGCGCCGGGAAAAGTACAACATTTCTTATGGGCAGCGACTCTCTCCAAAATTCTTACATGTGACAAGCTTATCAAAAAGGGCACATGATTGTGAATTCACTTTGCAAGTTACGTGGGGATGTGGAGGAAAGTGCAGACCACATTCTCTTACATTGTGCTTTCAGCCAACAAATTTGGAATGCCATACTAAGGAAGTTTGATATACCTTTCTGCTAGCCAATGACCCTTGGACAATTACTGCAGCAAGAGAAGTAATGGCCCCTACCGGTAGTAGGGAGCCTTATGGGCAGCATCAATAACCGCTATCACCTGACAAATATGGTTAGAGAGAAATAGCCGCACTTTCAAAATTCTACCACCTTAATTGGAGTCATAGAAAAAGTAACCCAAAACATATTGCTTTGGGCCAAATGTTTCAGCAAGTTGCCGCCTCTGCCACAGGTGATGATAAGAAGGTACTGGTCAAAGGTTATCTATTTCAGCTCCCCAAAGGCTCCAACTATGCAAGAATGGTCTACCCCTCCAGAGGGCTGGATCAAACATAATGCCAATGGCTCGTCTATTGGAAACCCGGGCCTAGGGGGTTTTGGAGGTGTCTTCAGAGATCCAAATGGGCAGATACTGCTAGCCTTTTCTAAACCAGTAGGAAGGTGTGACTCCAACGAAGCCAAAACCAAAGCTCTATTAGAAGTCATCAGGCTATATAAGGGGATAGAAAGGAAACCACTCATAGTGGAAGGAGACTCGAAATTGGCCATTAACTGGGCCAAAGGAGCTTCCCTCCCACCATGGCATCTCTGAGATCTATATGATGAGATCCAAGACACTGTAACCGGATGGCAGATTGTTTGGTCCAAGGTCCCTAGATCAGCACTTTGTGGTTGATCAACTAGCCAGACAAGGGGTTCCAAGGTAGAGTTAAATTCAGGGGTATGCTTACCCCTTGTATAATTCAGGGTTGTTTTGCTCAAGTGTATTCTATGTAGCATATGTACCCTATGTAACACTATCCTGATCTATCAATAAAAGTTATCGCCATTTTCAAAAAAAAAATGTTTTTTTTCAAAAACGTCTGATGGTCCAAGCTTATAAACTCCTGATCCTGAATAACAAAAGGTCAAACTACAATTAAGTAATATATGACACAAAGTTAAACAGAATTCTTAGTTCCTATCAAGGTTAGTTCCTACGGAAAAAGCCATGGTTTTTCTCTTGATAAAAAAACCAAATCACACCACTCTTCAGAAGTGAAAAACAAGCAAGGAAAAAAACATTATAAAAATTTCGATATCCTAGGCATCATTAGATTTTTGAGATCAATCAAAACCTGGTGCAAATTGCAATAAACGGTCAAGGATCTATGACTATTCCAAGAAAATTAACTATTGGCGTTGAAGCAATTGCTAAAGCTGTTGCGTTTATCTTTGGCTTGCACATCCTTAACAAAGTAGAATTTAACTTCACCATGATTACCAGGACACTGAATGAAATGTGTGAGGAACACGCTCAAGCCGAAGGCTTAGCAACGAATTGAGGAACCAGAGGACCACTAACTCAAAGTAGATGATGAAGACTAGTAAGGCTGTAAAGTTTTTATGAAAAATATGAAAAATTGTTATGTACCTAGGCCAGAGTAAATTAGATGTCCTTGTTTGGCATTACATTACTTTTATGCCCCTCAATTATAGTATAAGTAGGATTTGGGACTAACTTGTAATGTTAACATCTTTTGTAATATTATTCTCCCTTCTTCCCTCTCTTTTATTTATTTATTTTTTTATTTTTTTTGCAAGTTGGTAGTTCTTTTATTCCAATGCCAAAATGGCCCCAATGGGCATTACAATAATGGTATCAAGGATTTCATACTGCAAGGTGATGCTTATGGACTCCTTATTCAGCTAAAACATCTGCCCTCCTGTTAGCTGTCTTAAGTACATGTGTCCATTCACTTACAATACTTGCTAAGTCATGGATTTCATTAATAACTGATCTTAATCTCCAAAGTGGCCTGAGGTCCTTTTTACTCCATTGGATAACAACAACAGAATCCCCTTCAACATGTAATGGTCCCACAAGATGAGCATTCAGAAAGCACTTCAACCCCTAGAGAAGACTTCTTGCCTCAGCATTAATGGAGTTGGCAATGCCAATCAGCCCTGCATATGTAAGGATGATGTCTCCGTGATGGTTCCTAATGAGACTCCCAAGGACCAGGATTGCCAGAAGAGGAACTATCAAAGTTCAATTTATGAGTGTATAATTATGGTGGTATCCATGGCTGAACTCTGAGCTTGCTGCCACTACTTTCTCGAGCATGAATAGGCCAAGAGGAACATAGAGCACTACAGTCCACATCTTTAAAAACATTCAGTAGTTTCAACCAGCCCATAATATGATGCACGATTAAATTCCTTTCTTTCCAGATTATCCAAGGGATGAAGGCAAGGCAGAAGCTAATCATCAAACTCCCTTTACTAGAGAGAAGAAACGAGATTAATGAGACCATGGTAATGCTGAGGTAGAACAATGTCAGCCTCAACTTTACTAAGGAAGAAAGACCACACTCTCCAACTATATGAACATTGTAACAGAAGATGGTTTGCACTTTCCCTACCCACATTGCACAAGGAGCAGATATCAGTCTAATGTTGCATACCTCTCCTACCCAATAAGTCTCGAGTGGGTAGCCTCTCATAAGAAGCACCATGCAAAAAAATTCTGTTTTCTTGGACACGAGAGCTTCCATGCTGCAGCTGAGTGATGGGGGTTATCATAGCCGGTGAGACAAGTGTATCCGGAGCTTACTGTGTAAACCCCACAGGGCTGGGGTTTCCATAGCAACTCATCATGCCAATCCCTCCTTAAGTATTGTGTAGATAATTCCTCTTGTCATTCAGTAATTTCAATGGCCTCTTCATCATTCAGATCTCTGCGTAGAAAAGAAGTCCAATTAATATCCCTTAATTGTCCATCAGGTGCAAGGTCAGAAATGGTGCAATTCTGATTTCTAGCTAAGAGATATATTAGGAGGAATCAATCTTTCAGGGCGGTTTCTCCTAACCAATAATCAGACCAAAAGAGTGGCTTGTCCTCCTTCCCAAGCTGAATAATTACATGTTGCCTGAAGGAGGAGAATAGCTTGATTATTCTTCTCCATGCCGGAGACAATATCCAGGATCTAGCCTCAAGCCACCAATTTTTGTGATTACCCAGTGCATTCGTAACCACTTTCTTCCATGTCATCAAATCAGCTTTGTTTAATTTCCATAAGCACTTAATCAAACGAGCCTCATTCATCTCCTTTACTTTCTTCCTTATACCCAATCCCCCATCTGTTTTTGACTGGCATAACATCATCTCCCTTCTTCTCTCTTTTGCTCTCCTCTCTCTTTGACTTACGTACTCTCTCCCCTCTTGTTGCCATTCTTCTCTTCGCTCATGTTCTCTACTCTATTTTATGCTATCTACCTCTTTACGTCTTTAAATTTCTCTAAGCTCTCCTACTTCATTGCTGATACATAATATAAATCCTCCAGGCACCACACGAGGCTTGTGCTTTTCAAAATCAGATTACATCCAGAAAAGATTCTAGTCAAGACCATGTATTGTCAGTCAGCATTTGCAGATATTCCAATAATTTAGGAGAGAAATAAATGTGAATTCGTCATCCAATAGAAGAAGCATTATCAGAACTGCTCGCACCACTAGAAGAACAACAATCACAAGTTGGAGAAATTTCTCCCGAGAACATAACAAATATACGCTGAAGGTGAATGTGCACACTACTAAAATATCGTCAAAGCAGGACGGAACATCAAACTCAGAATCTGTCAACAAGCCTAAATGATGGAACGAGCCTACAAAACTTAAGCAAAAAAAAGGGGGTTCTAAATAAGAGAATTTATATAGAGGTTTATTTACAGAAAGATGTCATTCAAGAAGGAAGTGTAAGACATTCTGGAAAATCAAAACGGAGGAGATGACAAATATTCTGAAATCAAAATCAACAAAAGCCATGGAAATATTTTTTTTAAAAAAAAAAAAAGAGAATAAAAATATACCTCTCCCTTTTCACCAACAATTAACAAATCGTCTGATCCTCCCTGCGCAGCATTCATCTTGGGGGGTAGCGCATCAGGATCACCATCTAAAACCAAACAATCCTCGTCAGCTTCATCTACTTTACCGGCTGGAAAAGCTTGTTTTGATTTGACGGGCAATAAATTCTGTTTTTGTGGTGTTGATAGTTCATCCAAAATTACTACATCATCGGACGCATCAACTGCTTCTGAATCATTACGGAGATACTCAGAAATCCAATCAATTTGCAGATCATTGCATCCATCCCAATCAACTTCTTCGTCAGAACTGATGTCAACGATTACTGGGTCCAACGCCATGGCACCTCTAATAGCTATTTCACATTAAAACAGTTACAGGCTTACTGCTTCAGGACGCCAGACAGTAGCGGAACACATGATGTCGTAAAAAAAAAAAACGAGGAATCGGATATCAAAGAAAATATCTTTTTCCGTATTCAATCGCCAAAGTTCCACAAGGGTCCCTGAGGTTACGAGAAAAAGTAGCTTTCTTTCTTGAAAGGACACAATCTCGACTCCGAATAGCTCGAATAGGACGACAAACAAAACCAGGGCGTCCGATATATATATCGCATACAAAAGCAATCGGATATCAAAGAAATGGGTTTTATCAGGATTCAACCGCAGACGGCATCTCTCAGCAGCTTAGCAGTGAACAGGGCGGGGCGCTCGAGTACCCAGCAAACCAGTCCGAGGAACAACACCCAATTACATCCTTCGACTCCCGACATTGACGGCGCAAAACACACCGCGCTTTCTGAGTCTCTGACTCAGAAAGCCCTAGAAAGAAAATTATGATCAGCCGGAAACGAGACGACACGCGAGGGAACACCTACAACTGCAAGTACGAGGGAACCGGGATCCCCAGATGGCTCCTGGAGATGGTGTCAGTCTCGTCCCTTCATCAACTGAGTTCTGCCACCGGAACAAAATAGAAGTCGTCAGGGTCCTTCGTCTTCGAGTACGAGCCACGTTACCGTCAGTGGAACGTGCCCTTTCGAACAATACAAGTTCTGGCAACTCGGGCAGAATCACGCCGAGTCCGAGTGCTGACCCGAACGGACAGGACTAAATGATCTTACTTGGGTTTTGAAAGACCCGAACGGTGCAGTCCATAATAGATAAAATCAGATTTATCTTCCTATTTTATAAGTGATCTTAATTGGATTTTAAAGAACCTATTAGTTTTTATTTTTATCTGAAACAAAAATATTATAGATAATGATATACATATGGTGGGCAGTACGCTTGTTTTGTACTTCTTGTGACTGTGGATATTGTAGCAGGCATCCAAATCATCATCCACGTCAGGGTTTAGAGTTTAAGGTTTAATTGGGCTTAGAGTTTAAATTGGGTGAGGTGGATTATGACATGATAGAGATCAGCATCCATGTCACGAAAGTACCCAACGCCTGTACTTCAACAGTATGCATATCATTACTTAAATTGATATATTAAAAACTAATGAATATTTGTGATGTCCTTGAGAGTGTTTATATATGTATAGTCATCTAAAATTTGGAGCGGTAGAATTAGAGTAGTCTGAATATGAAGATGGAAGGATGTGCAAAAGATGTATTGTTTTGTGCTAGAATTGGAAGTGTCATTTTTTGCCAACCGTGCTTGTCGGATTACTGGGTGGAGAAACCCTCATAGAAGAAAAACGGGTAGACCTTTTCAGACCTCCCCGAAACGGGGCGCGACTTCCCTATACCAAAATGTGCGATATGCATGGAACACAGACATGCAACAAGGGCGGACGCACACACTAATGCGCATGGACAACCAACCGACAAAGATGCACAAGACCAACTATCAACCGATGACGAGGCGGATGACATGGCACGTGTATGACGTGGCTCATGAGGTGGCTCGTGACTAGGCAAATGAGGTGGCATACATGAGTTGGCTATGAGTTGGCAAGCACAAGGAGAGAGTGCTTGCTAGTTGGCAACAACTCATAGAGTTAGTGGGAATCTATGGGTTGGCATTAGTTGGCATTGGTTGGCAAGCACTTAAAGAAGTGCTTGATAGGTGTCACCAACCATGGGAGGTTTTGTAATCTATAAATAGCCATGTACAAAGGCTTGTAACTCATTCATTCATTCAATAGAAGAGTTCTTTCCTCCCAAATTCGGAGTCTCCTTTGTGCTTGAGTTTAGAGAGAGTTCTAGCACCAAGAATGAAGTGTTCTTGTGCTAAACTTCTTCCAAGAGGCTGACTAGCATCCAGACGGGCTTGGAGGCTAGGCCGCACGCTACTTCGGATCAAGATTGTGCTTCACATAATCTAGTGGCGTGACAACTGGTATCAGAGCGGGAAGCAATCCTATGGCAACTTCGGAGGCGGAAGTTCAACTCAAAGGTAAGGAACGAATGTCTAAATCTGAACTTCGTTTTTCTTCAATTGAGGATAGGATCGAGAAGGTGGAGGCTTGTTATTCCGAATTGGAAGAACAAGTTCGTGAGAACCTTAGTTCTGGAAATGGAAGCCCAGAAGTGGTTCATTCGTTGGAGGAGAATGTCTATAGTGCTATGGCGGTTTTTCGAAGAAACCTTGAGGAGGTGAAGAACGATGTGAAGAACGAGATGGATGATCTTCGAACAAGACTTGCTTTGTTGGAGCGTGTTATAGAAAACGAAGGTGCAAACACGAATGGAGCAACAAACAAGATCAAAGTGCCGGAACCAAAACCTTTCAATGGGGTAAGAGATCCCAAAGTCATTGACAACTTTCTTTACCAAGTAGAAAAGTATTTCTTTAATGCTAATCTCAACGAGGCGCAAAAGGTTAGTACTGTTTCTATGTTCCTTGTTGAGGATGCTCTTCTATGGTGGAGGAGAAGAGAAACGGATGTGGAATTAGGCACTTCTACCATAAATACATGGGAAAATTTCAAGAAAGAATTGAAGGCGCAATTCTTCCCTGAAAATGTGGAATATCAAGCTCGAAAGGAGTTGAGAGCTTTGAAACAAGAGGGCACAATTAGAGAGTACGTACAAAAGTTTACTTCTCTAATGTTATGCATTTCTAATATGTCCGATCAGGACAAAATTTTCTCTTTCCTTGCTGGTTTAAAACCTTGGGTGGAGCAAGAACTAAGGAGGCGGGAAGTCAAGACTTTGGCCTCAGCTTTGTCCACGGCGGAGAGACTTACGGAGTATGAACGGAAGACCAAGGAGGTGGTTTCTAAAAACTCCTATAGCACGAAAGACGACAAGGATGAAGAAAAGAAAAAGAGGTTCGAGAAGAGACCTGAGAAGAAGGACTCAAGCTTCAAGTTTGAAGATAAGAAGAAAGGCGAGAAGGGTAAGTCCTATAGAAAAGTAAGATGTTTTGTTTGTGAAGGCGAACATTTTGTAAAGGATTGCCCGAAGGTGAAAGTGTTGAACTCTCTTTCTAGAGAAGGAGATTTAAAGCACAATGGGGGAGAGCCGCGCATGAATTCTATGGCATTGCTCAACTCGGTACGGACATGTAGTGAAAAGACTACCCAATCGGTAAGGCCTAAACGAAATCTACTTTTCTTGGACTTAATTTTGAATGGAAGTAAGACCAAGGCTATGGTAGACACCGGGGCAACCCACAACTTCATCTCTGAGGAGGAGGCAAAACGCCTTAAATTGAAGTTGGAAGCGGACAATTGTCGAATCAAGGCTGTAAATTCGGCAACAAAGGCCGTAATTGGTGTTGCTAGAAATGTTGGTGTTACCTTCGACAGATGGGTGGGTACTCTCGATTTCACTATTGTTCCCATGGATGATTTTAGTATTATTTTGGGGATGGATTTCTTGAACAATTGTAAGGCATTTGTAATGCCATATTTGGGGCTAGTAGGAATCCTTGATGAGGGTGGCCCTTGTACTATTTCCGAATCGCAAGTACATGATGTAAAGAGAAAGGATGCAATGTTAACGGCCCTGCAGCTTAAGCGTGGTCTTAAGCAAGGGGATCTTACCTATGTTGCAGTTCTTGTAGAGGACAATGAAGGAAACTCAACTCCAGCACCGAAAGAGGTCATCAAAGTCCTGGAGGAGTTCAAAGATGTCATGCCTAAGGAGTTGCCGCCCCACCTCCCCCCTAGAAGAGGTGTTGATCATACCATCGAGTTGGAACCGGGTACCAAACCCCAAGCAAAGGCACCGTACCGCATGGCGCCTAAGGAGTTGGAGGAGCTCAAGAAGCAATTGGGTGGACTACTAGAAGCTGGGTTCATTCAGCCCTCCAAAGCACCGTATGGAGCGCCGGTGCTATTTCAAAGAAAGAAGGATGGTTCTATGCGTCTTTGCATCGATTACCGAGCACTAAACAAGGTAACCGTCAAGAACAAGTATCTTATTCCTTTGATTGCTGATCTCTTTGATCAATTGAAGCATGCAAGAGTATTTTCTAAGCTGGACTTGAGATCCGGATATTACCAAGTTCGGATCGCGGAAGGAGATGAGGCGAAGACCACTTGTGTAACCAGGTATGGGTCATACGAATTTCTTGTTATGCCCTTTGGCTTAACAAACGCCCCAGCTACATTTTGTACTCTTATGAATCAAGTATTTTCACCATTCATTGATAAATTTGTAGTCGTCTACTTAGATGACATTGTGGTATATAGCCCAAACCTAGAGGAACATGTGAAACACTTAAAGCAGGTTTTCAAGGTGTTAAGGGACAACTCTCTCTTTGTAAAGAGGGAAAAATGTTCTTTCGGATTAGAAGAAGTGTCCTTCCTCGGACACTGGATCAGCGGCGGACGGATTTGGATGGATCAAAAGAAGGTTCAAGCTATTTCCGAGTGGACCGTGCCAACAAAGGTTGGGGACTTGAGGAGTTTCCTTGGCCTGGTGAACTACTATAGAAGATTCATTCGAGGATTTTCAGCGGTAGCGGCACCCCTAACGGACCTCTTGAAGAAGAAACAACAATGGCATTGGACGGACAAATGCCAAGCTTCATTTGAGAAATTGAAGCAAGTTGTGGTGGAGGAACCCGTATTGAAGCTAGCCGACTTCAGCAAGCCATTTGAGGTAATTACGGATGCCTCTAACTTTGCTATTGGGGGTGTTCTTGAACAGGATGGGCACCCTATCGCATTCGAAAGTCGGAAGCTAAATGAAACCGAACAGCGATACACGGTTCAAGAGAGGGAAATGACAGCAATTGTACATTGCTTACGCACTTGGAGGCACTACCTATTGGGGTCCAAGTTCGCGGTAAAGATGGACAACGTTGCCTCAAGCTATTTCCTCACACAAAAGAAGTTGAGCCCGAAGCAAGCACGTTGGCAAGACTTCCTAGCAGAATTCGACTTTGATATGGAGTACAAATCTGGCAAAACCAACAATGTTGCTGATGCGCTTAGCCACAAAGCCGACTTTACGAGTGTTGCTGCTATGACTAAGGTTAGTACTTCTATACTTGATCGAATCCGTGCGGGGCTACGGAGTGATGCCACTGCTTGTCGCTTGGAACAAGCCATAATCATGGGCGAAACAAGACGCTTTTGGGTTAGCGACGGACTGCTATACACGAAAAGGAAGCGTTTATTTGTACCAAAATATGAGGGTTTGCGCAAGGAGCTGCTACGCGAGTTCCATGATACCTTGTGGGCTGGTCATCCTGGCCAAAGAAGGACTATTGCACTCTTGTCTAGGCACTACTATTGGCCTGGACTTGATGCTGATGTTGAAGAGTACGTGTGCACCTGTTTGGTATGTCAACAAGACAAAGTGGAGCGGCAAAGACCTGCTGGCCTGCTAGACCCTCTTCCCATTCCCAAACGCCCATGGGAGTCCGTAAGTATGGACTTCATTTCTGGCTTAAGGCGAGCTGAAGGATTGGGTTCCATTTTGGTGGTGGTGGATAGATTTTCCAAGTATGGTACTTTCATAGCCGTCTCAAACGATTGCACAGCCGAAGAAACAGCCAAGGCATTCCTATCACATGTGGTGAAGCTTTGGGGTGTGCCCGAGACGATTATAAGCGATAGAGATCCGAGATTTACGGGTAAGTTTTGGTCCGAACTTTTTAAGTTGCTTGGAACTACTCTTAACCTTTCCACCAGCTTTCATCCTCAAACGGATGGGCAAACGGAGCGGATAAATGCCTTGCTTGAGGAATACCTTAGGCATTTCGTCAGTGCAAATCAGAAGAATTGGCCCGAATTCCTTGATGTGGCCCAATTCTCATACAACATGCAGAAAAGTGAAGCCACAGGGCATAGCCCCTTTGAACTTGCAACTGGCCAACAACCGTTAGTACCAGCAAGCATTATTCCAGAAAAATCGAGTAAGTGTCCAGCAGCCCACCTTCTACTTAAGCGTTGGAAAGAAAGGACGGAACTAGCCCGATCATATTTGCAGCATGCCAGCAAGCGCATGAAGAAATTTGCGGATTTGAAGCGGCGAGATGTTGAGTTCAAGGTGGGAGACCTTGTTCTCATAAAGATGAGGACGGAACAATTCAAGTTGTTGAGGACCAAGAACAAAGGTTTGATAAAAAGGTACGAAGGACCCTTTCCCATTATTCAGAAGATTGGGAAGCTAGCATACAAGGTGCAACTACCGAAGAGGATGCGTATTCACAATCAAACCTTACTTTTCCGACTCAGACCCCCAAAGAATTGTAAAGCCTAGAGCACCCCTTGATGTATCCACTACTTTTACCAAAAAAGTAGATTATGTAATAACTCATAGAGAGGTACGTCAAAGAGGCAAGCCACGTTCCACAGAATTCTTAGTGAAGTGGAAGAGAGAACCAGAAAGCGAAGCAACTTGGCATGAAGCAGCAGAGCTTTGGCAATTCGAGAAAGAGGTCGAAGCATATCAGGAGTGTATGCAGACGAGGATGTCTGCCTTATGGCGGTGGGAGCATGAAACGGGGCGCGACTTCCCTATACCAAAATGTGCGATATGCATGGAACACGGACATGCAACAAGGGCGGACGCGCACACTAATGCGCATGGACAACCAACCGACAAAGATGCACAAGACCAACTATCAACCGATGACGAGGCGGATGACATGGCACGTATATGACGTGGCTCATGAGGTGGCTCGTGACTAGGCAAATGAGGTGGCATACATGAGTTGGCTATGAGTTGGCAAGCACAAGGAGAGAGTGCTTGCTAGTTGGCAACAACTCATAGAGTTAGTGGGAATCTATGGGTTGGCATTAGTTGGCATTGGTTGGCAAGCACTTAAAGAAGTGCTTGATAGGTGTCACCAACCATGGGAGGTTTTGTAATCTATAAATAGCCATGTACAAAGGCTTGTAACTCATTCATTCATTCAATAAAAGAGTTCTTTCCTCCCAAATTCGGAGTCTCCTTTGTGCTTGAGTTTAGAGAGAGTTCTAGCACCAAGAACGAAGTGTTCTTGTGCTAAACTTCTTCCAAGAGGCTGACTAGCATCCAGACGGGCTTGGAGGCTAGGCCGCACGCTACTTCGGATCAAGATTGTGCTTCGCATAATCTAGCGGCGTGACACCTCCCCTAAAACTAAACCAACTTCTTTTAAAGAGCACGTGATCATTCATGCATGGAATCGAAGTGTAGACGATCTGGTAGTTCATTCATGCATGGAATCAAAGTGTAGACGATCTGGTAGTTCATTCATGCATGGATCTTTTTGTTCCTGAGGCTTCATGTGCAGGTGAGGTGAGAAGAGGATTTGTATTACGAATTGTCTTAGTGTAGACGATCTGGTTGGGACCGAGTGGGTTAAGGCTAGATTTGACCATACGATGTTAGTATAGTCAGATTGCATAATCCACAAACTTGATTGATTGGGAGGCCTCTCTGTTTTAATTGACTAGTCGTAGGAATGCTATCGTGAATGGCGAGCCAAAAGAAAACTGTGTTTTGGTAGACCTGAAAAGCCCATAGTCTTTTCCGTAACGAGTCTATTGGGCGTAATTTCAGATTACCATGCTTTTCTTGCTGGTCTCTAAAAGTGGAGAAGTAGGAATGCTGGAACGGATGTGATGATCGATCCACTTCCCTGAAGTGTCTAGTAATTCACTTACTGGTGATGTTAGCTGCATAGGTCCTACTTGATTCCGAGGTAAGTCAGCTAGTGTTTTATCCAGATCAGGGATCCATTTATCGTACCACAGGCTGCATGAACGACCGATCTGAGTTCTGAGGTGTTGATTAAATATGGGTAAGTAGTGTTTGAGTTGCTTCCAAACCAAGGAGTCTCCTTGTTTTTGTTTTTGTCGGGCTAGCTGGGGTGAAGATCCATATTTATCCCTCATAAGGTTAGCCCATAACGAGTTTTGAACCGTGTACATGCGCCAAAGTAATTTTAATCTGAAAGCATCCCTTAGTGCTGGAATTCTTCTGATTCCCAGGCCGCCTACTCCTGTAGGGACACAAATCTCGTTCCAATTTTTTAGATGCATCTTTTTTTTTTTTTTTTGTCTTTGAAACTCTACAAAAACTCCCTGTATAATTTTTCGATCAGGTTTTGTGTTTTTTGTGGGATTTGGAAACTTGCAAGGAGATGTATGGGTAGGCTTCCAAGAACTGTTTTAATGAGAAGCAACCTTCTTGCCTTCGTAAGGGATTTTTTGGCCCATCCTTGCAACTTAGTTTGGACAGCCGAGATTAGTGGGTCGTAAGTCTCGAGTGTGATTTATTTGGTGGGTATCTGTATTCCTAGGTATTTTCCTAGGGAAGGTGAGGTCGTAAAGGCAATAACTTCCAGAATTTTGGATTTTTTTTTTTCATGAGTTATTCCTTTTGAGAAGAAAATTTGGGTCTTCTCATTGTTAATACGCTGATTTGCATGCCTTTCGTAGTCTTCTAAGATGTTTTTGAGTGTCAAGGTCATGCTGATTTCAGCTTTTGCAAACACTAAAGTGTCATCAGCATAATGTATGTTTCAAATTGCCCGTGAGAGTGGATTTTTGGTCCGGTGTTATCTTGCCTAGGTGAATATGTTGCTGAATTAAGGATGAGAGGAATTCTTGGCATAGAATAAAGAGGAAAGGTGATAGTGGGTCACCCTGCCTAAGCCCACAATTGGGGAATATGGTCTTAGTGGGCTGACCATTTATCAGAATTTGATTCGTGGTAGGCATTATTAGGTTTTGCCAAATTAATGGGAAATTGAATCAAATGCTTTCTAAAGATCTAATTTAAGGCCAAAGTAGGAATTCTTCTTCCTCTTTGATTCTAATTATCCTAAAATTTCGTAGGCTAAGAGTATGTGGTCCAAAATTTGTCTTCCTCTAACAAATGTTGATTGGGTTGGGCTTACTAATTTTGGGATAATGGTTTTGAGTCTTGAAATCAGAATTTTTGAAAAAATTCTGTAAGCTACATTACAAAGCCCAATGGGCCAATAATCTTTGAAACTTTCTGGTTTTCTACCTTTTGGGATTAAAATCACAAATATTTTATTGAGGTTTTTTTTTGGCATTGTGGCTGAATTGAAGATTGATTGGTAGATTTATATTAAATCTTCTTTGAAGAAAGCTTAATGGGTTTTGAAAAATAGAGTGTGGAACCCATTTAGGCCGGGTGATTTATAAGAGTCCATTCGAGTGTTATCTTCTAGGCTAAGGGTGGAGTTGGTCTTAAAGAGTAGGGGGCCTGTAGCAGCAGAGGATTTAAAGGAGTATACTTGTTTGAAGTATATCCAAGTGGCAGTTCTAATGTCTTCCTCTCGATCTAGGATCTGGTCATTTACTCTGGTGGCACTATTTTATTAATATTTTTCCTAATCTTGGCATAAGTGTGAAAATACTTTGGATTTTCGTCACCTGGTTTTAGGTAATATTGTCTGGCTGTCTAGAAGGCGAGAAGGTGCTTCCTTCTTTGGTACCTCATGATGCTATGTTGGAGGAGTTTTTCTTCCTCAAGGAGTTTGGGTGATGAGGGGTGCGTCATAAGCTGACATTGGGTATTTAATAGTTTTTTTGAATCTTTTTTACAGTTATTGTTAAAGTTCCCCCACATGATTTTTATTTCAGTCATATAGGCATTTTGCTTTTTCAGCTAATTTCGGTTGAAGGTAATCTGGTGGGGTTAATTTTATTCCAAGCTGATTCAATTAACTGATTATAGTCTTGTTCTTCGCTCCACATTGCCATATATCGGAAAAGTTTGGTTTTGTTATTTGTGGATGTTTTGTTTGAGATTCGGATCAGCAAGGGTGCATGGTCAGAGCGCACCCTTTGAAGGACAGAGGTAAGAGTGTCTAGGAATTTGGTTAGCCAATCCCCATTACATAGTGTTCTATCGAGTCAGGCCGATATCCTATCGTGCACTTGCCGCCCGCTTGTCCATGTATGGGTCGGGCCTTCATGGGTCATGTGTAACCAGCCCCCATTTTCTATAAAATTTTTGAAAATTTGATTTAGTCTATATTGTTGGTTTCTTAGAGCCGTTTTCTCACAACTATCTATAGTGGCATTGAAGTCTCCCGAGATAGCCCATGGGTCCTGGTGACTTGCAAGAGTTGCTTCTAAATCAATAATGTTGGATCTCCAACGATTTCAGGTTACCCCATTTGGTTTCTATTTGGGTAATCAGAACGAAGATACCCTGTGCTTTGATTTTTAGCTAATATGCTCTTTCTATACTAGCCATAAACCTCCACTCAAACCTTGCAAGGGAACCAAAGAGTGATAGTGATATTTATGGGAGACCCATTTATAGAGTCAAGTGTTCTAGGAGTTTTCTGTTTTCGTTTCACTAAGAAATATTATATCCGGATTATGTGTGTCAACATACGTGGCAAACGCACTAACAGTCGATGAGTGATTACCCCATAAAATTCAACATGAGTAAGGTGGGGGGAGCCTCTTACCTGGCAGATGGGAATGTGGAATTTGGCCCACATAGTCCAATCGGAGAGCTTTAATATATGGCCGGGTTGCGTGCGCTCGAGTCTGGAGCTATTCCAGGCGCTGCTCTGCTTCACGTTTGTGGGCGTTCTGGTACGAAATAACCTTCAAAAAGTGAATGGCCGAGAGAACCAAGTTCTTGGCCGAGGAATCATTGATTCCAACCGGCGGAGCTAATATTTTTTCCGGAATGCTACGTATGCCATTTTTTTTTTGCAAACTTTGTGTTTGTAATTTGCTGATATTTAATGAGTGTGGCATGAAAATCGTCTCTGGAGGCAAGGGGATGATTTAGGAAAAAAACCTCCTCCGCTTTTGAGAAATGGTTGCAAATCACCTCTATCGCAGTTTGGGAGCTGTTGCGAATCACCTCTATCGCATTTTGGAAGTTGTAGCATACCGGTGTGATTTCACTTTTTATTCAGAGTTGGGGGAGCCAAAGTCAAGGTTAGATAAACTGTTTGCAGTCCTCAAGATTCTGAAAACAATTTCGTATCTGCAGTTTTGCTGTCCCTTAGCTTGTATGTGGGCCGCCTTTTCTGATTTTGTTTAGAGTGGCGGTAAGTTTCATCTTTTGATGAGGAAGATGTTGGGCGAGGGGGGCTTCTATAATTTCACCGGGTCACTGGTTTCCATTCGGGGGTGATTATCATTTTCCTCATCTGGTGGGGTTTTGTAGAGTCATTTAACTCTTCCTGGATCTTTCCCCTATGACATTCATCAGTGGAGTGGCCCCAACTTTTGAAGTTTTTGCATATTCAGGGATTGTTTTCTACATGGAGGGGGACATCGTGAAGGCAGCCTTCGGCTTCCAGTGTGATGGAGTTTATTTCTGGTTTTTCTAGGTCTATTTCGACTTTGACCCTTGCGTGGATCTTAGTACCCTCTCTTCTTTTCGTATATGTGTCTATATCTATGAAGGTGCCTAATGGGCGAACGATTTCGGTTAGAGCATCCTCGTGCCAGTGCATAAGGGGAAGTCTTAGCGTTTACAATGGTGGTTGTAAACAGGAAGGACTTCTCGTGGTCGTGGCCAGGAGAAGAGGTGAAGCTAGGAGTCTTTGATTTGAATAGGGCATATAGATTTGAGAATTTCACAGAAGTCTTTTGAAGGCATATCTACTGAAAAATAGCCTCGTGGTAACCTGAAGATGGTGATGTCCGAGTCGGGATGTTTTGCCATTTTGAGGGCGTGTTGTATAGTGTTTGCTATGGAGGCCAACTAGTGAAGTTTGAAGTTGTGCTAGACCTTTTTCAATACACTCTTTTGATAGGGTGACACGGTGAAGATTTTTAGTAATACCATGGATAGGGTCTATGCTAGAAAGGCTCTGCAAGGTCGGGGTGATTATCTTGTCACTCTTTGGTGTCCATGATCATCACTTCAAATGGAAAGATGGGTTTTGCACACTAGAGGGATCTGAGCTTCATGCTCCATTTTTTACGAACCGAGAAAATATAACAGAGTATATGAGGAGAAAGGCCAGAGGTGAAAGAGGTGTGAGAATGGATGAACCTCCGAGATTAGGCTTATATAGAGATTGTGGTGGTATACGTGTAAAGGAGTAGTTCTGCGATACAATTGAAGGATACGACTGGGCAGATTCTCTGAGATCCTTCGATCAGGTTGGTTGCAGCTTATTGTATTTATGGTAGGAAAATCTAGAACCGAGGGGTTGATCAGAAGTCTTAAAAAGGAACAATCAATTGTCAGTAGTGGAAGGAGATTTGTTGGATAGAATGGAAAGAAATTTCGGAGAAGAGCTTGTTTTTTAATGGAAACGGTGAATTTATGGTCACAATCGCGATCCAATGTTATAACTGTAGGGCTCATAATTTTGCTTAGCGAGGATGAAATTGAGTTTAGAATGTAGCACAATAATCCAAAGTAAGTAGAAAGGTTTAGCAACTTCCTGAGTGTTACCGAGGACGTGTCGATGAGGTGGCCTCCAGATTTTGCGAGATTGAAATGACGTCGAATGTGGTGTATCGCGTGGCCATGAGGTAGTTGAGAGTGCAGCAAGGAACTAGGGCATGTTCCTTTGGTTTCCATGTGCAGTGACGGCATCTGTTGTCTTGCAGCGGGATTTAATGTTCCCCAAAGTGTGAGATAATCTAAGTGTAATCTTGTATAGGTCGGTATTTCCCATTTGATGTTAGTCTGATGGAGGAGCTGTAAGAGGATTGAAAGTGTTGGAGTAGTTGCGGGCTGGCAGTTTCTTCTTCTATTTTCCTTTTCTATTTTTCGCTTTGTTTTTCTTTGAGGGACAGGGCCATTAGTTTGTGGTTGTGGCAGTGTTGTTGGTGACGATTATCTGGGTAGAATAGTTGATCTTGCTTTTGGTGAACATAGGTTTGTCAAGGGACAGTGGGGAAGGGCTTTGTGCTATTTTGTTAGATTTGTAGATGGTGTGGGGGGACTTCCTTCCTTTGATAATCTGAGTTGACTGCGTCAATGTATCTTCCCCATTTTGAAAGAAAGGGCACTAAACAGAATTAAGATATAATTATGTTAGTAATTTGTAAAATATTTTAAAAAATAAAAAAATTCCCCTTTATATTTTTTACTCGAACTAAGATAGATGGATGCTCTCCTTCTTCATGTTGAAACTTTGTGAATGGGACAAATAAGAAAAATTGTGATGGGTGGAGAAAACGGATAGAAGAAAAACGGGTAAACACCAATATCTTTTAGAGAGTACGTGTGCACTGGTGCAGAATCTTAGCCTTTTGGGCTTAGCTAAGGTGATGTTTTCTCCCTTATATTCATTCATTTCTCTTATGTTAGTGGAATAGCCCATTTTAAAAGAAAGGGCACTAAACAGAATTAAGATATAATTATGTCAACAATTTGTAAAATATTTTAAAAAATAATAGAAAAAATTCCCCTTTATATTATTGACTCAACTAAGATAGCGTATGGATGCTCTCCTTCTTCATGTTGAAACTTTGTAAATGGGACAAATAAGAAAAATTGTGATGGGTGGAGAAACCTTGATAGAAGAAAAACGGTTAAACCTTTTCAGACCGCCCCTAAACTAAACCAATATCTTTTAGAGAGTACGTGTGCACTCGTGCATGGAATCTTAGCCTTTTGGGCTTAGCTAGGGTGATGTCTTCTCCCTTATATTCATTACTTTCTCTTCTGTTATGGGAAGAGCCCATTTTGAAGAAATGGCACTAAATAAATTAAGATATAATTATGACAGTAATTTTAAAATGTTCTTAAAAATAATAGAAAAAAATTGAAAAAAAAAACTTCACAATGGGATGGATAAAAAATTGAAAAATTAGAGAAAAACCCTAAACCCTAAACACTAGTGAAAGAAAAAATTAAAAAAGACTACAAACTAAAAAAAAGTGAAATGGGGAATCAACAAGGGTGGAAAATTTACAAAGGGATGGAAAATGGAAACCGATCAGAAGCAATATTAAGCTACATTTGGGGTCTTCTTACAACATCAAATATTGTAGGTGGAATACATATGATATATGCACAACACAAAGTTAAAATTAGTACAATAAGAAAATTTTCTGAGTAGGTACAAAAATCAGAGACGAATGAGAGAGTCAAGGTATTTGAGCATACGCCACGCCATTACGTCGCTTGACAGGTCTGCCGGCGGCGGCGGCGGAGACGCGATTGCTCCACTCCTCCACCACCCCCTCCAATCCCAACTCTCTCGCCTCCGATTGACCCAACACGCAGTCCCCGTCGAATCCGGTGATGGTGGCCGCGGCGTGGCCGGAAATCTTGGCTTTCCGGCGACCGGCGCCGAAGGGGACGTTCCGGAGCGTGCCGCCGGCGGTCCAGTACCGCTGGCAGCCTTTACAGAAGTGCCGCGGCTGGTTGACGTTGTAGTTGTTGAAGTAACAGAACTTGGTCTCCGTGCTTTTGCATCTGGGGCACGGCAGAAACGCCCTTTTCGTCTTCGCCGGCGTCTTCTCCGTTTCCGGGTCGCCGCCGTCCGGCGGTTTCCTCCCCGTTCGATCTCTCCTCCACCGGAATCGTCGCGCCGAAGAGCTTGATCTTTGGAGACCCTCTTGCGGCGTCGATTTCGGCCATGTACGGGATCGTTTCTCAGATCATTGAAACGGGGAAACAGACTACGCACTCTCTCTCTCTCTCTCCCTCTCCGGTCGTCTTTTGACTCGGCCGTTCACGAGAGAGAAAACGGTGATCGAGTGGGTTTTATAGGGAGGAAGGGAGACGAAAAAAAGGAGAAAGTTCTGAAATATTTAAAAAACAAATCCCATGTGATCGCCGGCAGAGCTTCTCGCTCATCCCACGTCACACTAAAAAATTTCCGAACCCATATGACACAACCTTTAATCAACTCGTTCACTGCTTGTCCACTTTGGGACGGGCTTAAATTTTACAGCACTATTAGAATTATCCACTGTTTTAAAAACCGAACCAATCATCTAACAATTTTAGTTAAACCCAGTTAGACCGGATTAGACTAATGGTCGAATCTTAATAAGATATTACATACTTCTATGATTTCTAGCGCACAATGACAAGGCTTATTAATGTTGTTTAATGGTAGATTAATCAGATTAGGCCAGTTTAAGGTCCAACCAGACTAATTGGCCAGTCTGATTCGGTCTAGTTTTAAAGACACTAGTATAATCTACTCTGATAACAAATTTCTTAATTTTGGCTAATCATTTTGGTAAAAACTTTAGACCCAATGGGCCATATTATTAAAACATCCAACATATTGTTACATTAGTGCCAGTGTTTAAATGAATATTAGTGTTTTTTACTCATCTCCAATGCTAGTAAATTTCCTGATAAGTTCAATGCTTCTTGTGGGCATAAGGGAAAGGATGGGGAATGGGTTCTATTGGGATTCGATTATGAGGGGTATTATAAAATCAGGGTTTTGTTGCAATAATTTTAAATATTCAAGGAATCTTGTTCAATCAAGATCAGTAGAGAGAATATCATAGTCACATTGGCCAACGGATCACTTTTCGTAGAAAAATATAAAGAAGCATCTCTTTTCCTTTAGCTTGCAAAAAGATAATACTTTCAGCAGCCTGGTGCCTTTTTTATTAGAATACTGAAATGGAAAACCCAAAAAAAAAAAGGAATAAGAAAAGGGAAAGGAGGAAAAAAGTAACAGATCAGAAATTGGGTGGGTTGGAAAGTAGGCACTTGCATGTTGCTTGCTTTGTAGCATATCTTTCTAATTGTTCATTAAGAATCTGACTTAAGTCTTAATTAACTCAGAAAGTCATCTTTTTCTGATTATTTTGCCTGCCAAGTTGGGGGTAATAGGGTCCCATATGGTATAAAAGAATATTTGCACAAGATAATACATGAGGTTCCCCTCAAAAGGGGTTTTGGCACCCTTTCTCCCTCATGTCCTTTGATAGTTTAATTCATGATTTTGCATATTTGAGGTTTCTTCTATTCTCAAAGCAAGACTTTTTGAGAAAATTATGATCCGAAGTAATCTTGTAAGCAAAAATTTCCTAAGCCCCACATTGTAAAATCCTGTAACCATAAATCTAACCAAAATAATTATATAACTTATATAATCATCATGCTATAATAATTATATAAATTTGTAATTTCTTTTTTTGGTTCAACCAATGGTCTAACCAAATTTAACCAAAATCAGCCTTGCTAAGGTTCATTTATTGGTATTTAATTGTCTTAATTTTATCTTGTTGTAACAATCTTAATTAAGTAATTTCTTTTAGAGTGGTGTATTTAGACTGCAACTAGGCTGCCCTATTCTAAGAGCCATATTGAATACTTGGATATATATAATAACAAAAAAATTATTATTTGGTGCTGGGAAATAGTTATGACCATTATTGATTCTTATTGGACACCATTAAGTTGGTTACTATTTAGATTAAGAAATGCTTAAATGTTCTGTGCCAAAACCTGAGAACATTTAAACCACTTTGTTATAAAAACAAGTAGGAATTTTCTTGCTGAATTCGTTTATAATTTGCTACAAAGATATGTTGGCATATGTAATCTAGCTAGGGCAGCATCAATGAGTTGTACCAACTATCTGTGCATATACATCCTTCAGGCCTCAACTACTCCGAAGTGCACTCAAATTTTACCATTAGAATCAATTTTTGTTATGACCAAGTTCACGTTGTTCATTTTAGTACCATCAGAATGCTGTGCAGTTCTTCAACATAACTGACACAAATTACTACTTAAATCGCCTTTTCATCCCTGAAAACAATTGAATCCAGCAAATATTGAATCCAGCAAAATTTTACCATTAGAGACAATTGAATCCAGCAAACATAAGTGATAATTCAATCGACTTTTCATCCCCAAAAAACAGTTGAATACAACAATACAATAGAAGAGTGCACAGATGAAAAGAAGGAACGAGTCAAAACGCATATATTTTGATAAACTAGTTCATTTCTACAAGCATATAGAAGCTTGCCTTAACAGCTGACAACAGAGAATCACAAAGAACCCGGCAGAGTTCGCCTATCTCTGTGTGCAAGAAGGAACAATAAACAAAAACATTTTTGGCTTTCCATGGTACTCCTTTATGAAGCTCCGCTCCTTGAAGCCAGACTATATAAAACATATTTTAGTAATATGACTAACAGAAAGTAAGTACAAGAAGAAACCTTAAACCCATATCTTAACCAGTGTTCTGCATCCCGGCCGCAATACCCTTCATGGTCAAGATGAGAGTATCCTCCAGCCCAGGTGCATATTCACTAGTTGGATTCAACTTGACCAATTCAGCAGCTGGCTTGTTGGATTCCATGATTTCCTTGGATAAGTGTGGCCTCAACTTCACATGGTAATTTGGATCCCTTGCCCGCTTCAATGTGTAAGCTTGGTGCACATTAAGAGTTGTGATGTAAGAATCACGTAATCGGAGTCTCTGCTTCAAGTAGGGGTCACCTTCGAGAAGATCTCTATGGCCAGCAACCTGTAGATAAGATTGAATGAGAACTATAATTTCTGTACAGTTAATGCAACGGGTAACACAAGTGGCAAGATTTTAGGCTCAGTTATCCGCAGATAAGGTTGAATCTTTACTCATAATTATTCTGTTAATCTCTTGGCAACAAAAAGCAACCAAGATGCGATTTTTTCATCTCAAAATTAAGATGATATCTTCATCATGCTAAAAATGCAGATGCAATCTTTTTTGTCCTGAAAAGGAAGATGCTATCATTTTCCAGTCTGTTGAAAGAGTCACAAAAATCCGTTCTTTGTCCCTCTTATCCAATGAGAGTTAGAAAATGTTTCTCTTTCTCTGAGATCAGGTTGATATGCTTCCCTATCCATGAAACGGTAACATTTCCTCCGATACATCGCATGGAGATATTTCAAGCATTAAGCAGTTCACAATAGTTCAAACAACATTTCACTTGTCGAAAAAAAAAAAACAATGACAACCTCATAAAATGTTTATGCATCATCTTTTCACCATGTAAAGACCCAAAGCTCCTTATGCAGCATTAATGAGAAAATCAATGAAAAAAACAGTACTTAAAATTAAGTAAAAGCCTATTCAAGTTACCTTGAGAAGCAAGCTCTTTGTTTCTTCATAGTTGGCTCTCAAGCGTTCTCCAAAATCCCACAAATCCTCAGACACCAGGAGTTTGTCATATAAGGCAGCAATGCCTGGATCTCCCTTAGCGAAAACCATTTCAACTAAGTCAATGGTGACCCTGAAGAATGGCCATGCATTATACATCTCCTGCAGCATATGGAGATTCCTAATATCCTTTTCCATTATATATTTGAAAGCCGCACCAAATCCGAGCCACACAGGAAGGTGAAACCTCGTCTGTGTCCAGGCAAATATCCACGGGATTGCACGGAGTGATTCAATACCCCGCTTGGCTTACGTTTAGCTGGTCGACTTCCAATATTCATCCGACCATACTCCAGCTCTGGTGTTGCCTGCCAGTATAAAATGCATTCATTAATCTGTCCAAATCTCTTGATTCGTATTCATAAAGCCCACATTCAAAAGAAAATCATACCAATAACTAAACAAACCAAACATGATTCACAAGGGAGAAAATACTGACAAAATCCAAGGGACACAAAATCATTGCTCAGATGTGAAATAAAAAGTACAATGTAGATCAAGGGGATTGCAACAATTATAAGACAGATAAAAAAGTTTGGTATTTAAAAAGTTTCACGTTGCTGTTGTTCAATATGTAACACCAACTGCAGAAATTTTGTACCACAATAAGCCAAGCAAAAGTCAGGCTACTTACACAACGGAAATATTCGACAAACCGCGGCTCTTTGAAAACAATAGATCGGAATTCCTCTGTAGCAACAACGGCCATTTCATCCAAAAGGGCACGCCATTCTGGCTTTGGTGAGACCGGAGGATGCATTCCATGTTCAAGAGTAGCAGCTGTGAAGCGCTGGAGTGTCCTAAAACACAAGTGCTCCTCTCCAAAAGACTGCTCAATAACTTCGCCTTGAACAGTGACGCGAAGTGAACCATGAATTGTATCTGGAGGCTGAGACAATATAGCAAGATGGGTGGGGCCACCACCTCTACCAACTGTTCCACCTCGACCATGAAACATGGTCAACTTCACTCCATACTGTTTGGCGACCTTTATCAGCTCTTCCTGAGCTTTGTATAACTGCCAAGCAGCAGAAAGACGACCAGCATCCTTTCCTGAATCAGAATACCCAATCATCACTTCTTGCTTTCCATTTATCCTATTTCTGTACCAATCAATAGAGAAAAGACGGGCAACAGCTGCCGGGGCTGCCTCAAGATCTGCAAGCTTCTCAAAAAGTGGCACCACTCTCAGTGGCTTCTTCACGCGACATTCACGTTGCAGAAGTTCGACAGCAAGCACATCAGAAGGGGCAGTGGCCATGGAAATGATATAGGCCCCAAAATTGTCAGAAGGAAGCTCAGATATGACATGGAGGGTGTCAAGCACATCGGCAATCTCTTCTGTCTTCGGAAGATCAGGTCCAAAGAGTGGTCGCTTGCCACTAAGTTCCGCTAATAACCATTCTTGACGCTTTTCCTCAGACCAATCACGATATGAACCAATTCCTAGATGTTTTGTAATGGCATCTATGACATCAGTATGCCGATCTGATTCTTGCCTTATATCAAGTCTCACAAGTGTAAGACCAAAGGTGGACACTTGCCTCATGAAATCCAGTAGGCTTCCATCAGCAATAGGCTGGTCCCCACATGAACAGAGAGATCGATAGCAAAGTTCAAGTGGCTCTAAAAACTGGATTCAGAAGAAAGACAATTAAAATTTTGTATGATTACGGCTAAATATTGGTTTACATTTAAAAGGACATAAAAGAAAAAGGTTTAAATCAGACTTTTGCAGCGATACCTGCTCAACATTGGTGAAAATTGCCTCTTCTGGAATGTCAGAGATTCCATTGGCTAACATATGGCGAGACCTTTCACGGGTATTATATAATTTATCTCTTACATCACCCAGGATCACTCTATATGGTTCGCTTGCAGGAACTTGTTTCCAAAATTCTACAAAAAAATTAACGATAGTTAATTCAATGCAATCCAATGACCTCCACAGGTTAATTTACAATGCTGAGACCCAACTCATCAAATGAAGACCTATATCATGATGTATTTCCTTAATGGAGGGGAAATTTTTTCCTCTACAGATACGATCTTCTCTAGTGGTTACATTACCAGAAGGAAGTAGTAGAAATACCTATATAATGTTTAGCGTCCCTCTTTGAAGACCTATGCAACTCATCTGCTAGAACACGGAGCTCATCACTGCAACGCCACATAGATAGCTGCCAAGGTAACAGGGACAACAAATAAGCCAGATAGCATAATAACAAATCATTAATGATAAAACACGGAAACACAATTTGCCCTAACAAACATGGTAACAAGGAGCTTCACCAGAGACCAAATCAGATAAGGTTCTAGACAGACTAAAATACCTCAAACATCAAATCTTCAATCTGGGAATAATACAAGTTTGCAGCCATCATTCGAGCTAACAAACAAACGTCTCTTGTTACCTCCGGAGTTACACGAGGATTTCCTATATACAAAAAAGAAAAGATTCAGTTATTACGATCCCACAAAGACTCGCTAAATTACGTAAAAATATCAGGTAATTGCTCCTAACTTTCTCTCTTTAAGCAGCAGCGCTTATAAATTAGAAACATTGGACTCATTAAAAACTTCAATTGAGAAGAAATCTTCATACCATCACGATCTCCACCCATCCAAGAAGAGAACTGAATAAGTGGAGCATTGTAAGGGACACGCTCGTTGATTCCTATGTTCTTCAAAGCTGTGTCAACTCTTCTAAGGAATTTGGGAACACCCTTCCATATTGTTTCATGGAAGTAACTCATTCCAGCCCGCATTTCATCCTGTGGGGTTGGAGGAGTCCTCCGGATCTCATCTGTACGGAAAGCAGCTTGGATCTGTATAAAGCAAAATGATAAAGATTAGGGGAGAGACAAAATTAATGTTAATATCCATATTTCGGTGTTGCTCACTTCAACACTACGGAGTTTCATGCATAATCTAAAAGCACTCCACAACTGACCTCTCTCTGCAGTGCCTCATCAAGCTCCTGCTTATCATCAGGAGTAATGTCCTTTGCATACAACTGGGCAAGGCAATTTCGTATCCTACAAAAGAAGCAAAGAAGAAAACCAAGAAGATTAAGAGATTGGTGCAGGGTAGGGAGAAGAGGGAGAGAGAGAGAGATACTAGAATTGCTCGATCAACAAACCTGGCATGTTTCTGAAGCAAAGATCTACGTATGGACTGAGTAGGATGAGCAGTAAAGACAAGATCAATAGTCTGATTTTTAAGAGCATCAAAGACTTCTTCAGGAGACTTCTTAAGTTGCACCACAAGTCTTTTCAAAGTTTCTTCAATATCTGATTCTGTTGTGGCAGAGTTCTCATCTGCAAAATCTCCACGCTTCAGTTTAGCTCTTCTTCTATAAGCTATCTGAACCTCCTCAGCCAAGTTGGCCAAGTTAAGCATGTGTGAAAATGAGCTAGCAACAACAATGGAGTCGCCAGGATCCAAACTGGTCATCACGTTTCCAAGCTCTTCAAGCTTCTTAGGGTCATGCTTACCCTCATACTCAGCAGAAAGCTCATAACACTCTTGAACCTATTAAATTAAGAGTTATTACATCAGAACTCATCACGACTACCACCAGATACAGAAAGAGAAGAGTAAAATCATCTTATTATCATGGAATCAAAAGATATGTAGAAAACGTTAAAGCAAAAACGTTGAAGTTGATTCACTCAACTGAAACGTAAGATCAAAATCCAATGGGAAAAATTTTCATTGTCCGGCGGTTTTAGAGGTCCAAACTGGAGTTGTTCGCCTTGCTAATTCTACCCGAATTCACATCCCAGTGAAGACGTATTTCCGATCACTGATGTAATCAGATTACTAGGCCGAGGACATGGAGAAACAGACTCCGCCAGAAAGCTAACTATTCTTCCCATATATGGAAATATAATTTTGTTCGACTAATGTCACTGAAAAACACACAAAAAAAAAAAGGGATCGCGGCCATACGAAAAGGACCCCCAAGTGAACAAACTCCGGAAAAAAAATGGACGAGCAGAAGAAAATCCTCACCGTCTCTTTGAGATCATCGCCATGGAGATCCTGCAAAATATCGAGGAACCGATCCAAAAGCAGGGCATCGTACTCCACTAGCTTGTCATCTTCAGAGACCTTACCAGGCACCAAAAGCCTGAGCTGCGCATCGATCGACGCCAACTTCTCGAGCGACCGAGCCATCTTTCTCTCCACCCCCCAACCAGTCCCTTCCCACTCCCCGGTCTAAATATACCCAAAAAACTTCTCCTCCCTTCACCGAAAGCAATCACACACGAGAGTTGCGCCGATAACAGCGGGAAAAGCGCAGGGAGAGCAATCCCAATTCACAACCCAGTCACGGGCTATAATAAGAAAAAAGGATACCGGCAACCGCACGTAAAACCCAGTGGATTCAAGGGCAATGCAGAACGAAGAGAAGAAGCTAGAAGAGCCAGAAAGAAAAGGAGAGAGTAGTCTTAGTCTATCAGAGAGAGAGAGAGAGAGAGAGGCCTGGCAATCCGAGATGGATCTGCTCCTGCATTTATAGAGGGGAGGCCAGAGAGGGAGTGAAAGTCTCTGAACTAAATCAACTCTGAAGGAGTGAGAGGGGAATAGAAGGAAAGGCCAAATAGGAAACTCCCATTTTTTTTCACTTCTCTGTCGCTTTCGGGGGTCCGCTTAACTCTCCGTTTATTTCCGTGACACGCTGACAGTCGGTCAAACGACCGGATGGAATATCCGATATCCGATACCAGTCATAATTTCTTTCCAAAGGCGATTACCGTTTCCCGTTTCGCTTCCCCCGCGAGCCACGAGTCGCCGTTCGGGACAAATGAGTAAAATCACAAAATTACCGGTGGAAAATAAGGAAAATCGAGAATTGGGAAGTAAATAACTGCAATGGTCGTAACTCTGCCAAATTTTATTGTGAAGATTTATACTGAATAGCCACATCAAGATGTAAAAACTCACAGTAAAATCTTACTATTGAAATCATTTTTTAAAGGAAATATATCGCTATATTTAGTGGGTGTACTATATTTTAAATGACAAAATATCCCTTCATTTCGTTTCATGTCCTTTTACTTTTGTCTTTTACTTTTTTTCCATGAAACATTTGGCTTCCCACATCTTGGACAGGATTCATGCACTCTAAGACAAATTTAAAGGTCACCACCCTCTCTCACTTCTAAGGGGCGTTCTTTTGCCACCACATCTTACTATGGAAAGAAGGTTAAGAGGAGCCTCCCCTTGGCACCACATATTATAATAGAAAAGAGATTAGGGGAGTCCCCCCACCCCCCAACCGACACACAAAAAGATACAGTTTGAGGGGGGTAGAACTCTTAACACCCCTTTACCTATAGTAGAGAAAACCCCAATATGCTCTTCCTTTTAAATTTTAAATTTTAATTTTTAATTTATATCATTTAAATTTAATTAGTAATAGGTAAACAGTGGTTGAAGCTAGTTTCAATGAGTTAAACCCAGGCTTTTATTAGCTAGCTATTGGATTAATTATGTCATTTTAAGATATTGCCAATACCTCTTACTACTTAATAAACTCGATCAAAATGGATGATGGTATTTTTGGAAAAGAAATTATGTGCTTTTAGTTTAATTACTTTAAAATTTTGATGGAAAAAATGCGAGTGAGAGCTGATGGAACTTTTAACATTACTAAAGTAATTGAACAGAGAGAGTGGTTGAGTCATTCGTCACTAGAGTAGCAACGGATAATTATAATTATGCTGAGACTCTTTGGGGGGTTTGATGTTATATACATTAAAATAAAGGGCTGTTGTCACGTCTCCTATGTTTAACCATACATGTGAATGTGTGTGGTGTATACTAATTAATCAGACTCACAAAGCTCTTGTCCAACTCTAGATTAATGTTCAGAACTTCAAGTATGAAAATTAATATGTTATGATTGAAATTCTGTGTAAATTTTGATTTATAACTCTATTTTTCTTAAAAGACAATATCTGTATCTTTAGAAAAAAATTCCCCTATAGTCAACCCCTTGAATGGTTTATATGTTGAAGCAACAAAACTACTGCATGACCACTTTCTTTCAATTAATGAATTCTTATAGAAGTTGATAGATTTTCTTTCGTTATTTTTCTCATTCATTCTAAAAATGAGGCTATGGTAATATTTGGCAACGCTCTTTTCAGAGGACTTTTTGAGACAATTTTTTAAAAGAATCCTTTTTGGAAGAGCTTCATTTTGGAGCTCTTTTAAAGTACCAAAATCTACTAGATTTATCCAAATGCTTTAAGAGCTTAGCCAAAATATAGTAGCCTTTGACTATAGAGTGATGCTATATGTACAACGCTGGAGCATGGTAGCGCGAATGGTGTAACGTGGATGCAATATATTGAGGTTGATTCTCATTATCCATGGTGGGTCTCATTCTTTCATTTAAAGAGGATCTTTTAGCCCCCAAAGAGCTTAGCCAAGCATTTCATTTATCAACAGAGTCAATCCCAAATAGCTGAGATCATTGTTTTAAAAATGAAGCAAATCTTGCTTTTTTTGTTTGAAAAGGAGATCAAATTTTAATGTTCTGTTCACCGACCCAGGCTCCTCTCTTTATACATATCTTAATGGCAGATTGATAAGTTGAAGAAGCTCGCGTCTACCCATGATAATTCAGCTTTTAAATTCTGCACCCGTCTATGGAAGTCGATGACTTATCGGAATTATTGGGATTTTAAAACTGTCTGCTTATCTGATACGGGAGCGAGATCCAAGAAGACTTCATACGTCCATTAAACAAAATCAATTATTTTCTTCCGTCAAGGCTGCAAGAGTAGTAAATTAAGCTTGGGGAGTAACATGAGAGTCTGAAAGCGTGGAGCAACACTTCCCCGGCCATTGACGTTGAGATTGGAGATCAGGTGAGATACCAAGCCACCAACTCCGGCCGCAGTGCCGTTCAAGCTCGGCAGTTGACCATCAAATCCAAAACAATGCATGTTTCTTCCCCTTTGTTTAATTAGTTTGGAGTGACAGAGAAAAGTCATATATTGTTTCAGTTTCCAAACACAATTCTCACACCCATTCTTTTTTTCTTTTCACATATTGGAAACTTTGACAAAGTACTAGAAGACAGAGGAGAAGAAGAACAAAAATGTTAGGTGAGATGTGGGAATCATGTTCTCAAGCCGTCGGGGCTACTATGTAAGAAGTATATAGTAGGAGAGTGACCCATGCCTTGTTCAGTCAACTCATACGTTGTCTTTTGATATTATGGGCATATATTCTAATTTGCTTCCTACATGGAAATCGAATGCATAGAAAACACAAATGATTTGAGTTGGTGAATTGTATAATACGTCATTAAAAGTTGCATTTGTTTGATGTAAACCAAAAGAATATATTAATTTGTAGTTAGACATACTTGATTAGTACAAGGAAAAGGGTATTATATTATAATTACTCTCTAAACGATCCATGTCATAAATTAATTGAGTTTAACTAATGGCTAGCGAAAAAGCAAGAGGCAACACTCCCATTGGATCAACACTTAGTAGGGACACATAACACCAAGTCATTAATATAGTTAAAACTACAAAGTATATGATAGAGTATTATTCTCCAGATGGAGGCAGATAGGAGGTTTATGCCCCAAAAATGTCTTCTCCTTGATGCCCTAAAAATGCCTTGTCCTTGATGCCCCAACAATTCTACCTCCTTATAATGCCAAAAGAATATTATTGCTGCCTCTCCATCCTCTCCCACTTTATCCCAATTGTTGTAGTAAAGAGAAAACTGCCCACCCACATGTGATTGTGATAAATTGGCCATGTTGTATGAATCAATCTGGTTTCGGTGAAACCATAAAGTTAATTGGTCCAGCCAGGTTTCCTCTCTCGTTGGATGTTACATATGTATACTACTTTGATGAGTCATGGGTTATGATTAACTAGGTTCACTTGACTTAACTGTCACACTTTTAATTAAAATTGACATTAACATTGGAAAGACGTATTTTTTATACAAATTCTTCTTAAAATTGAAGTCCACATTTTCATATCAGTTCACCACTCTATATATTTATGGAAATTATCAAAATGCACTTGATTTTCCAACTTCCTTGAATAATCAAAACATCAAGGACAGGTCATTCACTACGTTTCTTGATTTGGAAAACACAAAAAGAAGTGATTCTTAATACTTCAAACAAGAATATTGTAAAAATTCTAGAACACTCTAATAAACATCCAACTTAACTTCTAAACTAGCTAATCCTCTTCCATTTTCTCACTTTCGATTCAATAAACTATCTCCAGCCTTTATACTATCAACTTTTCACCTAACAAGCATTATAAACTATTAACTCAGATTGTTGGAGGCAATGCAAACTTTTCTCTTTCTTCATGTCCAAAATTCGTATCTCGCTTCTCCAAAATAATTTTTTGAGCGAAAGTACTCCAAGAACAATGTAATAATTTCACCAAAAAACAGAAAAACATGGAACAAAATCAGATTTTGGAGAAGGAGCCAACTTCCCAATTGCATGCATTACCTCCAAAGACGTTGATTATTATCACATTATTAAAAGCATGAGAAGATTCATAATACAAATACCAAAACTACTCTCTAGTTGAATGATACTATATATTCATATCACGTATATACCACATAAATTACTAAGGGTACCCACAATTTTTTCACAAATCCTTCCATCAATGTAATACCTCAAACTTCCAATATTGATGGATTTTTTTTTTTACCTCCTTTGAGCATGTTTTGTTCAATTGAGCATGTTCTACATTTTTTCAGATCCATCTAAAAGAGGTGCAATAGTTAGAAACAAGAAAATTCAGAAGACTAATGAGCATGAAGAGGTGAACAAACCCTTCAACTGATGAAAAGTCTTTCACAACTCTCATCTATAAATGTCTTATGAGCTGGTGCTTGAGTGGGAGAAGCATCTTAGATGCCAAGACTATATAGCACCTCAATAATTGGCGAAGCTGCTTGCCCATGCAAATGCCTGAACCCTTCTCCAAAGTGATCGTTCATTCCCCAATGAATGCATAAGGTTACCCCTACTTCTTTTGATGCAGGTTCTGCCAGCCCCTTTTATCTCTGTCTTTGCCTTTGTGTCACTCACCACTCTTTTTGTCTCTTGAGTACCTTTGCCTGGTGACATAGCTAGGAGTCAGGAATAAAGAACTTTATCCACCATGGCTCCCACCTATTGTTCTCTTCGTTATCCCAATTGATAAGCGGGGTTCCTGCTTATCTTTTTCACTATCATCTTATCAATCCGGTGATTCTTTCTTCACTATCAATCTATCATCTTATAAATAGGGTGATTCTTTCTTCACTCTCATCTTATCAATCCTGCGATTATTTCTTTCAGAGATATTGGAAGTTTATTGCCATAGAAGGCTAGAATCTTTTCTAAGATTAATTAGTGTTTCCTCCTTTCAGATGGAACTTCTAAGGCAGTAATAGACAAGATAATGTACAACTTATCTGGTCCATTAATGAGGTGGGCATCACATAAAGCTGATCCTCCTTGGAGATATGAACAAAAATTAAGGGAAGATTACTGATTCTCAAAATTTATGAAGTAATTTGGCTTCACATTCCTAGATCAGCAAATTCATGGGCTGACCTTCTGGTTCATGAGGAAGTATCTTAACAATGTATTGTTGTGAAAGAGTACGTTAACGATGCAGCATTGTAATTATTGCTTTTCATATCAATGGAAGTTTATCACCTTCATCCAAAAAAAAAAAAAAAAAAAAGGTTTAGAGTTTCTTCAGTAACTGATCAACCAAATGGGCTCTAATGCCCACTAGTTAGTAAGTCCACCGAGCCTAACTCTCATGAAAGGTCCAAACCGAATAAATTTGAATTCATAATACGATCCAATGTTTTAAAAAATCGAACGGGTCGTAAGACTTTGATTTGGTCAGAGGGGATTAGGCCACATTAGACCAGCTGGGTTGAATCATAGAAATATATACTTTATTTTTTGACTTTTTAGGCAGACAATCTGATGTGGTTGTGTGGCTTGAGCGTGGTCCTCACTCATATAAGTTTTGACTTTGAACTCCCCACTCTTACAATACTCATTTTTTTTTTTTTTATCTTTCTAGCCTTTTTCTGTTCACCTGCACCCATGAACCGAACAAGATCAAACGAGTTCTATTGAGGTTGGACCAGACCAACCAGCCGATTCCGACGATAACTAGAAGAGGCATTTGCTCTCTCACAAGAGAGTAAAATATTATATTTTATGGAACCCCAAAAAAATCCGGTTTTGGTCTTTACAAGACCCGAGATTGTCTACTGTTACCGTTCAACTGGGTTGAACCAGCCGGTCCGATCTGACCTCAAATTTATCAAGTTTGATCTGGTTCGGCTCACGAGTGTAGGTAAGACAAATGGCTAGAAGGATAAAAAACCACTGTTGTAAAAAGAGGGATTCTCAGGACTCGTAAGAGATAAAACAAACACTCAGACCTTGTCACTTTTATTTACCCAAAAGTGAAAAAGAAAGCCACTTACAATGAAATGTCAAATTAAGGTTCAACCACTCGCAATTAAAGGGATTGCATGTATAAAAAAATAAATATATTCCTATGCAAAATCGTGAAACAATGTGTTGAAAAAGGCCGCGGACAAACTTGTCAATTCTCTCTAGGGGTGTAACGGTGTATACTAAAGGAACAAAATAAGTTATTCCATTTTTGTGCTATTAATATTTGGTAAATCAGTGTTTTAAAAACCGAACCGAATGGATCCATTCGACCAGGTTCAATCGGAACCGGGACTTTGAACGGTTTGGTTTGCTCAAAGACCCAGAAATGGTACAAAACCGGTTGACAGGCCGGTTTTGAGCGGTTCAACCGCTGAACCGGAAATCGGACCAAACCGGTTTACTTACCTTTTTAGTATTTTAATAGTTTTCTGTATTTTTAATCTTATTTTTTGTATATAGAAATCTTATTATGTATTTTTTTAATTAGAAAAAACTCATATCGATTGAACCACTGGTTGAACCCGGTTGATCCGGTTGAACCAGAATCGGAAGCTCCACCGGTTTGATCACCGGTTCGGTTTTTAAAACATTGGGTAAAATGGTATGAGGTATAAAACGGTATATAAATGAGTTATTTTGTATTCCATTAATTCGTTCATGTATCTAACAATAGAACGGGAAAAAAAGGTTATAATGAAACTATAAGAAATAAATTATAAAATTTAATTACAAACTATGAATAAATTATATTATTTATATGCCTAGGCATTTAAAAACAATTATATATCAAAATTATTAAAATATTATTACAACTTTTTGATTAATTAACCATGATTTTTAGAAAATTAAATCATATTCATCTTTATTGTGAATAAGTGTACTTGGGAATTAGGATAAACATAATATTTAACTTAATTAATAGAGTAATGCTAGTAGCACCTATGAGCAACACCCATCCAACGTACCAGCCAATATGAAACACTTAAAAAAAAAAAAATTTTTTTTTATAAAATCCTAATTCTTAAAGGATAAACTCTAAATAGTTGTGTTTAAGATTGGCTAGTATGTGGATAGGTACTGAGCGTAGATGCAGTAGCTTTTTCCTAAACAAAATAGGTAAAACTAGTGAAGAATAAGTTTTTCCTTTATAATAAGTAGTGGTGATATAAATACTTCCAAATTTTACTGAGAGGGTTTACCACGTGATGTGGTGTCCTAACAGTCTAGGTAAGAGATAAAATAAAAACTATAAGCCTAAACCTTATCTAAACTGCCAACCAGGCAGTTAGAGCTTACACCTCTGACTTTATTAGTCAACATTGTTATATAACACTTAAGGTGGTCTTCCAAAGTGAACTTCGCCTAAAAATACGCCAAATAACTTTTGATTACTTATGGCTCACTTAACAACATTGTTGACTAGTCTTCTTCATGTTGTTGATCATACAATTGATAACTGAAGTGTCTTCTTTCCTTTTCTCCGTAAGTAGATCTTCAAGATCAATGGGGATGGGAGGTGGTGGTTTAGTGACATGTGAATTTAAGTCCTTGTTGATTAAAATTTTTGTCCCAAATATATTAAAGTCTTTCATATTAAAAAGTCCTTGTCACAAAGGGTATATACTATATACACATGATAGAAAAAGAAAAAAAGTGGGGGGACGATGGGACGGGGCAGGTCAGCGACTCATCCTGGTTTTCGAGATGCTCCAAGCAACTTTCATGGCGGCTTCCGAAAAAATGATGGGCGATTCTCCGAAGGCTCCTCTTTGTTTAGGAAAGGAGTAAAGAAAAGCATCCATGACGTACGCTTTCATTATTTGGAGAAAGTTGTTGAGCAGAACTGTAGAAAAAACAGGTTGACCAGGTACTAATTATCAGAAACTCGCCATGACGGATTGATCTGTAATTGATTGATTTCAGTTGGTTCCAAAATGATCGACCACGTAAGAGAGAATAACATCGCCCAGAAAACAAAACAGAGTCGAGGTTTGCTGCTGCTTCCAGTTTTTCCCTTTCAGAAAGGCATCTCGGCTACCTCATTGAGCGCCATTTGGTGTCAGATGTCATAAAGTATATAAAGATTCTGATTTCTGACGACGGTCAGAAAAGAGACGAAGCCCCATGTTTCGTTCTTCAGAGCTGGGTCACAAGCCGGAACCTCCGTTAGGAGAGATTAGACGAACAGAAATGAGAAACCCCACAACGTCAAAGTTTCTCCTTTTTCTTTTTTCTGTAATCGCTTTTCCGGGTTCGAATCGGCTTCGGTCGGTCAACTCTCTCTCTTCTCCGACTGGGATTCTCTTTCGTCGATGCCTCTTCGGGTTCTGTACCTTTTTTCTAAAGAATGCTCCCCAGAAAACAAGGCAGCACAGATCTTTGAAATATTTAAAACCTGTCTGTGTCTCAATTATTAAACATATGCACCACGATATCTGACTCGAGAACGGCGATTCGATCGCCGTTCCCGTCTCCGTCGCCGTCGCCGTCGCCGGCCGTCTGGTCCACTTCCTCGAACTGGTCACGATCATGCCATCCACTCCCCTACTCCCTCATTTACGTACACCCTTACTCCCTCATTTACGTACACCCTTACTCCCTCATTTATGTACACACTTCTAATTTTTTGTTTTCGTATTTAATATAAATTTATTTATTGAACAATTTGATCTTATCTTAATAAAAATTGATATCAGTACTTTGACATTTTACTAGTGGTAGTCTAGTTGGCATTCTAGATAAAATCTAGGGTTTAGGTTTCCTTATAGAATAGGAAGATTTCCTATTTTATTTCTTACTTGACTACCAACGAGGATACCACGCCATACTATAAAAACTCAGTCACATACTCATATCACTACTCTATCTTAATTTGATAAGTTATTTATTCATAATACAAATCATATTTACTCCCAAGTCCAAAGTCCTAAGAATAATGCTAAGGATAATTATATGAGTACTCTAGAAGTACGCATCTTGGGTACTTCTGACCGCGTAGATGCAGTAGCTGGCATTTACGTCATAATACGTGTTTGAGGTTTTGAGTCTAACGTCTAGGATTTAGTTTTTAGGATTTAATAGGGTTTAGGGTTCTAAATTTTGGCTTTAGGGTTTAGAATTTGGGGTTTACAAAGTAAGGGTTAAGAATTAATATTTGTTGATGCAGACTATGACATGGATGCTTAATGTGCATACTTTGACAGTATGCATAGCGTTCCTCTAATGCTAACGTAATTTATAAAGGTACACTAGTTGTGTACCATCTAACATAGGTGGCAGTTGGCACCTACGTTAGTGCAAATTATTGAGTTTTAGGATTTATAACTTAAGAGTTCTGAAAGATTTTAGGGTTTTAGAATTTTAAGATGTTTAGGGTTATTAAAAAAACTGTTCCTGAAAATTACTCATTAGGATTCCCAACTTGGATGTCAACTATAGTATCCATGTTATGTTAGAACGTACGCCATAAGGTACTGGTCAAGATGCACCTAGCATTACTCAAGTCTTAATAAAGGCAACCCCATGAAGGAGAGTTATACACAGAAAGAGTAGTGCTAGTTGCACTTCAACCAAATAATAGATATCCATGTCAGAATCCTAGTCACTGTCTTTTTGGATTTTTCTTTTGTTTTATAATCCTAAAACTCTAAACTCTAGGCTTAAAGGTTTAGGGTTTAAGGTTTAGGGTGGTGATATGCTTAAGGTGATTTTTTACTATGAGTCTTTGTAGTACGACGTGACATCCTTGTTGGCAGTCCAAGTAAGAGATAAAAATAAGAAGAGTAATGCTATGGGTACCGAGACGGTACTCGGCCCGAGTACAGAGAATGACGTGGAAGGCTTACGTGGCCATCCACGTCATATGCCGAGTCAGCAAAGGAAAACCCAAAGACAATCGGCACCCTCTGCCTCCCTCCGTCCCGCGGCCTCTCCCGCCGTCCCGCGGCCTCTCCCGCCGTCCCGCGGCCTCTCCCGCCGTCCCACGGCCTCTCCCGCCGTCCCGCGGCCTCTCGCCGTCCCGCACTCTCTCCCGCCGTCCCGTACTCTCTCCTGCCGTCCCGCACCCTCTCCCGCCGTCCCGCGGCCTCCCTCCCGCCGTCCCGCGGCTTCCCTCCCGCCGTCCAGCGGCCTCCCTCCCACCGTCCAGCGGCCTCCCTCCCTCTGTCCTGCGGCCTCCCTCCCGCCGTCCCGTCGCCTCCCTCCCGCCGTCCTGCGGCCTCCCTCCCGCCGTCCCGCCGCCTCCCTCCCGCCGTCCCGCCGCCTCCCTCCCGCCGTCCCGCCGTCCCGCAGCCTCCCTCCCGCCGTCCCGTCGTCCCGCCACCTCCCTCCCGCCATCCCGCGGTCGGCAAGAGGCAAGAGGGAGGGAGGGAGAGGGAAGGAGGGAGAGAACGGGAGGGAGGGAGAGAGCGGGAGGGAGAGAGCGGGGAGAGAGCGGGAGGGAGAGAGCGGGGGGAGAGAGCGGGGGGAGAGAGCGGAGGGAGAGAGCAGGGGAGAGAGCGGGAGGAGAGAGCGGAAGGGAAAGAACGGGAGGGAGAGAGCGGAAGGGAAAGAGCGAGAGGGAGAGAGCGGGAGGGAAAGAGCGAGAGGGAAAGAGCGAGAGGGAAAGAGCGGGAGGGAAAGAGCGGGACTGCGGGAGGGAGGCAACAGGATAGCGGGAGAGAGGCTGCGGGACGGCGGGAGAGAGGCTGCGGGATGCGAGAGAGAGGCCACAGGACGGAGGGAAGGAGGCAACGGGACGGAGGGAAGGAGGCAACGGGACGGAGGGAAGGAGGCAACGGGACGGGAAAGGAGGCAACGGGACGGAGGGAAGGAGGCGATGGGACTGCGGGAGAGAGGACGCGAGACGGCAGGAGGGAGGCCGCGGAACGGGGCAGAGGGTGCCGATTGTTTTTGGGTTTTCGTTTGCTGACTCGGCATATGACGTGGATAGCCACGTAAGCCATCCACGTCATTCTCTGTACTCGGGCCGAGTACCGGTACCCATAGCATTACTCAAATAAGAATTGTTTATCTATTCTATAACCCTAAACTCTAAGCCTTTTCGATTGCCAACTAGCTCTTAGAAAGACAACTCCATTAGGATGTAAAACCTCAAGAGTAAGATGGGATATCATTTTATCTTTTTTTTTTAAATTCTAAATTATATACCCTAAAAGTTTATAATATACACCTGATATATACCAGCTGTACATCCACGTTGGCTAGTACAATATTGCCGGAAGGTACAACTAGCATTATTCATATGGGAATCATTTACGATGACGTCATCGTAATTTTTTTCTAATATTGAATATTGATGATGTTTTTCGACCGGGATTAGGAATACCTTGCGAAGTGGGCAATGTTTTTATGGGAGCGCAGTGCTGTTAGCATGCGGCAGTTAGCCTGCTACTGTCTCGCCACCTAATGTGGTCCTTCTCTCTCTCTTCCTTCCTTCCTCACCACGGCCTTCTCTGTGAGACTACTTCGTTTCCGTATTCCTCCTCCATGAAAGCTCTGCTCGCCTCGCCGTTTCGCTCGGTGGCGCTTCGGGTTCTCTGACTTAGTTTACCTGTTTTGTGTACTGCGGGAAACGTGAGTACGGTCCGAAATGCCTTTGATCAGGTTCCGTGTCCGGAACGAGTTCGGTTTGGGAGACCCCGAGCTGTACCGATCCGTCGACAAAGAAGACCCCAGGGCGGTTCTCGACGGAGTCGCGGTCGCTGGACTGGTTGGAATCTTGCGGCAGTTGGGCGATCTGGCCGAGTGAGTCTTTTTTTTTTTTTTTCTCGAGAGAAAGAAAAAAAAATGGTTTCCTCTTTTGTGTGCTTTTCTATTTTGTTCTTCAACTGCGCCCTAATTTCGGGTAATGTGGTGTGGAATTCGATAGTGTGTGTCGTAATGCTCGAGTTTCTGTTGTTGGAGTTTAGCAGCTCGATTTGAATTTATACGCGGTTTATTTATTTATTTATTTTGTTTTTTGACGTGTTATGTGGTAGCTAGTGTGATGTGAACTTTCCTCCGGAAAAATAAAAAAGAGGAAGTTGGATGGAACCAGCAGTTTCTGTGACTTTGGCTTCTTCATGAATTGGTCCATCTATGAGGAGTTTGTAGGGCAAGATATCCTATGTGGATAATTCATGGTTACTTACGGTCTCACGGACACAGGTCATGCCAAGTGGGCCCCCTCTTGTTTTTTTTTTTTTTGTAAAAACAATGAGACAGTTCTTCTTACTACTATCACCAGTGGTTTATGGTACTACTTTGCCCTGAGGCACCGTGGTAAGAACCAAATCAGCTGACGGCTTTGCCAGTAAGGCCTGCTCACTGCTTGTTGCTTGCTTGTATTAGTAAATGTGCTTCCTCAGAAAAAAGAAGATCTTAGCCCTCCTCGAATTATTTTTTTAGTTATCTGTTTTTGGTACGCCATCATTTTCACATATGTAGTCCCAAATCATGGTAAGATATCTCATTTAGATCGGTTTTAAAGCATTAGGATACTAAGGATCCATTAGCAGTCATCATCATATATACAAGAGGTTCTCTTCATTATCAACGAGTGCCCTTAGTATATCTGATACTACCTGTCCTTTTAAATAGTTGTCCTTTTTAAATGCAGTCCATCTGAACATTTCTTGGGAAAAACGTTAAAAAAAATTATTGGGAAAAACTGCTGAAGTGCAAACATTGTGACTTGTTAAAGTAGTGGAAGCGCAAAATTGTGTGTTTTAGTATTCTTATCAACAGAGGTGTATGCTTATATAAAATCAGCTGATGGCTTTGACAGCTTGAGTACACTAGTTAAAGTTACTTGAGGTTCTTGTTACAGGTTTGCTTCAGAAGTTTTTCATGAGTTGCATGAACAAGTAACAATTACAGCTGCTAGAAGCCATAAAATGGTCATCCGTGTACAAAACATTGAAGCAGCACTTCCTCCTCTTGAAAAAGCTATTGCGGCACAAAGAAGTCATATACATTTTGCTTACACGGCAGGTGGGTTTTATTTTCTTTGTTTGAGAAGGTTCTGAAGTTTTTATTTCTTATAAGGACATTAGTATTTTGTACACAATATATAATTCGACAATAGGAGAGCAATCACTATGACAAGCTACCTCTGGGATAATTCTGCTTTGGCTGGCTGATCTAACAAGTTTATTGGTTCATAAGTTACTTGACCTTAGTTGAACATCCATGTTGAGATGATGTCTGAAATTTTATCAAATATGTAATTTAGTCACTCAGGTGGTATCTATTTTTTTGGGCCATCTAAGTTATGGCATTTGCTGAATTACCTTCCATGATCACAGGACTTGAGGGAAACAACCATGTATCCATCCCTATGAAGATCAATATGCATCTGTTTCAGTTAATTTACACTATTCAAGAGTCTTATGTAAGAAGGATAGCACCCCAATGGTCCCAAATACTCCCTCCAATAGGCTTCTTATAGAAGAACCATCAAAATTTGACTTCAACCATCTTTCAAGTTTTTTAATTATTGTTTACTAATAAAAAACATATGTTATTTTTTTTTTTGAGAAAAACCACATTTATAACTTAGAATCACAAGCTTTTTATGGGGTTAAATCAAGCCAATCAGAGCTCCTTTCTCTCCAATGACAAAAACTTTAACTTCCTACATTATTGGTTGGTCGATTATCACATACAATTACCAAACATTATGCAGCATAGTTTGTCAACCCCACTGATCGACCCACGGCTTAGGCTGACTTGGAATATCACTGAGCTGGGTCAGGTTAGGTGTGGGACTTGTCCCTCCTCTTTTTGGTGACTAATTGCCTCTAACCGAACCTTAATTTGTGTGAGTACAAGGGTTGAGCTGACTTCACTCAGCTGATCCATTCTGACTCAGTCCCAATCTGACTCGCTCAACCCAACAGACTCAGCGACCTGACTCAATTTTTTCACTAGCCGTAGTCAGGTCCCAATCTCGGTTTGGGGAACCCTGATACATTAGAAAAGAACTTGAAACCATTAAAAAGCATGGTTTGTTGAGGGATACTTAGTCGATTGACTTGGAATGTCTGGCTCAGATTAGGGTGGGACTTGTCTCTCCTTTTTGGGGACTATTCACCTCCATTGTAGCCTGATTTTTTACCAGACCAAGGGTCACCCCAACTTGACTTAACCAACTTTATCCAACACGACTAATTCGACCAGACTGGGTTAGGGAACTTTGTTAAACAGACATTGAATATTATTATAGAGTATAGTGCATACACCAATGTTAAATGTTGTTAACTAGCATAGATATAGGAGAATTATAAAAAATGTAAAACCCAAAGGAGGAAGGCAAGATCAATGTTAGGCAGCTTTGTTGGCGACAATGTCAAAAAATGGTAGACCTTACCATAGGAAGAAGGTGAAAGAGGAGAATTGAGGAGGGAGGCCAGAATGGAAGAATCTTGCGAGAAAACACATTACATCAGTGGGGGAATGGTTGTTGGGATGGGTGGGATGGGTGGGATGGGGGCTAATGGCCAATAGGTGAAATTTTTAGTGCTGTCTGACTCTAACAGATTTGCTTTGTGGGAGGTCAAGTCAGGGGTGCTGTCTGGTTGGGGAACTAGGAATCACCATGATTGTATACATGACTCGCCTGATTTTCTTTTTCTTTTTCCATTGTCCTCATCTTAGGCCTAGTTTTGTTTTTAGGCCTGAAAGTGGGAGGGAGTGTTAGTGGGGATAATCCCACTTAGCTCTGTGACCGAAAACCTGTGGTTATTTACCTGGAAAATGGTCCTAGATTCTACTCATCTCTTAAGGTTGGAGTTAGACACTTTTTTTTGGTAAAAAAACACAAGAAGCTTCCTATCTTGACTATCTCTGAAGTGAAGGAATACATGTTAAGGGTCAGATTTGTAAAGTTTTTTTGCAACATGTTATTGAGTATTCAAAAGTCTCAGGAGCAAATTACTAGTTCTACCTTTATGTTTCTGCTCCATATTGCATCATTTTAGAGAAAACCTCTCTTTTGCAGGTTCTGAATGGCATTCAGACATTAGAATCGAGAAAAATCACTTCAGTCACAGTGATTTACCACAATTTATCATGGATCCGTATGAAGAATGTCGAGGCCCACCACGCCTGTTCTTGCTGGATAAGTACAAATTCCTACTAAATTGGTGACTTTGGTTCTTATTAATCATTAGATACATGCTAATATTGGTTAAAAATTTCAGGTTTGACCCCGCTGGTGCTGGTGCATGTTTAAGGAGATATTCTGACCCATCCTTCTTCAGAAAGGCCTGTACTAACTCAGAACTTTTGAAAGCAGAGAAAGTTCACAAAGAAAAGAAGTCACACAACAAGGTACACACTACAGAAAAGACATACAATGCCTTCACAGGAAATAATAGCTGGCCGATTTTGCTGAGTTCCTTCAACATATGATATGATGAACTACTGCTGCTAGAATGATAAGAGCAACAACTAATACATTAAGGGAAGAAAAGAAAAAATGAGGAAAAAGTGTTTTTAGCTACTCAACTGTAATAATGGAGATAACACCAACAACAACAACAATGAATATGATGATCATTAATCAGTAACAATATGATCACTAATAGTACAAGCCAAAGAACACCAATAAATAAAAAGTGAAATGACAGGAAGCAAAGGGAGAGGGGAGAAGATGAGAACTAGTCTGGACAAGAGAGAGAGAGTTTCAAAAACAGCTTTAATGTAACAAATTACCCTTCTTTTGAGACATAAAAACCTATATCCATGGCAAACTTATTCCTACTGTAGAACATAATTAGAGCTAATGAGAATTGACAAGTATGCCGAAAGTTCCATTTCAATTTTCCCCCTCATGATGGAATTTATAAATAAAAAAGCCCCAGCTTGTTATAGAAGTTCCTATATTCATTTTTGCCTAAGGTCTTGGTAAACATGGTAGCAATACAGCTTAAAGATCTAACATGGAGTTACCATAACACCTTCATCACAACATCTCAGATAGTGGAAGTAGTTGCTTGATTATCACAGTTCATCACTATAACATCTTTTTCTTAGAAGTCCACTTTTGTAGTACCAATCAAACCCATGAGAGCTCATTAACGATGTCTGCCATCACTTGATATTCCACTTTAGTACTAGATCGAGCTACCACATTCCACTTTTGCTCTTCCAACTATTCAAATTGTCACCACAAACTCAAACCTATGCTAATTGCATCCTGCGTAATTAACATCACAGTAACTCTAAACGTTTAAGTGACTATGTGATCCATTAACCAAGCCTTTTTAGCAACCCATATGTCAATAGTTTGCAGTATTTCGTAGATGTTGTTCATTGATCCAACAGGATTAATTGAAATGCGAAACAGGAGGGTTAAAAGATCATTATAGATACAAGTGGTTTGATGACGATGAGGAACAAAAATTTGGATATTAAGCCTGTGGTAGTCTGAACCTATGTCGTTAGCTAGCAGGGTTTTTTGTATAGAAATGAAATTTGGTGAAGAAATTCCTTGCATACGACAACAGTAAGTTTTAGAAAACCCACTAGGAACTTCAGAGCCGCCTGTATCGCACAAAATGGTTTCTTTGCTTGCTGAGAATTTGAAGTGGAAGTGCTCTGAATCCAATTGAAAGCAGCATTTTAAACAGAGCCTCTGCAAGTCTTGTGACTTCTTCACAACATAAATGAGGAACTGTACAGTGTTTCGCCAATAGACCACTTCTAAATAGGAGATCTGAGACTCAAATCTGCTAAGAATTTTGGGCTTGCTAGGAATGATATCACCTTTGCAACAGCTCAAAAATCAGTGGGTAAATTACTGACGCCTGCATTCATTCAATAACTTTGGAAATGCTTTTCTTACTAAAGGCCAATTTGGCGACAATATTTCCCTTGAAGCTGATATTATGGCTGTACTATTACAAGGGCTAAAAGTTGTCAAAGACAACTTCGTTGGCCCTATTCTTGTTGAAAGGAACTCTAAACATTGGATGAATTGAGAAATCTGTAGTGGTTCATTGGAGGTTTAACAACTTGGTGACAAAAGCAAGGGCATATCCCACCATTTTGAGTCTCTTTGCCCGTCTCTTAAGTTGGCCAACATGATGATAGATTCCATGGTTAAGTAGGGAATTTGGTGTCACTTATTGTATGCTATAGGCCTGCCCTTTAGCCTTTTGTTTTTGTTTTCCTTTCTCTATTGGATTTTCCACTCCTGTCATAGTAGTTTTCGTTTTCTCAATAAAAACTTTGGCATTAAATAGACAAAACAAAAGACTCTTCTTTGAGATAAGAGTCGTATGATGCTGCAATTCTTGTGAAAAGTAATTACTGTTAAAACAGAAGAAATTTGTTATAAAGGATATACCTACGCTTAAAGTGAAGAAGAAATCCTAAAAGAGAATGAGGGGAAAGATATAAAGTTAAAAGTGAAATAAAAAGAAAAGTAGTAAACAAATATGGACTGAAGATTTAAAAGACATCCTCTCCATAGGTTGGTATTCTTTTTTTTTCTGTATTATTCATAGTCTCTTGAAGCATATGTCAAGTGTTCTTAGTTCAACAATTGAATAAGTTTGTTTTATGAGGTCAGATATTCTTATATGACTTTGCCTTTTTTAAAAAAAAGATAGAAGATATTCTTTTGTGACATACTGGTATAGAAGTCATTTTATAAAATTCATGAGTACCTTCTGAAATTTGAAAACACTTTCAAATTTTTTGTCTTATGAGTGAAAGTAGTAGTATCTGATATACTGTCATCTTACTAATAGAGGAAAGGATCACAACACAAGAGTGGATACATCTCCCGTGCTTCTTCAATGTCACAAAGATACAGCAGTGACAGGTCACTTCTTATTTCTCATTGTTTATTACCGATTAACTTTTCAATGTATTTATAGAAATGTTTTTCCTCTGATTTTTGCCATGAATATAACAATTGGTTTTGTTTGATCAGACTGCGGTTTGTTTCTATCGACACTAGTGCGCAGCTGTTAACAGGCGAAAATACCCCCACTTTTAATATGGGATCAAGATCTGAGTTTGGGCGTGAACTGATAGATAATAATTCTAAAACCAGTTTGAGTTATCATGAACGTGATATAAGTTCCAGTTCATCCCTAGCACCCCATGAAGAATTATCTAATATAAGGCCAGATTCACCATTTGCAAGTCAATCCACATCTTTTGATTCAAAATCCAGGCTGAACAATGCTTGTAGTTCAGATTCTTCTGTGGGATTCCAAGGACAAGAACATCATGAATTGTATTCAGCTGAGTCAAGAGTGAAGTTTGCTGATGACCCTTCAACATCTCCTAATGAACAAAATGCAGAACATCGTGGGCAGGATTCGCCTCATGTATCTTTTTCAGGACAAGGTGCTCCAAAATCATCTTTAGTTTCATGGGATGAAAAGACAGAAATTCTGAATCCAAGCCGTGAGCAGAGTATTTCTGATGATCAAGGCCTCGCGTCTGAGTGTCCACCCACAAGCATTCCCCTAACTAATCTGGAGGTTTCAGCTACAAGCCTGAAAACCACAAATCAAGAGGATATCGTGTTTGATATTGAAAATGCTCGAGAATTACTTTCTTATGCAAACCATTTTGAAGAGGTTACCAGTGAGACCGACAATTATATGGATGCGCTTAACACTATGGATACTGAAACTGAAACAGACTCTGAATGTCAGACCAAACATGAGGTCGAGCTAGAACACAATGTGAGGCCTCCTGGAATTCAAACCTCAACCGTTCAGGAAAGTACAACAGGAGATGAAATGTCAGATCCTTTCGATGGGGAATCTCCAGCTCCATTACATATATCCTTAGTGAAAGAAAGATTTGAAGAATCACCATGCCCACATCCTGAAGAAACTCTCACCCATTTTGAGCAGCCTCTTCCCACTCAATTAGATTCTAGTTTAGGTGATGCTGTCAATGCTGGTTTCTCTGGCAAATCAGAACCCTTTGATACTCCCACAGAAAATGGTTTTGAATCTCTCGATACTGTTCTATCTGCTGAGTCCACAATTCCTGACACAAATGATGATAAGGTTGTACCTCAATCAGGCCACGTAGAGAAATCTTCAGTCATTTCTGATGCATCACCTGTTCAGATCTGGACAAATGGTGGACTTTTGGGACTGGAACCATCAAAACCTTCTGATTTCGGTATTTCAAATGTTCAAAAGCAGAGTTGCCAAGACCCTGTATTTGATTCTTCAGAGAACAGTTTGGGGGAACGCAATCAATCAAGTCCTAATGGCATCTCTAATAATCAGAGTGCAGCTGGAGAACTTGATCAAAATAATGTAGAAACATCATCTATTATCTCTGGCCTCACCTATCGCTTTCTGAGAAATGCATCTTGGAGGAAAGCATCTCCGCCTGTGCATATGACAACAGAGCCATCTAATGTTGAGGAAAATAATCTGAAAAACTTGCCAGAGGGACCTAACAATGTTGACAGGCATAAGGCCTGAATGGAGTTGCACACCACGATATACATAAAGCGACATCCAAAGATTCTCCTCCAGATTTCTTCCAATTCGGATCACCTTCACCACCTTTGGAACACATGAAAATATCATTCCATCCCATGAATGGCATAGAGACTACTAAGCTTAAACTTGAATTCCCTGATGCTCCTCATTTTCGGGAAGACACTCAAGATGTGACATTTCCTTCATTTCAACTTCTTCCAGAGTCCTGTAATCGACTTCAGGATTCTGGATTGGAATCTGATGGTGATACCTTTTGCAGATCATCTCCATATCTGTCCGATGATCCACTTAGCCCTCACTCTGATTCTAATTCCGAACATTGGGAACGTGGAGAAATAAACGGAAGTGGGAGCCATGAGTTTTACGATGCTTTGCATAGAGTATCATCGAGCTCATCTATTTCAAGTGTTTTGGGTCCTGACGAAGAAATGGATCCTTCCACTTCCCAGGCTTGTGAATTGAGCGGTTTGAATGTTGAAAATGGGAAGAAGTCCTTGAAGAAATGTTCTTCAAGGGGTCTTCTGGGTTTTGATGCTGAGAGTTGTTTGACGAGTCAGCCAGCTGGAGATGGTTTGAATGTCATAGATTCTTTAGATACTGCACTGATATGTCCAATTGAGCTTCCTCCTCCTCCTCCACTTCCTCCATTGCAGTGGAGGAAAACAAAATTAAACATGGATGGTACGCCAAATACAAGCCCAGAAACTAGTACCTTATCAAATGGTCAACAAGTTGAGCAACCAATAGCGATTAATGAATTGTTCCCTGTTGGAAGAGCCATGTCAATTTCCAAGAATGCTACTTGCCCGGAAACTTGTGAGCAATCTACTGACCAACTGGTTATGATGTCCACTCCTCAGAGGCAGGCAACACTGATACCTAAGCAAATTGATTCAACCACACCGTTGCTCAACAAGAACAGGGTAGCCTTGTTTACTTCTTTTTTTACCATGTTTTTCGAAGTCATTATGTCTGATAACTATGAGGTTATATATGATAAACTTCTATCAATTGATGCAGCTTGATGGCCAGAAAGTGCACGGGAGAAAAGTACTTAGTCCGGTTTCAAATGGGAAAGATAGCAATGAAAGAGAAGATTTTTTGCATCAAATAAGAACTAAGGTGTGTCAGCATACATGTAGACAACACACTTTTCTTTGTTACTTAATAGGCAAACTTGAGTCAAATGATATTATCGAGTTTCTTTGTATCTCTGCATGTGTATATATGTCTGTGTGATCATTTAGTTATTGACTGCCTTATTGAACATGATATAGTTGAGGATGTGGGTGTAGGCCATGTTTGAAAAATTCTTCTCATTTCTGTTGGAAGGTAGTGTGTCGTCTTCTGTGCTTCCCATTTTCCTCGTGGCTATTGTGTTTCCTTAAGTTCTGGTAGGCGTGACCACTTTTGTGATAAGTTTCCAAATGTTGGTCTGCTGAGGACATGAACAAGTAAATTACACTCGATATTTACTTCTAAAAATGGTCTCCTTGTGATAGTGCTAATCTGCTTCCACTTTCATATGTTTTTAATTGCAGTCATTTAACCTGAGGCCAACTGCAACTACAAGGCCCAACATTAACCCTAGTCCCTCCACGAACACTAAAGTGACCGCAATTTTGGAAAAGGCAAATGCAATTCGCCAGGTTAGTTTTTACAACTATATGGAATTATTTCCTCATTTAGACCCAGTCGTCGAATAAGTTTCTGGTTTTGCAGGCTGTGGGCAGTGATGAGGGAGCTGATGATGACAACTGGAGTGACACTTGAGGTTCTCCTCGCTGGAGTCTTATTGTTATTACACGGCGAGCTTTTGGTATTCTCAAAATTTCTAGTTCTTAGAGACTGATTCCTGAAATCAGCTTCGGATGTATATATGTGTATAATTTCAGTTCTTTCGTGTGTAATTATTTTTCTAGTGCTTATTTGTATTTCCTTTTTTTCTATTTTCTTCTTCCTCTTTCGTTTAAAAAAAAAAGTATTAGGTTGTAAAAAAGGAGTAGCCCAAGTCTCGACTTTGTCATGGCAATTTTTTACACTGGAATCAAATGTAAGCATTTTTCTCCTGGCCTGAATTTTTACAAGAATTCGTGGACCTGCGAGGTGTCAAATTTCAATGAGAAGCTTACCCCCTTTTGTCTGGTACTTTTGATCACCAAATGGACGGAGGACACTTGCCTGTAAACAATGGGTTTCACAATAATAAAAAAAAAAATGATTCCTAGAAAACAAAAGAAAACCCACTTCAACCTGCATTTTGGGATGACATGGGTGACAATTGTTGGTCTCATCATAATCTTCATTGGCCTAATTTAGATGATCACAAACACTAGGGTTCTGAATTCTGATTTCCATGATTTGAAAATGATGGAAATGCTCGCTCTAAAACCAAAACACAAGTGTCTGTTGATCAGACCATACAATTGGCCATAGAGAGCGTGTCTTTAAATGTTCCAGTAAAGCAGAATGAAGAACAATGTAGGTACCATCGGTGAGATCCCTGTGTCTCGATGTTTCTTGGCAAGTCGGTTGAGAAGATTCGATACTTGGAGTTCCCGTCTTTATGGTGGAGTTACATCCGTCGCTACCGTGACCTCCGGTGAAATCGAACTGCCGGAAAAACACCAGCACCGGAAGAATGCTTTCGCTAAAGTTGGTGCGCTCTTTAGTCTTCGGCGACACCATTACCGATCCTTTGCTCCTGAACCATTTCCACCTTCGCCGTTCCCAGCAAAGAAACCACCATCAACGACCCTTTCTCCTCTTCCTCCCAACCCAAGAGATCGTCTTCGATGTTTGCAGACTCGCCAACCTCGCCCGCGACATCGGGATGGATTTCTCACCCGATCCGTCTCTCTCCACCGTCGTCTTCTCCTGGCCGTCCTTATCGAAAACCCAAGTGTCCCTTCCCTTCCCCGACCTCTCCCGCGCTCCCCTGTCTCAGCTCCGGCGATTTCTCCGCTTATCGAGAGGCTTCTTCAAGCTCGTCTTCCGCGAGGGACCCATCGCCGACGACGACCCACATTGCTCCCGACCTCGTTCTTCGCTCTCTCTGTTCGTTCGGCTGACGGGTAACCGGGTCGACTGTTTCGGTACTTTCGCGCGCATCCTCGCCGGAGTTGGGTGGTCGTTCTTCAAATGCGCCGGAGGTTTGGGAGATGTGGTGCATCTCTTCAGGAAGGTGGAGCGCAGGAGGGCAAGGGTGGCTGAGGACGAAGGGGTTTCGAGGATTCGAGAGCTGAGACTGCCTGATGTCGATTTCAGAGATGCCCCTGTGAGGATCTTGCATTATATCCTTTTGATGACCGACGACGTATTCTATTTGAGATGAAGAGCGGCGGCAAAATCTGAGTTCGGATACAAAAGGGAGGACTTGCCACATTTTCATTTACAGTGTAATGTACATAATTCAGCGAATTGCCAAATCTTGGAAACCACAAGATAAAGAAAATAAAAATCACAACTTTCCTTCTCAAGTTCTGTATTTTGACTCCTGCCCTGGTTCGTCTGTCCCTCTAGAATGTACAGAGATGAAGAAGAAACCCCTCGACTCCAATGCAACTTGGTCATTTTCCTCTGCTCGCAATAAAGTCACTAATCTCCTTGGGAATTCCTTCTCCTGAGGAAGAAAGGTTGCATACATTACAAAGGCAAGCAAGGTCCTCGACTAACTGAAAAACCTTGTAATCCATGGGTTGGCTAAAGGAATCATACAAAATGATGTCCAGTACCCTGATCATTTAAGAGTTCCAACCTGCTTTATATCATCTAGCATTTACTTGGCTTGAAACTTTTAACCAAATTTTCTTCATCAGACAGCAGTTACTTTGGAAGGATACAAAATGATATCCTTGGCTAAAGGAATCATACAAAATGATACCCCACATTTGAGTGTGCTGATGCCTGATTTCACCCAAAATAGACAGAATGAAGATAGATTTTCGCTTACTTCCTTGGACAGAACAGGAGAAGTTACACCCCAGTGCATCAACATCAATCACCCAAGTTAAATTCTCTGTGGGATGGGAGAATGGCAGCAAATATGTTTGCTACCCCCAACAACTTGCTGCGTTACAACACAGACATATAAAGAGACTACGCAATATAAACACAAAAAGCTCCACCTTCCTTGAATGGTGTTTAGGACGAGGAACTGGAAGACTCCAACAGAGATAGCCTTCTTCTTTTGTTACTTAAAACCCCTAGAGCTGTAAAGTCCGAAGAAGAGACTCTATCCAGGACAGCCTTCAGAGCCTGGTGAATAGAGCTTGCAAAAATCCGTCTTTCAATTTCTTCAGTTTTTCCTTCACATGCCATCAGGAACACATTCTTTACTCTCCCACCCAAAGTTGAGATCTCTGCTCTTACAGTTTTTAGCCTCAGGGATTGAAGTGTTTGTTTTAGATCTGTCAGAAGCTCTGGTCGATCCTCGCAGCACAACGATGCCTTTATTAGAAATTTTCCTGTACTAACCTCATCCACATCAGGCTCTACTTTTACCTCATCCACATCAGGCTCTACTTTGACCTCATCAACTTCTGTGGGAATTACATACCCATTGCTGATTTCAGCAGCATGCCTTTTCAGTTCCTTTACGTGATTGATCACTTCCGCGAGCAGAGCAGCTTTATCCATCTGCATTTAATCAATTTATCATCAATACAGATGATGTTCAGGCTTATATTTACTTTGCTTCCTAGAAAAAACAGAATCAAACGCTGTACTTTCTGCTCATGTTCACTTGAGAAAACATCATAAACCACACAGAGGGAAGGTAATACACAAAAGGAAACAAATCCTAGCACCACATAGAAAAGCAATTTAGATTCCAAAGAAAGAAAGCAGAATATTGTAAAATAAAGTGTTTGAGACTTGGGGTATGGTATAAGAATGATTATTAATATGCCTGGGGGTTCCTGGCATAAATTAACTGTAGTAGATTGAAAACAAACCAAAACAAGGTAAAGTCTAAATGGCTAAAGAAGTTCTTTTAGAAAATAACATTAGTTTCTTTTAGTAAAACGAAAACTTCCTTTAAAAACACAAAATTTAAGTCCTTTTTTAAAAAAATAGGATTAATGAATGAGGACCCCATCATTACCGAGGCCTTTCAACTGATAATGCTACCTTCAAAACTAGTCTCTTTCCAAAATTAATTCTGCAGCTCCTATGAAAATATTATATCAGAAGATTGCTTTACCGAAGAATCTGCATGTATGTTCTGATATAGTTAAACAATCCAAGTACTAAAACAAGATGATTGTACTCTCAACCAGGGGTACCCTTGTAAATTAGCACAATGAATGAAATAGAACACAACTTTCAAAGAAAAAAAGTACTAGAACAAGAAAAAAAAAAGGGAACCAAATCAATGCAGAGACAAAGGTTCATCAGAGATCTCTTGACCCAATAGAAAAAATATAATCAGAGTCAAAGCTTTTTAAAGGATTTTATTTAGTCATAAAAAAAGAAGTAAACGCCGAGCTGAGACAGTTTTTTCTCCAGATCATAAAACCCGAAATTGAAAGACTGGCACCACTTTAAATGACGAATTGAAGTATCACTGCTTTGGCAAGATTTTATTCTTAAATGCTATCTTTTAAGTGCAGGATCAGGATTAGTAGATCGCTAAAACCCATGAATGAAGCTCATTTAAAAGAAAAAAAAAAAAAAACGAAGTCCAGTTGGGTGCAAATAAACAAGGGAAGCTTAATAGGAAACGGGAAAAGTAAAAACAACCTGGAATAGTGACCATTAATGAAGCTTCAAACACAAACAATCCACGTCCAATTGACTGCAACATAAACAAGTAAAGGAAGCCCAGTAGGGAGGGCTACGGGAAAAGAAATAAAGACCTTGCGAGTAGTGGGCACAAGACTCCGTAGCGTAGTGAGATGAGCATTGATTCTTTCTCTTCTTCTCCGTTCCGCCTCACTGTGGCTTTTTAAAGCCGCCTTTGCTTTCGCCTCCGCGACACCTTTGGGCCCCAAACGCGCGGGAGCTTTCACTAGCTCTCCTTTATCACTATCCAAAACCAACGACGAGGAAGACGAAGACCCACTTCTTCCTGTTGCTTTAAACCCGAGAGTCTGAGAAGAATATCCAGTCAAGACTCTTGGAACATTGCCACCTTGACTAAGTCCAAAATCCCCAGAAAAAAACGCCATGAGTTGATAAGTTCAGATGTGTGTTTTAAGACCCAGAGCCGAAGAATCGCATGCGAGGATCGAAACCAGGAGGGCGGTTTGAAGGGGCCGGCCAGAACGCGAACCTACGGCGACGAAGCACAGTTTCTTCTTCTTTCCCAATCGATTGTTTCCTTGGCACAGTTTTCGCTTCCATTACGGAAAAATAAGCGACTTGGGAGTGGAATCAATGAACAAGCCTCTTCATTTTCGACTTTTTGAACTTGAAGTCGAGCATTTCTTGCTATTACCGAGAACTATTTGAAAAGATATCGAAAACCCACTTCTTAAGTGCAGCGAATCTTCAAAAATAAAACGCAGAACCGACAGATACCTCTACAAAACTAGATTCAAGAATGGGACACTCGTTTTATACAGAGTCAGAACTCAAGCACCAAACCCCCTGCTATCCAACGGAGAACCGTAACCCAACAGCAAAAACCGTGAATCTACAGAAGCTCGCCTCAAAACTTCGTATATTCAAAACCCTACCGTTCACTGGCTCTTGCTGGACGTAGGAAAACGAGCTTCAAACACGTTTAAATATGTAGCACCAGAGACGAAATTTTCATTTTAAAAACACTTTTTTTTGTCTACGGAAGAGCTCGATAAGTGAGAAGGACGGACAAGGAACCAGAAACCGAAACCGTGACGATTTAATAATGATAAACAAGTTCGATAATAGAGCACACACTACAGACCAAGGTTGCAGATTTCAATGCCCCTTCATACAGCTAGACTATTACTTAATACATATATTAAACTAATGGAACAGAAGTGACAGATTCGTTTGGACGGTACCAGGGAAGTTTTTACTTCCGGTCGATTTCAATGTCTTCTGATCTTCTCCTGTCTGGGTAGGACTTTTTGCCACCGAATTTGATAGTTACCAGACTAAACTCCTTGCTCTGAACAAAAAAAATCGATGCTCTCGCCGGTTACAAACCCAAAAATGCAAATGGGTATTGACCTCCTATAATCCTAATCCATCCTTGCGAATTACCTGAGTGCAGACTGAGAAAAAACGAAACATGCATCATCACATGTCATTACAAAATTAAAAAATTGCAAAAGAGTGGCGGCAGGCAGAAAGGGACCTCAAAATTTCTTAATCGTCGCCGGTGGGAGTCGGTAACAGCACTTCGTTTTTATAATCGACAATCCGAAGTTATGAGAAGACAATTGTTGATGTTGGACGCTTCAACTCCCCTCGTCCTCTCCGCTTAATTGCTCGTTAGACTTTCGGATTTCCAACGCTTATTTATTGAATTTAGAACTTGTCTTCTACTGCAACGACAAGGACAAATATAGTTGGATGAAGAGCCATCCGTCGTCTAAAAGGGACAAGGGCCAATGACCTCCATTCCCTTACTGTAACATTACCTTCTTCAACATAAAGAAAGACAGCCCTGCTTGGGAGCTGACTCCTCTGTCCACTAAGCTCACCCCTTTAAAAATGCAAACAGCTCAGTATAAAATTTTCAGTATGTCCGTATACAATTGATCTAAGATAAGATGAATATTATTATATCTCATAAGCTTAATTTCTCTAACTTGATTTGTTAATTGTATCATTGACCCACTTTGTCAAACACCAAGTCCCTATCTTAATTGCAGCACCACCACAACCAGAAGAGACCCAAATAATCAAATAAAAAAATGATCTACATGAAAAATATTCTATTTGAAATTTTCAATCATGATATAGTTAGGTTTAGCTTCATTCTAAAATGATTGACCTGAACTGTGAAGCATTGTTCTAGGTAACAAGTTTTAGGATTTTTTATCCTAAATCTATGTGTGATGTAACGATAAGTGTTATTAGTGCTCTTTACGTGGGCAAATTCTGGTGGACATCTATATTCAATTATTAGAGTACCCACCTAAAACTTAAGAAATTGAGAGAAAAGAGGAAATGAAGAATTGTGCCGGATACAAAGAACTATAAAGTGCCAGGATCCAACTTTTAAAGAGACTAAAACAATACCAAAAGAAGAAAAAAATGCATCATTGTGATCTTAGAAGCATATACTCTACTCGGTTTGAGATATAGGTAATGGAAATCTTTCCACTTGAAAGCCATAGTATCAGTGATATTCTAGCTAGTTAGAATTTTCTTAAATAAAGTGAAAATCAACCTCAATATGCTTAGCATACTTATACCTATACCTGCGTAATTGTCACACTTTAGTAATATAAGTTAATCACTGGCCAACCCAAACTCTATCACACTTTAGGGTTGGTCTCCCATAACAACTTTTAGTCAACTTGGACTATGTAGTTTGACATTAATATATCCTTCAATTATCAAATGGGCGTGTTGCCTTTACTCGTAACATTACTATATCCTTCAATTATCAAATAGGTTTGTTGCTTCTAATCGAAACACCTTTAATATAGAGAATTCTTTTGTGTACCTTCTATTTAACTCTATTAAGAATCATGCATCAAAAGAGAGACTCATGATAAAGGATGGCCCCTCAGCCCCTTTTCTAAAGTTACTAAGTTCATAAAAAAGTACATGGTTAAAACCCACTTTAAGTCTCTAATAAATAAGCTAAAGAGCAAAAAATCTAAAAACAAGAATTAATAATAAACATTTAGAGATTAATATACTTTGAGAAAGACCAAGAGGGCTTCATACAATGTCAAATATTGATAATAATACACTTGTTTCCTAAAGAGTGTCACCAAATTGGTCTGCATAGTTCATAGACTAAGTGTTGATTTATTTCAATAGAAAAAAAAAAAAAAAAAAAGATATCGGCACTGTCATATTTTATTCTGAAAAGCGTTTGGCAAACAGAATTGACGATTGGCTTGGAAACTTGCTTCATAGAGACAATTTTGGTCGCTTTCGAAGAGGCGGAAAATGAAACTCTTCCAAAAGAGGAAAAACATCTTCAACCTGGAGTTGTTCGGACATTATTTTTAGACACTTTTCTCCTTAAAATTAAATTCCAAAATTACCCTAAAATATTCTACCTTTTCCGTAATTCTCTTTTATTCACATTCACATAAAAGTTCTCAACAAGCAAAAAAAAAAAAAAAATCTTACACACGCATTTTACACAGATCTTGTCAATGGAGAAGAGTAGAAAATAGTTGGGACAAGTAAAAGAATTGTAAATAACCCATGTTATCACTCATTAATTATTTATATATAAGGGTATTATTATCTATATATATATATATATATATATTTTTTTTTGAAAGTAGTTTTTTTATTTTTGTTGCCAAACAGAATTGACGATTTCACTATTTGTTAAAGTTTTTTCCATTAAACGTTGTCAAACTTATCTCCTTGTTAGGTTTTTTTAAAAAACAAACTCTTCCAAAGAGTTAATATAAAAAAGCACTTCATCAAAGAGCGGCCAAATGCAGGCTTTACATCCTGAAAGAGTAATGCTAGACGGGTTAATTTAAGTCCTTAAAAATAATTTTTTTTATAAAATCCTATTTTTTAGAGGATAAATCCTAGACATCAATAGTTTAGATTAACAAGGGCTGAGTGATATTTATTTGGGCTAAGTGCAACCAGCATTATTCTTCAATAAAATATGGTTGTATCCATATCACAACCCTTCAATAAATTTTGTTTTCTCACGTAGGAGGTCTCTCATTATAAATTGCGTTGCTCTGTTCTTTGCTCTAGTGTTACATCAAGCAATGGCAGTTCTAAAGAATGGAGTGTTTGGTAATCACTGGCTAATTAGTAATGCAATTGTTTGGAGTTGACTTCACCTAAACTAAGTTGTAAGAGGGAGAACCTCATTTAATGTTTCAAATTTAGCACTTTCGGTTAAACGGAAGATATCATTGCTGTCTTTTGGACACGGCCGCCTTTTCGTTCCGATTTGGGTCAAAGCTCTGCGGAAAAACCCTTCGCAAAACACTCTGTGAAGCTTTTTCCTCACCATTGGGAATTCATGGAGATGAAAAGTGCGGATTTGGGTTCACTACCGGAGGGTTGTATTTCGTATATTATCTCTACCACGACTCCCGCAGATGCCTGTAGATCGTCCGTCGTCTCCTCCGTTTTCCGAACGGCAACGGACTCAGATTTTGTGTGGGAGAGATTTCTGCCGGGCGATTACTCTGATATTCTCTCCAGGGCGGTTACTCCCCTGGAATATTCATCCAAGAAGGAGCTGTACTTCACTCTTTGCAATTCCGTTCTCATCGACGATGGTGGAAAGGTATTGTACACTACTAGAACCAATTTTGGATCCGATCCGATCCGATCTGATCCAATGCGAACTGGGTATAGTTCTCGAATCGATCGCCAATCTGCCGTTTCTGATTTTGTGGCAGGTTTTTTGGTTGGAGAAGTCGACCGGGAAAAAATGTTATGTGGTCTCTGCAGCAGAACTCACAATTATCTGGGGAGAAGGACGCACGCCTCAGTATTGGGATAGGGTTGATTTCCCTGAATCAAGGTAATTTACAGAAACTCGACAAAGAAGATATCGCTGGAAAATTCAGGTTCTTCTGCAGCGTCTTCGTGATGATATTTTGATCTTTTACTGCAGATTCGGGCAAGTGGCCGAGCTCTTCAGCGTCTGTTGGTTGGAGATCAAAGGCAAGTTCGACAGTCGGTTTCTTTCTCCCAAGACCACCTACGCCGTTTATCTCATCCTCAAAATCCGTTCCGAAAACTACGGGCTCGATGCTGCCCCTGTGTCAGTGATGGTTAAAGTGGGAGATCAGCAATCAGTTCATCCCGCTCGTCTTCGAGATACTTCGTCTCCATCGAGGCGTCAACAACTTCGTTCACCGAGACGACTTCTACCATGGCGCATCCCGATTTTTGGGGAGGACTCCGACAGGGTCCCGCGGGTTAGGGGAGATGGGTGGATGGAGCTAGAATTGGGGCAGTTCTTCATTGACGACGGGAGGGACGGCGAGGTGGAGTTCAGCTTGTTGGAGGCGAGTGTTCACTGGAAAAAAGGTCTGATTGTGGACGGCGTTGAGATCAGACCCGCTCAGAACTGAAGAAATAATGTCTTGCGACTTCCTTTTGACAAAGCTTACCACTTCTCTGCTCCGGTTGAACTTGAAGAAGCAAACTATAAGCCATGTTCTAATGTTTTATAATGGAGTTGGTGAAAAGGCTCTGAAAAGCCATGTTCATATGTTACTATATCAGCAATATCAATATGCACTTACTTCATCTGCTTCGGAAACAAATAAAAGAAAGGTCTTGGCCTTTGGTATGTAATACACTTTGCAGTGTAGTGCTGTTGTTTGTGCTGAAAGAAGCTTAGGTTTAGTAGGTGTAGGATAATTTGTTTTTGTACTAACTAGGTTTAAGCCTACCAAATAATAAGATCTATAAGCAGTTGTTGTTGGCCTACCTTCCAAGAACACAATTTATTTTGCTTCATCTTCCCATACAAGTACTAATTATCATCAGGTGCGTGATACAACCAGTTCATGCCTCTCCGGAATTTTATCTTTTTATTCACAATGCTCTATAATCGAATGAAACTCAAGTTTTCCAGGGTCTCACCACATCAGAAATTGTGGTGCTGCAGTTTACTTGGGGCTTACGCATCTTTTAATTTACATACACTGGGGACAATTATTTGAATAGTGATCTATGAAATTCTGGGTCAAAGTTCCACCATAAGATTAAGAGTCTTGTGTATCAACTTAGTCTCCAATTAAAAGAACAAGTCATAGTAAAACTTATTCCTTAGCTACAGAAACACTTCCCTTTCAACATCTTACTGCATGAAAAAAGCTTTCTTCTTGTGCTTGTAGTTCTCGGGCTTCTACCCTTAAAAACAAACATACTTATCAAAAAAAAAAAAAAAAAAAAGAAGACTGTAGCAACATATGGCACTGTCTCCTCGTCTATACCAGCACCCCCAATTCACAATAAACAAGATCGGCTGCAAAAGTCAGATCTGGAATCAGAACCTCAACAACTTCTTGGCGATCTCTGCCATGCTAATGATTTACAGATGTAGAAACTCTTTTGCGGCAAATGGTGGACCGTTGTGTTTTCTTTTGTGCACTCATAAAATGCTATTTTTTTTTCACTTCACAAGGGAAAACACAAACTTGCACACCTTAACGATGTAAAGGAGTTCCTTTTGGTACATTATAAAGCAAGATGTACCACTCTTCAAAGAGCAGACTCATCAATTCTACTCTTATAGAGCTGAAATGCAGGATTTACCCATGTCCCACAGCTACATTGCATGCCTGCCCAACTGAATGAACCAAGGCGGGCTTTACAACCCATGCATTGGAGCTTGTCTTCCACCGTACCTTCTTGTACTGCCAAATTGAAGAGTGACACATAAGAAGGTGGCCAAAATCCAAGAGACTAGGGGAGATTAATGTCCACAAATGGATCACCTACCTCCTTCCATCCACTTCAACGGCTCCACAAATATAGAGGAGCATTCAGGTTTTTTATCAACTTCCAAAGCGCCATCACGTTTCTTCCACTTAAAGCATTTTTCACCCTGCCCCTGTTTATGAGGAACCACATAGTCTGGTGTAGCTACAATCCTACGGCATCTTTTGCAGCGGAAGACCCTCTGAGGCTGTGTTTCAGTATTTGCAACATCCATTGAACAAACCCGCTGAATCCGGTTACTCTTTACTGAGAAAGAACAATTTTTACCATGATTAATTTACCAAAAATAAAAAATTTCAAATAAGTGAAGAATGGAAATCAACATATAGTATTCCCTGACTTTTTTATTTGATCTAAACCTTTGTTAACTAATGATTAAAACTCCTTTAACCTCATAGCAGAAAATCAAGTGATCACCAGATGTATAAGCAGTTCATGCATTCCTACAAATACACTTTTGCATTTAAGACAAATAATTAACAGGTAATGTACAAACTGTTTATGCATTCTTGCATTATACAATTAAATTCATATACACAACAAATCGTCATTTCTAGGCTCCTCCACAGCAACATAACAAGTTTCTGCAGGGGTTAGTTGCACCTACTGCATCAAAAGTTTCTTCCATTTACTGTGGCAGTATGGGAACCAAAAATACGACAAATGAACCATGTTATTTGTTTTCCAGAAAGATAAGTAATAAGATTCACGGGAAGATAATAAAGATGAAACATGACCCAAATTACATACCAAGAGGGGCTTTTTCTGCTTCACAAGAAAATCTTCTCCTTCCATAATCAGCACTATTGGAATAATAAAGGGCCATCCTAATTTTTCTAGGTAGAACAACCAAGTTGAAAATACATAATTAAGAACGTGACAACACCATGTATCAAATTTTCTTCTAACTCAATGGTAAAGCAGTAAAAACAATGCGTTCAGATGTGGATAATCCATCTACGAACTATCACTCGGCAAGTCTTTTTTTTTTTTTTTTTTCTTGGTCTTTTAATGTGTATAAATAATCGCATACTCATAAGCATCAACAGATATCAACTACAAACCGAGTGTTCTTTTGCCAACCTATGCTAATAACAAGTACCTCCCCATCAGGGAGTCGTTGCTACCATGTTATATTACGAAAAAGACTTCGCCCTTCGCCTAAACTACGAGAGAAGAATCACACTACAGCAACTGCAGTCAAAAATATCAGCACCAGGAAGCCATGATCGTAAGTAGCCCTTACACAAACCCTAATGAACAAGACGAATGTTCACAGCCACGAAAGAAATCAATAGATATGTTTTTGCTTCTTCTTCGTGTTCCAGTTTTGCAATTTTAGGTCAATACCAATTCTTATTAGTATTAGAAAAAAAAAAGTAAGTACTTGCATAAAACTCCCGTATTGGGCAGAGAAAACCTAAATCGGAGTTTCTGCTTGACGTACCGGGAACTCGACTGGATGGATAGATGAATTGTCCCACAAGCAAAGAGAATAAAAAAAATCAGAAGAGAAATACCAACCTTATATCTTTCGACCCAAGGCAAGGACAACGCTCCCGCTGTGGCTGTGCTGTGAGAGTTATTTTACGCGTTCCAAGTCCTAACAAGCATCTCCCTACACATCATCACATGTTTTTAACTTGTCATCTTTAGTATCTAATAGAATAGAATCGCAAATCAGGTCCTTCCTATTGTCCTAAATGGGAGGGAGGAAAATGCACCTTTGTAATCTTGGACAAGCTTGTCTAATTCCCATCAGCTTTTGTGGAGAGTGTAGGGAAGAGCTTCACTAGCTACATGTAAATCTTCAATAAGAAATAAGTGGTATTTTTATATATATGAGTAAAGTTCCACCAGTTCTCTTAAAAAATTGAAATTCATCTGTAACTATTTATTCCCAGGGAAATTGATTCTTGCGGTAACACATATTAAACTACTTAACTGCACTAAACGTATAAGCTGTTCTTTGTATGAAACAGGGGATGCAATGCTAGGCCAGAGATTATACATAAAAAAGTAACTATCATACCTTTTTCTGACGAATCACATAGTCAATCACGATGGGAAAACTGGGAAGATCAAGATCAGTTTGATGGAGTCCCCTTTCTGTATGAAACAAGAGAAAACTGGGGAAAGTGGCAATGATGCAAGGCCACATAATACTGTAAGCATGCTGAAAACACTGGAGTGATTAAGATGGCAATGCTGATCCGCACAATAATGCAAGCATGCAGAAGCCAATGGAATAAAACAGATTAAAATCCCCTGCATTCAGAACAAAGCTATTCCACCCAGATGCACTGAGATCCATGAAGGACTCGATCCAGCACTCAGCAACTTCACCTTGTACTAACAGAGAAAAAACATAAAAATATTGAACGTCTTTTTCACAGAGCATTACCATTATAGATATTCATATATAGAAGATCAAAACGAACAGCCAACCCACCAGCATATTTTAACAGAATTACCATCCAAAATCACCCGATTCGAAATTACACTCTGCACACTTAAGCCCCTTCTTCCGTGCTGATTTGGTCGTCCCACCTCCTCAGGTCAAAATTCTCCCGCATGCCTCTATGCGCCCATTGACTAGTCTGCACTCTAATGCAAGCACACACAATGGAAAAATTGATAGCCTTCTGTAAATGTCTACGCAGTGGCCTTTAGGAGATCACCGTGAAGCTGATCCTCCTTCTCTAGTTCTACCAATTGACCCTGTAATTAGTAACAAAATGGTTAGTTGCCCAGAACCCCTGTTCTCTTCGAAAGGAAGATCGCTAAAAGTTTAGTTCTATTGACTATAGTCACAAAGATTAGCTAAGGTAAGTGCATTTCATCGTAGAGATCCTTGCTGGCAGTCATTAATGAGAAATGCTTCAAGAGAACAACAGGTCTTTAATATATATATATATATATTTATAAAGACCGTCAGCACATATTTATATATCAAAGCATAGCAATATCCTGGAGTTTGGACATAAGTTTACATCCATCCAAAATAGACAAATGTGGGCTAGTCCCATTTCTAATAGTCTTCCAAAAACTGATTTTTCAAAAGAGTAATGCTATGGAAGCGGTACGCCTCTGGGGCCGCTATGGTGGAGACTTACGTGGATGCCACCTTGGCATCCACGCAGGCTCCACCGTAGTTCACAAAAAAAAAAACAATTCAAAGCATGTTATTATTATAAGAATAATGCTAGTTGCACTTAGCCCACACACCTGTCTCACACACTTGTTAATCTAAACCATTGATGCCTGGGTTTATCCTCTAGAAAATAGGATTTTATAATAAAAAATATTTTTACGGGCTTAGATTAACATGTACGTGGATAGGTGAGTCCACTAGGTACATCTAGCATTACTCTTATTATAATATTATCTCCCATCGTGTCTCTCATCTCTTGTCTCCCACTCCCACTTGTCTCCCACTCCCACTTATCTCCCACTCCCACTTGTCTCCCCGTCTCTCCTCTCCGTCTCTCCGTCTCTCCGTCTCTCCTCTCCCTCTCTCCCTCTCTCCTCTCTCCCTCTCTCCCTCTCTCTCTCTCCCTCTCCCTCTCTCCTCTTACTCTTTTAAGTTTCATTCAATTTTCAACCAATCGGAAGCTCTTCGACGTCAAGGGGAGGGAAGAAAAATGACCAAACGAAAATGCTTCCAATTTCTCCCGATCAGATTCTCTTTCTTTAATGTAGTGTCTGTGCGAGCCTCGGCCGTCCTGTTGCTTCTTCCGGTCATGACAGAGGTACTAGTCCTCGCCGTTTATACCTAGGACAACAACGATGAAGGCATGAGGGGCTCCTGCCTCCTTCGCCTCTCGCCAAAAATCACGAGCACCAGATGTCGGAGAGGGAGAGACGGAGAGACGGAGAGACGGAGAGGGAGAGAAAAGAGGGAGAGACAGAGAGGGAGAGAGAGAGAGAGGAGACGAAGAGAGGGAGAGGAGTGAGAGGGAGAGGAGTGAGAGGGAGAGAGGAGAGAGGAGAGAGGAGAGGGAGGGAGAGAGGAGAGAGAGAGGAGAGGAGAGAGGAGAGAGGAGAGAGAGAGAGAGAGAGAGAGAGAGGAGAGAGACGAGAGAGAGAGGGACAAGTAGCAAAGCATAGAATTCTGCTTCGTTATTTGTTTATCTAGATAAATGCTAGATGCACAAAGTAGTTGTGTGGAGGTGGAAACCATTGGATTTGAGGATGCTATTTTTTATGAGCGATGATATAAGTACTGGTGGGTTTTTACTTCTTAGACTTTACATCCTTCCATGGCGTCCACGTTGCAGTTTAGTAAGAGATAAACTCGGAGATAAAAATCTATAAGAATTTAATTTTTTAATAAAATATTATCAACCTATTCTTTAGGTAAACCCTAAACCCTAGATTTTCTCCTACCTAGACTGCCAACTATGCAACGGCGTCACTATGTACAACCTTGAAGAAAAATCAGGAAGTACTCATATTATTTTTTCATTTTTTTATTCTAAACTCTTGTGGAAAAAATTTGAGATCATTCTTTATTAAATTATTCGCCTCCAACACACGCCTAGTATTACCCACACAGACGTCTATGCCGTGATCACCTTGTGGGAGCTCTCGTGTAGTAGAAACACAAAACGTTTTGAAAATATGAGACCCTCAATCGCCCAATGCTATAACGTATCCTTTTCTAATCTGATCACACCATAAAATATAAGCAAATCCCTAAATAAAAACATAGTAAGGGTGACAGAGTAAACACATCCTGGACCCCACCCCACAAATTGTTATTAAAGCGAACTTCGATGGCTCAATTAACCTGAAAACAAAATTGGCTGGCAGTGGGATCGTATTCCAAGACTCTGTAGACACTCCTTTGTTACTCGCTTGTCTACCCCTTTTGAACAAAACAAATAATGAAGCGGAGCTAATTGCCCTTAATCTCGCCCTATGTTTTATTAAAACGGGTTTTCCAAACAAACCCATAATAGTAGAGGGTGATTCGCAACTAGTAATTCACATGTAACTGAGGACAGAGACGAGCCACCGGAGGTTAGAGCACGTAGTCGATACATGCCACAAGCTTCTGACGGATCTGCCGCAAGTACTTGTGCAACACCGGTTGCGGGAGGGTAATAGAGTTGTTGACGGTTTGGCAAATAAAGGCACATTACTAGTTGGAGGAGAAGACAGGAGAATATGAGTCTGGAAGAAGAACATCCCTTTCTTTTTGGAAAACAACTTCATTGAAGACTGCTCTGAGGCTCTACTAAGCCCATCTTTTGCCTATCGAGATGATTGTACATACATTAATCCTCTGAACAATGTGGACTCCCCACTCTTTTGCGCTTAGTTAAAATCTCATATTTGCCTTGGACAAAAAAAAAGCAAAGAGTCTGCTGACTGCTAGTGTGCTGAGAGTCGCTTACACGGGTGGTTTCATAGGTGCCTCAATGGATGGTCAACTGTGGGTTCGTTTGGCTATTCTAAAGTTTTAAAAAATTCTAAGGATTTCATTTTTAAAAGTTAAGATAAACTAGTTAATGAATTTTTATTATAGATTATATAATAAAGTTTTAAGAAGGGTTAATTTAGACAATAATATTTTTATTGGGAAAAATGCTATGCATACTATCAAAAGTATAGTAGTCAAGTCCATTATTGTGTAGAGCACCAAGTATGCCCAATGCAATTGATAATGTCACATCTTTTTTAACACGTGGCATCCACGTGATATAGCATAGGACGGCGAACACTTTTGACGGTACGCGTAACATTATTTTTTTTTGGTTGTTGGTTACACGATTCACTCCTTGAGATTAATTAAGTAGCTATTACTTACGTACCAAATTCAAAATTCAAAAGGGTATAAACTTAAAATCTATAAGATTTTAGTTTTTTAATAAAATATTATCAACCTATTACTACAACCCTCAATTTTTTCTACCTAGACCGCCGACTATACAACTACCTCGATGATGCCATAGCACTCTAATTCGGTCCAACTAGGTTTGACCTAACTGACTTCTTTGCTAGTTTAATTAGAGTACACTCCGAGTGTGACGAAATATAAAATTAGAGCCAAGGAGCTAAAAAAATTAGACTTTATATAGATGAGGCCAAAGTAGTATAAGGGCAGAAGGAAAGAGAGATGAAAGTCATACCAATTGACCCTAAATGTATAAAAGGAACATATTCCAAAGTAGACAGCGGAGTTAAAAAACGTGAAGTTTTTTTTATTAGACATATTAGATACAATTTGCCGACGAGAAGTCCCTCAGACGTATCTCAAGGTTACACAAATATACGTCTCAAAAAAAAGTTTCAAAATTCGAAACTGCACAAATTCAAAGAATAGATTTTTGCTCGAGGAGGGTCATCATCATCTGCGAGCTCCTGCAGCTTCCCCGGGCAGTACTGAAACGGCCTTCTCGCCGTCGATCCGCTCGTCTTGCGGCGGAGCGGCCGCAAAGGAGGTCAGGTCTATTATTTCGTCGGTGTTAGGCAGGAAACGGGGGTTTAGGGGGGAAGGGACTTGTCTACTAATTGGCTGCACCGGTACCCTTTCGACGATCTGCTTCCGGAGGATGTCGTGGAGGCGGCCGAAGAGCTTCTGCTTCACCGTCTCGAACGCCCTGTCCAGATTCTCGATCTGCTCCGTCGCGTTCACGTTGTACATGAACAGCCCGTAGTACAAATCGAAGCTGTCGCTCACCGTGTTCTTCGTCTGTATACGTAAATGAAAATTTCGAGATGTTAATTCGTGCTGTTCATTCTGGAATTGACAAAAATTGACCTAATTATTTTCTGATTTCGTAATCACCACATTACCAGGTGCAGGAGAGTCTCGTATCCCTTGGTGTTGATGGGCGTCGATTCCAGTTCCAGGTGAGACAAAATTCTGCAAATCAAAGAAGTGGGTTGATTCATCAGCTGTTGAGAGAGAGAGAGAGAGAGAGAGAGAGAGATGATTCAATTAAGTTCGGGTTCAGCGTCCGAGTTCCCGGCGACGTACCTTCCAATGGTGTGAGTCACGAATTGGCTACCGGCGGCGTGGCGGTCGTGTTCTTCGCAGGACATTTCTACCATACGACAACCCTGGAGAAGGCAAAAGCACACTTGTTTGTTAATTGTCCCCAAATAGCTACAAACAACAGTCGGCGATCGATCTGACCAAAAAAAAAAAAAAATTTAACACTGACCTCTGCTTCGAAAAGGCTCAGGAATGCGTTGCATTTCTGCTCCTGGACGCTCGTCTCTGTGATTCGGACCTTGTCGAAGACGAAGGCGAGGTCTGCCCAGCCGTTTTTGCCACTTTCTGGACCGAACATTGGATGGGTACAGACGATTCCGAATCCTGGAGGAAGAACCTGCACATAAATAACCCACATTCTTCAATCATCAGTACCGATCAGATAAACGCATCTTTCTAATCCTTGGATGAGTTTGTGCAGCAGAAAAACAGAATTTCATGGATGGAAATGATATGAATGATTGATTGATTGATTACCTCGAGGAAGAGGTTCCTGGGGAACTGCTTCACAGATAAAACATCGGCAAAAATGGTGTCCGGCTTCAGCTTATGGAACGGAATTCCTCGGATTACAGCCTCGGTTGACAAGATGGAACTGCAGACGAGTACTACATCTGGCTGCGCCTCGCACAACTCATCGACGTTTCTGTAACAAGCAGTCAAAACATTAAGCAAGAGACTTCCATATATACTCTCTGTTTTTCTCTTCCAGAGCCTGACGAATTGATACAAGTGACAATAATATTGTCAAAACAAACGATGTGATCCTCACCCGAAAAACTCAATGCCCTGTTGCCGACAGTAGTCCGAGTAATCCGACCTCGAGGTCGCCAGAACCGTGTGGCCCTGTCTCTTGAGGCCCTTGGCAATGAACTGCCCGAAATTGCCGAACCCAATTATCCCAATCTTCAGTGGCACTGTCTCCTCTGTTAAACATTTTAATGGCCGATCCCCGGATTTGCCCAGCTGATTGACTACCCGGAGCCTCATTCCCGTTGTGGATTTGTGGCTCAATTTGCAAGGCGACTTAGCTCCAGCTGTGGAACGGAGACTGGGGGAGAGTAGCAGTGAAGCTGCTGGGTTGTTGTTGTGCTGCTTCAAGTGGGTCTTGGTTTGGGACGGATTTGGTGGTTTGCAGTTGCAGAGATGAAAGGAGGCGGCCATTTTTAAGATTAAGGATGCGATTCGACTCTGACCTGTTTGTGGTGAGATGATCAGAGATGGGGTAAATGTGTTCAGAGATGTGCTCAGAGATGGGAGATGTGTTCAGAGATAGGAGATGTGTTCAGAGATGGGAGATGTGTTCAGAGATGGGGTATTTATCTACGCGGCAGCAGCCAGACTGAGCTGAAGTCACAATTTCTTATTTCTTACGCCAGAATGAGACGGTCTTGGAAACCTCCCTTTACCTTCCTTGGGGAAATACTGGGAAACGTGCATTACTTTCAAGTTTCTGATTACTGGGTTCCTCCTTCCTTCACGGCTGGCTCTTAGTCTTATATTTTAATACTCGTAGAGGGAAATAAACAAAGGTAAGTGGAACAGTAGGAGCCCAATGAAGGAGCCGAAGAAGAAGGAGAAAAAAGTCTTCTTTCTCAACTATTGTTGGTCGTGGGCGAACAATTGAAGGCTGCTGCGTTGATCAATTTTTATCTTTTTCTCGCTCGTACGTATTTTAATGGCGACTAGCAACTTGCACACACGTCGAAAGAGAGGAAAAGTTGAAGAAGACGACATTTTATATATGCTCTGCGGTTTCGTGTTTAACAGCAAACGACAAAGATGGATAGGATTAGGCACGGCTTTGCTTTTTTATTTTGAAGTGAGAGATAAGAGCGGGTGCGTGCACTTGAAACTTTCACGGAGGAGTACTGGGTTTCTTTAATGGTAAGTGGATTAGTGGATGAGATCAAGAGTATTTAAGAAAATGATTAGTGAAATAAGGAAAACGTTACTGTTCTTGAGAATACAAAATACTTCAACTGAATAAACTTTACGGAAACGTGGTGATGAGCACCTGGACTGCCTTTGAATAATACTTTTGATTAAAAACATAACTCAATCTGCACATGTTGTTGTGCGTGGGCTTTTCATTTTAATGCTGTTAAACCTGGTGGATGGAATAGAATCTGAGGATGTGGAAACAAAAAGAAACTTGTAATGACCATGTGTGCAACTCAGCAAAGTCAGAGCGAGAGATTTCTGAATTTATTGTAAGAAAGTTCTAATGTAAGGACTTCTAAATTAAATCATGTTTCTAATACGAAGCAATATAAGATACGATAAATCATAACTTACCTTTTTCCATCGCTTCAAACTCCAGATCTTTCATAAGGATCCTTTGTTGCTTCTAAACTCTGATTTATAAGCATCATTCTACCGTTACAAATTATTAATACCAAAGCTGGTAATATGTTTTCTAAAACGTTTTTCATAAACGTTACATGTATTTAATATGTTTTAAAATTATAAAACAAGTTTTTCATTCAAAAAGAAAATATTATATTTATTATTTTTTTATGCCAAACCAAATTTAACCCTTTCATTCATGCATCAAAATATGGTTCAGTTGTGGAAGTAGGGCGATGGAGTTTAGGGAGTTGAGCATTATACAGTCATCCATAACAGTAATTTGAGGGCTTCTTCTTGCCCTCATGCAATCATTTAAGACAAGAGTTCTTAAAAAAGTTGGGAAGCATTTCATCCGGATGCATATTCTTTTCTCCCCTTGTGCACCTCGCCAGCTTCAGTGTCCCCGTGTGATTCCTTGTATTGATTGGATTAATCTAGGAGTCTCTCTCAATAATAATGTAATAGTTGTGACAACATTGCTTATTATTATTAAGAAAAATGTTACGCGCACATGACTGTGGTCCGCCTGGAGCACGGTCACCTCACAGACATTAATTTAATGGTAAAAATCATCTACCATTAAAATAACGGCATGTGAGGTGACGTGCAATATATTTGGCTTCATTATTTATTTACTTATGTAGTGGCCAATATGCTGAAATTAAAGGGACCTGAGAGTCCTAATTACCATTCCCGGCTCCAGCCTCTTTTCCATTTGACATCGATGAGCCGTCAATCTTTAAGATCTCCCCTAGGGGGTCTCCATCTTATCTTTACTTGTATTAAATGATCTGCTCCATCATTCTTGCAATTCTATTTACACATTGTTGGGGAGTGGAATTTATTTCAATTTTTTGCTTTTGTATCTTGACGACGTGTTTTTTCCCTGAGCTAATTGGTATTTTGCATTCTCCTTGAGGGTATTTATGTATTCGAAGACTTGCTTCGAGAGGATCCTTGTTTATTTTGTTTACATGTTGTGAGAGGTGTTTTGTCGTATTTTAATTTCATGAGTGTAGCCCATAGAGCATCACAATTAGAGTAAATGTACCAACGCAATTTTACTCTAAAAGCCAATTCTAAATTTTGTAAGTTTGTGATTCCTAGTCAACCTTCTCTATGTGATTCACAGATATTTAGCCAATTGACAAAGTGGATCTTTTTATTTCCTTTGTAAGACCATAAGAAGTCCCTAAAACATCAGTTCCATTTTCTCTGTCACCTTTATAGTCACACGCCCAACAGGAAGAGTGATTATGTCTGAGTCACGTGTAAGGGACTTTTATCACTTTAACCGAGTTCAAAGTTTGACTTGATCCAATTATGATTTTTACGAATCTAACACAATTCCAGTGTTCGCATTGAACGACTATACTTATAATTCCCACGTTCATTCGAAAACCCAGTGATCTCTCCTCTCTATTAAAGTATCACTGATCTCTTTGTTGGACCTAGTGGGTAAGAAAACACCTAATTAAAAAATAATCAGGAGATAAACAACACTTTAATTCAACTATTAGAGGAATTAAAATAAACTAACCAGAATTTTAATGAAGTAATTCTGCAAAACAAGGGTTAGAACAATAGAAATTTCCTATTTCAGATAACTTCAAACAGGATTACTAACACGCACAACAATAGAATTAAACTTAATCAACAAGTTGAGTAATTAGTTCAGAAACTAATAGCAGTGATAGACACCATCAATTTAGAAACAAAATTATAACAAAAACGAAATTCAACAACACAACTGAATTTCAATCTATAATAGAAATAACACAATTTAATCTAGTAGGAAAACTACAATATGATTGTAAATTGAATAGATAACAGAATTTTAAATAAACTAAACAATAGACCTTTTAGAACACAACAAGTACATCAACAACTATAAACAAACTCAAAATTCCAGCAAGGTCAATCATGCAACATCAATCATTCAAATTTCAGTTGAAGAACACCATAATAATTGCATTCAAATTTTAGTAGAAGAACACCAAGATAATTGCATTCAAATAAGTCTAAATAAAGATAAATAAAATTACAGCAACAAGCTAAATTATATTTCTAAACTTTAAACAATAACATACAACGAGCAATAACAATTTCGTAATAAAAAATAATCTGATTCATAACAATTGACTATCAAACGATGCACAAACACATAGAAACATAAAGCATTCTGATGAAATTAAATGAAAAACCAAAAACTTATCAGTCCGAGGAAGAAGACAGCAAAGGGGATTTCTCCTTTTCCATGGAAGAACTGCAACAGCAAAGGGATTTTTTCCTGTCTCTTTCGTGAAGAACAACAAAGCAAAAAGGATTTTTTCTCGTCTCTTCTGTGAAGAACAGAAAAGGGAATTTTTTTTGTACTTATGGTTCTCGGGGAACCCTATTTTAACCCCAAAATCACAAATGGACGAAATGCCCGTTCGTGTTATGAGATCCAATTAAATCGGATCTCCCTTTAGTGTCTTTACCATTTGGAAACGGTAAAAACACTTCCGGGTATGGGAAGCGGATCCCGACCCTTACGCGGGTCCCGTCATTTTCCCAACAATCTCCCACAAAATGACACATAGAAGAATGAATATTTATTCTGAGCATAACAAGAGTCGAATACTTAAGTATAATTATCTTTCGATTGAATTGATACGTAGTGAAATGAGGCAACAAACGGATCCACCAAGTGAAGTACTCTTGAACATCATGAGCCTTATTTGAGACCCTCATAACACGCATCGAGCTCTTAAAGTTTAAACGAACTCATACCTCGGGATCTCATGAGTGCTCTAGCAAGACAAAGCCCTAGTCTTCCATAGGAGGCGGCTACACCCCCACTCTTACATAGGTGGATCCATCAAGTGTGTCTCTCTAACACCACCACATATGGGCTATGAATGCATTAAGAGCAATTACGTGCTCAACCTTACTCAATGGTGAAACCATCAAGTCCGTCTATAGGACCACCCAAAGAAAGGGCTACAGTTTCTCACATTTGAGCCAAAGGCTCTGTATCATGTCATGAAACCATCAAGTCTGTCTGTATAGGACCACCTAAAAAATAGAGCTACATTTTCTCACATTTGAGCATAAAGGTCAAACTCATGCCATAGGGATGGAAAATAATATCAAGAAGAAACTGGCTTCGTTTGACTATAAGAGAGGTATCCACCATTTTCTCCTCAAACACAGGGCTTTAGGCCCGTCCCCCTCGACGTATCCAGAATTAACTTTCTCGACAAACCCTTAGTAAAGGGGTCAACAATATTTCTTTCAGATTTCACATAATCTGAAGAAATTACTCCATTTCTCAGCAATTGTTTGACCGCACTATGTCTAATGCGTATATGTCTCCTTTTGCCATTATATACACAGTTGTTGGCAATCATAATAGTTGCTTGAGAATCACAATGAAGGCAGACAGGTACACTCGATATCCCCCTAAGTGGCACATCTGCTAATAGATTTCTCAGTCATTCTGCCTCTTGACCTGCTAATTCAAGTGCATTAAACTCCGACTCCATAGTAGAGCGAGCAATGCAGGTCCGCTTTCCAGACTTCCAAGAAATCGCTCCTCCACCTAAAGTGAAGACATAACCACTAGTAGAACTAACTTCATCATTATCAGACACCCAGTTGGCATCGCAATAACTTTCTAACACTGTAGGAAACTTACCAAAATGTAGTCCCCAATTCATGGTGCCTCTTAAATATTTCATCAAACAATAAAGTGCATTCCAATGTTCGCTATTAGGGTTATAGGTGTACCGACTTAGTCTGCTGACTGCGTAAGCTATGTCTGGACGAGTGTAGTTCATGAGGAACATCACACTCCCTATGCTTTTAGTGTACTCAATTTGAGACACACTCTCACCTCCATTCTTCTTAAGGTAGATACTAGGGTCATAAGGAGTTCTAACAGGCAGGAGATCAAAAAAGTTAAATCTCTTCAATATTTTTTCCACGTATTGAGACTTAATCATTGAGAAACCTTGCGCAGTCTTTGTTAACCTTACTCCAAGAATAACATCAGTTTCTTCCATGTCTTTCATGTCAAATTGGGAGGACAAGAATCTCTTGGTTTCAATCACCAATACTCATTCGTGCCAAAGATTAACATGTCATCCACATAAAGACATATTATTACACAGTCTGAATCAAATATTTTAGAATACAAACTAGTGTCTGAGGCATTTACTACAAACCCATGTGTGATCAGTGTGTGGTGAAATTTCCCATACCATTGTTTTGGAGCTTGTTTCAATCCATATAGGGACTTCTTCAATTTACATACCTTATCCTCTTGACCTTGAACAACAAACCCTTCTGGTTGTTGTATATAAATCTCCTCTTCCAAATCTCCATTAAGAAATACAGTTTTAACATCAATCTGATGCACAACCAAACTATGGATAGCAGCCAATGCAACTAAAGTTCTTATAGTTGCTATTTTGGTCACAAGAGAATAAGTGTCAAAATAATCAATGTCTTTCTTTTGTGTATAACCTACAACAATCAATCTGGCCTTGAACTTATCTATAGAACCATCAGGTCTTAATTTCTTTCTAAAAATCTATTTACACTTAATAGGTTTACACCCCTTAGGCAAATCTACTAAGTCCCATGTATGGTAGGACTTTATAGAGTCCAACTCACTGTTTTCCAAAAGCTAGCATCCACAAAAGTTATTGCTTCTGTATAAGTTTTGGGATCATCCTTGATTAGGAACGCTGATACCACATGTTCATCTATCTTATCAGGGTTCTCAATTAGGAAAATAGTAACGAAATCAGGTCCAAAACTAGTCTTTGTCGTTTTCCTTTTACTTTTCTAGGGCTCATCTGCATATTCATTTACTCTATGAGAAGAACTAGGCAAAGTCAACGCTGCAATAGATGGACCGAGATCAATGCTAGTGTTTTGTTTCTTTCAAGGAAACAGGTACTCAAAGAATTCTACATCTCTAGATTCAGATATTGAATTTTCATCTAATGACATGAATCTATATGCAACTGAATTTTTTTGCATAAGCTATGAACACTGCTTCATTGGTTTTAGGTCCTATGTTAGTCCTTTTAAGAGCTGATAAATTTACTTTGGCTAGGCACCCTCACACTTTAAGAAATTTCAGGTTAGAGGTAAAACCTTTCCATAGCTCATATGGAGTTTTATCTAATTTCTTGCGTAGAACTCTGTTAAGTATATAACAGGCTGAAAGCAGTGCTTCCCCCACATGTTGTCAGGTAATCCAGAACTTATAAGTATAACATTCATCATATCTTTGAGGGCTCTATTTTTCCTCTCAGCAAAGTCGTTCTGTTGGGGAGTGTTTGGAGCACTAAATTCATGTATAATATCGTTCTTTTCACAAAATTCCTTAAGGAATAGAGTATTATATTCTCCTCCTCTGTCAAACCTAAGCCTTTTAATTTTCTTGTTCAACTGATTTTCTACTTCGATATTATATTTCAAAACATCTCATCTGCTTCATCTTTGGTCTTTAGGAGGTAAACTCTATTGTATCTAGAAAAATCATCAATGAAGGTCACATAATATCTTCTACCTCCTCTACTAACTTTGTTTCTAAAATCAGTTAAGTCTGTATGAATTAAATCTAACTGTTCAGTGTTTCTATTCTCAACAGATTTAAAAGACTTCTTGGCATACTTGGCTTCTACACACACATGACACTTAGAAAATTCTTTTATACTCACAAAAGAAATTAAGTTTAGTTTTCTGAGTCTTTTAATTGAAGCTACATTTACATGTCCAAATCTTCCATGCCATAAATTAATAGACTAAGCAATATAAGCAAAACTAGAGGATGGTTTTTCAATAATTCCAGATACAATGTTCAAAACGAATAATCCCTCATTGAGATAACCCTTCCCCACAAATTCTCCATTTCTGGTCATTACAATTTTGTCAACCTCAAACACGAGTTTTAGACCAGCCTTATTCAATAAGGCACCTGACACTAAGTTTCTACGTAGGGAGGGTAAATAAAGAGTATTATGCAAAGCCAAGGTTTTGCCTGAAGTCAATTTTAGGAGAATTTTGCCTTTGCCAAGAATGCCAGCTACACTTTGGTTTCCCATATAGACACGTTCGCCATCAGGCACTTCTTCAAAATCATTGAACAACTCTTTGTTGGCGCAAAAGTGTCTAGTAGCTCATGTGTCTATCACCTAATCTGTTTTGTTTTCCACCAAGTTCGCTTCTACGACGATTGCAGCAACAATGTCATCATTTTCAACAAAGTTGGCTTGGTTTGTTGACTTGCTGCCAGCCTTGTCATTGGTCCTCTCCTGCTGCCCTTGACAATGATAGCATTGATATGCCTTGTGGCCAGGTTTCCCACTTACGTAGCATTGAGCTTTTGGGTTCTTATTGTTGAACTTGATGATGCCAATCTGCTTCTTATTGTCTCCTTTACGTGGTCCTTTCTTTAAACTCTTCTTAAACCTGTTCCTGGAAGAGAAGTTACTTGATTCAATTAAATTAGCCTTTGGAACAGAAATTAAATTAGAAATTTGTTTAGCCTTGAGGCGATTAGCTTTTTCGATTCTCATGTGGCTAATGAGTTCTTGCAGTGTGAGATCTCTCTTTTTGTGCTTAAGATGGTTTCGATAATTACTCCAAGATTGTGAGAATTTTTCCAATAGTACACTCGCTTGTAAGATCTCACACATTTTCATGCCTTCATTGAGTACATCAGTTATTAGGTTTTCGTACTCATGTACTTGTTCTATGATTGATTTATTATCAACCATCTGAAATTGAAGCCATTTTCCAACTACATATTTTTTCTTTCCAACATCATCTCCTCCATATCTCTTCACCAAAATTTTCCAAATTTCCTTTGTTGATTTATGGTTTACAAACAGGTCGAAAAAATTGTTTGTCAAGTGATTTATTAATTGACCCCTAATTATTTTATTGTCTTTTTCATATTTACCCTTTGTCTCTATTTCTGAAGTTTTAGTTCGAGCTGAAGGGGGTGTTACTTGAGGTGTAGCAGGGGGTTAAATCATGTTTGTCCCATATGGAGGATCGGAAAACAACACATAAGCGACCTCAAATTGTTCAAAAATATTAACAGTTTTTGGGACCACCTTTTGTAATTTGTCCAATCCAAAGGCTCTAATTTAGATAGGTCTAGTAATTCCTTCTTTCCCATTAGGTGAATTATGAAATATAACGTCTTTAAATTGTTGGACCTAGTGGGTAAGAAAACACCTAATTAAAAAATAATCAGGAGATAAACAACACTTTAATTCAACTATTAGTGGAATTCTAATAAACTGACCAGAATTTTAATGAAGTAATTCTACAAAACAAGGGTTAGAACAACAGAAATTTCCTATTTCAGATAACTTCAAACATGATTACTAACACACACAACAATAGAATTAAACTTAATCAACAAGTTGAGTAATTAGTTCAGAAACTAATAGCATTGATAGACACCATCAATTTAGAAGCAAAATTATAACAAGAATGAAATTCAACAACACAACTGAATTTCAATCTATAATAGAAATAACACAATTTAATCTAGTAGGATAACTACAATATGATTGTAAATGGAATAGATAACAGAATTTTAAATAAACTAAACAATAGACCTTTTAGAACACAACAAGTACATCAACAACTATAAACAAACTCAAAATTCCAGCAAGGTCAATCATGCAACATCAATCATTCAAATTTCAATTGAAGAATACCATAATAATTGCATTCAAATTTCAGTAGAAGAACACCAAGATAATTGCATTCAAATAAGTCTAAATAAAGATAAATAAAATTACAGCAGCAAGCTAAATTATATTTCTAAACTTTAAACAATAACATACAACGAGCAATAACAATTTCGTAATCAAGAATAATCTGATTCATAACAATTGACTATCAAACGATGCACAAACACATAGAAACATAAAGTATTCTGATGAAATTAAATGAAAAACCAAAACCTTATCAAACTTGAAGCTGTGGCATGGAGAAATCTACTACCTTAAAGACGTTATCGGTAACCACGGTGCAGAGTCAAGAGCCGAGCGTCTCCACTCTCGGAAGGACGGTTACGCAGCACTCTCCCAGAACAAGGAAGATGAGCGCTTGCAGATGATTCTCCTTAGCACAGGCCGTGGAAGAACAGCAACAAGGAAAGGGATTTTTTCCGTCTCTTCCTTGAAGAACAACAACAGCAAAAGGATTTTTCTCGTCTCTTCCGTGAGCATAAAGGGATTTTTTCTGGTCTCTTTCGTGAAGAACAACAAAGTAAAAAAGATTTTTTCTCGTCTCTTCCGTGAAGAACAGCAAAGGGAATTTTTTTCGTACTTAGGGTTCTCGGGGAACCCTGTTTTAACCCCAAAATCACGAACGGACGAAATGGCCGTTCGTGTTATGAGATCTGATTAAATCGGATCTCTCTTTTGTGTCTTTACCGTTTGGAAACCGTAAAAACACTTCCGGGTATGGGAAGCGGATCCCGATCCTTAGTCGGGTCCCATCATTTTCTCAACACTCTTCATCTTTAATCCATCCCTAACCCCATCATCTCCTCCCCATCCCTGACCCTATCATCTCCTCCCCCTCCCTGACCTATCATCTCCTCCCCCTCCCTGACCTATCATCTCCTCCCCCTCCCTGACCTATCATCTCCTCCCCCTCCCTGACCCTATCATCTCCTCTCCATCCCCAGTTCAACTGCATCCCCAAGCCCCCACAAAGACTCATCTGCATCCTCTTCTCTATCTCGTCATGATTCTCACCAAATCAATTGGGTTTTAGTAAGTGAGGAGAAATGATGGCCAACTCTCAGAAGTCTTTTGGTTTAATTGGTTTGCCTTTTGAAGCATGAGTGAATAAAGCGCAGAAAAGTTACCTATGCAGTGTCGTCTAGTTGTAATTTCTACCCTGATTCTGGTCCTTTTTCTTTTTCATGAATGGCTGGCTGACTTGCATGGTGACGCACCTCGCAAAGTGTTACGGGTAATATAGAAGACATTTCACATTTTAGAGCCCCCCAAAATAAATCAGAACTTTGAAAGGGGAAACCAGCTGCAAAATGCTGATTCTTAATCATGATTCATGATACCTAAACTGGTGCCAATAATTTTAATAAGTGTACCCCTTGAGAGAGAAATCTACCGATGCGTATCTACATCCAACAGCATATCCTTAGTAAGTCTCATTCAGATTTCACAGTCGTCTAGGTTGTTAAGTACATGCCAAAGACACGGCACCTCTCCGAGGCCTCTTATTTCACACTCGCCCTTCCCGAAGAACTTTAAGGTCTGATGACTACCCAGACCAAACTTGACGGACCTATTTCTCACATTTACAAAATTACAACAACTACACAAAGACTAAGGTTTTTGCGAGCTCCAGGGCCTTCTCACAGCCAAATAGTTTCTCAACAATTGCCAGCGAGAATTCCACCGATGTTCCGGGGCCTCTGCTTGTGATAAGGTTTCCATCAACCACCACCCTGTTCTCCACCGCAGTTTGATCAGAGAGTTTATTGCACATGGCTGGGTATGCTGTGGCTTTCTTTCCCTGTATGAAGAAAACGGCCAGCACCAAAAATCAGCAAAGAAACCTCAATGAATAACAACGGACACCCCACGTCAGTGGTCTATATTCTGCACTACTTTTATCTGGTTACTGAAGTCTTACGTCACGAAATCTTATGCTATTTTGCAAGTCTGATTCATTCAAAAGCAAAATGACTTTTTAACCGTGATGCATGAGAACAGGTGCAGGTGGGTAGGGTTGGGAAAGAGGGGAGGGGGCAGCTGGTTTGCTGAATGGGGCAGAAGGGAGGAAGCAGGAGGGAGCTAGCAGAAGGAAAGGGAGGGGGTCAGGGGAGGGGTGGAAGGGAGGGATGGAGGGAGGGTGGAAGGGAGGGGAGGGCGGGAGGGGCAGCTTTTCTTTTTCAGTTCAAATCAAAGTTCGAAAGGGTCACTTCTGCCCTAAATTCTTAGATGGAGATGATAATTTTTATTTACATTGCAAGGCGGTGAAGGGGCTGATTCTTGTTTTCAGTTCAAATTTGTTCAATGTGTTTGTTCATTGCGGTTCTAGCCACTGGTTTCATTTTCTCTTAGTCAACCTTATAATCTTTGAATTTTTTTCGTTTGTTGTGGCTTGTGAAAGAATGCTCTTATAATAAACGCAGGGTTTTTTCTTGGACAAACTTTTAAGAGTTTTTATGACTTCATTGCAAGCTTTTTCAATTCTCCCATCATGAGAAAATATTTTGAGACTTTCACGCTTGATACAAATAGAACGAATGACTGTTAATTAGCAAAAGAGGATGGAGCAAAGAGAAAGTGAACTGTCCATACCTGGAGCAAGCCATGGGGTTCCAAAACTAAAGCAGGTGATGCACAGATGGCACCATATGGTTTATTTGATTCCTTCTGCTTCCTGAGTAGATTTATCAGCACTTCAGACTCTGAAAATGCTTGAGCTCCACCGAGTCCACCCTACCAACACAAAGCAAAAGACCTCAGTTTTGTATAAGAAGATAAAGACAACTATTAAATATTTAAGATTATAGTAGACTGTTGTCTCCACTGTTCAAGTGCAGGAAAGGAAAACCATTTCACTCGCATAAACTTTGTATACAACTGCCTTACACTATCAAAAGCAACTAAATCACATTCATGTGCAGGCAAGGACCAATACATTATTAAAGGCCATAAATACATATGCTCTTTAGCCAAAGCAAAATGAAAATACACATCTAAGTTACAGCTTGAGCAGAAGTCTAGCAATTCACAAGAAGTACAAAATATTGCTATGCAGCATTCAGCAGATTATACCTGGATTGAGGATCACTGCATGTACATAGATGAAACTATACACAGACAAACAAGCAGCATGGTAACAAACCTGAGAGAAACTTTTAGATAATATAATGTTCTCTGCCTGGTAAAAGAAATGCTACAGAAACTGACATTAGATGTAGTACTTACTGGCAGCACAATTAGATCGAATGCCATGTTAGCAGCATCGCCGAGAAGCATATCAGCTACTATTTTCACCTTCCTGGACGCCACAACTTCAAGTGAATCTTCGATTGAAGCAACAATGACATCTGCACTTGCTCGGCGAAGAATATCAATTATCATAATGGCTTCCATCTCCTCTGAACCATTGGCAATTGGCACAAGAATCTGATATAAGAAAAAAAACATCTCTGAGCCGCTCACAGAGTAACCACATCTTTTATCAGTGGATTAACAGAAAAAGAAAATTGAGTATAAAGTCATCATAATACAGAACTGATTATGCAAAACAGATGACATTGTAGATTAAGAGCTAATTTAGTAGCAGTGCAAAAATTACAGTGCTGTAATCTTAAGCACAAAGCCTAAGAACAACTACGAGCCTAACCAGTCATCCTCAGGGTCATGCTAATCAATGCAAAATGAATATCTGATCTATGGAATGAGAATTCCCCATTAAATCTATAAAGCAAATTGAAAGGAAACCATACACATTCCCTACAAATCAAAGAAGTGATTTCAACAACATAGAGTTTGAGAGCTCACAGGTATATATGACATGAGATTGAATAGATAGGCCAATCTCAATACCCACTCAATATAAATATAATTTGAAAACATGTTCTCGACTACAAGGTTACTATGCTCAATAAAAATAGAAAAAGATCAAATATGTTAACTAAAATGAATAGCACAACAGAGATAAGTTCCAGAAAAAATCTTGAAGAGAACAGATACAAGAGATTAGCATTCAATTGTATTGAAATATATAACTAATTTAGTAGAGTACAAAACCTTCTCGGAATAGATATGCAAGAATAGCATCAAAGCCTTGGTCGTAGAACTAACTGCTCACCTTGGGTGTCTTTCTGAGCTTCCAGTCAAGTGCATTTAACTCTTTGTTCGTATATTCACCAATATGTGGGCGCATGACCTACATGAAGAATCAAAAAAATACTAATTTTACTTAATATATAAAAGACACCAATAAAACATTACAAATATAAGAATTAAGCCAAAGCAACTCAAACTGATAATATGTTCACTTGACCATTTTAAAACTCATACTGAAAGAAGGGTCACGTGAAGTTCAAATGAAGCTCTTACGACACCATTGATAAGAGAATTATATGTTTTTTCATGAAGTAAAGCATGCTTCTGTCCTGGATTTTCTACAATATCAGCAGCAGTCAGTTGGCAACTCTAACTAGTCTTAAGCACCTACTATACAAAGCAACTCGGTGAAAGAGTGACAAGGACATAAGAGGGAAAAGTGTCCAGGATACTGTCACAGGGTTAGGATACAGAATAATCCCTAAGCTCCTTTTATAAAGTCAAGTAAAAAATTACATTGTCAAATATGAACCTTAAGCCTCTAGCAAATTAACTAAAGAAAAAAAAGAAAATAAAAGTCGATAATAGACTACTCGCAACTACTCAGAGAAAGTGTCATACAATGTTAATTGACCATCTGGATCTCTAATAACTCCCCCTCAAGCTGGACTATAAATATCATAAACACTCAATTTGTCACAAAATTTGTTAAACTTTTGTTTTCTAAAGGGTGTCACCAAGTTGGTCTGCAAACGTACCAAAGTGTTGATCTTCCACTTGGTATTGCATTGAACATAGTGGCTCCTCTCACGAGTAGAAATGTTGTCGGTTTATTAATGGGAAAGAGGCTTCCTGTTTGGGCTATGAGGATAGACCTCAGAATCAACTTTAAACTTTCTCCTCCTCCCACCTGAGCCACTACAACTCTTCTGCTCTTTTCTTCTTCTCTTATACCCGAGGCCCTCATAGTTTGACACGATGTCAAAACAGGTAATTTTAGGGGCTTAAATTTAAACCTGCTCCTTCTCATTGCTTTTTTAATCAAGGAGAAAAGTTGATCTTTTGAAAGTAAAAAGAAGCTTCAAGCATCCAATAACTCAAGCTTTTTTTAATCAATGAGAAAAGTAAGGGTACGCACTTTTTTAAGGGTTGGAAGAAGCTTCATTGTGAAACCCCCACACAACCCAAAAAACCCAGGGGTGGGGTTTGCACTTGACTCCGTGGGTCAGGACGGGGTTAAAAAGCAAAACACGATCAAATATGGGTCAGGAGCGGGTCTAGGGAAACTGACACATAAGGTTTTGTTATTCCACTAAAAACACTGTCTCTTTTGATATATGATACATTAAGAATGTAATACTTTCAATTTTTTCAAGGGTATATATGGGAAAAAATTTTATCAAAAACTATATAAATGGGACCTTTCAAAATATAAAAAGTTAAAACATTAAAAAACAGTGTGCCAATAGGTTCATTTCTACAGCAGATAGTTCCTAAACTGAAGTTCAAGAATTTGGATATGCATCTCCAACTCCTAATTTGCCTTTAGACAATGTTCTCTTTGTTCCTTAGTTGCCATTGAATCTTCTTTCTATTATTATATCACTAAGAAGTTGAATCAATTGGTGACTTTTCCCTACCCATTGGGTGTTCAAAGATAGCAAGAGCAAGGAGGTGATTGGCATTGACTGCTAGAGGCATATTTACTATCTTGATGCAGCCATTATTTCAACATTTAGACCACCTCATGAAAAAGTTTTGAAGCGGCACGAAAGGCTGGGTCATTCCTCTCTCCCTCCATAGCAGCCTGAGTTCTTTTCGTACAAATTGTCAACATTACTATGGGGACTCTTGTGAACTTAGCAAACGTCCTCATCCACATAGGGGAGAAACAGTACGTTCCAGTCTTTTTCTTTCAAAGCATAAAGTACAGGGACCTACTCATATCTCTAATATTTCTCATTGCAAGTACTTTGTTACTTCTATTGATGATTGAACTAGAATAACCTGGTTAATTTTAATAAAAATCTGAAATCTTCCCCATTATTTTTCCATTTTTTAGTCCTTTAATGCAGTGGTTGAAACTCAAAGGTTAGGCCACTGCATTAACATCTCCTTTTGCAATAAAAATCTGGTCAAACTTGATGCTTATCAAGTATTCCAAGAGGAGTTGCTGTGGTACCCCTTCGGTAGTAAATGTGGGTACTATCAATGTTAGAATCTGAGAAGCATAGAGAAGAAAAGAACTCGTCAATAACCAACCACCAGTCCAGCCGCTTGGTAGCACACTTCACGGATAGAGCTTGAGCACAAAAAGGAGTTCACTTTACCAATGAAAATCAGATAAAGGAGTAATTCGTAATACCCTTAGCGTAAAAGGCAACGTTCAGTCATTGAATTATTAACAAGGACAGAGCTGGTCGTTTTTTTTTTAATAATTTATTTTATTTTTTAATAACGCAAATAATGTCAGAGAATCTATATATATCAAGGCCATAAAATAGCATATAGGATCATCCAAGAAAAATAGTTAATACTCCAAAAGAATACCATGGGTCCAGCAACTTCCTCAGCTTTCTCTTTCCCGTATAATGCCTCCACTAACTTCACAGAGAATTCCATAGCAGTCCCCGGTCCCCTGCTAGTCACCACTTGCCCATCCTGCACAACCCTGGATTCAACTGCCTTTACTTCAGAAGGGAATTTCTCCATCCATGTGGGATGAGATGTAGCCTGCCCACGTTCAAGACAAATGATGAACTGATCTACGTGGAAGTTATGAAGTTGATTAATCTACTGAAAAATGTGATAAGAACTCACCTTTAATCCATTTAGCAGGCCCCACGGCCCAAAGGCAGCAGCTGGCGCAGCACAGATTGCACTGTGTAGCCGCCCTTCGGCTGCATGCTTCTTGACTATGCTCTCCAAAACTCCGCAATCCCGAGGGTAGTGGAACCAGGAATTCCTCCCTAGAAAAATACAAACATTTCAGAAACAAAATCCAATACAACGAGACAGGCACACAAGTAGAAGATCACGAAGAGATATACGGGTAGCGATATAAGATCAAAAACAGAGTCGACGCAGTCGGAAATCAGGCTATCGGCGATGAGTTTTAGCCCCCAGCTGGCATCGACGCGAAGCTCCTTTTCCACAGAGGCGACGGTAACATCAGCTCCTGCTCGTCGAAGGACATCGATGATAATCACCGCCTCCATCGGCTCCGTTCCATTTGCAATCGGAACCAAAACCTGATGACCCAAGAGAAATATTCGTCAAACAAACTTGCATAACAACGTCTGTCTAGAAAAAACAGACAGTACCTTCGATGCCATAGATGTTGCAGTGAAGCTTTTTACAACAAAGGAGCGAGGAGAGTGTGTAGTTCGCCCGCCTAATTTAAGAGATGGAGGTGGAACTGGGTAAAGTGGCAGGCGACTCAAATGCTTTATAAGTAGAGCCATGAGTCAGAGTTGCTGGAGTCCCGGTAGCTTCCCCAGTGACAAGTGTAGGTACCACAGCAGCGGATAAAAGCATCTAACCCAGTCGTGCGCTACAAAAGAGTGCAGAAAGAAGAACTCAAATGAACCCAACAAAAAAAAAAAGAAAATATATATTCTATATATGATATTAAATTATTAATTCATAAATTTACACCAAAGTAAATATATGATTAAAAATTTGAAATGCAATATGATTTAAGTGATGTTTTTTTATCAAATATAATATTCTTTTAATTATTTTAATCCACGTTAATGACATTATTTTAAGCTTCTCTATATTATGGTTTCTTATACTTTTTATTTAAGTTATTTTTTAGTATTTTATTTACTTGTTTCAATAGCAAACCTATAGTCTGAAGGATAAATAAATATATATAATAAAACCTACACAATATACTAGATTATACCATCTGCCAACTATTAATAAGATAATAAATGAAACAGCTAATTGCATTCTGATTATATTCTGATAAAATTAGTGAATTGGATATAAATGACACGCTCACTAACCTTGTTTAAATCTGTATTAAATCTATAACCTATCCGAAAACTGAAACATCCACCATATGGAAGGTATGAACCCATCAATCAATTTTTGTTCCAACCCAGTTTAGTTATTCATCTTTAATTCTTAAGTGTTAGAGATTACAAATAAAAATTCTTAACTTATAAATGATAAGTTTAGTTTCCTCTAGACATTTTGGACCCGGTATCAGAACTAAATTTGGACGTGGGATAGACTTTGAGACCACCTCTTCATTTTTCAGGACTCCACAAAATTCCAAGTTTCATTTGGGTCCCACTCTGATTGAGTGTAACACTTCTACTGTACCTGCGGGGTCCACAGGTGTGCGTAAAACGCACCGGCGTTCAGTATAGAGGCCACGTGAAGTCGACTGCTTTATCTTGACGGTCTTTCGCCTCCATCTTTCTCCTCTCTCACTCCAGGGTTTTTTAGCACGCTGTTGTACGTGGGTTCCTCAACTTGGAAATGTCGGCGGCTTCGTCCTTCTCACTCTGTATTGCTCCTTCGCCTTCGAAAACCCTAAAATCTGCTCCAAAATCTCTAAGTGGGTTGGGGTTCCTCTCCTCCTCCGCTAAAACCCTGAAACCTCTCCTCTCTGCAGTATACGCAGGTGCCGCCGCCGAGTCTCGGGGTGCAGTCGGAGCACGCATGGTCTCCATGCCGGCGATAAGACACTCCGCCACGCTAGATTTTGAGACATCCGTGTTCAAGAAAGAGAAAGTCACACTCGCAGGACAGGATGAGGTATTCATAATTTTTCCCCTGGAAATGACTTCCATCGGGGCGTAATTTTAAGTTTATTGAGTTGATCTTGTGGAGTTTGTTTCAGTACATTGTGAAAGGAGGGAGGGATCTGTTTAAGTTGCTGCCTGACGCGTTCAAGGGGATTAAGCAGATTGGCGTCATTGGTTGGGGTTCTCAGGTGAACACTTTTGCCCTAGCGCTGCGTGTTGGGTGAAAACTGTTTTCCCAACACAGTATTTTTATTTTCTTTAGGAAGAATTTGTTGCTTTTATAGTGTTTTCGGTAGTATTCGACATCTGTTGTTTCCAATTTCGTTTGCATTGTACTGTTTGTTGCGACTTAGTGTTTCTATATGTTTCTTGTTTTCGACTAATATATTTTATAAATTTCCGATGCAGGGCCCTGCGCAAGCCCAGAATTTGAGAGATTCACTTGCCGAGGTGAACTCCGACATTGTTGTGAAGGTGAGCTTTAATTTTCAAAATCATTTTGTTGTTTTGAATTTTTGCTGAGCTGTATATTATATATCTCTTTTTCGAGTTTTGGTCTGGGAATCTTATGTCATTAGTGAGGTGGATCTGGTTGTTCTAGGTGAAAAAATAAGCAAATTTCTTTCTTTTTTTTCCTTTTTTTTTTTTTTCCTTTTTTTCCGCAGTTTTGTTATTTATAATGCAACAGATCTATCAGTTTCAGCACACGGTCGAATCTTCTGTTTTTGTTTACTTTTACTCTTAGTAACGCTTTCTCCTGAGCTGCTATGTCGCCAAGTTACAGTGGGCCGCTTTATTGTTTGTCACTCATGATCAATGATCTTGACATATTTCACACACTTCTGTGACGTTCTATTTGAACCATGTTTGTATCTTCTATATCAAGGCTCGTGCCTTTCTTTTTCTTATTTTCTTTTCCTTTATGAATAAAAAATTAAGGTTTCCTAATTAATTGTTAAAATATCTATACATCAAATCTCCATTTTAGTTTTCGTATCACATACCAAAAAGTTTATGCACTAGTTTGAACTGACTTTTAAGTCTTTAATGGATTGGGAATGTAGATTGGGTTGAGGAAGGGATCTAGTTCCTTTGCTGAAGCACGGGCTGCTGGATTTTCTGAAGAAAATGGAACTTTGGGTGATATATGGGAAACAGTTGCAGGCAGTGACCTTGTTTTACTTTTAATATCTGATGCTGCTCAGGTTTGATTTGGATATTCTTTAATCTTCCATATAACTGGTTTTACAGTTGTCATAATCATTATCCATTTGGCTCACTTGAAGTGTGGTTTCTCTATCATAGGCGGATAACTATGAGAAAGTATTTTCTCACATGAAACCAAACAGCATCCTCGGGCTTTCTCATGGATTCCTCCTTGGACATCTGCAGTCCCTGGGGCAAGACTTCCCTAAGAACATCAGTGTGATTGCAGTCTGTCCGAAAGGGATGGGGCCGTCTGTAAGAAGGCTGTATGTGCAGGGGAAGGAGATAAATGGTGCTGGAATAAATTCTAGTTTTGCTGTTCACCAGGTTTGATACTTGTTGTTATTTTGAATGAGATTTGAAGAGTTTTGTCTCTGCCAATCTCTCTTAGTTTTCATTTGCTGTTTATTGTAGGATATTGATGGTAGAGCTACAGATGTTGCGCTCGGATGGTCTGTTGCTCTTGGTTCTCCTTTTACATTTGCCACTACATTGGAGCAGGAGTACAAGAGTGACATTTTTGGGGAGAGAGGTTTGTTCTAGTAGTTTCTTCTTTTTTTTAATTACAGTTGTCAGTCGTCCAACTTGGACTTTGGTATGTTAGGGTAGTTAACATCTCTCATTGTGTAACCTAAAAATTTTTTCCAAAAAAAAAGAGAAATTGTCCAACCTAATCTTTGGTGTTTTGTAGGAATTTTACTTGGTGCTGTGCATGGCATTGTTGAGGCCCTGTTTAGAAGGTACACAGAAAATGGAATGAATGAGGATTTGGCTTACAAGAACACTGTGGAGTGCATTACTGGAATTGTATCAAAGACTATTTCAACTCAGGTACCAAGTTGTCTTCTGAAACTCTGGGACTTCATCATTTCTCGTTTTCCTAGTCCTTAACGATAAATTTTTTTTAGGGTATGCTGGCTGTATACAACGCATTGTCTGAGGAAGGTAAAAAAGAATTCCAGACGGCTTACAGTGCATCATTCTATCCTTGCATGGACATCTTGTATGAGTGTTACGAGGATGTTGCCAGTGGAAATGAAATCCGAAGTGTTGTCTTGGCTGGCCGTCGATTTTATGTGAGTTAAGCAGTTAATAGACTTTCACAACATCTTATTTAAAATTCTTATACTCAGTATTTTTTTTTTATTCTGCTAGTTGAGCTTTAAATGCCATTATTTTTTTGTCCAATGTGTTGATGTGTGACCACATATAAAGTATGTGCCATTTTTAGGACCAGATTAAAGAAACTGCAGTGGCTAGTTGAGGGAAGATTAATGTGCTTTTCATAGTATTGACTTAAAATATGCATATTTGAGAGTTATCGTACTTCTGGAAATTGTTTTAGAAAGACAAGAATCTGGCCTTTTTTCCTAATGGAAGTAATTCGGAGAATAAATTAGTCAATTTTGTCTTTCATGCACGGTTCAAAAAAAGTTTTCTTTCATATAAGAAGAATTCTGCATGCTCTATTTGATGTTTTGGCATTCTTCCTACAGTCATATCGTTAATGATATTGGACATCTTTGGAAAAGAAAGATACTGGACATCTGTGAGTACCAGTTCCTTCCGGGTGTCCTCAGTGAAATTGTCTTACACCTAATTGGCTCTTGGTTATGACACTTGGTGACAGGAAAAAGAGGGGTTGCCTGCCTTTCCTATGGGCAAAATTGACCAGACAAGAATGTGGAAGGTTGGTGAACGAGTCCGATCTACTAGGCCTCAAGGTGATCTAGGACCTTTGCATCCCTTCACAGCTGGTGTTTTTGTGGCTCTTATGATGGCCCAGGTGAGATTAGAGTGAACATGTTGCGTTATTGTTGTGACCTACATAATCTAAATTGCCGGCTCTAATGGTTGTGTGACTTAAAACAGATTGAAGTTTTGAGAAAGAAGGGACATTCATACTCGGAGATCATCAACGAAAGTGTCATAGAGTCTGTGGATTCGTTGAACCCCTTCATGCATGCTCGTGGTGTCGCCTTCATGGTTGATAATTGTTCAACGACAGCTAGGTTGGGGTCCAGAAAGTGGGCTCCCCGGTTTGACTATATTCTCACCCAACAGGCACTAGTAGCTGTGGACAAGACTTCCCCAATCAACCAGGATCTCCTTAGCAACTTCTTCTCCGATCCGGTGCACAGTGCTATTGAAGTTTGCGCACAGCTAAGGCCAGCAGTGGACATCTCAGTCCCAGCTGATGCAGATTTTGTCCGCCCCGAGTTGCGTTAATCAGCTAAGGTAACCAATTAGGAGTTGCAGTGAGTGCAAATTTTTCCATGAGCCAGGCTGTTGAGAGTTATATGTCTTGTAAGTTATTTATCACTACTTGCGTATGGATTTTTTTTATCCTTCTTTTTAGCCCCTGAAAACTCTGTTCTATGTAAGAGTAAAAGTATTTCCTTCGCTATAATATAGTTGGCTTTCTTTTTAGCAAGACTCAGTTCAGAACTACTTTCGGAATCCTCTGTAGGAGTCCTGCCTGGACTTGCCTACCTGACCCAGGTGGTGCCAGAATTAGAGGCTGCAAACCGAATGGAATAAGCTTTCTAATGGATTCTTCTATTCGTATTAGCACCTTGTATGGTATTATGTAAATTAATTTATAATATATTTATTTATATCTACGGTAATGTCACAATCGTTGAAAATGCTCTTTAGTTCATGTTTGACTTAATAATATGGGGGCACTAGGCCGGTGTTGATGTCATAATGATATTAGTAAAATAATTGTGATGTTTTAACATGTGGGCTCAGCTCGCGTCCTCATGTGGCTCGGCCGGCATCCTCCAGTGGGCTCGGCCGGCATCCTCCAGTGGGCTCGGCCGGCATCCTCCAGTGGGCTCGGCCGGCTTCATCCAGTGGGCTCGGTCGGCTTCATCCAGTGGGCTCGGCCGGCATCCTCCAGAGGGCTCGGCCGGCTTCCTCCAGAGGGCTCGGCTGGCATCCTCCAGAGGGCTCGGCCGGCATCCTCCGGAGGGCTAGGGGGCTCGGCTCGCGTCATGCGGTGGGCTCGGGTCGCGTCATGCGGTGGGCTCGGCTCGCGTCATGCGATGGGCTCGGCTAGCGTCATGCGGTGGGCTCGACTCGCGTCATGCGGTGGGCTCGACTCGCGTCATGCGGTGGGCTCGGCTCGCGTCATGCATAAATCATTGCCCGTGTCCTCCATAGTGCTAGGCCCGCGTCTTCCAGTGGGCTCCTCTGCGTCCTCAAGAAGGCACCACCCGAGTAATCCAGTGGCCTCGGCCCACTTAATCCACAGGGCTCGGCCCCGTTCTCTAGTGGACTGTCCTCATCCACCAGAAGGCTCGACCCACACCCACAGAAGACCTCGGCCCGAAACTAACAATGACTCGGCCCGCGTTGACAAATAGGCCGGCCCAAGTCAGCCAATGAGCTCGCCCGTGACAGCAAGTTGGCTCTGTCCGCCTCCATCAGAAGGCTCAGCCAGGCTACGCCTGCGACCACAGTGGGCCTGCTTCTACTTATGTGCTTGGCCTGCGTCGTCTTGTGGGCGCGTCTTTCGTCCAATTGTGTTCTTCTTTGTGAGCTTGTATGGGCTCGTGTAGTGAGCTTTGATGTTGTCGTTTTGTTTTCCTTAGCACTGGGCCCGCAAACCTGACTGGGTTCGGCTTGCGAACTCACCAGGACACGGCCTGCGAACTCTTCTGGGCTCGGCCCGTATGTTCTTCTTGGGTACTAATGATATTAGTTAATTTCTTCTTAAACAGTTATATAGCCAGGACTGATCGGTCTGGGTTTGATAACGGAGGATCTAAATCCTTGAAAGACAAAAGAATGACATCTTTTAGAAGAAAAAATCAAACTTTTTATAGCATGAAATGTACGGCGTTTGTTTTTTTAGAACTTATAAAGCAAGTCTGGATCACCTTTTTAAATGAGTAATGCTAGCTGCACTTATGGATAGTACCTATCTCGAGTACATGTTAATTTAAACCCTTAATTAAATTCTATATTTTGAAGGATAAATCTTAAGCATCAATAGTTTAGATTAATCACATAAGTGGGATAGGTAATGCATGTAGGTGCAGCTAGCATTTTCCTTTTTAATAGGAATCTAGTATTTAGAAAGACTGCAATTTATGATGTGAAATCTAATTCAATGCTTCTTCTTTGAGGAGCCAGTTTAATCACTGACCGCAATCCCAAAACTCGAAGCAAACTCAAAATTTATTTAAGGTACTAGAGGTACAAAAAAGGTGGCATCCCTGTCTCTCTCATGGGATTTGCAAATAATGGAGTGGCATTAACCCAGGCTTAGATTGCAGACCAAATCACAAACAAGGAAATGAACCAAGTACGATCAAGATGCATATTACGCAAGGGTTCAAGGTTTGAGCTCTGAACCCTTTTTATGGTGGGAAAAGCACGCTTCCGTGACGCATTCCCAAGCCCAAATCAGGTCTCAGTCTTCTCTAAAAAGTCTTGTTTGATACATGCCAAACGGTGAGCGAGGGAGCAGAAGAAGAGAGATGCCTCTGCCATTTGCCATTCCCATAAACGGCAAGGATGTCAGATAGATACAAGGGTGGTGGTGATGAGGAATGTGAACAAAGCACAAGCAAGTGCAAGGCCATCCACCATGTCCATGTTTCTATCCCAGACTAAGTCTCACCAACTTAAAACTACTCGCCTTCCCACATCCAGCCCAGTCAATATTGCTGCTCACCTGAAAAGCACTGCTCTTCCCCCTCTACCGTTTCCTTCCCTTTTTCTTCCTTTTGTTTTGGGAAAATATCAAACTCTCTCTCTCTCTCTCTTATATATTGTTTTATATCTATTCAAATTAATCAACTCTCTTGTCTTGACAACTTGTATTGTAAATCGTTTTTTTTTTTTTGGATTTAATGATTTTAAGAACAAGGGGAACTGGGATTCTACAAGTGTTCCTGCTTTGAAATGGAAAATCAACAACCCCTTGCATATGAACTCTTTAGTTTGGTGTGTTAGCTCATCTCCTCCTCCCTCCCTCCTTCTGTCTCACTTCCTCTGTGTGTGTAACCGGCCTTTCTGAGCAATTGGCATACTCTGCTCTTCTCTGGCTCTCTCTCTCTCTCTCTCACCTTCGTCTTCTCCATGGCCCCTCTGCCCGTGGCTATGCCGGATTCGAGGCGACGGAGAATTTCTCACACGATCGAAGCCTTTAACTTGAGTTACACAGTCCACCGCCGGGGTGACAAAGCCGGCAGCAAACAGATCCTCAGGAACGTGTCTTGCAAAGCAAAACCAGGGGAGATCCTCGCCGTCGCCGGACCCAGTGGTGCCGGTAAAACCTCTCTGTTAGAGATTCTCGCCGGAGTCGTCAACCTGAACAGAGTCTCCGGGAGGATCAAGGTCAACAACAAGCCGATGAAAGTCGACTACTTCCGACGCATTTCCGGGTACGTGACCCAAGACGACGCGCTCTTCCCCTTGCTCACCGTCGAGGAGACGCTCATGTACAGTGCCCGGTTAAAAGTGGCCGGCGGGAAACGCGCGGCGGCTCTCCGGGCGGCGGAGCTCTTGAAGGAATTGGGCCTCGAGCACGTCGCCGCGTCGAGAATCGGGGGGGAGTGCTCTCGTGGCGTTTCTGGGGGAGAGAGGAGAAGGGTCTCCATTGGAGTCGATTTGGTGCACGACCCTGCGATTTTACTGCTCGACGAACCCACTTCGGGATTGGACTCTGCTTCTGCTCTTCACGTCATAGCTCTCCTCAAATCCATGGCGGTCCAGCACAAGAAGACCATAATCTTGACGATTCACCAACCGGGTTTTCGAATTTTGGAGCTTTTCGATGGCGTGGTGCTTTTATCAGAAGGTTCGGTTCTTCACCACGGGTCCTTGAAGCAGCTGGAGAACAGAGTAAAAGCTTCTGGGCACTGCATTCCCAGGCACGTCAATGTGCTCGAATTCGCCATCGACGCTCTCGAATGTCTGGTCGAAAAGTCATCGTCTTTAAACGACAAGTATATCAACTACTCCTCGTCGAAATTCGATCAAGAACTTAACGATCAAGCCGTCGGGGACGCGGAAGAAGACCCGCCATTTTCGTATGCGAATTCTCGCTGCGAGGAGGTCTTGATTTTGGGGGAGAGATTCTGCAAGAACGTGGTGCGTACAAAACAGCTTTTCACTGCACGAACCATACAAGCCGTGGTTGCGAGTTTCGGCCTAGGAACGATATTCATGAACGTCGGAAGGGAAGGCGGCCGCACGGCTTTGCAGACACTCATCGGTTTCTTCGCGTTTAGCCTCACCTTCTTGCTCTCCTCCACGACAGAGGGACTGCCCGTTTTTTTACAGGAGAGGAGGATTTTGATGAGAGAGACGTCGCGAGGAGCTTACAGAGTCTCTTCGTACGTTTTATCGAATACCCTCGTCTTCCTGCCTTTCCTTCTCATGGTGGCGCTCCTGTACACCACCCCTGTTTACTGGTTAGTAGGTCTCAGGAGGGACTTCGACGGGTTTCTCTACTTCTCCTTGGTGGTTTGGATGGTTGTTTTAATGGCGAACTCTTTCGTCGCCTGTTTCAGCGCCCTGGTTCCCAATTTTATCATGGGTAATTCGATTATAGCCGGATTCATGGGTTCCTTCTTCCTCTTTTCTGGGTATTTTATCTCGAACAAAGACATTCCCCGTTACTGGATTTTTATGCACTACCTGAGCTTGTTCAAGTACCCATTCGAGGCCTTCATGATAAACGAGTACGGCGGGGAGAAGAACAGGGGTAGGTGCATGGATATGGAGGGAGGGGTCTGTCTTTTGGACGGTGAAGGTTTTCTGCAACAGCAGGGGCTCAAGGAGTCCCAAAAATGGAGCAATTTGGGGGTCATGTTGGCCTTCGTTTGTGTTTACAGAGTCCTCTGTTTTTGCATACTCTGGTTCAGATGCTACATCACCAGAAAGTAGAAGAGTTCCTTTTCTTTCAAATTATTTTGTCTAATTAATTGAAGAACGAACACACGAATAAACTAGTATAAATTACTCGAATTATTTCCTATCTTCTCTGTTTTCAATTCAAATCGTCCCTTCACCCCTTCTCTGCCATTTGATTCAGGAAAATATTGTCATTATTGGAGACAACTGATCAGCAGCCTCCTTCAGTATCTTCTTCTTTTTTTTCTCTGCCGTTTGATTCATCATTTTACATGGCTTAACTGGAAACTGTTCTTTTGCTATTCATGGTCGATTAGTTGAATAGCCTTTACATACTGTTTCTCTTTTTGCTTTATCTTTCTTCCTCTCTGCCAACAGCATTAATGTTTCAAACTACATTCCTCGTGGACGAATAAAAGTTCATTGTATCAGCCATAACTGGAAACCATCCTGCTGCACTTCGTTCTATTCATGGTTGATTACAATTGATTAGGCTTTACAATTCACAACTACATCTTCACCCGTCTCCAGAAGAAAAAATACGCCAGTTGGAGTGATTAACGACTCAAATGGGTTAGGAAACGCTATCCACAGAGCAAGCAAGCATTTAAAATTACTAATAGTATAAACCTATTCACTTCCTCAGTTTAGGTTTGTAGTCTATCTCGATGCCTTTATATATTTGATAGAAGACTAGATTGGTGGCAACATAATGGGCAGTATTTGTCACATTAAACATGCATAGCTTCAGTCATGAAACCCAATTTCCATCCAAGGTAATCTTGGAGATAATATGTCAGTTATTGCTTGTGCTATTGCTCATTACTGGACTTATGCATTTGATATTGCTAGTACTTCGGTCTTTGCTCAGACACTAACTTCTCTAACCATATAGTAATATGCTAAATTTCACTGTATGCAAATCCTACACGTTAATTATTTACTTTTTTTAAGATAATCACGAACCAATACTTTCAAATTTTTCATAATTTTCTAAAGAGTTTTTACACACACAAAAGTTTCTTGTTTATTAGTTGGAACAAAGGATTCTAATTTTGGCTAGTCATTTTTGGATAGATATAAAACCCAATTTTTACACAAACCAAGTAGAGACATGCAAAAACAAAAGGAAATACTACTTTTCCTTCTCCATCACTTTCTCCGTCTTCTTGCCTACTTTGGTTAGAGTAATACTAGATGCACCTAAATGGACGTAATGTACAAGCTAATTTAAGTTCTTAAAAATATAATTTTTTTTATAAAATCTTATTTTCTAGAGGATAAACCCAAGGCATCAATGGTTTAGATTAACGTGTGGGTGAGATAGGTGCTGCCCATGGATGCAGCTAGCATTTTATCTTTGGTTATGATCCCAGCTCTTCCTTGATTTTCTTTTTGAGCTTCTCATGTAGTAAAACTTGTTATCTATAAGATGCCCATAAATTCCTTTCAATCTCACATGACCTCTTGGATGAAATAGTTCAATACTATAAAATCATCCTCAAAACATGCTCTATAATTTTATAAAATCGAATCTTACGATATTAGAAATAAATACCAAAAATATTTTTTATTTTTTGTTGTAATTTATTTAAATACTTATCTTCAAATTAAGCCTAAAAAATAAAAAATATTAGATTAAGAAAAAAATTTGTGGTATATTCTTTAACAATGTTTTAAAAATCGGACTACACCAGAGTCGCCATGGTACGGAAACTTCAAGTGTTATTATTTGAAAAAATAAGAAAAGATAATATAGTCAAGAGACATACAAAATTTATTAGTATATCATCTAATTAATTACAAGATTCTAAATTTTTTAATATTTTATAAACATATACATGAAACAAATCGGGTTTTACATGGGTGATAATATAATTTCTAGTATCTCAATTGGTGATAGAAATATCATCTAATTAATTACAAGATTCTAAATTTTTTAATATTTTATAAACATATACATGAAACAAATCGGGTTTTACATGGGTGATAATATAATTTCTAGTATCTCAATTGGGGATAGAAAAGAAGGATCATAGCTAATTGCTGATCTCGCGTTGGAACGACGCCAACGCCAAAAGCCCACACGTCACGCATCATTAAAACTGAAGCGCGGACCACGATACATTACGCATGAAAGCTTCTCCCATTGGTCCCGACTAATCCACAAACGGTAGACCGCGGACCACGGTAATACTAATAAATTCCCATTTTGCGCTATGCGAGACTCAGATGTAGGACGTCGAAAGTGTAATTTAACTAACAGTGTTTGCGTAGAGCTTTAAAACCCCGAAATTCGATCTCGCGTTTCCCGTCTTTTTATTCTTTCTGACGAGAGACGCCCAGTCGAGGGTTTAACTCTCTTCCCTTGCCTTCTCTGAGAAATTTTTCCTCAAATGGCGAACAGCAATCTACCTAGGAGGATTATCAAGGTCGGTTCCTGTTTTCTTTCTTCGATCCCTATCTCAATTTGGTTTTGCGCTGTATCTGTGTTGCCGAACGCATCTGGTGGAGTGCACTCCAAGCGAACGTGCATCTCATTTGATTCTTCGTGGACCTTTGATTAATTTTGCATGTGTTGAGTTCTAGGGTTTATTGATGCGGTTCTAATCCTTCTTTTCTGTGTTCATGACGAGCAGGAGACGCAACGGCTCTTAAGCGAACCAGGTCCTACTACCTCTTTCTTTTATTTTCGTCTTTTGGCATTTCTATGATTTTTTTATTTGTTTTTAAAGTTGAATTGTGCTTTCAAATGGTTCTATGTTGTGAATTAATTGTTTCTACATCTTTTGTGAATTTTATGTTTGTGACATGAAGTACTTTTCTGTTGCGTTTGTGTGTATAGTGCGAGAAATCGAAATTTCCTGACGAGTTTCGTTATTCTGCAGCACCTGGAATCAGCGCATCTCCTTCTGAGGACAATATGCGGTACTTCAACGTTATGATCCTTGGACCAACACAATCTCCTTATGAAGGTAAGCCATAGATCTGAGCTGTGCACTGTGATTTTGGAGGATAGATTTTTCTACCACGTGGCAAAGTTGTTGTGTGTCATTAAGCTGAGTTTGTTCCCAACTTGTTGTTTATGAGTGTCTACTATAGTTGCTATTACTGTTCTTTTGGAGTGTCTATAACAGTTGCGATTACTGTTCTTTTTTGAGTGTCTATAACAGATTCTATTGCAGTTGTTTGTGAGTCTCTATTACAGTTGCTATTACAGTTTTCATTTAGTATTCTCTGCAGAGTTGCTGAATAATTATTTCTTCATTCTCTCTCTAAAAAAGTTTTAAATATAATGTACAACATGACTGATACATAGCCTTGTATCTTTCTATTATTGTTGCTGTGTAGGAGGAGTTTTCAAGTTGGAATTATTTTTGCCTGAAGAATATCCAATGGCGGCTCCAAAGGTACACAACAAAAGAGGATGCTACCGATTGGTTTTCCATGTCAATTAATTTTGCACTCATGCAATATTCAGTTGAATGTGTTGTGGGCCACGTCATATTTGTTAATGTCTCATTTTCGTGGTGAGAAAGATCATTATGTGTTATAGTTCAATGCTCTACTTGGTATACTTGTTTCTTAATTGTTGAAGTTTTTAACAAGGTGTGCATAGGCTTTTTATTTTAAAGAAGATCTTTTCCTTAAAAAAGAGGTTTATGGAGTCTATTGCTCATTAATTTTTTTTAGAATGTGAATCATGGTCACAACTGCCATGTAATATGTGAACTATTTGGTATTTGTGGATAAACGGTAGAGTTGGATTCAGTTTTGTGTCTCTTTGCTATTCAACCAGGGGTCCTTTGGTTACTCTAAATGGACAAAAGGGTTGTAGAAGGGGATCCCACTTCGGTGCTCATGAGGATGGCATTAGAGATTTGATGGGTTAATCAGCTCATATATGGAGACCTTCCCATTGATTAAGTTGTGAACGACATTATTTTATGTGATGGCTCCACTGGCTAAGTTTTGAGGCTTAAGGCTGCTCTTGGTATATGAGATCAGGCTAGCAAAGGAGTTGGATCAAGACCTCCTTATTTGGCTTTTGTCTGGATTCAAATCTTTTGACATTGGGGGAGACCTTAGGTTGTGAGATTGTCGGTTTGTTGAGCTTGTAACTTGGCGTTTCTCTTTCTATGGTATGTTGGAGAAACGGTTGTTGGACCCTATTGTTGAAAAGCTGTAGAACATAAACTTGGAAAGGCCTAATTGTATTCATGCTTGGAGGCAGAACCTTCTTTAATCTGTCTCACTGGCATTCCCACCCATAACCTCTTTTTCAGTCATCGTCTGGCAGTTGTTCCTTATTTTTTTCTTGTTTTATCTTTTGCTTTCTAGCCTGGTTTAAGTTCAGGGAAGTGGTGGTTCATTAACAATTTTTGTGGCAGAGTTTCATTTCATTGATTTTGTCACTAATTTTTGTGTTTTGCATTCCTTAATAAAACTGCGTTGCATGTTTTGATGTTTTCATGCCTTTTTTGTTACCCTTCTTGTTGACCATATCATTAAATTGCTCTTTTTTTTTTTTTATTTATTTATTTATTTTTTTGAAAAAGGCAATTTGATTACATTGGCTACACGAATGGGAGTCCCAAACAGCACATTGCAGAGATGCTTCATCTCTTGCAAGATTATCAGCACTAGTATTGACTTCTCTGGGTGCATTGTCCATAACAATACCATGAACTTCCCGCAATATGTGAACAAATCTGCAGGGTGGCTTGGGTGGCTTTTCTCATCACTTTATAAGTATTGACTTCTCTGGGTGCATTGTCCATAACAATATCATGAACTTCCCACAATATGTGAACAAATCTCCAGGGTGGCTTGGGTGGTTTTTCTCCTCACTTTATAAGTATTGACCTCTCTGGGTGCATTGTCCATAACAATATCATGAACTTCCCGCAATATGTGAACAAATCTCCAGGGTGGCTTGGGTGGTTTTTCTCCTCACTTTATAACATTCTTTGAGTCACCTTCGATGTGCACATTGGCAAAACTCTTGCTGTTTGTTAAGTGTAGATCACTTGAATTGCATTCATATTGTAAGCTTTGAGAGTCTTGGGCTTTAGATTTGGAGTGCTAGCAGTCTGAAGAGTTGTTTGAAGATTTTATATAAATTTGCATGCAATTGCAATATAGTTATAATGAACAGCGATGATAATGTCAATTTAGCAGTGCTCACCCTGGTTATATTCACTTGTTATACATAGGTTTTTCTTCTACCCAAGTTGGAGAAGGGAGGGTAACGTTTATTAAGTGAGCTCATTTGAGTGTGGCATATATGATGGTTTATTCATGAATGTTGTTATCGGCATTATGAATTATTGCTGGTTCTCTAAGCTTTGTTGGCAAAGAGTGTTATTTTGTAATATTTAGCTCATGTTATTTTGGGATATATGATGGTTTCATCCATGGATGCTGTAATGGGTTTTATGAATGATGACTTGCTTCTGTAAGATTTAGATTTATGTAACATGGTCATTAAAAAAAATATTATTTTGTGTGGTGATATTAGTTGACCTATTTTTTAAAACATTATCAACTCCTTGATCTTGTTGTTCTTTGGTTTTACAAAGTATAGTTTACTTGTTTTTTCGCATTGCGTTTACTGGTTTACTGCAATGTAATCATTATTTATCTCATAATCTATGTCATCCAATGCCTAAATTTTCTTTGAAAAGCTTAGTGGCATTCCTGCTGTTTGGATTTGTTCTTGTCAAACTAAGCAGTTTGTCCTATTTTCATCAGTGCTGCATTCCTTATGGTTCCATAAAATTTTGGCATCTTCAAGCCTCTAAGTGGTTTACTTTCGTGGATGTTAGACTGTATACTTCTTTTTCACAATTTGTTTTCAATTTGCAGCATATGCTTGACATTTTCCTGATGGATGATTATCTCAATTGACTACTGATTTTGCCATCATTTGTCCTTTAAACAGGTTCGCTTTCTGACCAAAATATACCATCCGAATATTGACAAGGCAAGCTGCACTTCATTCTTTGCTTCCATTCTTTCTTGGTGTTGTCATCATTTTTGTTGCTGAAGTATTGTCTTTTACAGCTTGGAAGAATATGCCTTGATATTCTGAAGGACAAATGGAGTCCTGCTCTCCAGATTCGAACTGTGTTACTGAGGTAGTAAGACTGGTTCTCTGCACCTATTCACGTTCAGCTCAACTCCCCCCCTCCCTCTCTCCCTCCCTCTCTCCCTCCTCCCTTTTACACCCATTAAATGTTGCTTCCAATTCTTTAAGACCTGCAGAGAACCTGCTGGAGAGCTGCACTTGGCCTCCTTGTACGAAAAAAAACCTTATAACCTGGAGTTAAAACAGAAAAATAGATAAAAAATGGATCTTGTAACTTTGCCAGGCTGGTTCGATGAAGTCATCGAAGATTTCATTTTTAAGAATGAACTTTTCACTGTATATTTAACTAATCTTTTGGTATATCTCTCCCATTTGTTTAGTATACAAGCCCTTCTTAGTGCACCAAATCCCGATGACCCGCTTTCTGATAACATTGCAAAGCATTGGAAAGCAAATGAAGCCGAAGCTGTGGAAACAGGTACCTGTTTATGCATCTATAATGTGTTTTTATTCACAAATTAAGATTGTTTACCTCTGTTCATGGGCGCAAGACATGCATGTAGTGAGTGTTGGTCATTTGTCTTTAGCATTTTGCTAACAATGCAATGCACTCCTTCCCTCCTTCCCCTCCCTTTTTTTTTGTTCACATTATTGCCTGATATATTGTACTTTATTTGGTGCAGCTAAGGAATGGACCCGTTTGTATGCAAGTGGAGCGTGATGGATGCTGTGCAATGCTGCTTTGGCAAATAACATGTTTACAAAGTGTACTTTTGGGCCTTGTTCTCGTTTTCTTTTCTTTTTTCCCATAGAAAATGGAAGTACTGATTGTCTTAATTATACAAAGATTACATTGGCTTTAGAAATTCCTGTTTTCTGTTCCATTGTTTCCTTGTACTGTTAGATAAAAGTGTGTCGATAATCTTGCTGCATTTTGTTTTGCACCACCTTGGCAGTTTTACTTCTAGTATGCTTGCTAAGAAAACATTAGACTCATCTGGGAAACAAATGAAACACAAGAATTGGTTCCTTCCAATGGGAAAAACATTTTGTCGGCAAAAAGATTCTCCTTAATGATAACGACAACTTGAATTCGTGATCTTTCAGTGTATATGATCTGAAAGGTTGTCGCTTTAGATGAAATAGAAACTATACTTTGTTGAAGTTGGCGGAAAGTTCTAAGTTGGTTAAATTAAAGTCATGCAGCTGAACGCCACTTCGCCTTTCGTGTATTTAACACTCTTGCTCCAGCAGAGATACAGGAACCAGGGGTAGAATGAGCACAAGGGTTTGCTTACACTATTCATTTGGCGGTAAATTCAAATGATTTGTTACAGCGTTTAAAGACGACTCTTTACTCTGGATTTGGTAAATTTTCCTTCAGAGTGGGTTTCTACGAGCTGCGCAAGGATTCAAAAGTATTAAATTAGAAATCGTCGTCAGCAGTAGAAGAGTAATTCTTTAGTCTATGGTGGTTCTTTTCCAACCAAAAACAAGTTCATATACGAACAAATGACTGCTTCCGCCCGGAAGATCTGGTAGAGAAATCCAGATACGGTGAGCAACCTAACGAAAGATCTGAGGCATGGTTTTCTGGTAAGTTGCTCGTCAAGTCTTTGATTTTAAGCATTCGCCGGGAAAAGTTCTAATCCCAGATTCCTCGTTCAAGTCGCGCGAAGAAAAGCGCTGTATGAATCAATGATTCCGTAATATGCACGCACTGTGAGAGATGAACGCCTCTTGTTATGGGTCACCTTAATACCTGTCCTTTTGTCTAGAAGTTTTAAGTTGAGATTTAACAATATCAATCCTACCTAAATCATCTCCTCAAATTATAATTTCGTTTTTGTGCATAATAACAACATAAACACTGAAGATTGATATTGCTACTCCCACAAAACCAGAAAAATGTTAACTATTTGAACTAATGGACGGACGTAGACCCACCAACCAGTACTAGAACTTGAGAGAGATTCTTTAGGACAACGGACACCCCAATTCAAAATTCTTTCGGGTATTTCGCCATATTGTCTTAAGCACAGGGTGGCAGTTAGAATGGAACGCTCACCTTTGTGCCGTTTCAGGAACCTGAAGAATGCCTTCAACTGCCAGTAACACTGCTCACGAGTCACTACCCTTGTTCAAATCCGACTAAAAACGTGGCTGCGTTCACTTCTGCTGAATTATATTCCCGGTAAAAGAAGCCTATGCAAGCCCTGTTGAGATCTGAATCATCTGATGATATCAAATACATGCCTTCGTCCCCCAAGTTCTTCTATGCTCGCCACTCATGGCTCTCTCAATCTCGACGAGCCACACTTTCCATGGTCTGCTTCATTTTCGGCATTGCGGGTATTGTTTTTGGATTGAGCGCGATTTTGAGGCCTATCGACGGATATAGATGTGGAGACGCCGTGCCCAGATCCGTTTCTGTTGTAGATGGGGTTTCGGGCAATACTGTCTCTCAAAAGAGGTTCAAGGTCATGGGGTTTGTCGGAATTCAGACGGGATTTGGTTCGGTAGGGAGAAGATCATCCTTGAGGAAGACCTGGATGCCATCCGATCCGCAAGGGCTTCAACGGTAACCTATTCAATTTGTGGGAATTGTTCAGCTTCCCATTTGATTTTATTAGTATTTTCGTTTTCTCAGACGCGGATGGGATTGAGAAGCAATTATTTCCCGACACACACAGCATCGCGTTTTCTATGGGATGATAGCCAATAGAAATTCGTACTATGTTCATCTTTCCACCCGGAAGTTTTGAATTTAAATTGACCTACTGCAGGTTAGGGAACTAGCCTGTCGAGATGAGTTAGATTCCTATGGAAATATTGGTTGTTCTGTATACATATCTTTTATGAGGAAAGATCCAGAAATTAACGAAGCATATTTTTTGCATGTGATTGTTTCCACACTTTATTGACGGAATAACCTGCAGCTTGGAGGAATCAACTGGCTTGGCGTTTCGGTTTGTGATTGGAAGAACCAATGACGCGTCAAAAATGTTGGCTCTCAGAAGGGAGAGAGAAAAATATGATGATTTCATGCTCTTAGACATTGAAGAAGAGTACAAGAAACTTCCAAATAAAACGTGAGCCAAACATCATCTTCTGTAAAATTAGTTCCAACTGTTATGTTACAGTATGTCTCAGCTTATCTTCTTGTTCTAGATTAGCTTTCTTCAGAGCTGCTTATGCACTTTATGATGCTGAATTTTATGTCAAAGCTGATGATGATATTTATCTACGGCCAGGTGATTTACTGACTCTATTTTTGCAATCACTTATTTATCAGTAAAATTGATGTGAATTTGCTTGATTTTAAATGGCAGATCGTCTTTCATTGCTTTTGTCAAAAGAACGCCCTTCTCGTCAAACTTATCTTGGATGTATGAAAAAGGGTCCTGTTTTCACTGATCCAAAACTCAAATGGTCAGTTGCTTTAGAAAGATTAATATGGAAAAGGAAACAACAAAAATCATTCTATAGTGATGCATGCTGTTGATGCCAATCTTTTTGATCAGTTACTCTATAATTATTGTAGGTATGAGCCTCTATACTATTTACTTGGAAAGGAATACTTCATACATGCTTATGGTCCAATATATGCACTTTCAGCAGATGTTGTTGCAGGCCTGATTGCACTAAGAAACAATAGGCAAGTTATATTTTTTGATCCCCTTCTTTGAAACTTGTTACATTTTATTGTGGATGATAAAATTGAAATTTTTAACCTTTTGATGTTTTCAACTCCATGTAGTTATGAGCCTTGTTCTTTTGCTTCTAACTAGTGACACTATTGTTCCTATTGGTTGTTATTAGCTTGTTTCCCTTAGAAGGGCCAGCAATTACCCTATGGATTCTGGGGCTGGCTCCCCCTCTTTATGGTGCACTGTATTGAGTAAGAGCCCCTCATGCCCATCTGGAGCTTTTTTTTTAGATATGGGTGTTTGTTGGGGCTGAAGGGTATTATTTGCACCATTTATAACAGTTTTAGTTTTTAGGAGCGTTGGTTATGCTGATGTTCCCTCACATGGTATTAGAGTGAGGCTGTAAATTTGAGTCCCACAGGTGATGCGTGGACAGGATCGGTGTTATCAGTCTTATGGGGACCGCAAGCACCGTTGTTGGTTTATGAGGGGCAAGTGATCTACCTGTGAATTCTAGGACCAGTTTGGTTCCCGTCGCTGTATATGCATTTCAGAACCCCTCATGCCCTATCATAGCACGTTATAGATGTTGAATTCTCTTAGGGTGTAAGGGGATTTGGTTGCACTACTCTTAACAGCTTTTGTTTTTAGAAGAGTTAGTTATAATGAAGATGATTTTGATGATTATAAACACTTACAGCATCATTTGCCAAACAAGATAGCTCAGCAAAGTAAGAAAGAAAAAGATCTCTTGACAAAAAAAGTGAAGAAAAAGAAGTGACATTTTCGCATAATTGTTGGTTGACGAATTAATCTTGGATTAGCATTTGGTAAAATTTTACTGCTACCTTTTACGTTCAAATGATTGAATTAACTCAACCGGATGAGTCAAGCAGCATGGATGAGAAAATTGCGTGGCAGAATTGTTGGTTGAGTGACTAATCTAGGATTGACATTTAGAAGCAAGCAGCCTTTATATTCAATAGATCGAGTTGACTCAATTGGATGAGTCAGGCAACAGATGTGAGGAAAAGGGCAGAATTCTCTCGCTTGGGCCAAAATCGGTGAGACGAGTTATGTGAATGAAAAAAGTATTGAGTTAGGAATAACCTTAGGAGGAACTCAGCACATCTACTGGTGGACCACCTGCTTTACAAGTAATTAAATTACGAGTAACCATTTAAAAAAAAATTAGTCATCAGTCTCAGCAAAAGTAACTTTGTATTTAAGCACACTAGGACAAAAAACTAACTTTATTTGTATGTAACTTATCACCGTGGGGCCAGGTAATCTTGGATTGATGTTGCCTAGTTGAATGACAATAATATTACCATGGGACTATTGCTCAATGGTTTGGGCGATGAAGTAGGTGATTTTATTGTACTTTGCAAATCAACTAAATGAATGTGGGACAAACTAGAAGTGGAGTATCATAGAAATATTGTGGGTAGCGCACCTATTTCAGAGTGCACATGTGGATACTGGTGCATATTAGGTAGCATCATCTCAGATGAAACTGACGAACTTGGAGGTGAGTGTGATGAAGAATCTGGATTAGGAGATATAGTATCCTTGCCTGTGAGACAAAGACAGCTCTTCGGAGGAAGATCCAAGAGTAAAGAAACTAGAGCTTAGATATCTAAGTATGGAGCCCACATATGCAGTTATGGTCCTGAGTAAGTTCATTGATAAGATTTGCTGCCCAAAAGTGAACATGGGTTGTGGTGAAAATCCCATTGTTGGTCTAGGCGTGCTATGCCTAGTGAGATGTTCCTGCAAATCCTTTAGTGGGTGTAAGCAAGAGTGCCTAGTTGTTGTTGAAATTCCCTTTGTATGTTGTAGGTTGAGAAGCCTAATTTGCTGTTCTGTTCTTATGTGAGAGTTTCTGTAACTTGACTAATGTAATTGATGCAGTGGCATTAGACCCCGTGTGCAACATCGTAATTGACTAAAAGACAATGCAGTTTGACATCTTGAACATAGTGAATCAACTCTGATGTGTGAAAAGTCGTGGGAGTGGATTAGCAACTCATTTAGAGAGTTGGGATCGCCACAAAACTTTGTGTGCATTGAGCAATTGTTGTCATGCGTATTTAGCATTAATATGTTTGAATCTTAATCAGGAAACTATATATGCACAATGAATTGTAATAATAAAACAGTCCAAGGTTTTTAGTCATATATATATTGAAATTTGGGCAGCTAAGTTTTAACACACATTTTCAACCCCTTCATCCTATTCCCCTTCTCTCCAGGTTTGTTCTTCATGGTACTGAATGACAAGATTTTATTACTTCTGGTTGAATGTTGTAGTCAGGAAACTTGATTCACTACTTTAAGCAATCTAATTAAGTGTTATGTTCGAAAAATTTGACTTTCTACATGTCTTCATTTTCATGTTCTTTTATTTACTTTCTTGATTTGTAAGAATCTAATCCACTAGCCTCTTCAAAAAAAAAAAAAAAAACTCTTCAAAAAAAAGAATCTAATCAACTAGCAGTAATGCAGTATTCGGATGTTTAGCAATGAGGATGTTACTATTGGGGCATGGATGCTTGCAATGAATGTGAACCATGAGGATAACAGAGCACTATGTGATCCGGGCTGTAATCCATCATCAATTGCAGTCTGGGACATCCCAATATGCTCAGGTTAGTTATTTGGTTCTTGTTGTGCTTTTGTTTTATTCTCTTTTGTGCTGGCTTCCTTTTTGTTTCTACATCTGTCAACCCCAGTTCTTTAGAGCATACTTGCTTTTGCCATTTCTTGTGTGTGTGTGTGTATGTTACTTGTTATATGGGAGACGAAGTTTAAATTCTGAGAAACAAGCTTAAAAAATGATAAATTGTATAGGGTATAAACTCTTGTTACAAGATGGAGGAAGTTATCTTAGACTCACTTTTTTATGAAAGATAGTAAGACACTGAACAATTTTCTGCGTCAAAGTTCTATCTCTGTTTCTAGTTAAACGAAGAAACTAACAATGGTAGCTGTTGGTTGAGGTACTGATGAAGGATCCTTTATGTTCATGTAAAAGTGGGAGTATTGGCTGTGTAGTTAGTCTAGTAAAAAAATGCTGTTACCCCAATAGAAAATGAGATCTTTCCATATTACGCCTCACGATTTTTCTCAAAGCTTCTTCATTTAAGGGGTCTCTGAGGCAACGGCTCATGAGCTGTGCTTTGCTCTGGCTGGGTGTGGGTGGCTGCTTGTGAAATGCCTTGTACCGCTGAGCTTTGTTAGCTAAAAAAGAGCCTAAGAAGGTGAGACATCCCATCTGAGCCAGGATGGGTGGCTTGAGGTAATGCTTCAGGCAGGATCAAGCTTGAGTTTGAGCCTAGTTACCAATGATTGAGCCTCGTACGCTCAGGCTCCATCTTGCCATTTGCCACCTCTGTTCTGAAGTAAACCAGCATGTACCATATGCCCTAAGTTTTTAGAAAAAAGAATATGAAGAATTCAATTTCTTTAGAACTACCAAACTCCCTGTGCTAACCATTGGTAGCCTTGTCTTACAGGTCTCTGCAATCCAGAGGAGAAGCTGCTGGGACTACATCAAATGGACAGCTGCTCCGGGACATCAACTTCAATTTCTATCTAGTTATTCACTTGCAGGGAATTTTTCACAGACCCCACAGCCGCATGCTTTATCTTGCCGACTGTAGCTTGACTGGACTTATTTTTCACCTAACTCCAGCGTAAATTGGACCTTTAGCTACTAAACAAAGCTGTGGTCACATATGGGCATCAACAGGCTGAAGCGTACAAGATAGCTGAGGAATGGCGCATTATCAATAGTTTCTTAGAAGTTATCCTTCGTCTTTCGTTTCATTTAAATTTGTGTTGTTTTTGTTTTGTTTTGTTTTTGTTTTACTTTTTGTTGTGTGTTTTTTGGCGTGTCTTCCGAGAGTATATTTACCTCACTGTAAATTTTGTACTTTTTACAAATTGTAATTATTAAACAATATTCTATGCAGCTTTTGTGTACTCAGTACTCTTCTTATATAGTAGTTTTTTTTATTATTTATTTAAGATAGTGAAAGAGTCTTAATCGGATATTCTCCTCCCTCCCTCCTCCCTCTCCATCCCTCCCTCTCAATCTCTCTTTGTTTCACTGATTCTGGACGTGCATGTTCGAAATATAGGTCCACTAAGATTGTACTGAATTTTTTCATAAACTTGAAAAAGATAATAGATATGCATGATATTTAATCAAGTTAATCTATTATTTTTTGTTGTTTCTCTATTAATTACATTTGATTAAATATCAGCAAAAGAGGATACTTATGAGCTTAATAAAAAGTGACTTCATAAAAATTACCTTGACTTCACTCAAAGGCATCTCCAACGTACTACTTGTTGTGATTCTAATTAGAGGTTAGGAGGTTTATAACCATGATTGCCAGGTAGGTGATGAAGCTGATTACGTTAATTAGTCAACTGTATATTTGATTAGAATTATAGTCAGCGCCTGCTCCGTCGTGATCTCTATACTAAAAAGATAACATATATAGATTACGGACATGTCGTTATATCTGAAAAAGTGGCTTAATTTGAAAGACACAATTAGATATGAAGCTAGTTGTGGGGATGATGATAACGAAAGAAGGTTTCGTCACTTGGATAGTTTTTATGAAATAGATTGGGTTGAGTATGTATGGAATATATTTTAGTTTTAATTAATATAATCTTATAGATTAACTTTACTTATCCTTGTTTGCATGTTTTTGGAGACCGAGATCTCTTTTTTGAAGATATTACCTGTTATTAGATATTGCATTTTTGAATAAATTATATTGAATTTAATTATATAAAAAATATATTTTTTAAATGCTTTTTATTTTGCAGAAACACCCCTAGTCCAATGTCTATTATAAAATGCATGCCCCTAATGGTAATTTTCACATACCCTCTACCCTAATTTCCTTTACGGCTTTACCTTTCCCGAATCTCCCACACCTCATTTGCTAATGTCGCGAGGACGACCAATCTCTTCATACAGGTATCTATCATCTCCCGCCCAATTCCTCCATCGGTTCTTCCCTTGATTCCTCCCTCTTTCTCTCTTCTATTTTTCTCTCTCTTTTTATTCTCTCTTTCTCTATTTCGTTCTCTATCTTTTTTATTTTTTCTTTCTCTATTTCGTTCTCTTTTCGGTTTCTCTTTCTTTTTCTCTTCGATTCTCCATCTCTCTGTGATTTTCCGTTTCCTTTTTCTCTTCCGTTATCTGTTACCCGTTCCGTTTATCACCCTTTTACATCTCTAGTTGTCTTGATTTTCGGTTAGCATTATTTTGAAGCTTCTCATTCAAAACCACAAGAACTGGATTTTAATTCTGTAGGCTTCTCATTTCCAAAATGTAGTTTTTCTTTGCTATTATTAACTAGCACAGGGTTCATTCTTTGGGTTATGCTTTCTATGGAATGGGATTTGTAGTTAGATAATGCTTAAAATATGGCTTTTTTTTGTAATTTCTTGACACCTAAAAATGGATAGTGGCTTGTGTAGTGGTTGCATTCTTGTGATCATTGTGTTATTTCTCTTCTTCTGTCAATTTTTCTTCAGCTTGCTCTGTTAATTTCTCTTCTAAGCTTAAATTTATCCAGTGTTGCATACTATTTATAACTCTCGATTAGCTTTTCCTTGTCAAAACCTAAACAAATATAATATTTTATGTAGGACATTCTTCAAGATACATCAGAAAGTCGGAAACGCTCTCCCCACTATATTGAAGTCCCCTAAACAATAAGCTATAAACATGTCCATGCTGGAAATCATCACTAAGGCCATAAGTGCGGTGTCTGATCACCAAAAGCAGTCCGCTCCTTCCAAGTTCCCTATCATTTTAAATGCAGACAATATATTCCCGCAGCTAAAACCTGAGGTCAATGATTTAGATGAATCACCTTTGATAAAAAAAGTTGTTGGCTGGGAAATATCCAGCCTTGATTCCCAAATCATGGGTTCCACTGAAGGGTTGGTCAATAAGCTCAAACGTAAGCTCAAGGCTCCGAAGTCCTTCACAACTGATGAGTTTCTTCTGCTACTGAGCTCTTTTTTTAAAAAATGTGGAGAGGAAGCTGGCATTTCAATTGATGTTCAGGAATCTGAGGGAAGTAAGTATTCATCCAAGCTAATAGGGAAGTGTGGGGCTTTTCTTGGTCCTGAACTTGCTGGACTGATTGCTGAGTGCTGCGTGGCACTTGGGTTGTGGGATCTGTTGGAGACCTTAATTTTGCAGCGCCTTATCAAGCACTCTTCTTTTAGCCATTTAATTACAACATTGATAGAGAAGAAGAAATCCCATTTACTCACTCTATGTGTCAAGTCAGCGACAGATCTCCAGCCTTCAGATATTCTTGCCGTCTTGAAGTACTTCCTTGGAACTGATAGTGGTTCCATGAAAGAAGTGAAAGAAGAATGGGAGGCACAATCCCGTACTGCAGTAGACAAAGTGGTTAGGAAGATGACCCCCCTCAACAAGCAGGTGGCAATCCAGCTAATGGCTGCGACCGATGGGTTCTCTGGGTCTGAGAGAGGTCTTCATTATCTCTTTGGTTCAATTAATGCAGAGGATGCTGCCTTGTCATGGGTGATTGGTGAACTAGAGGGTCCAGAGGTGATAAAGCTGGTAAGGTATTTGGCCAAATGGTTAGAAAAGTATGAAAGGTTTCCTCAGTTGGTGGGTGCTAGGTCAGAGGGTAAATTGGAGTCATCTAAGTGGGTACCTTCTATGGAATCTGTAGTAATGGGTGCAGGGATGATTGTGGATGAACATTTTTCGTATTTGGTGTTGCAGCGGGGGTTTTATGATGAGTTGCGGACATTTGAAGAGAGGGTAAGGATTTTGCTGGAGGAAGCAAAATTGTGTTCTGGAATTGCTGATATGATTGAAATATTGAGATCTCACGAAGCTTAGAGTCTTCTTTGAAAGTAACTAGGTGATTCTGGGTACACTTTAACTTTTGACTCTCACAAAAAAACCCAGCAGATCTGTCATCCCATATGGAAGAAAGTGATGGAAATTTTGAAGCTGCAGTTCGTTTACGACTTCTGTAGCATTTACTAAATACCTCTGAAGTTCAAGAGTGGTAATTGTTGTGTTATCTTAATATATTCAATGATTTTTTTTTTCTTCTTGTGCCTTCTTTTGAGTTCTGTGTATTTAGATCCTGTAATTTCCTATGCTGCTTTGATCTTTTAGTCAATTCAGTTTAAATTTTGGTTTGGAGACGAAATGTAGGGTGCCCAATATATGATCCTTCGGATGAAATTGTGCCTTCTTATTCTTCTTACAATTTTGGAATGCTGCAGCCTGCAGGTGATAGTAGCTATCAATGTTCCCAGGAAAAATCAAGAGAAAAGGGTACTCTACGATTATTTACTACGATAAAAGACACGCTGTTCCAAATAATATTTCCTCTTTAATGGTATATAGTATACTGTTTACTACATAGTACTGCATAGTTCTCTTCCCGTGAAACAAAATCAACTCCGAACAGAGAGGTAAGAGATATCCAGTCAGTCCCCTGTTTCTCAAGAAGCGTTCTTGAGGAGTTTCTTGTAATCCTGAAATGTCCCGGGGAGAACGGAGACATCTTCCCCTCTGAGACATCCCACAGCTCATCTACGCTTCCAGATATAAGATCTCATCGTGACTTACCTGTAAAGGTGGAGCAGAACATCTCATCCAACATTGAAGCGTTTGGATGAGTGCATCAACAGCGTCCAAATCCTGGATTTCTTACTTCTGTTAGTATGATGTTTGTATATAACAATGGAATAATGAGGAGAAACCTTGCTAACTATAAAATGCGCCAGTGGCATATTTCTCTTAGTAAAATGCAGGCATTTGGCATTTGTAACCAGTAAAGTATCAATACTTGAGAGTCTGTAGTCTGATATTGTGGGTCTAATGATCTGTAGTTGTTGGCAACCCATGGATCCACTGCAGATGGACTTACGATCGAGTAAAAATTAGGTTATACTAATACAAAAGTGGAGGTGAGAAGAGAAAAAAATATCAAAATTAAAACCATGGTTGAATCTTCTTCCTAACAGAAGTACTCTGCAAGCAAAGGCTGGGCTTGCTTAATCTCCATTGAGGCGGGAGAATAAAACCAATATAGCTTTGATGGTTAAGAAGAGTCTGTATTCACAGATACTTTGTCTCCAGAGTTTTGTTCTTTTGCCATATTAATTAAAATAACGAAGACTAGAAGAAAGGTGATTATATTTTAATACTTACAAGATGGTTTGACGGCTCATCGAGAAGAATGATGTTAGGCCTTTTAAAATTGATCTTAGCAAATGCAACTCTGCTTTTCTGGCCTTATGAAAAGTTTTTGAAGAATATTATTAAAACTGCTCTCAAACATTCATCTTATGGAAACATACAGAGGTTGTGAAAGAAATAGAAATAACACAATCAACTCTAATGAACAATAGGGAACGTGTTCGTTAGATTAGAGCCAGACTAATACATGCTTCACTCAGCTGACATTTCTGTGTGTGTTTGTGTGTATCATTAAAACACTGAGTGTAGTTGCAATTCTTTTCTGAAGTACTATATTTTTATATTCTTTGTAACTGTTTCAAAATTTATTTACATTAACCTATCTCCACCTTGATTTTGTGTTAATGTTTTGAAGTTCATTCCCGTCCTTTAATTTCCTTGCAAGGTGAGAATGACACTCCCTCCACCTGAGTAGAGCAGGCTAAGTTGGGTCGGTTCCCCCATGGAGTCTACATCAATTCCACCTCTGAGTGTACGCAAATTCTACAGTGGATCGAATCTAACTGTCTTGATCGAAAATGGACAATATGAGTCATATAAATCTATTAATAATGTTTCTTGAGATTAAATTGATAAGTTGTATCAAAGCGTCTCAAAAGACAAGTAAATATATTTCACAAGGTTCAAAGTAAAAGGTGTACATTATGTCAGAAAGTTTTCTAAAAAGGGAAAGCTTTAAATAATAAAGTGGCTTTAGATTATTTTTCCTAACTTTGGCTGTGGCTTCTAATATATAAACTAGCATGCATGTAGGTGGGACGAGGATAATCTTACTTCAAGAATGATTCCAAGAATGTCTATTTAATACATGAATTAAGAGAGCTTTGGTCACTGATCTTCTCGTTATTCCAATTGAGGTTATAAGTCTATGAAAGGCATGATGTAAGAGAATTTCTCTCTCTCTCTCTCTCTCTCTCTCTCTCTCTCTCTCTCTCTCTCTCTCTCTCTCTCTCTCCTCTCTCTCCCTCTCTCTCTCCCTCTCTCTCTCTCTCTCTCTCTCTCTCTCTCTCTCTCTCTCTCTCTCCTCTCTCTCTCTCTCCTCTCTCTCTCTCTCTCTCTCTCTCTCTCTCTCTCTCTCTCTCTCTCTCTCCTCTCTCTCTCTCTCTCTTTGGGGGTTCTCTCTCTCTCTCTCTCTCTCTCTCTCTCTCTCTCGGGTTCTCTCTCTCTCTCTCTCTCTCGGGTTCTCTCTCTCTCTCTCTCTCTCTCTCTCATTATGTTCCTTTAGTTTTCATCCCCATCACAAACTTATCTCCTTGGCTATCATATAATTTAGCTCTTTTACTTTTGAACAATATGTCTATCGGATTTTTCAACTTAATATTAAATTCATTTTTTATTGCAGCAGCATACAAGTGACAGTATAATGTACCAAACCACAAAGAATAGGAGCTTATATAGTAAATCAAATTTCAAAAGATGAGTCCAGTCCCAACTTTTGGTCTCTCATATAATTAATCAAGTGCTTTTGTGGTTAGGCCTAATATTTTGAACAATATATTTGAAATTATAAACGCAAATTTTTTTTATAAATGTTTATATTGTATGTATATGTAATTAAATGACTCTCCTTTTGCCGTTTGATTTTGCATGATTCCATATGGGGGAGAAAAACTCTCCAGTTCTCCAATCCTTGGAAATCAAGAAACCACATGAAGGAAACGGCTAAATAAAACTACAAGGAACATACAAATCTCAGGAGTTGAGGAAATTTAATCGTTTAAGCTCATTTTAAAATTAATTTACATTGATTTGCACGATAATTTAGTTAGTGCTTCCATCTAATTTGCGATTAGTTTGAAAAAAAGTCGTTGAGTATAAAATTTAGTATTCAATTCATTAAGTCCTTATGGAGACGAAATGATTTCACCAGTATATTCCTTGTAATGACACGTACGGTTGAATTTAGTATTCAGAGGGTACATGGGACAAGTTTTTGGGTGGTTGAGGGGACTAATATTTTGTAACCTATTTTTTTTTCCCAGTTTTCATTGATCATTATTGGAATTAGGCGTGATCATCCTGAATTTCTCCTAAAATTTTCTCTTCTCTGCTGGTTTAATTGTTGTTTATCGGTCTGGTGCGTATTAAAAGGTAGTAAGTAGAAGTTGGTCCTACCCACGATTCGTCTAACAATCCATTAAACAGAGAATCATACATGAGACAACCGCGTGATTTAAATTGGTCTGATCCACAGTACTTCTGCCCGAACGATTAGACTGAGGAATAGAAGTTATAAGGCCAAATTACAAGGAACTCATTCGTGTGGTCAGTAGCTGTTCAATCCAACCAATGGAAAGAAGAACTGAGGATGAGAAATTAAGTTGTCGGTAAGTGGCCGTCACTTGTCTGATTAGACCAAAGAAAACAAAAGGACGTACGCTCGAAGTTGCTTATTATTCATCGCAACCTAACGAGTACTAGACTAGTTAATTAAGAGAAATGAAAAGTCGATCCATAAATACGTTCAACTTATAAAACTGGTAAAAGAGAATAGATCTGCATGATATATATATATAGAGAGAGAGAGACCAAAAAGAAGGCAAAAAGAAGAGTTATAAAGATGTATAGCAAAAAGAAGAGTTGATAAGATGTATAGCAAAAAGAAGAGTTGATTAGATATATGGCAAAAAGAAGAGTTGATTTGATAGCCAAAAAAAAAGGAACAATCAAGGAAACAAAAGACTGGAAAGAAATGCTTAATTAAGTTAGCTAGAATGATTCAAATTAGTTTAATTAAATAGAGTGAAAGCTAGCTGGGAGGTTTCTTCCATTTCTGGTGAAATTTACATCCATAAGATCAGATATCTTTTGTTTTTGCAACTTCTCTTTCGTACAAGCAGAGGTTCCTCGCAGGGCGTACATCAGATCACTGGGCATCAAAATTAGAAAAATATTGATCTGTAGAAAGAGAACAAGCTAGGTGGGTGTGATACGGGAAGCTTTCTTTAGTCAGATATTTTATCAACCCATATGTGAATGTCAGTTGAATACATGAACCCATCATCATCTCATAACGTCACGTCTGGAACTTCATCCAGATTCCTTATCATGGGAGACATATTATTCAAACCTGCTAATCTTTAGAATTGTCAAAGTGGGAAAAGTGCCACATTGTAAAAGTTTTAAGTCATGGAGATAGGTAAGAAAGAGACTTTGATCTTCAGTTTTACTTGTTGTTGCTTCATAAGCCTCCGGTGCCGTACTAAGTAACAGCCCCGTGGCATTTGCTAGGTAGGTGATGTATGCCGCCAGCTGATTACGTTAATTACTCAATTGTATATTTCATCATGAGTACGATCACCGGAGAGTACTTCACATGCCGTCTCTCAAATATATATCTTTGTTACTACCCATATATAGAATACTTTTGATCAACATTTTTTTTTTATTTTTTTGTAAAGGATCATAAGGAGACTCTTCAACATTTAGATGGAAAACCGTGATGAAATGTGATGAGAAGGACTTGAGTTATTAATTAAGGGAAACTTGCATGTATGTGTATTGGGGTGGGGTGGGCCCTGTCAATTACAGGTGGTAAGGATGTTTTGGAGGCCTAGTATGAACTATATATATGAACTATGGGTCAATTATATGTGACACTGGCCGGGGAATTGAAAGGCGCCATAGTGAGGATGTTGTCATGTGGTTGCCATACCCACGCTACACTCGTGGGGTGAAAGCATAGGAGACTCGACGTAGCAATATTCTTGTTTTATATAATGAAAAAGATGTGTTTGCATGGTCGGTAGCGTAGGCACTACTACTACACCAGGCCGTAGAGATGTATAGATGGTCCTATCAATTATCAAGAAAAAAACCCAGGACCAGTGGCAGTAGCAGTGACAGGGGCATCGTTATAAGTACCCCAAAAGAAACCCCATGTGACAAACGAGGCCAATTTGTGTCGGTGTTATGCGACTCGGGACCAGTCTAGAGGGTTGAGTACTATACCTGATCATCTGATTTGAACGTTATTATAAAGAGTAATGTTAGAAGCACCTAACGGACGCACCTATATCGGATGTACATGTTAATTTAAGCTCTTAAAAATATAAAAACATATTTTTTTTATAAAATCCTATTTTCGATCGACTCGAGTTATCAGCCCCGCGGTCAAAAACCCATTCTTTACAATAATTGAAATTAAATAGTACATGGGGTAGATGTATTGCAGATTGCAATTCCTAGCTTTTCGTTCTTACAAAGATTCTGCTGAATAATTAATGTAATTTGACATAACGAAGGCATTAAAGGAGCTAGCTAGTATCAATTCGTTTTATTAATAAAGAAACACATCTCAATTAATTAGGCTAGCCAGATAGCTGCCACCACATGCATATAGATTGCAGGATAGATAGTGAGCATATGAACAGATCACTAGCACATGTTACTAAGTACCACTCACCCCCCACATATGCAATTAAGGCCACTTAACTATGAGTTCGATCGACTTATAATAGTCATGTGTAATACTGACACCCACTTTAATTTTTGATATCACAATCTGGTGGTAATTAAATAAGACGAGCATACTAATCATTCTCCAAAACTTTTTTTCGGCTTAATTTTCTCATCTTGGTTTAGTAAATTAGTCATGTTTTTGTTCAACACTCCTCATATTCTTAGATGGCCCTTTTATTTTATTAATCTCCTATTTATCTCCTTCAAATTTGGCAGTCTATGCTAAAGGAAGGAAGCTGAGAAAATCCAACTTAACAAGGATAATTAAAAAAGAAAGAAAAAGTGTCACCTTAATGAAACACTGATCTGATATATGAAAAGGACAAATATCTCAAACTAAACTGCTCTTAAATTCCACACCAATCAAAAACTAAACTGCTCAATTTGAAAGGTCGTTCCAATTCAATGGTTAGGATGCTGACCTGAGAATAGTGACGCCTCATTCTTTAGCAAAACCCAAGTTGTGTTTATAACTCGATCATCAATTTCAGGAACTTTTTGTATTGATTACAGTAGTTTATTATTTGACGACTTAGTCGACCAAAGCTAATTATTCTCTCTAAATATAAGCGCTTTAGTTAACTAACACAAATGGTAGGTGGGAATTAAAGACTAGCTTATGAAACTGATTAAGAGTCTTGAACATTTGAAAATACCAGGGAAAGGTGAATGCTATTGACATCATTATGACATTAGCATTGTTCAATTAGTAGACTAATTAAGTTGAACCCATTTGGTCCTAATTAACCAGGATATTTTTTTCTAAGAGATAACTTTCACCACTCAGTAAAAAAAAAAAAAAAAAAAAACAAAAACTTCTCCGTGGGAGAATCCGTTACCCTATCTTCAAATCTTTTAAAAACAGATATTTTACTTCCTTCAATAGACTATGATATATATTTTATTTTACTTTTGTTTTGACACGGACCCTCTCCGCCCTGTATTGCACACGTTTCAAATCCGCGACCCAAAATGACACCTTCCAAGAAACCGAGGGTCCCCACCACTATCCCGGGAAGGGGAAAACCGGGCCTTACTACAGGAGGGTAAATATGTAACTTCCGTTACAGCATGATTGCATAAAAGGATCCTTCTTCCTCCCACAACATTCGGGAGCCAAAAAGAAAAAAACAGAGCTGCAGAGAGAGAGAGAGCTCCGAGCGAGAAGAAGGAAGTCTCTCTGCTTTTGCCGTCAGAAATGGCTTCCCTCCATCTCTGTAGCTGCAAAGCGAATATCTTTCAAGTTCAAAGCAGTAATACAAAACAGACTATTTTCCCTTCGCCGGCCTCGCTTGATCAGGTTTCTTTCCCTGTAAATCTCAAGAAGTCCACCCCTGCTAAGCTCGGCAAGCTTTGTTTCAAGTCCGTCGCTCCGAGACGGACCCAGATCTTTAATCATACAGAAAATTCCACGGAGCAGTTTACTTCAGCGAAGGAGCCGCCTTTGAAGATAGCCATTATTGGGTTCGGCAACTTCGGTCAGTTCATCGCGAAGGGAATGCGGAGACAGGGCCACCAGGTTTTGGCGACATCGAGATCTGATTACGCCGAATACTGCCAGAAAAATGGCATTCAGTTCTTCCGGTGAGTAATAACTACTATTAATATGATCTGAGAGAAGAATTAATGCTTCTCTTTGTTGATTTTTTTTTCTATATTCTTTCTTGTTTGAAAACAGAAACGTTGATGAGTTGTGCGATGAGCAGCCGGATGTGGTACTGGTCTGTAGTTCGATCTTGTCCACCGAAACTGTAATCAGAGGAATCCCAATGCACAAACTGAAGTCGGACACCGTTTTCGCCGATGTTTTGTCTGTGAAGCAGTTCCCCAGAAATCTTTTCCTCGAGGTAGCTTCTTTATCTTTTTTATTTTTATTTTTTTTTATTTTGAAATTTTGGTTCTCAAGTTTGGGAGGAGAAGAAGAAATAGCAGCAGCGATATTTACGGATGGGGTTGTCTCCAGGTTCTTCCTCCGAGTTTCGGAGTTGTTTGCACGCATCCGATGTTTGGACCGGAAAGTGGGAAAAACGGCTGGGGAGGTCTTCCCTTCGTCTTCGACAAGGTCCGTATTACTGAAAATAGCGCCCAGGAGCAGAAATGCAGAGCCTTGTTGAACGTCTTCGAAGAAGAGGTACAGAGTCTGTACTTCAAATCTCCATCTCTGGTGTGCTAAAACTTTTGAACAAAAAATCTTGCTTCCCACTACGAAAATGGGTAGATATAGATGAAGTTTTCCTTTTTGTATGAATTTACGATTAAATTTGGGTGAAAACGAGAAAAACTTAAGAAGAAGACTTTTTTTCTGCAGGGGTGCCGGATGGTGGAAATGTCTTGCGAAGAACACGATCGACACGCCGCCGGGAGCCAATTCATTACTCACACCATCGGAAGGTAACTGAAATTTAATTCTCTTGTACTTACGAACTCTTCAAAGAAGAAGAAGAAAAAAAGGGTTCGTTTTTAAATGGGGAAAATTGTCTGAGAAATGAAACCTTGTTGCTGCGCGCGCAGGATCTTATCTCATCTGAACCTGGAATCCACTCCCATCAACACCAAGGGCTACGAGACTCTGTTGCAGCTGGTATGTCACAATACGAGATGCCGTATTTCCTTATTTAATCGCCTCCACCTACTCCTGTCGAATATATATTTATATAGAACAAAAAGTGGTTTTTAATGGGTCTTCTGTTTTTGGTAAAACCGCGTTTCGTCATCGTCGTCTTCTTCTTCTTGACTGAGACTCTGTAGTTTTGAAACTGTGCTTGTGTACAGACGGAGAACACGGTTAGCGACAGCTTCGATTTGTACTACGGGCTGTTCATGTACAACGTGAACGCGACGGAGCAGATCGAGAATCTGGACAGGGCGTTCGAGACGGTGAAGCAGAAGCTCTTCGGTCGGCTCCACGACATCCTCAGGAAGCAGATCGTCGAAAGGGTGCCGGTGCAGGGGGGAACGCTGCCGCCGCCGCCTCCGCCGGCGAGTACTCCCAAGCCTTACTTTTTGCCCAACAACGAGAAGATGAAAGACCTGACGTCGTTCGCGGTTCCCCCGCCTCCCGCCCAGGAGGCCGACGGAGCCGCCGGAGCCGGCGCCGGAGCAAGCTCTGTGTCTAAAGAAACCCGACTTGGCGGCAGATAGTAGCTGGGGGGCAAAATCCCATTTTCCTCTGTAACCTGAAAATGTATTATGTTGGTAAATAAAAGAGAGATTGATTTATTTATGATAGACTTATCTCGTTTCATTTGCAGTTTTGAAAGTCTAAAAGACTCTTAATCAAAGAGATGAGGCTGAAAATCTATGCTTAATTAGCAAGTTGCTCATCTTTTCCTAATTGTTTTTAAAATTAAAAGAACAAGCCTTAAGTGGGGTGGTTGAACGGTTGACTCATGGTTGGTGAGTGAGTGGGGTCCATGAGAAGGATCTTCCATTTTCTTGAGATGCCACCACGTAGATGGCATAGGATGCACAGGTGGACCAGCCTTTTCTTAATAGGTAGAAATTAATTAGATTAGATTAGATTAGAATGGAATAGATTAGTTGTTGTTTTCGGGGTTCGGTGAAGAGATAATAATCCATAAATATGTAACACAAAATAGATAGTCTTTTGGCGAATTTGTTCTTTTTCCTCCCACGAGCTCTGCGTGGCAGCTTCCTCTTCACAAGGAGACGCGAGAGTCCGTCGTTTTGCTAAGCTTTTTAGACACAAAAAGCTTCAAAACGAAGTTTTTCTAAAGAGGATCCGTTCCGATAAGTAACCTGTGACTTCCCTTAAAAAGCATTTAATCGGTATAATAGTTCAACACCTTAGCTTCTTTTATGTACCATAATTTAAGAAATTGTGACAATAGACTCGGTTTAATCAAAACATTGATTGGAAACTGTTTTTTTGTCGCAAAAATTCTTGAAATCGTCAACTAAAATTATGGTAGACAAAACACGTTGAAAAATTGATCTTGGGTTATGGTATGCTCATCACTATGGTGGGTCACTTGCAAAATGAATTTGGACATCTGATGAGTCCTCGACGACATTAGGGAGGTGAACTGCTCGTTCTGTAAAATTATGATAACGCTATTTGAGTTTTGACTAAAACATTCGGACAACCTAACGAAAGACTTTCGGCTTTTATCTATTTTGGCCCCTCTTGAGGCATGAAACGGTCCTGGTCAGTGAAGAGGGCGGCTTGTCTCCACTCTAGACCTTTCTTCTACTCTTTTTATTTTATTTTATTTATTTTATTATTTTTTCATTTATTTTATTTATTATTTTTTAAAATTGCGTTGCTCTTTTGGTTGGTAGGTCGACTAGACTATTATATGGAGACCTTTTTTTTTTTTTTTTTTTTTTTTTATTTTAATTTTACTTCGAGGTTTTACATCGTGGCTGCATAGTTGGCAGTCTAGGTTAGAGAAAATCTAGGATTTACCCATACAATAAGTAGATAATATTTTATTAAAAAAATGTTATAGATTTTATCTCCTAGTTTACCTTGTACTTGGGCTGCAAAGTGGATGCCATGAAGTAAAAAGCCACAAACTTATATGACCTCTCTAACAAAAATTGAAGTTCTTAGGATGCAGTACTAGTGCCGAATTAAGCACTACCTAAGTATTGCATGACTCAAGGTTAGATAACTTGAATGGAAACTACCGAGAGATGATGATAGTGACACTATATTCATTACATTTTTTAAAATTGAGTAATAAAAAATAAAGAAACAATGCGTTAGACGATATACATAAAAGATAAAAAGGTTTATTTTTTATTTTTTGTATTGGAGGAGATGGTTTACTTAAATTACCTCTGTAATTATTAAACCCAGCATATCCCAGCCGGTTGAAACAGTTTAGCTCAGAACAGTGCCTTCTAGTTTGACTCTTGCCAAGGGTCATGAAGAATGAGGAGGCACTTCAACGTCCAACGTGGGAAGTAGTGATGTAGAGGAAATTAAGTTATGCAACCCATTTAAATCAAAATAAGATTTGAGAGCACACTGTTACATTGAATGGAAAAGGTTTTTAAGTGGTAGGTGGGTGTATTAACACAATCTAAGTGGCCGCATTGCATGACTCAAGGTTAGCTAGTTGCAATTGGCCGCAGCTTCACACAAACCCATAGAAAGAAATAAGAAAAAACCCTTCTTCTCCTATTAGTAGTACACTTAATTCAGTAAGACTTCTTATTTAAGTTGTTGCACATTCTGGTTGGTCTATTTATCAAATATAAGTGAAGAATATCTCCTTTTCCTTTGAGATCTTAAATTGAAAAAAATATATGTAATATATATATATATATATATATATATATATATATATATATATATATATATATATATATATATATAGGCAACAACCTGGTTTGGGGATGAAGGAGAGAGTTTGTAAACTTCAGAAATCTATTTATGGTACTTAGGGGTGACCTAAATGATCATGGTTTGACATATCCGATATGTGGTAGGTGATCTCGAGTTAGACATGGATTATTATATAAAATAATGCTAGCTGCACATTCGGTACCTCTTGGGGTACCAGCTAACGTGGATGTATTATTGACATCCACTTCATGTGCAAATTATTGGGTTTTATGGTTTATGGTTTTAGAGTTTTAAGGTTTTAAAAATGAAAAACTTTTTCAAAAAGATGTTACGACCAGAATTATGACGTGGATGCCAGCAACAACAATGAGGTACTGGGAGAGGTGTAGCTAGCATTACTCTATCCAATATACTTGAAAAAAGTAATAGTGGAGTGGTTTTTGTAGGTGTTTATTGAATGAAAAATGATATTACTACTTATTGATTTTACTTCGAAGTTTTACATTGTGACGTGGCTATATAGTTGGCAGTCAAAGTAAGAGAAAATCTAGGGTTTAGGGTTTACCCATAGAATAGGTAGATACTAATTTATTAGAAAAATAAAATCTTGCTGATTTTATTTCTTACCTGGACAGCAACGTGGATGCGCCACGTCAGGATGTAAAGTATATGAAGTAAAAACTTGCAGTACTTATATCACCGCTCTTATTAATATAACGTTATATTCGGAAGTGAAAGCATGTAAGAAGGATAATAATGGAGTGTTTTTCACTAAAATTAATTCGGTACATATAGATCAAAACTTTCCTTGTTATTACAGGCTATCATGATGTACAATTCAAGAGTTGTAATTTGTGATTTACAAAAATCAATTCTAAATTTATTTACTCTTAAACCTGCTCCTCTATTTTGTCTGGAATTATCTTCAAATGGCTCTGGCTAATTTTTCTCTAGATAGATAAATCCTTCCCCTTACCCATGTTTGGGAAACCAAACCAGTCATCAAACGAATAAAGAAGCTGGTTGGTCAAACCGGGTCAGTCGGTTTTGACCATTGTTGAACCGTAGTTTAACCTTACATTAGAAAGACATATTATATTAATTTTCAATGCTTTTGAACATACCGAGGTGATGTGTAAGACAACTTGCAATTTTTAAAGGGAAAGTGTCGTTGTTGCAATCTTGATCTTTTATATTTCTATCCCATCCACTTGCATATGAGAACCGGATCATTTAGGAAGAAAACTGGTTCTGGCCTTCGTAAAATTTGGAATAATCTTTGGTTCCAATTCAACACGGGTGAACCGGCTGGTTGGTCTGTTTTTAAAACAATGCTAATGCATACATTTCATAATGTGCCTAATGTGCTTCACGAAGACCAATAGACATCAATGTGGTACTGTTGATTTTTTTTTTTTCGATTTGTAACTATTTGAACTTTCAATATTTATCCATCAAAAGAAGTATTGTCATGAGTGGAGAGAGAGGATGTGGAGTAAGGAGATTTACGGATATACAGTCATACAAAATAAGTAGTTGTCGGCTTAACTAAGCCCTTACACACTCACTGAGGATAGAGTTTTTCAAAAGAGTGGTGATAGGGGCACAGCGGCTGTGTCCGAGTCGGCATTATTCTTTTCAAAAAGGATGGAGTGCTTTTATCATCAAAGACCTTGAGATAGTTCCTGCAAAAACAAACTTATCAATAGGCACAATTTTGGTACCAAAATCAGCAGGATTCACATCACCAAGTATCTTAACCATTGCAATGTTCCCTTTAGCAATTTCATCCCTAATGAAGTGGAACCTAACATCTATGTGTTTGGTTCTCTCATGGTACATGGGATCTTTGCTAAGGCAAATTGCACTCTGATTGTCTGAGTGCACAACAGGGATCAAACATTTTCCCAAGATTTCCCCCACAATTCCCTTCAGCCAAATGGCTTCTTTGGCAGCCTCGGTGGCAGCAATGTATTCTGCCTATGTGGTGGAGCAGGGCAACAATAGATTGCAATCGTGACTTCCAGAAATGCAATTTCAGCCCAAGTAAAGAAATAAGAGGAAGTGGACTTCCTTGAGTCCTTACACCCAAAGATAATCAGAATCAACAAAACCACTCAAATCATCAACAGAAGCATGTTTACCAAATTTGAGACCCATGGTACAGACTCGGATGGCATTTTTTCCCTATCCCGCATAAGTGGAGCCACTTTTGGCAAGTGCATCAGCAACCCCGTTTGTTTTTCTATCCAAGTTTTCTTGCAAGAGAAGCAGACACATTCCCTGTACTGGTGACTCAGCTTCACCTGGGGAGATTTTCCATCAGCTCTCGGCAGGCATTTCTCCAATGTTTCAGCCTCCAATGACCCTGACTTTCCCCCTATATTAATTACAAAATTATTATCTGTGAGTCTCCCTCGACAAGAATATCACAACTTTTGCTTCAGTTTTTAATATTTAGAAGGGTAAGGTACAATGCTAAGATTTCAGCCTCGTTGGTCTTGTTATGCAAGGGCCAACATGCTAGTAAAGAGGGGTTCCGTTTGAGTCTCTATAACCATTCCTCGGCTTGCATGGGACTCATTTAACATTGATGATCCATTAAAATTTAATTTTAGGAAGCCTTGATGTGGGGGTGTCTATCTAGCATCCCGTCTATCTTCTTTTTGCTTCAACTTCCTTGGGATTTCTCTGCATTTGATGATATGTTGGGTTATTCCCATGATTCGGTTAGCACATTGTCTTGGTGCAGTGCTTTTGTTCTCGAATTGTTTTTTGTTCCTGGAGCACCATAGTTCCCATAGAGCAGTAACAACAAATATGTGGGATCTCGGGGAGCGCTTAGTATCTTGAGATGTAAACAATATAGTGAGGAAGGTTCTGACTGCCTGGTCACTCAGTATAACTATTGTATGTTCCTTTATTAATTCCCAAACCTCTTTTGCGAATCTGCAAGTTAGTAATATGCGGGTGGGAGATTCATTCTCGGTAGAGCACATTCTACAACTAGGGTTTACTTGTATACCTTTCCTAATTAGCATATCTGTCATGGGGATTCTATCCTTAATGAGCAACCAAAATAAAGGTTTTGTGCGTGTGTGAGGATTTTAGTCTCCAAATGTGTTTCCATATACAATCATGCAAACCACAATTTTGGGTATTTCTTATTTCCTTTTGCATCCTATGTGAGATATGGTAAGCTTTTACAGAAAAGTCACCATCATGGGAAGAAGACCGTGACTTTAGGATCTTGTGGGCCACACTTAATTCGTTTTTTTTCAATTGGGGGTACATGGTGTCCAACTACCCAACTGTCATACCATAGAGAGGTATTTGAGCCTAGGGTTACTTGGTGTCTTGTGTGCTCTTTAAGGGTGTCAATGTGTTTAGAAATCTGTTTCCAAGCCATTGAGCATCCTTGTTTATTTGATTTGTAGGTTTGATAAGGTGTTTTTCCATATTTTAGTTTCATAAATGTTGCCCAGAGTTACTTTGAGTTTGAAAACATTCTCCACATGAGTTTTATTCTGAAAGCTATTCCTATGCTCTATAGGTTTCTAAGTCCTAGTCACCCTCGCTAGAAGGCTCACATGTGGATTTTCCTCCTATCTTTATATGACCATAGAAATTCTTTGAACATTTTGCCTTGCTGATTTGTTAAGTGCACGAATCATCACTCATCTTTATATGACCATAGAAATTCTTTGAACATTTTGCCTTGCTGATTTGTTACCTTGTTTGAAGTTGGAAGCAGGACAATATATGTAATGGTATACCGCTCAAGACATATTTTATCAACGTCACCCTCCTTGCCATGGAGACCGACTTCTTTGTCCAACCATTCAGCTTTTTTCTTTACTGTTTGTAACATAGATTCATAGGATTCTCTAGTAATTCTGGTTTTAGGACTACCAATCCTAGATAAGGGTCCTAGAGATGGGCTGTGCTGGAATGGGAGGACAGCCTTTATTTGTTCCTGGGTCTCGTTTGGTACTGCACGGAAAAGAAAAGTGCAGATTTGTTTGGGTTAATGTGCTGTCCAGTATAATCCGGGTATTTCGCTTGGACATCCCTAATAGAGGTTGCAACGGCCTGATCTGCTTTTCCGATAAGGAGGGCATCGTCTGCACAGTGTAGGTTATAGATGCTAGGCATATTTTTCAATGGCTTCCATGGTGTTATTTTGGTTTTTGTGATGCAATTGGAAATTTTTTTGAATGACTAGTATGAAGATGGGAGGGGACATTGGGATTCTAAAGTGTGGGAGATAAAATCCAAGGGGATAGTATCAAAAAGCTTTCCTGAGTTCTATTATTGTGCCGAAATAGAATTATTTTTTCATATTTAGCCTGAAAGGTTATTTCGTGTGCCATTATTATATGATCAGTCATTTGCCTTTAATAAAAGTATTAAAGCTGCCAGAGTGGGGGAGACTATTTAAAACTGACACACTTATCCGAGACAGTACTGGATAAGATATTATTGGAGTGGTGCCCTATCATGGCCCCATATGAGGTAAGGTTTGATAAAGGTGAGCCACCATTGTAGATACATTTGCACCGAGTGAAATTGGTGTTGACAAAGGTTTAATTGTGGACATGACTAGCCGAGTATGCAAATTGTTAGCATACTTAGACTGAGACATGTGTAACCCCACGGCTCCGTGTAACTTCGATCAACATCCAAGAAATGGTGAAGATCAATGTTATTATAATAGCACAGGACCGACCCACGTTGACCCAGATAAACTGGAACCGGAAGGCATTCTGGTTCTCTCATGCACACGGGTTGGTCGGTCTGACCCCACAATTGATCGAGTTAATTCATAGGTCAATCATAATTCTTGTTCTCAGAAAAAAAAAGGAAATAATATAATTAACTTTTAATGTAAGTGCCAGGAATTGAATCGATGGCCTCTTCTCTCTACTAAATGCTCTGAAAACATGTAAAGATTTGAGGAGGAAAAAAAAGATAATATAACAAATACTCAAGTAGCTTTCTTATAATTTGGTTTAACCACTGGTTTAACCGTCTGGTGTAACCGGGTTTGACCAAACCGGCCTCACGAGTATCGTTTGAATGAATGGTTCTCTTTTTAAAACATATATCGGTGAAGATCACCAACGTCTTTGATTTGATTTACAAGTTTGATTTTCAAGAATCAATTTTGATTCAACCCGCTCCAGCTTTCTTATTTGAATTAGATGTTTCGGACAAAAGATCTTAATCTTTTAAAAGTAATTCTTTTGCAGGGAAAATGTGAGCGTGTTTGATGTGATAGAACAAGTAATTTTGTTAGTTATCCAAGCCTGTAGATGGATCTATATAAATCCAAATTATGTGAAGTTCAGAATGAAGTAGATGTTGGGAATTTTTAAAGCTTATTATCTTACTGCTCTAACTAGAACAAGTATGAATTATACCGCAGGATCACGTACGTTCAACTAGCATTAGAAAAAGGGTACGTACAGAACTCCTCGTTCTTGATACACAGGAAGAGCCTCTCATACGCGAGTGCCATCTTAGGCGCAGCGAACATGGCCGAGGCGTACTTCCGGCAAGCTCTCCCTCTCTCCGCCAACCTCTCCCTCCCTTCCTCCACCACCCGCTTCAGCGCCTCCATCAACGCCTCCACGTTGGGCGCAAACGCGTGCCCGAACTCAGGGTCCACGATCACGCTCCCCCTGATGCTCCGAAACCCCGTCGCCACCACCGGCTTCCCGCACATCATCGCCTCCAAGAGCGTCAGGTCCAGCCCCTGCGGCCTCAGCGTCGGGTTCACGAACACGTCGAGTGCGTTGTAGAAACCCCGGAGCTCATCCGGCGGCAATGCCCCAAGCGCCACCACCTCCGGTCCCAGCTCCCTGTACCGGTTCTCCCACGGCCCCGTCCCGGCGACGAGCAGGTATATTCCGGCGGCGGCCGTCCCTAGTTTGGAGAAAGCCTCGTGCAGTAAAGCGTGGCCCTTGTCTTTCACCAACCTCCCGGAGACCCCCATGACGAGCGACGCGTTTTCCGGCACCCCGTGCCGGACTCGAAACTCCCGGCCGAGAATGGGGTCGACGCCGAAGGCGTCGGCGGCGTCGTCAACGCCGTTGAGGATGACGTGGACGCGGGTTTTGGGGATTTGGTACACGTCCCGGAGCATCTCGCCGGCGCTGTCGCTGATGGCGACGTGGTGGGCGTAGCTGCGGAAGAAGCGGATCTCGGCGACGATTTTTTGTACGACGTCGATGTCGTGGTCCGGAGACGGCGAGGTTATGAGGGCTTGGTAGATTTTGGAGTGGAAGGCTTCGAGGGCGACGCCGTGCCAGGAGACGGCGAGGTTGGGGAGGGAGCGGGCGAGGGAGTGGGGGAGGGCGACGCTCTCGGAGTGGACGACGTCGAAGGGGGAGCTCGCGTTTTCCGACCGAAACGCCGTCCACGCCTCGTGGTAGTCCCACTTTTTGGAGACGTGGAGTGTTATATTATGGGGTGGTGGTGGGGAGGCGGCCGTGGCGGAGGTGGAGAAGACGTGGACGCGGTGGCCGCGGCGGGCGAGGGCGGAGTGGAGGGTGAGGGCGTGGCGTTCCATGCCGCCGGGGGAGGAGGTCGACGGCCATTTCCGGGAGAAGACGGCGATTTTAAGCGAGGTGGGTGGGGGTACTGATGATTGGGGATCGAAGGACAGGCGGTTCCAGGGGAATTCTACTTGCCGGAGGTCGCCGGAGAACGGATCGTTGTCGACCCATTTGGAAGAGGAGGAGGGTTTGCAGAGGGAGGAGGTGGGAGGAGAGTGGTGGTGGAGGAGGAGGAGAGCAGGGATGGAGAGGGTGATGAAGAAGAGGAGGGTGGTGTTGAGATAGGTGAGGGAAGGGATCAGCTGCAACATGTGTGATTTCTTCGCTTTTGGTGAATGTTGTTGCATAGGCGCCATGAGAGAGAGAGAGAGAGGGAAGTGGGGAATTAGGTTCGAAGATGATGCAATATGCATACATAGATACAAAAGAGAGGAACAGAAAGTGGAGGAGGATCTGTTACGTTGAAAAGGCTAGAGAGAGGAGTCGAGAGAAGTTTGGCTGGGTGGACACGCAAGGGCGCAAGTGCGCAAGTGCGATTCTCACTCCTTCACGATCTCTTCACGTTTGCCTTTTGACGTCGTCGTCGGCTTCTTCTTCCTTTCTACTTCAGTGAATTTGGACGACAAGCAAAATATACAAAAGAAGTTGAACGAACTGCCATTTGAAGTCAATACATGAAGGTTGAGCCTCCTGTAGAACCCGAAGAGCATTTGGCTTCCATGCTAAGAGATCATTTCAATATGTTTATATAGGTACGAACTCTTCCCTGAAAACGAGCTGATGATCAATCGACCTAGTTTTAACATTAAAATTTTTTAGAAAGATCAACGAACTGGGTAGCTTGACGATTGTTTTTTTTTTCAAGTCAAAATTAGGGGATGCATAGGCCGGCCTTACGTTGCGAAGACGAATGCCCACATGCATATGTGCATAATAAGGAACTTTTCTTAGAAGATCAAAATCGTATATATTCTAATTTATAGAGAAGAAAACGAAACATGTCATATGGTCACATCTCCTGCTTTCAAACGCTCCCATTCCCTGGCCTTTTGATTTCAGCACCTACGTTAGCTAGCTACATGCCTAGCTAGCAACGCGACTACTCCATCTCCTAATTAATTTCCCCTGCAACTCTGAAATGCAGTCGTACATTCATGAAAAAAGATCACATGCTGCGATGTATCAGGGACGTACTCCGGTGGCTTCTTTTTTTTTTTTTTAATTTTTTTGGATGAAAATTTCACAACACAAGAAGATTCTTTTCAGTAGTTACTCATTTCTTGGGCTTGTCCGTTGTTTAGGCTTGTTGTTTATTGTGCTTCCTTTATGCATGGGCTATCTCGTTGCTTGGGTTTTCCGTTGTCTATTATACAGTGGATTGTTGTGATGGCCCGTGACTTGTGGACTGCCGAGATGGGGGCTGATTTTTGGACGGCAGCCATCTGATCTTCTTTTGATGGGATCTCGCTTGGATGGCTGAGATGGGATGTTGTTTTGGGCTGCCCCATATAATTCAGAAATAAAATAAGAAACTTAAAGCTATATATTATTCTGGAAATTTTCCTTAACTTATATATTGAAAAAAATAAAAAAATGAAAAAAAAAAATAAAGCAGAACAGACCGCCGCCATGAAAGCGGCACTGGCATCCGCCTGATCTTCCTTATGGCCCCGTTCGACTGGAGAAGAAATGCTTTGGGTTTCTTTGTATTTATCAATTTTTTAATGATAATAATAATAATATCCGTGATTTTTAATTTGTATTGGGCTCAGTAAAAAATAGTAGCATTAAACCATGGGGACATCATTGAACTCTCGATGCTTCCCAGGTAGGGAATAAGCCCCACGACGTCTTCAAAATTGCATATAACTTGCAAAAGTTATAACATTCAAATTAAAAACTTACAAAAAATTGCATAACTTCCAAAAGTACATGTATTACAAAAGCATATACCATAATGGTCAAAAATCAAAATGCATACATGTATGTAAAACTAACAATATGATCAGTTTCCTCCACGTCTGTCCTCGCCTGCCAAATTAGATAAAGAATTTTAGTAGCTTTTTATCGAGTATGATACAAATTAAGAGCTATTTAGGACTATATTTAAGTTATTTACAAATGTAAAACATACCTGCTAGACCTCTGAAAGTAGACATCTGGCCTTGTGTCAATGCTATGACAACTTCTTTGAGATGGTCAACTTTGTACAATTTTCCTCTCAAATGTCCCATCTCTAGGTCCCGTATGACATCCTTTTTCTTTAGTTGATTCCCCTCTACCCTTAATTTTTTCCCTTTTTTGTTCTGAAGTTTCGAGTTTTCCATTAAGCTCAGCAGCGTTGAGCTCCCTCAATGACTGCCTTTACCTCATAAATATCCATGGTCAAGACCTCTCTCATAACTACCATGATGACCATCAAACTACGATGACGTTCCGAGCAATTGCTTCTTCACGTACTTTATTCCTGCAAAACAAAAAAGTGTGAAAACCGCAACTTATAAATCTATAGTAACTTACAAATTTAGTTGAAATATGTACTTACTCATTTTTCTGTGCTGTCGTCAAGAAATGTGCTATCGGCCTTGACATGTGCCCCCACTAAGGGTAAAATATATTAAACTCGAGCCTTTTATCATTCCCTTGTTTTAAAACCATCAAACAAGGAAGTAACTGTGAACTTATACAGATAATTATTGAAATAATAAAGTGGGCAATATTTAGGGTTTAGATATATTATGTTACATGGTTAAATACATGGGAGGTTGGAGTTCATAAGCTCCTCATACCAAACACACAAGAAAAAGATAAAAACTTAAGCTTCAATAAATTACTCAACACATTCACAACTAATATAACACATGCTGCATACAATCAGATTACAGAAAAAAAGAGAGAGGTACACCGAGAGTGAAATAGAGATTGAGACAACAAATGAAAAGAACATCCCAAAAAGCAGATTAACCGAAATTAGTACAACATCCTCCTCAAATAGAAAACAACATAGTAGAGCATTTATACTTTAATCTATGCAGACATACTTAATGAATCAGTGAATAAAGAAGACAAAATCTCAGGAAACCTTCCAATTGAAACCGCTAGAAAAAAGTGGACAAGACCTCAATCTATGAAACACACGGATAGTCAAAATAAGAACATTGAAATGGCTTCATTTTAAAAAAATTGTGTACCACTTACAACTAGAAACAATATGATAGAAAGAGAGTATTAGAGAGAGAGAGAGAGAGAGAGAGAGAGAGAGAGAGAGAGAGAGAGAGAGAGAGAGAGAGAGAGAGAGATAGATAGAGAGAGAGAGAGAGAGAGAGAGAGAGAGAGAGAGAGAGAGAGAGAGAGAGAGAGAGAGAGAGAGAGAGAGAGAGAGAGAGAGAGAGAGAGAGAGAGACTAGTAGAGCATTTGGAAGTTGTCAAGGATGGGTTAATGTTTCATTTTTCTTGTTATGAGTAAGTGGTGTGGTGAATGAGTATTATGCTTCTAATGTTTTCATCATTCCAAGTTTTATAGTCAATATAATCCTCTGGTTACAATTCAAAAAAAGAGAGAGAGAGAACTGAAAAAAAGGAAAGAAAAAAAAGAAAGGTTCTACAAAAAATACTAGAGGAGAAAATTTTGTTTGTGTCTGATGAATATAACACATTCTATATTTCTTATCATGGAGAAGAGTTGGGAGAAGCAAATGCTTGGTATTATGCTCTACTTGTTTCTATGATTTAGTTCCACTTTATCCAAAATTCTCCATACCTTTTGTCCCTTGCCCCATTACAATCCAATGAAAGACCTTTTGATTCATGTTATGCATTATTCTAAGTAGTGGAGATAGGATTGACATGCAAGCTTATGGTAGAACAGGTTCATTGAAGGAAATTGAGCGAAACACATAACCCTTTTTAAACACATAAGAGCTGAGTGTTTTACCTTGTGAAGGTTTGCCAACTTGGTTTGCTCTATGTACGAGTGGAAATGATTACCAATCGGTTATGAGTTATGTGAGTTTGTTGTTCAAGAAGTGTTCTGACTTTTGATGGTTAATTGTTCATTTTACTTATAAGTTAAACTTCCTATGGACTTTGTTTGAAAAAAAAATGCTTGGGTATTGCTTTGTTCGAGGGCAACCAAAGTTTTAGCGTGGAGGAATTTGATAAGTGCATATTTTCACATATTTTGATCCCTTAAACTTAATTACTTTGGTTATATTTTGGGCATTATTTGGGTTTATTTGCAAAGATTTATTAATTTTGAGTTTTGAATGGCTAATTTCTATTTTTAATTGGTAAAGGAGTGGAATTAGTTGTTTTTCATAGATTTAACAATCTTTAGAATCTGATCATATACGAATACGTTATGATCAAAATACGAGGTAAATTATTTTCATATCCTTTGGTAACACATCACCCCAGGTTATTTTCATATCCTTTGGTAACACATCACCCCTTTTTCAGTACACTCCATCCAACATGAATTATATTCTTATCTATGTAGATAGGAAGCAGTTTAGAAGCCCTCTCCACCCTCATCTCCACTCTATGCACCAAAGTTTCTATCAGAGAATTGGGCATCTTGCACTATTTCATTGGAATTGATGCTACTCAGACTGCACAAGGCCTCCAGCTCTCCTTGTCAAAAAACACAGTCACCTCCTAATGTGCCTCTCCATCAAAGTCAACTTTATTAACACACTGGTCCACATTGGCTCCAAGCTGTCCATGGATGCTGGTAGTCCTCCCATGGCTGTGGGGACACTCCAATATCTGATTGTGACCAGACTAGATATCCAACATTCCTTCAGTCAGGCGTGTTTCTTTCAGCGGCGCCCCACTGACCAACATTGGTCTGCGGTCAAGCGCATTTTGCGCTATGTCAAGGACACCCTCTAGACATTCTCATTTGTCTATCTAAAGGAGTTGGCATTGACGACTTTAAGATCGCAGACTAGGGCAGTTTCCCAGATGAGTAGAGATCAATTATAGGTTACTGTATTTTTCTCGGTTATTTTCTCATTTCATGGGTGTCAAAGCAACAAACTTTTTCATGGTCCAGTGCCAAGGATGAGTACCATGTCGTTGTCGTTGCAGCCTCCAATGTATCATGGATACTGTAGGTTTTCAGAGAATTAAGTTGCTATATAAAGAACCCACATGCAAGGTTTACAATATCGATACGTATCAGTATTTATTGCCGATATGTATCAATTTCCTTATTAAAAGAAGAAAAATGATATCAGTACTTCCTAATTTTACTTCGAGGTTTTGTATTGTGATGTGGCTGCATAGTTGGCGGTTTAGGTCAGTGAAAATCTAGGGTTTAGGGTTTACCCATAGAATAGATAGATAATATTTTATTAGAAAAATAAAATTTTGCATATTTTGTCTTCGAGATTATATCTTACGTGGATTGCAACATGGATGCCACGTCAGGATGTAAAGTCTTGGAAGTAAAAAAGCCACAATACTTATGTCACTGCTCTTAAAAGAAACATAAAACGGGGGTAGTTTCCTTTTATAGGAAACAGATTGTCGTTTCCTCTCTTATCACCTTGTTTCCCAACTTATCGAGGAAACAGAGACGATAAGATACGATACTTAGGATACGGGATTTAAAAGAAATTACAATTATATAGAAACCGGATGAAGAAACTACAAAAATTTCAATCATCTAGAAACAGGTTAAAAGTCGTAAAAAAAATTCATTTCACAGTGCTGGAAAAAATTGAGCTGCAACAATGTTTGCAACAAAGCTAGAAATTTAAAGTCAAATGTTTTTGTAAAACCAAATTTTTTTTTTTTTTTTGTATGGCTTCTCTTCTATGAGTTTTGTAACTTCTTTTCATCTTGTTTTCGATTCAGTCCTCAAATAGAAAATTTTAGGTTTTTGTTATTTCTGTTGTTTTGTTTGTCGTAGGCTTATAGCCAAGTGGCCATCACGCTTTCTCTCTCTTTTGCATTGATGTATATATCATCACACATTATTTTTCTTTTGATTTCTGGTCATTGCAATTTTATACATATTAGTAGTATAAACTTGTGTACGGTTGAATGGGTTAAAATAGGATTTAAGCATTCTTTGTCAAAATTGTTAAGGTCACAATTTTTTGTTCTTCAATTAATCTAAAATTATATTTTTGGGTATCTGTAATAATTTGACCATGTTACACAAGATCATAGTGCAAGAGAAATAGACTGTTGGCAGTTTTTCGGATAGTTATGTTGTTTATTTTTTTCAAATACGTGAATAAATAAGAATATTATCTTTTCATATTTATATTATTGATAAATAATTATATTTTTATTATTTTTATAAATTTTTCTAAAGTATCAATATTTATTACATGTGTTTCTTAACGTATCCATGTGTATCTATGATATATATCCGTACCCACGATATGTATATGTATCCGTACCCCCGATATGTATATGTATCCTTAAGGGGCAAAACTTTGCGTATCTCTGATAATGCAAACCTTGCCGACATGTCATCTGATGCGAGATCTCTAGGTGACTCATATTGCCACGAATGTGGTGTTTCATAGTCGCACCAAACCTATAAAAGTAGACAACCACTTCATTCATGAATATATAGCAAATGGGTATATGTGTTGCACATATAACAACCCAAGTTCAAGGGGCAGGCATTTTCACGATGGGGCTCTTGGTTGACCAGTTTCAATGGATACTAACAAAACTTAACGGTCAGCTTAAAGCGCTGAGACGGGGGAATGATAATGGAAGATCTCCATCCAAAAATCTCTCAAAATATATCCTAGCTAGTCACATGAGACCTCTTCATTGTATTACTACTAAATTTATGCAAATTGTTTTGTCTACAGATGTATACTTGCTATAGACTTCTAATTGAAGTGACACTACTTGTCCGTATGTGCTATCACAATTGTAAATGAAAATAATCTGGCGTTTATCAATCATAAAACAGGCAAGAAGGAAGATGAACGAGAAGGAAAAGGAAGATATAATTCTGATTTGATTTGGTCAAGGGCAGCCACCCAGTTGCCAGTGTATGCATGTCCAGCAACAACATTTGGGCAAAGACAATGCATAAGAGTGCTCTAAAATCTAGGATTTCCAATAGAAAATTAGGGGAAATAATCTAGAAATAAAGAAGACACCAAATGAGGGGAAAACCACCAGGAATATATATATATATATATATGTTTCTATTTCTATTAATTAATCTTCGTCTTTCATATTTGATGGAATTCCACCTGTATCGATCTTTTATAAATGTAAATGTATTCTCGAGTAATTCACCATATATAATATATAGTACTCATCAACATTCATTGCACATAGCTAGCTAGAAAAGAAAAAAAAAGAAGAAGAAGAAGAGATAAATGAAGATGAATAAGAGATCAGAAAAAAGGGTTTCTAATTTCTTTCAGTTATTCCAGTTACTTTTCGTTCATGTATCTGCAACTAAGATGTCTTCTCTATGGAGGTTATTGCATGAGAACTGTAATTAAATTAAGACGATATATATGATACTTCCTGTGGATGAGGACGTGATATATAGTAAGTTATTCACTGAGTTAAGTTGTTGGGTTTCTTGATACCCATCGATGTATGGATAAGAGTAAGGACACGTAATTTGGTGGAGTGTGATCCGTCTCGATCGGCTTCTCTTATTCCTGATGTCCATAACTAGTAGGTTAGGAGCTCGATCTGTTCCCTCTCTCTGTGGTGGGATGGAGTAGTTGAGTTACCGTATCTTTTTCTTCTATATATATATATGCTACATCTTTTATATAATTAAGTTTATGCATCGAGCACCCATATAAATTATTACTGTTATAATAAAAAAATTGTAGCATACCTAAAAGCATGATACAAAAAAAACTAACGTGACCCACATTGTTCCCTAGATCTGAAAACATCCTTAATTATAACTTGGCATTACCAAAGGATAAACAAAATTATCAAACATGTACATGATATTATTATTTGAATTCAACGTTTAAAACTTGATCATCGATCAGTAGTGAGTTGCATATGGATCTCTCGGATAATCTGCTGGTATGCTCCTAGCTGTCGAAATCACGAATGTGTTTGTAGTCATTGGACTCCGGACACGAGCCATGTAATACGACAACCCATATGCAGGTTTCGACAGTGCATGCATGCAGAAGGGATATTCAAAACAAAAGAAAAGAAAAGGTTCACTTCCTTGGGAATAGAGAGTTCCAGGGAGAAGCTGTTAATGAAGCAGGCGCCAAGCGGTGAAGCCATGCATGCATGCAAATGGATGACGGTCAATCCGAAGCGACCTCTCTTCGTATCCCCCATCGATTTTGTCGTCACAAGTGCTTGAACATTCTAAGTCTCAAACCCTCATCTATAAATGAGAAACTGCATTGCCTTATAAATCTCATTAAACCCATCATATATCAGTACCAAGCTAGCTAAGAAAGAACCTGATCTTGTCTACTGATATATATCACTGCTTAAGATATATAGCACTATTAATGGCGGATCCTAAGGCAGGTGGGGTGGTGAGCAAAGGGCACGAAGAGGGGATGAAGCTAGCGGTCTCGATCCTGGGGGAGTTCGAGATGCCCCTGGGTCTGCTTCCATTAGAGGATGTCATCGAGGTGGGGTTCGTGAAGGAAACAGGGTACATGTGGATCCAGCAAAGGAAGAAGGTGGAGCACCATTTCAAGATGATCTCCAAGCTCGTGAGCTACGACTCGGAGATCCACGGCCTGGTGGAGAAGCACAAGATAAAAAAGCTCAAAGGGGTGAAGGCCAGGGAGCTCCTGCTGTGGCCCCCTGTCAACGAGATCACCGTCGACCACCCCGCCACCGGAAAGATCCATTTCAGGAGCCTCGCCGGCGTCACCAAGACCTTCCCCGTCGATGCCTTTGCCACTGGACAGTAGGGCCTTAATCAATCGCTAATCAGTATTAATAAGCTACTATCATATATGTGTTATGTAGTTGTTGTGTTTGTTTACTTTTTGTTGTTGTCTGTGTCCAAAAATGGCGGCGCTGGCTTGGGCCTCCCATTGCTTGGAGGACAAGCGAGCAAGTGCAAGAAGCATCATTTTGTAAGTGGACGGGTGAATTAATGTTTGATTAAGAGCGCGGCAAGGGCGTCTATAATAATAATCATCATCATTATTATTGGCAGTATTGTTATTATTATATGTATCTTTGCTATATTGCATCAATTTATCAATGAGTGAGTTCAATCTAGTTTGTCTGTTAGATCAGCAAGCTGGACCGGCTTTTCATGATTGGATTAGTTCATGACCTACTTAACACACTATGAAAGAACTCGTTTGTATTTCTATATGGTATAAATGATGAGCAAGGACGTCTGTGTATCTGAGTGGGTGGAGGGCGGTGGCCGCGTTTCAATTTTTCCAAAAGTCGGTCTTCTGGATTCATGGAGACGGAGAGGCGGATGAGAATGGGAGTTTCCAGTGAAGCGCTCAACTGTTTGATTTAAGAGTAGTGATTCGCGCACAGAGCCTCTGCGCGAGTCGTGCACGGGCTCTGTGCGCGAATCATTAATCTTCTTGATTTTCAAAGCTTTTCCACCTGTTCTGAGTTCAAGTAACGTATCAAACGGAGGGGATCGGGGGCGCAGCAGAAGAAGCAGAATGAATGAATGAATGGAAATGCTCACCGACAACAAAACTGCACTCTCCTCCAATCAGTTTTTCTTTTCTACATCGCCTTGAGTTTTCTCTGTATGATACCCAAAGTGCGTCCACCGACCCACTACGTCTCAATTTTCAAATTAACAATAAATCTCTCCCTCTTTCATCCTCTCACCATTCCTCTGCCTCCCTTGCCCGTCCATTCATTGTTCGTTAATGGAAAAATGACTGAAACAACCGCCCAAAAAGCTAAGACAGATAACACAACCTCATTCACAGTACAAGCCTTTTTTTTTTGCTACACACGGGCCCCAAATCTCCAAACCCTTTTCACAAACAAAAAATTCCTCTCTTGAGGACAAAAGCTAAAAGTAGATAAATACAGTTTTGTAACTCCTTAAAGAGTTTGTTGTAACTCTATTACATTTGGGATGACAGATTGATACTAATTTAAAGTGTCACATTTGACGAACTCTGTTAAGCCCCATTAGGAAGATTGGTGAGAGAAAAAATAAATGGAGTTTCTTTTTTTCATGAATAAAATGATAAAATGATGAAGATTAAATAACAACAATCATCTAGCTACCCCAGATATGGTACCCACCACATATCCATCCACGACTTCCAGTATCTTTGGTATATATGCTCATTTCTATATACATCTACACAAATCTCCGCCAACCATCCTAAAACTCTTCTTCTCTGCTTTCCTCCTCTCGATTTCTGCTACAAAGCCAATCAATTGTACAATTTCTCTTTCTTCTCTACTCCCCCCCTTGGGTGCTCACGTGCCAGGAAGATTGGGACATCAGAATGATAAAAGGCGGGCAAAAGCTATAGCTTAAAAAAATTATAAAAAGGAAAAAGAAAAAAAAGAAAAAAAACAGAAAGAAAAGGATGGAGGAAAAATGAAACCAGAGTGACAAAAATCGAAAGAATGAATGAAGTGAGTAGGAACCGAAAACTTGGCTGTCTCCCTCTGGTTTTTTGGCTTTGGCTCTACTGAAATTATTGCTGACTGGTTAGAGACAGGATCTGGTTTGGTGTCTATGAATAGGAAGGTGGGGGTGAAATATCTATCACATGAGCAGGAAAAAATGAAGCACCAGTGGCTCAGAAACTATAATGCCTCACAGAGTGCTCTAATACTTGCTGGCTTGGACAGATCACCTCTTTCACCCGCATTCCATTTTTGTAAATTTTGAATGTCGGGACAATCCTCACATTCTCCGCATTGGCTAGTGTTGGGTTCTTATCCACATTAACCTTCATTGCACAATAAAAATCACATTAATATGATTAACCGTCCATTACGGAGAAGATCTCAAAAGAACTGCCTTAATCTGATGGGTTACCTTTAGAAAATTCAATGAGGGATACTTAAGACATAGCGCGTCCACAAATGGGGATATCTGCTCGCACTGAGGATTTGAAGGCACCAAGAAATGAACTACAGAGACTCCTGTAAAAGGAAGTACGTTAGAGGGGGGGCAATAAATGGTAGGATTCAAATACTTGCTGGAAAAAAAACTATGCCAAAGAGAACAAAAACAGAAACATATCTCACCAGGTGAAGATATAGCCGCCATAAAGGGATCCATCCCTGAAATTTCTTCTACTTCACCACCAAACTTCATGTTGTAAACCTCTTCACCTCGTGATTTTCTCAACGCTACTTGTGCATGAAAAAGAGCCTCAGCAACCTCTTTATCGCCTGGAAGCTCCTTTCTCAAAACCTCATAGTCTCTAACAGAATCCGCCCAACGCCCAAGCTATATATTTTAAAGAAGACAACATTAAGAAACCTCCCAATTTTTCGAATAGGGAAGTAAATTTCAGAGTTAAAAAAAATATATGGTGAAAGATACAATTGCAAGTAAAATTCACCTTGTCATTGGAGGCTGCACGACGTAAAAGGGCCTTTCTGTAATTAGGTAGGATTCTCAAAGCTTCATTGCAATCTTCTATAGATCTCTCCCATTGTCCTAGTTTATATCTGCAAGCTGCCCTATTGCAATAGAGGACAGGATTGGAGGGATCATACTTTAGACCTTCTCCATAAGCCATACAGGCATCTAACAATTTGCCAGAATTGAACAGGTCGTTGCCCCGGGAACGTGCTCTTGCAACCAATCTCACATTATTTAGAAGTGTCACAACTTCGCTGTTACAAGGATCAATCTGTCCAGCTTTCCCAGCAGCTGCAACTGCATCCTCGAACCTGTAAAACAATCATCATCTATTCTCACTCACCCCAATCTCTCACCTAATCACTTTGGAACACAAAATTTGTGGCTCACCTCCCCAATGCCATATCAACTTGTGCTTTGACAAAGAATGGGTACGAATCAGAGAGCATCCCAAAGAATTTGGACTGAGAGTAAGGAGGAGAAGCTTCAAACTTTGGTAAGCCATACACAGCAGAATCAGCTTCAACAAGTTGATGGAGCTTGAGCAAAGCTTCTGCTCTAGATGCAAACAGCTGGAAACGTAGGACACAAACATCAGAAACATCCTGTTATTAAGAGAACTACACTTGACAATGTTATGCAGTTAATCATGATTTTTTACCTGCGGAGAAGAATCTGCCCCAGCAGCAATTGCAGCATCTCCTTCCCTCAATACACTCTTCCAGTCACCAATTTTTCGAGCATCAGCACATCTGCTCAGGTGCTTCTCAACTATCTGTAGCTTCTGCAACTCGCTTGTATCAGGAATCTGGACGGAAAAAAGGTGCCTCCTGGCACTATCAACCTGTCCTAACCTACAAAAGGAGCATAACATTAAGGAGGAATCTTGATTTTGATTAGACTATTATCAATATAACAAAAGTATAGAGGTAATCAATTGTATAAGAATCGCCAAAGCAGTGACTAATAATTGACCACTTGAGTACACTAACAATTAGATAAATCCTGAAACATAGAGCTTCAATATTAAAAAGAACATGAAAACGGGGCACCTAGTTGATCTATTGTAGATCAAACGACAGGGATGAATACCAAAGAGTAACAAACAACAACAAACGACAGGATGAGTGAAACTGGCAGAACAAGCTGGAATGCAGAAGGTACCCATAGTAAAAAACAATCTCGACTTAAGGAAAAGCCCAAACTGAGAGTCATTGTCTTATAAACCTATATTAAGAGGAGAAAACACGTAAACCAACTCCTCAATCTATCATAGTGTCATCTGCATTAGTTACTAAGCATAACCATACTAATGGAGAACGAGAATTTAAATTAACAAACAAAGAATAGGGAAAGAAGAAAAATATTTTTGGATAAAAAAGTTCACTTTCTTCAGCACCATAAAAATGAACTCTCTAACCCAATGCACGTCCATGGAACCCAACTACCCTAAAGCAGTGTACAAGTTCAACGTCATAAACATCACAAAGGGAGAATTGAACAATCATTTCTTCGTCTTCCTGTTAGAACATGGCAATAGCACAGATAGAATGAAAAATAGAAAAATAAAAACAAAAGAGAAGCAATTACGAATGATACGGGAGTAAACCATTGTCCTTACCGCAAATGCAGAGATGCCAGTCTCTGATGGGCTCTTGCAAAAGCAGGATCCAACTGAAGGGCCTCCTCGCATTCCCTAACCGCCTCTGTCAACCTGCCGAGACCAATCAAAGCCGCCGCCCGATTACTCCTACAAGCAGCATTATCTGGCGACATTGCAATAGCGCGATCATACAGACCCAGAGCGTCCGCAAAATTTCCTCTCTTATACTGTTCGTTACCAATCCTTTTGACCTCATCCGGATCCGTACTAGTCATCCCCTTCTTGACCATCACGGTGGCGCCGGCAGTCTGGATATTGCCCGTTACGATAGGGGACGCATCGCCGAGCGTTTTACCCCTCATTATACTGCCATGGCCGTAATTTCCCGTGCCTGAACCCAAGACATCGTTGCGTGAAGGATTGCGGCTTGCCATGGGCTTACCAATTTTGCCGGAGGGACAAATGTTGCCACTGGGGAGTAAATTGGTGGGAGGGGAGGTAACGGAATTGGGAGAGGAGTAGATCAGCGGGGCCCCACCGGAATTGGAACGAGCGTGGCCTGGTCGAGGGCGGGCGGATCGGGCGCTCTCGGCGGCGGTGGGGGAGCCCTCGCTGGAGCCGGAGAGTTCGCCGGAGTGACTGTCGGACCTCTTGGGAACTGCATTTGCGCTGTTCTTTCCGGTGAGGGAACCGGAAGAGCTGGAGCTGGAACTGGCAGCTTTGGAGACGTGGGTTCTTAGTGGGGAGACGGGGGAGCCCAGATCGAGTTCTTTGAAGTCCGGTTTGTTAGTCTCGCAGCTTAAAGCAGAGTTGAAACGGTCGGCGAGGGCATCGAGCCCAAGTTCGTGAGATGGCTTGTTGGGGTTAGCATCAGAATGCGACATTTTGGATAAAAATCAGGACTTTGGGAGAGGGTCAAGCTTGCGCACAGTGGGAGGTCTGGGTCTGCAAAATCAATCAGTCCCTGTATCGACAGCGAGGGAGGGAAGGAGAAGATAGTGGAGAGAAAGATTGGGAAGGGGAAGGGGGAGGGGGAGGGGAAGAGGAGGAGGAAGAAGACATGTAGAAGAAGAGATGGGGATCTCGTGATTGGAAAGGAGGAAGCAAGGAATGAATGTGGGCGTTAGAAAAGTTTAGTGAGAGAGAGAGAGAGAGAGAGAGAGAGAGAGAGAGAGAGCGAGAGAGGAGAGCGGGGGAATAGAAGAAAGAAAGAGAGAACGAAAGAGGGGAAGGAAGAAAGAAGAGCTTTGCTTTTCCTTTTTTTTTTTTTTTTTTTTTTTTTTTTTTTTTTAGGGGAGGGGGTTCTTTGTTTTCCTTCCTTTCTTCCCTTCACCTGCTGATTCACGAGACACAAACACCACCTCCTCCCCTCTCTCTCTTCTTCTCCCCCCTTTCACCACCATCTTTAATAATAATTTCCTCGCTTCCCACACTCCCCTCCCCATTCTACCAAAAGGGTTTTTTTCACTCTCTCTTTTATCCAAATTCATGTTTTATTTATTTATTTACTAATTGCTTATGCTCAATTTCTTAGGACTTAAAAGAGGGTTTTTTTTTTTAATTTTGTAACAGGCTAAGAGTTAGGCGGCCGTCTCTCTCCTTGATTGAAGCTTTGCTTGGGTGTCTAAACTCAAAATGAGTTTTCAGTTTTACATCTGTTCTGTACTCGGTTTCGAGATTTTTCCCTTCCTCTTCAGGAGTCAAGACATGAGCAAATGTAAAAGGCAAGGTTTTAAATAACCCCTCAATGCATTTACCAAAACACCCTCCCCCCTTCCCTTCCCCCTTTTTGTCTTTTTCATCAGAAAAAAAAAAACACAGATCGGTATTTACACTCCAGGAAACTACAGTGGATGCGTACACTGACTTCCCGACTGTCAAAGGAATTATATTAAGAAATTAAAAAAAGAGAGAGAGAAGAAGGTGTCATAGTGGAAAAGAGGCAGGGGTAAGGTGGTCAAAACACGAAGCAGTAGACAGGGGCAGCTGGCCATGTGCAGGATGCTGTGACAGCTGGCCCATTCAGGAAACCCTAAGCAATCCAGCGGCGTCCAGCTAAGCAGATAACGGGACCGTAACGGCGTCAGGAGATTCCAAAAAATATTCCCCTCTCTCCACTACGCTGACGTCGGGATGAGGGACAAAACGGAACGGGGTTTTGTGATTTTGGTTTAGGCCGACGTAATTGACAGCGACACACTCCAACGGCTACTACCCTACACTCTAGAGCCTACGGGGGGCCACTGCGGCAGCCAAACAATAATTAGCAGCGGCCGTACACTATAAATACCGTTTACGTATTTGTACCTACTTGTATTTTCCACAATTGACATATAAGAATATATATCATTAATGATCTTATTATTGAACCATCATTTAATTAAAGCACCCAAATGTTTTCATTCATTTCTCCTTCTTATAAAATTCTCATGATGGTTTTTTTTGGTTGTTTAATTTTATATATGAAAATAGCGTTGATTGTTTATTGGTTCTTATGTATGTAAGTGTCATCAAATTATGACTCTTTTTATGTATAGTGTAGGACTTGGTCTGACATTCATTTATAGGAAAATCCAAATTTGGGTTCAACCTATGAACTAACATATGGCTTGCTTGATTAGAAAAGATAGAGAAATGAGTATTCTGATGCTCCAAGGGGAATAACATGAAAAATCAACTATAAAGCAGCCCTTCACTTTTACCTTATATTATCATTCTTTATAATTGCCTTGTTCTTTTTATACCAGACAGTAAATTTAATTTGTTTTCCCCGTTATTTCGTAAACATAAGAAAGAAAACATATCAAAGAGCATTTTTTTTCAATAACAATTAGTGAAAGAAATAATGATTTTTTAACAATTTTGTGTTCAATTGTATCACAAATGATATCTTAATTAGTCTTACATAGAATTCTTCCAAATCTCATAAAAACAAACTAAAGCGTTGAATTTCAAAATGCAAACATTGAATTGTTTCCTTTACTTTCGAGTCTAAGTGTCAAACACTCAGTCAAGTTGGTTCAAATTTCCTTTCAACAAGTTATTTTTATATTTGGTTCTTATATCATGGGCCTCTGCTGAGAGCACCATGAAAATGGGTTTGACAAATGAAGATCTCTTGCTCTTATACTTATAAGTACATGATCTAATTTGTATATATTTGGTTGATTAATGTCAGAAAAATTAATTTGGTAATACTTCCTAGAATTGGAACAAAGTATAATTTAATCAATATCACACTTACTCTTGTACTCCACTAAAAAGATTCAGTTAAAAAGGTTTAACACTTTATTAAAATTATTCTATTATTAATTCCTCCGAAAACATATTGAAATCAGTATTTATTAATAAATCAACCATCTTTTTCAATATACCTCAAAATGTCTAATTACCATTCATGCCTAACCATAAGGGATTTGTAGGCACGTATCTAACCAGTGTTCGGTACAATCACCAAATCCCTAATGAAATTTTATGTAGCAACTATTAGTTAATCCAACATTGATTATATACTAATTAACAAGGATCGCTTGCTTTTAGTTAGGCCTTGATTTTCTAAATGACCAAATATTTCAATGACGAAGAGAAGTTTTCACCTAGACCAAGGTGAATAAATTACAATTGATGCTGAATGCGATATAATTATTGAGTGGAAAATACTACCTGCACCTATTGTACAGTACCCATCCCACGTACTAGTCAATCTAAACCATTGATCCTTAGGGTTTATCCTTTAGGAAATAGAATTTTTATAAAATAAAAATATTTTTTTCATATTAAAAAGGGCTTAGTATTACTCTTATTGAATTAACACAAAATGAAAAGTGTTAAAAGTTTAAGATGGAGCTTTTCCCTCACATATTTATAACTAAATCTTTCCAGAAATATTGTTTGTGTCTAATATTTGATAATGTTAAGGAAACTACTATTTTTATTGGAGTGTATAAGACCCTGATAAACCTTAATATTCTAAATATGAATATAATGTAATAATAAAAAAATCACAGGGAGGGAGTATTTGAGGAATTGGACCTGAAGTAATGACAGATCAATTATAATCAGTGAAAACTCAGATAACTTCTGATTGGCTGATAGACCAAAGGAAACCTTTAGAGGAGTGTTTAAAACTTTTGGAAGCTATTTTTTAAGATTTGAGTTTCCAAGCTACTTTCCATTATATATATATAAAAAAAAACAAGGGCACAAATTTTCACTTTTAACAAGCTTCCAACATGACCTTTAGGGCAGCTTCTTTCGATCTCCACATATATCTATCTTTCGAGTAGTATAATTTTTTTTAATTAACTCTTTATCTTCTATGGTTCAAAAATAAAAAATCAAACCTTTCTATTGCCACACTTATATTTCCTGTGGTCAAACCTTTGTTGCTTCTAGTCGAGATTTATCTTTATAAGATGGTTAAAGTTCTTTTTCGTTGAAATTTGGACTCAACCACATTTTCAGATATAAAAATTTCTTTTTATAAAAATATAGTGTCGAATGTTAAAAATCTAAGGACAAAATTAGGGTAGGGACACAAAGAAACCTAAAAATGAAGGAATCTTTTCTTTTTTTTTTTTTTTTTTCTCATCCGCTTTTTATTCTTCCTGTCTCTTCTGCGCCCTCATTTTTGCAGGATTTTGATTCCATGTTCAATTGCAAGGAAAAAAGGAGCGAACATGCAGTGTTATAGCCTCTCCCACATTTATAATGGCAATAAATCTCTAAATTGTACCCATGTCCATGATGAACCTCAATTCTGAGAGGTTCTAAAGAGGATGAGCATAAGAGAGGTTCGTAATAATCAGCAGCACAAAGTTTTTAATAGTAGTGGAGTGGACCTAAATTCAAGTCCTAGGATAGTATACTCTCAATCAAACTGTACTTCCAATTTTGATTTAGTAATTACTCACATCACTTCAGCACGAAAAGTCACTAAGCTTAAACAATAGTATTTCTTAAGGTAACATGCACAAAAACTTGTTCTATTTCTAAACTTCATGGTATTGTCTTATTCTGTTGAAAAGAAAGCCAAAGATCATGTGTGATGCTAATTGCGAGAGATTTAGATTAAATATGGTAGACTGGTGAAACATTTAAGAAATAAGAACCACTTAAATTGGAGAAATTGATATTATAACATAAACCTAATCATTTGAGAGCCATTCTGACTACGAATTTTTTTTTTTACAAAAGTCAGCTTAATCAAATTAAATTGTGTATAATATGTTGCTAAACACATTGTGAGACTGTTTATACCTTAGTAGCTTGTATTATTTTAACTACACCACAAATGCATTTCTATATTTCGTACATTTATTTGGTAGTTGGATTGAATGGGTGTTAATTTATCCATTTGCTTTGTCACAATATTTCTGAAGGACAAGTTGATGAGCCAAACAAGTACTTATAAAGTATCTCTTTCATCTCATTTAGAGAGATTTATCTAGTTGATCCATTTTTTTCTTCACGTTCTCTCTTTTCTTCTTGGTCAATTTGTAAGAGCTTTTTTTTTCAGGATTGTGTGCTATATGTAGAAGAGAGTATGTTAGGGTTAGTAGGCTTTTGATAAGTTATTGGAGATTTTAGGACTTATTGGAGATTTAGGTTGTCTCAGATCATTATATAAGTCCCCAAGTAAGAAAGACTAAATTATAATTACTTATTTCAAGATTTTTACCCCCTTGCTATTCTTCTTCTAGCTTCCTTATTTCCATTTCTGTTTTTTCTTCTTCTATTTCTTCTTCTCCAATCCTTGTGTATGTTGTGAGTCCTAAATTTTAGAAAGAATAATGATAGGGGTACAGCGGCTGTGTCCGAGTCGGGCAGCCGCTCTCTCAAAGATTAAAATAATACATTTCTTGGAATCCAAGAAATATATTATTTTAATCCCTTTAATGAGAGCGGTTGTGCCCGGCTCGGACACAGCCGCTGTGCCCCTATCACCACTCTTTAGAAAATAGTCCCATATTGATTTTGGAGTAGATATATTTCTGAATTATTTAGGGGAGAAGAGGTTTACTACTTTGGGTAATCATATAGAGATTTAACTTCGAGCTGATGAGTCAATTTTTCTTTCAGGCCTAGTGTTAGGGGTGCGACGAAGCCAAGGGCAGTGGGCGCACCCAACCACAACTATACAACTGGACCTAAGGATGAACACTATTTGAATTCGAATAAAGTTTTGAATTCCAATGGGATATAGGTAATTGGATTCAGATGGACTTGAATTCAAACTTAGAAAAAATATCCTTGTATTTGATATTTAGATAGAATAGGATTTTATCTTTTCAGTGGTTTTTATGTCTTTTATACACTAGCTAGACACTTATAAATTAGTTGTGTATTTTCTTGTTTATTCACTTGGAATTTGTAGCTCAGAGTAACCTATCTTTGTTGGAATAAATAGAGTAGATTTTCCCCCTAACCGTTTGAGTGTGTTATTTGTCAATTTTCATCAAGGTCTTCTATGGAGTTAGGCTTACTAGGTGGCGTGACACATGAACTTTTTACTCGGGAGACTATTGAGTAGACTTTGGGTAAAATATTTGAAAAGTTATGTACTCCTATAATGTCTTACTCTTTTTCAACGTTCAACATGTTGTTAGGGATTTGGTGAATGGTTTTGGAGACCAGTTCCAAATAGATTAATGTCTCCACTCATGCTTTTCTGAGAAAATGTTTAAATGAAGCCTTGGTTCAAATACCCTTTGGAGTGCAACAACGATGGAAAAGGTTTTAGATGCAGTTACTTCTGAGGCAATTTTCAAAAATCTTATGTAATCTTTCATCCTTCCACTTTACAACGGAATTGATGAATGGTTTTTGAGACCAGTTCCAAATAGATTAATGACTCCACTTATGCTTTTATGTGGAAATGTTTAAATGAAGCCTTGGTTCAAATACCCTTTGGAGTGCAACAATGATGGAAAAGGTTTTAGATGCAGTTACTTCTGAGGCAATTTGCAAACATCTAATCTAATCTTTCTTCCTTCCACTCTACAACATGGGTAAATATGGGGTTATTGTGGTTGTTATTTTGGTCAATATAATGCCTCTTTAAAATGAGTAACGATATAATTGTAGAAAGATATATTATTTCTGTAGAGTTCATATGAGATTAGAACACTACTAATTTATGCATACCCATCTGAAAGAGTCATATATTCCTTGTCTATTTTGATTAATAAAGATATCCTTGCAACTGTTAAGTCTTGTGGAGATGTGGCTTATAAGATTAGTTTGCGCCATTGGAATTTTAATTCATTATCATAAGTTTGATATCATTGAATTTGATATGTTATCACATGGAAAGTTGTTCTTACAGAAAATTTATTCGGAGAATGCATTTAAGAACAATTGGGAAAACCACTCTTTGTTTAAAAAGAATTTGTTAGATAATAATCCCACATTGATTCACGAGTAGAAACTTTTAGTGTTATTTGCAGGAGAAGAGACTTCCAACTTGGTTAGTAATGCTTGGATAAACTTAAGACCCAACTTCACTTGGTATAAGAACGAGTGAATATATGTTGTCTTCCAATCACTTGTATCCTATAGGAGCCTAAAGAAGAAATCCACACGATGAGCATTACACAATAGTACGTTCCACTTAAATTTAGGGTAGAAATATTCCTTGATTAATAGTGGGGCAAGAGGCTTTTAACTGTCTAGCACTCCTCGGAAAGACGTTGGATTTAAAATTGACACTAAAAAACAGAATATATGTTATTTGATGTATTGTAAGCCTCGGTAGCTAAGCATTTCTGGAACAGTAGCAGCACAAAGAATCAATAACCTCCCACTTCCATTATGGCTTCAATAATTGAATTCTCGAAGCTCCATAGAATTCAAATTAAAATTTGATACCATCTCCTTTGTCCTTCAAACATTTACTTCCTATAAAAGTCAACCATGTTGGGAATTAGGACGCTACTAATTCCGTTCAAGATCAATGGGACCCATGAAATACCATATGCTACCGAGAAAAATAATAGACGCCCCAAAATAAGACAGTGAAATTTAACGTGGTTCGGCCAATTGCCTACATCCACGGACCCACACCAAAAAATATTTCACTATCTCAAAGAAAGATGAGTACAAAATACTACATTGTATTTTGTACCTTGCAGAGGCTTAAAACACTCAACTCAACTTCTTCTGCTCTCGTGTATCTCTCTTGGTTGTGTATTTCAGAAGAAGCTGAACGATCCTATTTATAAGAGGCCTTGATGAATAAAATAATACCAATGGTATTATTTTATTCAGTCCGCGTCGGCGCCCGCCGCGTTCGGCGCCGCGGCGTTGCCGCCCGCGTTCGCGCGTTCGGCGCCCGCGCGGCGCCCCCGCGCCCGCCGCGGTCGGCGCCCGCTTGTGATCGCCGCCCGCTGCCCGCCGCCGCGCACCATTGTCTTGGACAATTATGGCTTTAAAAACTCTGAGAAAATATAGAGTAAGAATTTAACAAAATATATGAAGAACACTACCAGGGTAGAGTGAGTGTTTGGCTTATCTTCTTCTAATTTCCACATTATTGGGTTGCTATACATTGTGATAAGCATTATAAACAAAGCCATTTGGAAATTGGAATAGAGTGCACATCAAAGGAAGACAATAGGTCTGCTAAACATTGTTTTAAATTGTATCCAAACCAAAAATGTCGCCGATAGTTTTAGCTTCCTATTGAAGCATTTCGTCACATTTGTAATCGTCGCATTCATTGCTGCTTTGTCCAATGGTAAAAAAACCAAAGCATCAGGAATAACAATTGAGAGGCTTTGTTTTATGTAATGTTTATCTATGTTATCATCATCTAAACATTAATATTTCTCATCACTTAATTCTTGATGCCCCAATCTAAGGGTGAACAAAAGATTTGAAGGAAACTTGGGTAGTTGAAAATCCCGCTGGCCTGTAAAAAGGCCTTCACTCTATCTAGTCTCTTCTACAAACTGTTTAGGCCAAATTTTGTAAAAGTGAGCTCGGATTTCGTTTCTAATGTCTATATTACTTCTGCATGTTTTGTTAGCATTTTCCTACTAATATAGCAACAAACAGACGATCCTACTGCCACTTTGTCATCTTCCTTAAACCTCATCTAGCTATAGCTGGAAGCCAATTGCACATTAAAAGCTCTCTTTTTTGGGCCAAACACAATGATCAGCAATCAAATCAACAAAATATTTGCCAACGCTATGTTTTGGATGTAACAGAATAAGGACACTAGTGATCAACCCCAAAAAACTTCAATACTGAAATTTTCGAGTTCTTGTTTTAAACTTGTAATAATCATGTCGTACAAATTTAGCGTGATCGTGGGTCAATTTTGTAATTCAATTTGACGTCTTAAGTTTTAAAAAAAAATGTTAGCTGGTGACAAATTTAAAATAGGTAGCTTCTTAAATTTAGTTTAAACAGTTTTCTTTAAATGTGTAATTTAACTTCCTTACGGTTATCTAACTTCTGAGGAAGATGATAAGAAGAAGAAGAAAGAAAGAAGGGAGGAGAAGAATTATGTGTAACTCGTGTGGTTTGGTTCTCACCCTAAGAGAACAAGTAAATTTTATCTTTAACTCTGATCCGGACCTAACAGCTGGTATCCAATTGATGATGAAAAATCATCCAGGTCTACAAATATACTATAAAGTGGAGGAACACAATTGTGCCTTTAAGCCCCAAATTGTGCCAAAAAAACTTATAATGTAGTTTAATTTATTGATTTTTGGGCAACCACAACAACACAGGCAAATAAAAAATTTTGCATTGGGATTTTTTTAAAAGCCCCTTTTACCCTTCAAACCCACCATGGTGCAGACAATAAACTTTGAATCTTCACTCACCTAACAAATGGTTCCTAGAGTCAGCCGACTTCTCTGGATGTAACGATTGATGTGTATAACCAAAGATTTAGGAAGAGAAAAAAGTTGATATATATAGACCAAAAGAAAGCAGAAAAAAAAAAAAATGTCATGGTGGGAAGTGTTATAAGTTCACATCTCATCCCCATAATAGAGTCACAAGCTTTGGATCTCAAAGGGTCCACCCTGAGATTTTTTTGTATTTTTAAATGGATCCTCTCTGGGATTGATGGGCTTCAAAAAAGACACAAGTCATTACTTTTGAGTGATGACAGCTGCACTTATGTGTGGTACCTATCCCACGTACATGCCAATCTAAGCCCTTAAAAATATAAAAAAAATTATTTTATAAAATCCAATATTTTAAAATATAAATCCTAGGCATTAATGGTTTAGATTAACATGTATGCAGAATAAGTACTGTGCATAGGTGCAGCTAGCATTTTCCTTACTTTTAACATCAAGTCAACTAGTTCCACTACCCATGGAGGCTGCAGGCAACGTGTCTTTCAAATCTCTTAATTTTAATGATCATTGAAAACTTCATATTTAGTCTTAAGTTGAATCCCGCATTGAAGCCTACGTAAGTATGTTTGACCTTATAAGAATTCAAGCTATGGTTAAGTACAAGCACTCTAAGTTCTATAATTTAGTGAAACTAGAAACCTAAAACAATTATATGTTATTCACTTTGTTGAAACTTGTAAGAAAGTTAAGATAGATGTGAGTTGATGGGGGGAAAATTCAATCACACATTGAAAGAAAATGGCTTTCAATTGGTTTAAAGAATAACATTCGGTGTTTATTGATAGTTAGAAAGGACTCAAAGTGAGTTCTTAAGCTGGTTCTATAGCTTCATGCAATGCTACCTCGGTGAGGCTAAGTCTAAAAAAGCAGAAAAAGGTAACTGGTTATACAAATTATTAATCAAACTCCAATCCGAACTAAAAGAAAGCAGAACCCTCTCAACAAAAGTGAGAATATATATATATATATATATATATATATAGAAGATTTGAGTGCATTAGAGGGAACAACAACATACTAGCTATAGATTTTTATCCTAAAAATGAGAAAAAGAGGCAAAGCTTTGTGTGAAGAGTGAAAAAAAAAGTCCCGTATCATAAACTCTACTCTAAAAGAAAAATAGGACAAAAATTAATATTCATTTGAGGATGTTTTAAAAATGTTGAAGTCCAAGAACAAGGAGAGAGATTTCTTCTAAGACCAAAGCGCTCAAAAAAAAATTGATTCATGGTATTGCAAATTATATCGAAGGCTAGAGAACCCAAAAAAGAGAGTTTCATTTTGAAAGTTAAAATGTTAATGATCCTCGATCAATTAGACAAGCGAACTACTTCAAGCTTTATCATTGTCAAGCTTTTAAAAAACAATGACAAAGGTGAAGCTAGCTAGAGCTAGAGAGAAGACTAAGGACAAAGAACAAAAGGTACGTAGTAGATGAAATATTAACTCCCTGTCCTAATTTAAAAACTTCCAAAAAAGCAAACTTGTAACAGGAGACTGTATCACGACCACACTTATCAACTCATGAGGAAAAATCTCACATCCATTGCACAAGCTCAAAGTCAATGCCACTCAAATGTTGTAGGGTGTTCTTCCTACACAAATTACTCGAGTAAAAACTCCACCAAAACTTCAAACTTCCAACAAATTAACTTGATAGGCCAGTTTCAAGAAGGCGTAGATAGAAGCAACTTGGGGCAGAAAGGTATCCTCGAATTTCAAAAGAATTTGAAAGTAAAATGATGTCTACAACTTGACTTGTAAGGAACTGATTAAACTCTTAAGCTTCGAATCATGCAAGAAGCCAACTCTAGCTTTAAATAAGTATTAAGATGAATAAATTTCGACTTGTATATTCGGATTCAGAAATTTTGTTAAATTTCCATATTAAGATCTTATTTTTCAATGTGCTCTTATCTTCAATGAACTTTTGGATTATATCTAGCTTGGAAGGTACAAAGTCAAAGACAAGTACTTGTATCATTAGTTCATCAACCTTTTTCTAATAATTAATGCAACAAATGCTCTTGACTGAGAACCCTATCCATGCATGAAGGCCTTTGAAGAGTACTGGACAGGGCACAGGGACATGCATGTGCTCGGGTAGGGACGTTAAATATATAATTTGCCGCTCATCTGACATAGCACATGCCCCCACGCTAGAGGGAAGACAAAACAGCAAAGAGGGAATCTGAAAGGCCTCTAAGCTGGCTACTTCCTTCGTTTTTCTCCAGAAAAACAGCTTCCAACTCATATTTTGTTCTCTTGGTTTGTTCTTCTGTCCTTTTACAAAACACTGGATGATGCCAGTTCCCCAAACAATACGGCTCTGCGTCCTGCCATTTGAGTACTACTGGGGAGTATCCAAGGCTGGGCGACCCCAAATTTATCACATATCTGGGTCGTTTCTCAAGAAATAGCGAGACTCCCAACAGTGGCCTGCTCTATCCAGCTCCTTTTATACTTCTGCAGATTTTTTAAAATTCTTACAGGCCATGCCCATGATTAAACTGAAAAGATTGCCCAAACCAACTGGAAAATTATCCAACTCCGAGGAAAAGGAGTGAGGACTGATGACTCCAATCTGAAGAGGGAAGAAGAGAGAGGTTAGGCAGAGTGGGTGGATGGATAACGAGATGGCGAGGCAGTTCTCGGACTTTAGCTGTGATCTCACGTGGTGCCCATATGAAATGTAAGAAGGTGAAGATAGGTGGGTTTTGGAAGCTCTGTACCTTCTCCTGCTATCTGCAACCTCTCCTTCTTCTTCTGCACTCTTTCGTTTCTCAAGATTAAAACTCCCTCTTCCATCATTTTCCTTCTTCTGTCATGTACCTCCTTGGGACCCAGGGGGCTCGACCGGTTTGAAGCAGTAAACAACAGCAACCTCTCCGGCTGTCCCTCCTCCCAGTCGCTCTCATCGCCACTCAATTTCATGAAGGCTGCTTTCAAGTCCGTTTCAGGACAACCTGTTTTCTCCACCACACTCTATTGCCTTCTGAAATCAGTTTCATCTTCTCTCGGCATCTCAAAATCATTGCACGTCCTTCCAGTTCAGGGTTTTCCAACCCCGAACGGAACTCGGGATCAGAAAACCTTAATCGGGTAGGCGACAGGTCTGGACTCTGATCATCCTAAACGGGGATCGTGGCCACTTGCAGTCAATCGATGCTTCTTGCAGATTTCCCAACATGGGCATGGATGTACTGATTGATTTACAGCTGAACGATTAGTGCAACAAATACATGACGCAGGGGAGTATATTGTCATCTGTAAGCATAACAAAGTAGAAAAAAAAAAAAAAAAAAAAAACTGCTTCACTATGTTTCATGCACAAATAAATCACACCAGTTCAAGTCCCGTTGAACAATTTTTTTTTCTTTTTATTTTTCCATCTTGGTCAGTGAATTGGGGGGACGCTCTAAAAGAATAAATTACAATAAAAACTATAGAACGAACAGAGAAATGCTCATGGAAAAAGAAAAAAACAAAAATTTCAAGTGCCTGCAGTAAGTATACAACGCTCAAGATGAACTCAACAGACTTACATTTGTCATACTCGCATCTTCACTAAAATCAAATGACCGTGCCTGTTGAAAACATAATGATCAACTTGGTGATCGATCACCCTTCTTTTATACACCCGGTTATACAAATCATACACAACAACAATCATCAAAACTCCAACCTTAGGTTGCCCTTTCACTGGAAGTGCTGCAAATGATCAAAAATCAGAAAACAGCCAACCCTCCTACAGTAAGTCCAATAGAGGAGGTTGCTCTGATGAAGTCTTTGAATGACTAGGGATTGAGGCAGTCGGCTTGTTAGACCTACCTCGTCCCCTTCCAATAGCTGTATGTGGAGGTGGAGCAAGTTTTGGCATTGCCTGTTCATTCTTTGAGGAAGCAAAGATAGATCCAATGTCTAATGACTTTTTATCCGTATACAAGGCTGGCGGACCGGAGCTGTTTCCTACTGTCTTTCTACTAACTGAATTTGCCTTAGCAAGCCCAATAGAAAGATCGCTGTTGAAAGTAATACCGTTTGAGTTGCTAGCATATACAGACTTTCCTTGACTAGATGCTTCAATCGGAGAATTGAACAATGTGCTGCCATGACTTGTGCTCAGACCCGGGCTTCCATTGCTTCCTATGGTTGAGTGTCCAACATTACTTCTGGCATGCATAGGCCCCCCAATGGAGTTATTTGGACGAGGAGGCCAATTAGCGAAAGGGTCAAGATCATCAAAGGAAGAATTGATGGCCTCTTTATTAATCTGATTGGGCTTTTGATTTTCACCCACCTGCGAAACAAAACCACAAGAAGTGGCTGAAGGAGGCCACTCAACATCTGCAGCAGGACAACTGGAAGGAGCCTGTCCAGTTGATGCAGATACGGAAGACTGAATCTCTGATGAGGTAACTAATGTGGGCTGGGAAATAGGAATAGGCATCTTAAATGAAGGTTTTGATTCTGAAGGATTGATTGTTGAAGAAGCCTTAACCGGGGCCCCCAGTCTTCATCCCATGATGCGCTCTTCTTCACAGATGAAGGCACGGAGTCACCAGCTTTTAGCATTGTATTAGACTTAAGGCCATTAGATACTGACGGTGTCAATTCAGGAGTTCCAGAGGCTGTCACAGTAACACCTTTTTTCTCCTCAATCTTCCTGTAAACAAAACGCATTTTATTAAGAAAAGCAGAGAAGGAAGAGCGTGGAATTGCAAAGACAGGTTACAACTTTGTACCTGAGGATGTCTTTGATGAAAAGCATGTACTTGGCAAATTGCTGAACGTTCAACTGCTGGGTAATAAGCAAGGGAAAGAGAAGCGGAAGGACATGCTCTGCCGTGAATTCTAATCCATACTGAAATGGTGAAACCATTTAATATTGAATTTGAACTCATGCAATGTAAATAGTCATCAAAAATAGAGTACCAGCACTGTACGTTAACAATCATCATCAGCATCAACAGAATCTTACTTAGTTTATTTTTGGGACAACCTTGATTTTTCATTTTAATTGCTTTGCATGCTTGTTCTTATGCCCTTATTTATATACCAACAACAACGAAAACAACAACAAGAGATGCAAATGCCCACAAAAGCCCAACTCAGCCAGTCTGACGCATCCAAAACATACTTAATGGATAAAAATAGTTTTTTCTTGAGGATGACTTTCCTTTGCAGATGTTGGTTAAAACCCCAGTGAGACTTAAATGCAAGACCTCAGTTCAACCTTATGCCTCCCTTTTAGTGACCAAGAAAGGGCACAGTCCAGCTAAGCAGAATAGTGATTATAACATAAAATAAATTTTAAATTATTTATTGACAGAATACATTTTCTGAATAAGCTTTTCTCAAAAAGAAGTACCTGCTTGAAAATTGAATTTGCAATGCTCAAGGTACACATTAGTGTAGGTGCAGAACGGTCGACTGCAGTGCAGCGCTGAAGTGTTTGCAAGATTTCCAAAACGGAGTGTTTGTCTAGTGAATGGACCAAATCACTGAGGCACAGTAATGCATTCACTCGTACCTGTGAACGTTAAGAGAACTTAAAAATTAATGGCACAAGAGATACTATTCCTGATTATTTCCTCTTCCAGATGAAAAATTTTCCACTAAAAGATACAGTTACAGAGATTCCTTCCGTACCGCAGCAACTGTAGTCTTAAGTGCCAAGCCATGAACGCGAGGCAAAATTGCTTGTTTCACTAGCTGCATTAACAGAAAAGATTCAACACTTTCATTTTATCCATGATAATCCAAGTTCAGTTCAAAAGAAGCATCAATAAGACCTTAATTGGGTGACAAAAAGTAAACTAGAGAAGATAGCATGCTTACCACAAAAAGGCAGGCCACCTTAGAACTAACTGTATATCAATCATAAGTTTAATAGAAGCTCTACAAAATTAATCATACTAAATAAAGAACAGCAACCATAGATAAGCCGAAGCTTCATTGAGTAGGATGGACATTATTATAGTATAAGACAGTCCAAAATAAATTTTCATATGCTTGACACTTTCTAGCATATATCCTTTTTCATCTTTGTTTGTTTTATTTTTTAATCCTTTGTTTGCTGTGCACATACCCCTTGTGGCCTTTTATCTATCCAAATATAATTTTTGATGACTTCTCTAAACCTCTTATCTGTCATAAGATAAACTATTCTCTCTGGACAAAGCTTTACACAAAAATATTATTTCTCTTCCAGGGTTTCAATTTAGTCGACAATGGTTTGATAATAAATTGGTACAGATTCGTGAAAGGCTCCCACATCAATCACCTGGGCATCTAGTTGTTTTGCCAACGGGTTAGTTCTTCGCAAAACTTCTTCTTGTATCCGTGCATCATTATCATCATAGGCTCGTACAAGCAATGGGAGCATATGGTCTATCAAGTGTTCCTGACTGGCCTGGAACAAGGTGGAAAACCATCAATCTTTAGGTGCAAATGAACAAAGCTGTTAACTTCACTGATAACAGGTAAAACCAAACAAAGACATAATAACACTACAGTTGGAGAGAAATCAATTAGCACAGTCAAGAGTAAGAAAGCAACAACCTTGTGAATAATAAGTTCCGCATGCTTCACAAGCAGCAATAGCGTCTCACCAGCTGCCGAACTCAAAACTGGAACCAGTGCCGGCAATGTTGAAAGTTCAAAATCATTCTTGTCCTTCGGAAACACCAAAATAGTGGAATCAATATCTCTGATTAACAAAAGGCATCAAATAATGACAATTTCACCACATGCTTTATTAATTATTTTTCCTTATCTAAACTATCCCATGTTTATAAACAGGCAGAAAACTAGAAGTGCCTCTCTGGTACCCAAAGAGTCCAACACAGTGAAAGAAATGGAATACAGATACAAGGCATTGAGAACTATTTTCTTTATTTTCTTGAAGTCAAGCCAACTAAAACCAAATCAAATGACCCAAAAAAGAAAAGTTCAAACAGCAATAGAGAGAGAAGCCAATATGAGGACAAATAAAAACCAGTTCAGCTCATTAGCAGATTCATCACTTCGATAAGAACCTCAGAAACTGATTTACACTTAACTAGCTTTAAATTGATGATGCAAAAAGACAGGCACCTCCATCAAAATCAAAATTTAGTATCATTTTCAACATATATAGAGTAGTATACATTTTGAAGCACAAACTAAGAAAATAGATGGCTAACCTGAGACTCGGCTATAGTGAGAACCATCGGTAGAATCATTGGTTGCATAACCATATTACGTAGCTCTGCACAAAGAGGAGGAAGTACCTACATAGAACCGAGGTTATGATGTATAAACATTTCAGGGGAGATTTTTTATTACTAAGTAGAAAACTAGAAGTAAACCAAACATTAGTGTATTAGAACCAAAGTGCTATTACAAAAGAGAGAACATGCAGGCCCGGGATCACATATAATACTGCAAATTGCATAAATATAGAACAGCACCCAAGTGAAACACCCATATAATAAACACCAACACATAGCCTTGAAATCAGAAGGGGACCCATGCACCTTGAAATATGATCAAGTGAATTCAATAAGGACTAGAAAGGATTCTAAATCGATGACCCATACTCTACGAAGAAATGTTTATGAAATATACGTCAGGGATATGGTTATTTCCTGTTTGTCTCACTACCATTTTATGGTAGGAATAAGTTTGCCATAAGATAGAAGTTCTAAGTTTAACAATTCACTCAATTTTGTTGTGGGTGTGAGTCGGAAGAGTTAAGTGTAGAAGGAAATTCTTTTAACTGCCTTCAATTTCACTTTGGTGAATAATCTCCAGGCAGGAGGTTGAACTTTGGAGCCTTCGTAGGTTGAACTTAGGAGGTTTAGGTTCAATTGCCTAAACCTTTGTAGGTTGAATTTTGGAGCCTTCGTAGGTTCAATCGACTAAAGCCTCTATAGATTTGATTGGCCAAGTCTTAGAAGTTTCAATCCACCGAACCAATGCAGGTTGAACTTAGGAGGTTTAGGTTTGATTGCCTAAACCTTTGTAGGTTGAATTTTGGAGCCTTCGTAGGTTCAATTGACTAAAACCTCTATAGATTTGATTGACCAAGTCTTCGAAGTTTCAATCCACCAAACCAACGCAGGTTGAATCAACTGAGTTTTCTTAGGTTCAATCGACTAAACCTTAATTTACCAAGCATTTTTTTTGAAAGTTGTGATTTTTATTCCATTCTCAGTAAAACATACATAAATTATATAACTACCAATAGGTAGTCAAATACTAAGATAATCTAGAGGGTCCGTAGAACAAAGTGCTGCTCATGAACCCCCTTTTTAGCTAATTCATCAGCATTACAATTTGCACTTCGAAAGATATGAGTCCAGCTCATGACCATATCAGCAAGATCAAGAATTTCATTAACTATAGCGGCAAGCCTCCATGGTGGCTTAATTATTTTCTTGCACCATTGAATGATGACCATCGAATCTCCCTCCACATGTAGGGGCCCAGGAGGGTGTGAATTTCGGAAAGACTTAATTCCTTCCAACAAACTCATTGCTTCAGCGGTAGTGGAGTCAGTGATGCCGGACGGGGAGTGAGGGAAAGAAGAATAGAGGGAAAGAGGGAGAAGAGGGAGAAGAGAAGAAGATAGAGAAGAAATAGAGAGAAAACTTAGGAGAAAACTTTGATTATCATTCCAATCTATCTCTGTTCTTCATACATAGCCTATTTATAGGTTTAAAACCATAATAAACTAATATCCCAACAACCATCCCAACAACCATACTAACCCATAAAATACTAAATTAACATAGGTCAGCAGCTAATTAGGACTTTTGGGTCCTATGACGGCGCCTAACATAAACTTTAAAATTACGTGCTACATCATTCTCCCCCAATGGAAAAGAACTCAACTCCGGTGAGTTAAACTGTAAATACGACTCCAGCAAAGTAGGGGCGAGCTGACGCAGTTCGTCCTCAGTAATCCAAGTATCATCAGAGGAAGGACGTTCTTTCCAACGCACAAGGAATTGGCGAGTACCTCCATTCAAAGAAGTAATATATTTATCATCAAGAACATCCACAATGACATCGCTGGAGCACTAGAATGTGTCGGTAATCGGGAGTCAAAAGCGAAGAGGACCTGCAACCATAGAAGAAGGTAACACGGGAGGCTCAAATGTGCCTCGGTAAGCAAATAAATCTGCCACATTGAATATAGGACTGATAGATAAATCAGGAGGTAAGTCTAGTACGTATGCATTGGATCCGAGTCTACGAAGAACTGCAAAGGGACCAATGGAACGAGCATGAAGTTTTTTTACGGCATTGGGTGGAAAACGTGCAGGGTTAAGACGAGCCATAACATACTCACCAATCTGAAATTCCTTAAACCTACGATGTGCATTAGCAGAAAGTTTATAATTTTCATTACTCAAAGTAATTTGTCGTTTTATCTCAGCATGTAGATTATGGATGTGTTCAGCAAAAGTGTGGGCAGACTCTGAAGGTCGAGAGGTAGGGGGTAATGGAATAAGGTCAAGAGGTTGTTTGGGTGATAGGCCGTGACAATTTCAAATGGGCTTTTACACGTGGTGCGATTGACGGAGTTATTGTAAGCAAATTCTGCAATGGGTAAAATGACATCCCACGTCCCCGGCTTGTCCCCAACCAAACAACGTAAATCTCCCAAACTACGGTTAACCACCTCTGTTTGACCATCGATGCAGGGGTGAAAAGCGTAAGAAAACTTCAAAGTAGTACCAAATAACTTCCAAAGTGTCTTCCAAAAGTAATCGACAAATTTAACATCACGGTCGACACTATGGTGGAAGGTAGGCCATGTAAGCGCACAATCTCCTTAAAGAACAATTTAGCTATATGGGATGCATCCGTGGTCCGTGAGCAGGGAATGAAGTGAGCCATCTTGGAGAAACGATCAACCACTACAAAAATTGCATCATGCTTTATATCTGTCTTTGGGAGGCCTAAGACGAAATCCATACTAAGGTCACTCCACGGGGAATGTGGAAGAGGGAGAGGAGTGTATAAACCAGTGTTTCATTTGCGGGTTTTGCTTAGTTGACAGGTGCGACATTGAGAGACAATTCGAGCGACATCCTTTTTAAGAGAAGGCCAATAAAACGATCCTCAACCAAGGCAATGGTCTTATCTCGACCAAAGTGTCCAGCTAGGCCCCCACATGTAATTCCCATATAAAAATTCTCGGAGGGATGTACGAGGAATACACAATTGAGTGCCTTTGAAGAGGTAACCATCACGAAGTTGATATCCCACATGCCGGCGTGAGGGTCCGTCTCTGGTGTCATTGTAAATTATACCAAAATCAGGGCAGCTGGGGTATTCATTACGAGATACGCGCTCGAATCCTATGACATGAGTGGTTATGGAATGCAAAACAAGGGACATCCGGCTAAGAGCATTAGCAACTTTATTGTCCTGGCCCGCACAATGCTTAAGGACAAAGGTAAAATCTTGAAGAAACTCTACCCACTTTGCATGTCTACTACTTAAATGGCGCTTGGGAGTTCAAGTAGCGTGGGGCTTGATGGTGCGAGTAAAGTACAAATTCCTTGTGCAATAGATAGTAGCGCCAGTGATGAAGAGATTGAACTACTGCATAAAATTCTTTATCATAAGTGGAGTAGTTTTGTTTGGCTTCATTAAGTTTCTCACTAAAGTACGCTATCGGGTGACCTTCCTGACTGAGAACGCCTCCTATTCCCATTCCCGACGCATCACAAGCAACCTCAAAGACTTTGGATAAATCTGGGTGGCATAACAAAGGTGCGGTGGTGAGTTTGTTTTAATGTCAAGGAAAGCCTTATGGGCGAGGTTGTCCATTTGAAGTCTCCTTTTTCGGGCACTCGATGATGGGTGCGGTGATAGAGCTAAACCCTCTAATAAATCGTCTATAAAAGGATGCTAACCCATGAAAGCTACGAGCTTACATCAAAGTAGTTGGTTCAGGCCACTCTGAATAGCCTTAATTTTCTCGGGGTCAACAGCAATTCCTTGAGACGAGACAATATAGCCGAGAAAGAGGACCTGTTGTTGCAAAAGGCACATTTCTTGAGGTTGGCAAATAATTTTGTGGCTCTTAGAGTAGTTAGGATTTGGCGAAGATGGTCTATATGTTGCCCTTCAGATTTGCTATAAATCAAGATGTCATCAAAGTAGACCACTAAGAATTTGCCAATAAAAGGGGCGAAAAAATGTGGGTCATGACTGCGCATAAAGGTGCTTGGGGCATTAGACATACCAAAAGGCATTACCACCCATTCATACAACCCGTCCACGAGTTTTAAAGGCAGTTTTCCATTCATCACACGGGCGAATTCTAATTTGGTGGTATCCGCTCAGAGATCTATCTTTGAGAACACTTTAGCACCGGCAAGATCATCGAGCATATCATCTAACCGTGGGATAGGAAATCGATATTTGATCGTGATTTTGTTGATAGTTCTACTATCCACACACATTCTCCATGAGCCATCTTTTTTAGGGGTTAACGGCCACAGAACTGCACAAGGACTTAGGCTATGACGAATAAAGCCTTTACGTAATAGACCCTCTATTTGTTTATTCAATTCAGCTCGCTCGGTGGGGTTCATCTTATAATGTGGAAGGTTAGGCAATTGGGCGCTGGGATGAGGTCAATGGCATGTTGGATGTCTCTCATAGGGGTAATTGATTTGGCGATTCTGCTGGCATGACATCCTGAAACTCTGTCAATAGGGGTGAACACTATTGTGGCTCGAGCATCTGTGGGAAGCGAAAACTATCTTTGTTGATTAGTGCAAAAATGATGCCAGATTCGATTGCTGCTTGCACAAAGTGCTTATGAGACAATATTTGGAGGCGGTTAGCGAGGACGAGGGGTCGGAACAGGGGAAACAAGTTTGTGGTGCGAGGGAGTAGGTTTGGCTGGATGGAGTAGGACAGTTTTAGTCCCATGCATAAATGAGTAGGTGTTATCTCTTCCGAAATGCCGAACATCATGATCATACAGCCAAGGTCGACCTAGCAAAATGTGAGCAACATCCATAGGTAAAACATCACAGTATAAATCCTCTGAATATGGCCCAATCTGAAGGGGTACTAAACAACGCTCGGTGACTGGAAGAGAAGTCTTATCTACCCAGGCAACTCGAAAAGGATATGGATGGGGTTCTGTATGAAGATTGAATCGAGTGAGAGCTGCCCTAGAAATTACATTCATGGTACTACCCCCATCAATAACAATTTTACAGGTTTTTTGTTTTTAGAGGAACCACAGCAGAAATATGCTTTGATACGCTTCCAAGTGTTAGTTGGAGCTGGAGTAGTCAAGATGCATCGCATAATAGCGAAAAAGATGATGTGTGTGCGTAGGGAGATCATCATCAATTAAGTCATTCTTGAGTCGTTGTCCTCAATAGGAGTAATAGCAACAATCTCGAAATCGTGCTCAAGTGAGGTTTCATCAACACGTTCCATTGCTAACGTGCGATTTGGACAACGGGAGGCGATGTGACCTTTGTATGACAATAATGACACTCTATGCTATTCCGAGAAGCGGTATGGATTGTGAAGAACTTTGCTCTCACTAGGAAAATTTGCGGAGAGAGGAATTGTGGGTGCCCGTGATAAGGTGGGTTGTGGTCGAGGGTTCAACCTAGGCGATGAAGTCATCGACTTTGGCGAAGATCGGGGGCGAGATAAAAGCACGCCTTTGGGAAGGGTGTTGAAGGTATTTTTCAAACTCGAGGGCTTTATGATATGCCTCCTCTAAAGAGTCGGGAGCATGGATAGTTACCTCTCGTTTGATATCTCGCTCGTAATCCATTAACAAACCTAGTCACAGTGAACCTCGGATCTTCATTGATGTCACTCCTTAATAACAATTCCTCAAATTTGGTAATATAATTGTCTACACTAGACAATCCTTGCACGTGGTTTAACAACCGGTTGAACAACCGGTCCTTGTAGTAAGGAGGAGATATTTTCTTTCAACTTAGTTGTCATTTCAGCCCAAGTAGAAATGGGTGGAAGTCCCAATCTTTCGATGTGTGTCGCTGAGCAGGTTTGCCAATAGCGCTTGGCAGACCCTACCAGTTTCATTTTTGTGAAACGAATGCGTTGAGCATCGTTCATTTGGTACCACTCAAAATAATCATTCATGTTGTATAACCAATCGAGAAATGCGCTTGGATCTAATTTTCCATCAAACTCAGGGGCATCTACCTTAACCCTCCTAGACATGTCTCCCATGTCATCTTGAGGATACCTAGGTCGATCCAAGTGGCTACGATGTCCACCTGTAACTCTATAGCCTCGTCGGGTAGGTAAGGACGGCTGTGAATATTCTTCATCAGAGAAGACGTCCTCCTCAACAATAGGTTGGCGATTGGGCAAAGGATTAGGTGTTGGTTGTGGCAAGATACCGGCGGTGTGTATTTTGTCATTCTTGTAGGAAGGTGACACGATAGAGCTTTGACCCTAAGCGGTTCCCAACTAGGTTCTCTCAATGGTTGTTTTTCCCGATTTTTCTTTGACCGGGTCACATAGTCATCATGAATGCGGTTAACCGATTTGGTCAATTGTTCAACTGTTTAAGTGAGTTGGTCAAGCTGTTTTTTTGGAGGTTCGTCATGTTGGCCTCCTTTGGTGTTCACTCTTTTCTCAAGGTTATGGTGTTTGTCCTCAAAGATAGTGAATTTGGCTTCAAGGTCTCTCACGGTCATGATGAAAAGAAAAAGGACAGGTATAACAAAATGCTGAGAAAACTAAAATAATTGAGTAAGAAAAATTAAAATTTATGCTAATACATAAAGTAAGAAAAAGAAATTCACAATAAGTTGGAAATCAAATCTTTTGTCCACGAATGTGAACAATTGTACCAAGAAATTAAATTAAGAAAAATTCCCGGTAATTGGAGGAGACACAAACGGTCTCGCTTTAAGACCCAATTTCCTTAGACTCATGAGTCTTTTTGACGAGAATATTTCCTAAATAATTTAATGGACAATATGTCACTTTAGCGATATTTCTTGAACAAAGTACTTTAAAGAATGTAAGACCAAAATGTACGGGTTTTGTTTTGTAGTTTTTTTTTTTTTTTTTTTTTTTTTTTGTACTAAATTGAATTAAAAAAAAGGAGCGATCCAACTACGTAAAATGAAACCTCCTAATAAAACTATCGCTTTATAATCAAAAGGCAAAAATACAGACTTACCGATTCACCGAGTCAATTTGCGGAGTTGTGAGTGTATTGGACCAAACCGGGTCGAGTTGAATCGGACCAAACCGGTCGAGTTGAATCGGACCGAGAGTTGAATCGGACCGAGTCGACTCGAAACCGAACCGGAAATAAATTTAACTTAGGGCTGGATTAATCGACGGGGCTGGAGGAAGGAGAAGGAGAAGAAGAAGAAGAACGAGGAGTAGGGCGGGCGGAGGCGGTGATGGAGGGCTACTGCGCAGGGCGAGGCGTCGGCAGCGGCGCCGGCGGCGGCGTCGGCGTCGGCGCCGGCGCGAGGGCGCCGACGGCGAGGGCGCCGACGGCGAGGGCGCCGGCAGCGGCAGCGACGGCGAGCGGCGCCGACGGCGAGGGCGTCGACGGCGGCGGGCGCCGACGGCGAGGGCGCCGACGGCGTCGACGGCGTCGGCGCCGACGGCGGCGGGCGCCGACGGCGAGGGCGCCGATAACCGACGGCGAGGGCTTCGGCGGCGAGGGCTTCGGCGGCGGGCGTCGGCGGCGGCGCAGGGCGCCGGCGGCGGGGATTCGACGACGAGGGTCGCGACGGCGAGGGATGCGATCGCGGGTGACGGCGACGGCGGCCGAGGGCTAGCGGCGGCGAGGCTGGCGGCGGCGAAGGCTTCCACGGCGAGTCCGAAGTTCCAATTTCTTCTTCTTTTCGTTTTCTTTTCTTTTTTTTTTGGCGAAATTGGGTATAGTTCAGAGGAAATTTTGCTTGCTCTGATACCAATTGATGCCGGACGGGGAGTGAGGGAAAGAAGAATAGAGGGAAAGAGGGAGAAGAGGGAGAAGAGGGAGAAGAGAAGAAGATAGAGAAGAAATAGAGAGAAAACTTAGGAGAAAACTTTGATTATCATTCCAATCTATCTCTGTTCTTCATACATAGCCTATTTATAGGTTTAAAACCATAATAAACTAATATCCCAACAACCATCCCAACAACCATACTAACCCATAAAATACTAAATTAACATAGGTCAACAGCTAATTAGGACTTTTGGGTCCTATGACGGCGCCTAACATAAACTTTAAAATTACGTGCTACATCAGTCAGCAATACCAATTGTCCTTGCATAGGTTAGCAAAATATCCCCATAATGGTTCCTGACAAGCCCCCCAACACCTGCTGGTCCAGGATTGCCAAAAGAAGCACCGTCAAAATTTAACTTATAAGAGTGTACAGAGGAGACATCCATTTCTGAATTTTAGGCATGCGATTTTTCCGATCCCTTGCATGATCCACCCAAGAGACCCAAATTGTATTGCAGTCCACATTTGGGAAAGCATCATGTAGCTTTAGCCAACAAATGATATGTTGAAGGGTTGTATGACATAAATCTTGCCAGTCCTTCGCTACATTATGAAAAACTCTTTGATTTCTTTCTTTCCATATTAGCCACAGAATGAAGCCCAAACAGCAGTTAATTTACCAAGCATTATTAGGTTCAATCAAATCAGCTTTCATGTTCAATCAACAAACTTTCATAGGTTCAATCAATTAAGCCTACATATGCTCAATAATAGGTTCAATTGACTGAACCTTCATTGGTTCTAATCATTAAACCTATGAATTGAGCCTCTGTAGGTTCAAACAACTAAGCCTTCATGAACTCTGTCTGCTGTGCTCTCCTAGTTTTTAGTAGACAGAGCTTGGTGACTAAACACTTGCAGCTAGAAAGTTGTTCAATTAACTGAGTACAATATCAATGGACCAAAGACCTCTATGAGATGGACCTACTGGAACCTAATTTGGGAGGATTTCAAAACAGAGAGTTTGACCGCAAAGTATAAACTCTTGAACATTCTCCTCATCAATTCAAGCCTCATTTGCAACTTTTATCCAAACCCATCTTGTGAAAGTGATTGATTATTCTCAAGTCAGAAGAAGAGCGTTGTGCTTTTTGGGACTTAGTAACTTCCCTTTTCTCTCTTATCCACCTAGAGCAAACTCTACTAAGTGCTTTGTGCAAATTCAAAAGATTGGAGGTGGAATTCCACTCATGTGAACTGGGCTTTCTTAAACAAGATGCTTGTTTTATGCACTTGTATTCTCATTGTTGTTTTAGTCTAAACCCAGAATCTAGAAAAGGGAAAGCTCACTGTAGTTGGAATATTGTTCTTTAAAATCTCAAGAATGGTTAGCGGATGATAATAGAAGCCAATTTCTTGCAAAATTGAAGCAACTCAATGAAAAAGTCAATTAGCTCCTACCATCTCTACACATTGAAAATTTTCCGATATAGGTTGCAGATTATTATGAGATTCAATGCCTGAGCAACCATAGCTACTAGAACAGTCCAAATCTGCCTCGCGATATAACCCTCATTACTTGATTAGTTGTTCAGTCTTCCATACTGTTAAGGACTGTCCGCACAATAGATCCTCTACTTTCCACATTAAGCTAGAACAGCCAGGAGATCTTAAATTAAATACTTTTCTGTCATCATTATGCCAAAGTATTTTTTTTTTAGAAGGTGAAACTTTTATTAATAGAAATCTGATGATACAAATAGTGTTACAGTAATAGTACAGTCGTGGGCATAGCCCCTTTTCATAGATATGGTAATGGGTACTATTACAGGAGCTCTATAAGAGCTCCGCCATTGAATTTGTTGTTTTAATTATGCTCTTTTCTGCTTCAGCTTTTGCCAATTTGTCAGCCACTGAGTTGGCTGATCTTGGCACAGCTGTCCAAGCAATTCTCCACTCTCTAGTGAGGTCTTCTATTTCATCAAAAAATCTTCTTAAAGTCCAGGGGACTGCTTTTCTTTGTGCCCATCCAATAACCAATTGGGAGTCTCCTTCAATCTCTATGGAGTCAATAAAATACTGCTTGGCAAGCTTGACACTGGCTAACAAAGCTCTTGTTTCTGCCTCATTTGAACCACATACCCATGCTGGCCCCGAGTATGCAATGAGTACCTCCCCTCTACAGTTCCTTATCACTCCTCCTACACCTGCTGGTCCACGGTTCCCTTTTGATGAGCCATCAAAATTAAGCTTTACATAAAGGGGGTAAGGTGCTGACCATTCCACCATCTTGGGTGCTTTTGTATTTGTAAGAAAAATCACTTTACTCCTGAATTTTCGTATAATTGGGACAGGAAGAGGTGGGAGTCCGTGAATGCTATGAATCCATGCAAGTGTACTACGGATTGCTACCTCAATGACTTTTTTAACTGAGGCAAACTTGGCTGTAAAAATTCTGCTATTCCTCTTGAGCCATAAGCTCCATAGAATTGCTGGAATGCTAGCTTTCCACAAAACATTTCCCCAGTACGGCAGTGGACGGTGAACCCATTGTTCAAGAAATTGACTGAGCTTTTTTGGCATGCAAAGATTCATACTAAATTTCCTTTGAACGCTTCACCAGACCTGTGCGCTGAACTTACAATGCAATAGCAAGTGATTGCTAGTTTCCTCTTCCTCATTACAGAGCCTGCACAGTGAATTTATTGTTGGGCGCACTCTTTTAGAAAGTTCTTCACTTGTGAGGATTTTTTCCTGTGATGCTGTCCACACAAACTATTTTACCTTAGGTGGTGCTATTAGCTTCCAAGCCATTTTGATACCATTACAAATGGGGGGTTTTCTTACTTGGGAGGTCATGTAAAAAGAAGCCACCGAAAAAAGTCCGTCAGTCTCAAAGGCCCAAATTAATTCATCCCTTCCTGTCCCTGTCCTGTAGCTTTCATCAAGAAGTTTCAGAAGTGCTGCTATCTCATTGACTTCCTCATCCTGTAAATTCCTCCTGAAACTAAAGTTTCTGCCCTCACTCGTAGAGTTACCCAAGACCTTCGCCACTGTTGCATTTTGGTTTGGAACCAGCAGATAGAGTTTGGGAAAAACTGCTGAGAGGGCACGTTTCCCAATCCATGGGTCGTCCCAGAATCTGATTTTTGTGCCTTACCTAGCATGGAAACGTATAAATTCTATCATCTCTGGCTCTTTCTTAATAATTCTTCTCCATAAGCCTGAAGCTTGTGAAGGGGCACTTTTTTGGCAGCCAAGCATGTTCTGATTTTCCGTATTTTTCCTCTATAACTCTCCTCCACAAAACCCCATCTTCTTGTGCATATCTCCATATCCATTTAGCCAAAAAGGCTGAGTTAACTTCTTTAATATGTCTAATGCCGAGCCCTCCATGATCTTTTGGCCTACGTACATTTTCCCACTTCACCAAAGGATATTTGAACTGTTTTGCAGTGCCATACCACAAAAATTTCCTCTGTAATGCCTCCAAGGTAGCAGCTACACTTGTAGGGCATTCCATTATGGATAAGAAATAATTTGGTATCCTGCCTAGGGTGGCTTTGATTAAGGTTACTCTTCCTGCCTGGCTCAGAACTTGCCCCTTCCAGCTATCAAGTCTCTTCTTGCATCTTTCTATGACTGGATTCCATAGTAGTTTGTAGGCTCTCCCATAGAAAAGTGGTAACCCAAGGTATTTGCTGGGTAACTCAAATGTGGAGCATCTGAGGATACTTCTGATTTGCTGTTCCATTCCCCTCTCAAGATTTAGGCTCAAAAGGCCAGATTTACCCCAATTTATAGATTGTCCCAATGCCAATTAGGAATGCAAGGGCATTCAACATTTGTTCACATTTCCCTTGACATAGAATCATTGTGTCGTCAGTAAATTGCAATACTGGGATGTGCAATTCTCCTACTGACAAACCTGATATCCATCCTCTTCTGTCCTTCCAAGAACATAGCATTTAATCCTTCACTAACAATATTGAAGAGCATTGGGGAGAGAGGATCTCCTTGCCTCAGCCCTCTTGAGCTTTTAAAATAGCTCTTCACGGTGTCATTAAGAATAAGGGAAAAGCGAGCAGAGGATATGCAACGGCTTATCCATATTCTCTATTTTTGGGGAAATTCCATCTTCCTTAACATGTTATCCAGGAAACTCCAATTTACATTGTCAAAGGCTTTCTCAAAATCTAGTTTGATTATCATGCCTCTTTTCTTCTTCTTTTTGTATAGGTGAATTAGCTCGTGAGCCACAAGTGCTGAGTCCATAATTTGTCTTCCCTTAATGAAAGCAGATTGTTGGTTGTTTATAACTTGTGGGAGTACCGTTCTCAGCCTATTAGCCAGTACCTTAGAGATTACTTTATGGTGACTTGAAATCAAGCTGATTGGCCTGAAGTCTCTGGGATGAGCAGCATCATCTTTCTTTGGGATTAAGGCAATTAAAGAGGAGCCCATGTTGTTGGTAGTGATTCCTTTTTCATAAAATTCATCAAACAACTTCATGATATCATATTTCAAAAATTCCCAACCTTCCTTATAGAATTTTGCAATGAAACCGTCGGGGCCTGGCGCTTTTTCATTTGGAAGAGAAAATATAGCATCTCTAACTTCCTCCTCAGAGAATGGCAGCACTAATTTCTGACTTGCATCATGTGTGATGGCATTAAAGTGCAAGGTTTCTGGAAATGGGTGGATGTGGCCCTCATCTCTATAGAGCTTCTTGTAGTAGTTTTCGAAGGTCTCTACAATTTCCTTTGGCTCTGTTATGTTCTTTCCCCCGACTTCTAGAAGTGTTATTCTGCTACTTCTCTTATGAGCTGATGCAATGGCATGGAAAAACCTTGTGTTAGGATCCCCCTCCTTAATCCATCTATAGTGTGCTCTTTGCCTCCAATAGATCAGTTCTTGTGTATCTAAATTTTCCACCGTTTGCCTTGCCTTTTCTTGTTCCACTTCTTCAAACACATTTAAGCCTTGCTGTTCTTCATTTTCATCATGAGCATTTATTTTTTCCAAACACTCATTTCTTTCTTTTTCAAAATTCAGAGCCCTTTCTGATTTCCACTCTTTCAATTTCAACTTGATTACCTTTAGCTTGTGACTGAATTGGTATCCTTGTGAGCCTTCAACTTCTCTGTCTTGCCACCATGCTTTGATCATCTCTATAAAGCCCTCCTCCTTAAGCCAATGAGCTTCAAACCTGAAGGGGGAGGGGCCCCATGAATTTGGTTTGGTTTCAAGTAAAATTGGGCTGTGGTTTGATGCAAGCCGGGGTAGGACTCTTGCTATTGAGGCACCAAACACATCCATCCATTTCTGGTTGACCAGGAATCTGTCTAATTTTGCCAATATGGGGGCTCCTTTTATTGGTCCATGTGAATTTTCCACCAGAAAGGCCCAGGTCAATAAGCAAATTATCGTTAATGAAGCTCTCGAAATCCTTCATTGATGCTGTGATTCTGTTTCTGCCTCTTTTTCTCCGAAGTGTATCTAACTACGTTGAAATCACCTCCCAGGATACAAGGGAGATCCCATAATTGTAGTAAGCCAGACAACTCCTCCCACATCTCCTTCCGCTGATTAGCCTTGATAGGCCCATAGATGACAACTGCTCCCCATTTCTGATTGGTCTTCTTTGAGAGGAATTGACAAGCCAGGCAAAAGTTACCTTTTTCTACATTGATGATCTCTGTGAGCTTTTTATTCCATAGCATCAGGATGCCCCCAGAGTTTCCTTGCGCTTCTAATTCTTCCCATTCTGGCCTAGCTCCAGGCCAGAGATCACGAACGATGCTAGGAGATACTTTTTCGAGCTTGGTTTCTAGTATGAAAGCAATCTGAGCTTTTGACTTTCTGACTATTGCACAAACACTGGCTCCGCGACTGGACAAGCCAAGGCCCCTTGCGTTCCATGATAAAATACCCATGATAAAATGTTCATCATTATGCCAAAGTATATCCACCAAACAAGATCACAACAGATAGGTCTTCCCATTCAACTTCATAGAGGTAACTCGGATGTGGATATCCTTTATTTTCACAATTTTCTTGTCCTTAGAAGCAACCACAACTGCACCAATCAGCTGCAACTTCACTAAATCCAGCTATAAAGCTTGTTAACAAGGTATTAAAATTTCTACAGTGCACATCCTCCAGGTTCAAAATTAAGGGAAGGAAAAGTGGTCACTAGGCTTGACAAATTCCAGCAGAAAAAATTCAGGAAACTGTCTAAAGGAAGCAGGAGCTCAATCAAAGGTTCTAAACTCAAGAAAATTTCAGCAGGCATGGAAAATTTAGATGCTCACATGAGCATGTGGACCAATGGTTTCAGCACATAGATATGAAGTCCAAAACTATTGTTAAGGGAGAAAGGGTGCAATTACCAAGAAAATAGACACATATCATCAGTCCGAGAGCTCATGCAGGCATAAAACTTACATGGACCGTTCAAATTTCGTTTGGGATCCAGAAGTAGATAGAGATCTTTGCAATGCAATAATATTTTCTATACCATCTACCTAAGGTAATGGCAGTAAAATGGAGAAAAAAGCTTGTTTTAAGTTCAACAAGCACCCAGGTGATTTCAGAACCTTCAAAGGAAGTAGCAGCCTTAAAGATATAATAAAACACAGTTCGAACTTTCAGAAACTGTCTTCCTGCTATGAAACCATGTAAGGTTAAGTGCCTTAATGTAAACAAGAATGGAGATAGGAAGGAGAGAAGGAGAAACCAAAACAGCATGTTATGGGGCAAATTGGACCCCTAACCTCTCTTTCATTAACTCGGCAGTTAAACAAGAGAACTACATCTATGCATTTGTATAAGGTGTGAGATTACATACGCTGAAATAGTACCACAATGAGTAAAAACACAGATCATCGAAATCCTACTTACATTGTCTAACAATGACATAACCAGCACATAACAAGTATTCAGAAATGGGTCAAGTGATCAAAATATCCTATACATAACAAGTAGTTCAACATGTAAGGACAAAATGAAGACTAATTGCTATAAGTTTAGTGTTTCTTCCCATAATGGGCACCAAGAGGTAATTAAGTAGAAGTCAGGGTTTAATGGGGAAGCCCTACCCTTGTAGAAAGTAATTCTAATTTTTATCTACGGTTTATCGTGAACATGTAAACCGAGAATGGAAACCCACATCTTTGTTTTTCCTTCCTAAATTCAGGGCTCTCCCTCCCTACTTCGTCTCTTCCCTTCAGCACCAAAAACCTAAAGTGGCTATTCTCCTTTTAGGTTTGTAACACCAAACAACCCAAATGTTCAAAGCTATTTCAGCTTCTGTACCTCTTAAAAAGAATCTTAAGCTCCAGGTTCCACAAAAGCAGAAAAAGATTAATAAATTTATATCACAAAAATTGCCATCTTTAACTTTTTTTCTACAATAACAACTCTCATCACACATACTCTTAAGATGGGCCCATAACAACAAATTATTGGAAATACCATACGAAAAATTAAACACACATGGAAAGAAAATATACCAACCTTATAACGCAACACACGGGAGTCAAAATCTTTCCACATATCAGCTAATGCTTTTAGAAACTCGGATTTCTGCATATTATCTCGTTCCTGCATTTTTTTGGAGTCAGAAAAATTTGCCTCTTACCTCTGTCTAGTAGATTGTCATTCACTCAAGAAATAGTTTTTTTCATGTATGCAACTATAGGCTCTCATAGAATTGCAAAAGTTCCAACAAATAAACAATTTGGCAAACAAACTTTAGTGTTGCAGAAATTCTGGATATATGGGAGATTTGTAAGGAATGCATTTAGCAACCTGTTGAATTTTGTATTTACCATCCTACATCTTCATCTTTTCAGTTGCAAAGCTTCATCCATTTCCTCGCTTTTAAAGAAAAAAAGAGTATAACAAATTATTGAGAACTGTGTGTGAAGATTCAGTTTTTTATTCAAATGACAAAGATGTAGTATGGTAATGCATAATGTTTCAGTTTTTAAAAAGACCAATCTTGCATGAACAGAACTGGTGGAATAAGGAATAGACTCAAAATATTCTGCACCATGAATCCCATCCTCATGCATCCTTAACTGAGTAATAGAACAACTTTAACAAACTATGAATGAACTCTAACAAATTTAAAGAAAAATGTCTAACTTTGTTCCAGACAGCAGTATTTTCTTCTCAGTTCACTTTTGTGGTACAAATATTTTTTTATGCTTCTTCTCAAAAATTTTGGAGTGCCACCAAGAGACTTTTAGAGGCAGAAAAAGGTTACGAAGCTCAAAAGTACTGCTTACAAGCATGTGGTCCAGGAAGCGAAGAGCACGCAACCTAGTATCGTTTCGAAAAAAAGGTGAACCTGCAGATGGAAGATGAATTTTGTAAATAAGAACCTCTTTCTCTTATAACAATGAGGGAAAGAAATCCAGTACCAAATTTCCATGAAGAGAAGCACACGCGGTGAGAGAGTAACATAATTTTCTAGAATGGAAGACACAACAAGAAAGGAAAAGAAACACAAAATATCAACAAAACAAAAAGCAGTTTGAACTCTCAAAAAGGAAGCAAGATGCCATCGCCAACTTTTTTTTGAGAAAGGACCTTGATCTAATAAATCAAAATCATGAATCAAAATAGATGAGTTAATGATGCACAGATTTGTTGTCACATCATGCTGAACGTCTTTTCTTTTGTGACTTGGCCTAAGCAATGTAATTCCAGGTGGTGCTCTTGTTTTTCTTTCCTTCTGTTTTGCATTGATTATGTTCTTAGATCATCCACTCCCTCTGGATAATTTTTTTATGGAAACCACTAACTCATTGTTGAAATAAATAAATAAATAAATAACAAGAATAACTAATGACTTGATGATTCAGCTAGAAACCACTATAAAATTGACAATATAGGCAAGAAAGGAGAACAACAAGTGAAAGCTGCAATATAGGCAGTGTCTCATTAAAAGGTTGACAAGACCTGTCAGCTATTTTATTAAACAATTGAGTGTTTGAAATTGGATTCAACACCTATTCCAAAATGACTACCAAGTTAGACACCTAATTCCAAAATGACTACCAAGTTAGACACCTAATTCCAAAATGACTACAATCGAGTGTCAATTTTTACTACCTTGGCAATCATGCCACTGTTTTAGCTCTCGAAAGCCTGTGGAAAGGTGTTTTCTGAGCGTTAGAGGATTCTCCAGGGGTTTTAGAAGCATAATGGTGTGTTCTTTCAGACTTTGTGTTGTGCTGATGTGATCATAATTAGGGCTGACGTCAGCATCTATTTGGCATGTAATTTCTGTGGAAAGGGTGATCGTTAGTACCGTTGTTTAAGGGTTCTACACGCATGGTACTGCTTTGAACGGAGTTATTTTGCTAGTGTTGGGTTTGTAAAACCCTCTTTCTGCTACTGCTACTGCTGCTGCTAAAGGGTTAGTTTTTGTTTCATTGCCTCAGATTTGTGCAATCTCTACATGTTACCTGAGCCTGCATAAATCACTATTCTACATCTTTAGGTAGTTCTTGGAAGGAATTCGAGTACCTTCTCTCCAAGCTGGGTCTTCATAATATCTACACTCCAGCTTGAGGGGGAGTGTTAAAGTCAAGGGTATTTTGGTCATTATACTCTGTTGCGAGTTAGGGGTATTTTGGTCATTAGACTATATTACGAGTTAGGGGTATTTTGGTCATTAGACTATATTACGAGTTAGGGGTATTTTGGTCATTATAAGTGATGTATTAGTCTTTATTTTCAGTGTTATTTATTCCTTCTATGGTGGCACACATGTTACTGCCTTAGGTTATGTTATTTCATTCAATAAGCCACTTAGTGGCATTATTATAAATTGATGTAACTGCAACTTATATTAATGAATTAGGGTTGTGAATCTATTACAGACTTCAGGATCCCTTCTCTCCATTGTCTCCTTCTTACTCTCTTTCACTCTCACTTCTTCTTCTCTTCTAGCTAAAGTTCACATGTTAAAAGTCAGGGGTATTTGGTCATTATACTCTGTTACGAGTTAGGGGTAATTTGGTCATTATAGGTAATGTATTAGTCTTTATTTCAGTGTTATTTATTCCTTAGTGGCACACATGTTAGTGCCTTAGGTTATGTTATCTTATTCAATAAGCCACTTAGTGGCATTCGTGTAATTTAATGTAACTGTAGCTTATGTTATGAATTAGGGTTGTGAGTCTCTCACAGACTTCATGACCCCTTCTCTCTCTTGTCCCTTTGCATCTTCTCTCTTCTCCTTCCTCTCCTACTCGATTTCACATTGTATCAAAGCAGGTCTGTATGTGACGAGTCATCACTTACAGTGGTCATTGGATCTTCTTCCTCTAGGCTTCGTTCTACAAGTTGGATGGTTAGAATAAGTTTCTACTGCTGGGCAAATAAGAAAATAATTTTTTTTTTAGAGAATAAACCCTAGATGATGTTAGCAGCAACAACAACAATAGCACGAGCTAATGGCTCAGTAGCAAAAGAAAACCCTTCATTTGGGCAGAATAAAATGCATCTAGCATCTTAACACTAGTACGACCCATAGCTTACGTCCATACCTAGGGAACTGCCATAGTTACTCGTATGACCCATAGCTTACAACTAGAAAAATTGAATCTTTAGCTTCCGACCACACAATAGATGACATCATCATCAGCAGCAGCAGTAGCACGGTTCCAGCGATTCAAAAGCAGTAAAAAAGACCTTTTTGAGGACACAAAGATGTGCATCTAGTACTTAAACACTAGTACAACCCATAGCTTACAATCATGGCATGGAAAAAGAAGAAAAAAGGATTCTTTTCTTATTCTCGCAGTAGCGGAAATATATTTCAGCCATCAAATTTGTACAACAAAGCCTAGAGGGAAGATCTCATGACCTCTATAAGTGACAAGTCGTCATATACAGACCCGCTTTGATACCATGTGAACTTTAGTGGAAGAGAAGAAGAAGTAAAAAATAGAGAGTGAGAAAGAGACAATGGAAAGAAGCGGTCGTTAGACACACAACCCTAATCCATTAATATAAGGTGCGGAAGCACAAAATGACAAGTATGCCATTACGTGGCTCATTGAACAAGAAAAATCCCGTATTTGGAGCTTTACTAGTACGACCCATAGCTTACATCCAAATTCCAATAGGTATTTGGAGCTTTCAGGGACCATTCAAGGTTTGTATTATCATCATTTTCAGGTCCCATCGGGGTTTGTGATTCAATTTCTAGTAAGTTATGGATCTTCTCCATGGCCTCATGACCTTCAAAAATTCCCAGCATAGTGCTTGGAAGGGTACGCAAATCAGCTCCTTAGTAGAGATTCCAAATTGCTTTCGGGAAGATATTTGATCTTGTAAAAGATAAAAATTGTATTGGTTTTGTGTTTCCAGAACTACCGATTCATTAGAAGATGGATTTGCTACGAGAGGGGGGAGGGTGTCCCTTGGAGTGAAGGTCCCCTCCTAGTTTATAAAGGGGAATCTCCCTTCGAGTTTGTAACGGGGTATCTCCTTCCTAGCTTATAAAGGGAGATCTACCTCCTATTTTGTTTTTTACTCAATTAATAAAGTACAATTCCCTCAACCCAAAAAAAAAAAAAAAAAGAAAAGAAAAGAAAAGAATAAAATCCTTTCTCATTGAGTAAATGTGCTTCTAAAAGGCTTTATGTACAAGAAAGAAGGCATCCATTTAACAAAATTTTTATTTTTTCCTTACGAGCAAAGTTTTTAATGATTTCATTCATATGCCATTTGTTAGAGACATTGGTTTTTTGGTTATTAATTTGACTACGTGATATATAACCTCCTGTATCTTGAAATTTTTTCTGGAAATGGCAATTTCGTATGGCAATTTCATATGGCATTTCATTAAAAAGATGAGTTGCAATTTTTAAGAGGGGTCTAAAGAAAGCCCAAAAACTAGGCTCACCCTCTGAACACCTCCCTAACCAGGCTATCAGCCACCGAATTGCTGAGAGGGGTATTTTTATCCGTACATTATCAGCATTGTATAAAAGGTCAAACAATTCATCAAAAGCATGTATCAGCTTCCAAGGCAGAAATGATGATTGCTTTGCCCATGATATGACTAGAGAGAAGTCACCCTCCACTTGCTTGAGACAGTTAAAGGATCGTAGACATAACTTCACTCCACCAAGTAGAACCAAAGTTTCATCCCCATAGGAAGTTCCATAACCAGCAGACTTTGGAATGGTTGAACAAACAGGTAGTAGAGTGATCTCAGATAACTCCTCCAACGCCCGCAGGGCCTGGATTCCCCAATGATAACCATCAAAGATTAGTTTTAAAATCCTTCCAGTAGAGGCTCCCACTCTTGCATTCTAGGTGAGGTAGGAGTTGTGAATGTTACTACTATTTTACTAACTATTTAAGGCAAATTTGTATGTTTTTTTACTATTTCACTGACTTAAAGACAGGAGTAGACTCTGTACATTTATGTAGTTTTTCCCTCAAGACATCTAATAAATGAGTTGGGAGTCCGATTCTCTCTCACTTTCCCTTAATCTTTCCTGTTCTACTCAACATTTTTTAACCAACTGCAGAGTGGCAAACTTCAGATTTCAGATTTGAATTTGATCAACGTTTGTTGCGATCTAGGCTCAAACTCCAGATGAAGCTTTCAACTCATTATTCTTCAAAAATAAACCATCATGCCGTTTCACAATATGAAATCAAGACGCTAGAGAAAATCTCACAGAAAAAAAAAACATAAAATCAGTCCTAAATAACTTCCAAGAACAAAGGAAGTAAACTTGCATAGATACCAGTGAAATTCAAGGCACCAGGCCTTGCAGACTCGTCAATGGATAGCATCCGTTGCAAATCAGGAACTAGGTCTGCTGGGATGCCTGAAAATGCCTCATTGGACAAGTATGTCAATTTGTTCATGTACTGCATGACCAAACAAAACCAAAAATAGCAGAGATATGAGTTACTAATATTGAAAAAGTTTATTTTAAATAATAAAAGAAAAAATAAAAGGCAGAAAAACCCAGGGATAGGTGTCTTTGCCGAGATTTCTTGGATTTGAAGGGGTAAGACAATACAGAACCCTAAACAAAATGATGTTAAGGTAAATACACCAAATTTTGTCATCCAAGAACATCTCAGAAATCCGACACCCACCCATTGAAACCTCATAGAACTACATAATTAGAAACATAAAAAACGGATCTGAGGCTGGGAAACATCCTTTTATTGTTTTCAAAAATGACGTTGGAGAACGCCTCTCAAGACATGCTTTGTTTATTTTCCACTTTAAACAGTAAAAAGCACCCTAATGTTCATTATCTTGTTCAAATGCATAAGATGGCAGTTTCTTTATCTGTATATAGGCAAACGTGCAGTTTTTTTATCTGTATATAGGCAAACTATAAAAACTCCCACAAAAGAGCTTAACATCTCGGCCATTCAAATTGATGCTTCATCAAATGATATAAGAAAAGTTTATTGGATCTAGATAGATAACATATGACAGAGAAGAAGCAACAGATGAAAGGAGACAAGTACTTGTCTGAAGGGCAATAGGAATCCATCACATACTTTTTCCAAAAGTTAAAAGACGAGGACAAAAGAAATGATACTGTTTACAGAAATCCAAAGCACAAAAGCAGCATACCATCTTCACATTATTATGACAATCCAACAGAGGTTTGTGGGAAACAAGGTGATAGATAAGGCATGCAAAACTGAACACATCACCAGCAGTTCGGTTCTGGACAGTTTTGGATCGGACCAACTCAGGAGCTGTGTAGTTTAAAGATGGTTGCAAAGGAAGAATAGAATCCTCTACATCATACTCCTGAAATATTCAAAGAGAATAGTGAAGTTAAACACATATTAGATCTCTGGCTTCAGAATATAAATACTCGACTACATACAACCAAGAAAGTAGATGAATCCACTCAACATATTTTACCCACCGGATAGTGAAAAGGTTGCATGGAAGTTGAATCACCTGAGGCCTGATCTGTGGATATAGCAAACCCGAACCCACCAAGCTTCCAGGCTCCACTAGAAGTTATGAAAACTGTCTGAAACAAAGAAGGCTTAGTTGAACAGCAATTGCATGCCTACATCTACAAAAAGGCTTTTGGTTGCTTCACTTGGAACGAATTCTAACAAAGCAAGATTAAGTAAACAATGTGAAATAGAAACCACAATTCAAAACTTACATTCTTATAACAATGCTGGCATGTTTAAAGTTTTTTTTTTTTTTTTTGAAAGTTGTGACAGACAGAGAGAGAGAGAAACCACAATGTTTGTTAAAAGTTCAATAAACATCCTAGCTGCCTTTAACTCAAGCTGAAGTATTACAAATTACATAAGTGCCTTTTAGAAAGGGAGGAATACCAAAGAATAAAATAAAAAATAAAACAAAATTGAAAACTCAGACTTTAGTATCCATCCATCAAAATGTTCCATCCATCGATGGAATCATCAACCTCTTTGTCTTATCCCCTTCCTCCTTCCCTCTTTCTTCTTTAAATGTCACTCCATGTACAAGAATGTCTTTATCTTCATTGCATATAAAACTATACAATTATCTCTAAAACTTATTATTAGAATTTCATTAAAAATAAAACATAAAAACCAGCGTTATTAAACCCAGACCAGTCTTCACGGTTCAATTAAAACAGCCAGTTCAACCAGAGCCTCCCCCAATTGACCCAAATGATATTGGAACCTGCTCTGGTTGATCCAACCTTCAAACCAGCCAGGTGCCCTTCCCATGAGTGAAGGTAGAGACAAGTGAGAGAGAGGAAAAAGGGTATGGACAGAGCAAGCGCTCTCCCCATCGTTGTATTCATACAACATTTGACAGGCTAAACTACAGAGGAAGAGGGGCACTTCACAGCCAATTAAAGATGGGGCAAGAGGTATTGCTCTGTACTCTACAAGACAACTTTGGGTGAAAATTTTCCTTTTAAAATTTTTAGAAAATTTCTGACAATGAAAACACAATGAATGCTTCAATAGTAATAAAAACATAAGAGTGAAGAAACATGAATGAATAAAGATTGTGTATGGACAGGAATAAATCCGTCATGAACCATCTAGTATATCAAACTGCTTACCCGCTCTAAAATGCTAGCATGAAGCAACTGACAAGACAATAACAAGATTCCCTAATTCGAAGAAAACTACGTGCATGGACATTTAATACAACTATTCCTATAACTCCAACACCACTTAAGATTCAGATGTGGTATCTTCTCATAGAAATAGAAACTTTTTCTATTAAAAATTTAAATCAGGCTCAGTAAATCATTTGAAATAAACATTGTTTTGAAGCAGTTAATACTAGCAAAGCTAGCATTCTCTTCATTTTTGTGTTCTCTCCTTTTCGTTTTTGATAATGAGTATAAAACGGTACTCTACCCCCAAAGACCCTCCAAGAATCAAATTGCTAAAGAAATGCAAACATGTTAAGTTCCCAAAATGCAATATAGCCTACGTTTTAATGAAAAGAATACATAATATAAATACATGAAACAAGATGGTAACCTCAGGTGATATAGCCCGATGAATAAGGCGTGCATGGTTATGAAGAAAATCCAAGGACTCTGCTATCTGGAGCAATCCATGTTTGATCTCTAGCAACCCCATTTCCTTCAATAAGCAAAAGGGAAGTGGAACAAATTAGTTATTTAAGCAACTAGTATTCATAAGTAAGAAAATGGATAAGCCAATGCCAATTCTCTGCAGACTAGTAATGGAAAATTATAAAAAAATTTAAAAGTGTAATATATGTATAATAAACACGGATGGTCAACTGAAAACCACTTGGGTAAAAATTTAAAATCAATCAACAAAAAGCACGTCTTGCTTCCTCTTCAACAAGAATTTAATTAGATACCAGAGGTTGCTCCTATTACCCCATCTAAAATAGGTCAACCTCTCAAACCATTCCTACTGGGTACTGTTAATGCAAACCAAGCCTAGACCTTACGGATTAAAGAGGCTCCGATTCCTTCAATTACTAAATTATGATAATCTATTAGCAGCAAAATAAAGTCAACCCCTTCATACAGACAATTCCAATCCAAAAATTAATAAGAAGTTTCAGATTGCCTACCATCCCCTTGAGCTCCTTGGGTAATTTCGGGATATTATCGACCAGGCCAAGCGTATTGGCAACGGAGGCAAAGAGAGGCTCCGTAACCATGGCCATAGCGTTCTTATTCTCGTCCAAGGCCTGGACAACATGCACAACACCAGGGTGCCGAAGTCGTACAAGGCGAGAGGCGTCCGCACGGATAACATCGAAGAAAGCGTCCTCGGCGGCCTTGGAGAGCCCTGCTCGAGACCTGGCCTCGGAAATGGCCTTCTTGTCGAGAACCCAGACGCAGACGATGGGATACTGGGTGGAGGTAGAGCCGGCGCGGGCCCTGGCGGAGTAGAGCTTCCAGGCGAGGCCGGGACCACCGGATCCGATCTGGTCGAGAAGATCGTAATCCTGCAGGGGTTTGGGACCGGTGACCTCCTGCACAGTGGTTTGGACCGTCTTCTCGATGACTGCCGCAGTCTTGGCCAGAGCCTGTGTTAGCGTTTTCATGTTCAGGGACATGGCTGCAGCTGCAAGGAGTCACATTCACCGAGGAAGAACCCCAGAATCAAGGAAGTCACACCAGACCAGAGAGACAAATTTCTTCGGGTAGGAGAATTGCTCAAGGAGAGGAAGGAGTGATCGACACCGTCGACCGTCAACGGCGTCTCCTCTCTCTGTCCTCCCGTATTCTTCTTCTTTACGCGCAGATTTAATTGTTCCACAATCTGACTCGATTGCTACTGAGTCCTCCTAATTGCTACGACAGTGTTTTGGCTGATGATGCAGGCACTGATTGCTCGACCTCCGCAAATCGATTCGTCTCCCTCCTCCCCTGTCAATTTTTCTTTTTTTTCGTCTTTCGTCTCAAATTAGATTTTAGAGCAAACAAACAAAACATTAAATCCATAATTAGTTAATCACATTACAAATGGCTTTTATATGCGTAGCTGCCAGCCTGCGACGGTGCAACCGACACATCCTGCACAGCCGCCCTACATGTGCAGTAATTACTAATTATTAGTTCGTTGGTTGAGGTGAGCCCTCACCGACAAGGCAACAATCTCCTTATACTTGTCTGTTTTTATAGGAAAATTTTTCAATAAATTTAATTTTAAATTGACGAAAATCTCCGAGCTGACATATATATGTAAGAGTCAACCATGGAATTAAAAAAATCTTCAATTTTTCAACCAATTATATTACCTCCTAAAATCTTCTACTTTTCCAACTATCAAATTACCTCCTAGTCAATTTTTAGAACTATAAAACTAAATTCTTTTTTAGTAACTAGAAATATTTTATAATAGAATTTTTTTTTCAAATTTGAAGAGTTTGATTTTATGTCATGTGGGTTTAATACAATGCTACTTTGATTACATTGACAGAGTTTACAATAGAAATTATAAATCAAATGAAGAGGGATAAGGGCAGGTGCACTCCATACTATGGTGAAGCATACTATATATCCTCGTTTGTATCTTAACATTCAGACTAAAACAGGCCGGATCGTGTTGAACCTAAATTAGTGGTTATTCCGGTTTGGTTAAAGCCAAAAGAACCAAATTTGCTCAAAAACGGTTTGAACTGACTTGTTTGTCTGATTTGACCTTGAATCGAGTGCTCTACCATTAAGTAACATCGATAGTCTTTGCTATTGTGTTCTATAAATTATAGAAATATCAAATTCAAGTACTTTTGTCCAATCTGGTTGACCGAATTGAAAGAGTTATTGAGGCTGTTAAGTGGGGGATGATGGGAAGTTTCTGAATCTGACTATTTTGATGTTTTGCTGCTTACAGGCTTTCTTCTATACCGTTTGTTACTATTAATATTAAAAGCAGAAGTCTTCTATACAACTAGTTAAAATTACGATTTTATATAAACCTATAAATCATCTATTTACATTTGAAAATATAGATAAGTACAAAATATATTAATTGTACGATTTTATATAAGTACAGCATATTTTGATATATTAACTTACAATAAAATATCTACATACTGATTTTGAGTCATATATGATTGGAAAGAGAACTTCTCAAAAAAAAAAAAAAAAAAAAAAGAACAACAAAAAAAGAACAAAAAAAGAACAAAAAAAGAAAGAAAGAAAGAAAGAAAAAACATATGATGATACTTAGTAAAATGATTGCTTGGAGTGTTGGAGTACACTTTAAATTGGACAAGATACTCAATTTGAAATTTAAAAACAATAAGCCACATAAATTGCTTGTGATGAATATTAAGTAAACTCTTCACGAGTACTGATCTGCCCATGATGCTATAATTAATAGATCGAGGACCAATTGCTTAGTGAAATATTTCTTAGATTTAGAATTAATAATTTATTTGAAGTATCAAACACCGAAAATGATTCGTATATTACATAATCCATGAATGAATTTATTTACAGTACTAAAACAACTTAGCTTAATAAAGCAATCCATCATCATAAATTACAAAAGAATTCATAAATATATATATACTGAAAGTTCTAGCTAGCTAGCAAGCTAGCTAGGATAGACGATCACTAATCAGAATGACATTTTCCTTGTGCTTGATTTGAAGCTGCTCTTCCCCGACGTATTATGGAATATTTAGGATCATGTTTAAGGAAGTCTTTAAACCACAGAGCAGACTGTTTTGGAGTCCTCTCCAAAGTATTATAGTCCACATGGTACAGCCCAAACCGTCGTGTATATCCTTGCAACCATTCAAAGTTATCGATCAGAGACCATACGAAGTAACCCTTCACGTGGGCACCTTTCCTGCAACCATATATATTATTCAAATCTATAAGGAATCTGGATGATCTCCATTAACAGTACTAGTTATTTTCTGTCACAGTACCAATTATATATTACCTCATGGCTTCCACTAGTGCAGATATGTAGCTAGTGAGGTAACCGATTCTCCCGCTATCATTGAGCAAATCTTTAATGGGAGTATCTCTGCTGCTCTTTTGGGCATACCCTGTAACCAGAAGATCAACTCATTAATCGATCTTGTTAATGTATGTATATTAATGTTATTTAATTAATTATTCAAATGAAAGCTATACTATATATTACCATTTTCGGTGATAAACATGGGAGTGTTGTTGTATCTTTCCTTGATATATAATACAATCTTTTCCATACCATACGGCACCACGTAGAACCCGGGCATTGCGGTCTGTCGCATGCAATTATATATAGAGACTTAAATATTAGTATTGACAGTAGGAGAACGTCCAACAAATTAAAAAGGCCGATCGAGAAGAATTAGTAAACTAAATTACCGGAGCTCCAATCGGTCGTCCGGCTCTTTCTCCGGTGATAAATGCAAAAACATCTTTGTTATCGGCACTGGTTGTGCAAGGACTGAACATGCAATCTTTGGCATACAGAGTTGTGTAATGGTTTACGCCGATGAAGTCCAATTTCATCTGTAATTTTCGTCTGTCCGTCTCAGAAAATGTCGGCAGTCTTGGACCCAGGATCTGTCGCATTTCCGGCGGGTATTCACCGTAGATTAGAGGATCCAAAAACCTGATTAATTATAACATTTGTAACGACTTTGATTAATTAAACAGATGATGTTCAAAAAGCAAAATTAAAATTAAAATATATATATTTGCATGGTGTAGAATGTTTTTTCTGTTTTTCTGCTCCATATCATGTACGTACGTACCAAGCGACATCGAAGGCCAGAACCCGCTTTGCCGCTGAAATGTCTTCTGGGATGTTTCTCAGAGGCTCATACCAGGAGGCAGCCATGACCATCCCAATCGACCCACCTTGTTTCGCCTATATGAGATCGAGAGGGATCATGTCATAAACAATTTGATGAATACTATGGCAGACATATTGAAACATAGTTAATTTTCAGAAACAGAAATAAATCATAGGATCAGCTAGTAATTTTATGATATATTTTCACATAATTATAACATGCATATATAGTATGATCTGTACCTGATAATTGTTCCTGTAAATTTCGGCGGCAGTGGCGTGAGAGAGGATGACATTGTGAGCTGCAATGTATGGCTCTAATGCAGAGTCACCGGCGGGGCAGTCACCGGAAGGCTTTGAACAACGGCCCGGAGGGTATGCTCCGGTTCTATAACCCTGGGCAACCAAAACATTTGGCTCATTGAATGTGCTCCAGTATTTGACTCTATCGCCAAACACCCTGAAGCAAACCTCCGCAAAATACCCAAAATCCTCCCTAACAACATTATTCGAAATAAAATTAATGATCAGTACCAGTCTATATATTAGTAATTACTACGAATTAAATAGTATAAAATTAATTAATTAAGAGAAAATTAAGAAAAGGAATAGTTATAAAGTACTGACTGGATCTGCGAATTCAACCAAGCACCGTATCTGTCTTCAAGTTCTTGAGGAATATCGTAATGGTTTAACGTCACAAATGGTTGAATACCTGTAATTGTGTGCATGGATGCACGTACCAAGAGTGATGATATATCATATTTCAGAAAGAATTACAAGTATTCCTCGTTACTAATTAGTTGAGAACGTCACTTACCTTTGCGTACGAGGGCAGTTATAAGATCGTTATAGAATCTAATTCCTTCTTGATTAACCTCTCCAAATCTACCTCCTGTCCACCAAGTGATGTAATTAATTAGTACTTAAGATGCAAGACGATAATATTTAAATATATATATATATATATATATATATCTCTATATATATCCTTTGTCATGATTATACAGAGAATAAATTAAAACTCACTTGGTAGAATTCTTGACCATGATATAGAGAATCTGTAGGCATTGACTCCAAGGGAATGCATTAATTCAATGTCTATCTGCTCAAGTCATGCATGAGTAATTAGCTATGTACGTAAGTGATCAGAATTAAGAAACTGAAATAGAGAAGCAAAATTTCAAAATTGATATCAACACGTCAAATTAAAGAGTACTGGATATGATAATATATACCAAGGAACGATGGTAATGGTCATCGGCAACGTCCCCAGTGCTCCCATCCTTTATTTTTCCTAGCATAAGAGAAAAGCAAATAATTTGTATGCATGTTATAATCTTTCTCCACGAAATTAGAAGGATTAGACGTTAACTGATAGATAATAATGTAGAAAAAATATTTAAATTAACCTTTTATAGCCTTAATTACCTTCAATGTGGGAAAAAACATCCCAGTTGCTAAGACTTTTGTTGCCTTCTAAATAAGCACCTTCTATCTGCAAGTCGTTTGAACGTAAAGAAAAGAAACTAATTAAATCAGTACGGTACGTAATTAGAATTCATGAGAACAAGCTGGTAACGATGCAGAGACGACTGTGCGTAATATATGTCAGATCGGTCAGGCTGTTTAATTAAAAATACTTGCCTGATAAGAAGATGTTGACGTTCCGAAAAGAAATTCTGGGGGAAAGTCGCTCCGATCCACGTTAGACCGAACCGAAACGAAGAGATGAATCAGAATTACCAGAAGAAATGCCTCCAAACTTTTCATAATTTCCTGAATTAATGCTTGCTCCAATGTTCTCCCAGCTGCGGTTACTTAGAAGAAGATTTTATTGGAGATGGGCTCGATATTGGTGATGAAGGGTTGATGCATGCATGGGTTTATATAGAATGAGATGAAGTTTGAAATGTAAGAATTCACTGGATATTGGATCAGCCCGCGGTCTTTAGAACGAGTTGAATTAGAAGTTAACACGCAATATGAAATGTACACGTTGCATGCATATATAACGTACGTGGAATGGATAACGCAAAGTCACTAATTCTGACCAAAACCATGCATATATGCAGTGCTGAATTGTCTTCCTTTAACTTTGATCCTACGTCGGAACATTGGTGCAGATATATATGCACGAGGTGGAGAATTTTCACGGTTCGTTTACCAAATATTAGAAGGGTTCAATATTGGATAACACAAAGTCACTAATTCAAACTTACTTTTTTCTTACCCCTTCGGTTGCTTGTTTCTTGATGTTAAGCTTCCGAGTAATGTATTAGTTTAATTTGAACAAATTAAAATTAGTTTCAGACCCCCCACGTTATCCCTTTGGCAGAATGAAAAAGTTCATTAATTAATTATAACCAGCCAATCAGAAATACAGTTGCATAGGGTTTATCCTTTAGAATTTAAAATTTTTTAAAATAAAAAATATTTTATTATTATTTTAAGTTTTCCTATTGGTTGGTTACGTCAGATAAATACTACGGGCTAAATGCAGCTACTAATACAGATCTATCCGACTCTCTATTCTTATCCACTACTTTTTAAATTCCTACACGCCCTGGTAATATAGTCAATGTCTATCCGTTACCGTGCGTATCGATTAAAAATAAGAAAAATTTGCCGGAATCAAAGTGGTCGGTTCGGAAATTGGATTCTGGAACTTCCGTGGTCTGGGTCTTCTTCTGATGTATTATTAATCAACGCGCACAGCGGTCGTCGTCGTCGTCGTCGTAGTCGCATTATTTCTACCTTAATTAATTCTCTGAAGCCATTCTTGGCGATCGAATTCCTGACCAGCTGGTCGTGCATATCGATCGCCATGCAAACTCCAAGGCGGCGCGAAGCCCCCATGAACAAGCTTTACATGTTCTTCTCTCGTCAATTTTCTATTCTATATGCCTAGTCAAACAGAATTACCGAAAAGTTTCTGATCCCTATGTTTTTTGATACCTTAATAAAATAGTAATACAGAGTAAACCTTAACATTCATACGAGAAAGCCATAAGTCTAAATAAACCCTCTCTTTTTAGATACTTTTAAATATAAGTCTCTGCTCTCTAGGATAATATGATGCAATTCTTATAAATCACTTCTGCAATAGGGGAATGGGGTTGAGAGAACCGTCCCCGGCCTGGCCCTTGCCTTGGCCACACCCCCTCCTACTCTTTTGTTCTATAGAATTAAATTTCTAGCTAGCTAGCTAGGACCTGTTTGAATGAACATCGTTGTACCCTATTTCTTTAATTAGTACCGGAACATGATACCCATTAAAATTTTACTTGGATGTAAGAATAATTAGGATATATTGTTACTATATATAGTCTTTAGTGATATTAAAAAAAATTGTTGAGAGATGCTAGTTGCAGATCACGTAGAGAAAATGCTAGTTGCATATGGGCATGACTAAAATTAACATTGGAAGATGTTACTTTAATTAATTATTTTATAGTGATATGTAAGTTCACAAAATTCCTAGTTTGTAATTCGTTTTATGCTCCAATATTGGTTAAGCCATATTTATTATAATTAAAAATTTATTTTATTTATAAATTAAACTTATTATTAATTTTTTGAAGGTTATTATTAATTTATTTTAATTTTTTATATATTATATGAGTTTGATTTTATAAGAGATTTTATCGAAGAAAATAAATATGGCTAAATAATATTTTTGATATACATTGGCCTTTTAATTTTTATTAAAAATTTATATAATTTATATAATTTTGAAAACAAATTTTAAAAAGAACCAAAAAATATTTAGATTTGCAAATATATATATTTTTAATGTTCACTCCTCTTCAGGCCAGAATTTCTGACTCCGCCACTGCGCGCCAATATCCTTACATATTGATTCCAAGCGACACCAAGGGCAAGGGTGTCCCCCAAAACTAAACCGAGTATGTTTGCCAAGGTGGGAAAGGTCTAGAGGTACTGAGGCCTGCAGACTTCCATATGTTCTCTCAAAGGCTGCACCATAATTGAATCCGTTACTTCATTAATAATTATTTACTGTAAGCACAAGCATGCATTTGCTGTTAACGCTACGTAGAGTGCATTCACAAGGCTAGCCTTCAACCCCTCTTCACTTATAAAAAGGAGTACTTCAGGGATTCTCTTCCCACATCAAACAGCAAACTAGCTCATCAAGTTAAAAAAAAAAAATCATGGCTTTCTTTTCGTTGATGAAACGACTTGCGCTGGTGCTCGTGATGGTAGTTTTCGTCGCATCATCGTTTTCAGGTTTGCCTCTCTTTTGAATATAATTTGATCTTCCAGGAAAATATAGTACGTAGTACTCATCTCTTTTCTTTGATTAGTTTTCCCACATTTGAAACAATTTTCAATATTGCGTGAAAATGTTCATGCATGTTACCTAGTACTGATATTTATTCTTGTTTGCTCAATTACTCATGAACAGTGGAGAAGGTAAGTGCACGCGCCAGTATGAAATCTCACTGCATTGGAGACTGCATCGGCATCGCAAACTGCCGGCAGGCCTGCCAAGAGATTGGGTTCAAAGGAGGGAACTGTGAGGCTGTCGCTCATGTCGTCACCTGTTGTTGCTTTGATTAATATATATATCAAGAGTAGTTCTGCTGTTGCGATTTCTGTTGAGAATTTATGGATATCAGAAAGCTAAATGAATAAATTTTAAAGTTATAATATACAGCAGAGGAGGCTTCTTTTTTCATTCTTTCTTTTTCTTCATCTTTACGCTTAAGAATCGTTCAGTGTAGTAGGTGGCCTAAACGCCTCCCACCTCTCCTTTTCTACCGTAATTCCCTCGAATTTACAACATGACTTCTAATAGTCAATGTCACAAGAAGATTCACTTCTTAGGAGTTTGAACCATTGCGTGAGAAGTACTCGATGCTCGTGGTCCGACTTTCAAAGAGAATACAGTGACGTTTTATGACCTGAAATCTTAATAAGACCCAGAGGCCACAGGGCAGAGATCCGAATAGACTTGGTGATAGAGCCTTATAGGTTTTAACTGATCACTTTGATTCCGATCAAATAAGTTTGCACTCCTTCAGTTATATATCAGATTCAGCAGAATCAGATAGTCAAAAATTTTCGATTTTGAGACATTTGATTTGACACCCACTGGGGTTTCAAGATGCAAAAGGAGAAATATCAGCACAAAGGGTTATCCAGAATCCCAGAAACGTGTCCATTCTTTGAATTGATTATTAGTGAGAAATTGTCTCTTGGTCAGTTGCACCGAAATCAATCTCCAAAAATGCAAGTTTCTTATCCCCTTATCTAGAAATGGATGATCGTAGCTGATTCATCATGATTCGCATATATAGTTGACGCGTCCTTGCTCATGTATATTATGTATCTGAGTTTATTTATTGTAAAGCTTGTAATAACCTGTGATTTCAGGGGAATGCAAATATCTTTCATTGTTTCTTTAATTATTAGAAAGAGTAACTGTTGGATCCCAACATTCTCTGCTCTCCCCTAAGTTCTTTTCTGGGTGACGAACAGAGCTGATTCGCCTTGTGGATATCTATGATTGAAACATGGGCAGAAGTTGGCAAAATCGATATCCGAGAACATAATTCAAGTCTACCCTCAAACAATGCTAATTTATTGTCTCAATTTGTCTAATTTATTAAGTATGGAACGTCGAGAGGAGAGCTCTATCAGTAAAACACAAATCAATTCAAGCACTCCAACCTTAAAAACAATAACAGAACCCTCTTCATCAGTAAAATAAAGTACAAACAAGACGTACATACACCATGTTGTCTCCTCATTTGATGGGATTGCAGAACCCGGTGGGAAAGTATGCGATTAAAATCAAATTCATGGCTTATTGCGATGTGGCAGATGCAAATTAAGTCATCAAGGAGATGAGAGATGGGCAGGTGAGAGTTTTGTCTGTGCGAAAATGTGCTCTGACTTTTTGAGCCCTTGTGGGTTTTAATATGCATTCATGCGTCACCAAGCTTAGTAAATGGGAACAATTTCTATTATCAACTTTAAGAGTACAGGTATGTACACCTCAATGCCAATATGTATTAACAGAGTTGCAATACATAACACTCACTACGAATGACATCAGACTAAGAGAAAAGCAAAAGCTACAATAAATCGAAGGGTTCATGCGCCTGATCAAAAGGACAGCTTTCGTGAACTGAAGTCGTGACCCTTTCCATGCTCAAATATCTTTGGGCTGTTTAGGAAGTCTTTGTACCAGAGAGCGGATAGTTTTGGTGACCTCTTTAATGATTTGTAGTCAACGTAATACAATCCATATCTTACTGTGTATCCCTCCACCCACTCAAAGTTGTCAATGAGAGACCACACAAAGTAACCCTTCACATTAGCTCCTTTGCTGCAACCATGCACATCAAAAATAAAATAAGCAACGATATCACATAACTGTGACTAAGGTCCTGTTTCAATCAAATAAAACTACCCACCTCATGGCGTCTTTGAGAGAAGAAATGTATCTACTCAGGTATTCTACTCTCACGTTATCGTTGACCACATCATTCATGGGAGTAGCTGCGCTGCTTCCTTGAGCATATCCTGCAAGCAGAGTTTACTCTCTTATAATCCACTCTTATTTGCTTATTTAAATCACTGAACTGAAACACACCTCTGGGATCCTTGAGTTGCATCTCTGTCTGAAACAGGGTACCTACTCGTCCATTCACATCAACTCATATGAATGGGTGGAATAGATTCCATCTCATCCGGAGTTGCTACCCAGAAAACCCGAGTGTGAAATATTCATAAAAGTGATAGGTATGGACTTTACCATTTTCTGTAATATACATAGGTATGTTGTTATATCTGTTTTTGATGTAGAGAACAATCTTTTCTATACCAAATGGCACCACATAGAAGTCTGGGATTCCCATCTGCACCATGAAAGAAGATTTAAAACTTTGATGTTAGCATGTAAGTTCCCAGGGAATATTTTGATCTCAAACATCGTCATATACAAAGACAGATGGGGTTTGGTTATACGCCCTTTGGAAGAGGACTTTTAAGATAAGACTCTTGGTAAGAGTCTCTTTGGAAGATCTAGTTTCCTTTCGGAGCTTTTCCAGAGCACTAATGTCTCTTTCAAAGTGAGTTTTATCTAAAAAGAGACTCAACTAAACACGTCTTTTATGAAGGAGATACCTTTTCATTCAAAACAGAGTTGTCAACCTTATAAGAGCATAGTCAAACGGTAATCCTAACTGGCTTAAAGTAATTCCTTACTGGGTCTAGTACATATTATACAAAAGAAAAGAAAAACAGAGTTAGATTACCCGAGCTCCAATTTGTTGTCCGTCTCTTTCTCCAGTAGTATAAGCCAAAGGATCTGCATAGTATGCTGGGCCAGACTTGCAAGGGCTGAACATACAATCTTTGACGTACTGAGTGGAGTAATGGTTCAATCCTATAAAATCTAATTTGTGTTGTAGTTTTCTTTGGTCCTCTGGTGAAAATATTGGCAATCTAGATCCCAGGATCTGTCGCATTTCCGGTGGATACTCTCCATGTATCATTGGGTCCAGAAACCTGATTGAGGGTACCAGAATTAATAACGTGCAAGTCATAAATACTCATAAAAGTGACCTGATAACAAAAAAACAAGAAGGTTTAATATCGAGTGGATAGAATTGCCTCACCAAGCTACGTCGAATGCGACGATACGTGCAGCAGCTGAAATGTCTTCAGGGATGTCTCTTAGAGGTTCAAACCAGAAGGCAGACATGACTATCCCAATTGAGCCGCCTTGTTTCTTCTGAATCGATCAAAAGAGTAATAGATTGTTCATGAAAAATTACTCAAAAATGCAAATAAGATAATCAGAGGTATTTTAATTGCGGATGAGATCTGATCAAAATAGTATTTCATAGTGTTACGTCCCTCTGTATGTACCTGGTATTTGCTCTTGTAAATTTCGACTGCAGTAGCATGGGATAGAATAACATTGTGGGCTGCAAGGTATGGCTCTAAAGCAGAGTCGCCTGAAGGGCAGTCACCGGAAGGCTGTGAACAACGAGCCGGCGGATATTTTCCGAGGCGATAACCGAAGTGGACCATCACGTTTGGCTCATTGAAGGTGGTCCAGTGTTTTACTCTATCACCAAAGGCCTTGAAGCACACCTCTGCATAGTAGCCAAAATCCTCCCTAAATAATTTTCAAAATTTGAGCGTTAGATAGGATACTCCAGTGACATACATGCATGGCTTGCAGAGCTAATGAATTAATAAAACGTCTAATTAAAGAACAAAAAAAAGGGTTATATATACTTACTGTATCTTTGAGTTCAACCATGCCCCATATCGGTCTTCAAGCTCCTGAGGAATATCGTAATGGCTTAAAGTCACAAATGGCTCTATCCCTGTTACAGTATGCCCAGTAATTTAGTCTTCCAGAGGAGTAGAATACGATCTACATACGGAACCGTATTTGATAGAAGGAGGCATTAGTACCTCTGAGTAGAAGGGCATCTATAAGCGTGTCATAGAATTTAATTCCTTCTTTGTTAATCTCACCAAATCTTCCTCCTGTTATCCGAGGAAATTAATTAACTAAAATCAGCTGATCAGTTTCTAATTCGTGAGGGCATATAATATAGATTGAATCCCATATGTATATATAACAGAGCAAAATCAGAAAAGTCATATGTATGTACTTGGCAGGATTCTTGACCATGCTATAGAGAATCTGTAGGAATTGACTCCAAGGGATTGCATCAGTTCGATGTCTATCTGCTCGAAAAATCAATACTTCAAATTAATCAGAATATTCCTCCGTACAATATACAAACTGGTTCATCTCTTAAATAAAAGAGATACTAATTTTTTTTATAATATACAAAGCGGATAAGGTTTAAGGCCGGGTTGTACACTTCATACCATGTAACGATGGTAATGGTCATCTGCAACATCTCCTGTGTTCCCATCCTTTATTTTTCCTGGCTCAAAGGAAGCAAAAGCACGTATAGAATGAGAAAGACTTTCTTAAATTTCATACTTTGATGGAAAAAGGGATCATATATAAGTTTACGTACCTTTGATGTGGGTGAAAACATCCCAGTTGCTCAGGCTTTTGTTACCTTCCAAATATGCGCCTTCTATCTGTTCCAAGTCTTTATCGTCAGTAAAGAAAGAAACGTTTCACCCAGAATCCACCAAAATGCATGTTAAAGATGACCAATATGCATGAATAATCCACATGAAGAGATCTACTAATTAAAATATATTAGTAGGGATATATGTTGTAGTCACCCGACGTTGATGTTAACGTCTGTTGACTGATCACCACATGCACGAGTACTAATAAATAGAGTAACGATTAAGTAACCGACTTTGGCAAAGGAACAGCCAGTGGTCTATTCACCTGATAAGAAGACGTTGCAGTCCCAAAAAGGAATTCTGGAGGAAAGAAGCTGCGATCAACATGGGAGAAACCCAAGACGAAGAGATGAAGAAAAAATAGAAATGCCAAACTTTTCATGATGATCCTCGATCTAGAACGCTCAAACTTGTTTCGATCCGCTTTAGGAAGATTGAGAGAGATCAGAAACGGGTCCTGGGTTTGCACTGGAGAGAATAATATAGGACTAATCAAGACATCTCTAGCTAGCGCTGATATCCAAAACAAGAAAATTGGAGATGGGATTTGCTATGAAGGTATGGTGGGTATATATAGGAGCTCGAGGTACAATAATGTGTTGAATTTGTGTTCCATTGGCCATTTAAAATTGAAGAAGAAGTTAACACGCAAAAGGAAAAGTATCCGTTGCCTGAATCTGGATAACAGAGGGAGTCACTAATTTTGACCAGTCATGCAGTTTTCCTTTTTCCACGTCGGATTAATGTTGTGGATATATATGTGTGTGTTTTTGAAACATATACATATATAGAAGAGGTAGGGACAAGGATATGAAGAGCCATACAGAGAGAACTCAAGTACAAAAGGGCGATTGCAAGAATTATATACATCATATGAAAATAGTATTATAAGTATCTCTTGCTTATAACCCAATTGCTTCATAAAGTTCTCTTAATTTTGTCTTGATTCACCTTAAATATGGGTACCGCTAATTAAGGCCTAGAAGATGAAATATATAAATTCTCCTTTGTTTCTGGACGTTTGTCATACTCAGGCAAGTCAAGGAGATAAAGTTAAGGGCAATACAACACGAATGGGGACCATATCCTTACTCCCCTGTCGGGACCTTTTCAAAAGTTAAAGGAAATTGTGAAACACTGCTTTTCACATGAGGAAGAAAATTAAGCGTGCGCAGGCTTTCTAGCTAAACTAGTGTTTTCTCACTGAATTGAAAAAAAAAACATTTGTTCTCCATGAGAAACAGTGATTTTTTCATGAAGAAAAACCATGTTTTTTCATGGGAGAGTCTGCTCAACCGGTGATCACTCTACTGAGATATATATGTTATTCATTTTCAAAGGTCCAGGTGTCCTAATTAAGGCCGTCTGGAAAGGCTACGATTGCTTGACATGATGAAAATAGCCATCCAGCTGAAGTAGGCATACAATCCCCACTTCAATCTTATCTATACTTGCATGCATCAGACAATCGACCCCCACTTGCTTGGAGTAGGTATACAAGCGACAGATAAAAGCTCATCAGATAAACTTAGATTTTGTTTTTTTTTTTTAAGTCTGTCATCGGTTTCATAAATTGCTATTTTTTAAGCATCCACGCCTGTAACAGTAGGAACACTATTGCTTGAAACGCAGAAGAGGAGGAGGATGGTAGCAGCTGCTTAATAATTTACCTGATAAGAAGATGTTGCAGTACCGAAAAGGAAGTCTGGAGGAAAGCTGTTGCGATCAATTCGATCAGGGGCAACCAAATTGAAAAGGTAGTAGTACTGCATGAACAGCAGCAATATTGCCAAACCTTTCATCTTGAGCTCGGATCTGGGATTGGTTTTGCCTGTGAGAATATAATGTAGTAGATAGTAGAGAAGGAGATGACGAGTGGAGTGGAGCTAGCAGCAGTGACTTGTGAGCACGACGTGCCATATGGGTATATATAGAAGATGATATCTGCTCTATATATAGTTGCAAACACTCTTTAATTTGATTCTTTCTAGACATGTAAGCATAGGAATATACAATGGTCCTGGCCAACTAAACACTCAGAAACTTAAACAGTAATTAATGGAGAAAGAATATGAGGCAGCTGGCTCATGTATTTGATCAAATATCTGATGTCTTTTCATAGGAGTTGAAGCTTTCGCCCTAGCTTTGAGCGAGATTTCTAATGTTATCTTTTCTTAATTTCACGATCAAGCAATGCTATTTTTCTAATCTTTCTGTAAAATTCTGGTATGCCACGATGAATCGCGTGGGCAGCCCACGTGATGGAGGAATGCGAACGTGAATGTTGAATTCAACATTCAAGCAGCAGAGCTCCTACTCAACGCAAAACACGAGAATTTAATTATAATAGTATTTATTTTCTTTTGTCTACAAAATCTGAAATTTCATGGACAAAAACTAAAATTTTTCTTCATGGAGTTTATAATATACTTTCATGGCCCGAAGTCTTTTTTAGCTAGCATCACGAAATTAATAAGTAGTTTAATCCACAAAAAATTACATTTCCCCATTAAATAATATTATTATATATGTACAAATGTCACTTTCCTCCATTAGATAAAGTAGTTTACGGTATTATTTTACAATAATTATTTCCAAAAAGTCAAAAGCATAATATTTAGGAGAAAAAAATTAAATTTACTGGATTACTTCCTTGAAAATAATTAACTTTTATATAAATATGATAGAATTTTTATACAAATTAAATCTAATGAAGCTGGTCTAATGGTGAGTGACTATTTAGGATATTGAGAATCCCGGCTCCACATCTTAAAAATTATCATCTCCCGATGACATAGAATGCTCTTCATGATATATATATAGATGTGTTTTCATTCTTCAAACGATTGAATATATTTCAGCTGATCATCTAAATGAACCCCTGTAAAGGATCTCTCCTTAAGGTTGCCCGAAGTAATGTTTCAGAATCCACGTCATGGTCACCGACAAAGCCATCTTCACGGCGAATCATTCTAGTCATGAGACACCAGACACAAATACATATTAGTAATACTATTCTATTATTTAAAAAGTTATAAAATTTAACATGAAAAAAACCGTTAAATTAGAGCTGATCACGATCAAGAACCAATATAATTGGATTTGCGTAAAGATAAAATAAAAACAATCAATGTCTTATAAGAGAAAATCCGAATCATAGAGTAATGGGGGTATTGTTAAATTTATTAATACCTTCTAAAAATAATTTTTATCTGATTATTTAAGTTATTTTTGAAATCATTTTTAAGTTGATAAAAGTAAATATTTAAATTTTTTTCCATATATTTAATTTCCAAATTAATGAAGTCAATAATAAGAAGAATAGTCTAGATACTTTTCTCCCCTTCTGCCTGTCCCCATATCTCCTCTCCATCTGATCCCTCTTGCTATTCCTTTCCTCTTCGTCTCCCTCTTTTGTGACAAAACCTGGCCGTTTTTTGGATTTTTCCAGGGCTTCTCATGTCTACCTGGACCCGAGCCCAAGTTAAAGCCAAATTGTTAAATAGGCCAACCTAGGTTGGGTATTGCGAGTTATAGCAGAGCATTCCATAACCACAGGCATACACTTCAAATAACAGGTGAATTTCACGACATGGTTCAACATAAATTCCTTTGGAAATAAAAATATTTTCTAAGAATATGCTGTTAAAAATTGATAAAAAATTAAAAGAAAAATTACTTCTTTATAATACAGAGAATATGTAGGAATAATTTTTCATTTAGTTTTGAAGTAAATATCCTATTATACTTTCTTATACACGAATATCAAGCTAAGAGAGGTAACAATAATTTAACAATCTTATTTCATCGAGTTCACATTACAAAAAACCAATCTAAAAAGTAAACTCAAAAAGACAAAATCAGAAATCTGCTGTACTTTTAAAATTTTTTTAGCTAGTTAAATAGTTGAGTTTATATTTTTAGAGGCAATTAATGCCTTAACAAGTATTTATTTTTTTTGAAAATACTTTTTATATATGGAACTATCTAATATACTCCACCTAGACCAATGAGGAAGAGCAACAAAGTTTTAGGGGATTTCACCGCCTTGGCTCTGCCGGCCCATAGAGGAAAGTAATAAAAGTTTTCCACAATATAAATATTTCTACATAATTCTCTTTGGGTTTATTCTTTTGACATTTGTATCTTCATAATTTTACCTTATTTCTTCATATTAAAGGATCTATATATGTTTGATCATTCAAAATTCTTGGCTTAAATTTTCAAAGTTGGCATTTTACATAGTATTTCGTTCATAAAAGGTTGAAAACCGAATTTTGATTGGCTGCTATGTCAAATAAAAATGCATTTCTTAACGTGATGCTAGAAAAGGAATTTTACAATTACTACCTCAGGGTATTTCACCTTATACCATAAATTTATGGTATTAAGACAATTTCCTAGCTAGAGCACGGTATTGAGAAATTTGTATGTTTATGGAAACATTGGGTACAAGTACAGTAACTTAGATTTAACATTCTTACTTGAAAGAGTAGACCATGGCATTAGTTATTTTGATTGTTTATGTGGATGATATATTTGTAGCTGAATTTAGCTAGCTCCTTATTGCATAACTACACAAGGGGAAGCTTGACATGCATGGAGGAGGGGAGGTCAACGGCTGTTTGCTTGCTAGCACAAATTGTGAAGGCAGCCCACTCACACTCTCCTCTCTCTGCATAGAATGTGTCGAGTAGTCGATCGGTCTTTAGTTTTCCTTTATTAACAAAAAATTGTTTGAGAAGTCATCATGACATCACCATGGTTCTATTGTCAAATAAATTCATTTGTACTATTTTTTTTGGAGCACATTTTCGGGTGAGTTCAGATCAATGTTTTAAAAACCAAACCAGTAGTTAGGCCAATTTTGGTTCAACCTAGTTTGACAGGCCAATTTTGGTTCAACCTAGTTTGACAGGGTTACACCATTGGTTATAATTGTAATAGTATGTGACATAATTTTTAATTTTGTAGTGAATATAAATATGAAACAACATGGCTTAATGTGAGGGCACTCGAAGCTGCAATTAGAAGTTACAGGTTCTAGTCTTGGTTGCTGCGGTTTTTGAGTTTAATTAACCTGCCAGAAAAGTCACCGGTTCAGATTCAACTAGCTAGGTTAAACTGGTCGGTCCGATTCGGTTTTTAAAATAGTGGTTACCATATGGTAGATCGAGCAACTCGCTCAAGTCGGGGGCCATAGCCAAGTTGACTCGGATCCTGAACTTTCTGGGTTGCAGTGTCAAACTCAGCGTGCTTTGGGTCAACCTGAATTTGACTGAGTTAGAGTGTTGAAAAGTCCCATTTTTTTACTGATTATTATAAGTGAATATATATATATATATATATATAAATGTAAAACTATTACAAGATTATTTAGATAGTGGGTCGGACTTTTCAAGTTACGCGACCGGATCCAACCCAAACAACCCAGGTTGGGGTCCCAATCCATCCAGTGATTTGTGGATGGGGTGGGGAATGAAAACCCAGGGCTGCGCCGGGTCGGGTTCAAAGGGTCAGTAACCCAAACTAGACCAGCTGAAGTTTCTTATGCACCCCCTTTAACCCTTAAAAAACATTCTAAACACTTATCCCCGCCATATTTAGTTAAACGGTCACTTATTCCGCACATCCACTAACCTAGAAAAGTGTTTGGGTCGCTGAAAGCAATTCAACAAGTTAATTAGTGGGCCAACTGAATGTTGACATCATAATGATTTTAACGACTTCTTTTAAAATAAACCAAAGAAAAAACTATGAAAATTTACCCCGTCGACTCAGCCCCCCTACTTCTACGTTTCCAGAGAGGAGGGGGAGGGAGGCAGAGGTACTTCGGCCCTCTCTCCCATTCCTCTCCCACTCCTATGCCTCTCCATCTCTGTCTCTTCTCCATCTCCATCTCTAGCTTCTCCATCTCTAGCTTCTCCATTTTTAGCTTCTCCATCTCTAGCTTCTCCATCTCTAGCTTCTCCATCTCTAGCTTCTCCATCTCTAGCTTCTCCATCTCTAGCTTCTCCATCTCTAGCTTCTTAGCTTCTCCATCTCTAGCTTCTCCATCTGGCTCATACTATTCCTCTCCTCTCTGTCTCCATCTTCTCTTCCTTTTTTCTCCCTCTTCCTTTCACCTCTCTCTGGCTCTTGACTTCATGCTTATTCTTCTGCCTGTGGTAATTGCCTGACCCATTGGTCAACTAGCTAGTTGGACAATGAAACCTAGCCAGGTAAAGCAGCCAGTTTTGGGATTTTTCCAGGGTTTCTCTTGTCAACCTGGATAGGAGGCCAGGTTGAGGCCAAATTGTCAAATAGGCCAAGATAGGTTGGGCATTATGAGTTATAGCAGTGCATTCCACAACCATAACCACCTGGACTTCTATTTGGAGAAGCAACCTTCAAATAGCAATGCACCTTATGAATACATTAAATGAATACGCTGAATATGCAGGGCAACACATAAATCCATCTAAATCATCAATTTCTTCTCCAGAAATGTCTCAGTTAGGGATAGGGATCAGATATTGAACACCATCCCATTCAAACAATCAGTATCCCTGGATGTGTATTTGGGAATTAGAATACCCTAGACAAAGGTCAATAGAGAAACCTATGAGCCTCTATTCAACTCAATCCAGAAAAAAACTAGGTGGATGGACGAAAAATTCTTTATCTTTAGTCGGCCGAGTTACATTAATTAAGTCAGTTATGTCAAGCATGCCACTCCACTTGCTGACCTGCTTTCATCACCCCATCTCAGTAATAGATAAACCGGAAGTCATGTTTCAGAGACTTCCTCTGGTCATTAAAGGAAACAAAAAGATGCATCTGGTTAGTTGGCAAAAAATCTGTGAATCACATAGGGAAGGTGGTCAAAGGTTGCAAAACCTCCAAACCCTAGGATCAGAGTAAAACTGTTGTGGAGAATGTTTTACAATTCGAACTCGTTGTGGGATTTGTTTATGAAGACAAAGTATGGTGAATCGCCACATTCTCCTCTCCCTAGGAACAATCATGGAAATTGTATGGTTTGGAAACAAATTTCTCAATACTCACCCTCTTTCATTAGACACACAAAACATCAGGTTGGTAATGGTCAGAATATATCACTTTGGTATGATAATTGGGTAAATGGCCTTCATGAACCGCTAATTGCACTGCATTGAAACAAAGAGGGACCGTAGGAGATAAAAGAGACAGTATCATTCATTCTCCTTTCTAACCAAGCTTGGAATGAAATCCGCCTTAGAGAGATATGGCCCTCAGTGGTTGTTAACCATCTTTTTAATACTTATCTTTCACGTAATGATCAAGATACTCCTGTCTGGTCACTATCGAAAAATGGTGACTTCTCGATCACAATGACATATCATTATGAGTTCATGAAGAGTAAAACATTAAACCAGAAAATGTTATATGGTCCTCTACACCCGATTTGGCAGAAAATCTGGCAACTCAAGACATTGCTGAAACAAAGAATGTTCATATGGTTAGCAGTGTCAGATAGGCTTCCCACTTTAGGCCTCTTTTGTAGGCGTGAACTATAGATTAGTACTACCTGCTCAGTCTGTATGACGGACCAAGAATCTCCTGCTCATACTCTCATGCATTGTGACTTTGCAAATAAAGTGTGGGAATTGATGCAACCACACACTATTCTAATCCCCAGTGATGAACCTACAATAAGATCTTTCCTATATAAAATCTTCTCCTCTCATCCCACTAAGTGTCTACCTAGACCACATGTCTTTGCAGCTGCAATAATGTGGGATATCTGGTTTTCCCGAAATAAAATGCTATTTGAAAGAAAGTCGAGCACCCCAACCAATGCTATAACAAAATTACTTATGCAGCTGAACACACAATCCAAAATAGGCAGGTCCCTGTGCAGGTCTCTCAAAAACAACCTAGAGAAGATATTGCCTGGTCTCCCCTCCCACCAAACTTTCAAAGCGAATTTTGATGGCTCTGCTATTTCTGAGAGCAACCTAGCTGGAGGAGGTCTTATAATCAGAGATGACTTTGGTGCACCCATTGTCCAGGGCTGCTGGCCTTTACGACATAAAACAAAAATGAAGCGGAAGTCATGGCTTTACATTTCTTATTGTGTATTATCCTGCATTTGTTTCTCAAATCATAATGTAATAATAGAGGGGGACTCAGAAGCTTGTGATTCAGATGATGCATGGAGAAAGACAGGGACACTGGAGAATAGCCCCATGGATCAAAGCATGTTGCCAAAGGTTGAACTCTCTGCCACAAGTAAAGCTGCAACATAAGTACAGGGAAGTCAACTCAGTCCAAATATGGATCTTTTTTGGCTGGGAAGGGAGCGAGGCGTCTAAATGTTTGGTTCCGTTCCATTCCATCTTTTGTTAGAAAAGTCTTTGTCAATGATTGTAAAAGGGCAGCACTTAGACCTTCTATATCTCTCTCGGATGCTTGTACCTACTTAATGTCGCCATATGATATACTCTCCATCTCCTTTCCTTTATATGAATAAATAGACTACTGGTTGTGGATAAAAAAAGTGAACAGAATAAGTACAAAAGATTTACCTTACAATATTTTCTGAATATTGGAATGATAATATCATCAGCTAGAACAATCTCTGCTTGTTAATTGCGAATTAATGTGATCCACTGATTACATAATGCAACAAGCGAATTAAAGGAAGAAACCTATGTATGACATAAAGAATACTTGGTAAGAAGTGAAGGTAACATGGGACACTTTCCTCCATTTGTTTTGATATCATAGGTGCCATTTTTGGATTGAAGCGGATGTCTTTGGCCTCAAAAATACTAGTGGAGAAAGACTGGATCCATTACATGAAGAGGGTTATAACCCGTAGTCTACTAGTTAAGAAGAAAGGGTTGGTTTTATTTATGTATGTGTCCACAAAACTCTTTGAAGAAGATATCACATAGTTGTACAGTAAGCTGAAGTTGTATAATTGAACACAATTGCAACAAAAATTGGTTTCATGAGGAATTTATATTTATTATAGATAATTTAAATTTAATTTTTTTATTCTAAATTTACTAGTTAATCGAGGAACATAAAAAAAGATGTTTAATTTTCATATTTTCACCAAAAACACGGCCCCTTTTGGACAACATTAGTATGAGTCCCATCAGGCAGCCCAATAAGAGAAGGAAAAATATCTGAGAGATCCACAAGCAGGTTTTTGTCTGCGGTCTTATATAAGATGCCCTAGTATCCAAAATCCATGGAAAAAAGACTTACCTGTCAATTTTTTATGTGAAGAAGATTTATTACTTTAAGTATTTGAACATATATATGCATGAATGTAGCCTATTGATCTTCTATCAAAGTAGGGCCAACAACATTTCGGTCTTGTGATGTCAAGGAAGAAGAATTTGTGAAGGAGGATGTTGAGGATTGAACAACATTAGCAACACCAACAAAAGCTTTCCTTCCACTGGCTGTGAGGAAATCAATTACAAGGCATGTTTGTAAAGTCTTAAATGAGTACTGAGATTTTTCCAGAGATCTATGTTTCAGAGTGGTTGATTTGAAGAAGAATGATAAGTTAAAGGCGACAATACCATTAATTTTGTGTAAGTTGGAGAGGATTTTCCCCCTGTGTTTTTGATAATATGATCTACTTGACACTTCATTTACCCACTGAGGCTAGGTTGGCAGGGCTAGTTCAGTACAAATGGATGTGCTCAATCGAGCGTTATGTATTAACCCTGGAAAAGATGCATCTATAAAAAGAACCAGCCAGAGGAAACTATTGGGGAAAGATATTTAATTAAAGAAGTGGCAACCTTTTATGCGCGTTATGTTGGGGGAATTGAGTCCAAGTTGACCAGGCTTGTTCGTTACGAGGACACTCTTTTGGGGATGGGCCGCTCTTATTACTGTACCTGTCTTTATATACTTGACTAATCTCAGCTAATCACCTCACGCAAAACCCCTTCACTGCACCAATTAACCTTAATCTATTAGTCTTGATCTTCACTCTCCTGGCTACATTCAATGTCATTCAATTTATTCCCTGCTGTTTCTCCAAGAGACCCTCCCTTCCACCCACAATTCCAACCAATTTCATCCCCAAAATTTCGATTTTCAAATATTTGCTTATTCCCAAAACCTTGTTATACCCTGCATGTGGATCCCCAATCCCCCTGAGGTGTTAGGTGGTTTAACTCCCCCTCACAACACCCATTCTGTTCTGCTACCGCTTCACCCCAACCCCCTCCCCACCCAAATGAAAATTGTTTCATTGGCAGAAGACCATTCCGCCAACGGTCGTGTATGACTCGTCTGCGGAATATCGTAGATCTGACCTAACCCCCGGCGGAAGGAAATCCGGTAGTTGGGCCAAATTTCTCTCTCTCTCTCTCTCTCTCTCTCTCTTGGTTTATTTCCTCTCCCCCCCTGGACTTCGACGAAATTGGTCAAAGTCTTCTCCAGCGCTGTTTTTGCTTCGACTCATATTCCCCAAAAAGTGGATCCCGCTCTAATAGCTCCGAATAAATTTAGTACATGCAGAAGGGAGTTGGATTAGTCCCGACTTTCCAATCCAAAGAGTGAACCATCCGAGGGAGTGGATGGAATGGCAGATACCCATTGATTGAGAACCGTCATTGATGGGTCAATGCTGCTGTTTTGGGTGGGTCGGGGAATGATTCCCGGTTGAACGGAACCTTTAACTAGACTTTCGGGTGCATTCAAGACTCCGGTGCATGGATCCCTGATCAGGCATATCTCAACAAGAAAAGGATCTTGCCCAGGCAGGTTGAAAGACGCAGGCAAACAGCTGGATCGCACAGCACTTATATACGCAATAAACTAACTTTGCACAACCAGCTTCATGCAAAGACTGTGGAAAGTATGACGCCGCGAACCACCTCCCTCCGGCGTTCAGCTTCCGGCCACATCAGTCGAAGCATCTCCGACTTTCTCTCCCCGGTGCACATTCTCCTCTGGCCGAAGACCAAGTTCAGTCGGCTCCGTACGATCATCGGCGGTTCTAACTCGTCTCCGGAACTGAACGTTTTGACCTAGTCCTCTCTCTCTCTCTCTCGTATGTTTCCGAAGACACGTTATTGTTGCTCGAGAATTTGAAATTACCTGAGCATATCAAATTTTATACTGTTTTTATTTGATTTATGCTCTTTTTGAATTACTTTTACAAACCACTCGCTTGATTCACTGCCGTCAGTTTCATGGGTTAACGATGCTTTCCCCTCCATCCATTAATTTGTACTTCACGTTTTTCGCTTGCCTTTTTTTTTAAAGTTTTTCCTTTTTATGAATTTCTTCTAATAGGAGGATGTTGTGTTACTCGTGGTAATTTTTACGCACTAGTAAAAACACTACGTCCGCCGGCGGGCAAAACGAGCCGGCAGAACAGGCAAACCCGTCGGTGGACAATCCGATGACGGGCTGAACAACGCCGTCGGAAATAGCCTAGGCGGACTACTTTGCTGACGTTGGACCCGTTGCAGGACAAAAAGACCCGTTGTCGGATACCGATCTATTTGCGCGATCCGCCGACGGCCAAGTACGCGTCGGCGAAAGAACTTCCTCCAACTCGCAGTTGTGCGCTGGCGGAATAAGTCCCCCGGCACGCTGTGGTGTGTCGACGGAAGCTTTCCGACGACGGGTAGTAGCGCGTCGATGGAAAGTGCTTGCACGATGCTTGTGGACGCGTCGGCGCAATTTAATTCAGAGAGAGAGAAAATAAGAGAGGTTTAAGAGTTTAAAACAGAATTTTAATTCAGAGAGAGAGAGAAAGAGAGAGTGAGAGAGAAAATAAGAGAGAGATTTAAGAGTTTAAAACAGAATTTTAATTCAGAGAGAGAGAGAGAGAGAAGAGAGAGATTTAATAGTTTAAAACAGAATTTAATTCAGAGAGAGAGAGAGAGAGAGAGAGAGAGAGAGAGAGAGAGAGAGAAAATAAGAGAGAGATTTAAGAGTTTAAAACAGAATTTTAATTCAGAGAGAGAGAGAGAGAGAGAGAGAGAGAGAGAGAGAAAAATAAGAGAGAGATTTAAGAGTTTAAAACAGATTTGTAATTCAGAGAGAGAGAGAGAGAGAGAGAGAGAGAGAGAGAGAGAGAGAGAGAGAGAGAGAGAGAGAGAGAGAGAGAGAGAGAGAGAGAGAGAGAGAGAGAGAGAGAGAGAGAGAGAGAGAGAGAGAGAGAGAGAGAGAAAATAAGAGAGAGATTTAAGAGTTTAAAACAGATTTTTAATTCAGAGAGAGAGAGAGAAAGAGAGAGAAAGAGAGAGAAAATAAGAGAGAATTCAGGGAGAATAAGAAAGAGAGAGAACCAGAGAGAGAGAGAGAGAGAGGAAGACATAAGGAGAGGGCATTCAGGGAGAAAACAAAGAGAGACAAAGCAGAGAGAAACAGTCACTGAATTACAAATTCAACACATCCACCATTGATTTTGAGAGAAACATACCAGTACACATCCACCATCGATTCAACAAGGAAACACAATAGTAAAATAATTATAAGAATCATTCAACCCATAATTAAATACCATGGAAAAATCATTCAACAAAAAGAAAAATGCAACTATACAATCAACAACTATATATCAAATAACTGAAGATAAAAACCTTAACGAAAAATTAATTCTAATAGATGCTACTCAGTAATTAAAACAACACTTACTGTAATGGAAATGGTACTAGCTACTGTTTTGCAGTGGCTTTCGGGGACCGTAACCAGTCTCAGATTTTCGCCCGACGGTTGCCTTCTCTCGCTGGTGGTCAACAGAGGGTTTGAGGAAGGAGAAACTGCACCTGTGGTGAAGGGGAAAAGAGAAAACTGGGAAGCAATTGAAAATTAATAGAACCAAAATAAAATTACCTGTGGTGAAGGGGAAGAGACTTCCGTCGACGGCGAGGAAGTCAGAGGGGTTCAATGTCGGATGGCTGGCCGGAACGCCGAGCACGCCCCCGGATATCTCCCCGAGTGTCTTCGGAAGAACGGGGTTTTGAAACCCGCGGGAGACGTCGAAGTAGGGTCTTCGGCCGGAGGAGTGCGTGCGACGTCGAGAAGAGGAAAATGGAGAACTTTCCGGCGGAATGCCGGGGAAACACCGGGGAATGCCAGGGGGAACGCCTCTCGCTTTGTTTTCGCGCGCTCGTTTCCGTCGACGCGTTTCGACGAGTTTCATAGAAAGAAAGAGATTAATTAAGGCCTTACACTATCTTTCCGTTACGCGCGTAACGCTGCATGGGAAGTATGGTCCAAATCCGACCCAACCGGCGGATTGCCTTCCGCCGTCGGGTGGGTCGGAAACATGTTAAATATGCCGATGGGTCATAAATAACCGTCGGCGAAAAGGTATTCTGTCGACGGATATATTTCAACCCGTCGGCGGAGATAACTTTTCTAGCAGTGACGTAAGCTTCAACTTGAGATTTATTTTGTATGACAAACCGTAGAGATGAATTTTAGCTAATTAAGGTGGATTCTTTTGGAAGGTCTTCTATGTTTCAGACGCTTTATTGTGGAACTGCTGCAGGTCCGCCGGCTGAGGATACAACAAAGGATTAATAGTGCAGAACTACGAATTTTTAAGGAAGAGCATGAAAATGAACTCCCTGATTTCCCATGTTTTATACCATTTTTGCCTCCACTGGTATGCCTTATGTTTTTTTTTTTACCTCATATTCAGTCATTGATATCATAATCATTTTGATTCTAGTCTGTTCCTTTAATTCTTGTAAAGAGAGTCCTGGAAATCTTAGGCAGTATTATGCTGTTTGCTGTGGTCTGATTGCCAGGATGATGCTTTTTGGTGGCCTTCTTGCTCCGACTGTAAGTTGTTCTTTGTTGCTATATTTTGCAATTATTGTGTTCATTTCTGATCTTGAAAGACTTTAGCTACAACTTTTTCTAATCAGTCTCAAATCTTTTGTTGTGATATGGTAAACTGACTGCCTACAAGTTCTTCATCTAGAGACTTATGCTATGCTTATTATTGAGATTCGTTTGACATATTTTTTTTTTGTTCATTTACCATTTTGTGCTTCAATCATTTACAGCCTAGAAGATCCTCCATGAATTTTGACTGCTGGACTTATTCAATGGAAAGCATTTCGATGAGGATGCTAAAATGCCAATGGAAAAATGCATTATATATTTAATATGATAAGGCCCATTCAATGGAAAGCATTAGTCCACATATGTGTTGCTAATCTTGTTTTTTTTTTTTTTTTATGATCATTCAGCTGGAGCTTAAGTTGGGTTTGGGAGGCACATCGTATGCAGATTTCATTCGTAGTATGCATCTACCGATGCAACTGAGGTATGTCTCATGAAATACTATACTATGGAAAAATAACAAGGTTTAGGGTCTATCTCTTGTTTATCATGAAATTCTGGAGACATGTCCAGAATGTCATCCTTCATGTAACCCTAGCCTTAGTCCGACAGAAGGGTTTGATTCAGGGAACAATCAAGTAGCTGTTCCGAGAATGTTTATTTGGATTCTAATTGCTTAAGGTGGGGTTAATGCCCTCCATCGGTGGTTGGATCCTCAACTGCATCTCGAGCTTCAACTCCGGGCTCTTCTTCTTTTAATGCAGATCACAGAACTTCGGACGGTCCTCATTTATCACCACGTGGGCAGCTTCCTCCTGCCGAGGCTGCTGGATTAATCGCTGTTCTAAAAGATAAGAGTGTTGATGAGTTGCGAAAGCTTGTGACTGACAAAGAAGCCAGAAAGAGCTCCGCCTGCTTGTCCATACAAACCGATAGTCAAGAAGGATGTCAAGGAAGATGGACGGCGACGCGGTGGTGATGGGATGGCGATGCGGCGGTGATGGGATGGCGACACGTCGGTGACAGGACGACGCGGCGGCTTTGACGGGACGGCGATGGGGCAGCCACAGCGGCGTCAGGGATCATAGGCAAGGAAACCTAAGTCGACTTGGGGAAGAAGACGAGTCTGATATACCCCTAGTCGACTCGGGTTGGGCCGCCTGACTGACCCGGCCCAGGAAGAGTAGCCAAAAAAAAAAAAAGAGAGGAAAAGGAAAAGAAAGGACTGTTGGAATGACCTGACTCTCTGGCTTGACCCGGTTAGCTGGATTCAAAAAAAAAAACGGGAAAAAATTATTTGGAATGGCCTGACCCACCATAGTTATTGTAGACTTTTGATGGCGGAACAGAGAGAGAATGGAGAACCCCGAGTGGTTTCTGCAGGGGCACGACCTAGTAACTCAAGGGTGACGGAGCTACGACATGACATTATTGTTGGATCAAGAGATGGAAGATGTGAGGATTTGGATGCGGGAAGACTCCAGGAGGAAGGTTGGACAACAGTCAAAAAAAGGAGAGGAAATTTGTCCGAAGGACTGGGCACCAAAGACTCCTAGGCACCTGTCAATTTGGGGATTCGATCATCTCAGTTGATCACGATACTGCAAGAAGATTCATTCGTCTCTAGGTTGAAATAGGAGAGAAGAAATCCTTCATTCGTATTCCTCTTGAGGCTGGTAAGCTCTTTCTAGAACAGATTCGGGGTGTAATGAACTGTAGACAAACAAGATCCAAAAAAATATGGTGGGAGGACTCCCTGTTTACCATTTCAGCCTTTCGAAGGCATGATTGGGAATGCAAGCTATAAGGTTTTGGCACGAATTTATCTACCAGAATTTGGCATTGGAAATGCCTGTTGGAGACATTTGAAAAACTATTTACTTGTCTACCAAAGGATGTTGTTGAGCAAGCAAAAAAGGAAAAATCAGGGATGATCAGTGGAAATGGGGAAGAATCGATGAACCTCTTGGGTGGAAAGGACAAAGAGAAGACGTTCCAGCAAGTTATGGAGGAGAAATGGCAAAGAAAAAAACAAGTTTTACAAAACAGTATCATTACAAAGCTTGATTGGGAAGTTCAAAAATTTGAGGAGTTTGAAGCCTGGATTAAATAGCGATGGAGCTTTTCCTTCTCGCTGAAAGTCTCATTTTTGGGAGGAGGCGAATGGCTTGCGATGGGTGGAGACGAAGACACTTGTCGAGACCTTCTGCAATGGAATCATACTGACTCGGTTCCTTGTTGGGAGGTTCGGAAATGGGAGCCAGCCACGGAAACAGGAACACTGGAGATGCTTGCCAACGGTTTCAGAACACTTCTGGAGCTTGAGGATGAGTCCTTCACTGGTAGGAATATGTCCTACGCACGGGCGAAAATTCAACCTCAATGCTGGCCTATTAAAGAGCAATGGACAGATCTGGTTATAGATGGGAAGTACTTTGCGATTCTCTTAAAACCGGAGGAATTGCTACAGACCCAATTACCGGACCAACCACTGAAATTCAAGAGGTACACCCATGAAATTATACCGAATCATTGGCTCTTAAATACTCTTCCATACCCACAAATCTTGTTATACCTCCAACCACAAATTGCCTTCCATCTTATGTTGCAGCCCCACAAAATCAGTCCTCTTTGGTCCCAATTTTAAACCAACATGAACACTCCTTCAATCAGGCCACCCCTCTGGCCAGTATACATGGCAATTTCTCTTTTCCCCCCCACTAAAGCCCATAGAAAATCTCCCCTGTCCCCATCACCCATATGAGCAGCCCCCTTACCGTTTATTCGAGGAGAAACACACCTCCATCACCTAATAAACCATTGGTTCAGGCTGTCTCACCTAATTCTGTAAATGCTCATTCCATCCGGGACATGAATGAAGTGATACCTGAATCTGTTGAGGTGAATCATCATCGAAGTGATGGGAACCAAGTAAACAATGGAAGGAAGTCAGATCATGAAGTTATTCAGAATTCTATAGAGGGGAAGGCAAAATCCTCTTGGTTTGACCATCTACAAACTTTACAAAAGAAAATGAGTCAGGAGGAGTATGAATGGGCCATCAAGCGTATCGAGAAATATGATAATGACAATGCAAAGGAGGATAATGTGCCTCTAATTGCAAGAAGAGTGACTCGAGGGCAAGTCAGAGGAGTTACAAAACCGATAAAGGGGAAGAAATGATAGTTTTCTCTTGAAATGTTAGGGGAGTAAGAAGTCTGAGCAAATGGACTGTGATAAGAAGTGCAATTTGGAGGAGTAAAGCCCAAGTAGTTATTTTTCAAGCAACTAAATTGGGAGAAATGACTGATTTAATAGTAAAGGAGCTTGTTCCTTTTCGAAGACCTGGGTGGCATGCCTTGAATTCCTTGTGTACTGCTGGAGGTATTCTTGTGGTATGGGACCCAACTTTTATTGATGTCATGAGCACTAATGTGGGAGTTTATTGCATATGTCTAAAAATTTCCAACCTATCAAGTGGAAATTTTGGCATATGGGTGCTATTTATGGACCAAGTACAAATCATCATAGAGCAGTCTTTTGGGAAGAGCTAAAAACTATGATAAACATGTGGCATGGACCTTGGCTTTTGGGTGGGGACTTTAATGCCATTAAAACCAGGAATGAGAAGCTTACATCAGCTACTACAATCACTTCTACTATGAGGGGATTCCTTGACTTTCTTAATGCTTTGGACTTGATTGACCTCCCATCTACTAGGAAGACTTACACGCGGAGCAATATGAGATCTAGGCCGACATTATCCAGATTGCATAGATTTCTTTGTAATGAGGCCTGACATGAATTGTACCCAAATGTGAGCTGCAAAGTTGTGGGTAAGACGGTTTCTGAGCACTGGCCTATCCAGCTAGATATTAATGCTAAGAATTGGGGAGGTGTGCCCTTTAGATTTGAAAATCAATGGCTTGAGAATGAGGGTTTCTACACACTTATTGAAAACTGGTGGAATGATATTGAGGATGATGGCCCAAAGGGGGGAAGGCTATTTAGGAAAGTTAAGTCTTTAAAAGGAAAGCTACAAGGTTGGGCACAGACCAACAAGGCTGCCCAAATGACCAGGAAAAATGAGCTAAGTCAAAAGATGGATACTTTGGATCTTCTTGAGGAAACTGGACCGCTGAATAACACTGAGGGAGTCGAAAGACTTTTAGCAATTGTTGAATTTAATGGGTTGCTTCGCATGGAAGCTATTCATTGGAAGCAAAAATCAAGATACAAATGGCTTCATGAGGGTGATAGGAATACCTATTTTTTTCACGCAATGGCGTCTCCAGAAGAAGGATCAACAAAAAATCCTCTCTCACAATCAATGGGGAGGTCACTTTAGAAAAAGACATCATTGTAAACGGTATTATTACTCACTTTTCTTGTTTGTTTGCAGAAGACATTTTCAATCGCCCTTTGTTAAAGGGAATTCAATGCAACTGGCTGACCCCAGAACGAGCTGCTGGTATTGAGAAGGTTTTTACCCTTGAGGAAATCGATGATGCTGGAAAATACCTACCAAAAGACAAGGCACCGGGTCCAGATGGGTACAATGGGGAGTTTTTCAATGCTTGCTGGCCTGTAATCAGAGATGACATGATTCAGTAAATTCTGCATTTTCATAAGTTTGGCCTCACTTGCACGTCCCTCGGAGCCACCTTCATTGCACTAGTTCCCAAGAAGCACTGTGTTTAGCAGATATCTGATTTTAGGCCTATCAGTCTTGCATGCAGCACCTATAAGATTATTGCTAGGTTATTGGCTTCTAGACTTCAAAAGGTGATGAATCGTATTATCAGTCCAGAGCAGCATGCTTTTATCAAAGGGAGGACAATCATGGATGTTGCAATAAATGTGCATGAAATTTTACATAATTGTCAACAGTTGGTAGAGCCAAGAGTTGTCTTGAAGTTGGATTTTGAGAAGGCTTTCGATAAAGTCTCTTAGAACTACTTGAATTCAATTATGGAACAGTTGGGCTTTGGTTGGCAATGGAGGAAATGGATTATATCATGTGTATCTTCTGCACGGTATTCCATCCTCATCAATGGAGGAGCTCACGGGTTCATTAAACCTACAAGAGGCCTCAGACAAGGTGACCCTCTATCCCCTATGCTATTTAACATTGCGGGTGTGGAATTGAGACATATGTTGCGTATGGCACAGGAGGAAGGATGGTTAGAACCTATTATTGATAGAGATTGCTTCCAAGCTCCACTTGTATAGTTTGCAGATGATACAATTCTCTTTTGCAAGAGCTCTGTTGATCAACTTAGACTCATTAAATGTATTTTAATGTTGTTTGAGTTAACATCTGGATTGAAAATTAATTGGTCCAAATCTGCAATTTATGGGTTTGCTATTGAGAATGAAGTGATGACGGAAATGGCAGATATGCTTGGATGTAAAATTGGATCTCTCCCTTCCACTTATCTTGGGTTGCCAGTGTTTTTTAGTAGAGCAAATAAAAATCTATGGGACCCTATCATTGAGAAGTTAAATCTCAAGTTAAGTACATGGCAAGGAAAGTTACTCACCAAAATAGGAAGACTCACTTTGATTAAAGCATGTCTATCTGGTATCCCTACCTATTACCACTCCTTTCTTCGTTGCCCTCTTTCAGTGGTGAACACAATTGAAAAGATTATGAAAAATTTCTTTTGGTCCAGTACTTCAGAGAGGTCCAAGCTTCATCTTATAAATTGGGATGATGTTTGTCAGACCAAGAATGATGGTGGATTGGGAATTCGGAAAATAAAACTCATGAATGAGGCTCTCCTAAAAAATGGCTCTGGAAATTAAATATGAACGAAAGGACTACTTGGAGGAGTTTGATCACTAGAGCTTTGGACTGCAGGCCCAGACAGTGGTGGTTCAGTCCCCCTAGACAGTGGAGACTTTCTTCTATTTGGAAAAAAATTATCAAGTTGTTCCCTTTCTTTGTCCAACATATTTTTGTACAGCCAGACCGTGGCAACAAAACTTATTTTTGGACTGATAAGTGGACTGGAGATATTACATTTGCTGAAAAATTCAACAAGATTTTTCTCTTGGCTAGAAATCAAGAATGCCTTATTAGTGATGTGGCTCCAAGTGGACTGTTGAAAGAGGTAGATTGGAAACCCCTAATTAGAAGACATCTCAATGATGATGAGGTTGTTGAGGCAGCTACATTACTAGAGGAGTTGAACAAATCTTATCTACGAAGAGATCAAGTAAATGAATTAATTTGCAAACCGCATCCACAAGGTTGTTACTCGATTAGTTCGGCTTACTCTTGTCTAGCAAATCGAGGTCAGCAACCTCATCACGCGGCTGTGGCTTGGGACCTATCTTGCCCAAAGAAGCAATTATTCTTTGGGTGGTGTTGCCTAAGAAAGAGGTTGCCCACAAGGGATCATTTGTTGAGAAGGGAAATTCAGCTTCAAGATCTTACTTGTCTACTATGCAATACTGAGACTGAATCAATCAACCATCTACTACTACATTGCCCCTTCAGTTGGAAAGTTTGGACCTTTTTTCTGGAAAGGTTTGGACTCATTCTCCCTATTCCTCATGACTTGCGTAGTATTATTGCACTTGCTGCTTCCTTGGGACTCGGCGCCATGGGAAGACTTATGTTTGCCTCTTACTTGGGTTATATTCCATGGCTAATATGGAAGGAAAAGAATAGCAGAATTTTCTCAAACCAAACCTCTACTTGGAAGGATGTATGCAGCCGTATCACTCATCTGATTGTCTACTAGCTGAAAGCTCAAAAGTTGTTTAGAAATATTGATGGTCATGTAATTTGGAGTAATTGGAGTGCTATTGCCAGCGAAGGGGATGGGAAACATCCTAGAATCATCGCTTGGTCACCTCCTCCTTTGAACTCTTATAAATTAAATTTTGATGGATCCTCCTTTGGCAATCCGGGTCTGGCGGGTGTAGGGGGACTCATAAGGAACTCCTATGGTGATATCATGCTTACATATTTTGGGCCTATTGGTATCACTGAATCCACAATCGCCGAAGCCATGAGTCTCCTTCATGGGCTGAAGGATTTCCTTAACTTCCACTTCATTGGACCACTACATGTTGAGGGGGATTCCCAAGTGCTAATTCAATGATGCAAGAAGGACTTAAAGCCTCTTTGGAGGCTTCAACATATTATTGATGAGATAAGGGACTTAGCTCATTTTGTTACTAGTTGGACTCATGTATTAAGGAGTGCCAATGGTAGGGTCGATGCATTGGCTAAGCATGGGGCCCACGAACAGAATTTTGTTGTTCGGACCACCTAGCTATCCATGTATCTTGTAATTGTTGTATCTTTTAGCCCATTGGGCTACAATCAATAAAATCACAACTTTCAAAAAAAAAAAAAGTTGAGTCCAACTGTCAGCTGAACAAGCACTGGTGGCGCATCACCATGCTCTGCTCCCAGCACCCTCCAACCTTTAAATGGTAATTGGTTACAAAGGTTTGTCAGTGTGTATGGGGCCTAGATGTTTGTCCAAATTTTGCTTAAGCGTATAACTTGATCACAATGCCCCAGCAAGTTTCCTCTCTTCTTGTTTATTCCTAAACCTCACTTGGTGTCTTAGAAATTCTTAAGAGCTGAACTCTGTGTGTGTACCAGTGATATAATTCCTGTTAAAACGTTTCTTGATTTGGATCAAAATTTTGCTCTCGTTATTGTGCATCGGTTTTTATATTTTTGTAAAACTATTTACTCCGAAAGTTCTATTAACAGTTATGGGTGCCTAGATGGAGTTTGCATGTATTTTCTGTCTTAATGCTCCTAAACTTTCTATCCTTCTTACCGTATCTGAACACTGTATGGTTTACATCTACAATATTTGCAATCAGGTGGATCCCATTGTAGCATCTTTTTAAGGAGGAGCTGTTGGTGCCATTTCAGCTTTAATGGTTGTTGAAACCAACAATGTCAAGCAGCAAGAGCATAAGAGGTGCAAGTATTGTCTTGGAACTGGTAATCTCTCTCTTCTACCTTTCTCTGAAGGAAGCATATATGTGTTATGCTGCTATGAATTGGCTCTTATTGTCACTCATGTTACCTATAATATTTAAATTTGCATTGGGTTTGGCCTGTATTTTCTCTTAGGCTTATGAAAACACATTGGTAGGATGCTTCCTCACCAAATACACCTGGGTTTTGTCACTCTTTAACTGCTGCAGTAACTTGGCTCTTTAGGCTCAGTGGGTCACATGAGGGGTTTCTAGAGTGGGGTCTTGGGTTCATCATCAAAAACAAAAAAAAAAACAAAAAAAAAACAAAAAAAATATAATAAAAATATCTTGGCATATGTGAAACTCATTCAGCATCTTGCAGTGTTTAAAGGATATGAAGGTCTGTATCTTTCATTTCAATTTTATACTTAGACTGGCATTGCCTGGCTTTCATTGCACATGTTATAGACTTTACATATAAGTTATCGAACTCCAACTTAGAATTAAGCACGAGATTTACATGAGTTAAGTATTCTCGTTGAATTATCTGTGTTTCAGTGATATTCAAATAAGTATATATTCATTGGAGGAAGATATCCTGGACGCTATTGGTTAAATGAATTTTATCAATATCTCACTTATCTCCTTGGCAAGTAGGTTTGAATAGCTCTGTTAAGCATTTGGAGGCTTGAAGTGTTTCTCAGTTTCTCTATCCTCGTCAGATCAACGTCATACTCCTGGATGTTATGTACCAATAGATTTGTGCACTTGCTGAGTATATAAATTTAAAGTTTTGTACTAATGAGATACTTGAGTATGTTCAATAAAATGTTTGATGGCCAAATTAAGTGGTATCAATTGCAAGGTGAAATATTTCAATGTGTTGCTTATGTCCTTCGTCGGGGGAAGCTGTTCCGCCGGTGGTTAGTTTCGCCGGGGGAAGCTGTTCCACCGGCGGTTAGTTTCGCCGGGGGAAGAAGTTCAGACTAGTCGTCGGCGGAACCTCTTTCCATTGACGAATGTGCCGTTCGCCGGCGGAAGGCATTTCTGCTGACGAAATTGGCACACGCCCGTCGGCGGAATCAGTTTAATCCACTGGCGGTTGATTTCGTCAGCGGACCATTCCACTGACTACGTTGCACCCGCCGACTACGAAATTGGCACTAACCTGAGAGTGTGTGGAGAAAAGCATGGCACAACTTGAGACCTCACTAGCCGGTCTCTTCGTGGGCAGAATACCAGGCCCCCCTTCCTTCATCACTTCAAATCTCCAACGTACCCTACAATCTGCTTGATTCCCAGACCCAGCCATAGTAGTCCATAAGATGCCCCGTGCTCACTTCTCTATAGAAATGCCATCAAAGGCACTGTGAGACCCTGCCCTATCCAAATCAATGACTCACAACTCCATCTCTTCCCGTGGCCTGGAGGATTCCATGTCGAATCCTACCTTTTTACTCAAACCATGGTATGTGTCAAGCTCGAAAGGTTGCCTCTCATGCCTGGCATGATGAGGTGTTGACTCACATAGTTGCACTGTTGGGTAGATACATCATGATGGACGATGAAACTAAAAACTGAGGTCCTTAGTTGCATGCATGAGTCAAGGAGGAAATCGACCTGCGCAATGCCGATGTCGAAGGAGTAGAGCCGGACTCCGCTGATTCCATTTGCCGTGTCCCATTCCACATCGAAAATAGACCACAAATATGCACTTTCTGTAACCGTTGGGTTCATTCTACTGAAGAATGCCGGGGTAGAATCTTTGATGAGTCTAACGACTCGACGAGACAAAGATTTGCACACGGTCACAAAGATGGGTATGACAGGAGAATGACTGCCCCACTCGCTCAGCCAACTCCTCTTCCAAGGATCAACAACTCCCGCTTAAGCATTACAAACCTTATTCGGGAACCAAGGAGCAGCATGCTAAGCAAATAGAACACTTAGAACCAAAGGTGCTAGATCGTGACTGCAATCTCACCCTTTCCCTGGCCTTACCAAGGCAGAATGAAGGAGGCTATCTTTTGACTAATAAGATATGAAAGTCATTGTCTCAAAGTTTGCCACAGGTCAAGGATGACCGTCAACAGCAAATAGCGTATGTTGATCAGATCTCTGTACCGCCCAGCCCTCATACGGTGCCTATGTTGATCAGAAGCAAGTGGCTCACCAGTAAGACGCCGTGTCTCCTTTGCTAATAATTCTAAAAGGGCACCTTCCACATAAGGCATAGGGTTCCTATGAAGCATGGAGGATCGAAGGTGCTCATAATCATCTCGAAGTGCCATTAAAAATTGAACTAAATGAGCTACATCAGTATATTTCTGAAAAATCATTGTAACATTAGGGGTGTCAAACTTGGGATCTATAGTAGCCAATTGATCCCACATCATAGACATCTTACCATAGAAATCAGATATAGACTGATCATGAGCCTGTCGTAAAGACTGAATATCCATCTCTAGCTTGTACTTCTGTGCAAAATTATTTCCCTTGTGTCTCTATTATAAAAACAACCACGCATCTCGAGCGTTCTCATATTTACCAACTTGCAAACTAAAGGAAGATGAAGAAACAACACTAGCTATCCACGTAATTGCTCTGGCATGATTATTTTTCTAATCTTCAACAGCTTTAGATGACGAGCTATCTGCAAATATACTTCCATAAATTTCATTCTCTCAAAAAATTACGCATAAGAGACGCCCAATGAACATAATTGGTCGAGTCTAATTTGACAGGTACATTCTGAACATAATCACCAGTTGAAGACATCCTAACAAATATGCAATGAGCAAAATGTCAGTCGCAAAGTAGCAAATCAAAAACAACAGTCACCGGTCTGCACAATCCTAAGCCAGACTGATTTGATCCGATCTAGGCTGATCCGGTTTGGTCCGATCCGGTCTGGTCTAGTTCAGTCCGGTCTGATATACTCTGGTTCACTCGAACCAGTCTTCTTCCTCGCTGAAGACAAGAGGAAGCTAGGGCAAATCCGTCATTTGTAGCTTCGGCAGCGACGACTGTCGGCGACGGCAACAGTCGGCGACAGACGGATGGATGACAAGTGGCGACGGTGATGGCGATGGCGATGGCTAAGGGGGTGGAGATGGCAACAACGACGACATACAAGGTGACTGAGGAGTCGAAATACGCCGGAAACAGAGAATTAGAGGCAAAAAACGGCCGTGGAAATAGGTTTGACCAGTGTGAGCAACCCTGATGGTGGTAGAGGTTGTTGGAGCAGCAGTGACAAAATCTGAAGGCAGCACGAGCAACCCTAACCAAATCTCGAGCAAATCATGTAATCCAAATGCACGAAGACGAATCAGAGGCGAAGACGAAGTTCAATCACTCAAGAAATAACTCAAATCGAGCAAAAAACAACTCCAATCAAGCAAAAAACAACTCCAATCAAGCAAAATTGAAGCAATCTCCAAAACTCTAATCCAGAACAGGAACGAAATTGAGTTGCGACGAGTCGACTCGTTCGACTCGTCCGAGTTGAACCCAAATCTAAAAAAAAACACTCCGATTTGGACCGAGTCAAAACCGAGTGGCCTCTGATACCATGTTAAATTGAAAAATCAGATAAAAATGGATTGATTTTCGTATTAACACTTGAGGTATTTATAATACATTGTACAAGGGCGAAAGACCAAAATACCCTTGATGGGTAAAATTACAAATATACCCAAATAAGCAATACATAATCTAACATAAGTCACATCCCCATGCCAACAGGACTTTCAACCCATCAGGCACTGACCAAGATTTAGAAGGGTACCCCAGCACCAGCGCAGACATGTGCTACTGTGACACACTCTATCCTAGGCACTGAATGCTCCACTCAAGTGTCTGGAAGGAGTATTCTGGTTGCTGCTATCCAGACTTTAACCGAGATAGGTCAAGGACGGGGAAGAAAAAGAGGAGCTTCTGGTTTTCCCATTTGCCTAAAGGAACTATGATACTGAAAGCACTGCTTTTGCACGACATGGAAACCAACGCTCCATCCCCTACCAGGTATGTGGTCCCCCCCTTCATTTTATTTATGGGTAGTCTATTTTTTAGGAATATCTGAGGTATCCCTAATACCTCAACAATATATCCCTTACAAAACTACGTCAGACAACATAGTCTAGTCTCTTATTTTTAAAAATGATATAGTCAGAGAAAATGTGCAGACAACATAATATGGCCTTGAAGGCGACCTGGTTACTCCTAAAGGCCGAGTTCACCTAACTTTTGTTTATATCCCTCCTAATCGCCATAAATGGCTGAGGCGCCTTGATGCCCTGACCCATGACACTGAGTCAATGCAACGGCCATGGGCCCAACAGCCAATTTCAATGCCACTATTAGTGAAAATAAGAAAAGATCAATGCCCGACATATACAGACCTAATCAAAATTTTTAAAAGATCAATTTCAATGAAAGTCTGAGTTCCCCTTGTTGAGTTGCGGGTTTGGTTGGAAAATCATAGAGGATATATGTTTCTCAAATGGTGGTCTGAGCTGTAGTGGGAAACATCTATCATTCTCCTCATTGTGTTAGATTAACATATTTTGTAGCTCAGTGAATAGTTTTGTTATGCTTTGAACTCTTTCAAAGGGAGAGATTGAGTGAGACATGGCACCCATAATAGTAAGACTTAAGTAGACATTGTTGCAAAGATGATAATTTTGGTACAAAGTGGCACATAAGCTGTGAGATAATGAGTTATTAATAGTGAGCCAGTTGCAATGGTTCTGTTAAAGTTTATGGACCAAGGAGAGAGGACTGAGCAATAACAGCAAAAACAAACAAATGAAGAAATTAGGCAAGAGTGTAAAACGGAAGCCACCTAAAGGTTGATCAGAGTGGAGGTGGCTTATGGTAACTAATATCAACTTTGTTGGGATTAAACCTTTGTGCTCCATTGTCTTTATATATTTATTTATTTTTAAAATAAGGAATATGGGCAAAACACTCTACGAAGGTGGCAGTCAAAATTAAAGAGTGACAATGACGGGAGAAAGTTGCTGTACACGTGTCCTAAATGGGTTCTGTCCAGGTCTGGGTCAGAGTGGCTTGCGAAGAACTTGAAGTGATTGGTTTCTGGATTGGGCACAACGCCAAAAGCTCCCAGGTTGCGGCGACTGTCGTATTGAGGAAGGTGAGGGAGGTTCGTATGGTTTTTCGTTAAAGGGTTGTAGAGATGGAGGCTGCAACCCAGGCCGACCTTGTCTTGTTTACGGTAAAAGACGACGCCGTTGCAATAACCCATCAACGACCCGGGATTGAAGGAGAGGGAGTCCTGGACGGCGAGAGCTCCATTGTCGTCCTGGCAGTAGAATATTGGATTTTCTATCTTCCAGGAAGGGAAGCGGTCCTGGCGGAGAAGGTAACCGATGTCTGTGGATTTGGCAGGTAGAGAAGCTGCCTCTTTTATCAGAGGCGCCCACTCTTTGGAGACGATCTCGAGCCTGCGCAATGGTTTTCTAGGTAGATATGAGAAAATTGAAAGTAGGATTTCTCCCGGAAAGCTGACCGACATTGAAGAAACAAATAAAGAAGGCACCGAAACTCGATGGTGGTTTGCAAGGCAGCTGATGCTACCGGAGTGGATGATCGACCTTCCCCCTCGTCTTTCTCACGATTTCTGCTGGATATAGTTCTGCTCGCCGACCTCCGCCCTCTCTGTTAGGTGCAGTCGGTAGCATTAGGGTTTTATCGCTAAGTTAGTGCCACCGGTCCGACCCGGCCCGACTCGATCTGGCTCCCGACAGACCTGACCCGACCGGGACCGGACTACACAAAACGGACCGGAATTTAAAAGAAAAAAGAGTCGACTCATGGCACAACACCTAATGAAGGCTGGCAAAGAGTTGAGAAAAGGAAGAAAAGATCTGAGCCCAATCCTCGAAAATCTAGGGTTCTAGACAAATGAAAAATTGGAGAATCGTCACTGTCTTTAGAGCATGATTTTGGGTGTCGTACATTCACTTCTTCTTCAGGTGACAGGTGAGAATAAAACTTTACTTTTATCCATATACCTATCGAAGCGGAAGAACTGTTCATATCACTGTTTCAAACCTGTCATGGTGGGCAATCAGACCGCTTCCAAAGAACTATGGTGGGAAAACTCCGAGAACACGATCTCTGCCTTCCAGAGACGTTCCTAGGAATGTAAGACGGTCCACTTCAGAGCAAGGAAAGTGCTCACACGGATTTATGTGCCAAAATTTGGGCCGATGGAGCTTCGATTTAGGCTTACGCTGTAAAGACCCCAAAAATTTTCTCCCTCAGCCACCGACGGTAGTGGGAAGCATTTGAGGTTGTCACGCCGAAGTTGAATTGTCTTGCCAACTGACTCCATAACCTATGCCTGCAGACCTGCGACAAGAGTTAAGATGGAAAAAAAAATCAAAACTAAAGTAAGCTATGAAAACAAATTTTTGTGACAATATATGACGAAGTAAAAGATGATGACGAAGAAATGATAAAGAGGATGATAAAGAGGATGATGGACGCTGAAGAAGTCTTTGATGATGGCGAAGATAAAGATGATGATGAAGAAATGATGAAGGGGATGATGAAACAATGGTTTCGAGCTTTCCTGCTCTCGTACATTCCGCAAAGAGTGCATTGTGGAATACCTTTGTTCCAAATACCGTTTGAAGATGCCCATTGAAAATAATGACTAATTTGAGGTCGTCTATGGTCTAGACAAATTTTGTGACAAAATATGACGAAGAAACATACACGCTGATTTGTGTGTACTTTATTTATCTGTTCATTGACCTTCTTGTCTTTGAAGTTTAGAACCTGAAAATTCATTCCCTTTTTTAAAAATTTTTCTTATTCGGCTTCAAAACTATATTAGCGCTAGGTGAGGGTTTATCCAAATCAATACCTAAATTATGTCTCTCAAACTGGTTCGATATTATTCACCAATTCAGAAATTGTCAACTTCGTCTTGGAGAGAGACTAAAAATGTTGAATATTTTTTAATGATTTTGGTAAAGAATTCACAATGATGACTACCTTAGTTTCTTCATCAATTGGTGTACAATGATACTACAACTCATCTGCCATAGCAAACATGTCATTCACATACTTTTTCACATCAGTGTTTTCCTCACACTTGGCACGAGTAAATTTTATCCAAAAATTATTGATGTGAGTAGACAATTTCTTCCCATATTTACCCTCAAGCTGGTCAAAAATCTCTTTTGCAGTGGGGACATGAAAATAAGTCATCAAGAGATTTTCACTTAGAGAATAAAAAATATGTGACCTGGAAATTTCATTTGCATCATCCCATTTCTTGAATTTCCTGAGGTCTTTGTTTCACTGTTTTATATTATTGGGGTAATTCACGCGGGAAGGTTTATGAGGAGGGGTATCCACTTTGATAATTCTATGAAACATATTGCGTCGTAACATCAATTCAACCTTTTGTGACCATTTTTCATAATCTGTTCCATCAAGTACATTTTTCTTCAAGGACTTAGCGAACGAATTTCCACAATTTGATGTTCCTTTAGTCTAACAAATCACATAATACATCATGAAAATAGACATAAATAACAAAGGATCTCTTATCATAAACATCATACAGATATGATTGAATTAAAATATGAAAGATAACAGGAGCGTACCTTTCATCTTCGAATAGTAATAGAGTCGAAGTAGTGCACAATGAATCCTTTTCGAATATGTTTTATAAGTGATGAACTTGATTCCCTTCAGCTAGACTAGATATGCATAAGCCGTAACCTCACTTGTAAGACCTTGGAGGATTTATAAAATCCAATGGGCATGACACTAATGACTTTTTTCAGTGTGGGACTAATGACCCTTAGGAGAGAAACAACTCTTTATTCCCAAAGCGTCCCTAAAGTTAATGTACCCGTTAAATCTACCTCTACAGGGGGATGTGCTGGCCATTATTCCCTGTACTGAACATCTAATGACAAAGTATCAAGAAGTGGGCCCCACGCCCATAAATCATGGTAGTGTTTATAAATCCATATTTGAAACTATATTTCCAACATTAACTATATAAATTTGTATTAAAAGGAATATCCTTGAAGAAAAAGTTCAATCTTACTTACAATAGAGAAATTCCCACCATCTGACGCAATTAGATATTCACGCTTAAATGAGACATAGAAGAGTAATTCTTTTTCAAGATTGCATACTAATCAGAAAAATATAAAGACTTGGCTGATCATGATCACCATACCAAATAATTATGTACAAAAAAATAGGAGAACTTCCTAGGTTTTGAGGGAATTCCACTCGAATAAAAAAATAGATTTTGATCCAGGTCATAATCCATATTGGATTCCCAAATTTGTTAGCTCACCAAACCAAGGACTTGTTGATAGGATAAATACAAAGCATATATAGGCATGGTTTTCATTATCGATACATAACGGTCGATACATAATGGTTTCATTAAGTAAGGTAGGAAACTAACCCCCTGTATCATCGTGCATGGACAGGTTTCATACGGTATCGAGGAAACCTGTCAATACAATACTCAAGAGTCTCACTCACAAAAACACAAATCGATCAAAATTTTAAAATAATTGGGCTCGTTTTTTAGTGGAATTCGTTCCCTTTCGGCAACAAAATCAAGGTGGAACAGTCGTCGGTGGTTGGCTGATTGTTCCGTAGTGATAGCCGGTTGTAAGGACGGCCGGAATGCCGGCGCAGAGATATTAGGTTTTCTCTTGAGCCAGCGGCGAGAGGTTAGGGATAAACCTCCCGCGGTCCGGTCCCAACCCCCTAAATCGGACCGAAATACTCCGGTTCATCAATGGCTTAATAAAAAAGGGGTTTTACATTGAAAGCTTAGGTAAGGCCTTGATAAAGTCAGTTGTGGATGAAATTTTGATCATAGACAGAATAAAATAATTTCTATTTTATGGTATATTTAAAAAAATTATACTATTTTTAAATATTCAATTAATGCAATATTGTTTAATCGTAGGTTTTCAAAACGTTTTACATTTATTTGAGTTGATTTAGTAAAAAAATAAAGATAAATAAAAAAATTGAAAAACTATTTCAAGTAGTAAAATTTGATGATGCTTGCCACATTAATGGTGATATTTGTAGATTATATGTTTTACACAAGAACAGTATTGTAACCTTGTTATACAATATTTGTGATTATGGTTCGAGGGCAAGATTAAGTGTTAGTATTTCAGGTAGTTGTATTATTTTTTTTTCAATTATTTGTATCAATAAAAATATAAAGTGTTTATTATTAATAATATTAATCAAAATTTATATTTTCCACATATTTAATTAGTTTTCCAATAGTATCCATATTTATTACATGCATATTTGAACCTGATCAATTCCCCAAATTCAGTGACCAGATTCCGTTTTATGATATTTCTTGAGTCATATTTTATTTGAACATGCACTTGCTAAATTATAGTTTTAGCATTGCCTTCTTATATGTGGATAAACGATTGATGTATTATTGGGAAAGGAAATAGCATCTATTCTTTTCAATTCCATTATTAAAAGTAATAATAAATTAAAATCATGTAAAAATCTTTCATTTATATATATAAATATATCCACTTACAATAATCAGTAAAAAAGGAAAAAATCTCAAATCTATAACATCGATAACCCTATTCATACCAATATTACTAGTGGTGGGCAACAGGTTTTTTCGGATAAGCCGACCCAACAAATATCTGAGTCTCTTCGCTTCTTCACTGTGGTGGCAAATCGAGTCTTCCGGTTCGGTAGCCATTAGCCCTAGGCACGTCTGTCCTTTCCGTTCAACTTCATCTTCTACCTCTGACTAGTGGCAAAGGTGGATTCTTTTCACCCGTTATGCCCATTCTAGCGCTTTCCCCAACCCAAAAGAATCGTAGTATCTTCAATAAACACGCCATTATCGCTTGCGCGTCTTCTTCCCCGTCTTCGTGGGAACGAGAGGAAATCAGATTGCTCCGTGAGGAGCAGCGCTGGCTTCGGGAGGATCAGAGATGGCTTCGAGAAGAGTCTCCGTGGAATTCCGAGCGGGAGTCGTTCCTCCAAGAAATCGCCTCTGTAAAGCTCAGAATCGAGGCGCTGGAAACTGAGAAGGCGTCTTCTGGGTATTCAATTTCGGATGCAATTGCGACTTTGGCGCCTATGTTGAAAACGTTCAAGGAGGCAGATACGCAACCCGGGATGAATCAGATTACGTCGTCTGGTTCGGTTAATCAGCGAATGCTGTTGGACGAAGCTGAGGCGGAATCTGAGGTGAAGGAGATGGTCGTGGAAGAAATTAAGATTTCTCATAGCTTGGGGGAGGAGCACAAGCAGACCACGATTAAGAGGCCGCTGAGAATGGGTTCGGAAGGAGAAGACGTGCGTGTGATGCAGGTCTGCGCGGATTGGTGCTGATTTCTTCAATTTCTTCTTCAAAGTAGAAGGCGAGTTTATCTTTTTGGAAGATATGTTTTCTCACTTTTTTCTGCGGGAGTCCGAGCCAACTACATCACTGAATTCTAGCGAATTTCATTCTCGATTAATCTAATAGAACGTGCTGATTCAGATGACGATTTAGTAAATGCCACTCTAAGGTCCTTCTAGTTCCTTCAGTAAAACAAATAAAGGCCAGTGTTTGTGGGGATATTCGGGAAAGATTTTGAAGTCTTTTTTTTTTTTTTTTTTTTTTTTTTTTTTTTTCGTATCCCTGTTATCCAGCTATGTTGCATTCTCGATTTTCAACCATTGTCATTTCTTGGTCCGCGCCCACTACTTTATATCTTTGCTTTCAGCTTTGTATGAATCGTCTCTACCTCGTATGAGTTTGATTTAGGTGCTCTGTGTAGGACGATTGCTAAATGAGTTCGTTGTTATGATAGGAAGCACTACGGAGGCTGGGCTTTTATTCAGGTGAGGAAGATATGGTATTCTCCAGCTTCCAAGTGGGACAGAACGTGCAGTTAAAACCTGGCAGGTGTTTTTCTAAGTGTGTTTTATTGTTTACTTTAAGAATCATTTTTCTTAGAGCTCCCAGAACCATACTGCACTCTCTAAGCTTGAGTTGAATGAATGATATTCATGAAAGCTGCATACTGCATCCTACTTAGTATTAAGAAAGGAGTAAACTTTTGTTTGGTTTTTCATTTGAATTTGGTAATCTGCATTGTGTTCTCAAATGAGCTTATTTGCCAGGCGAGTTCAGGTGCGGCTGAGGATGGGAACATGACTGTAGAACTCTTAGAAAGATTTATTTATGCAGATTGAAATGATTACACAGACAGGGCACTCCATCTCTTCACTGGGCCAGGTAACTTAAGAATTCTTTATGCATGTGGTACTCTGATATGCAGGACCTGTTCAACTGAATGGAATTGACCATTCATATGTCCTTCCTAAGATGTTCAGTAACTTTATTAGTGGTTACTGGATATTTGACACAAGTGACTTTGACCTAAAATTGTTAATTTTCATTTGGAAGCAAATTATTTGTAAAACTCTCTCTGCACTGCTTTTACAGGTTTGTAGATGCGAAATTTGATTGTCCTAGGTGTGTAATCACTGTCGTCATGAGACTTATGCCTCTATTTGTGACTAGGATTGTGCTTTTATCCTTCCTTGGCAATATAGATCATTTATGGTTCTTATTTTCTGTTGTAGTTGGAGTGTCTCCGAACTTGCTTTATTATCACTGGTTACTTCTCAAAAAATGAAACAAAATTCATAGACACTGAAGAACGGATATCTTGTTCTCTTCTTAAAAGAAAGAATGATAAAACTTCACGCACTAGAGAAGGTACAGCTTATGCGGAAGAACTCAGAGGGCTTTCTTGAGGATGAGAGAGGTCGGCTTGTGGCCGCGATCCTTTCTTGTATGAGCCCTCACAGTAATGGACCAAGAGGGGATATCAAAAACACATACAATTGGTTAGATATTGCTAAAAATGAAGCTACGTTCCATTCTACTTGGAAGTTAAACTTTGTAATCGATGGAAGGTTAATAAAAATCAGCTGGACTTGACACGACTCGATTTGGCCAGCTCACGTGCATCAGCTCAACTTATATGTGCATTTGCAAGCTAAGTGGCTTAGAATTTGAGCTATATAAGACACATAGTCCCACCCATTGAAAGTGAAAGACTATTATTCATCAGAACTCAAAAATAAGTTCCTTAAAGCTTTGCTTCAAGTCTTGCAGTGTATTCTCCTGCTGAATAATGTTGAATTTCTTCTCCACTTTTACGAACAACATCTCATTTTGTTCCTAACGGTTACAATTATTTTAAGAGCGTTGATATAAGTATTGTAGCTTTTTTACTTCCAAGACTATTTTATCCTGACATGGCATCTACGTGGCAGTCCACATCAAGATGTAAAACCTCGAAATATAAATATATATCGATATCATTTTTCTTATTTTAAATCCACTGTAAAAAGTATTATAGAGTAACGACTATCAGGTAAGTCTATCAATTGTGGAAAGAGTTTAAAGTGATTTATAGTAAATTCAGTCCTTTTTTGTAGTAAATTTTAGTTTATTGCACGTACATTATCCATTGGGTATTTTGGGCAAATAAAAATATAAAATTTAATTTAAAATAAATTAAAACATATAAAAAAATAAAAATAGCATTATGGCAACAACTACGAGTAAACCATCAAATAATTTCATATCTTCACAGTTTCAAACTAGAAACTGATTCACAACTCACCAACTCAATTTTATACTGTTACTAATTACATTTTTTAAAGGGAGTTGATACTCTGACAGATTAAGGAATCAAATGTTTCCGGATATTAGTCTAAGTTCCACCTTGTATTAGGTTAAACAAAGCCTGCTCTAATCCCGTGATGATCACATATATGTAAATCTAAGCACTTAAAACACATAAAAAAATATATTTTTTATAAAATCTTTTTTTCTAGAGGATTAACCCTAGGCTTTAGATTAACGCTAAGACGGTTTTACCACTGGTTCTGGTCCTGGTTTGGTCCCCTACGGCAGGGGTGGTTCTCAATCAATTCCGACTGCATGAGATTGCTTTGATGCCACACCTCGAATCTACCTTTGCTTCTCCATCGTACCATGTTAAACAAATGGGTCCAACGAAGTTTAATGATGCAATCACGTTAATGTACGAGTTCATGGAACGAAAAAGCTGATCACGACACGATCGATTCCTCTCCAGAGTGAGGAGGGCAAGCGTTGGCTAATTAACCCGCCGGCAGTTCCATTGCTTTCAGTTTAAAACAATCATTTCAGTACCTACTCTTGTGATCATGTTTCAGAGGAAGCACGGGATTTAATGCTTTCTAAATTTTCAACACGAGTCACCCAGTACGGATCGAAAACAGAACTCTGGAGTTCCCTCCAAATCTAATTGGGCTTATCCTCCTTGGATAAGTGAGCATGTTGGTGAGAACAGATCTAGTGCCTCACATAAAAGTGGCAAAAATTTATGAAGTTTATGCTGACGATGGCGAGCATGCGTGTTGGTGAGAATACGGTGGCGAGCAGCACATTCTTTCAGCCGAGCAGCGTCAACCTATAAAACAATCACATTAACCTGGACTTCATTAGATCATCATCAATAATATTAATTAATGCTCTAGAATTTTTTGGACTAGGCCCTATCCAATGGCAGAGTATGGCAACGAAGCTTTGTCAACTGGAGTTGGTCATGCTTACGCTTGGATTTCACCTTAAAAATAATCTCATCGGTAGGCCTATATAGTGCCTATTTTAAATAATATGCACAGTCAATCAAAGTGAACTCGTAATACATTATGAGAGAATAATGTGCTAAACTCAGAAACAAAGTTTGAGCTCAATCTAAGCTAACTACAATAGAGTTTGAAAGAAGACACTTCCTTGCCACCTAACTGCTGGAGATCCTCATCAGAGTAGCTCAACAATGTACAAGGACAGCTGTGCCACCTCACTTTTGTTTACTAACTACACTGCAGAAGTTTAAACTCCATCGCTTTAGGCAAACAGACGAAGTGACTCTCCGTAAAGATTTGCCATGCGCAGCCACTTTTGGATATTTTTGCATCATGTTCCTCAAGTGAGTGAGGTAAAACTCTTTGCACAGCTCCCCTTGCCATCTAAATGTTTGATAAACTGAATACTTCTCTCGAAAACTTCAGACTTAAGCTGTAAAACCACCTCCATTAATATTTTTATAAAATCTTCTTTGTTGTTTTCTCAGTTTCATTCGGGTTCCTGTGTTTTAATAGGTTTTCAAGTATACACGCTTTCATAGCCACTGATCGAATAGTACTCACAGGGTTTACAAAATTGGGCTTGAATTATTTAAATACATCACAATCAGATTTTTATGTATTGGCTGACAGGGGACAGCAGAACTACTTTCTGTGTAATATAGTCATAAACGAAACTAATTTTTTATTGACTATTTGGCCCTACAGACAATTAATTAATTTCATTGTGTTAAGTTTAATACAAGTTTGCTTGTTGAATTTCTGCTTGCACATACAGTAGCAAAATGGATGTCTTGCTACTGGGTAGGAACATCCTCTGTAAATCAGCCAGGACAAAGTTAAAACGAAGAAAAGGAATAAGAAGTATGAGTCCATGACAGTGATGGGATTAGTTTCATGCAACGAGGTTAACTCATTATAAGCTCTGGTTGTGTTTGCATTGTAAATGTTTCTTACAGAAAGCAGTATGGCTAGTATAAAGATAGTTCCTTCTAAAGACAGTTCCTTCTAAAGATAGTTCCTTCTAAAGAAGGTTCCTTCTAAAGACAGTCCCTTCTAAAGATAGTTCCTTCTAAAGATGGTTCCTTCTTAAAGTCTCCCTCCCTCCCTCCCTCTCTCTCTGCACCTCATAAATGTGAACAAGGATGGCGGAGCGCGAAGAGATGCAATCTAGGGCTCCGGCTCTGGCACGACGCTCAGAAGACAAAGGCGAGAGTCGATCTAGGACCCATGCGCTGGCACGTCGTTCAGCTAACAATGGCGAGGGTGAATGGAGAATCGTGGAAAGGAGACGATGGCGAAATACTGCTAAAAGCCGTTTTGGGGAATCAGTACTCACGATTGAAGAAGACTCACGACGGAGGATTATTCGTATTGCTGTCCAGACAGGGGAGAAACGATCCTTCATCTCAATACCGCAGGAGATTGGGGATAATTATACGCAGCAACTCAAGTCGGGATTTGCAGCGAGGTCTTTCTTCTCTCTGGTGGGAGGGCTCGACCTTTAACAATCTCGATCTACAAACGGTCTCACTGGGAATGCAAACTGGTGCATTACAGAGACAAGCAGGTTCTCGCTCGTATTTATTTACCTGAGAAAGGAGAAATGAGATTTCGCCATGGAACTCCCTCCTTGCTTTCGAAAAATATTTTCCCCCAAGGAAGGATGCTTCGGGATGCGAACAGGATACCCCCCCTCGTCAACCTCTTCCTTCAGAGCCTGTATGTGCTGAGACTTCATATCGTAGGAGTTGGAACGAGGCATCCGTGGGCCCTACTAGTGCTAATCACGACGAGAGATGGCTTGAGGAGAAGGTTGAGAAGAGGAAGAAAGAACTTTTGTCGAGTATCACTGTTAAGCTCGACTGGAGTATGGCGAAAGGGGAAATGCTTGAAAGGTGGATTCAGGAGCGGTGGGATCTGACTTTCTCACCTCAAGCTTCTTACCTCGGCGAAGGGGAATGGCTTATCGCGTTACAGGATGAGGAATCGAAGAATTTGGTAAGCCAATGGAATCACTCCGACTCCATTCTATGCTGGGAGACAAAAAATTGGGAACCCTCTGCTGAATCTGGTCCCATAGTCGTTTGGCTGCAAGCATGGGGTGTGCCATCTGAGATGTGGGATCCAGAAATCTTGACGATGGTTGCTGGAAGGTTTGGCCAGGTTGAATCGCATGAAGACTCTACATCCACCAGAAACATGGCATATGCTCGTATTCTGGTTAGGCTATTCCTCTCGAGCCGGAGGAATTTATTCCTCCCTTTGGTGTTGCCTGCAAAGAGCGTGAGATTGAAGACGACGAGTCTGATCAGGACTCAGTTGGACATTTTCAACGAGTTGACTCGGGTGCTGAGCGACTCAACACGGTCACCCACCGATCAAACTCGGCTGAGTTGCAAGTTAACCCCGATGTTTCTCATATTAATTCAGCCGACCACAGGGCCAATTTAATTCAGCAGCATTCTAACCCGGCCGAGTTACTTGCCAACTCGGTCGAGTCTCATTTGAACTCGGCGTCTGAGCGAGTTCATCCAGACGAGTTTGTTCAAGCAAGTGATTCCATATCCTTCGGCAACCTTCGAGCGGGTAAGAACAACTCCTCCCCCTGCTTCTACCTCCAATTCCAGTTGATGCTACAAATCAGGGAGACATGCTGATTAACAATGTCAAGACGTGAACCCCCTTCTAGTCTAGTCACTAATGAACATATTGACAAAAGTCCTAGTTTGGTAAGTGCTCCTCACATATTTAATGATGATGTTCCTCTCCCACTTGCATCTTCTCCCCCCCCCATGCAGCCATGATTCAAGCCACCACAAATCAGGCCACTCCTCACACGTGTACACGATAATTTTCACCCCTCTTCTATTCAGAAACACTCGGTCCTTTCTCCAGCAAGGATCCAAAATCTCAACTCTCCTTTGACGCAGTACTCTAGGAGGAACATACCATCCCCACCTTCTCAACACCCTATTACTGCTAAGAAGTCTCCAAATTCTGTCAATGGCTGTTGCTTTGCCTCAGGAAGTTATTAATTCAGAAAATGCGCAAAATTTGGTGGAAAAACCTTGCAAGAGGGATAAGAGGGTTGTTGGTTGTTCGGTTTCTACGGGTGATAATTCCGGGGAGTAAATTTAATGCAGCAAGCTGCTGATTTCTCTTGGGCGGCTAGACTTAATCTGGAACGAGAGATGGGAAAGTTATCTGAGAAGGATTATCAAGCTTTGCTGCCTAAGATCACCAAGCTTGACGATATTAATCACATTAATGAAACGGAAAAGCGGGATCGAATTCAAACCAAAGGCAGGGGCAGAGGAAGGGGAGTTGCACAATCAAAGGCAAAAAAGAAATGATTATTGTGACATGGAATGTACAGGGAGTAAGGAGTAGTAGCAAGAGGAGTGTCATTCGTAGATGGTGAATTGCCATTAAAACGAGAATAATTAACACAAAAGCGATCCAGAACCCCAACAGACCAAAGTCACGAGTTTGAATCAAACCGACTACTGTAACTACCAAATCAAATAACATACATCATTATAAAGAAGGTTGGGACTTTATAAAGAAGACGTTCTGAGAATGTTTGCCGATTTTCACGAAAATGGCATAACAGCACATAATATGGGCTCTACCTTCGTAACCTTGAGAGCGAAAAAAAGAAGGTGCAAATGAACCATCTCAATTCAGACCAATAAGCCTTGTTTCAAGTCACTACAAGTGGATTGCAAAAGTCTTGGCAAACAGGCTCGGAAATGCATTACCAGAAAATGGCAACCAATCAGCTTTTATTAAGGGTAGACAAATTCTAGATTCAACCTTAATGGCGCATGAATTAATTCACCTATTCAAGCAAAAGAACTTGATTTGCACTGAAACTAGATTTCGAAAAAGCCTTTGATAAGGTTAATTGGTGTTTCCTAGACCACCTAATGATGAAAATGAATTTCACCAGAGAGATGGAGGAAATTGACCTTCAATTGTATCACCTCGGCAAAATTCTCCTTACTGATCAACGGAACAGCAAAGGGATAATTCTCAAGCCAAAGGTGACTAAGGCAGAGGGATCCTCTTTCCCCCTAGCTTTTTCTAATTGTCGGACAAGCTCTATGTGCCCTCATGTATAAAAGTCAAGAGGAAACATGGATTTCGGGATTCAAAATTAAAAACCAAATCCAAATCCCAATATTGCAATTTGAGGATGACACGATACTCTTTTGTGAAGGGGGACAAGACCAAACAATTCAGATCAAGGCTCTGCTAAAGCTATTCGAGATGATCTCTGGTCAGAATATAAATTGGATAAAATCTGGAATATCTACCTTTTAAATATAAAGGAAATTGACCAGAAAGTGATGATGACTATATTGGGCTCTAAATCCCTTGCGCTACCATTTCCTTATCTAGGAATCCGACTACACATCAGCAGATCATCTAAAGGATAGTGGCTTCCTATCATTGAAAAATGTCAGGCCAGACTGAACTCATGGAAAGGACAAATACCTATCGGAGCGGAAAAACTGTTCGTATCACTGTTTCAAACTTGTCATGGTGGGCAATCAGACCGTTTCCAAATAACTATGGTGGGAAAATTCCTAGTACACAATCTCTGCCTTCAATAGACATTCGTGGGAATGTAAGACGGTCCACTTTAGAGAAAGGAAAGTGCTCGCACGGATTTATGTGCCGGAATTTGGAGCCGATGGAGCTTCGATTTGGGCTTACGCTGTAAAGACCCTGAAAAATTTTCTCCTTCGGCCACCGACTGGAGTGGAGCATTGGAGGTTGTCACACCGAAGTTGAATTATCTTGCCAACTGACTCCGTAACCTATGCCTGCAGACTTGCGACAAGAGTTAAGATTAAAAAAAAAATCAAAACTAAACTAAGCTATGAAAACAAATTTTTGTGACAATATATAACGAAGATAAAGATGATAACGAAGAAATGATAAAGAGGATAATGGAGGCAGAAGAAGTGGTTGTTGATAGCGAAGATAAAGATGATGAGGAAGAAATGATGAAGAAGAAATGATGAAGAGGATGATAAAGTTGAATATGACAATGAAGATGAAGACAATGTTGAGTTTGTGGCTAAGCTCATGACAAGTTGGTTCGTCGAGAGATTGAACAAGGGCTAGCTTCCCTGCTCTCATATATTCCACATAGAGTGCATTGTGGTATACCTTTGTTCCAAATGTCAGCTTAAGATGCTTATTGAAAAATAATGAGTAATTTGAGGTCGTCAATGGTCTGGACAAATTTTGTGACGAAATATGAGAACATCTTATTCATGTTAAATAGTTGTCAATCTCTATGAAATTTGCGACCAAATCCGTATTGAAGCTCCAAAGTACCGCGAGGATACAAACTCCAATATTAAGGAATCTTGAGGGGAAATTGGGAACAACAAACCTACAGATGATTCAAGACCTAAATCCAACAACAAGGAGTAAGATTCATTACGCCAAAGGCATTCATCAGCTTCACCAAGGTACGAGAATGATTGATGATGAAGGAGTGAGATCGAATATTTTCTCATAGACTCAGACCTATCTTACCAATGCGATTATTTTTGGCAGGAAATGCAAGTTCTCATGCAGTATTCAGAAGATGGATGGTGGCCCTTTCTTGACACCATATCTCCCTTACCGAAATCGATTGTGAACAAACCAAAGTATATCATCACTGCAAGTGACGCACATAACGGGAAGATTGTATTCTCCTGATTTCGCTTTCCTTCGACGAAACTCATCGAAATTCGTCGAAGGAAATGAGCGCGCTAAAACAGATTCCGACATTCTCGCAGCGTTCCTGTGGCGTTCCCGTTCCCCCGGTGTTCCGCCGGAAAGTTTTCGATTTTCCTCTTCTCGGCGTCGTATGCACTCCTCCGGCCGAAGACCCAACTTCGACGACACTCTTGGGTTCCAAAACCAAGTTCCTTCGAAGCCTCTCGGGGCGATTTCCGGAGGCGTGCTCTGAGTTCTGGCCTCCCACCCGACTTCGAACCCCTCCTACTTCCTCGCCGTCGACGGAAGACTCTTCCCCTTCGTCGCAGGTAATTTTTTTAGGTTCAATTTATTTTCTTTTCTTCCCCTTTTCCCCTTTTCTCCTTATTCTCACGACACTCCATTTTTCTCTTTGCCTCCCTCCAAGCAGCAGTTTCTCCTTCCTCATACCCTCTGTTGACCACTAGCAAGAGAAGGCAACCATCTAGGGCCATCGAAGACTGGTTACGGTCACCGAAAGCCATTGCTGAACAGTAGTGAGTACCTTCTCCTTTACAACGAGTGTTTATTTAATTACTGAGTAGCATCTAGTAGAAATAATTCTTAATTAAGGTTTTTATCTTCAGTTATTTGATTTATAGTTGTAGTTTTGTTTTTGTTGAATAATTTTTCCATGGTATTTAATTATACCTCGGCGCATCGGCGGAAACGTTTCCCCCGACGCACCTCAACGTGTCGGAGGATATCTTTCCGCCAACGCGTTTCGGTCTGTTGTCGGATGTTTGTATCCGCTGACGGATCCCAGCGTCGGCAGAGATGTTTTCGTTCGCGCGACAGTTGTTTTTGTCGCGCGACGGGTTCCTACGTCGGCAGAGCTGTCCGTCGACACACGTTCCGCCGACGTTGTACAACCCGTCGTCGGAATATTAGTTGACGGTTATTCTTGTTCCGCTGGCGCCTTTTGCCTGCCAGGGGACGGAGGTTTTTTACACGTAAGGGGTGAGGAACCTTTGCAATGAACTCAATTTTACAGTAGAGGCAAAGTAAGTTGTTGTAATGGACAAAAGTGATGAAGAGGTTAATGAAGACAAAACTGACATAAAGACAGTTGATGATACAAACGAACATGATATTGTTCGAGGAAGCACCCTGCAACATTTGCATCAATGACTTCGTGTATCACAGAATGGCTGGGAGAAATAATCTCCGCCCAATTTGCAGGTTTGGGATACCTATTGATAAAGAATGACCAAATCTGTGATGGACACACTCTAGCATCTCTTCTTTCTTTGTTATTGTTGAGTTATACTCTGATTGGCATTTACCTATGTTTTTCATTTTCGGAAATGTTTTGTGTGTAGAAAGAATTTTATTTTTCTATTCGTTAATTTTTTGTCAAAATGTGTGATGACCTAAAAATTGATACTACGATTCCAGCTTTTATTTTATTTTATTTTGAAATAAAAATTACAATTATAACTTTGATAATATGTCGCTATTTTCGATTTTTTTGTCAAATTAATGGGAAAAATAGGTAAAACCAAGTTCATACTTGGCTTAGGAAATCTTAAAAATTAGTTAGGATTTATTTATAAATTTGTGGGGCAACTCTTCTGAAATTTTCTGGGAATTAGTTAAGATTAATTCAACGCAAAATTTAAAGATGACTTCAAATTGAAAACGAAGCATCGATCCGCTTAATTTCTAGATGGGTCAAGTCCATGATGTATATATGCATAAGAATTTTCTCGGTACTCCTTCACTTCAAGTTCGTCGTCTGGAATTAATTTTCAGGAAGAAGAAGCTTATGAAGAAAAGGGTTGACTTGCAAGAAATATAAAAATACCTGAATGGCAGCTCTTAAGTCGATTGTGACAACTGGACCACGAGATCAATGGTTATACAAATCTTAAACGTGATTTTATGACGAAAGTCGCGTCAGATTAATCTTTAATTTATTACTGACCGAAAAAGACCACGTCGACAAACGAAACTTATCCTTATATATAATTAATTGGGAAGCGCTAGTACTCTTTCAATGACACCGTTGAATTGGTTGGAGTATACTGGAAAAATTCAAGATTTCTTGTCAACATAACAAATTAAATTGATTTCGACGATGAACAACTGCTATAAGGCGAAATAACTTCGCATGAACATGTAGGCTATATAGCTCCCATTCCAAGCTTGTGATTATCGCTTTTAACCTTATCAGCTAGCCAATAGAGAATATAAAAGTAATTTACATAAACAATTAACCAACCCACTTATATTTATCCTAGCCACTATAGACGTTAAATGCATATGGAGTTTTGAAAATAAATGCTCACAGATTTCAGAACAAATTTAGTTCACCAAGTTCTCAAATTGAAAATTTCTCAAAAATCATCACAGAATGATAAAAAAAACACTTAATTTAAACAATCTAATCAAGAGTTTTAAGTCTATTTCAATTTCTTGTTGAAATGAGGTACATAGGACTTGCTTACGTAGGTCCAGGAGTCAGAATATATAGTTGTTTAAATATCGAGTAGTGCTATGTGTACTGCCAAATTTTACTGTAAGGGTTTACTGCATGACGTGGCGTCCTCATTGGCAGTCCAAATAAGAGATAAAGTAAAGAACTATCTTCGTATTCTATAGGTAACCCTAAACCCTAGACTATATGGAAAGCCAATGAAGATGCAGTAAACAAGATGTATATAAAAAAGTCACAATAAAATATTGCAGTATTAGATCATTTTTCTTAAAAATCCTAAATCGATTGAAGGTCTCGTTCAATTGACAAACATAGCCCTTTGTTCAGATGAAACTTGGAACCTAGAGTCTCTTGATGGAAAACAAAAATTTTGATCCAGGTTTATCTGGAATTTTATGTCAATATCAGGAACAGAAGATGGTTATTAAATGTACATATCGTGGATATATAATGCTCCAGGCAACCAGCTTTATGATCTTTATGTGACTTTCTTCAAAAGTGTTATGGAAAGAACTACAGCCTTAGTATATATGGGTCTAACAGCTGGAGTTTGAGTTCGGGTTCAATATAAGAAAGTATTTTCATATGGTACGGTAGATGACAAATATTATAGACCTAGCCCATGAGATCCGGAATATATAACCAAAATTGAACTAAAGGGAATATCTTTGTAAGAAAAAGTTCAGTCTTGGACGCCATATAGAAACTCCCACCATCTCGATCAGTCAGGTATTCCTAAATGAGACATAAAAGAATGTTTCCTTATGTATCTAAGATTGCATATTAATAAGAAAAATAGAGATCGATCATTAGAATTTGAAGTCGAACTTTGGAGGTTAGTAGGAAATTTAATTTGATAGTCGAAGAAGACTATCACAAGAGAACCCTAGCTAAGAAGAAAATTCTTAAACCAAACTGAAAGATCTGTTAGGAAGATTACAAGAATAGTATGTTTGGTCAAAGGGAAGGTCCGTCAATTGTCAGTACAGTAATCTTGAAATATGAAGTGTAACTAAAACTGCAGGAAAAAAAAAAAGGCAAAGTCACTCCATGGGCAAATGTGGTAACTGTTACTGGTACTATTGGAATTGATGGACAGTTTCTTCTAATTGTTATTAAACCCGATTTGTGATCCAACTGGTTGGTGGAGTAGCTGTTGTCTTCCTATAAGGAAGTGAAAGGCAAAACTGTAATATTGATGGGCAATTCCACCATTGCACCAAGTTATTCGAAAAAGGGAATCCAAATTGAGATTCATATGATCAAATATGGTCTCACTACAGCAATCGTAGCATGCGCGGATGCTCCAAATAATACTTTTGGCAGATTTCTTCAAGAGTCATTAGCTCAGTTTTAAATTTGTATATGTATCAGCTGAAGCTGTAACAAACATAGGAAAATCCTTAATTTGTAAGAAATGACTATGTTTAAATGGGTTTTGAGGCTAATATGACAAAGAAATCAATGTGAGTATGTGTTCAATCTAAACAACTTTAAAGCCAAATTAAATCAATATTTGAAATTCTAACTTACACGAGCTCTTTGAGAAGAGTAGTTTTTTGCCTTGAGGAGGTAAGTGAAACTTTATTTCCTTATATATTATATGTAAAAATACTGCTATTATATCTCTAAGGACCAAAAATGAAGTTTAATAAAATTTATCTATAGAGCAAAAGATGAAAATTAAAAGTAGAAATCGATTAAAAGAAGAAGAAGACTGTAGAGAGGTGAATATTTTATGAAAGATTTTCAATGAGCAAGAGGAAACCGGCGGAAGACGTGTCCGCCAACGGGTGTGAACGACTCGTCGGCGGAAGAATTCGAAATCCGACCCAACCGCCGGCAAAATGAAATCCTGCTGTTGGGCCGGATTTCTATCAGATTTATGTGGGCCCTTTGCGCCCATATAAATTATTAGGTCCGATTTGAGTCAGGACCTAAGTTCTCGCGCCTCGTTACGCGCGTAATGCGAGCATGAGTAACACCCTGGAAATCCATCGTACTCGCGTAACGCCCTGGAAATCGATCGGCGATTTCGTCGAAGAGCTCTAGTGCACGAAACACCTCCGGTTTCCTCTTCCCAGCGGCACATGTTCTCCTCTAACTGAAGACCCAGTTTCCACAGACCTCTGGGGTTCGAAAACCCAGTTCTCCGAAGGCTCTTGGGGAGATTTTCGGCGGTCTCCTATGCGTGCCGGCCGCCCTCCCGACGCCGAACTCCGCCGACTTCATCACCGTTGAAGGCTCTTCCCCCTCACCACAGGTAATTATTTTGCTTTCTGTTCATTTTATTTCCTTTTTCATGCCCTTTTCTCCTTATTCTCAAAACTCTGCATTTTTCTCTTTGCCTCCCTCCCAGCTGAGGTTTCTCCTTCCTCATACCCTCTGTTGACCACCAGCAAGAGAAGGCGACCATCCAGGGGCATCGGAGACCAACATCGACCGTTGGAAGCTGGATTGATTTTTAGTCTATGAAAGATTTATGTGAGTTAGTTTTCCGGGGTTTGATTCTATGCTTTTCCTTAATTCTATTGACATGATGTATTGCTGAATGATAAAAGCAGAAGCTTTTGATGTTATTCAAGGAAAATTTTGAATTCCAGCGAAACTATTTCTTTCGCATTTGATGATCATCTATTTTTACTGTCTTTCACTACTAGAAAACGGAACTCCGCCGACGAGATGAAATTTTTTCGTCGGCGGAGAAGTTATCCGCCGACGGTTATAATGTAATTGTCGGCGGAATTTCTTACCATCCGACCCAACCGCCGGCGGAAGGAAATCCGGCACTTGGGCCGGATTTTCATCAGGCCCATACGGGGACTTTGGTCCCGATTTGAATTGGGACCTAAGTTCCCGCGCCGGTAACGCGCGTAACGCGAGCGCGCGTGACGCGAGCGCGCGTGAATCCCGTAACATTCCGCTGTATTCCTTCTCACGCCCTGGTTTTCCTTCGACGAAAATCAACGGAAATCGTCGAAGGAAATCTGTGCGTGAAGCCGTACGCCGGAGTTCCGGCGGCGTTCCCCCGCCGTTCTTTCGAAAAGAATTTCTAGTTTGTCTTCTCGGCATCGCAAGAACTCCTCCGTCAGAAGACCCATATTCGACGAGGCTCTTGGGTTCGAAAACCCATTTCTTTCGAAGCCTGCCGGGGCGATTTCCGGTGGCGTTCTCTGCCTTCCGGCCGCCCTCCCGACGTCAAACGCCTCCCACTTCCTCGCCGTCAACGGAAGGCTCTTCCCCTTCACCGGCACAGGTAATTAATTTTGTTTCAGTACTTTGTATTTCGTGTTTTTACTTTCGGTTCTTATCTATCATTGATTTGATTTGAGTCTTACTTGTCGTGCAATAAAGGTCACCGTGCAGAAGGTTGAAATGAGAGAGGTTCCATATATTGACTAGAAGAGGTAAGTTTCTGTACTTTCATAAGATTTTTGAAAAAAAACTTTCATTTTTGTCTTCTGTATTCGATGAAAATGTGGGAAATATCATTTGTTGTTCACTGCTGTATAAATTTCATTTTTTATGAGTATTAGAATTTGGGTTCACTTGAATGGATGAAAGATTTGTGTTGTGGTGCCAAATTCTGTTTCAGAATTCTGTTAAGGTAATTATAATCTGCTATTGGAATGTATTGCTGTTAGAAGCTCGGTAAAAGCCAGTTTAGTAGCAGCCTTTCATTCAGGTTTTAGTTATTATGTATTCCCCTTGTAGGCTATCAACTTAAGCAGTGAGGTTATGTTTAGATTTCGAACTGAGTTACCTTTGTGTTTTCTAAGGCATTAACAAGTTTGAAAATCTGTTTCTTTGTAATTCACTCTCTCTGAATGCCGCCCTCTCTCAGTTTTCTCTTCCTCTCTCTATCTCTCTCTCCCTCTACCTCTCTCTCTCTCTCTCTCTCTCTCTCTCTCTCTCCCTCTATCTTTCTCTCTCTTTCTGTTTTCTCTCTCATTTCTCTATAGCTAACTTTTCCTTTCAATCAGTTTTCTCCTAAATTCAGTTTCTGATTTTAATTCTCTCTCTATGTTTTTTTATATAGTAACCATTATCTTTCTCCCTCCTTTGTTCTCTCTCTCTCTCTCTCTCTCTCTCTCTCTCTCTCTCTCTCTCTCTCTCTCTCTTTCTGTTTTCTCTCTCATTTATCTATAGCAAAATTTTCCTTTCAATCAGTTTCCTCCAAAATTCAGTTTCTGATTTTAATTCTCTCTCTGTTTTTTTTATATCATAACCATTATCTTTCTCCCCCCTTTTCTCTCTCTCTCTCTCTATCTCTCTCTCTCTCCCTCCCTCTATCTTTCTCTCTCTTTCTGTTTTCTCTCTCATTTCTCTATAGCTAACTTTTCCTTTCAATCAGTTTTCTCCTAAATTCAGTTTCTGATTTTAATTCTCTCTCTATGTTTTTATATAGTAACCATTATCTTTCTCCTCCTTTGCTCTCTCTCTCTCTCTCTCTCTCTCTCTCTCTCTCTCTCTTTTCTGTTTTCTCTCTCATTTATCTATAGCAAAATTTTCCTTTCAATCAGTTTCCTCCTAAATTCAGTTTCTGATTTTAATTCTCTTTCTCTGTTTTTTATATCATAACCATTATCTTTCTCCCCCTTTTCTCTCTCTCTCTCTCTCTCTCTCTCTCTCTCTCCCTCTTTCTCTCTCTTTCTGTTTTCTCTCTCATTTCTCTATAGCTAACTTTTCCTTTCAATCAGTTTTCTCCTAAATTCAGTTTCTGATTTTAATTCTCTCTCTATGTTTTTTATATAGTAACCATTATCTTTCTCCTCCTTTGCTCTCTCTCTCTCTCTCTCTCTCTCTCTCTCTCTCTCTCTCTCTCTCTCTCTCTCTCTCTCTTCTGTTTTCTCTCTCATTTATCTATAGCAAAATTTTCCTTTCAATCAGTTTCCTCCTAAATTCAGTTTCTGATTTTAATTCTCTTTCTCTTTCTGTTTTATATCATAACCATTATCTTTCTCCCCCCTTTTCTCTCTCTCTCTCTCTCTCTCTCTCTCTCTCTCTCTCTCTCTCTCTCTCTATCTTTCTCTCTCTTTCTGTTTTCTCTCTCATTTCTCTATAGCTAACTTTTCCTTTCAATCAGTTTTCTCCTAAATTCAGTTTCTGATTTTAATTCTCTCTCTATGTTTTTTTATTTAGTAACCATTATCTTTCTCCCTCCTTTGCTCTCTCTCTCTCTCTCTCTCTCTCTCTCTCTCTCTCTCTCTCTCTCTCTCTCTCTCTCTCTCTCTCTCTCTCTCTCTCTCTCTCTCTCTCTTTCTGTTTTCTCTCTCATTTATCTATAGCAAAATTTTCCTTTCAATCAGTTTCCTCCTAAATTGAGTTTCTGATTTTAATTCTCTTTCTCTTTCTGTTTTCTCTCTTTCTGCTAAATTCGGTTTTTGATTTAAATTCTCGCTTTCCCTCAGTCTCTCTAATCTGTCTATAACAATTGTCGCGTAGATGGACTATTTTACCGACAAGAAATGGATGTATGTGTACAAGTCCAAGCCAACCCGATGTAATCCAAATTTTGTGGGTGGAGTCTGCTTTTTATAGATTATGCAAAACAGCAATTGGGGTGCAGGGAAATGGTGTTATCGTTGTCCATGTTGGCAATGTGAGAACAGCAAGTTTCTTGATTGCGAGACCATCATGACCCACATTGTCTTGAATGGATTTGTCCCAATGTATGAACTGTGGAGACATCACGGGGAACTACCTGAACGTTGTCAAATCGACGTTCCTGTGGAAATTGGTCACGACGAAGAGATGGTAACAATGTTGGGCGATGCTTTACATACGTAATGTGGAGGATGGCAATATGGGGAACGATCCAGAGGATCCAGAATTCCACAAATTTGAAAACCTACTGAATGAGGCCAAAAAACCACTGTACGGAGGATGTCATAAACACTCCAAACTGTCGTTTATGGTTCATATATTCCAATTGAAGTGTTTGAATCGATGGAGTAATAAATCCTTTTCGGAACTTCTTTCACTTCTAAAGGACACTCTTCCATCCGATAATTTGCTTCCATGCAGTTGGTATGAGTCCAAGAAAATGATGAGTGACTTGGGATTGAAATATGAAAAAATTCATGCATGTCCAAACGACTGCTTGCTATTCAGGAATGAATATAAAGATTTAGATGCGTGCCCAAGATGTGGTCAGTCGAGATGGTCAACTAAAAAAAAAGGTAAGCGTTCAAATACTGCAAGGCCAGCGAAGATCCTAAGACACTTTCCGTTGATTCCGAGGTTGCAACGGTTGTTCATGTCCACCAAGACATCGGAGCTGATGACATTGCATGGTTCGGCTCCACCTACAGAAGACGGAAAAATGATTCACCCTAGGGATTCTCTCGCATGGAAATACTTTGATTCAGTGCATCCATCTTTCAGCTCAGACATACGGAATGTCAAACTTGGTCTTGTGAGCAACGATTTTAGTCCATTCAAGATTGGGTCTGGGGCAAGCCGCAGCACATGGCCAGTCATTGTTACCATTTATAACCTGCCCCCTTGGTTGGCTATGAAGCAGAGCTATTTTGTGATGACCCTTCTTATTGACGGTCCGAAGTCGCCAGAAAATGATATAGATATTTTCTTGCTGCCGCTGGTAGATGAGCTGAAGGTTTTATGGGAATTTGGTGTGAAGACTTATGATGCACAAACCAAAAGTTTTTTTCAAATGCGTGCAGCAGTCCTTTGGACAATATTAGACTTTCCTGCGTATGCCATGTTATCTGGGTGGAGTACGAAAGGTTATAGGGCTAGCCCTACTTGTCACGTAAACACTGCTTCGTTATATCTGAGGCATAGTAGAAAATGTGTTTACTTGCGTCATCGGAGGTTTCTACCAGAGGATCACCCATGGAGGGCAGATAAAAAATCGTTTGATGGGACAGAGGAACTTGATGGTACCCCCACATGCATGTTAGGAATTGAGATCATGGATTTATGGGAAGGAGTACAAAATATTGTGTTTGGAAAAGGACAACGGGCAGAAACCCGATATTTGCCCGAAGGGTGGAAGAAGAAGAGCATTTTTTTGAGCTCCCATACTGGAGTACTCTGCTCATCCGACATAATTACGACGTAATGCATATCGAGAAAAACGTATGTGAAAGTATTTTGAATACCCACTAGTGCACTGAGCATCAAATACAAACAGAGCAACACAACCAATTTGTACAATGGTTTAAAAAACGAGTAAGTTGTTTACCCAGAATATAGGAGTGTCAATATTACGTTTGTGTCGAATGTCCCTCCTTTGTTGACTTTGTCACTACTTTTATTCCGTAGGTAATCGATGTGGCATCAGATTTTCAGGACACAGAGGAATTAAGGAACCTTGCCCGTGGTCCATCTTGTGATGCTATGTCGTACCAGGGATATTTTGGCAATGGTTACAAGTTCGACACGGAGGCCGTTGACCTGAATCGAACTACACAAAATAGTGGCATTGCAATAGTGGGGGTAGGAGACGAGATATTTTATGGTGTCTTGCAGCTGGTCGTAGAAGTTTATATTGGCTTATGGAAACCTGTGCACTTATTCAAGTGCAAATGGTACGACATGCAGAAAGGCACAGGTTGCTTCATGGACGGGCTAAACTTCACGTTAGTAAACACAACGAGACAGGCATATGAAGATGAGCCTTTCATTTTCCCACGTCAAGCACAACAGGTCTTTTATTCAAAAGACCCGATTGAGCCTTGTTGGAGTGTTGTCTGTCGTTGGAGACCCAGAGACACCTACGACATCCCCTTAAATGATGAAGGTTTGAGGGCACAAGAAGATGAAGCATTGCTATTGGCGCAAGATGCAGGAGTTGGAGACGCAGCAAACATCGATAGTGAAGATAATGTTACATTGGTGCGTCGTGACCTTGGTCCTGGATTAAGGATCAATAGTGACGGCTTGGATGATTGAGTATGTTTAATCTATTGTAGTCTGTAAATAAATCCGCTACATATAATTATAAATTTTATGTTCTCTTTTTCTCTCCGTAATTCAGTTTTTTTTGTAGGATAATTATGCCACCAAAGGCGGACATGGTGTCACTTAGGAACAAACGCACCCGAGCGGCGACATCAGCCAGGGCTCCAGCAGCCCCCTCTTCGTCGGGGTTGAGTCCTGCAGCCCATTCGAGATCGTTCCCGGCTCCTGCAGCCCCTTCGACATCGGCCCCGGCTCCTGCAGTCGACCTTCCTTCAGAGCTTCCGTCTTTATCAGCGCTGCCATCTTTCGGTACGAGAGAGGTTCATTAACTCTATTTTCTAATACTTTTTTATAATTTTACTTTATTTCATTTTTTCATTCGTATAATTTTATAAGAAGCGAGGCGCAAGTTTAGGGAGTTGTTCCCCTCTTACCAATCTGCGGAGAGTACTGGTGTTTCAGGTACACCTTACATGCATACTGCTTATTAAAATGACATTTTAATGTTGACTAAGTGGGCATTTGATGTAGAGCCGGCCCCAATGGAGGACATGGAGACCCAGCCTCCACATTGGACTGTCGATGGGATTGAGGATTCGCAGCCTCAGCTACCACGTGTGAAGCGTAAGGTGAGGGCGACGTCATTCATGCCCGAGAAAGAGGCAAAGATCATAATCAAGAATGGACAGATGGTGTCATTCGCACAGCATGACTTGTCCTTTCTCCTTGGAACTCAAATTCGGGGTCAATTACATTTCCCGCTACAACTACAGTGGCGTGAGCTCGGCCCGAATGCATTTAAAAATTGGTTCGCAGAAATCAATGTAAGACTAACAACTACCTATTTGTTTTTTGTAGCAATCGTAAGTACTAACAAACTTTTTTTTTTAGGTAAGATACAAGTTTGTTAATGCAGAGGATCAGCCCGTGACTACAGCCGTTGCGATGAAAGCTCTACAGCCGGTTGTACAGAAAATTATACGAGACAACCGTACTCTCTATAAGAAGCAATACTACGATGGGAAGACCCCAGATTAGCTAGCAGACTGTCCGATTGCAGGTATGGCTCCTGAAAACTGGACACTGCTAGTGAAATATTGGGATGGGGTAAGGGAGTCCGGGCGGGATGTAAAGAACAAGGCGAACCGAGAGTGTTTGAAGACGACTCACACGCTTGGGTGTAAGTCTCTTGCTCGTTTTTTGGAAGAAGAGGTACGTAATGAGTTGACTTTTTGTATGCCTTCTCAATACTTCAATTTATACATTGCACAATACTAATTTTACGAAATTAAATTTTATGCAGAGACAAGCAGAAGGTCCAAACTTCGTGTTTCTGAGATCTTTCCTGAAGGAGCACAAGAGGAAAGATGGGACATATCCTGATGAGGAGACAACAACATTATGTGTAAGTTATCAGGTTCTTAACATTTTCTCTTGTTACCAAGTGCATGATTTAATTAGGTTTTGTTTATTATGCAGGAGGAGCTTGTCCGGACCGCAACTGAACTACAGGTCCACAACTCGGCGAACCCCACGGATTTGACACCTATTATAGATAGGGTGTTTGGGGGCCATCACGGAGGTTACGAGAGAGGACTTGGGACTGGTGCGCCGCCGCGTACGGGTGTGGTTACGAGAGCACCAGAGTACTTAGCTTTACAAGAACAACTGCAACAGGAAAGGCAAGACAAAGAATCAATGAATAACCAACTGTTGGTGGTGCAGTCTCAGTTGGAAGAACTGAACCGGTGGCGAACCTCTCTCCAGTCGCCTACAGGTTAGTATTATTTAAATACATAATTAATTACTAATTTAATATATTTCATTACACTTATGATGAATTAATGTTCATTTGCAGGGTCTTCTAATCTATTGTAGCAATCAGTCACACACCTGATAGCACGCACTGTATATTTCACTTTGTTTGAACATGACATTGGACATCTATTATGTAATTTTTTGTTACGTATAATATTTAGTAATTACGTAAACATTTTGATGTGCAAATCAAAATTCATAATGATCGTCGATTTTTTTAACGTAATTTTTTGTATTTAATTATGACAGGTAACAGGTCTAAAAACAAAAAATAAATAAATAAATAAAAGAAAAAAAAATGCAATCGCCGGCGGTTCAAACCGTCGCCGGAAAACCCAAATCGTCGGAGGAAAATTTCCGCCGACGATTAATTAAACTTACAAAATTTCTCCGACGACGCAATCCTTTTAGCGTCGGCGGAAAACGACGACGTTATATTTTCCGCCGACGATAATAAAAAGTCGGCGGAAATCTCTACGGCGGCGACTGAGGTTCATCGGCGGAAAATATTTTTCCGCCGACGAAAACGTGTTTTGTCAATGTATGAATTTTCCGTCGACAAACTAGATTATCGTCGGCGAATGAATTTTCCGTTGACGAAATTTTGTATCGTCGGCGTATGAATATTCCGTCGACGAAGGTTATTTTTTGACCACCGGCGGAAGGTTTTTTTCCGTCGGCGGGTGGTTTCGTTGATGGAAAGCTTCCGTCGACGACCTGGGTGTTGACGACGTCTCCACCGCCGCCGCTCTTTCCGCCGGCGAGTTTTTGTGTTTCCGCCGACTAAATGAACCGCCGACGGAAAACTTGTTTCTAGTAGTGTTTGTCCCATTTCTTTCGAATTCTTGCAGGCCTCTGGTTAGCTTAGTCTATCCTTTGTGAGTGCGAGTTCCAGATGAAGATTGTGAAATTGTCGTAACTTGTATTCTTTCCTTATCATCACTATTCTCTATCATGCTAACTAATAACAAGGCTCTTATCATTTATCAGCTATGCTTCTATTAGAGCCATAGAAACTAAGTCCCCTGTAGACGACCAGCAGTGGCTGACTTACTGGGTTCTTTATTCCATGATCACACTGTTCGAGCTTACATTTGCAAAAGTCGTTGAATGGTAAGCTTTGAATCGAACATATGTATGTTAACCATTTCTTTTCCTCTCGTGGGACATGATGAATTATGATAAAGAGATTGGAGCATGTGATTTGTTTATATCCTTTAGTTCTTTGGGATTGATCACGGCACTCATGCTGAAGCCAAGTAGTAGCTGGCAGGGTAGTGACTAAAGTTTTTTTAAGGTGTACAAATGGACTTCTGGGTTCCACTGTTTACATTCCTTGAAACTTCACTTAGCCATTGATGGGGTTCTGTATTAAGCTTAGATAATGAAGGAACTCAGTGCTTTATTTTCTTCTATCCTTCTGCCCGTGTTTTTGCATGTGAGCAATGGTTGAGGGGATTCTCTCTCTCTCTCTCAAATTCTCTCTCTCTCAAATTCTCTCTCTCAAATTCTCTCTCTCTAAAATCCTCTCTCAAATTCTCTCTCAAATTCTCTCTCATATCCTCTCTCTCTCTCTCTTCTCTCTCTCCTCTCTCTCTCCGCTCTCTCTCTCTTCACTCTTCTCTCTTCTCTCCTCGTTCTTGCTCTCTGCTCTCTGCTCTTTCCTCTCTCTCTCTCTCTCTCTCTCTCTCTCTCTCTCTCTCTCTCTCTCTCTCTCTCTCTCTCTCTCTCTCTCTCTCTCTCTCTCTCTCTCTCTTCTCTCTCTCTCTCTCCTCTCTCTCTCTCTCTTCTCTCTCTCTACTCTCTCTCTTCTTTCTCTTCTCTCTTCTCCTAAATCTAATTTTTTTGTTTTTTCAAACATTCCGCCGGCGATTGTTTGCACCGGGGGAAGAAGTTCCGTCAGCGGAACCTCCTTCGCCGACAAATGTTCCGTTCGCCGGCAGTTGTGAATGACTCGTCGGCGGAAGAATCCGAAATCTGACCCAACCGCCGGCGGAATGAAAACCAAAAATTAAGCAGGATTTCAATCAGATTCATATGGGCTCCTTCTCTCTCTCTCCTCTCTCTCTCTCTCATTGCTCTCTCTCTCTCTTCTCTCTTCTCTCCTCGTTCTTGCTCTCTGCTCTCTCTCCTCTCTCTCTGCTCTCTTCTCTCTCTTCTCTCTCTTCTCTCTCTCTTCTCTCTCTTCTCTCTCCCTCTTCTCTCTCTTCTCTCTCTTCTCTCTCTCTTCTCTCTCTTCTCTCTCTCTTCTCTCTTTTCTCTCTCTTCGCCCTCTTCTCTCACTCTTCTCTCTCTTCTCTCTCTTCTCTCTCTTCACTCTCCTCTCTCTCTTCTCTCTCTTCTCTCTCTTCTCTATTCTCTCTCTTATCTCTTCTCCGTAATCTAATTATTTTTTTATTTTTTCAAACATTCCACTGGCGGTTGTTTGCGCCTGGGAAAGAGGTTCCGTCGGCGGAACCTCCTTCCGCTGACAAATGTTCCATTCGCTGGCGGAAGGCCTTTCCGCCGATGAAATCGGGACTTGCCCGCCGGCGGAATCAGTTAACTCTGTTGGTGGTTGATTTCGTCGGCAATACAGTGCACCGACGTCTTCACTGTCGGAGTTTGCGCCGGTGGGTTTGGCCTTCTTCATCGGCGAAATCGACTGCCGATGGAGAATGTTTTTCTAGTAGTGAATCCTTGTGCTCTTCTATGCTGCATCTCCTCCCAATTCAATTTTTTTTACAGGTGGAGGCGACTTCGTCGTGTCATTCAGCACCAGTTGAACCGGAAAGGTCGTTCGAGGAATTCTACATTGTCAATTAAGTTGTTCATCCCTGGTGCGCGCTAGACTGATGGCTTCCTTCAAAGTCTTCAGCTTAAACATTCGAATCCCTTGTGCTATGTCCGGTTTCAGCCCGCCTACAAAGGTGCCCACAAGGGTCTTCTGCGTCCATCCTTGCACCTGGTTTCCCAATTTCTCAAACTCTTTCTAGTATTCACGTAATGTTCTAGTTGCTTAATGTATGAGAGAGCCTAGTCAAAGTCCTCTCCTTTGGTTTGCCCGAATCTGGCCCAAAGTTTGTCGCAGAATATTGGCCAGGTTAAGGTGCGGTCTTCCTCCTTGTATGACCGATGGAGCCACTGCCACCACTAGTTCACCTGTCCTTGCAAATAGTAAGTGTCAGTCGGATTTTCTGGTTGTTGGACGTCTTCTGGAAATAATTGATCTGCGTGATTGAACCATTCAGTCGGGTTTGGCCTCCGTATCGGGAGAATTTGATTTTTGGTCGGAACGTGAGTACAACGGATCGTGAGTAAGTTTCCTCTTGGAATGACGATTGGACAGCTCCTTGTCTGACGGACTTGAGAGATAGGGGAACCCTTGTCAATCCGATGCTGGCAACTCCTCTAGCATTTGTATTCGCTCGTTAATTCCGCATCCCAAGTTCTACACGTCACCTTGATGAGCAAGAAAAGGGACAACCGTATGAAACGGATGCAGAAACAGAAATGGAACCACGACGTTCCAATCGGAAGCCAAAACCGAACCCACGATACTTCAACTGACAAAAACTTCTTGGCATCAATGTAATTAATTTATGTAAACGGTTGTGAACCGTTCTTGTTCTCTGTACATATACTAATCAACAATGAAGAAAAAGGGGGAATGAATTAAAAAAAGGAACATCACTTCTTTTTCCGTATTCTTTGGCTGCACATTATTGCAGCAACAACTTTCTTTACGACTACTCTGATTGGGACCACATCATTGGTATCAGAGCGGTAATGGGTTCTAATCGGGAACTCATAGAGAGATTGGAATATGATCTTAATATCCAAGGGGAGGTCGGCCGCCTGGCTGATGGATTCCAAACAATCAATGCCACAATGAATCAACTTATTGAAACCCTCCAGAAAACACACGAAGGAGCTAGCAGTGCGGGCGACCCGGCAGACCGTCATCGTCGTCCTTCTGAGGAAGGGGAACTCAATCCAGAGAGATGTCCCTTGTTTTCCTCAAAATTCGTCAAATTAGATTTCCCAAAATTTTCAGGGGGAGATCCTACAGAATGGTTAAACAAGGTTGATCAGTTCTTCTCTTACGAAAATACTACCGACGGCCAGAAATTGCCATTGGCTGCCTTCCATCGAAATGGAGAAGCCAACCAATGGCGGCTTTGGATGCAACATACGTATGCGGAATCTCACACCGAGATCACTTGGAGAGCATTCGAAGAGGAGATATGGGCACGCTTCAGTCCACCAGACTGCAAAGATTTTGATGAGAAGCTTTCCCGCGTGCGACAGATAGGATCCTTGCAGGATTACCAGAAGGAGTATGAACGCCTCGGCAATAGAGTGAGAGGCTGGAACCAAAAGGCTCTGGTAGGAACATTCATGGGAGGTCTCCATCCTTCAATTGCCAACGGGATTCGTATGTTCAGACCACAATCATTAAAAGAGGTCGTCAGTCTCTCAAGGATGAGAAATGATCAACTCGATCAAAACCGCAAGACTTTCACGACTTTTAAATTCCCAACACGGCAAACTCTTTCTGTACCATCTCAAATAGAGAAATTACTTATAGAATCTCCAAAACAGGTCACTAATGAAGACCTGAGATCAAAGTGGAAGCAAGGACTTTGTTTCTCTTGCGATGAAAAGTATACACTAGGGCATAAGTGCCGACAAACCAAATTATTTCTTATCGAAGGCCAAAGCGAGGAACCAGAAAATACTTCGGAAGATGACGATTCCAATCCTGAAATTTCCTTACACGCTCTTACCAGGTGGACAACTTCTAATACATTGCGTCTTCCTGTCCAAATACAGACTCATAATCTCATGGCATTAGTCGACAGTGGGTCAACTCATAATTTCATTAATGACAAGGTGGCTACACCATTGCGCCTTCCAGTTATTCCAACACAAAACTTCCAAGTGAAGGTCGCTAGTGGCGATCCACTTCTCTGCCAAGAAAAATATATCGATGTCCAGGTAACAATTCAGAACATCACGTTTGATATTACCTACTATGCTCTTCCTATAGCAGGCATCGACATTGTACTTGGAGTTCACTGGCTCGCACAGTTGGGTCCCATCATCTGCAATTGGACAAACTTGACGATGGAATTCACATAGAACAACAAACCATGCAAGGTATCGGGACTTCATACAAACCAGATTTCAGAATCCCAACCAGCCACAATCTTCAAACATGCTCGACAGCAAACAATATTGTTTGCTATTTATTCTCCATCAGATCATACACCAAACCAAACCTTGTCTCTCGAATTTCAAAACCTCATTCACACTTTCCAAGACATTTTTCAAGACCCAACTACACTTCCTCCTAGAAATATCGAACATCGTATTATTCTGAAAGAAGGAACAGAATCGATCAATGTCCACCCTTACCGATACGCTTATTTTCAGAAAGATGCAATTGAAAAACAGGTCAACCAAATGTTTACTCATGGCCTCATACGACCTAGCACCAGCCCGTTTTCATCTCCTGTTCTTCTTGTCAAGAAAAAAGATGGAAGTCGGCGCTTCTGTACAGACTACCGAGCATTAAAGAACATCACCATCAAAGATCGCTTCCCAATTCCATCAGTTGAAGACATGATAGATGAACTTCACGGGGCAAAGTATTTTACAAAACTCAATTTGACAGCCGGCTACCATCAAATTCGAATTCATTCTGAAGACATTCACAAAACAGCTTTCAGAACGCATAATGGGCATTACGAATACTTGGTAATGCCATTTGGCCAGTGCAACGCCCCTTCCACCTTTCAAGCAATGATAAATTCAATATTCAGACAACATTTACGGAGGTTTGTTCTCGTTTTTCAACGACATTTTAATATATAGCTCTTTATTGGATGATCATCATGAACACGTTTCCAAGGTATTTCAAATTCTTGGTGATCACAAGTTCTTTGTTAAATTCAAAAAATGTGGCTTCGTTCTCCAAGAATTGGATTATTTAGGCCACGTCATCACCGTTGAAGGATTGAAAGTCGATTCCAATAAAATTAACGCCATGCTCCAGTGGCCCCGCCCTACATCAGTATCTGAAGTCAGAGGATTTCTCGGGTTAACTGGCTACTATCGCAAATTTGTTCGGCAGTATAGACTCATAGCACGTCCTCGTACAAATTTATTATAAAAAATGAGTCTTTCATTGGTGTGATGAAGCAGAGACCCTTTTTCTCTCTCTCTGAAAAAGGCAATGACTACAACACCAACTTTAGCTCTTCCTGATTTTTCTCTTCCATTCATCATCCAAACAGATGCATCGGGAGAAGGAATAGGAGCCGTGCTCACTCAAAAAAACAAGCCTATTGCTTTTATGAGTAAAGCACTAGGTCCCACGAAGAAATCTTGGTCAACATATGCAAGGGAAATGCTTGCAATAATTGTGGCCATCCAAACATGGCATCCCTATCTTCTAGGTCGTCAATTCATTATCCAAACAGACCAAAAGAGTCTTAAGTATTTATTGGAACAGCGGGTCCTCACACCAGATCAACAACGATGGGTGACTAAACTTATCGGGTATGATTATGAGATTCAGTATAAGCCAGGGAAAGAAAATACGGTGGCTGATGGACTCTCCAAAATCTGCATCAATCCGACTTTGCATTCCTTATTTATTCAAACTCCATCATTATGGGACGATATCGAATTAGAGATTGAAACTCTACTTTCTTTTCAAACTCCAAGAAATCAGGCATTATCCAAACCAGGCCAACCGTATATATTCAAGAAAGGTATTTTATATTACCATAACCGAGTCTTCCTTACTTACGATTCTGTGATTACACCAAAATTGTTACGAGAATTTCATGACTCTCCCCTCGGAGGACATTCGGGAGTACTTCGCACATACAAGAGACTACGTCAACAGTTTTTTTGGCCTTCCATGTTGAAGCCCATCCAGAAATACGTCTCCGAATGCGACATATGTCAAAGAGCAAAGTCAGAAACGTTATCTCCAGCCGGTCTTCTTCAACGTCTGCCTAGTCCATGTCAATTATGGGAGGATATTTCCCTCGATTTTATTGAAGGCCTACCACGTTCAAAAGGAAAAGATACAATTCTGGTCGTGGTCGATAGACTGTCGAAATCAGCGCACTTCCTAGCCCTCAAGCATCCATATACGGCAAAGATGTGCAGAAAAATTCATCAACCACATCATCAAATTACACGGCTTTCCTCAATCAATTGTAAGTGATCGTAATCCTATTTTCATCAGTAATTTTTGGCGAGAATTTTTTCACCCGTCAAGAACAACACTGAAGAGGAGCACAGCCCACCATCCTCAAACTAATGGACAGATAGAAGTTACGAATAGAACCATTGAGCAATACCTACGATGCTATGTTCATCATCCGCCAACCAAATGGAGTCAATTTCTACCTTGGGCAGAATTTTGGTACAATACAAGCTATCATTCTTCTATCAAAATGACACTGTTCGAAGCTTTATATGGATGTCTACCACCACAAATTCCTCCTTATCACACAGGTGACACAAGAGTGAATGAATTAGACCAGCAATTATCTGAGCGCTAGACACTACATCAAAATCTCAAGAAAAATCTCCAAGCAGCAAATAACAGAATGAATCAATAGGCAAACACAAAACGACATGAAATTGAATTTGAGGTAGGGGATTGGGTATTTTTGAAACTTACTCCTTATAAACAACATTCCCTCTACAGACGTGGAGCTCAAAAGTTAGCTCACAAATTTTATGGACCGTTTCAAATTGAATGAAAAATTGGGAAATTAGCATATAAACTATCCCTTCCAATGCACCCTAGACTGCATCCAGTTTTTCACGTATCTTTACGTCGCAAAAAGTTAGGTCCTCTACAACAGGCAACTCCTGAACTTCCCACCTTCACTGAAGATGGAGTACTCACATTAACACCAGCTGCAGTCCTGAACACAAGATGGATCAAAGACGGGGAGCGTCTACTAGAACTGTATTTAATTCAATGGAAAGGACTTTCACATGAAGAAGCCACATGGGAGGAGGCAACACAAATTAAACAAAGTTTTTCGAACCTTGAGGACAAGGTTCTTCTAACCACAGGGAGTATTGATGAGCAAGAAAAGGGGCAACCATATGAAACGGATACAGAAACAGAAATGGAACTATGACGTTCCAGTCGGAAGCCAAAACCGAACCCACGATACTTCAACTGACAAAAACTTCTCGGCATCAATGTAATTAATTTATGTAAAACGGTTGTGAACCGCTCTTGTTCTCTGTACATGTACTAATCAACAATGAAGAAAAAAGGGGAATGAATTGAAAAAAGAACATCACTTCTTCTTTTTCCGTATTCTTCCGCTGCACATTATTGCAGCAACAACTTTCTTTACGACTACTCTGATTGGGACCACATCACACCTTGAGTCCAGCTACGCCTTGCTACAAGATCTCAATACGCTCTTTGTTAGTCGACATCGCCTCTGCTATAAAAACTCAAACTTTTCTTTTTTTTTAGGTGAAAGATAACCACAATTGTAATCAGAGATGATTTTATTCCATGTCGTCTTTCTTCTCCTGTCGAGTTTACAACGTTACAGAGATCGTGATTTCATGGATTCCAGGTTCCACGCAGCAAACTCTGCTTTTGAACCCGTTATTCTTACAACTAACATTAAAATTGGAAAAATGTTGTTTTGAGCACTCCTCACTTATCGAAATACCTGGGATTCCTTTTCGGAATCCTGGTTGATCGCCGTGGTGCATCAGGACCATCTTGTACTACATGCATTAGCATTCGGGTTTACTGATGATTTCTTTTGCTCTATAATTTCTGCACATTTTTAAGGTGCAGGTATATATATTTTCTTTCGGACCATCTATCGAACAACTTTTCCTGCCTTTTAACCCCATTAACTTCTTCTTTTGAAGATCCAAAATCGCTTTTTGACTTTTCTGGAACTCCACTATTGGCAAGTCTTCACTAGATTACGGCCATCATCTTAGCCCCAAGATGGCAACTGGGTCATTCCTCTGCGCGGGTCCTTCAGTGACATGATCAACAGCAAGTCTTTTTTTTTTTTTTGAGGAAGTTGTTAGATTCATTAATTCTGTAATATGAATAAAGAGGTTATAATAATTCTTATACAAAGCTCCCTCACCACCAGCTGGTCGAAAGAAATCCCTTCCCTAGCCAATCCATCTGCGGCAAAGATTATCAACCGTGGGATGTGAATCCATGAGCAATCGATAATTCTGCCGAGTTCTCCAATTTCTCTAAAACAAGATGATAATCTCCATTGTGGGGCCACGGACCTCTTACACCAACTGATTACATTGGACGAATCTCTTTCCACCTCAAGTTTACCTAAAAGCCTCTCCACAAACAGTCTAAGGCCACAGAGTACAGCTGCAAATTCAGCTAGAATCCATGATACCAAATGGGCCTAGCAAATGATAGTATGGTATTTTCATCATGTAATCGAAAGAGTGCTCCAAATCCCGCGGGTTCCCCAAAGAGCCAACAACTTGCGCTTGTGCATGGTTCATAAACTTTTGCTCGCATGGAATTTCTAAAGGAAGTTACCTTTAAGTTTAAAATATCTTAACTTTAATCCTTGGCTGGTTCATTAAAATTGGTCGAACTGTTCATTCCGGGTCAACGGCAACACGATTACATTTTCAGAAGAGTTGGCAGTGAGGAGTTACGTTGGAGCTAGATGCAGAAGAAATAGACGCTGAAACTGAAACTGGAAAAACTACAGCAGATCGAGTGTGCATATTTTTCATCTAGAGACGGATTATTCTTAAGAAATTTGTAACATCAATATTTACGCTGAAAGTCACCAAAATATTCCCGCGGTAACTCTGTACGTGCACGTTCAAGAATAGATCATGAGTTATTCTTAATTTCTCTTGGCAGAGTTCAGATTTGGTGAGGCGGGTGCCGCAGAAAATTGAAACAAAAAGAAACTGAAAGGAATTATATATACATCAAGCATTCTTAGATACTTGACCATATATAGATCTGCAATTATCATAGACCCTTACGGTAGGTTAGTGTATTCCTTAAAAATCAAATGCAATTTATAATACAAAAAATTTAAATAATTAAGAAATGCATCCATCTTTTTACAATATACATCTGAAAATTAAATTGAAGAAACTTCAAAATCATGTGCTGATCAGAAGGGCGATATCTTTAGTGATTTGAAATCACTTCCGTTTTCTTGAAGGGGTTTGGACTGCTTTTCAGAAATTCCTTGTACCAGCGAGCAGATAGCTTTGGTGTCCTCTCCATGGTATTGAAATCCACATAATGCAGCCCAAACCGCAGCGTGTATCCAAACAGCCATTCAAAGTTGTCCATGAGAGACCATACAAAGTAACCTTTCACGTTGGCTCCATTCCTGCACCCATGCACACATATATTTCCAATCACACTTGTAAATTAACTATTATCTAAGATATTTTTGTTATGAAGTTGCATCAGTGCAAGATATATATATATATATATATATATATATAGAAGTATACCTGATGGCCACATTAAGGGAAGCTAAATAGTTCTTAAGGTACTCCACTCTCTCCTTGTCATTGAACAAATCTTTCTTGTTGGAGATATTATTGTTGCTTCCCTGTGGGTACCCTGAAGAAGAGAAATTGCATTTGCAGATGTTATATACTTCGTAATGGAGATCTGAGATGATCAAACTCGATCAAACTCGATCGAAGTCATAGATTTATACCATTTTCTGTGATGTACATGACCGTGTTGTTGTATCTCTCCTGGAAGTAGTGCACAATCTGGTGCATCCCCTGTGGTACCACATACAACATGGGCATTGCAGTCTGCAAGATCGAAGAGAAAATGATTTTGAATCTCAAACTCATCCATTTAGCTGACAATCTGGATGAAATTAAGATGTTAGTATGAACTAGTTGATCTGCACTAGTATTGTATTCATATATTGGGTGTTTACCGGATTTCCAATGGGGCGTCCATCTCTTTCTCCTGTCGTCAACGTAAATGTGTCCCCATGAGAATCACCTGGCTTGCAAGGGAAGAACATGCAATCTTTAACGTATAGAGTTGTGTAATGGTTTATTCCAATGAAATCCAATTTGTTCCCCAGTTTTTGCCGATCCTTTGTCGTAAATGTGGGTAGACGAAAACCCAGAATCTGGCGCATCTCTGGAGGATAATCACCAAACATGATTGGATCCATAAACCTGATGATCATCAGTAAAATAAAATTTGATTCTTTTTCACAAATAAAACTCTCAATGCGTGTATTCCAAAAATTAACGAAAGGCGACATGAATTGACATTGTTGAGTTGAGCTAGCTATATTTTCATGTATCATTAATTACGTACGTACCAAGCATTCTCAAATGCTAGCAGTCGTTCAGTTGCTGAAATATCTGCTGGGATGTTTCTTAGAGGCTCATACCAGTAGGCACTCATCACTATCCCGATCGAACCTTCTTGCTTGGCCTGATCTCCATTGTTCAATCGATTCAGATTCATTATATAGGGATATATCGACTGCACGATAAAACGATGTGTATTGTTGTACATACTTGATAGTTTTTCCTGTAAATTTGGGTCGCAGTGGCATGTGAAAGAATCACATTATGGGCTGCGATATACGGTTCTATCTTGGAATCACCAGACGGACAGTCGCCGGACGGCTGTGAACAGCGCCCAGGAGGGAATATTCCGGTGAGGTACCCAAATTTGATCATTAGATTTGGTTCGTTGAAGGTGCACCAGTACTTGATTCTATCACCGAAGGTTTTGAAGCACACCTCGGCAAAATACCCAAAATCTTCTCTGTGTTTTTTCAGTAAGGGAGGTATCTATCAAAAGTGTTTATGCATATGCATGGCATCCAGAGTAGTACTGAATAAAAATTGCTGCAACTTACTGTATCTGAGGACTCAACCATGCCCCGTATCGTTCTTCAAGTTCTTGAGGAATGTCGAAATGGTTAAGTGTAACAAAGGGTTGTATTCCTGTTCAAAGATCGACCATGATAAAACAAATTTATTGAAGACTCGTTCAGTATATATAGAACAGGAATAATATTTGTAATTAAAACGATATCTAGCTAATAATCATGTACCTCTGTGAAGGAGTTCATTAATGAGACTATTGTAGAAGTTGATTCCTGCTTTATTTACTTCGCCAAATTTTCCTCCTACAGTGAAAAAGATTCGTCCGCTTTAACAATATTGAAAAGCTGTTACAAATAAATAAATATATATATATATACTAAGTGAAAAAGAATTCGCATTAATATTACTAATCATTCTCACTTGGCAGGATTCTTGACCATGAAATGGAAAATCTGTATGAATTGACTCCGAGAGAATGCATCAACTGGATGTCCTCCTGTTTATGCGTGCATAAAAATCAACGTAAGATATGTTTCTGAAACAATTAATTTCTATACTATTGGGTTGAAAGTAACGGATCCTTACCAGGTATCGATGGTAATGATCGGCGGCCACATCTGCGTTGCCACCATCCTTTATTTTTCCTATTTAATTTAATGGGAGAAAATGATAATTGAAGATCATTAAACATGATGGAAATGTAACTATCAATATGAAAGAGATGGATATTATATAGTACCTGGAATATGAGAAAAAAGATCCCAGTTGGTAAGACTTTTGTTGTCTTCTAAATAGGCCCCTTCAACCTAGAGGAAGCAGCTAGCTAGTACACGATCAGATCATCATCATTTGAGAATTTCTAGATACAACTGTTTCCATTAATGTAACCGACATTTATCTAATATTATTATTCAATTATGCCACCGACCCATATCCGATCGGTAGGTGGCCGATTAAATTATAATGTGGACCAATATTCCGGTAAGATGAAGGAGAAAACGTAGCGTATAGAAGCAGCAGTACCGAATTAAGCTTCCTCTTCCTCACCTGAACAGAAGATGTCGCAGTTCCGAAGAGAAAATCTTCCGGGAATTGGCTCCGTTGGATATTGTGAGAAGCTGCAGCGAGGGAGAGGAGACTAAGGAACAGGAAACATGCCAACCCTTTCTTCATTTCTTCTCTCATGTCTCGACTCTGATGGCTGAACAGTGCCTCACGCACGCGACGATCTCGGAACTGAAAATGGTGTTCTTGATTTCCGGACGTATTGGATAAGACGAGATCTTGAGAGAACTGAAAATGGGATTAAATTTGCTGGGGATAAAGTGATGGACGGGTTTATATAAGGGAAACAGTTTGAAATAACAAATCATGATCAGCCGTCTTTGCACGCAAACTTCAATTAGATTTAGCACGCCAGAGGGTTTGGTTTGACCAGACTATAAATCAACTACGTTGTTGTGCTACAGAAATTTTCATTAATTCTTGGAATGGTAAAGCTTTCATATTAATTAACACGTTCCCTTAGAACTGAAACAAAGAAAGAAGACTTTATATTGAAAACATGTATAGGGATTTTCTCAGTAATCCCCTGCATGTTCTTCGTCCGGCCAGCCAGAGAAAAGTTAGGTTTCTTCCCGTTTCCATTGAGTTGGAGATGTCTGACACGCTACCCAGATTTTGATTACTCGCTGTGTGGTAGATCAAATAGTTAACATCCGGCGACAGGTCATATGTGTACTGGTAATTAATAAAACGCCACACGTACATAGCAGTACAATGAAATAACAAATAGCTTGAAGATTTAAAAAAAAAAGAAAAAAAAAAGAAGAGAAATAAAAGTTATTAAACACTGTTTTTTAGTTCAAGCTGTTTTTTAAAAACCGGACTAAACCGGCGTGTTCACCCAGTTAAACCCACATGGATTTTTTCAGATACCATTTAAATCGGCTGGTTTATCTAGTTCGGCCTTAGCTTGAATCAACAACCTGGATATTGAATCGAGTGTTTAGCTGCTGTGTTATAAATCATAGACATATGTAATATCCTACTACGGTTTAACTAATAGGCGTCTAATTAAACCAATCTAACCGGCCGGTTTAACGAAATTTGCTACCCGTTTAACCAAAAAATGACCAGTTCCGTTTTTTAAAAAACATTGGAGGAAACTGGGTGCATGGTGTTTCCAAAAAAACTGTTTCCTTAAAAAATAAGTGTTTATTTATTATGGAGGAATGCAATACTTATCCGACCTATATATCAGCCAATTAGAAGCACATAAAATGATAAAAAAATATTTTTTATTTTTATAATATTCTAAATTCTAACGGATAAACCCTAGGCATTGTCTGGTATTCGAATGGGTAAGCATTTTCCATTATTATAATACTGATAGTACTCCAGAAAAAAAAATCTGTTTTATTCAGTGTAAATTAAAGATCGCAGCTTTCTTTCCCTACTTTTCCAAGGAAATTGTCAGGGAGAAGAAGAAGCTTATGAAGAAAAAGGTCGACTTGAAAGCAATATAATAAGTTAATAACAGATTAAGAAACCTCAATGGCAGCTTTCAAGTCGCGTCCGAAATATTTTTTTTGTCTTTATCTGAAAAAAGACTAAACAAATTTAACAAAAATTAATTATCCTTTCCAATTGGGAAGCCCTACTCTTTGAATGACACCGTGGAATTGGTTGGACTGGAAAAATTCAAGATTTCTTGTCAACATAAAACTGGGTACATAAATTTCAACGACTACTGCAATGCGGGTAAATAACTTAAGTATGCATGAATGGATATATATCTAAAGAGCGGTGATATAAATATTGCGGGTTTTCACTTCTAACACTTTACATCTTGACGTATCTTGACGTGGTGTCCACGTTGCAGCTTAGTAAGAGATAAGCTTGGAGATAAAATTGTAAGATTTTAATTTTTTAATAAAATATTATTAACTTATTCTATAGGTTGGGTAAATCCTAAACCCTAGATTTTCTTATGTAGCCATGGATGTAAAACCTTGAAGTAAAATTAGAAAGTACTGATATCATTTTTCATATCTAAAATGTAATTTTATGAAGTAAGTGTGTCTCGGTCTTTTATCATTTTCTAAAAACGACCAAAGAAAACTTAATTATCCTTTCCAATTGGGAAGCCCTACTCTTTGGTGACACCGTGGAATTGGTTGGACTCGAAAAAGTCAAGATTTCTTGTCAACATAACAAACTGGGTATACATATACCTAAATTTCAACGACTATTGCTATGCGGAGAAATAACGTAAGCATGCATGAACGTGAAGATAGCTCTCATTCCAAGCTCCTGATTATGGCTGTTAATCTAATGATCAGTTCATGATCCATTTTTTGTGCGCCAGTTACGGGATGGAGTGAGTCTAAAATTTTACCCGATTATATATATGAAGCGGCTGTAGACTTTACACGCATATAAGAGAAAGTGGATGGACGTACGGTAGTTTTCAAAATAAATGATCACAAAGTTCCCATAATTCTCTTTGGAATTTGTCAAAAACTTTCACAGAAAGCAATTGAAACACTTTAAAATATGTAATCAGAGCTTGTAAGGCAACTTTCTTGTTGTAATGATCGATGTACATAGGGCTAGCTTACTTATATAGATCTGGGAGCTAGTTAGCATAGTTTAAATATTGATTAGTGATTCCGCACGGGCTCTCTGTGCGACTCGCACAAACAGCCCATGTATCAATCATTATTATTACTAGTAATGCTAGGCCCACGGGTGCAAGTTTTTGTGCACGAGAACTATGTGGACGTCATGCTCACGTGGCCAAGGCCACCCGTCCCCCGCCGCCCGTTCGGCTAGTCGACCCTCCCTCTCCTCCCTCTCCTCCCTCTCCGGCCTCCCGTCTCACGGCCTCCCGTCTCACGGCCTCCCGCTGTGGCCGTGGCCTCCCGTTGTGGCCGTGGCCTCCCACCCGTTGTGGCCGCGGCCTCCCGCCCGTTGTGGCCGCAGCCTCCAGCCCGTTGGGGCCGTGCACCTAGCATTACTCTATTATTAAATATCCCACCTAATAAGCATATGGAAGCATTGATCGATCGGTCTCATTCGATTCAATGACGTCGTATATTATATATGAAAGTGTTATATTTTTCAAATTATGAAGGGTTTATTTGATTAAACCAGTTTATTCTATATATTAAGCTTTTATTACCTCATTCAATTGTGGTTGATTGCAAAAAGTCTTTTGTTCAGATGAAACTTTGAACATAGATCTTTGAGCCAGGTATATCTAGAATTTTATGTTAATATCAGGACATGAAGAAAAAGCTAAATCTTAGTTACAACAGAGAAACGCTCACCATGACGCGGTTAGATATTAACGCTTAAATGAAACATAAAAGAGTAATTCTTGAAGATTGTATATTGATAGAGGGAGAGAGATATTGATCCAGGAATATTGGATTCCCAAATTTGTTAGCTCACCTAACCAGGACTTGTTGATAGGATAAGTACAGTGCATATATAGGTGGGGGTGTGTGTGTATGTGTGTAGGTGTGGGTATGTGTGTAGGTGTGGGTGTGGGTATGTGTGTAGGTGTGGGTGTGTGTGGGGGTGTGTGTGGAAGGGAATGGGTATTTCTGTATTTTTCGTTTTATTGGACATCTTTTTAATGCTAAGGCAAATGTAATTGAACCTGATCAATTCATCGAATTCAGTGAGCAGATTCCGTTTTATGATATTGCTTGAGTCACATTTTATTTGAACATGCACTTACTAAAATTATAGTTTTTGCATTGCTTTCTTATATTTGGATAAACAATTAATGTATTGGGAAAGGAAATAGCATCTACTCATTTCAATTCCATTGGTAAAAGCAATGTTTTGAAAACCGAACCGGTAATCGAACCGGTGGAGCAGCCGATTCAGGTTGAACCGGTTCAATCGGGTTGAACCGGTGGTCGAACCGGGAGTTGTATGTCATTAAAAATTTGTTTAGGTAAAGAGCCGAGAGAAGAGAGAGTCGGCGAGAGAGGAGAGGGCCGGCGAGAGAGGAGAGAGTCGGCGAGAGAGGAGAGGGCCGGCGAGAGAGGAGAGGGCCGGCGAGAGAGGAGAGGGCCGGCGAGAGAGGAGAGGGCCGGCGAGAGAGGAGAGGGCCGGCGAGAGAGGAGATGGCCGGCGAGAGAGGAGATGGCCGGCGAGAGAGGAGAGGGCCGGCGAGAGAGGAGAGGGCCGGCGAGAGAGGAGAGAGCCGTCGCCGTCGAGAGAGGAGAGAGCCGTCGCCGTCGAGAGAGAGAGAGAGTCGTCGCCGTCGAGAGAGGAGAGAGCCGTCGCCGTCGAGAGAGGAGAGAGCCGTCGCCGTCGAGAGAGGAGAGAGTCGTCGCCGTCGAGAGAGGAGAGAGCCGTCGCCGTCGAGAGAGGAGAGAGCCGTCGCCGTCGAGAGAGGGGAGAGTCGCCGTCGAGAGAGGAGAGAGCCGTCGCCGTCGAGAGAGGAGAGAGCCGTATTATGTTTCATTAAACCCTAAACTTAGCAGGGATTTAATTTAAACGGTTCAACCGGTTTCGTCGGTTCAACGGTTCAGCGGTCGAACCAAAAAAACCGGCCGGGTCATCCGGTTTTGAGTCTCTTATCGGTTTTGAAGCAAACCGAACCGTTAGAAGCACCGGTTCCGGTTGAACCCGGTCGAACCGGCCGGGTCGGTTCGGTTTTCAAAACATTGGGTAAAAGCAATAATCAAGTAAAATCATGTAACAATTTGTCATTTATATGTAGAAACATATTCACTTAGAATAATCAGTAAAAAGGGGAAAATTCAATCTCAAATCTATAACATTGAGAACCCTATTGATACCCATATTTTCGGATAACCCCTGTGCACGAATCATTATTCTTTCGGATAAACCGACCCAACAAATATCTGAGTCTCTTCTGCTTCTTCACTGGGTGGCAAATCGAGTCTTCCAGTTTGCTAGCCATTAGCCTTAGGCATGGCATCTGTCCTTCCCTTTCAACTTCATCTTCTACCTCTGACTAGTTGCAAAGGTGGATTCTTTTCACCTGTTATGCCCATTCTAGCGCTTACCCCAACCCAAAAGAATCGTAGTATCTTCAATAAACACGCCATTATCGCTTGCGCGTCTCCTTCCCCGTCTTCGTGGGAGCGAGAGGAAATCAGATGGCTCCGTGAGGAGCAGCGCTGGCTACGCGAGGAACAGAGATGGCTTCGAGAAGAATCTCGGTGGAATTTCGAGCGGGAGTCGCTTCTCCAAGAAATCGACTCTCTCAAGCTCAGAATCGAGGCGCTGGAAAGTGAGAAGGCGTCTTCTGGGTATTCAATTTCGGATGCAATTGCCACTCTGGGGCCTATGTTGAAAGCGTTCAAGGAGGCAGATACGAAACCTGGGATGAATAAGATTACCGCGTCCGGTTCGGTTAATCAGCCAATGCTGTTGGACGAAGCTGAGGCGGAATCTGAGGTGAAGGAAATGGTCGTGGAAGAAATTAAGATTTCTCATACCTTGGGGGAGGAGCAGCAGCAGAGCACGATGAAGAGGTCGCTGAGAATGGGTTCGGAAGGAGAAGACGTGCGTGTGATGCAGGTCTGCGCGGACTGGTGCTGATTTCTTCAATTTCTACTTCAAAGTAGAAGGCGAGTTTATCTTTTTAGAAGATATACTTTCTCACTTTTTCTTTGCGGGAGTCCGAGCCAACTACATCACTGAATTCTTGTGAATTTCATTCTCGATTAATCTAATAAAACGTGCCGATTCAGACGACAATATAGTAAATGCCACTCTAAGATCCTTCTAGTTCCTTCAGTAAAACGAATAAAGACCAGTGTTTGTGGTTCAGGAAGGATTTTGAAGTCTCTTTTTCTTATACATGTTATCCAGCTATGTTGCATTCTCGACTTTCAACGATTGTCATTTTTTTCTTGGTCCGCGTCCACTACTTTTAAAAAAACAATCTTTGCTTTCAGCTTTGTCTGAATCGTCTCTACCTCTTATGAGTTTGATTTAGGTGCTCTGTGTAGGACGATTACTAAACGAGTTCATTGTTATGATAGGAAGCACTACAAAGGCTGGGCTTTTATTCAGGTGAGGAAGATATGGAATTCTCCAGCTTCTCAAGTGGGACTGAACGTGCAGTTAAAACCTGGCATGTGTTTTTCTAAGTGTGCTTTATTTTTTACTTTAAGAACCATTTTTCTTAGAGCTCCCAGAACCATACTGCAATGTCTAAGCTTGAGTTGAATGAATGATGTTCTTAAAAGCTGCATACGGCATCCTACTTAGTACTAAGTAAAGAATAAACTTTTGTTTGGTTCTTCATTTGAATTTGGTGATCTGCATTATGTTCTCAAATGAGCTTATATGCCAGGAAAGTTCAGGTGCGGCTGAGGATGGGGTCATGACGGTAGAACTCTTGGAAAGATTATTTACGCAGATTGAAATGGTTACACAAACAGGGCACTCCATCTCTTCACTGGGCCTGGTAAGTTTGTGTAAGAACTCTTTGTGCATGTGGTACTCTGATATGCAAGACCTGTTCAACTGATTGGAATTGACAATCCATATTTCCTTCCTAAGACGTTCAGTAACTTTGTTATTGGTTACTGGTTATTTTGACTCAATTTAGTTTCATTTAAAATTATAAATAATCATGTGGAAGCAAATCTTATGTGAAACTTTCTCTGCTCTGCTCTCTCAAGCTTGTAGAATGTAATATTTGATTCAGTCCTAGGTTTGTAGTCACTGTCGTCATGAGAGTGTTGCCTCTGCTTGTGACCAGGATTGTGTTTTTTCTCCTTCTTTGACCAAATAGATTATTTTGTGATTATTATTTTCTGTTGTTGTTAGTGTCTCTGAACTTGCTTTAGTAACACTAGTTACTTCTCAAAAAGTGAAAGAGAATTGATAGATATTTAAGAAGGGATATCTTGTTCTCTTCTTAAAAGAAAGAATAAAAAGACTTCAAGCACTTACGAAGGTAGAGGTTATGCTGAAGAACTCAGAGGGCTTCCTTGAGGATGAGAGAGGTTGGCTTGTGGACGTGATCCTCTCTTGTATGAGCCCTTACAATAATGGACCAAGAGGGATATCACGAACACATACAATTGGTTAGATATTGCAAAAAATGAATCTACATTCCATTCTACTTGGGAGATAGACTTTGTAATTGATGGAAGGTGGATAAAAATTCAGCTGGACTTGACATGACTCGATTTGGCCAGCTCACGTGCATTAGCTCAACTTACATGTGCATTATCAAGCTAAGTGACTTAAAAGAAATTGAGCTATATAAGACACATAGTCCCGCCTATTACTTAAAAAAGTGAACGACTATTATTCATCAAAACTCAAAAAAAAGTTTCTTAAAGCTTTGCTGGGAGTCTTGCTGTGTATGCTCCTGCTGAATAATGGTAAATTTTCACCTGTTATGAGTCAGGGGTAGTTTAGTAATTTTACTAAACTCTAGTTAGTTATTATTCGTTTATTGTGTTTAAGTAGCTTATTTGTCCTCAAGCCATGAATGACATTATTGTAATTTTGTATTTTCGAATTCTACTAATACGCTTTAGGGTTGTAAGTCATTAAGACCTTATGACCTCTTTCTCTCCTTCTCTCTTCCCCTTTCTTCCTATCACTTCACTTTTCTCTCATCTTCTATCTTCCTTCACTAAATCTAACATCACCCTTTCAAAAAAGTTAAATGTTAAATTTCTTCTCCACATTTACGAAGAACATCTCATTTGTTGTAGGATGTCGTAAATGGAGTTCCAGTTTCTGGTGTAACGGAAACCACTGAGATCAAGGAAACTGTAATAAAAGAAAATGAGTCAAAATTTCAGGTATCTCAGCAAAGGGTGTTTCTCCTTGGAGAGAATAGGTGGGAAGAACTATCCAGGCTTGTGGGAAGGGACAAAAAGAGTGTTGGAGGAACAAATGCAATGCTTGTCGTGGGGAAGGATGCTTAATGTGCACAGGTAAGCATTATATAATGGCTTTGACTTGCAGTGCAACTTTGAGATTTTCCGTTGCCAGAGATCTCAGGGCCAACCTTGTTCAGCCCTTTAATGGCTGAAGGTTGTCCACAGTTGCATCTGTATCTTGGTACAAAACATTATAACAAATCGCTAATGCTGTGCTGCAAACAGAGGAACTAAGAAAAGGAGAGAAAATTTTAGTGTTTTATGGCCACAAAATTTGTTAGTTTTTAGAAGAGACTTATAGAGAGTGCTGTTGAGTTCGTGATCTTGAACATTCATTAACCTTCTGCCCTGCTGCAGAGTGTGATGGAAGTGGTGAACCCAACATTGAGCCTCAGGTTGGACGGTTTCCCCCTGCCTCTGCTTTCCTTGTTCTTTCATTTGTTTTCTTATTTTCCTCCTTGTTCATTATTTTTAAATATTGTGTTGCAGTTTCTGGAATGGGTTGATGAAGGAGCAAAGTGTCCTTACTGTGATGGTCTGGGTTATGCCATTTGTGATGCTTGCGAAGGGAAAACCACAGCGTAGATGGAACGCAGACAAAAACGCTTCTGTATATTTCACTTGCCCAATTCTTGTGAAGACAAGAGTGCAATCAGCCCACTGAATCAACTGATCATATGTACAAAGTCCAAGTATATAGGATATAAAAAGTCTAAATATTTAGGATAAATAAAAATCCAAGTATTTACAAAGAGTGGTGATAGGGGCACAGCGGCTGTGTCTGAGTCGGGCACAGCCGCTGTGCCTCTATCATTATTCATTTACAAATCAAATCAGAAGAAAAAGTAGAGCTGTTTGGCATGTGAGTGTTACATATGAACGTAGCTTGTCCTGAAACAAAGTCAGAAATCTTTTGTACAATTTATTTTTACTTTTTACAATTTTTGTACAATTTTATCTTATTAATTCGATATTTGACACCAGCATAATATCATTTTATTAAAAGATAAAAGATGTTATTTTAGAAAAAAGTTACGGAGATGTAGCATTACAAAGACACAAATATATATCCTCTTTGCGCTACCGTGGAGGTACAAAATTGTTCCTAATGGTTACAATTATTTAAAATATACTCTAAATAGTATTATAGAGTAATGACTATTAGGTTAGTCAATCAGTCGTGGAAAAAATTTAAAGTGATTTATAGTAAATTTAGTACATTTTTATAGTAAAATTTAGTTTATTGCATGTAGATTATCCATTGGGTATGTCGGGAACATAAATAAATAAATATAATTCAATATAAAGTATAATAAAACATAAAAAATATAAAAATGGCACACTAGCAACCTGTGTTTTAAAAATGTGATCGTGCTGGTGTAGCATTCCATTTTGGTTCAATTGGTATGATTTGTATCTTATTAAAAAGTTTATAATAAAATTTTTAAATACAAAAATTATCAAAAGTGCTAAAAACGGTAACTAGACCAATTTTTACCATTTCTGGGTTTTATATGAAACAGAACTGCGAAGCCCAATTCGGGTTGAACCCGGTCGAAGCAGCCTGATCAGTTTTGTTTTTAAAACGCTGCTGGCAACAACCTAATGCAACAACTACGAGTACACCATCCAATAATTTCATATCCTCACGATTTGAATATAGAAACTGATTCCTCATGCACCAACTCAATTTTATATTGTTAACAATTCCAATCTTTAAAGGGAGTTGATACTCGAAAGATTAAGGAATCAAATGTTTCTGGGTATTAGTCTAAGTTCCACCTAAGGAAAGCGTTGGCTAATTATCCGGCGGCAGTTACAGTGCTTTCAGTTTAAAACAACAGTGGATAATACTTCCAAGTTCCACATAATTTCTTTTAAGCTGCTTATCAGTCACGATTCACGAGGTAATGAATCACTCCCGGGTAATCAATCATATCAGTACCTACTCTGTGATCTTGTTTCAGGGGAAGTACAGGTTAGGGGGAACACCTGACATTTGGATAGATATTGTAGTGACCCGTCATGGAAAGAATATGTTCTGCAAACCCAGAATACCGGGACTCCAGAAAAAGCTTCAGAGACCTTTTTGGGGCTTCACTATTGACGTCTGAAGCCGAATTTCGAACACAGCAGGCTGCCTTTTCTCGTTAAAAATGTAGTTTTCTGTTTCCCAACGTTTCTGACATGGATTTTTCGCTATAAAGAAATAAGAAAAAGTAGAAAAATATCATGTCACCTCCGGTGCCGTCAACTTCAGAACAATTATTCAGTTTTTGGCTCTGAGTGCGTGTTTGTATCGTAATGGTAAATTGAAAATTCTAATGGATGCTTGTGTTCCATTTTCGTGGTTCCTGCTTGCAATGCAGACAAACGGACCTTCTCTCTCTTCTTCCGTTTGAAGGTTTGAGCGGAACCCATTTCGTGATTTTTTTGGTCTGTTTCTTCTTTTTCCTTTTTGTATTTTTTTGTGGTTTTTTTAGTTTCTAGTGAAGTTTTCTCCGTTGATGAGGTTTTGAGGAGTCCCCTCTTCGTCTGTCTTTTTTCTGCTTGTCAATGTGAGCTTTCCTTTTAGAAGAATTCTGGTAATATCCGTAATAATGCTTTCCTTTCCATGGCCAGAGTTGCTCTGTTTTCCTGTGTATCTTTCCTTTTCCGAAGAAAAGCTTACAGGTTTTGCAACTTGGGGTAGTTGAAGTTAAATTTAGGTGGCGATGTGGGTAGTTAATCTCTTTCGCCCATGTAGCTTGCTTAAACTCATGAGACTTTCATGTCAGGGAAATTTTAATGCTTCCTAAATTTACAACACGGGTCACCCAGTACGCTCTGCTCTTCTTTTTTCCCTTTTTCTGATCAGTGGACAATTTCATGTGAGTTCAGTAATTTACAGTTGGAAGGAGGTGTTGCGGTCCCTGCTAGAAATGAACCTTAATAGTGGCTTACTTTGTGCTTGACAGTGAATTCCCTCCTTTCTTCACGGGAGAAGAAGAACAGAGGAGTTTAGATGCAAACAAACGCAGAGCCTAACTCGAACATGGTCGAAGAGAAAGGACTGGTCGTTGTGACTTTCATCCACAAATTTTGTTCTTTTCTTTGCATGTAGCTGGAGCAGCAGAAGCGGAAAAAATGGAAGCATCTCCCCAGAAGAGTCTTGAGAGAGTTATTTCTCAGAGAGCTATCCAAATGAGTAGTTATTTTCCCTGTCAAGTTTACGTGTTGGGTTTGTTTTCTGGTGTCTGCAACTAAAAATTATGATTGTTCTAAATTTTTAAATTTCTATTACTTATGCCAACAAATCTGCGACTAAAAATTTTAATGATAAAAAAAATCTAACTAAGCTACAAAAAAAAAATTGAACAAAACTACTTTCAAATCCTCCTATCTCAGCGTCGCGGACAAAAAGACGGTGAAAATCGAGTTGCTCCCTATCAATTATGATTGTTCTAAATTTCTAAAAAATTAGGAATCCATACAAAGATTAAAATAATTTAAAATGAGCGCTTTGTTATTTGGCGGCCTTTGTTTTGCAGGTGGGGGGTGTTTTGCGGGCGGAGTTGTGTTGCGGCCGGGGGTGTTTTGCAGGCGGAGTTGTGTTGCGGCCGGGGGTGTTTTGCAGGTAGGAGGTGTTTTGCTCGGGGTATTTTGTGGATTCATGCCAGGAATTGTTGCTCTAATATATTTAAAAATGTACTGTTTTTTGAGACTTTGCGAGGCATTGGCGGCTGTTGTACGAAAGTGGAACTCACGTGCAACTTGGCTCTATTACCTACGCCTACAAATCTGCAACAAAAAATTTAAATGATAAAAAATAATCAAACTAAGCCACGAAAAAAAAAGTCGGCCTTTGTGTTGCAGGTAAGGGGTGTTTTGCGGGCGGAGTTGTGTTTTGTGGGGAGGTGTTTTGAGGTGCACTATTTTCTGAGGTGTGTTTAGCGGGGTTTGTTTTGCAAGGTGTGTTTTGCGGTTGGTTTTGCGAAGTGTGTTTTTCGAGGTGTGTTTTGCGGATAAATGTCAGGAGTTGCCGCTCCAACATCATTTGTATCAGTTCCACTATATATATAGGAAATAAACGGTGGCCTAGGCGGCATCGTATGGGGATTGACTGGCAGATTTCAACATCAGGCTAAGGATTCCTCATATGCCTTTTTTAAAAAAAAATATTTACATAAAGATTGTTTGAGAATAGGCACTAGTCCACCTCTATTATTATCATCGGATGATTGTAACACTGTAACAGTATTATAACACATTTCTTCTTTATGAATATATTTAAGCCTTTCTCTATCAAAAAAATAAATTTACTAACCCTTTTTAAATTTCATAACAATGAAGTGGTATTTGACACGAACTCATTTGTTTGTTAAAAAGCAAAAATATGAAAAAAAACATTGAGATAAATACCTCACATATCATAGAACTGGCGCACATAACCCAAATACCAGATGCTGAACTCTTTTTTCAGCTTATGAGAGGCATGAGTGGCTGATGCACGCAACTTGGCTCCATTCCCTACGCCTACAAACCTGAAACAAAAATTTTAATATGATGAAAAAAAATCAAACTAAGCTACAGAAAAAAAAAGTCAAATAAATTTACATCATCGAATCATACTAGCTGAGTGACGAGAGCAAAAAGACAGTGAAAATCGAAATGCTTCCTATCAATTATGATTGTTCTAAATTACAAACAAGTTAGAAATTATAACTTACTCGTAAACTCTATCATTCGCTGTCAGATACTGTAGGAATATATATTTGAGAAGAAATATTCATCATTCTGGAGTTAATTGTAGAAAATGATTAGCCATCACAAGCCAGGTCTGCCATGTTAACATCGTCTTCCAGAGCTGTACCATGCGGATGTAAAAGCAGTAGGTCGGACGAACAACAACTGGCCAGGGAAGACCTACAAGGTTGACATTTACATACTGTGAGAGGATAAGCGCAATGAAAAATATTGAAGTAAGAGAGATAGATAATGCTCCCAGCTGATCAGAGCATGGTTCTGAGTGGAAAGCATGACGGCGTCTCCATGGCTTTTGATGTGAGGTATATGTTGCTGCCTTTTAAGTGAGTTACGATCTTGGTGTCGCGTTGAGAAAGTGTGATAGACTCTCCATTGTTGAAATGTAGTGGCTGGAATGGCAGAAGTAAACTCCTGAGTCATGTATATAGATGGAGCGGTGTGGATGAGCAAGAGGCTGGGAAGCAAATAAAACAAATATAATCGTATTTGCAAGAAACGAACTACTCTGTGTAGGGAGACTGATATCTTTGTCTGTCGGAGAATGATGCTGAGGTGGGTCTCTTGGAGATTGCAAGTACGATGATTAATTTTAAGTGTTTGGCAATTGAGATACTGAAAGGAAAATGATTCTAGGGATGATGGGGGAGGGCTTTGATATTGTGTTGTTGTGGGATAGCCATTTGGCCAGCAAATGCAAGGGAAAGAGTAATCAGGTCGCCTTGAAGGCCATATTCTGTTGTCTGCACGCTTTCTATGACTATATCATTTTTCCAGAGGCATAATCCTCCACTAATACCTACTGCGGGTACTGTAACTGAATTAGGAAAATGGGCATGCGCCCATTTAGATAGTTTAGTGTCTAACAGTTGTTCCACCTGTCTCGCTTATAAATAAGAGACTGGGACTATGTTGTCTGACGTAGCGTACACTGCCGCTGGTAGGGGATGGACCATTGGTTTCCATGTCGTGCAAACACAGTGTCACCCTTGGAAGCTTATTAGGATCAATAGCTTTTGTACCGTTAGATTATATTGGGAAGTCAAGTCCGGTTTAACTCAATTCAGTGGCCGATCTTTGATCTCCCTTTTAATAATCTATCAAAGGCAATCCGCTTTTAGTTCTTAAGAAGGCAACCGTACAAACAAACGACACCATTAAAATGTATTTATATTGTATACCTCTTAGAAAGTTTTGTTAGGCAAAAAAGTTATTTCAAGGAAATATTTTATGGCATTAATGGACCAAGGGCCATCATCGTACCACGAGTCGACATGGTTGCTTTCAGTATCAGAGCTCCTTTACCCAAGAGTAATGCAAGGCGCACACAGTGGTGCCCGAGTCGGGCACCACCTCACTCACTTTGAATAAAATAAACTCGTGACCCTTACGGTAGATAAAAAGTAATTTATAATACAAAAGAATTTAAAGAATCAAATAATGAATCCATCTTTTGTACAAATATATATATCAGAAAATCAAATTTAAGCAACTTCATTGGTCATGCGCTGATCAGAAGTGGGTTTGGACTACCGTTCAGGAATTCCAGCGAGCGGATAGCTTGGGTGTCCTCTCCATCGTATTGAAATCCACATAATGCAGCCAAACCGCAGAGTGTATCCAAACAGCCATTCGAAGTTTTCGAGGAGAGACCAGACAAACAGCCATTTGAAGTTATCGAGGAGAGACCAGACAGCCATTTGAGGACCCTTTTATGTTGTCTCCGTTCCTGCACCCACGCACACATATATTTTCAATCAACCCAAACAACCCGGGTTCAGGTCCCGTTTCCATCCAGTGATTCACTGATTCGTGGATGGGGTGGGAAATGAAAACCGGAGGCCGGCTCGGGTCGGGAACCCGAACTAAACCTGTAGATTCTTGTACCCCCTTAACCCCTTAAAACGGTTTAAACACTTTTATCCCCATAATTTTATTAGAGGGTTATTAAAGGAAGCATTTTAGTAAAATGGTAATTAATTACTGGTTTTCCCTCTACTAACATATAAGATTCCACCCATCCACTGACCTAGAAAAGTATTTGGGATGGGTGAAAGCAGTTCAACTAGCTAATTAGTGGGCCAGCTGAATGTTAATTGACATCATAATGATTTCAACAACTTTTAAAAGAAATCAAAGAAAAACTATGTAAATTTATGTCGGTGACCATCAAACCAAGCCTGGTTAAGCAGCCAGTTTTTGGATTTCTCCAGGGTTTCTCTTGTAATTATATGGGCGAGGTTCAAGCCAAATTGTCAAGTAGGCCAAGATATGTTGGGTATTATGAGTTATAACAATGAATTCCACAGCCGTGATCACATGGACTTCAAATAACAGTTGAATTTCTTGACAATATGCATGGTTCAACATAATTACTTTTGGAAATGAACAATTTCACAAGAAATTTTAGTAAAGAATTTATGAAAATATAAAATTAAATATTAATTATCAGTATTGCAGATAATATATATTGAATAATATGTCATTTTATTTTGAAGTAAATATCTTATATATACTTCTCAATAGACGAGTATAAAGCTAAGAGATGTAAAAAAAGATTAAAGATCTTATTACGTAGAGTTCACATCCCAGAAAACCAATTTTGTAAAAATTAAATTTAAATGTTTTCAAAATCTAAAATCTGTTGTCCGCTTAGAATTTTAGCTAGTTAAGCAGTTGAGTTTATATTTTTAGTGCAATCTATGCTTTAAAAAATAAAAAATTATTTTGCATACTCAAGCCCTATAGCAAGAGGGCCGAATATTTATTTATTTATTTATTGCTTAAATGGAACAATCTAATAGATTCCAACTAGACCTATGTTGAAGAGCAACACATGGGTGGTGGGATTTCACCCCCTTGGCTCTGCCTTGGAGGAAAGTAATCATTTTAAATTTTTTTCCATTATATATATTTTTAATTATAAATTGGGTATTTCATTCAGTTTTTTTATATTTGTATTTTCATAATGTTACCTTATTTCTTCGCATTCAAGGATCAGTATATATATGTTTTATAATTTTATAGTCATTGCTTAATTTTGAAAAAAAAAAATTGCTTTGACATAAAAACGTTTTGATCATAAAAAACTCAAAACCGAATTTTAATTGGCTGCTCTTTTATATGGATAATAAGGATGCGGTCCAAATGACAAGGTAGAAAAGAAAGTTTGCTATTATCACCTCACGCTTTTGCACAAACAAATAACAAGGTATTTCTCCTTATATATTGGATAAATTTTTGGTATTAAAATAATTTCCTCCATCTTGGTTTTGAGAGACTTCATATCTTTATGGGAAAACTATATACAATCAAATAACTTAGATTTGACATTGTTATTTAAAAGAGTAAGCCATCACATATATATAAGTACTTATTGAATGTATACACGAGGGGAAGCTTCACATTGAAAAGGGGAGGCCAACGGCCCATTGATTGCTTGCATCACAATCTCCTTTCTCTGCATTTTTTGTGTAAGGTAGCTGTTCACTCTGGTTTATTTTTTTGCTCAAAAAAGAATTTGGCGACATCATTATGACATCACAATGGTAAAAAAAATTTCTCTCCCAATGTCCTCTCTGGGTTCTATTCCTAACTAAATTAATTAGATCAGAGCACATCTTCGGGTGTGTTCAGGTTGGGTTTTATGACCATGGAAGAGCGACTCGCTCAAATCGGTGGTGATAGCCATGTTGATTCAGATACTGTGCTTCTGGGCAGAGTTGCATCAAACTCTGCCCATACATAGAAGGACAAGCCACCTCCGGGTCGACCTGAGTTTGAATGAGTCAGTGTTGAACCGACCCAATTAGGCTTATCTGACCTTTGTAATTAGTTTGTCTGCTCAAACTGGGTCAGTCCTTTCCCTGGCCTCCAGGTGAACCTGAGTTTGACCGAGTAATTAAGTGTTGACCCGACCCTATTCCACTTATCCAAGTAACACAAATTGAGCGTACGTAACTAATTTTGGATAAGAAAGACACATGATAAGGCATGTGATAAGAAAGAGACGTCAAAGATAAAATTAAGAAATTGTTAAGGAAGGCGTGTCCATTGAATTTATACACTTAGTGCATGAAACAAAATCAAAGACTAGTGACATTACGGAAATGATAGAAAAGAATCACATAGATCAAATAATAATGTTTTGTAGAAACAAAAAGTTACAAAAGAATTTTTCCTAACCAAAAAGTAATTTATAATACAAAAGAATTTAAAGAATCAAATAATGAATCCATCTTTTTACAATATTTATCTGAAAAATCAAATTTAAGCAACTTCATTGGTGCGCTGATCAGAAGGGCAATATCTTTCGTGATTTGAAATGATCGTTTTCCTTTTTTTGAAGTGGGTTTGGACTACCGTTCAGGAATTCCTTGTACCAGCGAGCGGATAGCTTGGGTGTCCTCTCCATCGTATTGAAATCCACATAATGCAGCCCAAACCGCAGCGTGTATCCAAAGAGCCATTCAAAGTTGTCGAGGAGAGACCAGACAAAGTAACCTTTCACGTTGGCTCCATTCCTGCAGCCATGCACACATATATTTTCAATTAATTACACCGCCCTGTTAATTAATTATTATCTAAGATATTTACGTGATGAAGTTACACGTGTGCAAGATATAAATAGAAGCATACCTAATGGCAACATTAAGGGAAACCAGATAGTTCTTGAGGTACTCTACTCTCTCCTTGTCATTGAGCAGATCTTTCGTGTTGGAGATACTATTGCTGCTTCCCTGTGGGTACCCTGAAGAAGAGAAATTGCATTGGCGGATGTTATATACTTTGTAAGCGAGATGTGAGGTGATTGATCTCGATCGAAGTTGTAGATTTATACCATTTTCTGTGATGTACATGACCGTGTTGTTGTATCTCTTCTGGAAGTAGTGCACAATGTGTTGCATCCCTTGTGGTACCACATACAGCATTGGCATAGCAGTCTGGAAGAAGAGAAAATGATTTTAGTATCTCAAACTCGTCCATTTGGCTGACATATATATAGTCACCGATGAAAATAACATGTTAATTTGTAATGAACTAGTTGATCTGCACTAGTACTATGTATTTATAGATTGGGTGTTTACCGGATTTCCGATGGGGCGTCCATCTCTTTCTCCAGTTGTCAACGCAAATGAGTCCCCTTCAGAGTCATCGGGCTTGCAAGGGAAAAACATGCAATCTTTAACGTATTGAGTTGTGTAATGGTTTATTCCGATGAAATCCAATTTGTTCCCTAGTTTCCGCTGATCCTCTGTCGAAAATATGGGGAGACGAGAACCCAAAATCTGGCGCATCTCTGGAGGGTAATCACCGAACATGATTGGATCCATAAACCTGATGATCATCAGTTAAATAAAATTAGTCGCAAATTAAAGATTCTGAATGAATGTATTCAAAAAGTTAAGGAAAATGGGAAACGAATTGACAAGGATGGGGTTGAGAACTATATAATTTCACGTGCATGTTATTACCAAGCATTCTCGAATGCTAGCATTCTTTCAGTTGCTGAAATATCTGCTGGGACGTTTCTTAGAGGCTCATACCAGTTGGCACTCATCACTATCCCGATCGAACCTCCTTGCTTGGCCTGCACTCCATTGTTCAATCAATTCAGATTCATTATTGATGTATATAAAGACTCAATTAAAAAACAAAATATAATTGATCAGTACTGCATGATGTAAAAGCGATATATATTGTTGTAAGTACCTGATAGCTCGTCCTGTAAATATCGGTCGCTGTGGCATGTGAAAGGATCACATTATGGGCTGCAATGTACGGTTCTATCGCGGAGTCACCGGTTGGACAGTCGCCGAAAGGTTGTGAACAACGCCCAGGAGGGAATATTCCGGTGAGGTACCCATATTTGATCATAAGATTTGGTTCATTGAAGGTGCACCAATACTTGACTCTATCACCGAAGGCTTTGAAGCACTCCTCCGCAAAATGCCCAAAATCTTCTCTGCGTTTTTTTGGGAAGGAAGGTATCAGTCGTGTTTATGCATGCATGGCGTCAAGAATATTAATAAATCAATATTGCAGAAACTTACTGTATCTGAGGACTCAGCCATGCCCCGTATCGGTCCTCAAGTTCTTGAGGAATATCGAAATGGTTAAGTGTAACAAAAGGTTGTATTCCTGTCCAATGATAAATCTCCATATATAAAACAAACGAAAGACCCAAGCAGTACTGATAGAACAGGATTAATTTTTTAAATTTAAACTATTTCTAACTAATAATGTACCTCTGTGGAGGAGTTCATTTATGAGACTATTATAGAAGTCGATTCCGGCTTGATTTACTTCGCCAAATCTTCCTCCTGCAGTGAAGAATATTCATCCACTTTATAAACTAACTTTCAGAAGCAGCAATATATATATATATATATATATATATATATATATATATATATATATATATATATCTGTCGTAAAAAGGAATTTGCAATATAGCTAATCATTCTCACTTGGTAGGATTCTAGACCACGAAATGGAAAATCTGTATGAATTGACTCCCATAGAATGCATCAACTCGATGTCCTCCTGTTTATGCATGCATAAAAATCGGTCTAAGATATGGTTCTGAAACAGTACTAGTTTCTTTACTGGGTTGATGGAATGAGATCAGTAACGGATCCATACCAGGTAACGATGGTAATGATCGGCGGTGACATCTATGTTGGCACCGTCCTTTATTTTACCTGGTTAATTCAATGGGACAAAATGATAATAAAAGATCATTCTCATTACGACGGGAAATGTAACTATATATCAAAGCAAGAGATGGATTTATAAGTACCTGGAATGTGAGAGAAAAGATCCCAGTTGGTAGGACTTTTGTTGCCTTCTGAATAGGCACCTTCAACCTGGAGGAAGCAGCTTATACGCGATCAGTTCATCGTTTGAGAATTTCTAGATATGATTAACGTTTCCATATTTAGTGATTTGATACAGCACTGAATTAAAGCATCCTCTTCCTCACCTGAACGGAAGATGTCGAAGTTCCGAAGAGAAAATCTTCTGGGAATTGGCTCCGCTGGATGTGAGGACCGCCTGCAGCGAGATAGAGGAGACGAAGCAACAGGAAACATGCCAACCCTTTCTTCATTTCTTCTCTCGTGTCTCGACTCTGATGTCTGTGACTTACGCACGCAATGATCTCGGAAGTACTGAAAATGGCGGTCTTGATTTCCGGATATTTTGGATAAGACGAGATCTTCAGAGAACTGAAAATGGGATTTGCTGGGGATAAAGTGATGGATGTACGGGTTTATATAAGGGAAACAGTTTGAAATAACAGATCACTCAGTCTAATTTGCACGCAAACTGTAGCGAGATTAATTAGCATGCCAGACGGTTTGGTTTGACCTGAAAGGAAATCTAGTACGCTCCTTCGTTCTTTCGGCACAAATTCTCAATCCTTAATTTGAAAGGGTAAACCTTCATGACGTGCACGTTCCCTTAGAACTCATGAAACGCAAAATTTAAAGATGACTTCAAATTGAAAACGAAGCATCGATCAGCTTTCTGCTGGGTCAAGTCAATGATGTATGCATAAGATTTCTCTCAGTACTCCTTCCCTGCATCTTCTTCGTCCGAAATTAATTTTCAGGAAGAAGAAGCTTATGAAGAAAAAGGTTGACTTGAAAGAAATATAATACCTGAAATATGCATGGCAGCTCTTATTTTAGTCGAGTGTGACGACTGGCTAAAATAAAGACCACCAGATCAATGGTTATCCAAATTTAAAACGTGATTTTATGAAGAAAGTCAAACGAAGCTTATCCTTATAATTAATTGGGAAGCGCTAGTACTCTTTCAATGACGCCATTGAATAGCTTGAAGTACTGGAAAAATTCAAGATTTTTGTCAACATAACCAATTGATTTCGACGGGGAAGTAACCTCGCATGAACGGACGGCTACAAAGCTCCCATTCCAAACTCCTTATGGCTTTTAACCTTATCAGCTAGCCGGTAGATTACATTAACAATTAACCAACACAATTGTAATTTTAAGGCTCATAAATAAGCCGGAGGTTAACATGGTGCGAAAGCTGCTTCTTCAAAAGGCTTTTGCATCTGACCTCGAACAACCAGTTATACTTCCTCAAACATTTTTGGAGGTCGAAGCTCACCTGAAGATTTCCGGAGGGTTTTTGAAGAGGAGATGACCGAATATGCTTTCGACTCCGATGAGAACGCTCCCTAAATGATTTCCGAAGGTCTCTCTCGGAAAACTACGCTGGAGACCAAGACCAAGGCGGAAGACGAAAGCGCAGGTGTGGGGAAAAAATTACAACAGTACAGTCGATATTCAGGGCACGCAGAAGATGGGCCTGACGATCCCACTTTTTTGGGCTAAAAATCAGAACCAACGTTTTGCCGACAGGGGTTTAAAACCTTGTAGAATCAGACGACGATTGGCCCAGGTCCGTCGGCCGATTTTCATTCCGCCGAGCGTCGGCGGAATGAGGTTTTTTACTGTTGTTCTATTTCTATTCCATTTATTAAACGGTAAAACGGTAATCGGTATAACGGTAAATGGATAATATTATTTTATTCCTAGAAACGGTAAAATGGTAATCGGTAGAACGATAGAGCGGATAATCAGATACTGTTTACACCCCTACCTGACGGGCAGAGAAAATACCAAGAATGTACACTGAGCAATCAAAATCTCTATCTTGATAAAGATCCATAACCAATAACAGTATCATTTCACTACATCTTTTTATTTCCTATGGATTGTCAAGGGAGTCAAATATAACTCACCGCGTCTAATGCTTGCTATCTTGCCATCTGGCTGCACTAAGGTTTACTTTTGAGAGACTCCAAGTTTTACCCAACACTTCTAGCTACTTTATAAAAATTTGGCCTGAAATCACTACAAAGTACATTTGGCCAATATACTATTCAGAAAATTAAGACCTTAGAAAAAAAATTATAATTAAAGATATGAAGAGAAACAATAACTAGTTAAAGTATCTTATAATAAAATCAACAAATTGCCTCACCAGAATCAAATATGATATTGAATCCGAAAAAAAGCAAAAAAAAAAAAAGAGCAAAGAGAGCAAATGAAGGGATCTGTGGAAGAAAATTACCTTGCTCTTGCTGACGGAGTCATTGACTGATGACTGGAAAAAGCAAAGAACCGGATGCCTGCATCTGATAGAGCCTCTTGACAGCGGTGGTGGTACCCTCAGAAACCCAATTGTTCTGTACTTCATCTTGAGAAACCTCGTCGGATCTGCCTTAAGTTAAGAGCATCACAGTTCGGTGAATAAACGTGATAAATAAACTTTCCAGCGTTGGCATACGGGTGCACATAGAAACGCAATAGGGCATCGAGGGCCTTCTCCTGTACAGGGCCATTGCAATCCACAACCGTCTTTCTAATGGCTTCATTCTTTATGGTTTGTTTCTGTAGGCTTTCATCCCCAACTGAAGATCAAAAAGAGAGTTAGGCTGAGATGGGCATTGAGTACTATTTAGGTGTAAATTATTAGGCGGAGGATGGTAGCTGAAAGAGTTGTGAGATCCGTGTCATTGGGGAAGTTTGTAGCAGGCTGCATCATGTACTACTCAATACTAATTAAACCTGTGAAATGTACGAAAGGAAACCTTCTCTGTGGATCCTAGAGCTATGACTACATTTACCAATGCTTTCTCCATTGATGGTCTCTTTTTAAACTTCGATCATAATTTATGTGTATGCTGGGGGTCCTTATCATATTTCTGATAACTATCTCATTGTTGAACTTTAAGTAAAGGGGAAGCAGGAAACATCAAGAAAAATCAATTGATAACAAAATCAGGAATACACACAACAATGAGGCAGGCGCCCAAATGAATTACAGATATAACAGAATGTACATAATTTGCTTGCAGAATCTAAAAATTCCATAAGAGGGAACTCTTAATTGTAGAATCTACAGAGTTACTGTAAAACCCCATCTAAGAGAATTTATGAATTTTCCGAATTCTGATAAAACCAGTCCTAGCGCTGCACTATTTAGGGAGAAATTGTTGATGCTAACGTGCAGTGATTTGCCATGAACATAATGCGTTTGCTTCCAATCAAAGATTGCTGGATACGTAGTAATATTAGCTTCTAATTTGTAACATTGCAACCGGAAAATAACAAATCTTGTTCATGGCAAATACCAATCCGAAATAAATGACATTGACTTGGAAATGTTCAGTAACACTCACTCGTTGAGCCTCATTGGATGAGAACAAAAGGTCGTGTTCTTCAAAAAACGAAAATTCACCTAGCAGAATATCCTCCTATCAGGAACTTAAATTAGCACAAAAGCAATCGATTAATTCAGCACAATGTTCTAGATGCACGCAAGCAGTACTAGAACTCTTCTTAAATATAGGAATTGATGCCACCACTCTTTCTTCATTCCAAGGCTGAAAAGGTTGAATCAATCTTTCTCTTTCTTGATCATGCCTCAGTTGCAGGTCCGGGTCATGAGGCGAACTCTAGTGGACCTTCTTAGAGTCGTGGCTGAAAGTTAGATTCCTCTTTCTGGATTGTTCTCGTCTTCCAGTTGCAGAACCCGGGTCAGGCCCCTCGACGTCTGCTAAGTCATACTTGCGGTACGCGAAAGGCAGCAAGAGAAAATCCTTACCGTGCGCCACAGGAGAAACGAGGGTCATTTTCTTGTTCGAGAGGTCATAATAAACCCAGAGACCTTCCTTTGTTTAAAGATGGAACACCTGAAGATGCTCATCGAAAGCAATGACGCGGCCAAATTTGTTGTCGGTGGGGACGGAGATATGGAAGATCATGTCCCAATTCCCTCTGATTTTCGCCGCTCCGCGGAAAACCCAGATGCGGAGTCCACCGATCGGACAGATTTGGGTATACTTGAGGCGCCCCTCCGATTCCCACAACACTCCAGTGAATTTGTTCGACGTCTCCGGCAGGTAGAGAACCCTGAAAGTTTCAGTCTTCAAGCAGAAGACGATCGCGTAAGAACCTCGGACCCAGTACAGACTCTGTTCAAAACAGAGGTCGGATTGGCCCCAGCCGCCTATCTTGCAGACAGTATCTATGGCCTCGTAAGATTCATCGGCAAACTTAGCTAGTTTCATCTTCCATTCTATGGTTTCGGAATCAAAGATGGCAACTTTGAGACTGCGAGACTGGGTTCTGTCCAGGTCTGGGTCAGAGTGGCTTGCGAAGAACTTGAAGTGATTGGTTTCTGGATGGGGCACAACGCCAAAAGCTCCCAGGTTGCGGCGACTGTCGTATTGAGGAAGGCGAGGGAGGTTCGTATGGTGTTTCGTAAAAGGGTTGTAGAGATGGAGGCTGAAACCCGGGCCGACCTTGTCTCTTTTACGGTAAAAGACGACGCCGTTGCAATAACCCATCAACGACCCGGGATTGAAGGAGAGGGAGTCCTGGACGGCGAGAGCTCCATTGTCGTCCTGGCGGTAGAATATTGGATTTTCTATCTTCGAGGTAGGGAAGCGGTCCTGGAGGAGAAGGTAACCGATGTCTGTGGATTTGGCAGGTAGGAAGCTGCCTCTTTTATCAGAGGCGCCCACTCTTTGGAGACGATCTCGAGCCTGCGCAATGGTTTTCTAGGTAGATATGAGAAAATTGCGAGTAGGATTTCTCCCGGAAAGCTGACCGACATTGAAGAAACAAATAAAGAAGGCCCCGAAACTCGATGGTGGTTTGCAAGGCAGCTGATGCTACCGGAGTGGATGATCGACCTTCCCCCTCGTCTTTCTCACGATTTCTGCTGGATATAGTTCTGCTCGCCGACCTCCACCTCTCTGTTATGCGCAGCCGGTAGCATTACGGTTTTATCCCTAAGTTGGTGCCACCGGTCCGACCCGGACCGACTCGATCTGGCTCCCAACAGACCTCACCCGACCCGACTCAACCCGGACCGGACTACACAAAACGGACCAGGATTTAAAAGAAAAAAGAGTCGACTCATGGCACAACACCTAATGAAGTCTGGCAAAGAGTTGAGAAAAGGAAGAAAAGATCTGAGCCCAATCCTGGAAGATCTAGGATTCTAGACGAATGAAAATTTGGAGAATCGTCACTATCTTTGGAGCATGATTTTGGGCGTACGTGGTACATTCACTTTTCTTCTGGTGACAGGTGAGAAGAAAGCTTTCATCCAAATACCTATCGAAGCGGGAGAACTGTTCGTATCACTGTTTCAAACTTGTCATGGTGGGCAATCAGACCGCTTCCAAAGAACTATGGTGGGAAAACTCCGAGTACACGATCTCTGCCTTCAATAGACGTTCCTGGGAATGTAAGATGGTCCACTTTAGAGCAAGGAAAGTGCTTGCATGGATTTATGTGCCGGAATTTAGGGCCGATGGAGCTTTGATTTGGGCTTACGCTGTAAAGACCCTGAAAAATTTTCTCCCTCAGCCACCGACCGGAGTGGGAAGCATTGGAGGTTGTCACACCGAAGTTGAATTATCTTGCCAACTGACTCCATAACCTATGCCTGCAGACTTGCGACAAGAGTTAAGATTAAAAAAAAATCAAAACTAAACTAAGCTATGAAAACAAATTTTTGTGACAATATATGACGAAGATAAAGATGATGACGAAGAAATGATAAAGAGGATAATGGAGGCAGAAGAAGTGGTTGTTGATAGCGAAGATAAAGATGATGAGGAAGAAATGATGAAGAAGAAATGATGAAGAGGATGATAAAGTTGAATATGACGATGAAGATGAAGACAATGTTGAGTTTGTGGCTAAGCTCGTGACAAGTTGGTTCGTCGAGAGATTGAACAAGGGCCTGCTCTCATATATTCCACATAGAGTGCATTGTGGTATACCTTTGTTCCAAATGCCGGCTTAAGATGTTGAAAAATAATGAGTAATTTGAGGTTGTCAATGGTCTGGACCAATTTTGTGACGAAATATGAGAACATCTTATTCATGCTAAATAGTTGTCAATCTCTTTGAAATTTGTGACCAAATCCGTATTGAAGCTCCAAAGTACCGTGAGGGTACAAACTCCAATATTAAGGAACCTTGAGGGGAATTTGGGGACAACAAACCTACGGATGATTCAAGACCTAAATCCAACAGCAAGGAGTAAGATTCATTACGCCAAAGGTGTTTTTCAGCTTCACCAAGGTACGAAAGTGAATGACGATGAAGGAGTGAGATCGAATATTTTCTCATTGACTCAGACCTATCTTACCAACGCGATTATTTCTGGCACGAAATGCAAGTTCTCATGCAGTATTCAAAAGATGGATGGTGGCCCTTACTCGTCGGCGGATTTTAGTTATATCCAACCCAACCGCCGGCGGAAGGAAATCCGGCTATTGGGCCGGATTTGGACCTAAGTTCCCGCACAGCATTACGCACGTAACGCGAACGCACGTGACGCATGTGACACGAGCGCACGTCACCCGCGTAACGGGAAGATTGTATTCTCCTGATTTCGCTTTCCTTCGACGAAACTCGTTGAAATTCATCGAAGGAAACGAGCGCGCTAAAACGGACTCCGGCATTCCCGCGGCGTTCCACCGGAAAGTTTTCGATTTTCCTCTTCTCGGTGTCGTACGCACTCCTCCAGCCGAAGACCCAACTTCGACGACACTCTTAAGTTCCAAAACCCAGTTCCTTCGAAGCCTCTCGGGGCGATTTCCGACAGCGTGCTCTGCGTTCCGGCCTCCCACCCTACTTCGAACCCCTCCGACTTCCTTGCCGTCGACAGAAGGCTCTTCCCCTTCGCCGCAGGTAATTGTTTTTTAGGTTCCCTTTATTTTCTTTTCTTCCCCTTTTCCACTTTTCCCCTTTTCTCCTTATTCTCACAACACCCATTTTTCTCTTTGCCTCCCTCCCAGCTGCAGTTTCTCTTTCCTCATACCCTCTTTTGACCACCAGCAAGAGAAGGCATCCGTCCAAGGCCGTCGGAGACCGGTTACGGTCACCGAAAGCCATTGCAGAACAGTAGCGAGCACCTTCTCCATTACAGTGAGTGTTTATTTAATGACTGAGTAGCATCTATTAGAAATAATTCTTAATTAAGGTTTTTATCTTCAGTTATTTGATTTATAGTTGTAGTTTTGTTTTTGTTGAATAATTTTTCCATGGTATTTAATTATACCCCGGCGTGTCGGCGGAAACGTTTCCCCCAACCCACCTCTACGCGTCGGAGGATATCTTTCCGCCGACGTGTTTCGGTCCGTTGTCAGATGTTTGTATCCTCTGACGGATCCAGGCGTCGGCGGAGATGTTTTCGTTCGCGCAACGGTTGTTTTTGTCGCGCGACGAGTTCTACGTCGGCAGAGCTGTCCGCCAACGCACATTCCGACGACGATGTACAACCCGTCATCGGAATATCCGTTGACAGTTATTCTTGTTCCGCCGGCGCCTTTTGCCTGCCAGAAGACGGAGGTTTTTTACCAGTGCATTAAAGGGGTGATCTCTACTTTCGATTGTGAAATGGTGATGTCTGCCGTGAGGAACCTTTGTAATGAACTCAATTTTACAGTCGAGGCGGAGTAAGTTGTTGTAATGGACAAAAGTGATGAAGAGGTTAATGAAGACAAAACTGACATAAAGACAGCTGATGATACAAACGAACATGACAACGACGAAGAACATAAAACTGAACACCAAGACAATGTAGTTTTTGTAGCTAGGCGGGCAGCCAATTAGTGGTTCATCGATTGCTTGTACATGAGGAGGTTAATGATATTGTTCAAGGAACCACCCAGCAACATTTGCATGAATGACTTTGTCATAGATGTTGTCGATTTTTCCTGATCTCTTCATCTTTTCCAAAAAAGAGTGTATCACAGAATGGCCCGGGAGAGATAATCTCCGCCCAATTTGCAGTTTGGGATACGTATTGATGAAGAATGACCAAATCTGCGATGGACACACTCCAGCATTAAAAAATCTAAACTAGTATTTTTTCTTCTTTCTTTGTTATTGTTGAGTTATACTCTGATTGGCATTTACCTATGTTTTTCATTTTCGTAAATGTTTTGTGTGTAGAAAGAATTTTATTTTTCTTTTCGTTAATGTTTTTGTCAAAATGTGTGATGACCTAAAAATTGATACTACGATTCCAGCTTTTATTTAATTTTATTTTGAAATAAAAATTGCAATTATAACTTTGATAATATGTCGCTATTTTCGAATTTTTTGTCAAATTAATGGGAAAAAATAGGTAAAACCAAGTTCATACTTGGCTTAGGAAATCTTAAAAATTAGTTAGGATTTATTTATAAATTTGTGGGGCAACTCTTCTGAAATTTTCTGGGAATTAGTTAGGATTAATTCAACGCAAAATTTAAAGATGACTTCAAATTGAAAACGAAGCATCGATCCGCTTAATTTCTAGATGGGTCAAGTCCATGATGTATATATGCATAAGAATTTTCTCAGTACTCCTTCACTGCAAGTTCGTCGTCTGGAATTAAATTTCAGGAAGAAGAAGCTTATGAAGAAAAAGGTTGACTTGCAAGAAATATAAAAATACCTGAATGGCAGCTCTTAAGTCGATTGTGACAACTGGCTCAAATAAAGACCACGAGATCAATGGTTCTACAAATCTTAAACGTGATTTTATGACGAAAGTCGCGTCAGATTAATCTTTAATTTATTACTGACCGAAAAAGACAACGTCGACAAAAGAAACTTATCCTTATATATAATTAATTGGGAAGCGCTAGTACTCTTTCAATGACACCGTTGAATTGGTTGGAGTATACTGGAAAAATTCAAGATTTCTTGTCAACATAACAAATTAAATTGATTTCGACGATGAACAACTGCTATAAGGGGAAATAACCTCGCATGAACATGTAGGCTATATAGCTCCCATTCCAAGCTTGTGATTATGGCTTTTAACCTTATCAGCTAGCCAATAGAGAATATAAAAGTAATTTACCCGATTACATAAACAATTAACCAACCCACTTATATTTATCCTAGCCACTATAGACGTTAAATGCATATGGTAGTTTTGAAAATAAATGCTCACAGATTTCAGAACAAATTTAGTTCACCAAGTTCTCAAATTGAAAATTTCTCAAAAACCATCACAGAATGAAAAAAACACTTAATTTAAACCATCTAATCAAGAGTTTAAAGTCTATTTCAATTTCTTGTTGAAATGAGGTACATAGAACTATCTTCGTATTCTATAGGTAACCCTAAACCCCTAGACTATATGGAAAGCCAATGAAGATGCAGGAAACAAGATGCATATAAAAAACTCACAATAAAATATTGCAGTACTAAATCATTTTTCTTAAAAATCCCACCAATCGATAGAAGGTCTCGTTCAATTGACATACATAGCCTTTTGTTCATATGAAACTTTGAACCTAGAGTCTCTTGATGGAAAACAAAATTTTGATCCAGGTTTATCTGGAATTTTATGTCAATATCAGGAACAGAAGATGGTTATTAAATGTACATATTGTGGATATATAGTGCTCCAGGCAGCCAGCTTTATGATCTTTATGTGACTTTCTTCAAAAGTGTTATGGAAAGAACTACAGCCTAAGTATATATGGGTCAAACAGCTGGAGTTTGAGTTCGGGTTCAATATAAGAAAGTATTTTCATATAGTACGGTAGATATATGACAAATATTATAGACCTAGCCCATGAGATCCGGAATATATAACCAAAATTGAATTAAAGGGAATATCTTTGTAAGAAAAAGTTCAGTCTTGGACGCCATATAGAAACTCCCACCATCTCGATCAGTCGGGTATTCCTAAATGAGACATAAAAGAATGTTTCCTTATGTATCGAAGATTGTATATTAATAAGAAAAATAGAGATCATAAGAATTTGAAGTCGAACTTTGGAGGTTAGTAAGAAATTTAATTTGATAGTCGAAGAAGACTATCACAAGAGAACCCTAGCTAAGAAGAAATTTCTTAAACCAAACTGCAAGATCTGTTAGGAAGATTACTTGGCAGTACAGTAATCTTGAAATATGAAGTGTAACTAAAACTGCAGGAAAAAAAAGGCAAAGTCACTCCATAGGCAAATGTGGTAACTGCTACTGGTACTATTGGAATTGATGGACAGTTTCTTCTAATTTTTATTAAACCCGATTTATGATCCAACTGGTTGGTGGAGTAGCTATTGTCTTCCAATCAGGAAGTGAAAGGCAAAAATGTAATATTGATGGGCAATTCCACCATTGCACCAAGTTATTGGAAAAAAGGGAATCCAAATTGAGATTCATATGATCAAACATGGTCTCACTACAGCAATTGTAGCATGCGCGGATGCTCGAAATAATACTTTTGGCAGATTTCTTCAAAGAGTCATTAGCTCAGTTTTAAATTGTAGCATGCGCTGAAGCTGTAACAAACACAGGAAAATCCTTAATTTGTAAGAAAGGACTATGTTTAGAAGGGTTTTGAGCCTAATATGACAAAAGAAATCAATGTGAGAATGTGTTCAATTTAAACAACTTTAAAGCCAAATTAAATCAATATTTGAAATTCTAACTTACATTAGCTTTATACTTAGTGTGATTTTTGAGAAGAGTAGTTTTTTGCCTTGAGGAGGTAAGTGAAACTTTATTTCCTTATATATTATATGTAAAAATACTGCTATTATATCTCTAAAGACCAAAAATGAAGTTTAATAAAATTTATTTATAGAGCAAAAGATGAAAATTAAAAGTAGAAATCGATTAAAAGAAGAAGACTGTAGAAAGGTGAATATTTTACGAAAGATTTTCAATGAGCAAGAGGAAACCGGTGGAAGACATTTCTGCCGGCGGGTGTGAATGACTCGTCGGCAGAAGAATCTGAAATCCGAACCAACCGCTAGCGGAATGAAATCGGGACCTAAGTTCTCGCACCTCGTTACGCGCGTAACGCGAGCATGCGTAACACCCTGGATTCTTTATTCCATGATCACACTCTTCGAGCTTACATTTGTAAAAGTCATTGAATGGTAAGCTTTGAATCGAACATATGTATGTTAACCATTTCTTTTCCTCTCTTGGGACATGATAATTATGATAAAGAGATTGGAGCATGTGAATTGTTTATATCCTTTAGTTCTTTGGGACTGATCACGGCACTCATGCAGAAGCTAAGTAGTAGCTGGCAGGGTAGTGACTAAAGTTTTTTTAAGGTGTAGAAATGGACTTCAGGGTTCCACTGTTTACATTCCTTGATACTTCACGTAGCCATTGATGGCGTTCTGTATTAAGCTTAGATAATGAAGGAACTTAGTGCTTTATTTTCTTCTATCCTTCTGTCTGTGTTTTTACATGTGAGCAATGGTTGAGGGGATTCTCTCTCTCTCTCTCTCTCTCTCTCTCTCTCTCTCTCTCTCTCTCTCTCTCTCTCTCTCTCTCTCTCTCAAATTCTCTCTCAAATTCTCTCTCAAATTCTCTCTCAAATTCTCTCTCAAATTCTCTCTCAAATTCTCTCTCTCAAATTCTCTCTCAAATTCTCTCTCAAATTCTCTCTCAAATTCTCTCTCAAATTCTCTCTCAAATTCTCTCTCAAATTCTCTCTCAAATTCTCTCTCAAATTCTCTCTCAAATTCTCTCTCTCAAAATCTCTCTCTCAAATCTCTCTCTCAAATCTCTCTCTCAAATCTCTCTCTCAAATCTCTCTCTCAAAATCTCTCTCTCAAAATCTCTCTCTCAAAATCTCTCTCTCAAATTCTCTCTCTCAAAATCTCTCTCTCAAAATCTCTCTCTCTCAAAATCTCTCTCTCTCAAATTCTCTCTCTCAAATTCTCTCTCTCAAATTCTCTCTCTCAAATTCTCTCTCTCTCTCTCAAATTCTCTCTCTCAAATTCTCTCTCTCTCAAATTCTCTCTCTCAAATTCTCTCTCTCAAATTCTCTCTCTCAAATTCTCTCTCTCATATTCTCTCTCTCAAATTCTCTCTCTCAAATTCTCTCTCAAATTCTCTCTCAAATTCTCTCTCAAATTCTCTCTCTCAAATTCTGTTTCACTCTTTAATTCTCTCCCTCCCTCAATCACTCTTATCTTTCTCTCTCTTTGAGAATTGCTTTACTCTAAAATAAATGAAAGATAAACTTTGTCAATGTCATTTTTCTTTTAAAAATAGGAACATCTATTTTTTTTCTGAACTGCTTTAGTATCTCTCTCTCTCTCTCTCTGAGAATTGTTTTTGTTTCATGACACAAAAATCCGACTCTGGAAATGACATCGAGTATGCTGCACCTATTGAATGCAAGGGAATCATCCGCAGTGATGATAGGTGAGCATTTCTTAGAACCATCACTACATAGGAGTTCCTTGATCATTGGATTTGACACTGTGATATGGTATGAAAATTTATTCTTTCTTTCTTTTTACCTTATTCTTTCTTTCAGTCTTTGTTTTGTTGTTTCTTTATTTCGTTGTTTCTTTGTTTCGTTGTTTCTTTGTTTCTTTGTTTCTTTATTTCTTTGTTTCTTTGTTTATTTGTTTATTTGTTTATTTGTTTCTTTCTTTCTTTCTTTCTTTCTTTCTGTCTTTCATTCTTTCTTTCTTTCTGTCTTTCATTCTTTCTTTCTTACTTTGTTTGTTTTTTTCTTTCTTTCTTTCTTTCAGTGTTTTCTTCATTCTTTTATTCTTTCTTTCATTCTTCCTTACTTTTTTTCTTTCATTCATTCAGTGTTTTTTTTCATTCTTTTCTTCTTTCTTTCAATCATTCTTACTTTCATTCATTCTTTATTTCATTCATTCTTAGTTAAATTTCTATCTCCCTCGGTTTTATCCAAAATTCTGTTTCAGAATTTAATTTTCTCTCTCTATCTCTCTTATCTTTTTCTTTCTCTCTCTCTACCTCTCATATCCTTTTCTTTCTCTCTCTCTTATCTCTTATCTTTTTCTTTCTCTCTTATTTCTCTTCTGGAATGGGGCATGAAAGTGCTTGTCTTTGATTTTCGTGTTCCTGTTCCATTCTTGAATCCCCCTTGATTGTCCTCCATCTGATGATTATACACCCACAATGTAAAATTAGAGTGAATTATAAGTCTTCTTCACTTTTTGTCTCTATTGTTAATTATATGTTTTATGAACTTCATCTTATCCCCTTCACTGCAGGGGCTTCAATGATGCCATTTATGGCTTCAGTGATGATGGTTGGTCAACACTGAGTGGTAATGGTAATGAAAAATTAAATTCAGGATTGTCTTGTTATCAATGATGCCATCATATCCCCTTTAACTGATGTATTTGATGATTCAGTATAAACTTTTGGAGCTGTTTTGGACATGGTCACGGACAAGTAAACTTTGTCCTGGTCAATTTTGAAATAAATTAGTTTTTACAAGCTGGACAAAGGATAAGGATCAGTTATGTTTAGATTCAATTGTTTTTTCAGTTGGTAAAACCTTTACTAATGTTTCATGATCCAATCATTAAATTGTTTGACATATCCTAACTTGTTTCTTTGCTTCTTTCTTTCTTTCTTGGTCCTTCATATATTAAACAATCTTCGTTATATTTCATGTTCTTCATGATTCATAGAGCAGCTTTATTATTCTTAAGAAAAGAGCAGCTGTATGATATATGACCAAATAAATTCAATCTTTTGCTTCATTTTCTATCAGGGTCAGAACTGCATGCCTTGATATGGATCCTCCATTAGCATAATCCTTCTAATTTGAGAAAGAACATTCTGAGTATCGTCAGAAATATTGACTAATTGATCATACTCATTGGGGAACGCCATTCTCCATTGGATCCAGATCTTTTTCTCTGTTTCTCCTAGAAGGTTTTCAATATAACGGACTTTAGCCTGATTATCATCCCAGGCTTTCTCATTGATTAGATTCAGGGTAATTGACTCCCATCGTGAAATAACGTCTCCGTATAAAGAAATATCTTCAGGAAGAACAAGCATAGCTCCTTGTGAGCTTTGTGCTGAGGGTAAGTTCCACTGCCCTGTGGAACTACTTCCTTTGAACTTACTGATTTTTCCTCTGATATATGGAACATTAATACCTGAACTTGTTCCCGTGGCGGGGGGGTATTTCACAGGGCCCATCATGGGCTCCGGAGGAGGATTGTATGATGTTACCTCGGACTGTGAATTTGCCGCATGGTTGAGGAATTTTTGCATCTTAGGAATTGGATATCCTAGATCTTCGAAGTTCACCGCAAGTGTTTCAGAATTTGAGGGTTCAGATGCTTCATAATTTACTGCGAGTATTTCTGGTGAAGTGGGTGAAGTGGGCTCCCCACCAGCTTCCGCGGCGAATGAGGAGCATTCGTTTAACTGAACACTGGATGCAGTAGCGGTCCACCGTGTTTCCTGTGCCAGGGATTTGGCACGGCGATCCCGAGCACCATCGGAATCGTCAGTGAGTTCGTCGATGTGTCCATAGTGGATCAGGAACATATGCTGGAACTGGGTTGTGATGAATAGAACGATGAATGTCTTGAACATGAGCTTGAAATTCATCAGAATCAAGTTCTTCGATATTAGGCGGAGAGGGAGGTTCAGAGGAATCTGAGACTAAGGTGGCCAAATATTGGTCTTCGTCTCCGGGTGCATCATCAGGGATTGATCGCCTGTTATAATTTCCAAATCTTAAAGAAATAGTACCATCTGTGGAAAATCGAGACGCGATTTGACCAGGTACTTCAATTTTCTTTGATACTTCTGGTGCCTTAATCGTCCTGGAACGGCCTTGTTGTTCGGTCATGTCATATGATTGTCCTGGAATGGCTTGAATACCTTTGCTGGTAAGGTATTCGACTGCATGGGATACGTCGTATCGGAAAGCAGTGCTACTTGAGTTAGTAAGTCGGCCCACTAAACCAGTAGATATAAGCAAGTTGCTTTCAGCCGTATTCCATCCTTCATAACCGTGAGTTTGAACGGTTAAGATAAAGTGCCGGGCAAAATCATGAATACTGAGAAGAATTTCAGGCACGAGGTAGATTAACTGGGATCCTTTAGAAAGATCCACTTCCATTGCTCCAATTATGGACCGGTCATCGGACCATCTTGTATCTCTGAGCATAATAAGGGCAGAAGTGCCCGTATTCATCCTATGAAGTGGTAAAACACGAATTAATAATAGACCTGGATGAATGTGCTCCATGCCTTCTCTCTTGAGGGCATCGTAACTCTCTGGCCGAATGTAAGGAAAGTCTATTTGATCGTTTTCATCAACGATCAGAACCCTTCTCTCCGAATAATGCTGATAGACTTTATTTTTGGCTAATTTGTCGCCACGACCATATAACACTTCTCCTGGGAGAAGATCCGCTCTTCTGGATTGAGTAATCTGTATTTGCTCATCCGGATTTAGACTTCGTTCAAGTGTTTGAGAGTAAAGACCAGAACGTCTTTGTAGCTGATGATGGAGTCTGTGAAGCCATCTGTAATTTCGAATGGAATCCTCATAAACCGAAGGTTGGCTTGTAGAAGCCTGTCCTTCAGCTACTTCAGTAATCTGAGGTCTCATCATCGAGTTTTTCTTTTGACTTCTTCAAATATTTGTTGCGGATCCTTAAAGACGTAGAAGGGAGATTCTTTCTTCTTTATCTTTGGTGCAGGGTCACCAATAGAAAGCTTTTGGAGATGTGTCTGTAACTGTTCAAGGGTTTCGGTGAAATCTTCCCTTGGAGCAAGAATTCTAAATTTCGCTCAAGCCTGGCTTGCCTAGATGCAATTAAACGGGTTTGCTCTTGCAATTCTTGTAAAACTTGCAATGATCCACTAGTCATTTTGTTGCACAAATCCCCAACCGTTAAACCTCTCGCTGCCTATACCCATAAGCGACTTGTGAAATCTATATTCCTTTGGGAGAATTCCTGAGTTAAAATTCGTTTAACCTCAAGCTTCTTTCTTTCCCATTCTTCTTTCTTAATATTTACCAACTCTTTCACTCACACAAGGGGGTGTTGGACTTTTAACGGCACCCTTGCCTTCTGTCCGAACCAGCCTTGTTCTTTTGTGATTAAGTAGATAAATACTTCAGAAATAAAATGAAATGTCCGAAGCCCTACGATTAAACTTCTCAGAACACAGAAATTATCCGTTAATCGGATATAGATCACCCTGTCTCGAGCAAGCAGTCCGACGCAATCCAACTTGGGAAATTGTACAGAAAATGCCTAATTTACCAAAGCTAATTCTACTTGAAAAGCAGTTAAGTATAACCGTAAAACAACAGGTAGGGAACCAAGCTCTGATACCAGAAAGGGGCGCGAATATGGAAGCAGGAAATTAAGAACTCATGCACTCCAAGAAAACTTCATGTACTCTTTATAAAAATACACACCTTATAGAAGCACACCTTGAGCAAACTTCGGAAAATAAGATATCTTCCGTGATGATCACACACAAGAACACACTTAAAGAATGTACACGACCTCAGAACAATAAGAACACTCAAACTCTCAGAGAAAACCTAGAGCAGGAAAGGGAGAGTGAAGATTTCCGATGTGCGGAATGCTTCGCAACTCCAGACTTTATAGGGGGTTGAGGATGCAACCTTCCCCGAATAAAGCCAGCTGCCAAGGGACAGCTATTTTCCACTAAAAGATTCTTGCTTATCGGGTGGAGGACGCAGCCTGCCCGAAAAGAGGAATCAATTATTGCACACTAAAGAAATTCCCACAGCTTGTCCTTAGCCGTGAAGGCAAAGGTAGTGAGTGAAGGGGAATCTTCTTTTGACACGCGTCTATCTACTTACATATTTTTAATTCTTTCCCAACAGTCTATTACTTTATGGACTTCCTCGATTTTCAACCGTAGTGCAGGATTTTCATCCTGGTAAAATCGAGTATTTCCACCCATGGAAATATCAAGTTGGGTAAGTTCCTTCTCCAATAGTACGAAGAGGTAAGAAAACATTTCACACCTAGCCTTTCGCCATTGCTCTCCTTCCCAGTGAGCTGCTTCTGCGCGAATCTGCTGCTGAGGCGTTAAGATTTAATCCTTGTTTTCTTCGTAACTCCTGGATGAATTGATAATGGCGTGCTGTAGCCGAGATGTCACTGAATTGGATGGTACAAGAAGGGAAATTACTTCGCTGAAACGTGCGTTCGGCTTGTTCCCGCATAGTAGTTTCTCTTGCAGAGCTTCTTCCAGCAAAGCCAATGTGACAGGATCTGGGGTCCATTCTGTAAAAATTAATGCACACACAAGACGAGATAATGCGTCAGCTAATGAATTATCTTTTCCGTCAATATGTTCAAAAATAATTTTTATCCCGGAGCCTGTGATAAAGTCGGTGAAGTTAAGCCATCGGACCCTTGAGGGCTTATTCTGATTCGTTTTATTATAAAACGAAATTATTGCCTGGCAGTCAGATCTGATAGTTATCTGCTTCTGGTCAAGATAGTAGATTTTTAGCTTGTCCAGAGTATTCATAACTGCGTGAATTTCTGCATCGATAGTGGATTTTGGTGGGTCATATCTTCCACTAGCAAAAGCACAAACTTTCTCAGATCTCTTTGGATCTCCTTGAAGACGTTTCCACTTGCATACGCCACCCCATCCGTCCATACATCCGTCGGTTTCAAGAATAATATAACATCCAGGTGGCGGTAATTCGAGGTCCGGAAGATTATTAACTGCTTCTTTGATTTGACGAACTATCTTCCAATCTGAATCCTTCATTCTCTTATCTCCATGTGGACTTGTCTTGTTGTATAAGGGACCCAATAACTTTCCAAGATTGGGAATATAACTTCTGGCGTAATTAAGAAGCCCAAGCCAGCTTCTTAATCCTTTCTTTTCCTTTAAGCTTTCCTCTTGGAAATTGACTATCCTCTTAATTATGTGAGGTTGGAGCTTGATTTTTCTGTTTTTGATGATTGCCCCAAGAAACTCTATCTCGTCTACCGCTATTTTCATCTTGGTAGGAGATAGTATTAATCCGTTCTTCTCACATATTCGAAGCATTATTTCCAGGTGCTTTGCATGATCTTCTTCTTTCTCAGAGAATATTAAGATATCATCAATATAGACTGCTATGAAATCCTCTGTACCTTTGAAGCAGAAATCCATTTTCCTTTGAAAAATGGCAAGAGCATTTTTCAGCCCGAAGGGCATTACTAACCACTCATATAGCCCAGAAGGAGAGATAAATGCGGTCCATTCAGATTTGGTGAGGCGGGTGCCGCAGAAAATTGAAACAAAAAGAAACTGAAAGGAATTATATATACATCAAGCATTCTTAGATACTTGACCATATATAGATCTGCAATTATCATAGACCCTTACGGTAGGTTAGTGTATTCCTTAAAAATCAAATGCAATTTATAATACAAAAAATTTAAATAATTAAGAAATGCATCCATCTTTTTACAATATACATCTGAAAATTAAATTGAAGAAACTTCAAAATCATGTGCTGATCAGAAGGGCGATATCTTTAGTGATTTGAAATCACTTCCGTTTTCTTGAAGGGGGTTTGGACTGCTTTTCAGAAATTCCTTGTACCAGCGAGCAGATAGCTTTGGTGTCCTCTCCATGGTATTGAAATCCACATAATGCAGCCCAAACCGCAGCGTGTATCCAAACAGCCATTCAAAGTTGTCCATGAGAGACCATACAAAGTAACCTTTCACGTTGGCTCCATTCCTGCACCCATGCACACATATATTTCCAATCACACTTGTAAATTAACTATTATCTAAGATATTTTTGTTATGAAGTTGCATCAGTGCAAGATATATATATATATATATATATATATATATATATATAAGTATACCTGATGGCCACATTAAGGAAGCTAAATAGTTCTTAAGGTACTCCACTCTCTCCTTGTCATTGAACAAATCTTTCTTGTTGGAGATATTATTGTTGCTTCCCTGTGGGTACCCTGAAGAAGAGAAATTGCATTTGCAGATGTTATATACTTCGTAATGGAGATCTGAGATGATCAAACTCGATCAAACTCGATCGAAGTCATAGATTTATACCATTTTCTGTGATGTACATGACCGTGTTGTTGTATCTCTCCTGGAAGTAGTGCACAATCTGGTGCATCCCCTGTGGTACCACATACAACATGGGCATTGCAGTCTGCAAGATCGAAGAGAAAATGATTTTGAATCTCAAACTCATCCATTTAGCTGACAATCTGGATGAAATTAAGATGTTAGTATGAACTAGTTGATCTGCACTAGTATTGTATTCATATATTGGGTGTTTACCGGATTTCCAATGGGGCGTCCATCTCTTTCTCCTGTCGTCAACGTAAATGTGTCCCCATGAGAATCACCTGGCTTGCAAGGGAAGAACATGCAATCTTTAACGTATAGAGTTGTGTAATGGTTTATTCCAATGAAATCCAATTTGTTCCCCAGTTTTGCCGATCCTTTGTCGTAAATGTGGGTAGACGAAAACCCAGAATCTGGCGCATCTCTGGAGGATAATCACCAAACATGATTGGATCCATAAACCTGATGATCATCAGTAAAATAAAATTTGATTCTTTTTCACAAATAAAACTCTCAATGCGTGTATTCCAAAAATTAACGAAAGGCGACATGAATTGACATTGTTGAGTTGAGCTAGCTATATTTTCATGTATCATTAATTACGTACGTACCAAGCATTCTCAAATGCTAGCAGTCGTTCAGTTGCTGAAATATCTGCTGGGATGTTTCTTAGAGGCTCATACCAGTAGGCACTCATCACTATCCCGATCGAACCTTCTTGCTTGGCCTGATCTCCATTGTTCAATCGATTCAGATTCATTATATAGGGATATATCGACTGCACGATAAAACGATGTGTATTGTTGTACATACTTGATAGTTTTTCCTGTAAATTTGGGTCGCAGTGGCATGTGAAAGAATCACATTATGGGCTGCGATATACGGTTCTATCTTGGAATCACCAGACGGACAGTCGCCGGACGGCTGTGAACAGCGCCCAGGAGGAATATTCCGGTGAGGTACCCAAATTTGATCATTAGATTTGTTTCGTTGAAGGTGCACCAGTACTTGATTCTATCACCGAAGGTTTTGAAGCACACCTCGGCAAAATACCCAAAATCTTCTCTGTGTTTTTTCAGTAAGGGAGGTATCTATCAAAAGTGTTTATGCATATGCATGGCATCCAGAGTAGTACTGAATAAAAATTGCTGCAACTTACTGTATCTGAGGACTCAACCATGCTCCGTATCGTTCTTCAAGTTCTTGAGGAATGTCGAAATGGTTAAGTGTAACAAAGGGTTGTATTCCTGTTCAAAGATCGACCATGATAAAACAAATTTACTGAAGACTCGTGCCGTATATATAGAACAGGAATAATATTTGTAATTAAAACGATATCTAGCTAATAATGTACCTCTGTGGAGGAGTTCATTAATGAGACTATTGTAGAAGTCGATTCCTGCTTTATTTACTTCGCCAAATCTTCCTCCTACAGTGAAAAAGATTCGCCCACTTTAACATTGAAAACCTGTTGTATATATAGTGAAAAAGAATTCGCAATATTGCTAATCATTCTCACTTGGCAGGATTCTTGACCGTGAAATGGAAAATCTGTATGAATTGACTCCGAGAGAATGCATCAACTGGATGTCCTCCTGTTTATGCGTGCATAAAAAGCAACCTAAGATATGTTTCTGAAACAATTAATTTCTATACTATTGGGTTGAAAGAATGAAAGTAACGGATCCTTACCAGGTATCGATGGTAATGATCGGCGGCCACATCTGCGTTGCCACCATCCTTTATTTTTCCTATTTAATTTAATGGGAGAAAATGATAATTGAAGATCATTAAACATGATGGAAATGTAACTATCAATATGAAAGAGATGGATATTATATAGTACCTGGAATATGAGAAAAAAGATCCCAGTTGGTAAGACTTTTGTTGTCTTCTAAATAGGCCCCTTCAACCTAGAGGAAGCAGCTAGCTAGTACACGATCAGATCATCATCATTTGAGAATTTCTAGATACAACTGTTTCCATTAATGTAACCGACATTTATCTAATATTATTATTCAATTATGCCACCGACCCATATCCGATCGGTAGGTGGCCGATTAAATTATAATGTGGACCAATATTCCGGTAAGATGAAGGAGAAAACGTAGCGTATAGAAGCAGCAGTACCGAATTAAGCTTCCTCTTCCTCACCTGAACAGAAGATGTCGAAGTTCCGAAGAGAAAATCTTCCGGGAATTGGCTCCGTTGGATATTGTGAGAAGCTGCAGCGAGGGAGAGGAGACTAAGAAACAGGAAACATGCCAACCCTTTCTTCATTTCTTCTCTCATGTCTCGACTCTGATGGCTGAACAGTGACTCACGCACGCGACGATCTCGGAACTGAAAATGGTGTTCTTGATTTCCGGACGTATTGGATAAGACGAGATCTTGAGAGAACTGAAAATGGGATTAAATTTGCTGGGGATAAAGTGATGGACGGGTTTATATAAGGGAAACAGTTTGAAATAACAAATCATGATCAGCCGTCTTTGCACGCAAACTTCAATTAGATTTAGCACGCCAGAGGGTTTGGTTTGACCAGACTATAAATCAACTACGTTGTTGTGCTACAGAAATTTTCATTAATTCTTGGAATGGTGAAGCTTTCATATTAATTAACACGTTCCCTTAGAACTGAAACAAAGAAAGAAGACTTTATATTGAAAACAAAGCATCAACTTACGGCTAGCTTTTAAGTTCATCATGAACACTATAAACGCATGCAAGATTGTTGGCCGGGTCAAGTCCATGATATATGTATAGGGATTTTCTCAGTAATCCCCTGCATGTTCTTCGTCCGGCCAGCCAGAGAAAAGTTAGGTTTCTTCCCGTTTCCATTGAGTTGGAGATGTCTGACACGCTACCCAGATTTTGATTACTCGCTGTGTGGTAGATCAAATAGTTAACATCCGGCGACAGGTCATATGTGTACTGGTAATTAATAAAACGCCCCACGTACATAGCAGTACAATGAAATGACAAATAGCTAGCTTGAATATTTTAAAAAAAAAGAAATAAAAAAGAAGAGAAATAAAAGTTATTAAACACTGTTTTTTAGTTCAAGCTGTGTTTTAAAAACCGGACTAAACCGGCGTGTTCAACCCAGTTAAACCCACATGGATTTTTTCAGATATCATTTAAATCGGCTGGTTTATCTAGTTCGGCCTTAGCTTGAATCAACAACCTGGATATTGAATCAAGAGTTTAGCTGCTGTGTTATAAATCATAGACATATGTAATATCCACCAATCTAACCGGCCGGTTTAACCAAATTTGCTACCGGTTTAACCAAAAAAATGACCAGTTCCGTTTTTTAAAATACACTGGAGGAAACTGGGTGCATGGTGTTTCCAAAAGAGTATTGTTTCCTTAAACAATAAGTGTTTATTTATTATCGAGGAATGCTAGTTGTACCTATGTGCAATATTTATCCGACCTATATATCAGCCAATTAGAAGAACATAAAATGATAAAAAAATATTTTTTATTTTTATAATATTCTAAATTCTAACGGATAAACCCTAGGCATTGGCTGGTATTCGAATGGGTAAGCATTTTCCATTATTATAATACTGATAGTACTCCAGAAAAAAAAACTGTTTTTTCGGTGTAAATTAAAGATCGCAGCTTTCTTTCCCTACTTTTTCAAGGAAATTGTCAGGGAGAAGAAGAAGCTTATGAAGAAAAAGGTCGACTTGAAAGCAATATAATAAGTTAATAATAGATTAAGAAACCTCAATGGCAGCTTTCAAGTCGCATCAGAAATATTTTTTTTTCTTTATCTGAAAAAAAACTAAACAAATTTAACAAAAATTTATTATCCTTTCCAATTGGGAAGCCCTACTCTTTGAATGACACTGTGGAATTGGTTGGACTGGAAAAATTCAAGATTTCTTGTTAACATAAAACTGGGTACATAAATTTCAACGACTACTACAATGCGGGGAAATAACTTAAGCATGCATGAATGGATATATATCTAAAGAGCGGTGATATAAATACTGCGGGTTTTCACTTCTAAGACTTTATATCTTGACGTATCTTGACGTGGTGTCCATGTTGCAGCTTAGTAGAGATAAGCTTGGAGATAAACTTGTAAGATTTTAATTTTTTAATAAAATATTATTAACCTATTCTATGGGCTGGGTAAACCCTAAACCCTAAGTTTTCTTATGCAGCCACGGATGTAAAACCTTGAAATAAAATTAAGAAGTACTGATATCATTTTTCATATCTAAAATGTGATTTTACAAAGAAAGTGTTTGAGTATCATTTTTTGAAAACGACCAAAGAAAACTTAATTATCCTTTCCAATTGGAAGCCCTACTCTTTGGTGACACCGTGGAATTGGTTGGACTGGAAAAATTCAAGATTTCTTGTCAACATAACAAACTGGGTATATATATACCTAAATTTCAACGACTACTGCTATGCGGAGAAATAACGTAAGCATGCATGAACGTGAAGATAGCTCTCATTCCAAGCTCCTGATTATGGCTGTTAATCCAATGATCAGTTCATGATCCATTTTTTTGTCCGCCAGTTACGGGATGGAGTGTATAGAGTCTAAAATTTTACCCGATTATATATATGAAGCGGCTGTAGACTTTACACGCATATAAGAGAAAGTGGATGACGTACGGTAGTTTTCAAAATAAATGCTCACAAAGTTCCCATAGTTCTCTTTGGAATTTGTCAAAAACTTTCACAGAAAGCAATTGAAACACTTTAAAATATGTAATCAGAGCTTGTAAGTCAACTTTCATGTTGTAATGATCGATGTACATAGGGCTAGCTTACTTATATACTTCTGGGAGCTAGTTAGCATAGTTTAAATATTGATTAGCACGGGCTCTGTGTGCGACTCGCATGGAGCCATGCACGAATCATTATTATTAAGAGTAAGGCCCCCTCCCGCCTCCCCGTCCCCGCCTCCCGTCCCCTGCCTCCTGTCCCCTGCCTCCCGTCCCCTGCCTCCCGTCCCCTGCCTCCCGTCCCCTGCCTCCCGTCCCCCGCCTCCCCCCGCCTCCCGTCCCCGCCTCCTGTCCCCTGCCTCCCGTCCCCTGCCTCCCGTCCCCTGCCTCCCGTCCCCGCCTCCCGTCCCCCGCCTCCCGTCCCCCGCCTCCGGTCCCCCCGCCTCCGGTCCCCTGCCTCCCGTCCCCGCCTCCCGTCCCCTGCCTCCCGTCCCCTGCCTCCCGTCCCCTGCCTCCCGTCCCCCGCCTCCCGTCCCCCGCCTCCGTCCCCCTGCCTCCGGTCCCCTGCCTCCCGTCCCCGCCTCCCGTCCCCCGCCTCCTGTCCCCTGCCTCCTGTCCCCGCCTCCTGTCCCCGCCTCCCGTCCCCGCCTCCCGCCTCCCGTCCCCAGCCTCCCGTCCCCGCCTCCCGTCCCCCGCCTCCCGTCCCCGCCTCCCGTCCCCCGCCTCCCGTCCCCAGCCTCCCGTCCCCAGCCTCCCGTCCCCAGCCTCCCGTCCCCAGCCTCCCGTCCCCAGCCTCCCGTCCCCAGCCTCCCGTCCGGCGCTAGTCGGCAAACGCGGAAGGGAACGGTTTCGACCCTCCCTCTCCTTTCTCCCGCGTTCGACCCTCCCCTGCTGTGGCCGCGGCTTCCCGTCAGGCTGTGGCTGCGTCCTCCAGTCCCGCGGCCTCCCGTCCCGCAACCTCCTGCGGCCTCCCGTCCCGCAGCCTCCCGTCCCGCAGCCTCTTGCGGCCTAACATCCCACGGCCTCCCACTGTGGCCACGGCCTCCCGCTGTGGCCGTGGACTCCCGCTGTGGCCGTGTCCTCCCGCTGTGGCCGTGTCCTCCCGCTGTAGCCGTGGCCCCTGTTGTGGCCATGGCCTCCTGCTGTGGCCGCGGCCTCCCGCCCTTTGTGGCCGCGGCCTCCCGCCCTTTGTGGCCGCGGCCTCCCGCCCTTGTGGCCGCGGCCTCCCGCCCGCTGTGGCCTCCCTCCCGTTGCAGCCTCCCGCTGCGGCCTCCCACTGCGGCCTCCCGCAGTAGCCGCGGCCTCCCGCTGCAGCCGCGTCCTCCAGCTGCAGCCGCGGTCTCCTGCAGTAGCCGCGCGGAGGCCGCCGGACGGCCGGCCGGCCGCAGCCGCGGGAGGCCAGATGAGGCCACGGGCCGCATTCTCATTCGATATATGAAAGTATTATATTTTTCAAATTATGATGGGTTTATTTGATTAAACCAGTTTATTCTATATATTAACCTTTTATTACCTCATTCAATTGTGGTTGATTGCAAAAAGTCTTTTGTTCATATGAAACTTTGAAACATAGATCTTTGAGCCAGGTATATCTGGAATTTTATGTTAATATCAGGAACCGAAGAAAAAGTTAAATCTTAGTTACAACAAGAAACTCCCACCATGACGCGGTTAGATATTCACGCTTAAGTGAGACATAAAAGAGTAATTCCTTCAGTTGAAGATTGCATATTGATAAGAAAAATATGAACTCTTGGCTGATCCTGACCACCAAACCAAAAGAGGAGGAGAGAGAGAGAGAGAGAGAGAGAGAGAGAGAGAGAGAGAGAGAGAGAGAGAGAGAGAGAGAGAGAGAGAGAGAGAGAGAGAGAGAGAGAGAGAGAGAGAGAGAGAGAGAGAGAGAGAGAGAGAGAGAGAGAGAGAGAGAGAGAGAGAGAGAGAGAGAGAGAGAGAGAGAGAGAGAGATGATCCAGGTCATCATCCATATTGGATTCCCAAATTTGTTAGCTCACAAAGACTTGTTGATAGGGATGTAAACGGGAGCCAATACCGCCTTACCGGCTCTACCATCCGAGATTATCGCTCTAAGAGGAATAAAATAATATTATCAGTGTTCTACTGTTTAATAAATAGAACCGAAATAACTCTTCTGAACCCGTTTTACCCATTTACTCTTTAAGTAAGGGTAATATGGTAAATTTATATATTCATTTAGATTTAACATGATTTTTCAATTTTTCATATATATAACCTTATTATCTTTCTAATAAGTTTTTTATCACTTATGATAAAAATTATTAGAATTGAAAAGTTTGGATATAATTTTTAATTTTTTCATTTTATTTTGTAATTATTGACTCATTATTTTATAGATCATATATCATAATTTATAATTAGGATAGTACCTTTAAATCTAAGATTAACAAATATTTCATTTTTTCTCAAATATCAAATTTTATAAAGATGTCCAATAGTTATATAAATAAAAAATCATTATACAAAAATAAATACATTATAATTCATAATTAAAAATTTGATATAAATAGATTATAATTCATAATTAAAAAAATTGTACAAAGATAAACATAATAAAAAAAAAAATATACACATGTATCATGTATTTATCTATTTCATTAAATATTTATTATAAATGACAACAATCAACATACAAATGTAAAATTTAATAAAAAAAATAAATATAATTTATTAACTATGTTACTGTGTACATCTTTTTTGTTGAAGATTTTGAGGACTGAAGTGTGCAAATACTTGTTTGAAGTTTGAAAAAATTTGTTTCAATGATTTCAATATATCAAATGTATATAAGATATCAATTATCAAGTGCAATGCAATGTACATAATTGAATTTGATTTTTATGTTGTTAAAAGTTTGTAAGTTTTGGAACTCTGAAAGAATAAGTGTTATATGATTATATCTACTATTTTATTTGATACAATTTCCTTCATTTTTCTGTTTTTAGTAGTTTTTTTATTTTTTTTTAATTTTGATGATTGTTTCTTAATTTACCCGTTTTACCCGATTACCAGTCGAAAGAACGGGTAATAAACGGAAACAGAATAGCTGAAATTAAACGGTATACAGACGGTAAACGGGTAAGAGACCCTAAACGGTAAACGGTAAACGGAAAAGGGTGTGGGGGGGGGGTTGGTGTGAGGGGAGGGGAATGGGTATTTCTGTATTTTTTGTTTTAGGGGTCATCTTTATAATGCTAAGGCAAAATTCATCGAATTCAGTGACCAGATTCCGTTTTATGATATTACTTGAGTCACATTTTATTTGAACACGCACTTACTAAAATTATAGTTTTTGCATTGCTTTCTTATATTTGGATAAACAATTAATGTATTGGGAAAGGAAATAGCATCTACTCATTTCAATTCCATTGGTAAAAGCAATAATCAAGTAAAATCATGTGACAATTTTTCATTTATACGTAGAAATATATTCACTTAGAATAATCAGTAAAAAGGGGAAAAATCAATCTCAAATCTATAACATTGAGAACCCTATTGATACCCATATTTTCGGATAACCCGACCCAACAAATATCTGAGTCTCTTCTGCTTCTTCACTGGGTGGCAAATCGAGTCTTCCAGTTTGGTAGCCATTAGCCTTAGGCATGGCGTCTGTCCTTCCCTTTCAACTTCATCTTCTACCTCTGACTAGTTGCAAAGGTGGATTCTTTTCACCTGTTATGCCCATTCTAGCGCTTACCCCAACCCAAAAGAATCGTAGTATCTTCAATAAACACGCCATTATCGCTTGCGCGTCTTCTTCCCCGTCTTCGTGGGAGCGAGAGGAAATCAGATGGCTCCGTGAGGAGCAGCGCTGGCTACGCGAGGAACAGAGATGGCTTCGAGAAGAATCTCGGTGGAATTTCGAGCGGGAGTCGCTTCTCCAAGAAATCGACTCTCTCAAGCTCAGAATCGAGGCGCTGGAAAGTGAGAAGGCGTCTTCTGGGTATTCAATTTCGGATGCAATTGCCACTCTGGGGCCTATGTTGAAAGCGTTCAAGGAGGCAGATACGAAACCTGGGATGAATAAGATTACCGCGTCCGGTTCGGTTAATCAGCCAATGCTGTTGGACGAAGCTGAGGCGGAATCTGAGGTGAAGGAAATGGTCGTGGAAGAAATTAAGATTTCTCATACCTTGGGGGAGGAGCAGCAGCAGACCACGATTAAGAGGTCGTTGAGAATGGGTTCGGAAGGAGAAGACGTGCGTGTGATGCAGGTCTGCGCGGACTGGTGCTGATTTCTTCAATTTCTACTTCAAAGTAGAAGGCGAGTTTATCTTTTTAGAAGATATACTTTCTCACTTTTTCTTTGCGGGAGTCCGACCCAACTACATCACTGAATTCTAGTGAATTTCATTCTCGATTAATCTAATAAAACGTGCCGATTCAGACGACAATATAGTAAATGTCACTCTAAGATCCTTCTAGTTCCTTCAGTAAAACGAATAAAGACCAGTGTTTGTGGTTCGGGAAGGATTTTGAAGTCTCTTTTTCTTATACATGTTATCCAGCTATGTTGCATTCTCGACTTTCAACGATTGTCATTTTTTTCTTGGTCCGCGTCCACTACTTTTAAAAAAACAATCTTTGCTTTCAGCTTTGTCTGAATCGTCTCTACCTCTTATGAGTTTGATTTAGGTGCTCTGTGTAGGACGATTACTAAACGAGTTCATTGTTATGATAGGAAGCACTACAAAGGCTGGGCTTTTATTCAGGTGAGGAAGATATGGAATTCTCCAGCTTCTCAAGTGGGACTGAACGTGCAGTTAAAACCTGGCAGGTGTTTTTCTAAGTGTGCTTTATTTTTTACTTTAAGAACCATTTTTCTTAGAGCTCCCAGAACCATACTGCAATGTCTAAGCTTGAGTTGAATGAATGATGTTCTTAAAAGCTGCATACGGCATCCTACTTAGTACTAAGTAAAGAATAAACTTTTGTTTGGTTCTTCATTTGAATTTGGTGATCTGCATTATGTTCTCAAATGAGCTTATATGCCAGGCAAGTTCAGGTGCGGCTGAGGATGGGGTCATGACGGTAGAACTCTTGGAAAGATTATTTACGCAGATTGAAATGGTTACACAAACAGGGCACTCCATCTCTTCACTGGGCCAGGTAAGTTTGTGTAAGAACTCTTTGTGCATGTGGTACTCTGATATGCAAGACCTGTTCAACTGATTGGAATTGACAATCCATATTTCCTTCCTAAGACGTTCAGTAACTTTGTTATTGGTTACTGGTTATTTTGACTCAATTTAGTTTGATTTAAAATTATAAATAATCATGTGGAAGCAAATCTTATGTGAAACTTTCTCTGCTCTGCTCTCTCAAGCTTGTAGAATGTAATATTTGATTCAGTCCTAGGTTTGTAGTCACTGTCGTCATGAGAGTGTTGCCTCTGCTTGTGACCAGGATTGTGTTTTTTCTCCTTCTTTGACCAAATAGATTATTTTGTGATTATTATTTTCTGTTGTTGTTAGTGTCTCTGAACTTGCTTTAGTAACACTAGTTACTTCTCAAAAAGTGACAGAGAATTGATAGATATTTAAGAAGGGATATCTTGTTCTCTTCTTAAAAGAAAGAATAAAAAGACTTCAAGCACTTATGAAGGTAGAGCTTATGCTGAAGAACTCAGAGGGCTTCCTTGAGGATGAGAGAGGTTGGCTGGGCGTGATCCTCTCTTGTATGAGCCCTTACAATAATGGACCAAGAGGGATATCACGAACACATACAATTGGTTAGATATTGCTAAAAATGAATCTACATTCCATTCTACTTGGGAGATAGACTTTGTAATTGATGGAAGGTGGATAAAAATTCAGCTGGACTTGACATGACTCGATTTGGCCAGCTCACGTGCATTAGCTCAACTTACATGTGCATTATCAAGCTAAGTGACTTAAAAGAAATTGAGCTATATAAGACACATAGTCCCGCCTATTACTTAAAAAAGTGAACGACTATTATTCATCAGAACTCAAAAAAAAGTTTCTTAAAGCTTTGCTGGGAGTCTTGCTGTGTATGCTCCTGCTGAATAATGGTAAATTTTCACCTGTTATGAGTCAGGGGTAGTTTAGTAATTTTACTAAACTCTAGTTAGTTATTATTCGTTTATTGTGTTTAAGTAGCTTATTTGTCCTCAAGCCATGAATGTCATTATTGTAATTTTGTATTTTCGGATTCTACTAATACGGTTTAGGGTTGTTGGTCATTAAGACCTTATGACCTCTTTCTCTCCTTCTCTCTTCCCCTTTTTTCCTATCACTTCACTTTTCTCTCATCTTCTATCTTCCTTCACTAAATCTAACATCACCCTTTCAAAAAAGTTTAATGTTAAATTTCTTCTCCACTTTTACGAAGAACATCTCATTTGTTGTAGGATATCGTAAATGGAGTTCCAGTTTCTGGTGTAACGGAAACCACTGAGATCAAGGAAACTGTAATAAAAGAAAATGAGTCAAAATTTCAGGTATCTCAGCAAAGGGTGTTTCTCCTTGGAGAGAATAGGTGGGAAGAACCATCCAGGCTTGTGGGAAGGGACAAAAAGAGTGTTGGAGGAACAAAATGCAATGCTTGTCGTGGGGAAGGACGCTTAATGTGCACAGGTAAGCATTATATAATGGCTTTGACTTGCAGTGCAACTTTGAGATTTTCCGTTGCCAGATATCTCAGGGCCAACCTTGTTCAGTCCTTTAATGGCTGAAGGTTGTCCACAGTTGCATCTGTATCTTGGTACAAATCATTATAACAAATAGCTACTGCTGTGCTGGAAACAGAGGAACTAAGAAAAGGAGAGAAAATTTTAGTGTTTTATGGCCACAAAATTTGTTAGTTTTTAGAAGAGACTTATAGAGAGTGCTGTTGAGTTCGTGATCTTGAGCATTCATTAACCTTCTGCCCTGCTGCAGAGTGTGATGGAAGTGGTGAACCCAACATTGAGCCTCAGGTTGGACGGTTTCCCCCTGCCTCTGCTTTCCTTGTTCTTTCATTTGTTTTCTTATTTTCCTCCTTGTTCATTATTTTTAAATATTGTGTTGCAGTTTCTGGAATGGGTTGATGAAGGAGCAAAGTGTCCTTACTGTGATGGTCTGGGTTATGCCATTTGTGATGCTTGCGTAGGGAAAACAACAGTGTAGATGGAACGCAGACAAAAACGCTTCTGTATATTTCACTTGCCCAATTCATGTGAAGACAAGAGTGCAATCAGCCAACTGAATCAACTGATCATATGTACAAAGTCCAAGTATATAGGATATAAAAAGTCTAAATATTTATGATAAATAAAAATCCAAGTATTTACAAATCAAATCAGAAGAAAAAGTAGAGCTGTTTGGCATGTGAGTGTTACATATGAACGTAGCTTGTCCTGAAACAAAATCAGAAATCTTTTGTACAATTTCTTTTTACATTTTACAATTTTTGTACAATTTTATCTTATTAATTCGATATTTGACACCAGTATAATATCATTTTATTAAAAGATAAAAGATGTTATTTTAGAAAAAAGCTACGGAGATGTAGCATTACAAAGATACAAATATATATTCTCTTTGGGCTATCGTGGAGGTACAAAATTGTTCCTAATGGTTGCAAAAATTATTTAAAATGTACTCTAAATAGTATTATAGAGTAATGACTATTAGGTTAGTCAATCAGTCGTGGATTTAAAAAGTGATTTATAGTAAATTTAAGGACATTTTTATAGTAAATTTAGTTTCATGTAGATTATCCATTGGGTATTTTTAAAATATATAAAATAAATAAAATTCAATATAAAATATAATAAAATATATAAAAATATAAAAATGGCATACTAGCAACTTGTGTTTTAAATCAATTGGTTTAACTGGGTAAAATCTGTGGTTCAATTGGTATGATTTGTATTTTATTAAAAAAATTTAATAAAATTTTTAAATATAAAAAATAAGTTTAAAAATATAAAAATTATTAAAAATACTAAAACGGTAACTAAACCAATTCAACCAGTCCAGTCTGATTTACAATTAAGCAGTTGAACCATTAAAACAGGCCAGGCCAGTCAACCGATTTTTTACCGTTTCTAGGTTTTATACGAAACAAGAACCGTGCGAAGCCCTGATTCTCGTTGAACCGGGTCGAAGCAGCCCGATCAGTTTGGTTTTAAAACGCTGCTGGCAACACCCTAATGCAACAACAACGAGTAAACCATCCAATAATTTCAAATCCTCACGATTTTAATATAGAAACTGATTCCTCATGCACCAACTCAATTTTATATTGTTAACAATTCCATTCTTTAAAGAGAGTTGATACTCGAAAGATTAAGGAATCAAATGTTTCTGGGTATTAGTCTAAGTTCCACCTAATATCAGATTAAACAAAGCCTGCTCTAATCCCGTGATGATCACATATATGTATTATACTAATAAACTCTCACTAGTCCATTCGTAATAATACAAAATTTGATCAATATTTGCGTGTTCTTGACATCTCTCCCCTCTCCAAGCTTACGATTAAAGTAAAGGTTGCTGCTTTAAATGTGCAATTATTAACTCTAAGACGGTTTTGGCACAAGTCGGGTCCTGGTTTGGTCCCCCATGGCCACGGGGTTGTTCTCAATCAATTCGACTGCATGAGATTGCTTTGATGCCACACCTCGAATCTACCTTTGCTTCTCCATCTTCCCATATCAACCAAATGGGTCCAACGAACTTTAATGATGCAATCAGTTTAATGTAGGAGTTCATTGGAACGTAAAAGCTGATCACGACCCGATCGATTCGTCTGTCTCCAGAGTGAGGAGGAAAGCGTTGGCTAATTATCCGGCGGCAGTTACAGTGCTTTCAGTTTAAAACAACAGTGGATAATACTTCCAAGTTCCACATAATATCTTTTAAGCTGCTTATCAGTCACGATTCACGAGGTAATGAATCACTCCCGGGTAATCAATCACTCCCGGGTAATCAATCATATCAGTACCTACTCTGTGATCTTGTTTCAGGGGAAGTACAGGTTAGGGGGAGGAACACCTGACATTTGGATAGATATTGAAGTGACCCGTCATGGAAAGAATATGTTCTGCAAACCCAGAATACCGGGACTCCAGAAAAAGCTTCAGAGACCTTTTTGGGGCTTCACTATTGACGGCTGAAGCCGAATTTCGAACACAGCAGGCTGCCTTTTCTCGTTAAAAATGTAGTTTTCTGTTTCCCAACGTTTCTGACATGGATTTTTCGCTATAAAGAAATTGGAAAAAGTAGAAAAATATCATGTCACCTCCAGTGCCGTCAATTTCAGAACAATTATTCAGTTTTTGGCTCGGAGTGCGTGTTTGTATCGTAATGGTAAATTGAAAATTCTAATGGATGCTTGTGTTCCATTTTCGTGGTTCCTGCTTGCAATGCAGACAAACGGACCTTCTCTCTCTTCTTCCGTTTGAAGGTTTGAGCAGAACCCATTTCGTGATTTTTTTGGTCTGTTTCTTCTTTTTCCTTTTTGTATTTTTTTGTGGTTTTTTTAGTTTCTAGTGAAGTTTTCTCCGTTGATGAGGTTTTGAGGAGTCCCCTCTTCGTCTGTCTTTTTTCTGCTTGTCAATGTGAGCTTTCCTTTTAGAAGAATTCTGGTAATATCCGTAATAATGCTTTCCTTTCCATGGCCAGAGTTGCTCTGTTTTCCTGTGTATCTTTCCTTTTTCGAAGAAAAGCTTACAGGTTTTGCAACTTGGGGTGCTTGAAGTTAAATTTAGGTGGCGATGTGGGTAGTTAATCTCTTTCGCCCATGTAGCTTGCTTAAACTCATGAGACTTTCATGTCAGGGAAATTTTAATGCTTCCTAAATTTACAACACGGGTCACCCAGTACGCTCTGCTCTTCTTTTTGCCCTTTTTCTGATCAGTGGACAATTTCATGTGAGTTCAGTAATTTACAGTTGGAAGGAGATGTTGCGGTCCCTGCTAGAAATGAGCCTTGATAGTGGCTTACTTTGTGCTTGACAGTGAATTCCCTCCTTTCTTCACGGGAGAAGAAGAACAGAGGAGTTTAGATGCAAACAAACGCAGAGCCTAACTCGAACATGGTCGAAGGGAAAGGACTGGTCTTTGTGACTTTCATCCACAAATTTTGTTCTTTTCTTTGCATGTAGCTGGAGCAGCAGAAGCGGAAAAAATGGAAGCATCTCCCCAGAAGAGTCTTGAGAGAGTTATTTCTCAGAGAGCTATCCAAATGAGTAGTTATTTTCCCTGTCAAGTTTACGTGTTGGGTTTGTTTTCTGGTGTCTGCGTTACGTATTTCTTTCTGGCTGCACTTGGTTCCTTCAAAACAGTCGAGCTTGGGGCCGTTTACTCTTCCTCTTCAGCTCCTTCTTCAGATAATTCAGCGACAATTGATACTGGTAAGTGACGAATTATGTCTTTATGCTTCCTCTGATTGGCTATGAATTCTTAGTCGCAAAAGAATGCAGATAGAAACTAATCAAAATTTTACTATATCCTGGGTCTGAGAATTTTTTCATTTTAGTCCTGAAGTGCTTTTGTTTTATGATGTTTCTGTTTTCATTTCGATATATTTCATTGCATGCTTCATATTTCTTTTCTCTTTTTACTACCTCAAGTATGTCCTGTTCTTTGTAACGGATTCACGAATTCTGTATGCTTTCTCATTCCTTTATGAGCACCATTCATTCCTTCACAGATAACAAGCTCTCTGGTTTTGAAAAGTGGTTTCCCAACTACTTCGTTGTGTTTTGTAATATGGCTTAATGCCGTTGAAGTGAGTAGAACTTGTTGATCATTTCTCCAATGATGCTCTTTTTCAGATAATGATTGGAGAGTCTCTTTCCTATACTCTGCTTGGAGTGCTCAGTTGAATGCATCAGAAAATCAAGTGAACAAGTTCTTGAACATTTCGAATGTGCCTGATGCTCCCCATCTGGAGGATTGCAAATTGTCTGCATTAATGAATCAGCGGTTTGATAGCCTTGAGGAAAATGGAACGTTTCCTCCTTGGACGTTATGGAAAGGGCACTTGGTAAAATTGTTACAACAAACTCCTGGAACAGATCCAGAACAGAAGAACTCTGGAGTTCCCTCCAAATCTAAAGGGCATATCCCCCTTGGGTAAGTGAGCATGTTGGTGAGAACAGATCTAGTGCCTCACATAAAAGCGGCTAAAGTTTATGCGTTTGTGTGTAAACCATCACTTTTATTCCTCTAGAGGCCTTACTTGAAAATGGTACTGTAATTTTGTAGGTTTTGGGATCCGATGAAGATAATATCCCATTTACTAGGAGGGTGCAACGTGACATTTGGATTCATCAGCACCCCTCAAACTGCAGTGATCCAAACATACGATTTCTTATTGCTGACTGGGAGACACTACCAGGTTTTGGGATTGGTGCTCAAATTGCTGGTATGTGTGGGCTTCTTGCAATTGCTATTAATGAAAATCGTGTTCTTGTGACAAAGCATTACAATCGAGCGGATCACGATGGTTGCCAAGGTGGTATCTCAATATAAACCTTATTTTGACTTGGTGCGTTTCAAGATTGGGTCTCTTTTTGAGTGTCATGAGTATTTATTTTACTAAAGGGCATGTTTCTCAGGGTCTTCTCGATCCCACTGGTCTTGCTATTTCTTTCCTGAAACATCTAAAGAATGTCATGATCGTGCCTTAGAACTGATGACAAGACAAGAGTCTTGGCATAAAGGCCTTGTGACTGGAAAACAGAATTACACCTCTAAGGAGATATGGGCAGGAAGAATTCCAAGGTAATACTGTCACATTCATTTGGTCCGCACAAATTTTTACGGTTAGTGATTATATCATTTTTTTCTTAAATGTGCTGCAGAATTTGGGGAACTCCGTGGAGTTACATGCAACCAACTACTGATATAAATGGATATTTGGTAATTAGCCACCGCAAAATGGACAGGAGGTGGTGGAGAGCCCAGGTAACAAAAGAGATTGTCAATATAGGTTACAATATTACTAGCATTTTTCAACGTCTGCTTTATAAAAAAAGTAGTTCATATGAAACTGAAACTTTCTGTCGATTATGCTGATAAAATGTTTGCAAATACATAGTACAAAAACATTTAATGTGTGAGAAACATAGCCTCCTTATGCAGGGGCATTGTAATCTTATATCAATCCTCAATCATATGAAGGTCAGTTAATGTTAGGTTATATATGGTGATATAGTATCAAGGTTTCTAAATATGTGGAGTCAAAATTGCAAATTGGGAATACATGAAACAGGTCTTTGATTTGAGAACTTGGTATTGATCAAGTACATTGTGTTCTCATCTGAAGGGACATTAAAATATTATTGATTTAGTCCTTTTTGGGCAACATGTTTGAGGTGGAAAACTGTCTCCAGAGCTCAGCTGTTGTGAAATCATTTTCATTGCCAGATAACTAACATATCCTATATTTGATAGTAAAACACATTAATTTATTTTCCGTGAATAGAAAGATCACTTTGACGTGGTCTTCATTTCCCTATTTTGATGGCTAGAATGTCTATCTACAATCAACAAAACCATTATGTATTCAGCATTTAAGATGACAGGACTGAAGGCAAAAATGCATAATGATCTGTGTTTGCTGTTAGAATGTATACTGGCTGTCCCTTTAGTGGATTAGTTTTCTTTCAGATCCTTACTGCCATCCTAGACTATTATTCTCCTGAAGTATCTAGGAGAATCAAGTATTACAAAACTAGGAATTGTTTCCATTTGAGATGACAGGGCTTCAGGTAAAAATGAATAATGATCTGTGTTTGCTGTTAGAATGTATACTGGCTGTCCCTTTAGTGGATTAGTTTTCTTTCAGATCCTTACTGCCACCCTAGAATATTATTCTCCTGAAGTATCTAGGAGAATCAAGTTTTACAAAATTAGCAATTGTTTCCATTTGAAGCATTAGTAAAGTATTAAATCGTTTCTTCCCTTTTTCTGGGTCCTAGAAGCATGGAAAAATCATTTCAACTTCCATTATTTGTTTATTAGAGGTCTTCTAGTTAAAAGTTAAAAGTCATACTAGAATAAATGGAAGATAACAAGAAAGGAATCAAAAGACAAATGCACTTGATTGTCCTCAAGATTCTGCCACAGTAAAATAGTGTGTCACATTAGGTAAAAGAGATATTAATCATGGTGTTTCCCCTAATGCAGCTATATATTGCACAGAACTCTCTTACAACTATATGCTTCTTTCTGTAATATGGTCATAGCCTTCTTTGCTAGGAAGTGATGGAATAACAATGTCGTTTCTTCTGGTTTCTCAAAATGTGATATTATTTGTTGTCTGATAACACTAAACCATACTGGTCTATGGCCCTTTTCTTCTTTTTGAATATGTTGATAATTTGGGCTTGATAACCAACCTTAATTCATTGACCTATGGTACTTTTCCTAGAAAACTTCCCTTCTCCTATTGATACAATACTAAGCCATTTTCTGCCTACCATAGGAGACCTTTTGAACTTTTAAGGCATCAATGTCTAATAATTTCGAGTAGTTTTTAGGGCATGTTTCTGGACAGTACAAGATTTTCTTTTCAGGTTATAAATTTTTATGCAACTGTGTTCAGATCAATATTTTGGTTATACTTACAGCATTTCTTCTGTTATAGGCTGTGCGCTATCTGATGCGATTCCAGAGTGAGTACACTTGTGGTCTAATGAATATTGCTCGACATGAGGCGTTTGGGAAGCAAGCTGCAAAGGTGGTACTTACTAGTCTTCGTGAAGAATGGCCAGAGGTCTGTGACTCATGTGTAGCATTTTGATAATTCTCAGTTTCAGAAAACATTTATAATTCTTTTAATTTCTAGATAAACTACACAAGTATAGAATGACTTTTTTAGCCTTACAATAGTTTGAGTAATCATAGCAAAATGTCCCTTTTAGTTTTCATAGGATAGTTTGCTGATCTCGTGGCATATGGCTAGCAGAAAGAAGAGGGGTTAGAACATCACTGTCATTCACTGCGTGCAGCAAGTTCTTTCTGCCAAGCAGATTCAACCTATAAAACAATCACATTAGCCTGGACTTCTTTAGATCATAATTAATAATCTTAATTAATGCTCTAGTTTTTGGACTAGGCCCTATCCAATGGCAGAGCATGGCAAAGAAGCTTTGTCAACCGGAGTTGGTCATGCTTAGGCTTGGATTTCACCTTAAAAATAATTTCATCAGTTGGCATAGAGCCTATTTTAAATCATATGCATATCCAATCAAAGTGATCTCATATTACATTATCTGAGAATAATGTGCTAAATTCCTGAAAAAATATGGTCAGCTAGAATTTAGCTGGTTGGGGAAACAGATTTAAGAAACAAAGTTTGAGCTCAATGTAAATTAACTACAATAGAGCTTGAAAGAAGACACTTCTTTGCCACCTAACTGCTGGAGATCCTCATCAGAGTAGCTCAACAATTTAGAAGAACAGCTATGCCACCTCACTTTTGTTTACTAACTACACAGCAGAAGTTTAAACTCTATTGCTTTAAGCGAACAGACGAAGTGACTCTCCGTAAAGATGTGCCATCCACAGCCCCTTTTTGATATTTTTGCATCATGTTCCTCAACTGAGTGAGGCAAAACACTTTGCACAGATCCCCTTGCCATTTTAGTGTTTGATAAACTAAATTCTTCTCGAAAACTTAGAACTTTTCAGACTTAAGTTGTAAAATCACCTCCCTTATTATTTTTATAAAGTCTTCTTTGTTGTTTTCTCAGTTTCATTTGGGTTGCGTGTTTTAATGGGTTTTAAGTATGCACGCTTTCATAGCCACTGATCAAATAGTACTCACAGGGTTTACAAGCTTTGGCTTGAATTATTTAAATACATCATAATCAGATTTTTATGTATTGGCTGACCGGCAACAGCAGAACTACTACTATCTGTGTAATATAGTCACGAAAGAAACTAATTATTCATTGACTATTTGGCCTACAGACAAATAATCAGTTTCATTGTGTTAAGTTTAAAACAAGTTTGCTTGTTGAATTTCTGCTTGCACATATAGTAGAAAAATGGATGTCTTGCTACTGGGTAGGAACAACCACTGTAAATCATCCAGGACAAAGTTAAAAAGAAGAAAAGAAATAAGAAGCATGAGTCCATGACAGTTAAGGGATTAGTTTCATGTAACGGGTTAACTGATTATGAGCTCTGGCTGCCCAGCTAACATAACCTTTCTTCATCCGGTTTCTGAGGTTTTATAGAGCTTTGAAGTGAAAATTAAATTGGCGTACACTGGACTGGTAGTGTTTGCATTGTAAACGTTTCTTACAGAATGTAGTATGGCAAAAGGTATTTCTTAACCTTCATACTGTGGTTGTTAAAATGGTTAAGACCTAGAACATGTAACGGTTATATTTACCGTTTACCATTCTGTTTTGAGTCCATAACACTCTTGGAAAACTACTGTTGGCTAGTTCAGCCATTTGATAAAAATAGTTCCTTCTTATAGAGGGGTTAAAGGTAACAAAACTATTCTCGCCTGTATCAAGGTAATTTTATATGGAATGACATTTAATAAGCATTAAGGTTTCAAATATATACTCTAACAGGTCAGGAACTTTCTTCGTTATCCACTTATAAATAAATGAGAAAATGATAGTAATTAGGAGAATCTGTCCTACTTCATGGATCATATCCAATCACTTTGTTGTGTAGTTGTGTTTATTGTGTTACCGTGTGGCTCAAGAATGCTTGCCTATTCCTGGTCTGGGTTAAGTAAGAAGTTTGTTTACAAATTTGTACATCATATATTTAACAACACAGGTACCTATAAACAAGTCTAAAGCGGATCTTGAGCATTTCATATGGTCAAATCATAAACCCTGGATACCTAGACCAATTTTAAGCATGCATGTAAGGATGGGCGATAAGGCATCTGAGATGAAGTTGGTTGGCTTTGAAGAATACATGGTTCTTGCTGAGCGCATCCGCAGGCGATTTCCAAATCTCAACACCATCTGGCTGTCTACAGAAATGCAGGTAAAAATTTTATTTAAGACAATTTAGTCCAGTGGATCTGCAAAGTAACATTAAGTATGACTTTCCTGGCAGGAAGTGATTGATCAAACAAAAATCTATCCCCACTGGAACTTCTATTACACAACTGTGGCACGACAAGTAGGGAACTTGAGAATGGCTGCTTATGAGGCTAGTCTTGGCAGGGAGACAAGCACAAACTATCCCCTCACAAACTTTTTGATGGCTACTGAAGCTGATTTCTTCATTGGCGCTTTAGGATCCACATGGTGCTTTCTCATTGATGGTATGAGAAATACTGGAGGAAAAGTGATGTCTGGATATCTTAGTGTCAACAAGGATCGTTTCTGGTGATCCTCCACGGTTTGGTGAAGTATCCATGTACAGTCAAATATGATAGAAGTTTTTGTTATAGGAGGTATTCTTGTATATAACTCTTCTTTGGATATGTTCATAGCATAAGCAAGGGAAGACAGGACTATCCTCCAAGAGTAATAATTGCTTTTCAAGTCCTTGTAAAAATCTGAGCATGTAATTCATTGTTTCAATGTATAAATGAAATTGTTGGATTTTTTATGCTAGATCCAGAGCAAAAGAAAGATGAAGAAAGAAAAAGTGATCGAGTCTATTCTCACCCCTGAACATATCGCTGGACAAAGGTGACTAAAATTTGATTGGATTCCTGACCTCTGGGACTTGAGACCTCTCTGTACTTTTACATGTTCTGGGACAAGACCTTTCAGACAAATGAAACTTGCTCAAATTTGGTGATATCTCATATGCACCTTTTCGAAGATTGGATACATTCCTTGCTCTTTGGCATTCTGAGCTGAATGGCTTGTTCTGTATTTGGTAATATTAAGATCCGAATCTTGTAGTCTGCAGCTTTCATTTAAGCAAATCTGTCCTGTGACAGATTCCCCTCTTTGAATGGTTTTTCATGAAAATGCATTTACTTCCCTTTGGCCACAGGAAAGATGCCATGTTGATCCGAGTTGTGGGTTAAATGCGACGTCCATAAACATGTCGTAACCAATGCCGAAGGAGATTGTGGCAAGAGACAGAGATGAATGACCCACAATGAAATCATTAGCTTTAATGCTGTATGGGTGCTCTGAACTGGTGCCATGTAGTGAAGGCTTGTGAAGCGTTGAGCGAATGAATGGCCGTGAGGCTTCTCAACAGACCCACCATGGCCAAAAGGCAAAAGGTAAAGAATCAGAGCTCATTGTTATCCTGCCCACTGAAGAAAGGTTATGTCCACTTCTATGGTTAATAAAGTTCCCACTAAGATACTACAGACTGGATCATTACACTTTTTTTTTTTTTTTTTCTTTTTTTTTATTTTTTTCATTAGTTTTAAGCTGATACTGCATTTCAACATGCTCCCCACTGACACCCCTGGCTGCCGGCCCTTCATCTTCGAAGAATAACACAGATTCATGACAACAGCATACATAACTCAGTCTAGCTACTACTTCTGATTCCCCAAACAATATGATGGCTTTAGCACTACCATTATAAGTCACCCTCTGCGCAATTTCTTTCACAGACTCTGGTTTAACCTTTGAGGATCTTCAAGGGTCCAACTGCCCCTGCTTCCAATTTTATAATCTTGATGTGTGCTTCGAGTGCAGGGTTAGGAGATGGAAGACGAAGAGTTACATGGTTTTTTTTTTTTTTTTTTTTTCTTGTGTAATCCTTTCCAAAGTGGGTTGTTATGATGTCACCCAAAGATGGGTGGATTACACTATGCACTCGTCTTTCCCCTGCTGGCATTCCCCTCAAAGAAATGGGAACGAGTTTGCAGAAAGTAGCATTCATTTAGACTGTTGATGGTCGCTTTCACTGAAGCGTTTTCTTACGTCTTCATCCGGTGCACTTCTGTCAATAATCGATGAAGGGGGATCCTCCTTACCTTTCTGATGGGTTTATCACATACAGTAAAAGAAGGAAAAGAACGGTCCGGACGTCTTCGCTCGCAAGCAGACGTAAAGCCATTAGTGACACCAAGTGTGATCAACCCAGAAGAGACTGATTGATTAGGCCGTTCTTCCGTGCAATTCGCACCGAAGAAGAAGACGATCGAAGAAGAAAAAGGCCAAATGAAGCGGCAGAAGTCGAATTCAATCCCCCAAAACCCAGAAACGCTGCTACTTCACGCTTCCGGACAGGGTCAAGCACGATATCTAGCTCCACTGAGCGTAAAGACACCCTCTTTGTGTAACCCAATCGAATCAATGATTTGCTTAACATAAACATGACATGTCCTGCCATTATTGGAGCGGAAATAACTGTGACAATCATTGAGTTAATTCCCCTCCCCATTGGCCAAATCCAAGCGAGTGGGCACTCGATTCGTCGCCATAATTTGGCCATAAATGTTGCGCTTAAAAGATTGCTGTTTAGAGTCCAGAGACATTAGACAATATTCAAGTGCGTTGCGATGACGAAGGTCTAGTTCAAGCCACTTGATTGGCCTCCACTGCTTCCTAACTTTTCATCACCATTGACTAGTAAAAGACCTCACTTTTCCTCTTATGTCATCAGGATCACCGCAGTGGACCCTCGCCTGTTTCCCATTCATCCCAAATCCATTACATGCACCAACATCAGAGAATATCATCTGTCAAGAACAGCTTCTTTTTTTTTTATTAATATCTGAAAGTAGATGCAAATTATCAATGCTCGCATTATGGGTTTCCATCTATATATACTTAATGGATAAAATTAGCCATTGTTAATACAGGCAGAAGGTACGAGTTGTTTTTCATTGCCGGTGTTGGGTTTGACTAGTACGAAGACTTTTTACAGCAGCATGGAAGATGCATCAGCTTCCATCTTGGATAGAATCAGATCCACTCATGTGGAGGTTAAACAATATAAAATGGTCTAAACAGATCGGATATAGCTAACTACTGCAGGTAAAGAATCTCAAGCTTTAGTTAAGTCAAATACAATCATCACTCATATGAAAAACTGACTTGGATATGCACTAATTAACCAAATTATTTACTTGCTGACTAGAACTTTAATTTGATTTCAGGTATATGAGATATATTATCATATGTATAAAAATAGATAAATATTGAAAAGCATGTTATATATAGTAACTTGTTTAATCAGCTTAAATATACGTCTAAAGGAATAAAGATTAAAGTTTAGTAGGAGAAACGCATTTAATTAGTATGTTACATAATGAGAGAATAAATAGATATATCATATCGTCTGGCTCCTAACAACAAGAAGGAAATATAGAGATCAAATATAATGATTATTTATAGAGTGGATAAATTCAAATTTGTTTCTCTTTAGTGCAAATTAATGCCGTTCCAACAAACCCACTTACTAAGAGAGGAATATAAAGAGGCTAACTTAAACTGTTTCCTCATTGGGAGAAGGCAAGTTGGTTCTAAGGCGGATTTGGTGTAGAATATTCTGTTTGCTTTTCTTCTTTTTGCCATGCTTGGTGAGAGAGAGAGAGAGAGAGAGAGAGAGAGAGAGAGAGAGAGAAAGAGAGAGATCTAGAGAGAGAGAGAGAGAGAGAGAGAGAGAGAAAGAGAGAGAAGAGAGAGAGAGAAAGAGAGAGAGAGAGAGAGAGAGAGAGAGAGAGAGAGAGAGAGAGAGAGAGAGAGAGAGAGAGAGAGAGAGAGAAGGGTAGTACTCCTTATTTCTACTAGCTTATGTCAACGGATTGCCATTCGTGGCATCCGACGCTTTGGAGAAACCTGGTTGGTAGGGACCACCAGTACTTCCTCTAGAAACTAGATGGGGACCTACCCATCCTATGGTGGTGAACACTATGCATCAAGCATGAACAACAGTATAAGTATGATACCAGATTTCCCACAGATTGATACAAGAAGATCAGTTATTATTTGAGAAGTAGCTAACCAGATTGATTGAAAATGAAGATGCAGACGCATCCATACAGATTACAGACCCACAGTGGCTTTTAATATGAAAAGAAATTCACGGAGGGTAGTGCGGGGGTACTGACAATTGAAAAAATACACTGCTTTTCTCTATATATATATATATATATATATTTTAATAAAAGATGATAAAAGGTTACAGATTTGGGAGAAGTGGACATTCATGCAAGAGCAACATTAGGGCACAAAGAGAATATTTTAAACAAGTTGGATCATATCAGGAGAAGAGTTTATGTAGTGCCCATTCCTTGGCTGGCTAAGCGTCGTCAGTCGTTGTACGAACTTTGCTGGATTTTTTAATTTTCAAAAGAAGGTACATCACCAAACCCTAATTTGTCTTCTTCGTGCCAAAAGGGTCCTTCATTTCAGAAACACCTTTTTCCAGGGTTTTCGTCTAGTGGGGGGCACATAAAGGTCCGAGGTCGACCTCCCACACGCTTAAACAAACAAGGAAGATCAGAAAATCCATCCCACTAGTCTCTTGTTTTGTCTCTCATACTGTATAAAGCTACTAATCCACAGTTGAAGGTACTTATCTTTACCCATATTGAAACATCTTCCACCTAGCTTCCTGGTTGGAGCTATATTGTGTATATTCCTTGAACCATTTACAGATCTCCCTGATACTCAGGCATTTCTCTGTGACATTCCTTTTCAGCTGGGTGATCGAGGATCTCCCATTCCCCAAGTCAGTGACTACCATATGATCATAAAGTAGGTAAAGAAAAGCTTGATTAAGTATAAGAAGATGTTAATTAATATGACAAAATGGTTTAACTTTCTTTCCAAAAGAGGAGACAATTACTGATCAGTGGAAGAAGGCTTTGAGCTGAAACTCAGCAAGTCCATAGCGACCCAGCTACAAACTTCACCAAGCTGGATTATTAGTGGAATGTGGAAGCAAGTTGCAGTTGTTAAAGGTGTGACTACTGATCAAGCAGATGAGTGCCATTTCTTACCACTAACCCTTTATCATCCTTTTTCTTCTTTTACCATGACTAAATTAAAAGCAGTACCCCATTCCTTTCAACAGAGGGGAAAATGCATAAACTTTTTGCTTGAAAAGGCTTCCAACTTAAGTGGTTCTTTAACTAATTAATTAATCTCATGAAGCTTTTCATGAATCGTGAAAGCGCTGGGAAGGCAAATAAAAGCAAGGTCAAAATTTTTTCTTTGAACGCGTGAAAGCAACTTTAAGCTGTTGCTTGATAACTTTTTTTACAGTTTAATATCAAACACACTTTCTTGCTGGTTATTGGCATGTTTTACACAAGACGGCCAAGGGAGTCGACGAAATAAAGAGCTAGCTACCTTGTTCTCTTTGATCATGAAATAAAAAAAAAAGAACTCAAAGACACAATAGAGAATTTCTGTCTGCCTGACCCAGATTCCCAAAATGCATCTCTGGAGCCCGGATCCCTTTGAGCTAGTAATTCTGTCGAACACCAATGACACGAGCGTCTGAGATTCTGCGTTTCATTATAATATTGTCAGTGCTCACAACTCCCAAGCTCGTGCAAAGATTCCCCCGAATGCATGCGCTTCAGAAAGGAGGTTCTGGGATCTCATGAAACCAGCCCAAAACTGGATACCTTCCAAAGGCCAAATGTTTAAACGCATTAATCATCCCGCTCTTTGCCCGTTTACTTCCAGTTCTACTACTCGATGGCAATATCTCAAAGCTTTTACCCACTTTCGATCCTCTGTCTGTTAATTCTCCACAATATGCAAACGTGACTCTGCTTCGTGCTGTCATCCAAACAAAACCGTAATACATTACATGGTGCCGACAGCCAGGACTACTTCTCCCCTTCTTTCTCCTCCAAAGTTGAAACGTGAAGCAAACGGGTTATTTATTAAATGATGAACATCATCAAATCGCCTGTTTGAAAATATTTCCGTAAAGAAATTAAACAGTCTTGATCGCCTTTCCGCGAAAAATTAATGCCCAGGTTGTCAGCAGGTAAAGGGTGCTGATCCGCACAGCCTAACTTTCTACGCGAAATCGCGACTCCAATAATATAAGGGAGGACACGCGACACCCAACCGATGCTGAACACTACGCGAAATCGCGACTCCAATAATATCAGGGAGGACACGCGACACCCAACCGATACTGAACACATACGCTGCCGCCACGTAATCACCACGTGGCGTCTCTCTACGCGCGGCACAGAATTTCGCGACGGCCACGTCGTTCATGAGTAAACCCCTTCAACATGTGGGACCCACTGAGTGGAGCTGAGTCCTCTCGGACTTGCCTGACTCCTTCTGAACCCTATCTCACTCGGGCGACTCAAACTGTATCAGGGTTTTAAAAATATTTTTACCTTTTTATTTTGGGCCGTGATATAAGTACTGCCATGTATTAAGCTTTTACATCCGGATGAATAAATCTGTAATATTTTTTTTAATAAAATATTAGAAAATAATTTAGTTATGTGAGTTTTTACATCTTGATGTGGTTGGTAGTCCACGTAAGGTTATGGGTTTAGGTTTACCTATAAAATAAGAAGATAATTTCCTACTTTATCTCTTATATGGGCTGCCAGTAAAAATGCCATTACACGATTGAAACTCTTACAGTAAAATTTGAGAGTAATATTATTACCACTCTAAAATATTATATGATAAACTTTAAACTCTAAATTTTCTATGGCTTCGACTACCAACTAAATTGTTATATTATAAAGTAAAACATCAAAGTAAAATCACTCAGTGCTAACATCATTTTTATTTTATTTTTAATGAAATAAAAAGTTTTATATATGGTCAAATGACAGGTAGGCGACACGCTGGCAGAGATACAAAATATTTTATATTTACGGAATCCGAGTCCGAGAAAGCAGTAGCCCCACCGTTTTAAAAGATTTACCGTATAACACCACCATCTCCTTCTTCTTAATCTAACGCGAACGCGGTGGGCCCGCAACGTAAACGGTTGAGATGAGTCGGGTCAGTACTGAAAAACAAGAGTAGCCCTCTCAGTTCTCACCTCCCCTCCGCCGCGTGTTCGACTTTGGAAGCTCTATATAAGACGAAGCTCAGCTCGGCCAGGATGATCTTCTCTCCCGCTCTCCCATGCTGATCACCCCCTCGAGTATCGTCAAAATTCAGGCGAATTACGGAAAATGGTGAAATTCTCGAAAGAGCTTCAAGCGCAGCTGATTCCCGAGTGGAAGGAAGCCTTCGTCAATTACTGGCAGTTGAAGAAACACGTGAAAAAGATCAAAATCAGCCGACGAGCTCAGAAACTCGACGACGGGAACGATTTCGGATGTTCTTTCCTTGATCGCGTCACCGACGTCGGACGGAAGTTCGTCGCCGCTGTTACGAGAGGAGGAGCTGATCAGAAGCAAGAGATTTTTCAGGTACGTACGAGTACTGGAAAGGTTGCTGGAATTAAAACCGTTTTCTGATTGGTTTAATCATGAAGGATTATAAAAAGCGTTTCCTGAGTTTCGAGTAAAATTTTTGAGCTAGCCTCTTTACTTTAGTTCTTTAATTCTTTCCGCGCCTCTGTTTGCTTTATTTTTAGTTTACTCTTGCTTTGTCGGTGGTAGAAAGCGTTCATGATCAGGTTGTGATGTCACTTCGGAAGAAATGATCAGTTACTAGAAAAGCCAGTTTCGGATCGCTTTCGCCGGGAAATGATCATCGCGTTTCCCGGCAAGTGGTCTCTGCCGTGAAGCTGTGCCATTAATGTTGTTGGATCTCGGTTTCGATCGATATTTATATATGTCGCGAATAGTACAAGAGTAGGAGTGCTTGGTAGTTTAATTCTGCTGTATCGATCAAACGGAATGGCTGCTCATTGCCGTAAGCGTTTCCGTAAGGATTAGAGGTTATATGTCGTCATTTGTTTCTCAAGGAAGAAATTTCTGTTCTTTCTATTATTCCCATTTCGCGCACACTCGAGCCGGAACAGACTAATTAAGGTTATGTTCACGACAACCTCGTGATTTGCTTTTTTTCTTTTTCTTTTTTTTTTCTATGCCCGATCGATCGAGTTTCATTCCGACGAATTATTGAACAGAGTACTCAGTTTACTGCGCGCGCGAGTGCGAGATGTGTGTTGATATTGTATCACGTTTTCTGGATTTCAGGTGCGGAGGCAGGGAGGAGACGAGGAAGCTGTGTACGAAACCGATCTTGATCAATTATTTTCAGAAAGAGACGAGGTAAATTCAAAAAAGTAAAAAAAAGAGAAGACTCGCTCCTTTCTCGTTTTCTTCTTTTCCGTTCCGTTCAAGAGGATGAGATCTTCGGTTGATTTTGCCGAGCTATTTCCGTTGTAATTCGTTTGTTCGTGGCGGTGACAGATCAAAGAGTTCTTCGAGAGGCTGGACGAGGAGTTGAACAAAGTGAACCAATTCTACAAAACAAAGGAGAGCGAATTCCTGGAGAGAGGAGAGATTTTGAATAAGCAGCTCCAGATCCTGCTCGATCTCAAGCAAGTCCTTCATGACCGACGCCGGAAAAGTTTCCCTCGAGATCCGACCCTGGCTCTGTTCTGCGATCCAACTCCTCTTCTTTGAGAGGCAGCTCTGAGTATTCAGGTAATGCGTACATTGCCAATATTAGCGACCGTGGAGCCCACTGCACTTTAGCCACGTATATATAATTAATTAGTTCTACGACCGTACACGAACCAGTACATGATTTGAAGGGAAGATTTGAAAAGACCGGAATGTGTGTTCTCTGTATTGTGTGGTTGCAGGAAGTCCGGCAGAATCGGAGGAGGCGCAATCGGAGGTCACGGCGGTTGACGACGTCATCGCGGCGCTAGAAAGGAACGGGCTGAACGTGATCGGGTCGGGTCGGCATAAGCTCACGAAGAAGGTGGCCGGGAAACCGAAGGTGGCGATGCGGATCGACATCCCGGCGACGACGCCGACTCGGACCATCACGGCGGTCACCGCCATGCTCTGGGAGGACCTCGTCAACAACCCCAAGAAAGAGATCCGGGGCGATTTTATCAACCGGAAAAAGATCCAGTGCGCCGAAAAAATGATTCGGGGCGCTTTCGTGGAGCTCTATCGAGGCCTCGGCTTACTAAAGACTTACAGGTAACAACACTTCAACACTAGTATATACCTAGTACTGTCATCTAGGCTTACTTTAATTTAAAGGTGGAAGAATTATCATCATAATTTGTCTGATCATGGTGGGTGATTAAATAACTGCAGCTCCTTGAATATGGTGGCCTTCACCAAAATCCTTAAGAAGTTCGACAAGGTGATCGATTACTTGCTTTTATTTGTTTGCCTTAATTTGTTAAGGTTAATCATTAATTCACAGTAATGGTTCGGCTTCTGAATATCAGACGGGTTTAATTGGGCATGTGTATAGGTGGCCAACCAGGAAGCATCGGGGACGTATCTGAAAGTGGTGAAGCGATCGCATTTCATCAGCTCGGATAAGGTACGGCCGGTAGAGAACCTACCGTATATTATGCTCATGTCCTCTCGATGCTTGATAGCAAATATTTGTTCACTTGATCTAGCTACAATATAGCAACTCCAAGAGCCGAATCAGGTCCTCACTTCACAAAATCCGTATGATTCTGATTACTTCTTTGATTAGAAATAGTAGTAAACTGTTAAAAAAAAAAAAAGTAGTATATTTATTAGTAAAAAGTCTAAAGGATTTTGTGAACTACCGATCAACCTGATCCGGCTAATTAATTAACCTCCCAATATAACTCATTTTGTAATTAGCGAGGATATTTCGTTGATTATGCCTGTTCATATAGATGCGCACCGAGCTCGGTTCCGGGGCATAAATGCCAGGTGCAGAGAGGTCTCAACTTTCTCCAGCAAAAAAGAAGGCCAAATTACCCCTTTTTCTCACGTCCCCTCGTACTTGATGGGAATCATGTATTATGTGGAGGGAGGCCTATCTATCCATCCATCCACTAAGTACTCTCAAAGATTCGTACGTCCACTTATACAGTACTTAAAGTGGGACATTTCGATTAATGGTTCAAATCCAAAGGGACACATCAGTCCAGCAGACTAGTTAAACTGGAATTCTCTCCGTTTTCGTCTCGTGCCGGTTTCAGGCGTTTGTGGGTGGGAGATGATAGGTACGCATTAATGATCGGTGGGCTATCCATGCCATATATGTGCTTAAGTACAGTACCGGCCGTTTAGCTAGGCACTGACGTGAACGCATCTTGAGCTGTTGCATGTATACGAAACTATCCCAATTAGAAGTAGATTGTCAGCAATAATAGACTTTAGGGTCTAAATCATGAGACCAGATTTGCTATTCGGGTCACAGCAGTTTCTATTGTTGCATCAGCCAATCACAGAGGGGCACGTTGATTTTTATCCGCTCGAGTGAAAACTCGCACTTAACATGGGATAAAAGTCCATGTGCCCCTTATGTGATTGGTCGCAGTAGTAGTAAATGGTAGGAGCCGGATCAGATTTTAATTACTTTACAAAATAAGTATAATTATAGTACTGTATAAAAAAACTCGTAGTGCTTTTCTATTTAGTGAACCTAGTACTTTCTATAGAAAGTATAGACTCGAAATATGATTTTTTTTTTTATCACAATGGTATTGATTTTCCATTTTTAGAGTAGATTAGTACGAGTTTAGGGTTTAGAGTATTTTTTCAAGATAATTAAAACTAATATTTTAACTCTTTATAAAATTAGTAATTTTCATGAAAGTTATAATTCAACATTTTTACTCAGCATTTTACGTAAAATTTTTCTATTAATGGAAGTGATAAATTTTGAAAAATACACTACTATTTTTCGAAATAATTTTTCTGCGCTGGATAAACAGAGTACTTTTGCAGAATAGTTTTTCCAATATTACATTTATGAAAAATAATATCAGTACTTTCTATTTTACTTTATAGTTTTACTGTTGGCTGGCGTAAGAGAAGATATGGGGTTTAGGATTTACCCATATAAGTTTAAAGTTTAGTTGCATGCATTTTTACTTTGTCGGTGTATCTCTTGTCGTTTCATTAAATATTCACCGGTCGTTTGGTTCGAGGCGCAATCAGATGACGACGATGTTTCAGTTTCAATTACTTCAGCTTCGTCTCTGATGTTCGGAACATTATTATATTCCAGTTTATAATGAATTCTGTTTCAGGTGGTTAGACTCGCGGACGAGGTGGAATCCATCTTCACAAAGCATTTCGCCAACAACGACAGGAAAAAAGCTATGAAGTATCTCAGACCACAACAGCACAAAGAATCTCACATGATCACCTTTTTAGTAGGTATACACAAGCTACCCAAAGTTCCAGATACAAACAATACCAGAACTCAACTCTCCAAGCATCAAAGATAACAAACATATATAGATTGATTTAGTACGTAGTATTCAATTAGTTCTTACTGACGACAAGAATTCTTAGTTCCCAGCTCATCTTTTCCTTTGATTTTCTTCTATGATATATTGAGTACTGCTTAATTATGTCCACCCTAAAGAAAAAAAAGCTTCAGAGTACGTAGTAATTCCATTCAAGTATTCTGCAATCTTCTTCTCTGCTTTTCCAACGAATATTGTACGTTTTTCTGTGGCAGGTCTGTTCACAGGTTGCTTCTTAACTTTATTCAGCATATACGCCATCTTAGCTCATCTCTCTGGCATGTTCTCTTCCACAACGGAAGCAGGTTATGTGGAAACCGTTTACCCCATTTTCAGGTACAATGGCCCCACAACATACATCACATTCTTCTTCTCTGTATTCTTTAGTATATTCTGCATTTTTTTTGTCTGTCTACGGTTTAGAAATGCAAAAATAACATGAATGATTGAGGCATAAACCCACCGTAGACCTTAAAAACTCTGGGCATAAATATTCGAAAAGTGGAGGTGGATGTGACATTAAATTCATATTCCGAACTCCATTTGCGAGACAAAAGCACGCGATCTGCGTAGGGGAAAAGGAGGACACAAATATCCCGGCTTTTACGACCAAGAACAAAGATCAAGATTGTGTCGACGAATTTACAGCATGAACTAATTTTGATTGACATTTTTGGAGGGAGCACGAGCACAACTAATTCCAAGTATGTCTGACTAATATTCCACTAAGAATAAAGGGTGCACCGCCCAAATCTCTCCCACTAAAGGTCGACGCGCGTAAGGATTGATCTCCTAAGAATCAGTACTAAGTTCGTGTTTTGCTTGATCATTTTGCTAACTGACTTGAACATCTAGCTAGAAATGTTAATTAATATGATTCTTCAGGTAATTAAGTAGATAAACACGTAGTTATGGAATTAATATTGTCTTTATCATGATGTGCAGCATGTTTGCTCTGCTGAGTCTGCACATATTTTTGTACGGGTGCAATCTTTTCATGTGGAAGAGCACAAGGATAAACTACAACTTCATCTTCGAATTCTCTCCCGGTACCGCCCTCAAGTACAGGGACGTCTTCTTGTTATGCACCTCATTTATGACCATGGTGGTCGGAGCAATGGTCGTCCACCTTCTCTTGAGATCTAATGGTTTCTCACCAGCTCATGTAGACGCCATTCCCGGAATTCTCCTTTTGGTAATCAATATATTACTAAATACTACTCACGGACACTGACCTAATTGCTTTCGTCGATTTGCTTTATTGATCTAGAGTATTACGTCCGCGAATTTAATTCACTGAACAATCTCTTTCTCATCAGTTGTTCACAGGATTTCTGATCTGCCCCTTCAATATTTTCTACCGTTCGACTCGGTATTGTTTCATGCGCGTTATGCGTAACATCATTTGCTCTCCATTCTACAAGGCAATCTACTAATCATAAGACTCTTCTTTAATTTGCGTATCTCACTACTTTTAATATATGTATAAGTTATCAGTTCAACTAAATTAACCAATTCTGACTAACATTAATTTGGAACATCTGATGAGCAGGTATTGATGGTAGATTTCTTCATGGCTGATCAATTAACCAGCCAGGTGAACATCTAACTACTGAGTATCTAACTTGTTTAATTGTCTATAATAGATAAAATACCCTTCAATAATTAGCATTACCGTCCGAAAGGAATTTGCTGACTTTGAAATGTTCCATTCTTTGTTTCTTTTCAGATTCCATTGCTGAGGCACATGGAGTTCACAACCTGCTATTTTCTTGCAGGCTTCAAGACTCACCAATACCAGACATGCACTTCTAGCAAGCTATACAAGGAGCTTGCATATGTCATCTCTTTTCTGCCTTACTACTGGCGCGCTATGCAGGTGAGACTAACAGTACTTCTCTTGTTTGCTTTAATCCCTAAGCCTCATTATATTACTAATTTAGAAACAGAATCCGAAATATTAATTAATTAATAATAGGTTACCCGTTATATTCCGGCAAAAAGTTCAAAAGCCACTGAAATGAATATTTCTGCATTATATATATGATATATGCCCAGAACAAAGTTAGTTTCCATTCGAACAGCCAATTAAACACAGTCAGACATGTCTCATGTAGCAAATTCAAAGTGTTAATGCTATGTTTTTAATTACTGTAATCTAACAATGGTACTATTGAAGCAAACTAACCTTTTCATGGCAATTAATCCCAACTTTCCGCTCTATGCATGGGTCGGGGATCCTGATTCCTGACATGGTGAAATTCCATGGGGTGTTTAAATTTCTAAATGTCAATTGAATTTGTGTCTAGCATGAATTTATTCTCTCAAATACGTACCACAACTAATGGGATTCTCCATGTTGGCTATTTTGATCCAATATTAGTGTGCAAGGAGATGGTTCGATGAAGGAGACATCAACCATGTCGCTAACTTGGGCAAGTACGTTTCTGCCATGCTTGCAGCCGGGGCTCGGTTAACGTATGCTATGCGTCCCACACCAGTGTGGCTAGGAATGGTCATCGCTACTTCGTCAATAGCAACCGTGTACCAATTGTACTGGGATTTTGTCAAGGACTGGGGCCTTCTAAACCCAAAATCAAAGAATCCATGGCTCAGGGATGACCTCATCCTAAAGCGCAACAGCATCTACTACTTCTCAATTGTAAGAAATTATATATATGTGTTCCTTTGGAATCAACCTACGTAATTCCCTGTTCAGCAACATGCATATATGGTTTAATGATCATGATAAATGAGATGAATTGTGCGCAGGCATTAAATTTCGTCCTAAGACTCGCTTGGGTCGAAACTGTAATGCACCTAAACATTGGGAAGATGGACTATCGATTGCTCGACTTTTTCTTGGCATCGCTGGAGATAGTTCGACGTGGGCATTGGAACTTCTACAGGTAACATTCTCGCTGGCCAGCTGCCTTACATATATAAATATATATTGCAAGCATCTCTATCAGGTAATGCTAATTTATGAAATGGACTATGCATGATACAGACTGGAGAACGAACACTTGAACAATGCGGGCAAGTTCAGGGCGGTGAAGGCAGTTCCTTTACCATTCCGTGAGATGGATTCAGATGATTGAAGGCAGCTGACAGAAAGGCGATGAAACTTGGAATAGTTTCGGAGACAAATTAAGGCAGGAAAGGCGCCGCTCCATTACTGGGTCAAATTGAAACAGTACTGCACGCACAACAGAATAGCTGCTGTAGATGTGTCACTGCTGATTATTAAAGATTTGATTCGAGGAGAGGTGAGCCGTAAGGTTCCCACCTCCCATTGAGGCGGAACTAATTAGTCCCGTGTACATTTTTGTGTGTTTCATTTGGGGAAGTAATTAGAAGCTCCGGAGAGAAGTATTTTCTTCTGGTGTCCATACGAAAACTCATATGATGACGAAAAGAATTTCACTCTCCAGTTAGCTGTAACAATTCAATACTTTTCTTTCTACATCAAGCTATAGACCATAGAGAAGTAGTTATATAATATTTTGGTTTATGTACGAATCTTTGGAAAGATGCCTCCAATTTCTCATGGAGAGAAATTTCAGGAATCCAGTTACATGCAGTGTTTTGGTTTAGCATATAATGTGACTCACTCGCCATCTCCCTCCCTAACTCTCATACTCTCTCATACTTTGATCTTTTACTCTCTCATACTCTCTCATACTCTGATCTCATACTCTCTCATAATCTCTTACACTCTCTCATACTCTCTCATCACTCTCTCTCTCATCACTCTCATCTCACACTCTCATCACTCTCTCTCTCACACTCATACTCTCTCATGCATCACACTCTCTCACACTCATACCTACATACTCTCATACCTCATCATACCTCATACCTCATACTCTCATACCCTCATACTCTCATACATACCCCTTACACTCAAACTCTCTCATCACTCATACTCATACTCCTACACTGTCAGACATACACTGTCAGACTCGTACTCTTACACTGATCTCGTACTTTTTTTTGAAAACATGATCTCATACTTTCATACTCTCATACTCTTACACTGATCTCATACTTTCATACTGATCTCATACTCTTATATTTTCGTATCCTCCTCAAATACCCTCATACCCATTTGCTCTCATAGTACTCTCATATATATCCTCTTCATACATTCATATTCTCATAGACTCATACTCTCATTCACTCATATATACTTTTCTATTCTCGTGCGATCTGATACTTTCACTCTCTCATTCTCTCATGCTCCCATAGTCTGATAGTCCCTAACTCTTGAACTCTCATACTCACAAACATACTGTACTGTTACACTCGGCTTCTCTCAAACTCTCATACTCACAAACATACTGTACTGTAACACTCGGCTTCTCTCAAACTCTGATCATATTTCCCATAAGACAGAAAAAGAGTTGAAGTGAAAAAAAACTCCACAGGCATGGAACAACGGAGTGGGGGTCGGTGTTGTTGTGTAATTTTGACATCTAATTGCCTTTTCTTCATTTTCTATGGCTGAAAGTTTATTTGAATTTGACCATAATCAGAAAGGATTATTTGATCATTCGACATGTTTATATGTTAGTGAACAGTTTTTGGAAGATCAGATGTCACGAGTTATTTTTGTAATGAAATTAAGTTGCACTATGCCCGAGAGATTCAGTTTTCTTTTTTCTTTTCTCTCTTTTGCTTTTTCTTTCTTTTCCAAAAAAGATTTTTGTTCAATTGAGCCACGTCGGCCCAAAACGATTTGACTAAAGCTTGATTGTGCTCGAATTACTTCAAGGTTTTATTCAGCTTGAGTTATATGTTAGGATCGGTAAAAAGTTATTTTTAGAAATTAAAGAAAGGAATGCTTGATGCACCTATGGACAATACCTATTTGATATACATGTCATAACCAGCTAATCCGAAACACAATTTGTCTAGGGTTTATCCTTTAGAATTTAGAATTTTATAAATTTTTTTTTTATTTTTCAAGTTTTCCTATTGGTTGGTTATATCATGTATGTTGGATAGGTACTACCGCCTAGGTGCAGCTAGTATTACACTTTTAGAAATACTTTTCACCCACATAATATTAAAAGATTAGAGTAACCAAAAGTTATTTTCTTTAGCTTAATCTTTTTTTTTTTTCAACTCAATTGACATTTCTTGAGGCAAATAATCTTGCAAATATAACAAATAATGTAATGAATGAAATTGAGTACAATAATTTAACATACAATTAAATTGAAGAGTATGAAATAGGTTCTAAATTTATGAAATAAATGTGTATAAATAAGTGTATAAATAAGTGTATAAATAAGTGTATAAATAAGTGTATAAATAAGTGTATAAATAAGTATATAAATAAGTGTATAAATAAGTGTATAAATAAGTGTATAAATAAGTGTATAAATAAGTGTATAAATAAGTGTATAAATAATTGTATTATGTATATATCTATTTTACTGTCATCTATTTGAATCATTTGTACATAGATTTCATAAGCATAGGAATTTGAACCATATGTATCGTATCTTAGAATAATGGTATCAGTACTGTAATATTTTACTATTTACATCGTGATATGGTTGTTCACCTAGTAGCCTAGTTGGCAGTACAAATAAGATTTTGGGTTAATCAAGGAAGATAGACCATTCTTTATCTCTTACATGGACAACCACAAGGACGCCATATCACACTGGTACAAATACGAACTCTGTCGGTGGAGCAGCAACAACTCGTACTCTCAAATTGTCAACCTTATACAACTTTGAAATTGTAAAACTTATACAACTATCAAATAGTCAAACCTATACAACTATCAAGCTGTCAAACCTATACTATTGTGAAACTGGGAAACCATGAAACATTTTAAGCTGTCAAACCCTAAATCAATATAAGCAACAAAGAAGAAAATTCAGTCATGCGAGTGATCGCACCCATGTTGGTTTGAAGGCCCTGCATATTAACATAAGTTTAAAGATAAATTATTTATAAATATAATATTGTAATTGAATTATAATTTGAATATAATATTATCATGCAGATCACTGAATAGTGGCTCGCCACTGTTTCTGTTCTTGCATCTCTTCCACCATCAATTGCATATTCCTCATTAAATCTTTACCTTGTCTTTCCTTATCCATTGTTCTCGTAGGGCTAAATATTTAGGTGTTCTTGTAGAGGCACCCCTACACAGTGAAACACCGATCCCAACCCCTCTCTCATAACCCCTGTGGTGGCCCCCACAGACCTTATCCATTATGGGTGTCACATCCTTGGGCTACGTTGGGTTCTCTACTTGTTGTTCAGTGGCGCACCGACAAATCCCCTCCTGCATAAAAAAATTGATTAAAATATGCACTTGGTATTAATTTCAGCTGTAATGAATCTGATAACTTACACATAATGTTGTTGTTTCTTCGTTTGGATATGTTCTATCCTTCTTCTGGTCTGCCTTGAGGTAAGATCTCTAAAAGGCATAGTTCTTGCCATCGGCTTGATGCTATATATAATTTAAATGACCATTATAATTATTGTGCTAAGCTTGAAAATGGAAAAAATCAATGACAAGCAAAATATTAATTCGTGTATGTACCTCTTCTTCTAAAAAACGGCCAAGGGACATAGTCCCAAGTGTGTGAGTCGTCTTCGTGAGCTATCGGTTCGCCTAATTTTTGACTTTGATTTTCTTTTTCATTACCTCATCCCAATATTGAACTAGATTAGCCCAGTTATCAGGACTCATAGTCGGGGTGGGACAATGTAGAAGCTGATCTCGTGTCTTGCCATCATAGTGAAATTTCTTATATGAGGCACAACTGTCTCGTATGATCTTCTGTAGAACCGGTTTAATTGCGCTCATCGGTACTTCTTCAGTCAACAATTCATTCTTATCATTAATAAATTTGTAATTTTGCTGAAAAAAAAATTATTTGGTTAGTACTTATCACCATAGTAAAAACAATTATCTTCTTCTGTCTTACATTGATAACCCTAAACCAGTTTTGAATGCATTATTGGGGAGGTCACACCATTGGAGATGTAGGGGGAAATACATTTCAGCCTGAACTTGTGTTCCCATGAGATACAACAATGCAAGGTGTTTCTTAGAGACCATCTGCCCATTCTTTATTTGGATCGTCCACTCTTTCTCTAGCATGAATAAAGTCGCTCTCACCTTCCGTTTGACGTGTGTGTTCTTGTGGCTAGGACTCAATATCATCAACCTCCCAATCGGGGTCTGAGTCTCAATGTCCTCGTTGAGGATCGGGCCTATGGAAATATATGTTAGGTCAACATTAAAAAACACATTTCATTAAGCCATATCAATTAAAATTTACCTGAATTCTGGCTCTCAGGGGATTGATAACTTGGGTTTGATCTTTATAATTTTACGCGTATATTCACCTAAAATTAAATAAGCTCAAATTAGATAAGGTAAAATCACATCAACTAAAATCGAATAAATTTAAAGAAGATTTGTCATTAGTGAATTTATTTAAATACCTATAAGAACATAGTCTGATGAAGTCGAGGCCATTGCTAATGGAGTCGCAGCCAATGGATAGAGAGCTACTGGAGCTGCAGCCGATGGATAGAGAGTGCTGGAGCCGCAGCCGATGGATAGAGAGTGCTGGAGCCGCAGCCGATGGATAGAGTGTGGTGAAGCCGCAGCCAATGGATAGAGAGTGCTGGAGCCGCAGCCGATGGATAGAGAGCTGTTGGAGCCGCATCCGATGGATAGAGCTGTTGGAGCCGCAACCGATGGATATAGAGCTGCTGGAGCTGGGGCCAATGGAGAGGGGGATGCTGGAGCCAGGCCCGATGGAGAGGGAGTTGTTGGAGCCAGGGCCAATGGAGAGTGGTTTGTTGGAGCCAGGGCAAATGGAGAGGGATCTGCTGGAGCCGGGGATGATGGAGAGGGGTATGCTTGAGCCAGGGGCCGATGAAGATAGGACAGAAGAAGATGTTGTCACCCAATGACATTTGTGCCTTCTTGACACGATCTCCCCATTGAGCGGAAAAATTATCTTACAAAATAAAAGGATTGAGGATTGTCAGCTTGATGAGGAAAAAATAAATTAACTTACTACGATAAATCATCTAAACCTAAATTATGTGATATTCAGGTCCGCACTACTAACCTTTAGTCCTTGACTAATATCAGTACGTACCCACAAAACATTATCTTCATCATTGAACTTTGTCATATTTCCAACTACTGGATTTTGTGCCAACAACATAGCCTAATCTTCTTGAGCCCTTACATTGACATTACTTAGGAGGATGTCGTAGGTGTCGCTTGGTCTCCAACGATAGACAATACTCCAAGATGGGTCAATTGGGTCCTTTGTATAAAATACTTGTTGTGCTTGAGATGGATAGATAAAGGGATCGTCTTCATAAGTTTGTTTTGTTGCATTTACCAACGTAAGTTAAGCCCGTCAATGACACAACTAGTGCCCTTCTTAATATCGTAACATTTGTACTTAAATAAGTGTATAGACATCCATATTCCAATATATACTTCTAATACCAATCGAAAAACACAATAAAATATTTGATCTATTTCCCCACAGTGGCACCACTATTTTGAGTGGTCCGAATCTGGTCAACAGCCTATGCCTCAAACTTGTAACCATTGCAAAAAAAAAAAAACCTTTATATGACCTAACATCACGAACTGAGCCACATACAACGTATATTAAATCTTATATTTTCTCTCCATTCGACAACAAATTGATAACCTATGCAATAAAATAAAACACATCATTTACAAAAGAGCAACATTCGATGTTGTCTAAAATCGTTACACCAACGACTTGGGTGATAAACTTACCTGTGTTCTAAACCACTATAGAAATTAATTATGTTGCTTTGTCTGCATTTGATGTTCGGTCCATTGTGGGTGTAACCACTATTTTGAGTGGTCCGAATCTGGTCAACAGCCTCTGCCTCAAACTTGTAACCATTGCAAAAAAAAAAAAAAAAAAACCTTAATATGACCTAACATCACGAACTGAGCCACATACAATGTATATTAAATCTTATATTTTCTCTCCATTCGACAACAAATTGATAACCTATGCAATAAAATTAAACACATCATTTACAAAAGAGCAACATTCGATGTTGTCTAAAATCGTTACACCAACGACTAGGGTGATAAACTTACCCGTGTTCTAAACCACTATAGAAATTGATTATGTTGCTTTGTCTACATTTGATGTTCGGTCCATTGGGGGTGTAACCCTCTCAAGTTGTCTTTATGTTCCCTTCAATTATTTGAAATAAATTGATAAAGACAAGTTTTATTTGGAAATGAAACATGTTTGGTGAAAGCAGTAAATTATACGTACTTTAGGTACGATCAAGTCTCCGGGCTATTGAACAATATAAAATGAAGGAGTCGGTACACCTCTTCGATAACGAGCATATATGGACGAACAATCCTTAAAGGTCCATCCTTGTGCCTTATTGGCCTAATGGCCTTTGACTCCATCCCCTCAATATAACGTGCACAAAATTATGTTATTTCTTCCATTTAGTATCTTTCTACAATGCAGCCTTCCGACCGATTATTATTACGAATGTAATTCTTCAATGTAAGCAATTGACGTTGAATTGGGTATATCCATCTATAAAGAACTGACCCAACAAATTTGACTTCTGTTACTAGGTGTAGAGTCAAATGAATCTTAATATAAAAAAGTGCAGGTGGGAAAATCCTTTCCAGTTTACACAAAATGAATAGAATTGTCATCTCTAGCTTTTCTATCTTCACATCAACCACTCTAGAAAATAATTCCTTGAAATAAGTGCAAAATTCATTTATTATAGTGAAAACTAGCATTAAAATTGATTTCCTCTCAACGCATAAGAAATTGTTGCATGAGAACATAGTAATCATGACTTTTGAGGTCCACTATTTTCCTTAATTTGATTTGGATTTGATTGGAGATATTTGAGGAAAAATCCGTTGGGAGTTTCATTTCTTTCAAAACATGGAGGAGCCTTGTTTTTTTTTTTTTTTTTTGTTAGATGGTATGAGGAATAATGAATGATAACTTTACCATCGAATTTTTTCGAAGACTTATGGTGGAGTGATTTTTGTATATTTAGACTCTATATCTAATATAGGCTTTATATTATCTTTTGACTTCACATCTTTTTCCAAAATGGTATCCAATATACTTTCACATACATTCTTTTCGATATACATAACGTCAAAGTTATAGCGAATGAGTAGAGTGCTTTAAAACGGAAGATAAAAAAACACTCTCCTCTTCTTCTAACCTTCAGGCAAATGACATGTATCTGTTTGAATTTTTTTTCCTTCCTGAACACAACATTTTGAAGCCTACCCCATATGTTGGTAATGTCATCACCTAATAAGCTTAGGGGCACCATCATGTTCCTTAGTCCCATCAAATCACTTCTTATTTGCCGTCCTGGATGATCGTTTGGTTGAAACCTTCAATGACTCGAGTAGACACATTTTAGACTATGGGATAGATATGACGAGGCATTGTTCATGTGATAGGTAGGGCAAGCTTTATAACCTTTTGTACTTTAGCCAGACAACATGCTATATGCAGAAAAGTCTGTTATGATCCACATGACTGCAGCGCGTTTGGAAAAATGATTTGGTTTGTGCATGTTAAGTCTTTATACTCGATTCCCATCAAATCTTTAACTCATCAATCAATGGATGTTAGAATACATCAATATCGTTTCCCAACGATTTCTGACCATCAATACGAAAGGTCAGGTTGAAGAAGGTAATGCTTACTGGCCACGTATTGTGGTTCGACTCAGTCCCAATTTTAAATAGATTGAAACCAGCACTCGCAAGACCCAATCTCATGTTTCGTATATTAGAACTGAATGATAAATATATTTAGTCGTGTTCCAAGCAACAAAATCCTTAGGGTCAATTATCTTTCTTTTTTTCAGTTGGGGAGCCGAACCATGCCATGTTATAAGCTCTGATGTTTTCCTAGACATAAATAAGCGTTATAACCTTGGAACAAAGGGAAAATATCTAAGGATTTTTTTCGTTTGACCATCTCGAGGAACGGCATCTTGGGCACGTATCCAAATCTTTGTAACTTTTTCTGAATAATAAATAGTCATTTGGGCATGCATAAATTTTTTCGTAACTTAATGCCAAGTCTGCCATCATTTTCTTTGACTCATACCAACTCCGTGGAAGCAAATTATCCGGTGAGAGAGCGTCTTTCATAAGGGATAGAACATCCGAAAATGATTTGTTTCTTGCCTCTTCCAATAATTGGTCAAATTTACACAATTCTGAGTGATCAACTTCATGCTCTATATTGTCTTCGCCCATATTTTGCATGAAAGCATCACTCAACGTTGTTGCAATCTTTTTACCGTGACTAGTGTCTATATAAACCTCTTCTTCGTGATTTTGGGGTAGTTCTCCATGGTAGAACCAGGTTTTGTATAGTGGGATAAATCCCTCTAGGACGATGTGGGTCTTGATTGTCTCGTAGCCAAAGTATTGACTAACATGGACAACACATAACCTCGTTTCCCTGCACCCCAAAAATCTTGGATGACACCGGGTTGGCTTGGTTTTGTATTCATACATCCATTTCTTGTCATTAAAATAGTCCACCTCCACGATAATTATCAAAGTTAAACTACACATAAAAAATATGGGTGTGTCGTACTTTTGAGAGGCGAATGATAACTCACAACCTATACTTTATCTACGTCATTGTCCCTATGTAACTCATTGTCTAATTCTCCCCCTCTTACTTCTACTCTCCCAATCGGTTGGAGTATACCAGTGTCGAAGAGAGGATGAAAAACATAACATTTGCAAGGAGACATATTAAGTAATGGACCCTTGTTTGAAACACCTATTTAATATTACACATTCTAGTGCATGAATCAAACAACATTCAGAAACAGAAATAACAAATTGTAATAAACTTCCTCTAGGGTAGCAATCAAAATTATTTTAATTAGAGAATATACTCCTAATCTTTTGAATCAAATCATAATTGATCTACTACACAAAAACATTAACGAAACTCTTTGTCCCTTCATAACCATTAAATGACTTATTACTCTGTACAAGACACGAATGTAATTGTCGGATACATGACTCGGTAAAGGACAAATCGATAATAAACACAAGATTGGGCCAAATTGGAAAGCTTTCAACTGAATAACAAATACTGTCACTACAAATCCTTTTTTCATAGTCTAACAATCTGTTGTGCATCTAAATGCAAACATCTAGAACAATTTCTCCTCAAAAAGTGTCACTAAAGCCCGTCATTTATGGATAAACGCCCATGCAAATAGACATGGTACTCTCTATGAACTAAGATAAAAGATTCTGCAGTACATGAAACTTGACTGCTATGTTCCTAAGCTATTTGTCATTTAAAACAGTTTCCAGTCATTTGCCCATAATAATTAAGATAATTAATTTATAACTTAGGAGAAACATGGATATATACCAGAAACTAATAGACAAAACACTCCATACTATTCTTTTGCTTAATATGCATAAAAACAGCTAGATATCCATAAAATTCTATTCAAACATTATTTACCGGATTTAGTGTGAGTCTGCCCCTGGTTAGTTCTTAGTTGATTCTTTATCCACTAAAGAGACTACCAGATCAAAGAGTTTCACTTTCATAAAAAATTCTATGCATATTGTTCTGCTGCCCTCACCTCCAGCCACACTAGGCACCAGCTCTTAGAGAGCTGCCTTTATTAGCAGGACAATCATGAGGTAATATCACGACGTAGTTAGAATTCACGACGAAATGCTTAACAAGAAGTAAATGCAGTGTGTATGTTTGAAGAAAATTATTGACAATCCCACGAATGACCCCTTTTTAACTTACCCTCTTAAAAACAAAGGCACATCATTCACCAAAGGAATTTTACAGGTAGAACCTTTGGATCAATGTCTTAAAGAATTCGTTAAAGAGACGAAAAATCCGTGCAAGGATAAAACATATAGTCAAATGGTAATGTCATCCAATTCCCACTTCCCTTAAACCTTTTTTTTGAAACAGAAATTCTTAAATTTCCCTTAAATTTCAAGTGCACCCAACATGCAGTCGTGCGAAGGCTAAAGAAAAAAAATCAAAGAGCATAAAGAAACATGAACGACATAAAAAATAATAGAGAACTGCCACTTCACTTGCACTAACACGTCTTCAACAGAATTTCCTCGAAATTCAGGGGGAATGAAAAATGGTTGTACAAAGACTTTATCTAGTGCATAAACAAATGTAGCCCCACCAACTCAACTCAAGGGCAACCTGCTTTTAAATTTCAATTAGAAAAACATGAAATTTCATGTGTCATTCATAATTTGTAGTCGCTATTGAAAAGAAACCCTATTACAACTAATCTCATAAAAGAGCAATAATGGTGCTCCAACAAACCAAAAAAGTAAATGAATACCAAAATACAACAGAAGGTTGTAGCAAAAGAGCTAACAACAGATTGAGCGAGGAAGAATTAGGGTTGGCTAGGGAGGAAGCCGGAGAAGCTCGTCACCTAAAAGCTTGTCGCTTGAAAGCTCGTCACCTAAAAGCTTGTCGCTTGAAAGCTCGTCACCTAAAAGCTTGTCGCTTGAAAGCTCGTCACCTAAAAGCTTGTCGCTTGAAAGCTCGTCACCTAAAAGCTTGTCGCTTGAAAGCTCGTCGTCGGAGAAGGCGTTCGATTGGGGTAAAACCACAGAAATGGGAGGTTGCACGGAACTAGAGAGATGGGAAGGTCACGGGGAAACTAGAGATGGAAGGTCAAGGGAAACCAGAGAGTTGGGAAGGCCGCGGGAACGCTGGAGCTCGGTCGCAGTAAAATATGGCTGATGCATCTTGCCACTCTTTATCTTAAGGTAGACACGATAAGCTTAGGATTAGTAAATCTTTTTCACCTTACTCTAACAGGTACATACATGTAAAATAAGTTGTCCTTTCCTGTTTTAGTTACGTAATAAAAAGGTCTTGTCCGCGTTATCATTCTGTTTAAATAGTAATGGAAAGAGAAATGAAACCCGTAAGATTTCTAGAACCTGATTACAGCATAAAGCTCAGAGCGGGAACATACATGAAGCTCTGCATAGATTTGCATAATTTAATGTAAATCGTGTTTAAATATTAGCGATGGATTTCATAGTGCAAAACTGAAAAACAGAACTAAGGGCAAAAATATCACAAAAAAAAAAATATCAACATGAATACATTTAGTCATAAAAAAAAAGCAAGAGCTAAAATCACAGATAAGCAGAAACTTTGGGTACACCTAATCTTTGTACGAATTTAGCTCCATGGTCTTTTTATGTTTAAGAACTCAGTGGGAGAGAAATGTGATGACCACGTAGGGGAAAGTTGGGCTGATTTTAAAATGGTTTTTCTGAATCTAGCAGGAGGGGAACTTGTGGGGTTATACTCTCTAAAAGTGACCAAAAAAAAAGTATACACATGTTTTCCAATAAGGAATTACTGTGCCTTTACATGAAAGAGTACAATCAAAGCTTATGCCATTCTTGGTGATGTTTCGTCCAACGTTTTGACAAATAAATACAAATTGCAGCAGTTGCAAGACCAAGCGCTGCGATTGCCATTATAGAACTGTTGCTAAGATTCCGATGCTGGCTATTCTGAACAAGGTAAACAATCAAACGTAAGTCTTTTCGGGTAAACTCATGTATATGGTAGACAAAAATACCATGCAGTCCTAGGAGTGAAGAATTATAAATCTATTTCTGAAATGCCAGAAAATCGAATCTGCGTGCATTATGTGTGAGAAACATTTTGCATGAATTTCTTGCACTCAACTGGCTTTAGTTTAGGGCAGAAGCAGGGTAGGTCGACAAGGGGTAAGTAGGAGACTTTGAAAAGCTTTCAGGGTCTTGCTTGCCATAAAAGGTAGATTGAACTGTTCATGCTTGTAACAGAAAATAAGGGGGTGCCACAAAGCTATCAGCCTCAACCATAGTCTGAAGCATCTGGATTTTCTACTCAAGAAGACTCAGACGTTAGAGCCTGATTCAGCTGAGGAGCACAAGCCAGTCTGATCTGCAATTTATGACTAATAAGGCCAGCTCCAAGACATCGACTCAGTGAAAAAATTGGACCATTCTAATCTACTGACTGGTTCTCTTCCTTTCATCTATAATTTAGAATGATTAGTGGGCATGGTGAGAAAACGTACCTGGAGGAGGATAAGTAAAAGTACAGCATTTGCAAGAACAGAAGATATACTCATCATCCCTGCACGCACCTCATTAGGTACAAGCCTGACAGAGGAGTATATGCATTAGGGGTTATTTTTATAGAGTATATGCAATAGGTTTTAACTAATAAATGTAATTAAAGGAGCTCTATTAAATAATAAGTAAACTACATAACAGCTAGCAAGGTAATAAAAAGTCAGCTTACAGAGTCCTCATTCTTGCTAGAGAAGGTGAAATCAGGCCAACACAGCTGAGGAAGATACAAAACACTGCCACTAAGAACTTAATTTCCTGAAACGTAATCAAATTAGATAGCCTGAAACGACATCTCCATGGCAAGTGCTCTTCATGATATGTGTTCTACCTGATAATCATGGGCTACCACAAACAAGGCAAGGCTTGCAGTGCTGAATGCCGCTGCAAGCAAGTCCTCCACTGCTGTCAAAAGCAGCCCACTGACGAACCATGGGCATGCAGTACTGCCTAACATCTGTGCACCCAATAAACAAGGGTATATCATCGATAAATAAGTCTCTCGCCCATCAGCCTGCAACCGTAACACAACAAGGTGAACAAACTAACCCAGGCTTGGGGAGAACCACAAATCATGAAAATAAATTAACAGCTCCATAAGAGGCTCTGACAAATAAAATAAGTGAATCAGTTAAATATTTATGAACACAAAGCTGAACAGATCATTTTTAAGGATTTATCGATGTGAAACAGTACTACTATTACACACATTCTTCATATAACACAAATATATTGATGAGTGACCATGTCAACATACCACTATTGTTGGGGCCCAAAATATCCAAAAAATCTTCACTGAGAAATCGAGGCATGCTTGTGCCCAGCACAGTGACCATATCCGTTTATCTGCCACGAAGACAGCATAAACACATATGTAAACTTAAAGTTTCTACAAGAACATGTAAACAAAACATGCTGCCTAAGAACTTGTTGAATTTAAAGAACTTGAACACATCATCATTCCCCCCTACAAACCACAAGGCATCTGAAAACAGTGCTATAAACATAATAAGTGAACCACTTTTATGGTCAGAGACGGTGGCACTGAGGCAGGGTTCAACCCACGTAATGAGCAATACGAGACTACATTTAACCAGCATAGCTTCAAGCAATAATGTAAAAAGATGGTGATCCGTGGTAATAACAGTCTTAGATGTAGTTTTTATGTATCAATGCCCATTCCATAGTAGTAGATAAAAAAGACTTGTCATTGATTATTCAATAGTGAAAGAAGATGCAAAAAATTAATCAAATCCATCTAGTAATGAACAAGGACCTAATCAAGTATTCTTTATCGAGAGGTACATATTAAAAACCATACTGCTTCTCCATAAAATCACAGTTCCTGCCCAGAAGAGCTTGTTACAATGTTTCCTTTCATAAATGATAAAAGAGAATTAAATAAATAGTACATAAAAACTGATTTTGATCTTAAGTCCCTTATTTGCATCAGTAGTCATCAATCAGAGACAGCTGATAAGGGCGCTCATTGAAAAGTGTCACCAAAAAATAGGTCCATACACACTGAAAGGAGACCTACTCTATTTGGATAAATATTTAAGTAGAAAAACAAAGAAGATGCAATGCAGTCTCCGTAGCACATGATTACTAATTGAGAGCATAAAATAATCCAGAGGTTATGCCTATCACTATGTCAAATAAAACTGACTAGCTGTGAAAAACCGTAAGAATATAGGTAGCTCTGAAATCTGATAAGAAGAAAAAAATGTGTTTGGCAGGAAAGAATTTGATGGATACTTTGTGAAGACTGTAGCTGTGCGTCACAGCCTTGGAGTACTAGGTCCAGATTTGACTCAATTGTGTACAGTCCAACAAAATCTAGGCCAAGCCAAGCCCTTCAAAACTTTTTACAGTTCTAAATGAGTTGACCTACCTTTCATGCCGAAAACCTCATGAATTCCATATCTATGACTCTACTCTTCTTCACCAAAGCAAGCAAACTAGATTTAACAGAGAAGTACAAAGCAGCACCCAATTGTATAGGTCGGATCACCACCGCCCAAGTAGCTCAGATGACAGCTGATAAATCCTTTGGGAGATATAAAACACCCGATCACAAAGTAGACAAAGAAAGTTATAATTTTTGAACTTTTTTGTGAGCAGATACAGACTGAACTATTAAATGAGGTCAACAAATACACTGAACAAAACTTACCGTTAAGAATACATGCAGAGAAAACCATTTTATAATTGCTAATGCTAGATGTAGGCACAATTCCGCTCCACCATCTACTGATGTAAATGATACATACTATAGCCAAAATAGCAGCTACAAGCGATGGCAAGGCCACCATCTTTTGGGGATCCCAAGTCACTAACAAATTTGCTAATGCTTGGCTTACAATAAGAGATGCAGACTCAGAAAAAGTCATTAACCAAAACGAATCAACCAATAATTCCTGTCTATGGCCTGCCTGCAAACAGAGAAATCATGGGTAAAATACAGGGAGTATCATGATAGTAAATAAAGAACAAACAATAGTATGAAATCCAAACCTTCTCATGTTCCACCACCATCCAGGATTCAAAGCTGAAACCAAATATGGAAGAAACAATAGCTAGACAAACATTTGAGATAATTATACTCGGGTGTCTGGTAAAACACTTCAAGAGGCCCACAAATACGTGCAGGATGCAAAATAGCACACATGCTTTCTTATGACCTCTGCAAAAACAAATCACTTTCAGGAATCACATGTTATTCTTCAAATTGGTTTCACAACCTTCAGTTTAATTTACATATCCAGTCAATTAAATCCCTTTTAAACTCACAAATGATGCAGTTCAAGCTCAAACTGAGCAAAATTGTTCACACAACCTAGTTGCTATTTCAAAAACGTGATAAGTGATCATCTAGTAGAACATCCATTAAAGCAGCCAATATATACGACTTACATCACATCAGAAAATACGCCCAAGAAAGTGCTGGCGACAAGAGCTGCAGCGCATCCTGTGGCGAGAGCAGCCACCATCTGCTCTCTACTGAATCCATGAAAGTTAAACTCCACTTCACCGAGAACAGAATGAAGGCCCCCTATAACTGTTTCATAACCAGATGAAAGAAAAAATGTGTTTTTTGCGTGAGCAATCATCAGTCACAAGAACGACGAGAATTACTAGATAAAAATACAAAAAATAAAATATAAATCCATGATTCACATTTAATCTCCTTCTTAGTGCAAAAGAAATCAAAGGCATTAATAACTTTGGCCAACGCCAACTACAGTAGAAAGGAAGTGCAACAAGAAAAAAAAAATCTAGAATCACGAGGAAAAAAAAAAACTCATCAGAACGCGCAGAACGTGAACTAAGCCCTCCATTCAAAAAAATCCGACGGAATTCAGTCAATGCAGGGACTCACCTGAACAAAAAGAATAAACAAATAAGAAACGTCTCTGAAATCGGAAAAACGATCCCGGTGTGGAGTCAAGCACGGGCGCACTTCGTGCGGCATCGCTAAAGTGCGGCCGAAAAAAAATGGACACGAAACAGGCAACGAAGAGAAAGAGATAAAATGCGCTGCTGGGTTCCCAGAATTGGGTCTCTATCACGACCCCCATTGAGGCGCTCAAGATATCATCACGAGAACAGAGGAGAAGGCTGAAGATCCAGAAGAAGAAGAGCAAAGAAGAAAGTCGCCAGCTTTCTCCAAACACCCACTTGGAACTCCTGAACGGCCGAGTGTGAAAACTGAACGAAAAATTTAATTTTTCGTCCTCTGCGATTACACTTTATTTGCGATTCTCGCATGAGAGCCGTTCGATCGTTCGTAAGGTTAATCGACGTTTCTCTTTAATAATAATAATTTTCCCGCATATTACGGAAATTCTTCAAAAGACTTAAAAGTGAACCCAAGGTGGCCCACGTTGTAGACGACGCTGATTCATCTGACACCGTTCGATCCTGTCAATGAGGTCCTAAGGATTGGGGCCCATGCACCCTTTTTTTCCAGCTCATCCCCATCGTTTGGAGAATGTAGAACAGTCAAAAAGTCTTTGCTGCTGAATGGAGCATGTATGAAATTAGGCTTAACCCTTAACGTTGGGTACATCAACCAACCTTAGGGTTCTTCCCCTGTGCTTCTCCTGCAAAAAGTCTCGTCTGGATTTGGTATTCTGAGATCCTCAGTCATGGCGAGAGGATTGCTGAACAAGCTTACGTCCAGGACTCTTTCTGTCGCCGGAAAGTGGCAGCAACAACAACTCCGCCGCCTTAACATCCATGAATATCAGGTTTCCTCCACTTTTTGTGGTTATTCTTTATTATCGCGTCCATTATCTGGAATAGATCTCTCTTGAACGTTTCGTGTACAGATCTCTACTCTTTCTCTGGGTTTTGTAAGTACAGCGTGAATTGGTTCAGGTTTTGTTTCCGAGGTAGCGGTTTTTCTTATTTATCGTACTCTATTTCACTAGACATGCCCAATCGCTGGAGTTAGTCGTGAAGAATATGTTTCTCTGATTTACATTTGCATACTAGCTGAATAGTTTTCCGCTCTTTTTATTTAGTGATGGGTCTAGGTGCTTTTTTGAATTGTTCGGGTTGGTCTGTCCAATTGCGTTGTGGTGTTACTTGGTAGTCTGATTTTTTTTTTAGACTTTTCCTTTTTGCATTTTCTGAATAGCTTGTGTCAATCAGGGTTCTGAGTTAATGAGCAAATATGGGATAAATGTTCCCAAAGGTGTGGCTGTCTCCACAGTTGAAGATGTCCAGAAAGCAATCAGAGCTTCATTTCCCGGTGAAAAAGAGGTATATGTCTTTACTCTTTTCATGAGGAGACTTCATAAATACCGTTTCTTCTGCTTGTCTCATCTGACTGCGTTATGCCTATTCTTTAATTTAGTGGCTGACTGGATCAGATAAACATCTATATATAATACTTTAATGGCTTAGTGCAGTTGGTCGTTAAGAGCCAAATTCTGGCTGGCGGACGAGGATTAGGGACCTTCCAAAATGGTTTCAAGGGTGGTGTACATATAACTAAAGTTGATGAAGTTGAAACTATAGCCAGTATGACAGTCTCTTTACTCTGAATTTTATCCTTCTCATTATTAGTTATACTCAATATTTTTATGAAGGCTATTTAAGGAAGCATTGTATTAGCTTTATCAAGCTAAGAAAGTTGTTGTCTCTGCGAATTTTCATGTTTTAGTTCCTTCCACTGTGTGGATAGTAGCATTTGGATCTTTGACCTTTTGACATTTATTCTTGTTTCTTTTTATATCCTGCATAGTGCATTCCATCTTTTTTTAAGCAAATGTCAGGTTCCAGTAGCTTTTTATGGAGCCAAGATTTAAAATTTCCCTTGAAGTGTTCAAAGTAATCTTTGGACGACGGATTTGATCTCTGAAGGTTCATTAATGGCCTTGTAAAAAATTTATCGATGTTATGTGCTGTTCTCAATTTGTAGTGTTCTTCTCCTTGAAATTTTCTTATTTTGATAAGTATACTTAGTTTTGAGTGCTTTCTTATGATTCATAGGGAAGATGCTGGGACAAATACTTATCACCAAGCAAACTGGACCTCAGGGGAAAGTTGTTAGCAAGGTTTGTTGCTTTCTACCTTCTCCTTCAGTTTGAAGGGTTTGGCTGTTAATATCGATATCATTCATTCATCTTCTCCTGCTCCTTTAAAACCATTAAATCCTGAGTTCACTGTCATCTAGTGCCCATGGGTGGTATATAGGCTTCTGCATATTTCGTACGTATATGTTTAATTGGATAGGTAGGATGTGGAGTAGTAATCGTTTGTATAACTTCAAGTAGTAATCTCCATCTCAGCTGTTCTGAAAAACAAAACAGTTCTATATAAAATTTATATATCTCCATGAAGCAGCACACTCTTTTGTTGTTGATGAATAATAAGGCTGTCAAATGACCCTTTAGAACTCCTGCTCTTACTCCTGGAAATTTTCCTAAGAAATAAACACACAATAACAAAGGAAATTTATGTTGATAAAACTACTTATCTGCATCACTTCCTTAGCTTTCATTCATACTTGCCAAGCGAGTATGAAGAAAGATGTTGCACCGTCCCATATGACCATGACTTTCCATCATTCGACTTTTTTTTTTCTGAGAAAAAGACACAAGCGAAGTGAAGAAATTGTCTTAACGTATTATATTGTAAATTGAGTAAGCTCATGGCTTTAAACTTACCAAAGGAACCGGATTATAAAATACTGGTAAGAAATTGATTGGAATTCTTAATAGCCAATAGCGAGGTTGGAGATGCTATCTCATTCTCATACTTCTTGCATTTTCGTATGAGTTATTCTAGTTATTGATATAGGAGGATAACTTATTTTCTTTTTTCAGGTTTATTTGTGTCAAAAGTTATCGCTAGTGAATGAAATGTACTTTGCCATCACTTTAGACCGTACAACTGCTGGTCCGGTATGTTATCTTTTCAATACAATGTATTTACACTAAATTTTCTACATTGGCAACTTTTGCTTTTTTCCTTACAGGGTTCTTGTACTTTATGGAGTAACTATAGGTACTCTTTTGTGGTCATCATTGGTTTTCAATGTGCATATTCCTAAAATCTATGTAAAATAGGAAAACAATAGAGGTATTGACCAAATAAACATTACCTAAGAGATAATGCAGGCAGCTTATATTTTCTTTTAAAATAGCATCTGATACTTTGTGGGTTTGTTGTATGTTGTCAATTGATTTGTGAGAAATTTAATAGACCCCCAATACTTTTCACGTATGCAAGACATGCTAGGCATGTGACAAGTGGATAGGGGAAGCAAGATGTGAATGAGGGGTATTAGTAATTAGTTTTTTCTTTTTTGTCATTTTTTGTAAGAGGGGAATTGTAAGCGTGGGATATAGGTGAAGGGGACGGGGGGGGGGGATTTGGTTTGTAACAGAGCTCACAGCTCTAGAGGGGAGAGTACTGATCTCTCGAAAGTCAGTGGAATACTGTAATCCAGAACATGAATTCCATCTATTTCAATCAATAGAAATCCATACCTGTTGTGGGATCTATCAAAATTTTAAAAAGAAATGAAAGTACTTAAGTTAAATCCTGAAGATACTATGCAAAAATTGGAAAAAGAAAATGGACTTGGGAGCACTTACAAAAGTTTGTAAATTAAGCTAAGGAAAAGAAATTGAGACTGATAGGGAGGCTGAAAGGTGAGAGAAGTATGACAAAAGATACAGAGAAGGAAGAGAGAGGGAAAAGTATGGCAAGGCGAGTATTTAGAAGGGAGAAATGCTACTGAGAGAGAAGAAGGTATGACAGAGATAGAGAATAAGAGAGAAGTACTTCAAAGGAGGAGAAGAAGAGGCATGACAAAGAGAGGAAGAGAGAATGACAACAAAGAGAGATATGTGGAGAAGTATGGCAATGAGAAAAAAGTGTGACAAAGGGTCAGAGGGTGAGGCTCGTTTTGTAATGGCTTTGGCAAACAAACCACCAATATGATGAGAGGTTGACTTTTTTTTTTTTTAGTGGAATGAGAGGTTGGAAATTAGGATAAATAATCTTGCCATTGATGATATTGAGAACAGAATGAAAATCCACCTTGATGTACTTGATTTTCTGGTGGCCTTTGGATTATTGACAATATATTTTGGGGCTTTATTATAACAATTTAATATTGTTGGTTCGTTACAGGACCATTCTGCTTCTTTTAGCATATGCTTAGCCCATAAAAGCTCACTGTATGTGCCATGGCCTTCCCCTTTTTTCAACTAATAAGATTTCCTCCCACAAATGGCATGGTAGCTGAAGTAAATGTGGATTTGTTGTTAAGGTTCGATCTAGCATAGTCTGTGTTAAAGTAGGCCTCAATCTTTACATGCCGATGCTTTTCGAATCACAATCCTTACCTAGAGCACCTTTTAGATATTTCAACACCCTTTGAGCTGCTTCAAACTTGATTTTTTGAGGGATCTTCATATATTGGCAAAATAGATTGGCAGAGAAAGCCATTTGAGCTTTGTGATTGTAGAATATATTAAGTGACTTTCAATTCTTTAATATTTTGTCCTGTCATTCAGCAATTGGCTCTCGGTGTTACTGGTTTTGTACTTCATAAACCATAGTCCTTACATTTTGACACATATTTCCTTTGAGACAATGCCATTCTTCCATTTTTTTTTTTTTTGGGTCACCTCAACTCCTCTAAATTCCATAAGTTGATACAATATGACTAAATTTAGTGAGCCAGGCTCTCAAAATTTGCTTTGGACCATAACTCGACTTATGTAGCTGGTTCACCTTCCTTTTCCCCCCTTAAGCGACATAGGTGGGTGGATGCTCCATATACACTCTTTCATGTCAGTACAGACTGTTAATTTACAATCAAGAGATGTTGATAATTATCAATGACAACTGATAAAAAAATTCTAAGTGTCTTCATCAGTGCTACTGGTGAAAATTGTCAAATGTATTGGCACCATTGGGTGTATCCTTTTGATGTCTACCAGGCTTTATATATAGCCATAGATCCATTTGAATCATACTTTACAATATACACACATATACCAATTGTTGCATCAGAGGGAAGATCAACCATAGTCTATTTTGGATGACACTGTTGGACACTCAAAGCATCCAACACCTTCCAAGTGACAAACAAGGTGGAGTGATAAAGCAATGGACTTTAACGAAGGGGATAAGGAACGAAAAGAAATAAATGAAGCAATGGAATGGCACGTAACTTTCTCTTTGGGAACGGGATTATGAATATCAAGCAATTGAAGAGATTTATGGTGAGAAAGACTGGAACTGATATGCCAACACCTTCCAAGTGACAAACAAGGTGGAGTGATAAAGCAATGGACTTTAACGAAGGGGATAAGGAACGAAAAGAAATAAATGAAGCAATGGAATGGCACTTAACTTTCTCTTTTTTTTTTTTTTGAAAGTTGTGATTTTATTCATTATAACCCAATTGGGTAAAAGAAGTACATAATAGGATTACAGCTAGTAAGGGGTCTATACAATAGCATGTTGCTCATGAGCCCCTTTCTTAGCTAATTCATCCGCTTTACCATTTGCACTACGTAATACATGACTCCAACTAGTGACAATAGATGCTAATTCTCCGATTTCCTCTATAATGGGAAGAAGCCTCCAAGGAGTCTTAAGGTCCTTCTTGCACCATTGGATTAGAACTTTTAGATTCAGCAATTGTGGAATCGAAATGGAACTTGAGGAAGTATTTGGGCATGAATAGGTGAATCAAACAATCCCATGAAAAACAAACAATCCCCGGAAGAGTTACGAATTAGTCCACCCACACCAACTAGCCCCGGGTTTCCAAAAGACGACCCATCAAAATTCAGCTTATAAGCATGCCTCGGTGGAGGGACCCAAGCGATGATTTTGGGAACCTTCCCCCCCTTTTCAAAAGCATATGGGGACCAAGAATTCCAGATTGCACCTCCCTCTATGTTCTTGAAATGTTTCTATACTTTCAACCAACATACAATTTGGTGTATAATGCGTTAGCATAAATCAGGCCAAGAAGTACTTTTATTCTGAAAAATTCTGTTGTTTCTTTCCTTCCACAGCAACCAGGGATGTAGCCCAAACAACAACTAATCATCAATTTTCCTTTCCCGCCAAGGCCAAGAGATCCAATAAGAGCAATTATGCTACTAAGATCTTGAGGAATAGGGAAGCTCAACCTGCATTTATCAATGAAAAAAGTCCATACCTTCCAACTATACGTGCAGTGTAATAAAAGGTGATTAAGAGATTCACTCTCAGAATTACATAAAGAGCATGTAGCATCCTGGATCGGAATTCTTCTCCTTAATAGTGCATCCCTTGTGGGTAATCTTCTTCTTAAGCAACACCACGCAAACAAAGCTTGTTTCCTAGGGCAGGAAAGAGTCCAAGCTTTTGCAGCCTAGTGGGAGTGTTGTCCACGATTAGTTAAGCAAGAGTAAGCCGTACTGAGTAATGCCCCAAGGGATGAGGCCTCCATAATAATTCATCCGTCTGGTCTCTCTTTAAGAATGTCATACTTAACTCATCAAGTAATGAGACTATCTCAATAGATTCCTCATCGGTTGGATTTTTTCGGAGCAATGGTGTCCAATCCACTTCTCTCAGCTGTCCCCTAGGGGCAATGTCCGTAATAAGGCAGTTTTGATCCCTTGATAATATGAAAATTTTGCATACTTCTCAGCAAGAGTGTCCTTACCAGTCCATTTGTCAGTCCAAAAAAGTGTTCTATCACCAATTCCAGGATGAATGAAAGTATGCTGAGCAAAAAAGGGCAGCAACTTAACGATTTTCTTCCAAATTGAGGAGAGCCTCCATTGCTTTATGTCTCCAAACCACCAATCTCTCGGCTTAACTTTCTCTTTGGGAATGGGATTATGACTATCAAGCAATTGAAGACATTTATGGTGAGAAAGACTGGAACTAATATGCCGTGGGAGATCTAATACCTGATATGACAATGATGTGCTTGGTTGAACTTTGGGACCCTTATTCCGTAAATAATACCTACAAGGGTTCTTTGGTGCAAGAGCGGCATATGTTGGAGTATCTATCACACCTATAGGAAACAAAGACCACTCAAAAAATAAGGAAACTTTGATTGAACTGAGAAGAATGGTATTTCTTCAAAGAGGATCACATAGCGAGATATTAGTTCTTTGACTTCGGATGATAGTATGTTACTGTTTTTTAAGTGCATGAAGTACCAAAATACACTCCATAGCCAGAGGAGTGACGTAGTCCCCCCTTTCATATATTGACATAGGCATCTGATTGATGAGTGGAAATAACAATAACTCTCCATGCACACACTAGTACAATGTTCTTGGCATGCAATTTAGATACAGGCTCCCCTAAGAAACCTCATCTGCAGCTATATAAGCTCAGTGTACCTTTAGCTCATTGTGCTCATCTTGAATTCTTTTGAACTTCATGATTCTCTATTTAAAACTTCTTTTAGCCCAAAGTGTTTTCTGGAATTAAAATGTTTGTGTTTTGCAACCTACAGCAATTTTATTTCCCGCTCTTTCCCTATTTTGTATTCAAAAGGAAATTGATTAGTGCATTGGGTTCTAGTGATTTACAGTCGGACCAAGTTATAGGTTCAACTTTTTGAAAAAGATATATAATCTTCTGCTATTTTACATTCCATATTTGATCATGTGAACATATTTGAAAAGCTATTGGTCTAGCCATTTATAGGAGCTTGGTGTTTTGTCATATTTGGGAAGAAAAAAAAATCTGTTATCATCCTTTCGTTTTGCTTGAAGAAAACAAGAACATAATCTGCCAAGGTTCACTTTTAATGTATTGCTTGTAAGAGAATCTTTAGATTTTAAATTTACGTTGTTTCAAAGGATGGTTTTCTCTTGCTGCTCATTGTGTGCATTGACTTTTCCAGCTTATCATAGCTTGCAGAAAGGGAGGAACTAGCATCGAAGACCTTGCAGAGAAGTTCCCTGACATGATTATTAAGGTCCGTTGTGGTTTCTTTTTTGGGCAATTTACCAGTTTAGTCTTTACATCCAATTGAACTTTCCTTTCGTTGTTGTTTTTAATGAATAGGTCCCCATTGATGTTTTCAATGGAATCACAGAGGAAGATGCTGCTAAAGTTGTTGATGGTTTAGCTCCCAAGCATGCAGATAGAACTGCCTGCATTGAACAAGTGAAAAAACTCTATAAGCTTTTCTGTGAATGCGACTGCACGCTGTTGGAGGTTAGACTACATTCTTTTGAACGTAATTGGCAAGTTTCAAGCATGTATTATTTCATTTGTTTTAGTATAAAATATATGCAATTGATGTTTGTAGCATTTGCCTTGCCAGATAAACCCAATTGCAGAGACTTCTGATAATCAGTTGGTGGCTGCTGATGCAAAATTGAACTTTGATGATAATGCTGCATTTCGCCAGAAAGAAATATTTGCTCTTCGTGATTCATCACAGGAGGATCCCAGAGAGGCAAGAGTTTTTACTACTTTTTCTTTTGTTCTTTTTCTCTTTTCCCTCCCAGGGGGGTTTGTTCGTTCATTTTGGCGTCAATCATTTCAGAATTGTTCGTTTACTTTCCATGTTTCTTTTCTCTTTGATACAGGTTGCTGCAGCCAAAGCCGATCTAAACTATATTGGTCTAGATGGAGAGATTGGGTGCATGGTGAATGGTGCAGGACTAGCTATGGCTACAATGGATATAATTAAGTTGCATGGTGGAACACCTGCCAATTTTCTTGATGTCGGTGGAAATGCATCAGAAGGCCAAGTAAGAAGTCCCATTTGAATTTTTGATTCCGTATGCATCAGTTCCCCTTGTCTCTTCAGAATGGTCAAATCTTGCCACGGTTGATTTCCTTGTTATTCTAATCCACAGCTTATAATATCATTCAGGTGGTTGAAGCATTTAAAATATTAACATCTGATGACAAGGTGAAAGCTATCTTAGTCAACATTTTTGGTGGTATCATGAAGTGTGATGTGATAGCCGGTGGTATTGTCAATGCGGCTAAACAGGTAGTTCAATACCCTCCAAATGAAATTGATTAATCTAACTTCTTTGGCCTTCTATCTCAAATAGTTATTTCCAATGGAAGATTTTGATTACTTGATCTGTTCTATTTTTGTTAAGATAATCTGGATCTGGGGACATAAGTTTAGGACACTTCTATAAATACAACTTCCAGACAAAGTCTGATGGTTGGGCTAGATTTGATAGTGAAAAAATGCTTCTGGTCAAAGTACTTCATGAGTTAATAAGGGTACTTGGTGATTCTCTATTTGCTAGGTCCAACTTAAAGTACCAGTGGTTGTTCGTCTGGAAGGTACCAATGTAGAGCAAGGGAAGAGAATTCTAAAGGTACGCCTTGAGGTTCTTCACAGTGCTTGATTTTCGTATCGGCTTGGAAGTTGGAGCATCTGATTAGTGTGCTTAGCTGCTTGTACACGGATTCAGATGATGAATTCCAAGCCGACATAATTCAGTTCATATGCTGAATTCTAAATGCACTCACTTGAATGATTTTCTTCTGATATTTAGCTACCAGATGAATTGATTGTCTTTCTGATGTTCAGGAAAGCGGTTTGGCACTTATTACTGCAGAAGATTTGGACGATGCAGCTGAGAAAGCAGTTAAAGCGTCTGCGAATTAGCAAAAGTTTTGTTCTGTTGGTTTCCTCTGATTTTTTTCACTGAAGAAGCCTGATTCTCCTAATTATTCACATAAGAGAAAAGTTTGTGTGGACGTCAGGCGGGAAGTAGGTATTTTTTTGGTAAACACCAACGAATGGGTGTGAGATTTCTGACCTCATTTTCAATAAGGCCATCTTGCCATAGGATAATTCATGACGGTAGTTACCTAAACCAGTTTGTTCATTTGACTGGGAGCACCCCGATTGTTTCCTTAATTTTTCTCGACTCTTCGGGAAGCTCTGTTAGCTAGTCCCCGTCTTTGAACAATCCTCTCGTGTAACAAACTTCTTTGGCCTTCAATCTCATATAGTTGCTTCATCTAATTGATGGGGAACTTAGATGGTAATTTGATCTGTTTTCCGATTTCTCCTTATTAAGTTGTCTAAAGTGGATCGATCAATTGTGATTGTGCGTATGTTATTACCTCCTTAATTCTTAACTATGTTCACTGGCATCCTCGTTGACTACCAACTAAACTGTGGAGGATAGCCACATTATGATGTAAAAACTCACAGTGAAATATGGAAGTACTGAAATCGTTTTTCAATTTAAATTTAATCCGTAATATCTAAGGATGTAAACGGTAATGGAATAAAATGGAAATAAAGTATTATTTTTTGTTTACCTTATTATATTTTATTATTTTACTATTTAATAAATGGAATGGAAATGGAAATGAATTTTTTGAACCTATTTTATCCGATAAGTAAATGTAATGTGGAAATTTTTTATATACTTAGCAACTATAAATTTTTTAATTTTTCATTTCTATAACTTTATTATTTTTGCAAATTTTATTTTTACTTATTATAAAAATTAGTAAAACTATATATACTTTTTCACTGTATTTCATTTGAAATATTTTTACTTAATTTAAATTTAATGTTTTTAGAATTTTTTAATAATTTTTATATTTTTCTGTAATTTCTCTGTTTGTTACTTATTTATTAACCAATTACCCGTAAAAAAACAGGGGTAATAAATGGAAACGGAATAAACCAGAATTAAATAGAAACGTAAAGAGCTTTACCCGTTTACAGGTATTTCTTGTTACTATCCTTTCATGTCTCCATCGCAAATGGAAGATATCTTTAATTTTCAATTCGTAATTTTTCTATAGTTTTTACTGTTACCAAGATGCCCCAAACTGAAATCAGTTTTAAATGAATTGGAAGTTGTAGTTGAACAACAATCTTTCATAGATGACGCCAAGTTTGCATTACTTTAAAAAATAAATGACGAACAATTACTAATAAGATAAATCGCCCCCAGTTTGTTATTGCACTTCCCGGTAAAGATTAAGAGGAAAAACCGAGGTCGTCAATTTCTGTTCAGATGTTCTTCAATGATCCTTTTCGAGATGCAATAAGCAATTGATTGTATGGTAACCATTGGGTTGACTCCAACGCACTAGGCAAAACACTCCCATCGCATACAAACAGAGCTGCTGCTTCCCAGCTCTTCCCATTCTCATCAACAGCTCCGTCTTCCTCGGACGCACCCATTCTACAACTTCCCATTTGATGCGCAGTTGCATAAAGAGTCCAATGGTCATCCCTTGACAGGGGACCTCCCACTGCACTCACATCATCCAAAAAGGCTTCCAAATCCACCTCTTTGATCCCATCACTCTTGATTCTATACCCGTCGCTTCTGTATATCCCAACTTCCACAGCCCCTGCTGCAATCAAGATCCTCAGAGCAGTCCTTAACCCTTCTCTTAGAGTTTCCTTATCTTCTTTATCCAACCTGTATTTGATCTTCCCTTCCCTCTTCACTTCTCCAGACCCTTTATCTCTACGAAGCGTAAACAAATGTGCGGTGCGGCTAAGTCTCAAAATGTTGGCCTTCATGTCACGACCAGATATCCAAGGAAACGTTGAAGAAAATATTGAAGGTCCTACTGCAGGAGTTTCGATGATAAACCTTGGTTTTAAGTCCTCTGATACCATCTTATGCAACGATGTTATTATGCCGCCTTCAAACGACTTACCTTTTAGATCCGATTTCGACTCAGGGAAATAACCCCATGCCAGTAAACTAGGGTGGAGATGAAGATTAGTTCCGATATGAGGATTCTTGAGCCCACTTGAGATCAGAAGCGGAGGTGTGAGCAGAGACCCACCAGCAGAAACTGTTACCTTTGCACGAATTCGAAGTTTCTTTCTAATGTTTTTATTCAAAGCACTTGCCATGACTCCCAAGCATTTCTTTCTCTTTTCCCCTGTTTCGTTATCTACTAAGATGAGTTCTTCTGCTTTGCAACGAGTTAGGACGACTGCATTGGAATTAACGGCATCTACCAGCCAGGTCTGATCAGTTCCCTTCTTCTCTCCTTTCTTACAACCAAAGCAACAGAGCCCACAGTAGTGTCTCTCAGAAGTATTGCGGGGCACACGCTCAACTTTGAGACCCAAATTGTCGCACCCACGACGCAGAACTTGATTCTGAAAGCTTTCCTCCACGCAATTTTCTGTTACCCCCAATCTTTCGCAAACTGCATCCATGGCAGACTGGTAAGCCGTGCTCCCAAACACTGGAAGCTTATACTCTTCCACCCATTCTTTTAAAACAGAGTCGGGTGTCTTGATCGAGGCAGACCAGTTAACTGCAGAGCCACCGCCGACAGTTGAACCGGCAAGAAGCAGCACTTTCCCATCCGAAGTAGCCAGACATCCTCCGCCTTCATACATACAATCCATGGAGGGTAATTCAATCCCAGAGTAATCTCGTGGGGTGAAGTAATGTCCTTTCTCGAGAACGAGGACTTTATACCCGGAAGTAGCCAGAATGGCGGCGGCAACTCCTCCACCTGAGCCGGAACCGATGACCACGGCATCACATTCGACCTCGTAAACATTATTGGCTGCATCCTCTGTTACTTTGAGACCCTTTTGGGTAAGGGATTCCACGAGCGTCGATTCGGTTTGCTCGTCTAATTCAACGATTCCTTTTTCCAGGGGCCGACCTTTCTTCTCGCGGTCTGCGTCCTCATCTGCAACTTCTTCTTCTGTCTCTGTTTTGTACCCGATTGCGTTCCATGTAATATTCTCCGATTTCTCGTCAAACTGGAACGAGGCGATCGCAGAAAAGGAGAAACGAGAATTAATCTAAGTCAGATCGTACAGAAAACGATAAAATCATACTTTTTACAGTTCCATGACAGCTAAACATGGATGACTGGTGTAACCGTATTAATTGTAACAGTTGGAGCCTTCATATCTCACCAAATTAAGGTCCCCAGAAAGGAGATAAAGACTGGTCCTTGGACCAGTTCGATTAGGTGAATTGAAAGATTCGTCCATGCAAATTAAGATGAAATCGTCGTATAACATATTTACAGGACAAGGTTTTTTACTTTTAATAATGAACGAAACGCGCCTACCCAAGTGGGCGGTAGAAGTCGGCAGGGATTCAAAAGGTTCAGAAGACTACTACAAACAATAAGACTTAAAAAAAAAAATCCGACCCAAGACTCCCAATCGTTTCAGGGACTCAATTTTCACAAGAGGAAGTGGGAGAAAGAGGAAGAAATAAAGAGTAAAACTCACCAGGGAAACGAAGGTGAACAAGGTGAAGATTTTAAGGGTCATGAACACCAGCCTCATCAATCTCACAGACTTGTTTTTGGACATTTTCTGCAGATAAGCCTCTCTCTCTTCCACACCCATCTCCGGAAACGACCGAACGAACGGGAATTTCCGGCCAAAGCTCGCCGACCCACAAGCGATCAGGGTCCCCAATCTCGTCGACAATACCCATATAAATAGTCTGATCACAGTCACAATCTCCGGCGCCGCCCTCTTCTTCATCATCTCCGCAACCTGCGACGCCGCGGCGCATCATTCAGAATCCCCTGTTCGTTAATTAATCTAAGAAACAACATAATCGAAAGCAAGTGAACAAACTCGAAATTCACCTCGTCGGGGACGGGTTTCTGAGATCCGGAAGCGAGCAAGAAGCGGCGAATCGCTTCGTCGTCGTCGTCAATCGGCGACACAGACGGCACGAAGGCTCCACAGATGGCAGAGAGAGTTCGCATCTCTGAGGGGGATAACCCATGAGTATATCCCTTCCCCTGTTCTCCTCTCCTCTCCCCCTTCAGCAAGGGATGACATTCCCTCCTCTTATGGGCACTCATCGCCTCTGCCATGCTTAGCTGCTCAAGGGATGGTTAGATGGAAGTTTATATAGACGAGTTCAGAAAACAGGCCCACGAAGAGCGAAAGACAGAGAAGGAGAGGAAACTGCAATTGAGAATGACCCGAGGCGGAGATTCTTTACTTCTTAATAACGAGATATATATAGGTCGACAACAATTAGGGCGAGCTCGACAAATCCCACAAGTCCCAAACCAGACTTTATTGTTTGTTTTATATTTCACGAAAAATATGATTCATTTAATTAACGAAAAGAACAAAAAATCAGTACTCAATCCTAATCCATTCTCAGCATAACGTCAAGTATACAGCTTTTCTTTTGTCCTCTTTGTTGGCCTATAATTTTATATAGAAGTAGTCTCTCTCATTGTGTGAAAAGATACCCTATAGTTCATATAGTACAAGACGATTTATTTTAACGACAAAGAAAATTAATAAAAAAACACTTGGAAGGTTAAAATTCCATTAAGATGAATCACCATTCTTTGGTATAATAACTGAAATACCCTTACAAAATTTATTTATTTGGCATACTTATTTTAAAAAGTAATGATAGACGTACCGAGGAGACACACCTATGAAGTAGATGTTAATCTAAAAAGGGTTGTCCTCATCGGTGTTTTTAAACCGATTGAACAAGAACTGGAGCTTATTTTGGTTTGATTTAAGATCATTAACCCATTTTGCCTCCAAACTGGGGCCACCCAGTGAGTTGGTTTGGTCTGATCCCAAATTAGTCCCGTTAGACCCAGTCTACTTTACTGAAATACAACATCAAAGCTATTTCGGAGGGCTTAAATTGTATATCCAACTCATCTCTTCTTGTACATATACACTGGCAGAAATGCCCTTTACCGGCGGTTCAATGGCAAAGCCCACCTCTTATACTTTTAAGTACTATTTGAATCCCACTTTTTATCCATTAAAAAATAAGAAAAATAATAGCAATACTTCGAGGTTTTACTTCGTGACAAGGCTGCATAGTTGGCAGTTTAAGTAAGAGAAAATTTAGGGTTTACCCGTAGAATAGGTAGAAAATCATTTATTAAAAAATAAAATATTATAGATTTTATCTCCGAGTTTATCTCTTACCTGGACTGCAACGTGGACGCCACGTTAGGATGTAAAGTCTCGGAAGTAAAAAGCCGTACTTATGTCACCGCTAAAAAATAAAGAAAAAATTCACTTCTATGAATATAATTACAATGCCCTTACTAAATTGATTGTTGGGCATTCAAGCAATCGCACAACTATAGAAGATCGAGGTACTTATCTACTTTTGTTTTGTTTAGTAAAGGTTAAATGGTACATAGTCAAATAAGAAAACATATCAAATTATGCATAGGTCTTACGATTATATGTTTAGTACTTATTTCATTTGATAAATAGTGAAAAAAAAAATAAAACCATTAAACAATGTTTACATTATCAGCTGGTTGTTTGGCAAATCGATGGTAATTTGGTTTGTTTTTCCAGATTTTGCTAGCAAGTCAAATACCAGGCGCATCAACATGGTGTTCTGCTCAAGAAGTTATCCAAAGTGGATCCAGTAATTCTGAAAGTACTTATGTTATGATCTTTCTTTATATCTCATTAACTCAGTAATCGAGGGCTATCTCGCCTATTCTCATTTTACATAGAGTAATGCTAACGGTACATAACTGTAGCATACCGTTAGCATACAGTCTGACATGTCGCATCCACGTCAGATGCTACTTTGGCCAAGAGAAACCGGAACATTTAGTTCCCGGTTTTCTAAGTGGGAGGAGGCTGGAGCGGGACGGAGCGGGAGGGAGGCCGAGCTCCCCTGGGTGGGAGGCCAAGCTCCCGCGCGGCCCCGCCGAGAGGGAGGGAGGCCGAGCTCCCGCGGCCCCGCCGAGTGGGAGGGAGGCCGACCTCCCGCGGCCCCGCCTAGAGGGAGGGAGGCCGAGCTCCCGCGTCCCCGCCGAGAGGGAGGGAGGCCGAGCTCCCGCGGCCCCGCCGAGAGGGAGGGAGGCTGAGCTCCCGAGGGAGGGAGGCCGAGCTCCCGCGTCCCCGGCGAGAGGGAGGGAGGCCGAGTTCCCATGGCCCCGGCGAGAGGGAGGGAGGCCGAGCTCCTGCGGCCCCGCCGAGAGGGAGGGAGGCCGAGCTCCCGCAGCCCCGCCGAGAGGGAGGGAGGCCGAGCTCCTGTGGCCCCGCCGAGAGGGAGGAGGTCGAGCTCCCGCGGCCCGGCCCAGTCGATCAGGAGAGGGAGGCCGTGGGAGGCTCAGCCCCTCCCTCCCGCTCCGGCCTCCCTTCTGCTCCCTCCCGCTCCGGCCTCGCGGGTGGGAGACCGAGCTCCCGCGGGTCGCCCGGCCCCGCCGGGAGGGAGAGGGAGGCGGTGGGAGGCTCAACCCCTCCCTCCCTTCCACTCCAGCCTCCCTCCCGCTACGGCCTCCCTCCTTCTTCCTCCCGCTCCGGCCCCCCTCTCCCTCCCTCTCCCTCCCACTGCCACATAAGGCATCCATGTCACACTTTACGCTAACGATATGCTACATTAATGTACCCTTAGCATTACTCTTTTACATACTATTTTGATTTCTCACAATGTTGTATTGTGAATCTATATAAGAGAGGACTTTGCATATCTTTCTCTCGACTTACTTAGAAGGCTCTTCTCCCCATAGATAGCGTATACAGATATTTTTGTGACAACCTTTATCAGGTCGTCACGTCGTCATAATGGAAGATACTTTTTAATTTTCAATTAGCTATTTCTCCCGTGGTTTTTGCTGATACCCAAATGCCCCAAACTTCAAAAACTGTAAACGACTTAAAGTTTGTAGTTGAGCAACTATGTTTCATATATGGCACAATCATGAATTTCTTTTGAAAACATATGACGGTCAGTTAATAGAAAAACAGATATCGTAAATTTCAAGAGGAGAAGTCGAGGTCGTCAATTTCTGTTTCATCAAACGTTCGTCTACGATCTTCTTCGAGATGCAATAGGCAATTGATTGTATAGTAACCATTGGGTTGACACACTCAGCACTAGGCAAAACACTGCCATCACACACAAACAGGGCTTCTGCTTCCCAGCTCTCTCCTTTCCCATCAACAGCGCCTTCTTCCTCCGTCACACCCATTCTACAGCTTCCCATTTGATGCGCACTAACGTAAAGGGTCCAATTGTCATCCCCTGACAAGGGGCCTCCCACTGCACCCACATCATCCAAAAAGGCTTCCAAATCCTCCTCTTTGATCCCGTCACTCTTGATACTGTACCCGTCGTTCCGGTGTATCCCCACCTCCACAGCCCCTGCTGCAATCAAGATCCTCAAAGCAGTCCTTAACCCTTCTTTTAGACTTTCCTTATCTTCTTTGTCAAACCTGTATTTGATCTTACCTTCCCTCTTCACTTCTCCAGACCCTTTATCTCTACATAGAGTAAACAAATGAACGGTGCGGCTGAATCTCAAAATACTGGTCTTCATGTCGCGACCAGACACCCAAGGAAATAGGGTGGAAAAAGCGGAAGGTCCTAGTGCGGGCGTTTGGATGATAAACCTTGGTTTCGAATCCTTGGAAATCACCTTATGCATGGATGTTATGATCCCGCCTTTGTAGGATGCACCTTTTATGTCTGATTTCGACTTTGGGAAATACCCCCACGCCATTAAAGACGGGTGAAGGTGAAGATTTCTTCCTATATGAGGATTTTTTAGTCCACTCGAGATCAGAAGTGGAGGCGTGAGCAGAGACCCACAGGCAGAAACAGTAACCTTTGCACGAATTCGCAGTTTCTTTCTGATGTTTTTATTTAAAGCACTTGCCTCCAGTCCCAAGCATTTCTTTCTCTTTTCCCATGTTTCGTTATCAACTAATATGAGTCGTTCTGCTTTGCACCGAGTCAAGACCACTGCACCGGAGTTAACTGCATCAACCAGCCAGGTTTGATCAGTTCCCTTCTTCTCTCCTAGCTTACAGCCATAGCAACAGCGCCCACAGTAGTGCCTCTCAGAAGTATTGCGGGGCACATGCTCAACATTGAGACCCAGATGATTGCACCCTCTACGCAAAACTTCATTCTGAAAGCTTTCCTCCACACAATTGTCCGTAATCCCTAGTCTTTTGCAAACTGCATCCATGGCCGACTGGTAAGCAGCAGTCCCAAACACCGGAAGCTTATGCCCTTCAGCCCATTCTTTTAGCACTGAGTTGGGTGTTTTGATTGAGGCCGACCAATTAATTGCAGAGCCACCGCCGACGGTTGAACCGGCAAGCAACATCATTTGCCCATCGAAAGTAACAATGAGTCCCCTGGATTCATACATTTGTTCCATTGAAGGTACCTCAATCCCAGAGTAATCTCGTGGGGTGAAATAGTGTCCTTTCTCAAGAACGAGGACTTTATATCCTGAAGTAGCTAGAATTGCAGCGGCAACTCCTCCGCCTGAACCGGAACCGATGACCACCGCGTCACACTCGATCTCGTAAACATTATCGGCTGCGTCCTCAGTTAATTTGAAGCCCTTTTTGGTGAGGGATTCCACGAGCGTTGAATCGGTTTGCTCGTCTAATTCTAGGATTCCTTTTTCTAGGGGCCGACCTTTCTTGTAATCTTCGTAGTGGTCATCTTCTTCTGTCTCTGCATTGTATCCAATTGCGTTCCATGTATTGTTCTCCGATTTCTCGTCAAACTGGAACGAGGCGATCAAAGAAAATGAGAAAGAAGAAACAATCCAAGTCATACATCATACAGAAAATGATAAGATCGTACTTTTCAAAGAAAAAAAATCAAACTTTCCATGCATGCGAACTGTATTAATTGTGTAGAATAGGGTGGAGAGGAGAAACGGGTCCCTTGTCTTGATCTGTTGGGGCCTTCACTGTCACAAAATTAAGGCCTGGTCTTGACCAGTTTGAATGGGTAAATTGAAAGATTCGTCCATGCAAATTAAGATGTAACCCTGTGTTTCACGATTCAGGGACTCCGTCTACATAAAAAAAGCGGGAGAAAGAGGAAGAAAGAGGGAGTAAAACTCACCAGAGAAACGAAGGTGAACAAGGTGAAGATCTTGAGCGTCATGAACACCAGCCTCATCAATCTCACAGACTTGTTTTTGGACATTTTCTGCAGATAGGCCTCTCTCTCTTCCACACCCATCTCCGGAAACGACGAACGAACGGGAATTTCCGGCCAAAGCACGCCGATCCACAAGCGATCAGGGTCCCCAATCTCGTCGACAGGACCCAGAGAAATAGTCTAAACACAATCAAAATCTCCGGCAACGCCCTTTTCTTCATCAATTCTGCAACCTGCGCCGCCGTATCATTCAGAGCTTGGAATCCCCTTCTCCTAATTTGAGAAGCATATATAAAATCGAAAGCAAAGCAGAGAAGTGAACGACTCGAAATTCACCTCGTCGGGGACCGGTTTCTGAGACCCGGAAGCGGACAAGAAGCGGCGAATGGCGTCGTCTTTGTTGCTCCTCCCGTTGATTTCAATGTCCTCCATCGGCGCCACAGGCGGCAACAAGGCTCCACAGATGGCAGAGAGGGCCCGCATCTCGGAGGTGGAGAACCCATGAGTATAGCCCTCCCCCAGATTCCGTCTCTTCTCCCCCTTCAGCAAGGGATGACATTCCCTCTTCTTATTGGCACTCATCGCCTCTCCCGTGCGGAGTACAAAGTTATGCGAATTTGCAGGCGAAGAGAGTGGAGTGGATATGGAGACTGCAACAAAACTATGCGTCCTTCGCACTTAAAGAGAATATTTCAGAGAGGAAGAGAGAGTGAAAGAGACACTGAATTGGGAACTGTTCTTTCCTAGTTAAATCAATGTCAGATAGATGTCGACATTAACTCGCACAACTCCAAACTAGCAATTGTGTTAAAAAGATTCATGAATCTAACAGAAGGAAAAACCAAAAGAAACTTGTTTTTTCTCACCAAAAAGGGGGTCGCACCCAAAAGAGCTGTGCCTTGATTAACTTGAAACATGTACAGAACAAATGCGTGCTGTGCCTGGGTAGCATTAACAAACACGGCCTGAAGGCTGAAGGTTCCAGATGAGGAAAGAAAAGTAAGTGGAAATTAAAATGTGTTTCGTCATCGATAGCATCACATATACAGCTTTTTCTTGTCCTCTTCGTCCAGTGACAGATTAGCTCAAACAAACATATAAGTCATACAGTTTGCGCTCAAAAACGGTAATTGCAATACAAAAGTTGGTCGATTCGTTATAAAACGGAAAGATTGAACAAAAAATTAAGAAAATTTTCAAACTTTTCCATTCATCAAGTTTTACAGCCATAGACCTTACAAACACTCAAGTAAAAATACCCTACTTGCAAATATAACAAAAAAAAATTTATATGAGAATAACCCTTACATTATGGAAATTAAAAAGAAAGACCTATAGTCTTATGATAGAACGAGAACGTGCCATTTCTACTTAAAACTGTAATTAGTTAGAAATAGACTCAATTGACTTTTGTAGTCAAACCACTGCTTTTTGGGTCTTCGGATACTCCATCCTGACCATGAATCTCAATCTACATCACCTCCCTAGGTTGGAGGCGATTCGCCCTTGAATCAGAAGCCTGCTCATTGTAAGTAGTTTCAGCAAAATAAGGGAAGAAGTGATTGACATTAAAAATATCTGACATGTGGATGTGGCTAGGAAGCTGCAAGCGGTAAGCATTTGGATTAATCTTCTCAATGATCTCCATTGGGCCAATTTTTCGAGCAGCAAACTTATTGAATTCATCGGTGGGGAAACAATCCTTGGTTATGATAGCCCAAAAATATAATCAGCTCATCGAAAATCTCCACCGACTAGCGGTCAATTTTCTGTTTTTGTTTCTTTTTAAGTTAAGAGCTACTTGAGCTTACTAGTAGATGTGCAATATATATGGCCCTACTGGAGGCCGATACAGAATATGTTTTTGGGAAGAGCTAAAATCTAGCATAACATCAGAAACGACCCAGAAAACTTTCCACCAGCCAGAGCTTTCTAATTTTCAGATTTTACAAACAAAGCTGAAAGGATTGATGCGCCTTTTGTTGAATAACAATTTACTATGTCAAAGTATCAGTCCCCCTCCTCCCTCCCCCCTCCATTCACTCTCAGTTAGATAGATTCTTGGTTCATGTGGAATTGTGAGTTTTGTTCTCCAATGCCTGTGTATCAGCCATACCCCAATGCACTTTGGATCATTGCCAATCGTCATATCCAAGTCTACAAGAGCTAAACTATGGAATTCGAGCTTTCATGGTTAGAGAATGAGGAGTTCACAATAACGTCTAAGAGTGGTGGAACCAAATTTTAGTAGTGGGATCTCCTTGCATTGTTTTGCCCTGAAGCTCAAAACACTAGAGGGCAGAAGTTCTTGGTAGGGCATAAAACACACTCAACTCAATTTGCAAGAAGATAGACGACTTGTTTGCATAAATTCAGCAGTTTGAGATTTTTTTTTAGAATTCACTTACTATTGCTTAAGTTTAAGTTTTTTGTTGAATTCCCATACTATAGCCTTTAGTTTGAATTTTTCTTCGAATTCCTTTACTATAGCATTCAGTTTGAGTTTTTCTTCGTATTACTTTACTATAGCATTCAGGTTAGAGAATTTCTTTTTATTCCCTTACTATAGCCCTCGCTTTAAGTTTTTTGTCGAATTCTTGTACCTGTTTGAGTTTTTCTTCGAATTCCCTTACTTTAGCCTTCAGTTTGCCTTAAGTTTTAGTTTTTCTTCGAATTCCCTTACTATAGACTTCATCTTGACTTTTTCTTTGAATTCCCTTACCATAGCCTTCATTTTGACTTTTTCTTCAAATTCCTTTTCCATACCCTTCAGTTTGAGTTTTTCTTCAAATTTATTTATTATAGCCTTCAATTTCTCACCATAGCCTTCAATATGAGTGTTTCTTGGAATTCCCATACTATAGCTTTCAATTAGAGGTTTTCTTTGAAGTACCTTACCACATCCTTCGATTAGAGTTTTTATTGGAATTCCCTTCCTATAGCCTTCAATTTTAGTTTCTCTGCGAATTCCCTTACTATAGTCTTTTGTGTTATTTTTTTTCGTCGAGTTCCCTTACTATTGTCTTTTGATTGTTTTTTTTTGTTGAATTCCCTTACTATTGCCTTTAGATTCAGTTATTCGTTGAACTCCCATTTTACATCCTTAAGTTTGAGGTTTTCTTCGAGTAAACTTACTATGGCCTTCAATTTGAGTTTTTCTTCAAATTCACTCACTATTGTCTTCATTTTTTCTTTGAATTCCCTTAATAGCCTTCAATTTTAGTTTTTTTTTGAATTACTTGCTATAGCTTTTGTGTTTTTCTATGAACTCCCTTACAGTATCCCTAAGTTTATATTTTTCTTCGAATTCCTTTAAGGCCTTTAGTTTGAGTTTTTCTTCGAATTACCTTACCATAGCCTTTGGTTTCAAATTTTCTTCGAATTCCCTTACTACAACCTGAAAAGTGTTTTTTCATCAAATTCCCAAACTATACCCTTCAATTTGATTTTTCTTTTTCCGAATTCCTTACTATAGCCTTTGAGTTTTTCTAAGAATTCCCTTACTATAGCGTTCAATTTGATTTTTTTCTTCGAATTCCTTTACTATTGCCTATCAATTTAAATTTTTCTTCGAATTAACTTAATATAGCTTTCGGTTGTAGATTTTCTCAAAATTCCCTTACTATTGCCTTCAGTTTGAATTCTTCTACTATAACCTTCCATTTGAGTTTTCTTCGAATTTCCTTACCATAAGAGCCTTTTGCTTGAGTTTTTCTTCAAATTCCTTTACTATAGCATTCAATTTGACTTTTTTTTTTTCAAATTCCCTATAGCCTTCAGTTTGAGTTTTTCTAGGAATTCCCCTACAATAGATTTCAGTTTGAGTTTTTATTCTTATTCCATTACTATGGCCTTCAGTTTAAGTGCTTTCAAATTCCCTTACAATAACCTTCAGTTTGAGTTTTTGTTCAAATTCCCTTATTATAGCTTTCATTTTGAGTTTTTCTTCCAATTCCGTTACTATGGTATTCAGTTTGAGTGTTCTTGGAATTTCCTTACTATAGCCTTCAATTTGAGTTTTTCTTCGATTTTCCATACTATAGCCTTCAGTTTGAATTTTTCTATGAATTCGCTCATTAAAGCTTTCAATTTGAGCGTTTTTTCGAATTCCCTTACTTATAGCCTGCAATTAAAGTTTTTCTTCGAATTCCCTTACTATAGTCTTCAGTTTCAGTTTCTTTGCGATTTCCATTACTATAGTCTTGTGTGTTATTTTTTCATCCAATTACCTTACTATTACCTTCTGATTGATTTTTTTATCTAATTCTCTTACTACTTTAGTTTCAGTATTTCATCGAATTTCTGTACTAAATCTTTAGTTTGAGTTTTTCTACGAGTAACCTAACTATAGCCTTTAGTTTAAGTTTGTCACCAAATTCCCTGACAATAGACTTTTATTTGTGTTGTTCTATGATATCCCTCAGTATAGCCTTCAACTGGATTATTTTTTTGAATTCCTTTACTACAAGTTTTGAGTTTTGATAGGAATTCTCTTACTATAGCCTTCAGTTTGATTATTTTGTTTTTTTTTGAATTCCTATTCTGTAGCCTTCAATTTTAGTTTTTCTACGAATTACCATACTATAGCCTTTGCTTTGAGATTTTCTTCGAATTCCTTACTTAGCCTTCAGTAGAGTTTTTAGTCGAACTCTCACTTTGAGTTTTTCTATGAATTCCCTTAACATAACCTTCAATTTGATTTTTACTTCAAGTACCTCTCCCATAGCCTCCACTTTGAGTATTGTTCAAATTTCCTCACAATGACTTTCGATTTGAAATTTTCTTTGAATTCCTTGACTATAACATTCAGTTTGAGTGTTTCATCAAAATCCCCCTTCAGTTTGAGTGTTTCATCAAAATCCCCCTTCAGTTTGAATTTTTCTTCAAATTCTACTATATTAGCCTTTCGTTTTTGTTTTGCTTTGAATTCCCTTGCAATAGCCTTCAGATAGAATTTTTGTTCGAATTCACTTAGAATAGCCTTCAGTTTTCCTTGTTCTTTCAATTTCCTTACTATTGCATTCAGTTTGTGTTTTCTTCAAATTTCCTTACTATAGGCTTCAGATTGAGTTTTTCATCGTAATCCCTTACTATTCCCTTTCTATGGCCTTCAATTGTGTTTTTTCTTCGAATTCCCATACTATAGTCTTCAGTTTGAGTTTTTATTCGAATTCCCTTATTATTGTCTTTAGTTTAAGTTTTTCTCCGATTTTCCTTACTATAGCCTTCAGTTTGAGTTTTTCTTCGATTTCCCTTGTTGTAACCTTTCGTTTGAGTTTTTTTCTTCAAATCCCATACTATAGTTTCAATTTTTAGCTTTTCTTAGAATTCCCTTATTGTAGCGTTAATATTGAGTTTTACTTCGAATTCGCTTACAATATAAATCGACTTGTTTTTTACTTCGAATTCACTTACTATAGCCTTCAATTTGAGTTTTTTGTTTTGTTTTTTCCCGAATTCCTTTGGCTTTTAATTTTGAGTTTTCTTCAAAATCCATTACTATAGCCATTTTCAGTTCTATAGCCTTTAGTTCGCGTTTTTCTTCCAATTCCATACTATAGCTTTCAATTTGAGTTTTTCTTCGAATTTCTCACTATAACCTTCAATTTGAGTTTTTCTTCTTCGAATTCGCTTACTACAGCTTTCAGTTCGAGCGTTTTTTCGAATTTCTTTATTATAGTTTTCAGTTAGAATTTCTCTTCGAATTCCTTTTTCGGTTTGAGTTTTTCATGGAATTCCGTTACGATAGCCTTCACTTTTAGTTTCTCCGGGAATTCCATTACTATAGCCTTTTGTGATATTTTTTATTGCCTCTCTTTGCTGTTGACTTCTGAATGATTTTTTCGTCAAATTCCCTTACTATAGCCTTTAGCTTGTGTTTTTTTTGTCAAATTCCCTGACTTTACCCTTTAGTTTATGTTTTTTGTCGAATTCTCGTTCTATATCTTCTTGTTTGAGTTTTTTTTTTCGAGTAACCTAACTATGGCCTTCAGTTTGAGTTTTTCTTCGAATTCCATTACTATATCCTTCATATTTAATTTTTTTCCTAATTCCTTTACAATAGCCTTCAGTTTGATTTTTTCATCGAATTGCCTTATTACACCCTTCGGTTTGAGATTTTCTTCTAATTCCCTTACTATAGCTTTTAATTTGAGTTTTTCTTCAAATTCCCTTACTATAGCTTTCAGTTTGAGTGTTCTTCAAATTCCCTTACTATAGCCTTCAATTTGAGTTTTTCAGCGAATTCCCTTCTTATAGCCTTCAATTTGAGTTTTTCATCGAATTCCCTTCTTATAGCCTTCAATTTGAGTTTTTCTTCAATTTCCCTTTCTACAGCTTTTATTTTGATTTTTCTTCAAATCCCCTTACTATTGATTTCGGTTTAAGTTTTTCTCCCAATTTCCTTACTATAATAGGCCTTTAGTTTGTGTTTTTACTTTGATTTCCATTACTATTGTCTTCACTTATTATAGCCTTCAATTAGAATTTTTCTTTGAATTCCATTACTATTTCCTTCACTTTAAGTTTTTCTTTGAATTTGCTTACAATAGCCTTAAGTTTTAGATGTTCTCTGAATTCCCTTACTATAGGATTCACTTTGTTTTTTCTTCAAATTCCCTAACTATAGGATTCACTTTGTTTTTTCTTCAAATTCCCTTACTCTATCCTTTAATTTGAGTTTTTCTTCAAATTCCCTTACTATAGCTGTAGTTTAAACTTTTTTTTTTTTTTTTTTGGTATTCCCTTACTATAGCCTTAAATTTGACTTTTCTTTGATTTCCCTTTCTATTGCCTTATGTTTGAGTTTTTCTTCAAATTCCCTTTCTATAGCCTTCATTTTGAGTTTTTCTCCCAATTCCATTACTAAATAGCTTTCAGTTTGTGTTTTTCTTTGAATTCCTTTATTGTAGTGTTCTGTTTGATTTTTTCATCGTAATCCTTACTATAAACTTCAGTTGGATCGAATTTGTGCTTCATAATCCCTTACTATTGCCTTCAATTGTGTTTTTTTTTGAATTCCCTTTTTGAGTTTTTCTTTGAAATCTTTACTATAGTCTTCAGTTTAATTTTTTATTTGGAGTCCCTTATTATTGTTTTCAGTTTGAGTTTTTTTTCAAATTTCCTTAGAGTGGCCTTCAGTTAGACTTTTTCTTCGAATTCCCTTACTATAGCTTTCAATTTGAGTTTTTCTTCAAATTAGCCTTCAGTTTAACTTTTTCTTCAAATTAGCCTTCAGTTTAACTTTTCTTCAAATTAGCCTTCAGTTTTAGTTTTTCTTCAAATTAACCTTTAGTTTTAGTTTTTCTTCAAATTCCCTTACTATAGTCTTATGTTTGAGTTTTTCTTCAAATTTCCTTAATATAGTAGTCAGCTTGAGTTTTTCCTTCTAATTCCATTACTATAACCTTCAATTTGAGCTTTTTTTTTTATTTATTATTATAACTTTTTGTTTGAGTATTCCTCAAATTTCCTTACAATAACCTTCAATTTGAGTTTTTCTTCAAATTCCCTTACTATAGTCTTTAGTTTGAGTTCTTCTTTGAAATCCCTTACTATAGCTTTTAGTTTATGTTCTTCTTCGAATTCCCTTTCTATAACCTTTAGTTTGAGTTTTTCTTCGAATTCCCACCTTCAGACTATGTTTTTCTTTGAATTCGCTCACTATAGCTTTCAATTTGAGAATGTTTTCGAATTTCATATTGTATCCTTCAATTAGAGTTTTTCTTCAAATTCCCTTACTCTTTTTTATTTCTTGCTTCGAGTTCCCTTCCGTGATAGTCTTCAATTTGAGTTTTTCTTTGAAGTCCCTAACTTTACCCTTCAAATAGAGTTTTTCTTCCAATTCTCCTACTATAGCCGTCAATTTGAGTTTTCTTTGAAATCACATACAATAGCCTTAAGTTTTAGTTGTTCTTCAAATTCCTTTACAAAAATATTAAGTGTTTGTTTTCTTTAAATTCCCTTACTAGCCTTCAAATTGAGTTTTTCATCGTAACTCCTTATAATAGCCTTCAATTCAATCAAATTTCCGCTTCACATTCCCTTACGATAACTTTCAGTTGGGTTTTTTCTTTGAATTCTCATTTCGAGTGTTTCTTCGAATTCCCTTACTATAGTCTTTAGATTGAGTTTTTATTCGAGTATCCTTATTATTGTCTTCAGTTTGAGTTTTTCTTCGAATTTCTTTACTATAGCCTTTAGTTTAAGTTTTTCTCTGAATTCCATTACTCTATCCTTCAGTATGAGTTTTTCTTCAAATTCCTTTACAATAGCCTTAAATTTGAGTTTTTCTTTGAAATTCCCTTTATATAGCGGTCAACTTGAGTTTTTCTTCGAATTCCCTTACTATAACCCTCAATTTGAGATTTTTTTTGAATCCCCTTACTGTAGCTTTTAGTATTGAGTTTTCTTCAAATTTTCTTCCTATTGCCTTCAGTTTGACTTTTCTTCAAATTCTCTTACAATAGCCTTCAATTTATGTTTTTCTTTGAATTCATTATTATATCATTCAGTATGAGTTTTTCTTCAAATTCCTTTACAATAGCCATAAATTTGAGTTTTTTTTTATTCCCTTTATATAGCAATCAACTCGAGTTTTTCTTCGAATTCCCTTACTATAGCCCTCAATTTGAGATATTTTTTTTCGAATCCCCTTACTATACTTTTAGTTTTGAGTTATCTTCAAATTTCCTTACTATTATCTTCAATTTGAGTTTTTCTACGAATTGCCTTACTAATAGCCTTCAATTTGAGTTTTCTTCGAATTCTCTTACTATAGCATTCAGTTTGAGTTTTTCTTCAAATTCCCTTACAATAGCCTTCAATTTAAGTTTTCTTCGAATTTCCATACTATAGCATTCGATTTGAGTCTTTCTTCAGATTCGCTTACTATAGCTTTCAATTTGAGAGTTTTTTTTTTGAATTCACTTACTATAACTTTCAGTTTGAGTTTTTCTTGGAATTTCCTTAATATAGCCTTCAGTTTGAGTTTTTCATCAAATTCCCATACAATAGCCTTTGGTTTTAGTTTCCCATGAATTCCATTCCTATAGTCTTTTGTGTTTTTTTTCTTACTGATAGCCGTCGAATTCTTACTATTGCCTTTAGATTGATTGTTGCGTCAAATTCCCTTGTTATAGCCTTTAGTTTTAGTTTTTCGTTGAATTCCTGTACTATATACTTCATTTTAGTTTTACTTCGATTAACATGACTATAGCCTTTAGTTTTGGCTTTTCGTTGAATTTCCTTACAGCCTTTAGTTTGAGTTTTCTTCGATTTCCCTTACTGCCTTCAGATTGAGTTTCTTTTTTTTTTTTTTTTATTGTTGTGTTCCTTTTCTATTGCCTTTGTGTTTTTCTATGAATTTTCTTACTGATAGCCTTCAGTTTGATTTTTCTTTAATTCCTTTACAATAACCTTCAGTTTGAGTTTTTCTACGAATTACCTTTCTATAGCCGTCAGTTTAAGTTTTTTCATAAATTACTTTATTATAGCCTTCAATTTAAGTTTTTCGTCAAAATCCCATGTTGTAGCCTTCAGTTTGAGTTTTTTTTTTTGAATTTCTTTCTATGGGGAATTTTTCTTCGAATTCATTTACCATAGCCTTCAGTTTGAGTTTTTGTTCGAATTTTAGACTTTGGTGTGAAATTTTCTTCGAATTCCCTTACTAAGGCCTTTAGTTTGAGTTTTTTTTCTACAAATTTACTATAGCGTTCAGATTGATTTTTCAACCCAATCCTTTACTAAAGCCTTCATTTTGATAGAATTTCATCTTCATATTCTATTAGTTTAGTCTTTAGTTGAGTGTTTCTTTTTCTTTTGGTGTTTTTCTTTGCATTCCGTTTATGGTGTTTTTGAGTTTTCTCTGAATTCCCTTACTATAGCCTTCTGTTTGATAGTCTTTATAGCTTTAGTTTGAGTGTTTCTCTGAATTCCCTTGCTATCGCCTTCCGTTTGAGTTTATCATAGAATTTCCATACCATAGCCTTCAGTTTTAGTTTTTCATTGAGTTTCCATACTATAGTCTTCAGTTTGAGTTTTTCTTCGAATTTCCTTCAATTAACATTCAGTTTGAGTTTTTCATCAAATTCCTTTACTATAACCTCCATTTTGAGTTTTTCTTCGAATTATCTTACTATAGCCTTCAGTTTGAGTTTTTCTTTGAATTCCCTTATTATGCCTTTAGTTGGAGTTTTTCTTTGATTTCCCTCACTATAGCCATCAATTTGAGTTTTTCTTCGAATACGCTTACTATACCCTTCAATTTTGCATATAATACTTTGGTCATCTCTTCATTTTCTTTGTTACTTGTATTACTTTGTTGAGTAGTAAGCTAGAAATGACCTGCAAGTAGAGAACTAACTGGTTTAGCCTTACTCATGCTAAATCTTTCAAAAACCTTTTCAATGTAAGATTCTTGAGATAACCAAAGTTTCTCATTTTCCCTATCACAAAACTTCATGCAAAGTATTTATTTCAGCTTCTCTATCTTTTCTGCATCATTGCCAACAATCAACATAGCATCAACATATAGACAGAAAGATAACATAATCATCATCTAAAAACTTTTTAGTGAAAACACAATGATTAGAGGTAGTTCACTTGTACCCATTGCTCATCATGAAGGAGTCAAATTTCTTATATCATTGTCTAGGTACTTGTTAGAGTCCATATAAACTCTTACTCAATTTGCAAACAAATTTCTCTTTTCCTTTAACTTCAAATCCTTCTGGTTGCTACAAATAAATTTCTTCTTCCAAATCACCATGAAGAAATGCAATTTTTATATCAAACTACTCAACTTCTAAATTCAAATGAGCGACTACACCAAGAATAAATCGGATAAAGGACATCATTATCATTGGAGAAAATATTTCTTCAAAGTCGACCCCTTTCATCTGACTGAGCCCTTTCACAACTAATCTTGCTTTGTATCTTAGCTGTGAGATATTATTTTTCAGTCTTTATTTAGTAAACCCATTTGTTTCTAAGAGCTTTCTTGCCTTGTGGTAACTTCAACAAGTCATAAGTGTGTCATGTAAGGATTGCATCTCTTCTTGCATGGCCTTCAACCACTCTTTCTTCTAAACAACAAACATAGCTTTTGGGTAAGTTTCTCACTCATTAGAGGCATATCTCATAGGCAATCTCTGCTCTCTAATGGATCTTCTCAATTGAGATTAAACGGGTAGTAGTGGAAGTTCTTCATCAACTTGTTTATTTGGCTCAATATCATCAATCGGAGGGGCATCTTCATTTCCATTTTCACCATCTTCTTATTCTCCCCTAAGGTCTATAGAAACTACAGGTGGAGAAACTAAATCAATTCTAACAAAAACCTCAGTAGAGGAATTACCTTTATCAACTTTGTCGCCATCACTAACAAACTGATCTTCTAGAAATACTACATCTCTACTTCTAATAATTTTCTTGCTCACTGGATCCCAAAACCTGTACCTTAATTCTTAATGACCATAGCCCATTAAGGTACATTGTTTGGCCTTATCATCGAACTTCGACCTCTCATATTTGAGAATGTTAAGGAATGCCCTGCAACCAAAGACTCTTAAGTGATCATAAGAGACGTCTTTACCAGTCTAAACTCTCTTAGGAATGGCATTGCCCAAAGCAGCTACAAGTGAAAGATTTATCAAATCTATGACAATCTTTGTTGCCTTCCCCAAAAAGGATTTGCGTAACTTTTCATGAGACTACATACGCCGAACTCTTTCTTCAATTATTTTGTTCATTTTTTCTGCAAATATCTCTCAAATGGCCCTCTATACTCTCCACCATTATCAACTTTAAAACGTTTCAGTTTTCTTCCAGTTTCTCTTTCAACTCTAGAATGAAGCTCTTGAAAGCATCTAGCACCTGGTCTTTGGATCTCAAAAAGAAAACCCACACTTTTCTAGAATGGTCATCAATAAAAGTTACAAAATAAAGTTCCCTACCAAGAGACTTATCAATGATAGAGCATACATCAGTATGAATTAAATCAAGTACATTTGATTTTCTAGATGGAGGGTAAGTATGAAATACAACTCTATGTGTTTTTCCTACTAAGCAATGATCACAAGTTTTAAGACACATACCTTGTAGATGAGGCAAGAATTGCTTTCAAGAGAGAACCTGAAATCCCTTCTCGCTTACACGGCCAAGCCTCCTGTGTCAAAGATCAATGTCTCCATCTCTATGAATTGTATTAATTTCTCCATTGCAAATTTTAGCAAGCATAACATACAGGGTGTTTGTCTTTATCCCTCTAGCCACCACTAGAGAACCTCTACTGAGTTTCCAATTTCTTTCACCAAAATTACTGATATAACCGTCATCACCAAGTATTCATGCAGAAATCAGGTTGAGGCGCATATCTGGAATATGCTTCCCATCTCTGAGTATCAACCTGTTTCCAAGAGTCTCCAAACAGATATCTCCTACCCACAATTTTGGATGCACCACTATTACCCATTCTAACATTTCCAAAATCACTTGCAGAATACTTATTGAAAAAATCAACATGAGGGGTAACATAAAAGGAAGCACTAGAGTCAATCACCCCCTCACTCTCTTGAGAGATAACGTTGATACAACAATCGTCATAGATAATCAAAGCGTCACTTTCAAAAGTGACTGCATTAGTATCCTTTTCATATTCTTTTGTTTTGTTTGTTCTCTTTTCCAAATTCTGCAATTTTCTTTACATGTCCCATCTTGTTGCAATAATAACACTTGTTGCCACTTCTAGAATTTTATCTTCCCCTTTGAAAATTCTTTTTGCCATTTCCATGTGGACTTCTTGACTTACCTCTTCCACAAACATCCTGTTTTTCACTAACATGACCTCTCACTTTTTTCTTTTCTTCTGGATTCTTCATAGAGAAAACTATTTTAACTATATACATAGTTAGTTCGGGCACAGAATTACTTAGTGAAAGCACTAATGTTTCCCAACTATCAACCAAAGAGCCAAAAATTAATAGTGTCTGCATCTCATCATCAATATTGATGTTCATGGCTGCTGCAAGCAAGTTCACTAAGCTAATGAAGTTGTTCGTATGCTCAGTCATACTACGACCATCCTTGTACTTTAGATTTACAAGCCTTCTTATTATCATTGCTTTATTTCATTGAATACCATTTTCAAACATGGCTTATAAACTCTTCCATAGCTTTTGTGCATAATTTTTTCAACTATGTGGTGGAAAATACTATCATCAACCCATTGTCTTATCGTAGCAGAAGTTTTCCAATGCAATATTTTTCTATTTTTATCCTTTATACTTTTTGGCTTTGTCATACCTTGTGCTGGTCCAAACAGATCATTGCAAATAAGCAAATCAAGCATCTTGCGCTTCCAAACCGAAAAAAATTCGTTGAGGTTAATTTTATCATCTCAAACGAATTTTGTTCATCCATTTCAACACACAAGAAAGCTAATTCAGATAACCTCACTCTTATACCACATGTTGGGAAAACTCTTCCTAATAAATACTTATTCCCTTTGTGTAAAATAGGCTACAAGACTTATGCAAAATCAATAAAGCAATGAATGAGGCATTTCACCGAATACCTTGCGTGCAAAGATTAAAACACATATGAAAATGAGTGAAACAACCAATAAAGGACACAATCAAGCGCAACACACAAATTTGACGTGGAAACCGTTCAGTGTGAGGGGAAAAACCAAGGGGCAACCTCCCATCAAACTTCCACTATTTCAAATATGGGTTTACAACAGAGATCTTCTCAAGTTTAGTTCAAATTTGAGGATTACAAAACCAATAGAAGAAGAATACAAGCACCAACACATAATCATTCCAACAAGTATACAACAAATTAAAGTTAGAGATTAGCAGTATTGTGATTTTTCTACAAAAGAGAATGTGGAGAGAACCCTTGAAGAAGCAAGGAGACTTAGTAAAGTGGCTCAGAATCTCTCTTCTTCTCTCTTTTCGTTCCTTCTCTTCTTCTCTCTTTTCGTTCCTTCTCTTCTTCTCTTTTCGTTCCTTCTCTTCTTCACTTTTTCCTCTACTTGTCTCTTCTTTTGCTTCTCCCGTTTTTGCTCTTGGCACTGTTTCAAAATCCTCGCGTGCCCCTTCTTTTTTGTTTACTTCATCACTCTCTCTCACGTGGTACAAGTGTGAGAGAGAGAGATCGCTGGAGAGATCGCCGGAGAGATCGCTGGAGAGGCCGGTGGGAGAGAGGGAGGAGGGGACCCACAATGAGAGAGGAGGCGGACCCAACAGAATGAAATGTAAAGAAAGATCATAACTTAAGTACTCTCAGAATTACTGGATCCACTTTAATGACTCTTTGAGTAGAAGACCGTGATCAAAAGATGATTTTAGCTCGCATATTGATTTCCATAGGGTGGATATAGAAGTTGGTGGCACGGGGGAGGGAGCCACTTACCTCCATGATAACCATATTTAGAGGTAAGAATGCTTTTCCACTTGACGTTCCTCTTGCTCCAAAATTTTGAAAGCCATATAGAAGAGTTGAGCTTAACTACTAATTTCCTTATGCTAAGACTTCCTAAATACTTTGGCTTTGCTACTTCCTACCATTTTACCAAATGATATTTACAATCCAAGAAGCTCCCTCTCCACTTGAATCTCCTTTGTAAGTCTTCAATGTGCATTGAAGCTGAGACCAGGCACTTGATGAAGGATAGATAGTAATTGGGGAAGCCTGCTAATGTGGATTTTATAAGGGTGGTCCTGCAAGCTAGGGATAACCAGCTTACCTTTCCAGTTCATAAGTCGGTAATATCTTCATGATTTGTGTCTGTTGGAAAAATGGTTTCAAATAAGGATTTATAAATATTACCATGACTTACAGGTGTGAGGCCCACTTCTAGATATTTTGTCATTGGACATTCACTACAGGGAATAATGGCCAGCACATCCCCCTGTAGAGGTAGATTTAATGGGTACATAGACTCTGGGGAAGCTTTGGGAATAAAGAGTTGTATCTCTCCCAAGGATCATTAGTCCCACTTTGAATAGAGTCATTAGTGCTATACCCATTGGAATCAATAAATCCTCCAATATCTTACAAGTGAGGCCAAGGCTTATGCACACCCAGTCTAGTTCAGGGAAGCAAACTTATCACTTGTAAAAAAACATATTTGAAAAAGTTTGGTTGTGCACTACTTCAACTCAATTACTATTGCAAGATGAAAGGTACGCTCCTGTTATCTTTCTTATTTCAATTCAATCATATTTGTACAATGTTTATGCAATATGGATCATATGCAAAATATATATGGGAACACCACAAATAAAGGTAATCCAAGGTAGGAAATAGGAAAGGAGCCGACTTGGCATCCTATAAAATTTTCCAAAGAGGAAGTCTCAGATTGGTCCATGTCTGACCCTATGATAGCTGACTTGCCCAATATGCCCAGTACCTGATATCCTTTCATAAATTTCTATGGGAGTTCTGGTGTCCACAATATGATCCATGTCCTCTTACAAAAAGCAAATGGTGTCATTCGCAAATTCTATTACTTAACCCCTCCTATAATGTTGGCTAAATGGGAGAGCCAATTAAATGTTGTAGACCCTTGTAACTTCTGATTGTGATTTAATTGTCACATTAATCATTAGAGAATGTGATGTCGATGATATGCAACTTTTAATCCATATTCTCCATTTGTCCCCAAACCCCATCTTAGAAGGAGATAGTCAGGGAAAGTTCAGTTGAATCTCTCAGAGCCTTCCGCTTGTCCTATACTAGGATGATTCCATTTTGTCAGCTAGTATGGATGTCTATAACAGCTGATGGCCTGAAAAACCAATATCCACAATTTGCCTACCACTTATAAATGCAAGGAGAACTGAGCTCAGCCTACAAGAGAATACCTTTGCAACTAATTTATAAGGACTAGATATCTGACTCAACAGTCTAAAATCACCTAGAATGTTTGTCCCAATTTACTTTGGATTGGGTTCAATTAGAGATGCCCAAAGCCTATTTAAGGGAGAAATCTTTAAATTATTATGTTTTGATTTAGGAAATCCCATGTCTAAAATAACCTTGTCCCCTCCAATATGCCCAACCAAAATTATTATAAGGTAATTGGAAGAAACAATTCAAACTGCAGCCTATAATAAAGGAATTCGATGAAAAATTCAAACAGAAGGCAATATACTAAGGAAAATCACAGAAAAACACATAGGCAATAGAAATAAATCAGAACAAAACAAATTAAAAAAAATAAAAAAAATAAAAAAAACACTCATTGTGAAGACATACGAAAGGAAATTCCAAGAAAAATTGAAATTGAAGGCAATAGTAAAAAATTCAACAAAAACTCAAAGTGAAGGCTATAGTAAAGTTATTCGAACAAAACCTGAAACTGAAGAATATAGTTCAAGAATTCAACAAAAACTAAAACTAGTTGCAATAGTAGGGAAATTTCTCAAAGAAACTCAAACAAAGGGCTATATCACAGGAATTCCAAGAAAAATTCAAACTGAACACTATAGTAAAGAAATTCAATGAAAAATTCTAATTGAAGAAACACTTAAATTTAAGGTTATAGTGAGTGAATTTGAAGAAAAACTCAAACGGACTGCTATAGTAAGGGAATTTAAAGTAAAACTCAAACTGAAGGCCATTCCATGGAAATCAGAACCAAACCACAAATTGAAAGCAAAAATATAGTAATTCGAAATCTATAGTAAGGGAATTTGAACAAAAAGTCAACCTAAAGGGTATAGTAAAGGAATTTAAAGAAAACTGATGGGAATCTATAATGTCATATTTTTCAGCCATAATATTTAGCCTTTTATATTTATTTGGTGCCCAAATATTCTGATTATTCTTACATTTTTTATGTAGGATACAAATGGAGGCATTAAATTTTTAAAGGGGCTAAAGAAGAGATTTTTTACAGTTTAACCATGGGAACGTCATCGGGAATTAATTCTTTACTCGGAAGTCCGATTGGGTTATTTAAGATGCGCTGGACGCGCAAAAGAAATTCTTACAACTTTCATGTTTTAAGTTTCGAAAGATACAGCTCCAAAAAGGTCAAAATCGGGAATTAAGTTGTTGAAAATGCAAAGCTGGCATTCCGAACTCATAGTTTGATTAGGAAAGGGTTTCTCTGCCCTAGGGTTTATGTAATTCGAGTCTATAAATATGAAAAGGGTTAGAAGTCAGAGGAAATCATTATTTTCTCTATTCCTTCTTCTCAATATACTTTTCCTTTTGTAATTTTCGTCATGGCCCTGCATGGCTAGATTCCTGACATTGATCAAAGGAAATTGAAGCCTCGGAGTCAGCAAAACCTGTGAGATCTAATTTGGTTTCATTCTTCAACTTGCACTTTGAGTATTGGATTGTACTTATTTTCATGATTGTTTCGTTTAATTACGAGGAGGCCCACTAGTTTATTGATCGTTACAATCTTCTACTAAATTAGATATCAAATCCAAAATTTTTTGGTCCCTCTAATTTGTGAAGCAACTAATATTTAATAATTACTACATTTGAAGTTATTAAATCTTACAGAGATTTTCCAACTAAATTAAATGCAACCGCTTGTGTTTGTGTTATTTAGCTTTATGGATTTCCTAATTCTTAATATTACTACTATTTTGAATCTCTAGCACTTTTCTTGGGATGAATAGTAGTAAGGGTTAATTAGATCATTTTTTTTCTAATTAGCTATGAACAAGGAGAAATAGAGAATAAATAGTTCAAACTGTTATTAATATTCAACAATTGCAGACTGCGATATAGACTAAGACATATATATTGCTACTCAATCTGAATTGTTCCTTATTCAATTTTTCTTCCATTTTCTTCTAAGAACAACACCACTAACTCAATCGGGAATTCAAAGAAAAACTCAAACTAAAACTTATAGTAACGGAATTCAATGAACAAACTCAGATTTAAGGCTATATCAAGGAACTCAAAGAAAAAAAGAAATTGAAGACTTTTGTAATGGAATTCGAGAAAAACTCAAGCTGAAAGGGTATAGTATGGGAATTTGAAGAAAAACTCAACCTGAAGGCTATAGTAAGGAAATTCAAAGGAAAACTCAAATTGAACCCAATAATAAGGGAATTCGAATAAAAGACAAACTGAAGCCTACAGTGAAGGAAATTGAAGAAAAAATCGATTAGGAAATTCAAAGAAAAAGTACAACTGAATGTTATAGTAAGGTAATATGAAGTGGAAATTTGTTTGAACTTAAGGCAATGGTAAGGGATTACAATAAAAAACTCAATCTAAACGCTATAATGGGAATCGGACGAAAACACAAACAAAATTCTATAGTAAGGCAAATTGAAGAACAACTCAAGGTGAAGTCTAGGGCAGGGAATTCGAAGAAAATTTCAAACTGAAAGCTAGTAAGTCAAGGCAACTCAAACCAAAAAAATGAATTCCAACCAAAATTCAAACCAGTTAGGGAGGACTCAAAAGCTATAGTAAAAAATCAGAAAACAAAACACTCAAATTGAATGCAATAGTATGTAATTTCCAAGAAAAATTTCATCTAAAGGTAATAGTAAAGGAATTCAAAAACTCAAACTGAACTCAAACAAAAAAAACTTAAACTGGCCATAAAAACTACAACTTATATTAGTTCAAGAAAAAATCAAAGCTGAAGACTAAAAAATCAAAGGCTATAGTAAGGTAATTCGAAGAAAAACTTAAACTGAAGGCAAAAGTATAGGAATTAGAAGAATCTAGTATGGGAATTCGACGATAAAATGAAACTAAATGCTATTTGCCTCAAACCAGGTCTAAGGATCCAATTCAGTCCAGTTGGACCCAGACTAGTTTAATAAAATACTTTTAAAAAGAGCAAAAGGAGGAAAAATTTCAGTTTCGAAGGCGAGATTCGAACCTAAAACATCTAAAACACGTTATTCTCGATAGCAACAACCTTTATGAATCTTTTCAAAATACTTACAATATAACCTTCATTGGATGAACCAACAGTTCAACCCGGTCTAAAGATAGTAAGAGAATTCGACCAAAAAATAACACAAAAGCAAATGAAAATGGAATTCAAAATCACAAGCAAAAAGCTATAGTCAAACAAAAATCAAGGCTATAGTCAAACCTGAGGATCTAGTATGGTTCTAAAAATACTCATTAAGGAAATTGCTAAAAAACAAGTAGAAGACAATAGAAAAGGAATTCAACGAAATAATCAGCCATGAGATAATAAGAGAATTCGACCAAAAAAATAACACAAAAGCATATGATAATGGAATTCACATAGAAACTCAAACAAAAGGCTATAGTGACGGAGTTCTAAAAATACTCATTGAAGGCTATAGGAAGGGAATTTGACGAAAAACTCTAATTGAACGCAATAGTAAGAGAATTTGAACAAGCACTCAAAACTAATGGCTAGAGTGAGCGAATTCGAAGAAAATACTCAAATCAAAGTCTACAGAAAGGGAATTCAAAGAAAAAATCACACTAAATGCTATAGTAAGGGAATTAGAAAAAAAAAACTCAAACTCTAAACAATAGTAAGGGGTTCGACGAAAAACTCAAATTAAAGGCTATAGTAAAGGAACTCAAAGAAAAACACAATTTGAAGCCTATAACAAAAGAATTTTAAAGAAAACTCAAACTGAAAAATAAAGTAAAGGAATTCATAAAAAAACTCGTATTGAAGGCTATAATAAGAAAATTCGAAGAAAATCTCAAACCGAACTATATTGTTTTAACATTAAATTGTTTTAACAATAAATGGAGCAATCACTTACTCTATTTATAAGTTTATATTATATAATTACACTTATTAAATGAAAATTTTATTCCTTAAATTGATTACCTTTTGTCATACACACAACTAAATTAATCAGTATTTTAAATACCAAACCGGGCATCAAACCCATAGTAAGGCCGGGTTGGACCATGTTAGACTATTGGTTGTACAATGGTAGCACTTTCATTTTTTTTATAATGTTTAACATACTATATAAAAATCATTTTGCTTGACTCAATGGTACATGCCACTATTCAACCCCAATAATGTCCCCATTTAATTTTTGGGTAGAGTTGTTCTCTTCTCCAACTTGATCAACCTACCCGATCAGACCCGCCTGGTTTACCATCAAACTAGTTGAACCAGCTGGTTCACAGCACTCTTGTGCAAATCCAATTCATCGTGCCAAACTCCAATTCATTCGGGTTAAACCACCCATTCAAATTTTTAGAATACTGAAATTTATAGAGTTGTTTTTTATTTAAAATGAATGATTAAGATAGCAATAAAATAATCAATAAACGAGTAGAATTATTATCAAAAATAGAAAGAGTAGTGATATAAGTATTGCATGTTTCACTTCCAAGATAGCATCCAAGTTGCAATCCAGGAAGAGATAAACTCGGACATAAAATCTACAAAATTTAATTTTTCTAATAAAATACTATCTACCTATTATATTGTTAAACATTAAACCCTAGATTTTCTCTTACCTGACCCCCAAGTATGCAACCACATCACGTTGTAAAACCTAAAAGTAAAATCAGGAATTGCTGATATAATTTTTCAAAGAGTAATGTTAGAGGCACTAACGGACTCACCTATCCGACGTACATGATAATTTAAGCCCATAAAAATATTTTTTTTTTATAAAATTCATATTTTCTAGAACATAAACCCTAGGCATCAATAATATAGATTAACAAGTGTGTAGGATAGGTACATGGACTAAATGTATCTAATATTATTCTTTTTCAAATTGAAAATGCAAATGAAAAAGATGTACAAAGCTAGTACTTCTGTAAGCAACTAAAGAAATGTATAAATGCCATAATGTACTAAGCACAATAAAAATGTTATCTCTTAGTTAAACTTTATTAAACAAATAATACAGATAACAAAGAAATAAGATATATTAACTTTTACGAAGTAAATAATACAGTTTTTAATGATTTTTTCACAACAAAATGGATGCATACAATTTATCTAGCATCAAGTCATTTTTATTAAACGAGTGGCGAAATGCATACCGTCACATTTTACAGTAAGGTTTACATCATGATGCGGCTTAAACAAATGCAGCTTTACTTTTTTTTATTATGATTAATAAAATTTTAAAATAATACCATAAAGTTTGTAAATTTATATTATTTTACCATTTCAAATCCACCATAATTGGTGCGGTCAATGTTAATCTCAGAGAATAATGACAACTTTTCAAAAAAACTCAAATTACTCAAACAATTATAATCCTCCATTACCAACAAATTAATTCAATTAAAACGGATGTGGTAATTTTATGCTAAATCTATATTTGTGCAGTCTGAAGGGTATAGCCCAAGAGCAGCAGTGCTGATCAATCAACTGTTCCTTTAAAATTTACAACTCACCAATATTAACAATCAATGACAGAGGCTCTTAAAGGAGGTTTCGAGGTTCCTTGCTCAGAAATTTCCACCCGACATCTCTATTGAAGAAATCATCTCACCAAGATGAGACTTTTGAAAAGACTATGTACCCTAGATGAGTCGAGCTGATTCTCAACGTCAAATGACTTTAAGATTAAATGACTTATCATAATTCTATAGCTAATGAATTATCTAAAGTTTGAACATGAATGATGGAATAGGACCCTTTTATATAATATACTTGGACTATAAATGTAATTTTCTTCAATTTGTCGTCTCATTATTTCCTAAGTTATTCAATTCCATTTATGCCCCAGGTACCAATTGGATGATTTAGAAAATAACAGGAAAACAGAAAAACAGAAATATACTAAGTTGCAAAAAAAAAATATAGCTATATGTTGATGGTGTATAAAAATAATAGGAAGTCATGTAATACATGCGTAGAAGCAAGGTCCTCACTCCGCACCAGACAATACCCTAGGTCCCTAACAAATTGGGGGAACGGGAATCAAGCAATCACACAATTATAGAAGAGGTACTATCTATTTTTTTTCTAAATAATATTAATAATCAGAAAATTAGCAAATAAGCATATCTATCAAATAATGCATCAACTTAACGATTTTTGTTTATCATATACGTTATTCAATAAATAAAAAAAATTTTGTATGTACATATAACTGATTTACCTGACACCTAGCTAGTGTACGAGGCACTATAGCTAAACCAAATTCCAAATCTAATCATAGATGTCTAGAAATTTGCAAAGTAATCGTGCAACAATTACCAGATTTGAGAATGGGATGACAAAAATCCGCTGAATAAAGGCTAATTCAACAAAAACCCTATTGATTACATAAAATGATATGGAAGTAAAAATGATATTGCTTATTCACTAATCCAGTCTCTTTCTTATCTTTCATCTTATTAGGCTTGCTCAATGCTTGAAACTTCTTTCTTGCCCGACCTCTCTATCTTGGCTTTCTTTCAATATATTGCTACTTCGATAGTTTTAACTTCTTTCTTACTATCCTTAAATCTAACTGGGTGTGGACTGTAAATGGCTTCATCTTTGTAGTTTGTCCATCCTTTCGTCTGTCACAGAAATCTTTTGTCCATCCAAGCAAGTCCAGGCTCAATCCCCAGCAAAATGTTATGTCTGGGTTCCATCCCCAACAAAAGATTGTCCCGACTAGATTATTATAGGGTAGTCATTGTCCTCCCAGAAAGCTCTCCTCTTTGAGCCAGCCTATCTTACTCTTGTTTTTTATACATTTTGCCAACTGAGGCCCCTACCCTCTCTTTTCTTGATATAGCATCATCATAAAAGTGATGGATCTTTTGTCTTCTCTATAAAAGGCTTATATATTTCTAAATTAAAGTATAGGGAAAAAAATTAAAATCGATACTTGAGTGGAGTTAATAAGAATTGCAAAAAACCTCCATGACATCTAGGATAACAAATTTAGATTAGACTTTGAGAAAGAAAACAGTGAATAAAAAATTTTCTAAATTGGAAAGAATTAGCATATACATAGTACAGATTCACATAGATTTGCAACAATAATTCACAAAATAAATCTTATTTTAGTTTTTAAAAATATTAAGCAACCTAATCAAAGATTTCCAGTGACTAAAGCCCCAGTCAGGGTTTTCATCACATGTTAGTGCCCTCTAAGCCGAATGCATTATAGGCACAATAAACGAAGTGTCCCGCGCAAGCATGTTTATGAGTGGTCAAAATATCAGACTTCACATTGTCTGAATCAAACAGCAATACTTACATGGTATTACGAGTTTTTTGCAGCTTCATCAATTAGCTGTTTCAAATTGAATTTGCAAACATCCACTTTCACTGTCTCCTCCACGGTTAGAATACTTCACAAATCAAGCTTTCCAAATATAACAGACACGAGAGTGGATATTTTTTTCCTGTAGCCTTTAGAATACAGACTGCTCCATTGCATCTGTCCCCACTCAAATAACCACAGGCCGCATTTTCTTTTACAGTAATTCAACTTAATACAGAAATTAAAAGAGCAAATAATAAACAAATCATGACCATCATGCTAGGAGCAGAATCACAGAAACACAAAAACAATTCTATCTCTTAACAGATTTACAGAAGAAACAAAGTAAAGATATCAGTCTTCAGTTTAGAAAACAACTTAAGATAGGTACCTCCAAAGTGCAGGCCGATCTCTTGATATTAGAAGGACCCGAGATGCCACATAATCAAAAGAAGGTGAATACAAGTTGTCTGAACCAATGACTTCTCTTACATTTCTGGCACTTTCATGATTGGCAGAGTAAGAAGGGACACCCACGTCCTTGGAAGTGTCAAAAACAAATAGCCCCAAGCCACAGATGCCCATAACAAATTGGGAATCTCCCCATACTTGCGTCAAGGATGAATGATGAACATGAGTATTGGACTCTGGTAGTGCATAAGCTGCTAACAGCTTCCCATTGCGCAGTGAGAATTGTTGAACATGTGAGCGTGTACTGTGCTTTAACCTCGAATCAGTAACTCCAAGAAAGATGGAATCACCACGAGAAAAGATACAGGAGCTGTTTGATGCCCCATCCTTGGACATCTTAAGTCCTACACCAGATGGGAGACGGAAGTCTAGAACATTAATGGTTTCACTGGTGCAGAATACACCATCATTTCCTTCTACTTCAGAGGAACTTACTCTGCATTTGGAGAAAAGAGAACTTACTAACACAGGTAACCTCCTCATATGGGAATAAAGATAGTAAAACATGGGTTCTATAAGTTTTGAAGGGAACAATTTCATATGATATAATAAGATATGATGTCTATCATAGTTCAGCTAACCATCCAGTTATATGCAACCAAAACATAAGTAAATTCTAAAGAAAAAGAATGATGCAAGAACTACTTTCGCAAGCTTCATGAGTGTAGAATCCCTCATAGGCATTAATATATATATATATATATATATATATACTTCATTTATTTATTTCACCATAAGCATACATCGGAATCATATGTTTTTTAACTATGTATCTCATGCATTAATGGCTACATAATAGACGGTTGTGTACTCAAAGTTCAGAAGCTATTTGAAGTCAAACTGAGTAATTTTAAAAATTTGACATGTCATTGAATTTAATCTGAAAATGAATATATTACAACCTACATAACCTACATAAATGCCACCTGGATTACTTGAATGTCATTAACAACCAAACTACAGATAAAAGGCAAACAGAAGAGAGTGATTTACAAAAATTACCTCTGCCGGACCCCACCACCAAGCTCAGCATCAGTATTGTTGACATGAAGGGCAGTAATTCTTTTACCAAATAAAGGAAGTGTTCGCTTTTCTTGTGGATTTAGCGAGCCAACATCCCAAAGACTAATTCCATCTGTCTCAGCAAGAACAACCTTCCCTCTACTTCTCCACTGCAAAGGGCTTGAGTACTCCATCATATGTACTGGCTTTGATGCTTCCCATTTCATCACAAGGTCTCCATCACGAATGTCATAGATGCTTACGACCTTTTGAGAGGTGGCTGTTGACACAAGAAGAGGACCACAGGGTTTGTACCACCACTGTTGGTTCGGTGGCACTACAATTGAGGACAGAGCACTTCTTCTATACACTTCCCTATTGGATAGAGAGCCAAGAACCATTCTTGAAGATGCAGATAAACTGCTTGTTCCTTCTTCGACTCTGAATGCTTGAATGTCCTTACTATAGAAATCCCATGAGCAAAAACCTGAATCCAAGCAATTGCCAGCTGATGCTGCCACAACATACCTCCCTGTGCAGCCATCAGAACTTGGGGCACGAATCAACCAACAATCACCCCACAAGTTAGGTGAGAGGCCAGCAGGTGTCTTATATTCAGCTTTCTCCTGATACGGAAACTCATCCCAAAAAACATAATTAGGTCCATCAAATAACTTTGCTTTTACATAAAATGCTCTTGCATTTTCATAAACTACAATTACATTTTAAATGCTAGATGAGAGATAAAAAGCTAATGGCATATACAGAAGAAAAGTGAATTTCTTTTACATTCAGAAAAATTAAAGAGATATAGTGATGAGAATGTTAAATAAGAAGAGGAAGGCTGTGAAATAGTTGTACAAAACAGAGAAAGTACAACAGTCTCCTAAGTTCTGCCAGTGGAACCAGCTTTAGGTCAAAATTGTCTGCCTCTTTCCAGCAGCTTTTTAGCATTATTCTAGAAATTATGCAAATATACAAAAAATAAGAGCACAAGTCACAAGAACCGCAAGACAAGTCTTTACACAAAACAAGAATGCAAGTCTTTACACAAAACAAGAAACAATACTTCTTCAAGTGATTGTACAATTTGGTTCTAAATCAAGTGTAATGTTTTACCGCAAAAAAGGGCAAAATACTGATGTCTTCAGTAGACAGAGATATCAAAAAAGTAAAGACAGAAATATAGAGAATGTAGGACTTCAAGGAAAAACCATATACCTCTGAATTGGTAATGTCATAGAAGGAGCATGTGTTATCCCCGTGGACAAGTAAAACAGATTCACCTTCAGATACAAACCATCCGCCAGTTGAGGACTTGACCCCTATTTCAAATAGTTGATCTCCAGAAGACTCCTCAGATTCTTCTAGGAATAGCATGGATGGATTATTTTCCTGGTTATCATACTCTTCGAAATTTTCATCTGTTGTCAATTGCATACCTTTTTCAGGTATTTCACTCAAGATCTTCTTTGAAACGGCCTGTTCTGTAGAACTTTCAGCACAATTAAAATCTGTTGCCTTTATTGTAGAACATTTAACATGCACATCATTGTAACTTGCTTTAGACTTAAATTCGGTTTTTTCAAGGGAAGCCAAAAACTCCAACGCTATAGGATTTTCATCAACGGGGACCAAAATCTTATCATCAACGGCAGAGCCACCACCAAGTCCTTCATCACTAGGTTGACATATTTGATCTTTTCCTTTCAAGGAGCCAACCTGTGCACGACTCCTTAGTAATTTATGATGAGGAAACAACCGTGCTTCTAGTTCCTCAGCCTTTAAGCCATTGACTGAAGTGTTTGTCATCCCCTCATTGTCGTTCTCTCTGAACTCAAACAAAGATTTAGAATTTTCAAACTTATCAGAGATAACATGTTTAGATTTATTATCATCCATCACATGTCCCATAGCTTTCTCTATTCCAGCAATCTTATCCTGAATATCTGTTAGTACCAGCTTTGACGCATCGGGGTTGTTTTGATCTAACATCTCTTTGGTTCTCTTTATCTCAGATGCAATTTTATTGACCTTCCCTTCAAGAAAAGCTAGTTTCTCACGAAGCCTGCTGGGATATTTATTTGAAACTTGAACAGCTTTGCAGTCTTCGCTGCATTTCTGATCTCTAAATTCATCAACCATCCCTTCAGAATTTAAATTGACGGACACCACAGCTTTCACATTTTCTGAAACCTCCGCAACTGGATAAGCTTGACTCTCGCCTCTTACTGAGTTTGGAAAAAGAGAAAACTCTTTAACATTTGCTAACAATTGAGATCCATTCACTTGTTTTTCATTGACAAGAATCAAGCTTGTGTGACCTTCTGCACAGTAATTTTCTTTACCACCCTCGATACACCCATCTTGGCAACTCAACCTGTCCATTGGGATTGAATCTAAACTTTTCAGAGCAGGACCGTCGTCAAGGAAACTTTTACTAACCATTTCTCCATTTTCACTTAAACTAAAATCTAAATCCTTTTTCTGACAATTTGAACTCAGAGAGGACATCTGGCGGGACCTATCTAGAGCAATAACACCATATGAACGACTTTCATCGTTATTCTCCCTGTTCAACTCGAAGGTATCTTTTTTGTTGCCATCACTGGTTCCTGCTACATTATTATTACCCACGTCACTCAGACCAGTATCCAAGTCGACTTTGTTCCTGCAGACATCAAGAAACTTCGGCCGATTTCCCTTTGTCTCGTCCCAAGCCTTAGAATTGGAGCTCGAATTACCTTTGTGCTGATCTCGATATTTTGCTAACGACCTGAACTCTTTCAAATTTTTGTCTTTGAACAGCACTTCAGCTGACGGCTTCGCTAAGGGTTTGCCCAAAGCGTCAGATCCAGGAACCCTGGATAGGCGAGCCGTGCGTACATCAGAGAGAATGCGAGAAAAATTGGAAGAATCTGTAGTCTTACCTTTGGGCAGGGAGGACGTGGACCATCTGGCGCCGGATCCAGTTTCTCTGGCGGAAACGGACGAGGTCCTGTCGGTCCGCTGCATGGGAACCGGACGGAGAGCCGGTTTCTGAGAGGGTGGCGGCGCTTTGCCCCGGGAGGTGGACCTAGGGTTTTCCTTTCCGGTGGACAACTTGGTGCTGCTGCCGGGGGCGACATCCTTGTGGCTGTACTCAACGAGGCCTTTGTTGGGTTTAAAGGCAGTGACTCTGCTGCCGCCGGCGCCTCCGCGCTCTTTCAGTCTCGGAACTGACGACATTTTTTCCGTTTCGAGGAGCGAGGAAGAGAACGAAATAGAGAGGGATTCGGTTTCAAATGTTTTAAGACAGGATCGGCGTGGCGGGAAACATTTCGGATTTCGAATTTGAATTTCTCTTTCTATGTTAAATTGAAGCGTGACGGGCAAGCGCTGACGTGTACTGGAGAGCTTCGATTCGTGGGACCGGGGACGACCGTGGACCCGAGTTCGGACAAAGGATAGTCACAGGACAAACTTTTTCGAGAGCGCGGCATTTTTGGAACTTTCTTTTGTTAAATTTCCTTGTCTGAATTTGAACTGAATTCGCTCTAACAAAACCGGAACCGGCTCGGCCAATTGAACCATTTTGGCTCGGACCCCGCTCAAGTTGGCTGAGATATATGTAATTTTGTTTTTCGAATGGAATTTATTGTTTAACCCACTTGAGAATTGGGATGTTTAATTCCAAATTGAGTAATGCTAGACGCACCTAGACACGCCTATCCAGTGTATAAGTTAATCTAAGCCCATAAAATATAAAAAATATTTTTTATTTTTTTATTATAAAATCTTTTTTTCTAGAGGATAAACCCTAATCATCAATGGTTTAGATTAACAAATGCATGGGATAAGTGTGTGAGGCTAAGTGCAACTAGTATTATTCTTCCAAATTAAACTCATCTAATGAGTGAAACTGTAATTCAAAGAGAAATAGATAAATTTGAAAACAAATTATTGTTCTTACTCAAATTATAAATGTTTTACTCTCACAAACGGTTTTATTACTTTATAATGATTATCTTCAAATTATTTTATAAAATTGTATTTCAAAATATTATATTCATGAAATTTTTAGTGACAAAAGTTTAATTGGTTTGTTTTTTTTTATCTGAAGTTTGATTTTTTTGGTGGCAGAGGAAGGACTCCTCACATGGGCCATTTTGATTAATGGGCGTGAAGTGACGCCACCGAACCCCCAAACTGTTTACCATTATGGAGAAGAGAGTAGTAATTTAGGTAAAGCGACAGCTTCCTGGTTTTGACTCTTGAGTGGAAGAATCAGGTGCATGACGTCAAGGGCCGATTGAAAGAAATAATAACCGATCATTAAAGATGTGGGGGACGAACATACTTTAAAATCGTTATGGCACATACAATACAGAGAAATGATAAAAACAATGCCGTGCGCTACTCAAAGAAAGTGACGCAACCACCAGCCCATATTACTGAAACCCAAACCCACCCCACCCACCAAAAGGGGATGATGAACATCGAATGAGACATTTTCCTTCTCTCTTTCTCCTTGTTTACAAGAGGTCAATAAAACAAATAAAATCTACTCGATCATGTCGCTACTCTTCCAAATCATCACTCGGCAGCTGTTGCCCTTCTGAATTTCTGGCACCCTGCTTCTTACCTTTCTTGTTCTTTGCCTTTTTAGCTTTCATCCGCCGCTTCTTTTCATTTGCATCCACCCATGTATAGTCAAATGGTATATGGAAAGGGTCTACCTCGTCCTTCCCAGACGGGCTCTCGGTGTCACTCGACTGCCCACGGCTGCCTCTCATCCATGAAATCCACGACGCAGAAGATCCTGCTGCCTCGGTTTCTTTGGCTTTACTGTCCTGAAAATGTGCAGGACTTGATAGAGGAGTGGAGAATTCCTCGGATGGCTGAAGCTCTTCGAACTTGGTGAAAGTAACCAGGACTCTGATAGTTGGAACTATTGGGATCGCAAGCTGAGAGATATTTGCAGAGAACAAGGAGATCAACATTCAACTGAAATACCATTACAAATGATTAAATGAAATAAGAAGTTGCATGTCATCGCAGCAGCATTCAAAAGATTATATAAACCGGTTTCAGCCTCCAACAGATGCATAAAAAACTACTCGTTTTCAAAATATACAACCACAAGCATGCACAATAAAGAGAAGAGTGACAAACAAAACAGCACACATAAAATTAGCAATGACTTGACTCATTCATAGATCAGTTTGCTTTTGATGACGTCACCCTAGCTCACAATATCTGAAAAGAAAATCAACCAACTAAACTTCTAGGGCCTTGGCCTTCCAATGGTAGTTTAAAAAATAAAAAGAGAGAGAAGAAAAAAACCAAAGGTAGGTTTAGGTTATTATCATAAACTGAAAATGGAGAGGGGTGGGTTGATAGCGCTTAACGAAGCTCTCCCCCAACCCCTCTCCTCCCTAAGTCTTACTTAATAGTACTCAAAGTTCAAAGTATTACATCATGTGTCAATAAAGCAAATAAAAAAATCCTCAAAACCAACTAGTTGTTATAAAGATACCTTTCACTCTTTAACACTAACCTTCAAAGAGTAGCCTATGGGAAAACTTTTTAGAGCTTAATCTGGTACATTCTATGGACCATGGAATTAGTTATAGCTTATGCCCGTCAACTGCATTTGGTTTTTGGATTTCAGGAAAAAAAACAAACAAGCACAGTAGTCGCAATACTATCAAAAGAACAAATGTAGAACTCATTCACGCAAAGCAGGACAAGCAGAAGTAAGCACATGTGGGCTCCACAGTTAACTATAACACAACAGTGCTTATATAGAGACCAAGTTCAATAATGAATAGGAATTGAGGGCACTTCAATAACTCCTACCGGCCAGCATTTTAGCACTTAACCCACAAGACACCCAAATGCACAGGCATATTTGGAAACCAGAAAGGGTGACAGAGGTGCAGCACTTGTAGACGACATTTCGATTCTTTACTCGACCCAGAAGGATTACAGACACATCTACTAACTGCTTAACGAAGTAATACATGCCATTGATCCTAGGCTTATGGCACACATACTGACATTTGAAGTCCATCGGCAGAGAAAAAGTAAGACGAAATCCAGAGGAAATCACAAGCACAGGAGAGTAAACAGCAATTTGAAATTCCTCTTCTATGGATTGATTTGCTTCAGTACCAAGTAAATTGATATAACAGGAAGAAAAAAGAAGAGATGAGAGAAGGTTGCGATGTGAAACAGCCTCACTAGGGGCGAAAGCAAGTTATTATACTAGCATTCTTTAATCTGTTTGATTGACTATATAAGTTTGAAATTTCCATCAAAGAGGGAAAAACATTCTCCAAGCAAAGATAATTATCTTTGAAAGAAAGAGAAGGGAGAAGGGACAGAAGGCAATAATATAGATTTTTTTCCTTTTACTAAGAAGGAATGTTTCTTAAAGGAAATAAAAAAAATCCTGAAGTAGCACACACAAAACAAAAAAGTAACAGCAATGCTACTACACATTTTTATCAGTCAAAATGATGCTGGAGTTATTGCAAGAACTGAAGTTTTAAGAATTTTGACTCCAAATATATTAGAATTAGAGGACATTGCACAACAGGATGCAAGTCTAAAAGATCACTAAAGGCTTTTGAATGACATTTCAACCGTAAACCATATATAACTCTGTTTTTTTTCCTTCAAAAGATCAACTACCAAATTAACTGGATTCACTGGATCAAACAGTAGAGAAGACTGTTAGGAAACATAAATGGAAAACTCTTGAGGGAAAAACTGATAAATAGTGGTTTACGCATTATGGACTGGGTGCAACAGCCACATGGAGATTTAGAATCGCATCTTGGTTTTGAGTTTCACTAGTGCATTCAAATCAGAAAACGCCCTTACAGACTTACTGTCATAGCACGTGGAAGCATCACATAGTATCCCGAAAGTGTTTCAAGAATAAAACTACCAAATTAAAATAAAACAAAATCTGAATCATCAATATGGATAGGCACTCAAACAACTATACAGGTAAACTTATTGTTATGCTTAACAGCCAGATAAATGAAAAAGAGCAGATAAGTCTTTACCATGATCAAGGATGAAAATCTGGATGTGAAGAGAAAGAAAGAAAATGAAGCTGATCAAAGAACAGGAAGGCAGAGTGAGTGACATACCTTAATAGGAAATGTGCCCAGAGGGAGTTTAGTGGTTAAAAGCTCCCTTAGTCTTCTAACAGCCTTAACCTTGTTAGCTAAAATATCAAGCAACGGCAAGAGCTCCTCCGTTCGCAAAGGGAAGTCTGGTGTCAACCATAGAACAGGTCTCAAACCTTTCTTGTACTCACTTTCATGCTTAGCCTCACTTCCCATGCTGCTCTTCTTCTTCTTCTTCGTGATTTTGTCCTTCCCTTTCTTAATATCCCCATTTTCCTCCCTCACAAATTCAGATGAAGATCGTTGATGATGATCATCCAATTTTGTGTTTCCATTCTCCGGGGCCAGCTTTGAAAATTTCTTCAAAATCTTCGAGTCGTCATTATCATCACCAACCCCGCTCTTTGCTCCCTTCTTATTCCAACCAAACCAGCTCTTCTTCTCTTTAGAAACACCATTCAGTCCCCCGCTCTCACAGTTAGCCCCCACTCCGTTCCCCTGGACATCAAAGATTCCATTCTCTCCTTCCTCCACAAAACCATCTGAATTTCCCATCCGTAAAGCTGAATCTAGCTGCATTCTCTCTTCCGCAGTCAACACATCATCATACTCTTCTTCATGCTCAATACCATTCACCATCCTGTCCTCATCCTCCCCTCCAAAGAGTTCCTCGTCAGTCATGGCACCTGGGACTCGCCTTGATTTCACACTAACCATCACATGAAGCATATCATACACCTTCGCTTTCCAATTCCCAACCATTTCAGTCCTTTCCTGTCTTCTCCAATTTAAGTGGGGAACAAGCTCAGCCTGGGTGACATCAATCCCAGGCCGATACATATTAGTCTGGGACATCAAAGCAACCTCATGTGCAACCTCAGCTTCAGTTGGCCGTTGCCCAGCACCCTCCAAAGCATTAGTTATTTCCTTCTCCTTGTGTGAAAGCACAATCAAAGACCCTGGTGATAATTCGAGATCCCCAGTAGAGAAACCCTCTCCCAGAAACAGAAAGGTTTGATCTGACCGCTGGATCCGAAAACCATCAAATCCGGCAAGCGTCATGTCAGCGCGTAGGTTGGCCCCACGCTTCCAAATGCGGTAAGTATCTGAGGGGGCAATTCTACCAATAAATGGAATGACAGAGCTCTCGAAATGGAAAGTAATTTCCATGTAAAAGTCTCGAATTCGGGCGGCAGAAGAGACGATCCTCGGTAGTCGGCGGCACCATTTGGCCCAAGCAAGGGGCTGGTAATGCCGAGCTATGATCATAGCGATGGAGTCCTCGCGGGTACACACAGCCTCTTGAAGGGCACTCCAGCCATTCTCGTTCTGAAGGCTCCAGTCGGCACCGGTAGACATTAGAATCTCAGCAGAGATCGGGTCTCGCAAACGGACAGCCAAGTGAAGAGGAGTCTCCCGCCCGGGCACATCTCTGCGGTCGATAACGGCCGAGATGGCATCAGCTTGGAGCTCGGCGGCGAGGGATTCGGCTTCTGTAGTCACCTCGCCGGCTTTCGATAGGCGAGGTAAAGTGGAGACGATTCGTCGGAGACCGACATGGTCACGGCGAGCAACCGCCAAGTGAACCGGACTATGCGCATACTTTGAAAGATCTTCCATTTTTTCGTTTCCCTTTTTAGGATTTTACCTTCTAATTGCTACTTCTGCCCATTTTGTTATCCTGTCTTTCTGCCAGTAGGGTTTAGGTCGAGGACGAGACCACTGTCCTGAAAAAACGATCCACTTTTATTTTATTCTTTTTCCCTTATAACCCTAGATTTCCACCAGCAGCTGCTCCCAGGCCATTTTCACAAGTTCAAAAACGAAGCAGCTGAATCACAAAAAAATAAAATCCTCACCCGAAAACGCGAGATCGACCACCTCCACTACCAAGCTTCCACTTCTTACAGATAACCCGTCATTTTCCGAAGCTCAAAACCAGATCACAGAACAAAAACACCTGAGCCATCATAGCACTTCACTCTGCCAATGAACCTCAAATGTCATAAAACCACAGTTATCGTGCTCCTCCCCACCCTCTCCTCAACGGAGAAGCTCAATTTTCCCCAGCTACTTCCCACAATTCATCTCAAATCACACCGTCAAACTCCAGAGTCCAGACCTCAAAAAAACGCCGACAAAGAGAAAAAAAAAAAAAAAAAAACAGAACTACCCTAAGCCGTCGTGATCGCGTAGAGACTGCTCGTGACGAACATCCACCTTCTGTCGGACGCCGAGATATTTTCAGCTGCTCACGAGCAATTCCAGGCCGCCACAGATCGGTCGACGAAAATCTCCCCGGTGTACAGCACTCGAATCGTCTCCCGATCCCGCCATTAATACCGACAGGACGGAAACGACCGGACTCGACCAAACGCCTTTCACCCTCTCCCCTTTCTCTCTTACCCTTTCACCTCTCTCTCTCTCTCTATCTCTATCTCTAACAAGTCCAAACTCGTCCTCTTCCTTCTGCTACTGGTCACTGCGCAGTGCTCCTCCACTCACATGCACCTAAAATTCCTCATCAGAGGGTGATTTGGTAAAAGCAATCATCTTTAACTTCAATTTACCGCCTGTCATTACTCTTACAAGTCTGAGTTCTGACCAGTCTTTGAACTTATCTAACGAAAACCATCAACCAAAAGCCCTCCTAACGAACCAATTCTACTTCCTTGCCACTCCACCCATTACTTCACAAAATCAGTAAAACCTCCGAGTTGGATGTATGAGTCGAACCCGTTTTCAAGTATTATGTAATAACGAGCACTAAGTGGTTTCATTTTTCGCAGCTGTCTTGCTTTTAAGTGTGCGTGATGGCTTTCATGAGTTGTAGGCAGTGATGCAAAGCCTCCCCCTTTTGCAGAAAGGATTTTGCTTTTAGAAATCGGAAGGCCCGGTGTTTAAAAAAAATTGACAGGAAAGGGTGCGTTGAGTAGTGTGGAACGTGGATGGAAGAGAGAAAGAGGGAGAGAGAAAGAGGGAGAGAGAAAGAGGGAGAGAGATATGTGAGAAGAAGGCGAGGAGGGGATGGGAGTTTGGGGGGGAGAGAGAGACACAGAAACACTCACAGACGCACACAGCTCTCTGGTCTCTGGAATTCCCTTTTGCAGATGCGTTTGCCTGCCCATTTGTTGAGTACTGGACAGCCCTCCCTTTAAGTGTGCACAAGTGGAAATGGTCCCCTTTCCCCATGTGGGTTTACTGACCTCTCTTCTCGTTTGCGAGGAAGTGAGGCTCCAAGCTGGCGCGGGGGGAGCTCGCCAGGGCGTGGAGGGGCCGTGTCTTGTCAGCTTTGGAAGCATATCCACATGCATGCCTACGGCCCACCCCTTGTTGAGGAGCCCCTCGATCCCCTGAAGATTTGATCAGAGAAGTACGCTCTAGAGAATTTGAACGACTTGGGAGTCGTTGCTGTTTGAACCGGTGAAAGACGCGCAACAGGACTTGGATTCGTGAGTTGATGGTAGAAAGGATGGGGGAGAGATATATATGTGCAGTATGCACGTTCTTCATGAGCCACCGTCTAGGGGGCAAGGGGATATTTATTTGTTCATGTTTTAAAATAGGGTGAAGAAGTTATAAGAAAAGACCGAATAAGAAGCTATAAACCAAAGAAAATATATCCTGGATTTAATACAAGATGAAGGACTGAGGAGCATTAAACCAGCTCTCAGTCACTGCTAGGTACAAATGCGGTTATTTACTGCTGATTCTGGTGAGTTATTGGAAGATGATCGATCCCACGGGTAGTTGGTGGGAAGATTGCTATATTTGGGTTACACACGGACATATATCACTTTTGCTGCCTCAATTGAGTTAATTTGTAAGTCATCACCCGAGGTCTATTCATTGGCAGTCTGCATTGCATGTCCTAGTACCTTAAGGGTTGTCCTATTGGACTTATCTATGGCAGTTAAATAGTTTGGGAAGCTTATTGTGACGCATATTGGGCATCTTGTCGTGATTCATGGCGTCAATGGTTTTGCAATTAATGTGTTCTTTAACGACCTCATGGAAATAAAAAAAGCAAGGAATAGTATCGATATATTCTAAAAGCATAATATCTAAGTATGGAAGCAACAATTTGTTAATAACACTTCCAGTTCCATGGAGATATGACAACAATAAACTAGCTATTCACATTACTAAGTTTTTAATGAACCAATAAAACATTTTTTATCAACTAAAGTAAGGATTCATTTCCAACTACTTTGTATCTTGATCAACACAAGTTGCAAATCTCTTCACTAAAGCTCTTCTACCTCAAATGTCCACCAAATTTACTTCCAAGTTGTGCTTCTTTGACTTTTTACAAGCTCCAACTTGAGGCGGGGAGGTAGGGAATTATCTATTCAGGGTTTAATTGTAATTTTTTGTTAATCCTGGTTTTGATAGCTCACTACTTTTAGTCGGCTGTCAACACAATTCATGCACTTGAGCTACTATAGTATAGATGTAGATACTCTTTCTTCTTTGTACCGAAAAAATATTGAAATAAGAAAAATTTCTTCTTCCTCTATAACGGTTACCATTTTGTAAACTTTTTATCTTCTAATGGTGGTATCATTCTATACAATGTGGAGTTAGTTTTTGCTCACAAGGTGAATGACATTTTTGTTGTATCTACATAATTTTACAATGTCTTTCTATAACAAAAATCTCCTTTTTGGATGAAATAGTGGGTATTTAAATAGCGAATACAGATAGACATCTTTTTAGATAATTTAAATTTTAAATGAGCTCTATAGGACTTTTTCAAAGAACTATTTTTTTTAGAATAATGCTAGTTGCACTTAGCCCATATGTATGTATCCCACACACTTGTTAATCTAAACCATTGATGCCTAGGGTTTATCCTCTAGAAAAAAGGATTTTATGATAAAAAATATTTTTAGGGCTTAGATTAACATGTACGTCAGATAGGTGCGTCCACTAGGTGCGTCTAGCATTACTCTTTTTTTAAAAGTATAATGGTAGGTGTTTAGAGCACGTGTATTGTTTTGCAGTTGTATCTTTGCAACAACCTTATCTCCACTTCTCTTATCACCTTGTAATTTTATCCTTTATCTCTTATCTTCTGTACTTGTCTTTCAAATTCAAATAAATTATAAATCTCTGTAAATAATTCTACAAACAACAATCAATTCATAATAAAAGGTCATTGTTTATATATTATTGCATGTGTACTTACTCTTGTCTCTTGCTCTCTCTTCTTTAATCTTTCTCTTGCTCGTCTTCTTTAATCTTTCTCTTGCTCGTCGCCTTACATGGTATCAGAGCTTCCCACCTAGGTTTTCGATGGTAGATGTTTCCCACGCTACACCAATCATTCCCACAACAACACCTCCCACGCTACACCAATTATTCCCACGACAACACCTTCAATCTAGATACTCATTAAGGCTCTTTAATCTCACAACAACTACTATCCAAAATTTTGTTTCCCTAAAACCCGATAGATCCATTTATCTATTATAGAGATCTCAATATCTCCATGTTTTCTATAGCCAGGAAGTGATTGGTTTTATTGATGGATCAATCATTTCTCCCTCCACTCTCATTTCCCCTAACCTCATTACACCAGCCTAGTACCTAATCCAACATATGAGGCTTGGTTCCATGTGGACCAAACCTTAAAGAGATGGTTTTTTTCTACTTTTTCCCCAACAACATTAGGCCAAATACATAGCCTAGATATCTAGATCACCACCTAAAAAACAAAAGATATCTGGATCACCTTAGAGCAATCTTATTCCTCAAACCTCCAAGCAAGATTCTTTCATCTATGCCTTAAATTACAAGATGAATGACAGAGGGGCATTACTTGAAGATCCTCGACCACATGGGGAGCCAGGTGGGGATATTGCTATATTTTGGGTTATACTTAGACACATCACTTTTGTTGTGCATCAATTGAGTCAATTTGTAAGTCAATTAAGGTCCACTCATTGGCAGGCTGCTTTGCATGTCCTAATGTCACAAGTAATTTTGGTTGTCTTTCTCTTGGACTTCTCTAAGGGTAGTTCAATTATTTTGGAAGCTTATTGAGATGCGTAATAGGCATCTTGCCATGATTCAAGAAGACCCATAAGTACTCGTTTTTGCATTTACTTGTGTTCATCAATGATCTCTTGGAAAACAGAGATGCGTAATAGGCATCTTGCCATGATTCAAGAAGACTCATAAGTACTCGTTTTTGCATTTACTTGTGTTCATTAATGATCTCTTGGAAATCCAAAAAGTAAACAATAGTATCAAAATCTTCTGCTAAAGCACAATATTGAAGTATGACAGCAACAACTTGTGAAGCTGTCAAAGAGCCAAGTGGGAGCAGAACAATGGAAAAACTATGTGAACTAAGAGAACATTCAAAGAGGAAACATCTTGCAGACATATATTCGTCTATGTGCTGCTTCCACGGTGCAACACCCAATATGATTATTTCTTTATATATAACATTTTAGAAATAAGGAAAGGCCGTCCCAATGATATTGAATATGACGAAGAGGCAAAAAGGAATGGCGAGCAAATAGTGAGGAGAAGGAACCAATCGCCACAGCCATACATCCGAAACACCGAAGAACAAATCAGAGGGATTGATGAAGAAGTTTATGAGACTATCTCAATGGAGTAGAGGGGTTGAAACAAACGACGGAGACTGGTTACTCATCATAGGAAGGTGGAAGAACAAAAACTCGTTGTGTTCCCGAATTTTTCGTTTTGATGAATCAGTATTAAGAATAGAAGAATGCCTTGAAAAAACAGGAACATAATTAAGGAAGAGCATAAAAATCAGTGTTTTCAAGAATCAAAAGCGCTCCTACATCCATTTCCTGAGATGTATCCTCACTGAATGTTGAACGTACTCAAATTCTTACCAATGCAAGGAAAAACTTCAAGACCATATACTATAATTCCACATAAAAAATTTAGATTTCAAATATACTACAAGTAGTATGTGTTGTGTTTTTCAAGTCAAGCATTCCATCGTTGACTGTAAAGACAAAAAGGTTATTAGTTTGTTGCAACTTGCAAAGCATGCAATGCATTTGTTTATAATTATCCTCCATGTCTTATCTTCATGTATGAACCAAGCGCACTCCTACTTAGAGCAGGAGGGAGTGGGAGGAGAGGAGGAAGCCGCCAAGGAGGGAGACAGGGAGAGGGACGGGGCATCTCGGGAGGGAGAGGGACTTTCGGGGCCGTGGCTCGGGAGGGAGAGGGATGGGGGCCGCGGCTCGGGAGGGAGAGGGACGGGCTGGCCCCCCGCCGTGGAAAGGAGGGAGGGGACGGGCCGGCCCCGCCACGGAAGGGAGGAGAGGACGGGGCCGGCCCGGCTCGCATGGAAGGGAGGGAGAGGGACGGGGCCTGCCCGCCCAAGGAAGGGAGGGAGAGGGGCGGGGTGGCCCTTGCTGAATGGAGGGAGAGGGCGGGGCCGGCCCATGCTGGGAAGGGGGAGGAGAGGGACGAGGGGGGCCGGCCCCGCCGCGGGAAGGGAGGCCGCCCACGGAGCGCTCCGGCCTCCCTCCCTCCCGCTCCGGCCTCCCACTCCCACTCCGGCCTCCCTCCCTCTCTCCTGCTCAAGAGAAAACCGGAACTCGAAGAAAATAAGTCACCGCGTGAGGTACACAAACTGTACGCTACAGTAACGTACCGGTAGCATTACTCTTTGAAGAAAATAGGATACATGTTAAGAGTTAAGTAGGAGTGCGATCGGTTCATGCATGAAGATAAGGCCGGGGAGGATAAATATAATCAAATGCATTTTGTCTTTACAGTCAACGATGGAATGCTTGACAAGAAAAAAACACATACTACGCATAGTCATAGTAAATATAATATATCTGAAATCTTAATTTTTTATGTGGAATTATATCAATGGCTCATCAAGAGGAAACCTAGGCCCAACTGGAATCGGAGGTCTAATCAGGATTGGCTATGTCCCTACTATAATCACATATAGGAAATCTTCCACATATCCACATCAATCAATATAAAATTACAAATACTATAAGTCCATTCCTTCTCAATGATTCATTTATTAAAATACATATTATTCGATATTAGATAAAGTAACACCTACACAATACCCCAACATTTTTAGATTTTAAGATTTTTAATCCAATTTTTAAAAAATTTACCATCATACTATTACCCCAAAGTTCTAAAAGGAAAAGGCCTAAGTCCTAACATAATCAATGACTCTTATGCATTATTATTTTCTATGAACCTTAGTCCTTAATTTGTGTTGGGTTCAATTAATTCGTAGTCAACATAGATTGTGATAAAATGTGTAATAATATAAAGAAAAGGCCATAGCCTATGTAATTAGAGCCTGGGACATAGCTATTAGCATATTAGCAATATGAGTTAAGTTTGTATTTTTTATGCAATAATTAATATTATTTTGTAATATATTGAATATATGAATATTAATTAAATCAAGAAAAGTCTTAAATTTATTGACATAGATTATTATATTATTATAATCGAATAAAACTCAATAAACCTATTATTAATTATATAATTAGTTTATCAAACAATAACTCAACTCTCTTTTACAGGACCAATGCTATACACGGATTCCATCGAAGCTGAAACGAAAGCCTTGCTCCAAGGTTTGAATTTACTTGCTGCAAATTCCAAAGGTGCCTGAAGTGGACAGTGATTGCCTCAACGTGGTTAATTGGTGCAAGAAGTCAATTAGCTCATCTTGGAAACTCCAAAACTTCTGCAGAGATATATGACACATAGGGAGTACCATAAGCTGTACCTGGAGTCACATTCCAAAGTTAGTAAATTCTTGCAGCCAAGAACCTCACAAGAGAGGCAGTATCCTTTTAAGCCTACAGCTTAGGGACACCCCCAACAACCAATATATGTAATCAATGTAGTTTTGTATTAATCCCTTGGAATCAATACTTAAAAAAAGACACAATAAAGTTGCCATTGGCATTACTGCAAAACCAACTTTTTCGTAAGCCAACAAATGATAAGTCATGTCTACATTGAAGGACAACAAGGTTGATGACACCCGATTCACCGGGCAACCCTCCGAGTTAACTCGAATACACGGTGTTTGGCAAAAGACAATTCCGAAGGTAGAGGTTTTTGCGGCGGGGGGAGCCGTAACGTAACTCCTAATCAACCTCAACGTGCGACGACGCTTTTTCCATTTTATTTGTTTCGGTTTGCCAATGAACAGTGGCCAACAGCAGCCATACGATACCTGCGGTCTCTGCACTCTGAAGGGAGGGAGCCCCTCCCTTGAGTTTAACGAAGCATCTCCTCTGTCACTCCTCGCTACTCGCATAGTGCCCGCTCCGCGATGGCCGTCGGCGTCCTTGCTTTACAGGGGTCTTTCAACGAACACGTTGCAGGTTTGCTTCCTTGTACAATCCAACGTCGTTCTGGAAAACAGTGAGTACACCCTTTCTGTCGCATTTAAAATCGTGTTTTTTTTTATTATTGATGGTGTTGCAGCGCTTCGAAGGATTGGAGTGAAAGGGGTGGAGATAAGAAAGCCGGAGCAGCTTGAGACTCTCGGTGCTCTTATCATTCCTGGTGGGGAGAGCACCACTATGGCCAAGCTCGCGGAGTATCACAACCTAGTTGGGTGTTCTTTTTTTTTCTCTATTGGTTTTCTGGGTTTGAGAGTCCTTAACTTTTTACAGGGTTCGATGTTCTTCGTTTTTGTTGTTTTTTTTTCTTAAATGCTCCTCTTTGTTCGGTTTTGTTCTGTCGTTACCGTTCTTGCTTTTTAACATATGTTCGTTTAATAGGAATGACGAAAGACCTGAGATAATTCCTTTTTGTTGCAGTTTCCTGCTCTTCGAGACTTCGTTAAGACGGGGAAACCTGTTTGGGGGACTTGTGCAGGGCTTATTTTTTTGGCCAACAAAGCGGTCGGTGAGTGGAAACTGGTAAAAAAATTACGTTTAGGAATCATAACTCAACTATTTGGCTTGAAGTTACAGAACCGAAATTGGTTACTCAGGGCAAAAGTCCGGGGGGCAGGAGCTTCTGGGCGGTCTAGATTGCACTGTACATCGGAACTTTTTTGGTGGTCAGGTACCTCGGACAGTTCAAGTTACACTATGTTATTTTCTTGGCTTCATTTAGAAATTATAGTCAGGTTAGTATTATTCTCCTATGTGTACTCAACTCTTGGTTTCTCCAGCTTTACAGTTTCGAAGCAGAGGTTCTGGTACCTGAGCTTGCAGCCAAGGAGGGTGGTGCTGAAACATTTCGTGGTGTGTTTATCCGTTCGCCTGCCATCCTGGAAGCTGGCCCCGATGTTGAAATTTTAGCTGATTTGTCTGTTCCATCTGGTAAAACTACAAAATCTGTTGCACAAGATCCAGAGGTGTGCTGGTCTCTCATTAAATTTCCTTTCTCTCTCTGTAAAGCGTAATTGTCCAATAGCTTATGATGTACTGTCTACCTATTCAGCTGTTTCTGTATACGCTAAGTTTATGGAGTCTTTTCTGTATTCATGTTAAGTTTTAGGCATATATTGGACTCTTTATCAGACCACGTAGATATTTATGAGGTTCCTTTCTGAGCATCTTATGGACTGATTAGCTGATTCTCATGTACCACCCACATTCTTTTAGGCTTTTATTTAATAAAAAATTGTGATTGCTTTATTCAAAGGAGTGCCTCACTCTTGTATCTTGCTTTCCCATTTCTTTGTTGTGTCTATTGGTGATATTCTTTGTGAATGCAGGCAGAGTTGGGTTAAACTTCTTTGTCAACAGCAATATTACGTAACATATTATTTAATTTTGTCATGCATTTTGGAACTTGTGAAGAATTTCTCATGTATTTGTAACAATTATGCATTTGGCTACTAAAAGGTTTAATATTTGCCATATTAGGTTTTCTTCCTGCTGCGATAGTGTATTGAACTACGTTTATTTTATTATGGATTTTTATTTGAGGCTGTCAGTGAACAATGTGATATGAGTATACAAGATAAAATAAAGAGGGATTATTCTTAATATGTTTCTTAAATATACTATTTGTGACAGTCACAATTTTATTTTGGCTGATTCTTATGGCCATAAACAATAAATGCATACACTAAACGATCATGTGTGAATTTAGTTGGGTGTGAAGTTCAATTCTAAGAAGAACTGATCCTTGAAACTTAAAAACCAAAATATGAATCTAATTTAGTTGTGATATCTTGCCAAATTCTGAATCTAAACAATAAATCCATCACTTTGCTTGTTTTGATGTTGATTATCTTTTTCTTGTTCAAAATCCTTTCTTTGGAGTCTAAAATTCAAATCTGTGTGAAGACGATCAGATCATTACTCTGAATAATGTTGGTTATGCTGCAGGAGAAGTCTGAGACTCCAGAAAAAGTTATTGTAGCTGTAAAGCAAGGCAATCTGCTTGGAACTGTTTTCCATCCAGAATTGACTGCAGATACTCGATGGTAGGTGCTCTTATTATCATTCTGGTTGTTATTTGAAATTTTTGATCAACCAAAGAATGCTTATTAAGAGTACAACTTGGGAGCTCCTTTGTTTGCTTGAACATTATCCTTTTACTATTTGTGTACTTTCTGGTTATTGTAATCCTTCAGTAGTTCAGTCAATTGCTCTTCAGTTATGATAGAGGTTAGCAGAACCAAATTAAAGAAAAAGGTTTCCACTATGAAATATGTGAGAATTACTATGCCATGTATTTTGAGAGCAAGACCTCTTCGGTTGGAAGCTTAACTGAGCGATCTACTCAGAGCACCCTGTCCTTGGTCTCATGTATCCATGGTCTCCACCTTTCCCCTCTTAGCAATCAAAAAGTTTGGGCATAAAGTCATAGCACTCTCAGATCCCAAACCTATAGTAATGGCAGAATGGATCCCTCACAATACCCACTCACTAAAACTAAAATTTGATTTATCTTCCATGGAAAACTGTTAGAGTTTAGTCCCACATGGATAAACGAGTAAAAAGATCCTGACTTATTAGTTGGAAAGAGGCTTCCTAACTTCGGCTAGTCATTTTGGGATAGACCTCGGCCTAACTTTACATGGTATCAGAGCGGGTACTCGTATGTGGGCCTCCACCCGTGTTGTGCGTGTGAGAGCCCAAAGGAAGGCCGAGTTTAGTCCCACATGGATAAACGAGTAAAAAGATCCTGACTTATTAGTTGGAAAGAGGCTTCCTAACTTCGGCTAGTCATTTTGGGATAGACCTCGGCCTAACTTTACAAAAACCTTGCTCCACTTGTATTGGTGGACTGATTCGCAATTGCACTGGTGAAGTTATCTCAGCTTCTCTTGTCCCTAATGTGGCTCAAAAAGGGGGCCGAAGCCAAGGCTTTGCTTGGTGGAATCAAAGATTGTATGTCAGTAAGACATTGGGGCGATGATAGTTGAAGGTGATTCCCAGGATCAACAAAGTACAGTTTTTTTTGGAACCAACTTTTTTTAATTCCAATCAAAATACAAACAAGATACGAAGCATAGTGACCCTGACGACTAGATTGTAGGCCTACCACATTTCAGCAAGTTTAACTGCAAGAGAACTTGCAGCTCTAGGAATACAACTCCATTACCACTCCAATCCAAAACATCAAAATTCTCTCTAAAAACTCGCTGGAAACACCATGGAGGACTGGAATGACACTTGCCCCACCACATCATTGACTAATATAGTAGCTTTGTAACATAATATGTAGTTATGTAGCCAACCTGTAGCTTTCTTGATTAATCTATTTAGTCAATAAAAAAACTCAAATTGGCCTGGTGTTTTTGGCTTAGGTTGTCTTGCACACTTTATTAAGTGCAATTCGCGCATGACCTCAACCTAATTTAGGTTGGGTTGAGTCTGCCAATACTGCATGAACCATGGGATTATACAATCATCTCAATAATATGAATCTAAGAATAACTTTTGATTTTTTATGATCATATGGAGAACTGTCCACTTTGTAAGGTCAATCTGTAAGATCCTCTTGATTAGGTAATGGGGATATAAATTGGAGCTCAACACTCTAGGGTGTTCTACTATAATAGCTTTCTGTTTCTTGGAAGATCTGGGTCTGGCCTCTCCTTTTAGGGGGTCCTCTTTGTGATGTATTCGAGAACAATGCCTTAAGGTTTGCAAGTTTGTTGCAGTTTATGCTAAAAAATATACTGAAAGAGCTGAGGCTTGGTGTTTCTTGAAGCCAGAACTTGAAGCCAGAGCTTGAAGCCACTTGAGTTTTATAGAGCCGATGGTATTAAGCTCACATTCCCTGGCTCCTTCTCTTTGCTTATAGTTTTATACTTCCCAAGATATATTCTTAATATTAGTAAAATAATATCCGTTAAAATGATTAAGCAACAGTTAATGGTATTTGTGCACTCCTTTCTAAGCTGGTGGATATTTATTATAGATGACCATTTTGTCACAAAGAATGACAATTAAGCTGATCAGGATGCTGTGTACATATGACCATTTCTGATGTTGTTACAAATTGACTCTTGATGGTATCCCTTGGAACTTGTGGATGACCTCATTTTCAGAAGAAAAGCAGAGGTATGATAAAACCATGCTTTCTTTCAATCTCCAGATCATATTCTAACATAACTAGCCAATTTAGGTTCCTACTAATAAACTCAACTGTACTATTTACTATTATTTAGTTAAGACTATGCGTTTGAACCTTTAGGTGGGTGCCACATGCAAGTTTTTGTTTCCGTTCCATGGCCCAAGGCCTACTCCTAATGACTAGACCAGTTAGGACACCTCTTAAAGTAATAAACCTAAACTTTTCAACACATTCATCTACTAAAGGCTATGCTTTAACATGTTTCTTTGTCTGTCCTCTTGCTATGGCACTAGAACGAACTATGACCAGTTTATCTTCTTTTTTCTCTTTCAAAAAACCCTTAATTCTCATGTTGGGCACTCTCCTCTGATGCTACTGGCTGAAGCTGTGTAAGGATGTCTCTCATCCTGTCTCTTCCAAGACATCCAATAAAAATTGGACTGAGGGTTTATAATTTGATATATTGGGTTTAAGTCTTACTAGGGACAAGGGCGGTAGGGTGCGTGGTACAGTGAGAGAGTGCGTGTAATCTACATTAAAAGAATGATTTCTTTGATCTCACCCTCATCTGAGAGGGGGATTCCCAGTTGATTTACCAGTTTGTTTGAGCACTTATCCTAACCGCCATGAAGACATACCCTCTTCTCGCCGAGGCAAGAAGCATTTATCAGGATTTCTAACGATTCTAGACTTTAGGTTGTCAATGCCACTGTGGACTTGGTTGTGTGAATGAAGTGAACACCTTGTATATAGTTTACCCATCCAATGCTTGGCCGTCTTTTCTTCCTCTTCCATGGTAAAACCATTATTATTGAAAAAAAGAGACTAAGAGTATTAACAAGAAAGAATAAAGAGGAAATGTTTAATTTATGGAGATCAGTTCTGTGTTCTTGAGCTATATGCATTTATTTCGTGGATTTGTCATAGTCAGGACCAGCCACCTCCATAATCAAACATTTCAATGCTCATGAGTGTGGCTATATTTGATAAATTGATGGTACACTCCCTGACTGCCGCATACCAGGGGCTTGAACTAGCTTAAGAAGTTCGTTAAGAGATTCTAAATCAATTCTGTCTTGTTCATTTATCTTGCTTTACTTCTTCATTAATTTGGATAGATGCTTGAGCTCTTCGTCTTGAACTATCAGATTCTCGAATTCTTTTATTTTCAGATAGATTCTGGTTTTTGACCCTCATCTTGCGTGCGTGTAGGCACAGTTATTTCTGAAGCTGTGTAAGGATGTCTTTCATCCTGTCCCTTCCGAGATATCCAATAAAATTGGACTGAGGGTTTATAGTGTGATATCTTGGTTTAAAGTCTTACTAGGGACAAGGGTGGTAGGGAGGGTGGTACTGTGAGAGAGAGCGTATAATCTACATTAAAAAAATGACTTCTTTGATATCACTCTCATCTAAAAGGGAGATTTCCAGTTGATTTACCAGTTATCCAAACCCCCATGAAGACATACCCTCTTCTCGCCGAGGCAAGAAGTATTTATCAGGATTTTTAGCGATTCCCGGGCATCCTTTATGCTGTAAATGCCTCTGTAGACTTGGTTGTGAGAATGAAATGAATACCCTGCCCGTAGTTTGCCCAACCAATGCTACATAGTGTTTCACTGAGTTTGGCCTTCTTTTCCTCTTGAGTATTAAGACCACTATTATAGAACAAAAAGAGATTAAGAGTATTAATAAGAAAGAACAAAGCAAAAGAGAAAAAAAAAAAATTTATGGAGTTCAGTCCTCTGTGTTATTGAGCTATATGCTTTTATTTTGTGGGTTTGTCAAGAGTCAGGACAATCGACCCCCTAATCAAATATTTCAAAGCTCGTGCGTGTGGATATATTTGATAAATTGATTGCGTACTCACTAACTGCCACATACGATGGGCTTGAACTAGCTTTAAAGGTTTGTCCAGAGCTTTTAAATCAGTTTTGTCTGGTTCATTTATTTTGCTTTACTTCATCTTTAATTTGGATGGAAGCTTGAGCTCTTCATCACGAACTATCTATCAGGTTCTCGAAGTTCTTTTTTTTTATTTTTTTATTTTTCAGATAAATTCTGGCTATTGATCCTCATCTTGCGTGCGTGTAGGCACAGTTATTTCTTGAAAATGGTGGGCGATGCAAACATGCAGAGCGGCTCTTCCTCTGAGGGAGTTCCGGATGACAGTCAAAGGCCTCCAGATCTCCCAATATATCAATAGCATTCAGAATATGCCTTTTTTTTTTTTTTTTCGGTTTCAGTTGCCAACCCAAAAAAAAAAAAAAAAGGTTAGGCTATTATATGCTGAATTGTACCTTTCAACACTATGGAATAGAGAAGTGCTTTCATTTGCTCGGGAAATGAGCAATTTTTTTGCAGGGTCCGCTTTCTGTAGATGAATGATAAATAAGAAGCTGTTCAAAGTGAATGATACCTCTCTGTATTTTTTTCATATAATTTACTTATTAATGTTTATATCGAAATTTATTTACTCTTTGAATATATTCTGTAATTGGTCTGTGTGCTCGATGCCACAATTATACGAAAAAGAGTGTGTTGTCTCTATTACGAACCCAGAAACGATTAACTAAAGAACGAATATCTACTTGAAGTTTGAACTAATAATTACAGAATTGCAAAGAAGAAGAAGAACACAACACAGAGATTTGTCCGTCGACCGGAGCCATGTACTGAGGAAGCTCTTTCCAGAGCCTCATCTTCAACTTCAGATTCAAGGAGTCGTCGTCACCGATGCCGGTAACCCCATCAAGTAAAGGAACAGTGCAGCAAGTGGCATCTCCACCGGTAGCCTTCCGTCGCCTTCAATCCCCATTGACGCATTCTTGATGCAGCACCTGGCAGTACCCACATACTTCTTCCTCCTCCCGATACCCAGAATGGGGAGTCTGTAAATGTCTAAGCACAAGGAGGAGTTTTCGTCGCAGAGGAAATCGTCGGTGACGGCGAAGACAAACTTCGGGTTCCACGCGAGTTGGGGCCTCTGACATTATCAACCTTGCCGACGAGCTTCTCGCCACGGTAAACCCAGAGTTTCGCCGGCGCCCCGTTCCCGCCGGTCACCGTCTCCACCTCCTAGACTCTGTAATGGTGGGAGGAATCTTGCGTAGGGAAGGAGAGAGAGAAAGGGGACGGAGAGGAGAAAGGGCTCAAGGGGACGATTGGGGTACAACGCAAAGGCGCCATTGAATCAATTTTGCAGAGGGGATCGATGGGTTCCGCTCACTCTCCACTCTCAGCGAGACACTTGAACGTTGAGACAGAAAACAGGGGACGGAGTTTAAATACTGTCGTACTGTAGTAATCCCTCCTGGATTGTAACTTGGGACTTAAGAAATGTAATTAACGAAGTGAAATAGATTAGGAAATCCCGCGTTTTGACACTTTTGACCAACTTTGATTATTTTTTTTTTAAACTTGGAAACTAATATGTTCATTAATTTAGGAACTGCATGTTCCGAGCAGTAGACAAAAAACGGCATAGTCGAGCCGTTGATTTTGCGGGCCAGTTTCAACATTTATGGTTAGATACAAGGCCTGGTAGCCGATAAATCGATATCATCTTTTTTATACCACATCGAGGTGAGGTGAAAAAAATGTTAACTTTAGTACCACCGTTCGGTCGTGCGTTCACGTCGGTGTTGGGAACAAGGCTGACGGCCATCTCTTCTTTCCCTCCTTCCCGAGTCTCCGACGCTTAAGGCCATAATACTACGGGGAGAAGCTTCGTTCTAGTGACAAATTTTATCCCGGAAAGTGTCATCTCCGGCCCCGGGAGCTCGACTGCCGACCACTTCTCCGCGAGTCATTGCGATGAGTTCTCAGGTACTTGCGGGAGTGAGATCTTGCTTCTTTTCCTCTCTACGAACATATAAACTTCATCTCTTAACGTCGGATTTGATTAGATCCAGAGGGCTTACTCGTGCTGTACTTGTCGGCTGCTACAGGGGTACTCGATCTGGCTTATTTCCTCCCAATTCATTCTAGATTTTGATATTTCTCTCCTCCCACTACTGTTTTCGCGAATAAGAATGTCGCTTTTGGTTTTATGTATTTTTATGGATTGTAAATTGATCGGTTTCCGGATATTTCTTTCGTTCCGTGCTACAATTTGATTATTGTTGCGAAATTCGGTTTTGTTATTGCATTCTGCTTTAGTTACTCTGTTTCAAATTGGTGATCGGAATGTAGAAGTCTAGTTATGAATCACCGAACACTCTTCCTTCCTCTTTCAACTTGTGCATGAAATGCTAAAGTTTCGGAATGCCCGGAGTGATGTGCTATGAAGCTGCATTTCTATTTACTTGTTGTTCATGGCCAGAAGCGTCTCAGAGTGGAGCTTTTTAGTGGCAGGGAAGCGGTTTAGTATCTGGATTTACTCGGCTTTGCAAAGGCCTTGCTGTTGTTCTTGTGGGAGGATATGCGGTTGTCCAGTTTTTCCCCCCAGCTCTTTCTTATCTGGCGCTTATACCTGCAAGGTATGCTATTCTTTATTGTTGTAAAGCTGGTCTCATTCAGTTAAATACACTTTCCTTATGTTGCATTAGGGCTGCTTTTTTGGTTAATTAGACTTTGTAAGTCCTAGTGCCCAAACTTTGCATTCATGGTCACCAAACTCTGCTGCATGATATTAGTGGTATTTATCTGGTTTTAGGTTATTTATTTTGTTGTTATATGTGCAGTTGATCCATAATGTAAAACGAGCAGGTGTTTGACTTTCATGGCTAGTAAAGTATGTTATTTATATTCTTTTTAACCACCACGCAACTTGTTCAAAGTCATTTCATTAGAACCTTCTTTATTGGTTCTTTGTGATATGGTTAACTTTCCCTTAAGTTTGTTATCAATTGTCATATTAATAGTCAAAAACGGATTGTGTTTGATTGTTTCACATACTTATTTATGATACAAATCCTTAAACTAGTTTAAAACAAACTTCAGTTCAGATGTATATAGACATGAACTTTTTTTTTTTCTATTTTTGTTGGAATGGAAGAGAAATTTTTGTTGAGAGAAGGAGGGCTAGCTGAAGCATAGAAAAAAGAGATGGCATAATGGAAATATGTCCCATGAGAGATGAAAATAAGCATCATTACTGAATCATCTAAATGATAAACAGCTTGGTTGAACAATTATCTGAGTTAGTTAGGTAGAAACTACTCATTTAGCAAGGATATTATTAGTCATATTCTGATCTTGATGTGTGAATCCAGCAATGATGATTTGGCTTTCTAATTACTTTCTTCCCGGTTGGGGAGAGGGCTCTGCTGAGGAGAGGGGATGGATTTAAATGAGTTCCGTGAAGGAAGGCATTATTAAAGTGTCATGGAAGAGGCTACCATAGCCAGCATGCCATGGAAGCTACTGTGCAAATGATTATGGAAGGTTAGATGTGTGATGATTTGGGGAATTGAGTGAAGCAGCAGCAGAGCAGTTCTTTCATGATGCCTGTACTCTCAATGCTACCAAATTCTTTCTTTGAACAACTAGGGAGTCATATGCATTATTTGTTTTCATTGGAAGTAACTGCTTTATTGAAGACAACTAGGCTGTTCCTTTCTATCCAAACACATCAGGGGCAATGATGAAGGGGGTTTGCAAAGGGTCTGGGAAAAATGAACGGGGTCCATCAGAGAGTCTGATGAACATGACAGGGTGCAGCAGATGATCTGGTCAATATGAAGGCCGTGCAGCAGAAAATCGGTCTAATGTAAGGGTGTGGTGGAGGGTCTAGTCAATATGAAGGACAATAACAGGCTTTATGCCCTATCTCAAGAAATAAAGGACAATTTATGGCTTTTGAAGGAGCTAGGAAACATGTACTGAGATCTTACAAACTTGGTTCCAGATTCTGAAAGGTGCAGTGATAGAGATAATTTATGTCTCATCAGAATTGTTACAAAATTTGTGAAGAGAGTTCATTGAGTTGTTCCTTTCTTGTCCATGTGATAAGAAATGAAGACTTTATTCTTTGAATACAGCTTTTGTTTGGTGAAGATTGTTCATATCTTGGCAGGCATAGGTTCACGATGTTGGACAGCTGGTAGTCTGGACCTGCAGAACGGCGATTGGTAGAACATGCCATCGGCTGACCATTTTCAAATGAGGGTGCCTTCTGCAGTTCAGCAGATAAAAGTGGAATTGAGTTAGAAAACATGTTGCTTGCCGTGATGGCTTTATCATCCCTGAAGATTCTTTGCAAGTAGAGGTTGCAGCTATGATTGGAATATCAACAACCTTTAAGTTGGTACAACAGGGCATTCAAGCAGATTTTTATGGTCAGGAGCTAGGGGATTGTCTGAATCCGACTCTGTCCAGAAATTCCCTGGCTAAGAGTCTTGGAGATTTGCTTTTGCTAACATTATATGGTCCATTTTCTAGATTCAAATAAACACAGTTCAATTGTACTGTTAGTTAAAGGTTGTATTACTCTGTTTCAAATGATTAATTGGAAGAAGTAGACTTAATTTACCTCTGCTTTTTTGCAACTTGTAGAGATCTACTTTCTCTCATAGTTTTGATCCTGCCTTTATGGAATTTTATGTAATGGCTTGTTGTTTCTCAAATTATGCTTTTTTTTGAGTTCTGTTATTTAGTGCTTGTTCAATTAATGAGTACTTCTAATTAAATACCAAAACTTGCAAAGCCACATAATCTTATCTAAATCTTTGTTTGTTGAATATCTTTTCTACACACAGATCGTGTGAAATAGTAAAATTGGTAATTGTTTGCCCTACCTATACACTTCACAAGCAACCATTTCCAAAATTTTCCACTGTTTCATTGTTCAGTATTATTTATTTTCTGCAAATTTAATTATTATTATTTCATGATCTGATGTTGTAGGACGATACCGTTTGCATGGAACCTCATAACAGCTGGATATATTGAGCAAACACTCTTGGAGGTATGCTGACGGCTCAGCTTTACAGCTGTTTGGTGATTTTAAATCATGTGCTCTGGCAGGCACATAATTAGTGGACATGATTCTACTGCCGTTCCAGTGTTTCTGCTGTTTGCTTACTGCATACAGTTTTATATTCCAGATAGTCTAATTGCAACTCTTTTTTCATAGGTGGTTGTGAGTGTAATTGCGCTTCTTTTTGTCGGGAGATTGCTAGAACCAATATGGGGTTCCAAAGAGTTCTTCAAGTTCATCCTTGTAGTCAACTTTTTAAGTTCTGTTTGCATATTCATCACAGCTATAGCCTTGTATTATATAACAAGGCAGGAAAGTTTCCTGTAAGTATTTGTTTTGCTTATAAAATTATTGGTTTTTCTTTGTACAAATTAGTCAGCAAATTACTAGTTCTTTTCAGTTTGATTTATGAGTTTTAATGCTTTTCTCTAGTACATTTGTGCAGGGGTTATGTGTTTCAATACTTTTACGTTTTAGGTTGCCATGTTGGATATGTTTTATTCTGATGTCTTGCCATTAATGATTTGTGTTGAACTTTTCGGGGAACCTTTTATGGGTCCATGTGCTGGTGAAAATGAGTCACTATCATAACAGGGGAACCAGGAAACCTTCGATGAGTTAAAAATTTGTTGAGCATAGACTAAAATTGTTTATTCTCCACCCTTGCAAAGAGAGGACATCTACCGGAACATGTTAAAAGCGACAGTAGTTGAATTTCCACATATAAGACCTTTTTCTTAGCCCTTGTAGAGTTCTGACAAGCCGAGAGGATCTTTTACTGATTTGGCACACTTATCTGTTTTGTTAGGTATACACCTCTTTCAGGCTTCCATGCGGTCCTGTCAGGATTTCTTGTAGGTATTAAGCAAATTGTACCTGATCAGGAGTTGGGTGTGTTGAAAATAAAAGCTAAGGTATTAAAGTACTTGTTTTTACTCTATATGATACTGTCTTTTTAGGAAAACTAGAACTATTTGTGTTGTTGCTGTGCAAAACCTGACTGACTCATGTTATTGTTGCTGCATTAATAGTGGATTCCCTCGCTAGCTGTATTGGTCTCGATAGTTGTGAGCTTTCTTGCACCAGATCCAGTGACATACCTTCCAAATGTAATTTTCGGAACTTACATGGGTTGGATATATCTGAGATACTTTCAAAAGAGGCCAGAAACGCACCTTAGAGGAGATCCCAGTGATGAGTTTTCATTCTCCTCTTTCTTCCCTGAGTTTTTGAGGTAACTTGGTTTCTCTTTTCAAAAGTTTTTGAGGTAACAGGGATTGGATTTATGGTCATTGTGCATGTGTGCCCTGTGTTTTGCAGGCCAGTTCTGGATCCAATTGCAACAGTCTTTGATAGGATGCTTTGTCAAAGATCTGATGTTTCCGGTGAAGCAAAGGGTCACACTTTAGGTGGTACACCGTTACCTGGATCTGGCCCCATTGAGGCATCTAGGAGGAGGTAATATTTCATTTATCTACAGCTATATTTCAGTATGGATTCGTGTTGTGAGAAGCTTCGTTGATGTTTTACCGTGTTTTAAATTATTTGGTGATCCAAAAGTAAGCGTGTGAACGGTACTCTCAAAGCTCAGAGCACTCTGTGCTTCTGAAAAGGAACCTGGGTTGTATAGTCACGGCAATCATCAGTATCACAGGGTAACATGGATCACTTGGGATATCTTTGATCAATTATCTCAGATAGATTCTATTCCTATGTGCAGAGAACGAGGGGCACGGGCTTTGGAAGAAAGGTTAGCAGCTGAAACAGCTTCTCTCACGGGAACCTCAAAGAAAACTACACAGACTGATGCAACTGAAAATGTTTGAAGACTTGGGGCAACTGTTTTTGAGTTAGATGTGGTAATCCTTACATTTTGACATACATGTGCAGTTTTCAAGTACTCAGATTTTATCTCTTGAGAGAACGATTGCCCGTGTAAGAATTGTAGCTTACTTCGTCCATTTTGGGGGAAATTGTCTAATATTGGATGGTTTTCTTTTGCAGTTCACACTTGTCAGTTTTCTCGTCAGTGTTGGACTCTTCTCTTGTACTAACGTACACAGTCCATATAAGTATTTTGATGGAAACCATTGGGATCTGGAAATACCACCCCTATTCATCCGCTGTGCAGATGACACATTTCTTTTTTGTGTACTGGTCCTGAACCAGTACGGCACCTATCGCACACACCTAAGATCTCTATTCTAACCAAGCCAGCCAGCTTATTTATTGTAATGGATCTTCTGTATTCTTCTCAGATTCAGTTACTGAAATCGAGAAGCACAACGTAGGCCCCCTTCTACCTTATCATCCCTCAAGAACACTAGACACCTATTTGGGAATACGTATACCAACCAACTACAATCATCCCTTCCATGTACAACTCGATTATCACAAAAATACGTACGGGATTAAAAGGATGAATAGGTGGCTCTCACTTGCTGGTAGAGTAAGCTGCTAAAAAAATCAGTTCTGGGTACTATTCCATTGCATATGATCTCATGTTTCCAAATGCCAAAATCAGCACTAAGTCCATGGAGAAGATTTTTAGGAGTATCTTAAAATGATCTTTTAAGGTCACAAAAAAAAAAAAAGAAGATCTGCTCAGTCAGATGGAAAGACGTTTGTAGGTCTCATCAATGTGGTGGATTAGGTATTGATCTAAACTTTCGAGCCTTGCGATATAGTTTTAGAGTTATATTAATTTTGGAGACTATTCTCCAATAGCGACCCCTCTCGGATTGGCCTAATGAGGGATACCGTGAATTACCCCTTACGATGTTGTCGAGCCCCAAAATGGAATGATTCTCAATTGATGAAGCAACTTAGGCCTCTATTACCTTTTTTACTGGGCACTGCCGAACATTGGAGATGGTTACACATCTTGTCCATGGGTCTCATTCACCTAACGACACGTACCAATTGGAATTGATCGTAATTATGATGGTAGAGTATGTGACTTTCTACTTATGTAGAATTTCAATTACAGAGCACATACCACTGTCTACTATATATGCTAAAACAGAACAATTACAATGTGTATTTTATGGCCCCTAGAATAAAATCTAAAAGAGTAATGCTATATGCACTTTACTGTACATGCACGTTGTGCACTTCCTCCCTCACTGTAATGATGGGACCCATACCACAAATATTTTAGTCCCACGGCTAGAGAGAGGGAGAAGTGCATAAAGTGCATAAAAGTGCATATAGCATTACTCAATCTAAAACTACTTGTGTCACCTACAAAGTTTACCCAATAAGCACAACTCCTTTCGTATGGTTAATCCTCTAGTATAAACAGTTAGAGATTATATCAAAATTCCTGACTTATTAACGAAAAATATACTTACTAAATTCGGCTAATCATTTTGGGATAGGACACACCTTGGACCCAACTTTACCTAAACTTCTCTTGGTTATAATATAAATAACACACATATTTCCATTTCCACCCTTCAATCTCCAAAATTGCCCCACCCACCTTGCGTCAATTAACCACCTATCTACCCAATATAATGTTCGTTTCCTATTGTTGTATGGAATTTATATCATTTATATGATATATCCTAAGTGTATTACGTGAAAATTTGATCATATCAGATAAAGTAATACAAAAAATATTTGATCATATTTAGATAAAGTAATAAAAAAATATTTTATTATAAGCTATTAATATACCATATTTAAATTTAAAGTTTTATGATAATTAAACAAATATATTAAAGTGTGATCAGTTCCACAACAATTTTGAAGAACTATAGTTGTTCGCTATGCAAGGTTAAATCGTCCAATGGGAAAAATGGAGCTTCGACGGCCAATCATAAGAAAGCACTTATGCCACGTTCTGAAACCATTCTTAAATTACTTGATTTATACGATGATCATTTTTCTGTCACCAGCCTCAGCTCCATCAAAGTCAACTGCGCTCGTGTATGGTTTCTGCACCTCCAAGATTTCTTCAAGTTTCTGTATCATATGAGTAAAAGCAAAGTCAAATAGATCTATATAGCTTTCTGCGTGGAGAATCAAAGTTTCCCTCTTTAAATTTTAAGACTCCCCACAGGGGTTCTGGTCTTATCAATTAATAAACAAATCTAAAGGCGACATAATGCATGCATGATATATATAACTTAATTGCAGGGGGAAGTAAAAGAAGATGCGGGATTGCAGATCCGGGTTCCAAGGTGCTCTCATGACGCGAGCTCGCGTTGACGCCGTGGGTGCGACGGAAGCGAGTGGCGGATCCTCAAAGTACGTTCCTTCTTCTTTCTTCTACTAGCTAATCCATCTCAGTGGAGATCCATGCTTTCTGGAATAGCAAATTACCGACCAAAGAGTTCTCCACCCACATGCTCGATCCATGTGCCCATTCATTTTTTTTTTTTTTCATGAACATGAGGAAGACGAAGCAATGCCAGCTTCACCCATCGCGGATGATCGAGCTAGCAAGGAAGAAGGAAGCCCATGAAAAAGATTATATCATCTATGCGAATGAAGAACAATAACACAGTAATTCTCTGCCTAAAAAAATTTGGTACAGTTAAATTTATTTTTATTTTTATTCTATTTAATCAATGGCAAATAAAAATTTGGTACAGTTAAATTACTATCATATTATATACTCTTAAAAATCAACTGAGCTCGAAGTTGGAAAGCTAACTCATTTTTTGATACTCCAGTTTTTCATCCCCATACACGGAAATATCCTTTTAAATCTATCATGAACTCTTTAAGTTCTTTCAAAACATTCAATTTTATATGTTAAGATTTCATATTTTTTATTTATGTTATTTCAAGTATTTCCGAGCTAGTAGTTGTATTTGCTAATACAACAACGTACGTGTTGCAGTACGTAGCTAGGAAATACTTCAAATATTCATGAATGGGGAGACTCCCGCCCTCTCCTAGTACTCCTCAAGATCACTGATATTTTGTTTTGGTAGAATATAGGAAAAAGGGCCTCCTCCCACCCCAGCTCTAAGTATATATCTCCTGTATTTTTGTTATTCATGTTGTTGTTGTTATAAATGGTTTCATTGTTTTATTATTTTTGTTCTATATATAATAAATTAAAGTGTTGAAAAATTTTAAAATTATTGAGTAATTTCAATATTTTCATTAATTAGCTAGTTTTGTATGTGGTATTGCCTCATCTCTCCATTGGTTAAAATCACAAGATCACATCCAAAATATCCACATAAAAAAGAAAGGAACATTTTAAGACTTGTCTAGCTAGTACTTAGTTGAACCTAGCTTAATTAATTTGTCAGTATTCATGTCTACAGAAAAACTAGAAAACTTAAGATTTTATACATTAAAGCAGGCAACATCACCCATATATATGAAAAAAAATATTATAGTACATGAGCAACATTTGTTTTAAAATTAATATAAATTAATACTTAAAATTCATTGGAAGTGTTAGGATTATGGAGATCAAGTAAAAATTAGCAGTAGGGGTGGGTATATAATTAACTTCAAATTAGCATGGCATCTTGTCAAAAAAATCGAAATATTTTATTTTGAGGGATTCCGGCCCATAAAACTGGAGAAATTAAATGAAATAAAAATATAATAAAGTAAAGGGCTAAAAGATTAATTATCACTGATACTTAGAACAGACTAGCTAGCTAGTAAGAAAACTGTAGGCCTCATAGCCACTCCATCTTCTAACTAACATGCAGAAATCCACGTTCTGACTACCTATTAATTAATAGAGCACTTAATTTGTATCCATTAATATATATAGAGGTTAGTATAAGCAAAAATTTTAATTTCTAGTGCTATATATATATATATATTCAGGGTCGAAATCTAACCTGAACCAGCTGAAAATTAAATTCAAAGATTTGGTACATAAATCAAGGGATTTCTGATCAGGTGCAACAGAATATATTAGCTAGATTCCTAAAGTACGTATACGTAAAGTTAGTTGGGTTTTATCGTCACGTCCATGCATGAGGATGAATGACCGATCGAGCTATGTGTAGAAGAAAACGGAACTCAGCTAAGATTATAATAAGCGGCATAATGGAAAGAGAACACTTGGAGTAAGGCGAACTTCATGCCATGCAGATGCTATACGTGGTACGTAACCTAACCTTCTCCTCCTGATCAATTCGACCACCTTTCATCTATAAAACCCTGCCTGCACCCATCACCCAATCCATCCATCTCTTGTATTCGCTCAACAACGACATACAAGAGAAAAATATTGATCGTTTCATCAAAATATGGCTCGGGGGAGATTGGTGTTGCTCTTAGTGGCTCTGTTCGTTCTGTTAATCACATTGGAGGTCACTCTGGTGCAGGCAAATGGGAACGGCAACGGCAACGGCGACGGCGGCGGAAATGGGAGTGGTAAGGGCCAGGGTGACGAGAACGGGAATGGGGTTGGGTTAGGGAAAAAGAAGGATCAGAAGGGGAAAGATGAAGGAAAGGAGGCAAAAGGGGTCGGAGATGATGAGAAGGGAAAAGGGAAAGGAGATGATGACAAGGTGAAAGGGAAGGGAGAGGAAGGTAAGGGTAAAGATGATGGAAAAAATGATAAGGGAAAAGAGAAGGGAGACGAAGGTAAGGGAAAAGAGAAGGGAGACGAAGGTAAGGGAAAAGAGAAGGGAGACGAAGGTAAGGGAAAAGATCAGAATGGAAAAGAAGAAGGTAAGGGAAAAGATCAGAAGGGAAACGAAGGAAATAAGGGAAAAGATCAGAAGGGAAACGAAGGAAAGGGAAAAGATCAGAAGGGAGACGTAGGTAAGGGAAAAGACAAGGGAGATGATGGGAAAGGGAAAGGAGAGGGGAAGGGTGAAGCAGCTACAACGCATTATCAAATGGTTTCTCCAGTGGAGACGACAGGGCAAGAACAGGCCATGTGTTTGTCAAAGGGACGCTGCTACAACAAGACCCTCACTTGCCCCAAAGAATGTTTTGTTAGGAAGCCTAAACAGGCCAACAAACAAAAGGGCTGCTTCATTGACTGCAGCAAATGCGAGACCACTTGCAAATGTAAGTCATGATCTATATGTTCCCTTCATACAGTATTACTACTACCATGCATCTCCATTATATATATTTCTTCCTTCTAATAATTGTCTCCTTCTTTATACATGCATGCATAAATATGTTAATTAACACATATGTATATTGTTTTTCCTTCTAATATTAGCTTCTTCTTTATACGTGCATGCATATGCATAAATATATATGTTAATTAACACATATTTATATTGTTTCTTCCTTCTAATTATCTAGCTCCGTTAATTGCATGCATGGGTTTGTTTTAACGTATATATATAACAGATAGAAGACCAAACTGTGACGGATATGGATCCGTATGTTACGACCCCAGATTCGTCGGCGGCGACGGTGTAATGTTCTACTTCCACGGAGCCAAGGGAGAGAACTTCGCCCTCGTCTCCGACGAAGACCTCCACATCAACGCCCACTTCATCGGCAGCCGGCCGGAGGGCCGGAAGCGCGACTTCACCTGGGTGCAGGCCCTCGCCGTGATGTTCGACGACCACACCCTGGTCATCGCCGCCCGGAGGGTGACCAAGTGGGACAATAACGACAACGTCGACGCCCTCCTCGTCCGGTGGGACGGCGCCGACGTCGTTGTCCCCACCGACGGCGAAGCCGAATGGCGGCCGGCAGGGGGATCACGGGAGGTGGTGGTGGAGAGGACAGCGGAGGCGAACGCCGTCCGGGTGACTGTGGACGGCCTGGTGGAAATGGACGTGAAGGTGACCCCCATCGGGGCGGAGGAGAACCGGGTGCACCGGTACCAGTTGCCGTCCGACGACGCTTTCGCTCACTTGGAGATTCAGTTCAGGTTCCAGAGCTTGACGGAGGGAGTGGAGGGGGTGCTGGGGAAGACGTACCAGCCGGGTTATGTGAGCCCTGTCAAGGTCGGCGTCCCCATGCCGTTGATGGGAGGAGAAGACAAGTACAGGACGCCATCTTTTCTCTCCCACCTCTGCGCTCTCTGCAGATTCCGGCGAGGACCAGTACTAACTGGAGTAACTCCTGGAACCGCTCAGTACTGAAGATGATCAGCTGCTCAGTTCGTGTTATGTGAGCAGAATAAAGGCACGTCGATCGATTAAAAATTGTTCGAAATTTATGGTTTTATTTATGTCGTTTAATAAGGGCTATTTATTATAAGCTGATTGTATATGCCCAATATTGTAATTAACTCACAGGGACAGCTGTGAAATAATTAAAGATTTGACTCCTTTTCACACCTTTTTCAATCCTTAATGAATGTTGTCCGTATTTAGGTATCATAACGTCCAACATTAATCACGTCTATTATGCAACATGCGTACTAGTTTTTATTCTAGGAATAATATATATAACTGTGTAGCAAATTAATTATGAAAAAATATTCTCCTATAAGTACCTCTCTCTATATATATTGGCAAAAACATTTTACCAGGTATTATTTTTAATGAAACCAATTATTATTTCATATTTTATTAGAATTCATATCCAATCATGCATGAAACCCAAATTAAATGAACCGCCTTTAGATGTGTACGCTTGCGGTCAGGTGTGCCCCTTGCCTCTAGCTCCGTCGCGCCCTCTAACACACGACATTAATCAACAGACATGGAAGAAGAAACCTAACTTTCGAAAATGCTAACTCAAACACCAATGACATTGTATCAGCTGCCAGAAGAAAGCAATGTCATGTAACATACATATAATTAAATAAGATCTTCTAGCAAGAACAAAACTTTTTTGATATGCCAGATATATTTAGTATTTTTTGACAAATATATATATTATTTGGAGGATCACTTCTAGCAAGTACAAAATGGTTTCTAGCGGCAGTTGATGATCATCACCATATATTAATATCCAGTTTCCACTAATTTGCTAGTTGCGCAACTAGGACTTGTTACCCGAATATCCTCCGTTATTTTCAGAACTTTCTAAAAATTTTCTTCTAATATTTTCAGAATGTCATTAAACTATATACGGTCACATAAGAATATTGAAGCTGATTTTTTCGAGTCATATTTCTTTCATGCGTACTTGTAAAATATAATCTTGTAACACTACTAGAAATCCCCCATTCACCCGTCCCTCCCAGCCTCTAAAATATTTGACCTAAAGCCCTTCCCCCGTCCCTCCCAGCCACCCTTTTCTCCCTCCCTGGCGCCCTTTTCTCTCTCCCCCACGCCCTTCTTCTCCCTCCCCTGCACCCTTTTCTCCCTCCCCCCGCGCCCTGCTTCTCCCTCCCCCACGCTCTTCTTCACCCTCTCCCTTCTTCTCCCCTCTCCCTTCTTCTCCCTCCCCCGCGGCGTTTGATCGCATCTAAGAAAGGTTGGAGCTATGTGCTCTGTACCGCCGCCCTCCGTAGTACTTCCAGCGCCATGGCGGCCTCAGAGCTGTTGGACGAAAATATTTTCGGGAGCACCGTGGGGATGCCTTTGCAAATCCCGCTGTGCACCTCGAATTTAAAGATATCTCCGACTGAGGGCCCGCCCATTGCCGGAGCCGGCAGAGCGGTCTTTGAATTTGGTGAGATCGGAGGGGAGACAACTGGTGTTCTTCAGAGCAGGGGATTTGACGCAGAATGCGGTGGGGGACCATGATGAGGATATGAAACTACAAGGAATCTTCACACTCAAGAACCAATTAAAGTTTTAATTGGGCCAATAACAAGGAGGGCCCGAGCAAAAAGATCTAAGAAGAGTTGAATAACTACGTCTAATGAGCTATTCACCAGCAAGATTATGCTTTAGTAGTGAGAGTGACCAAAAGCTTGCTTTACTCATCAAAGTTGATCAGAAGACAGGTAATCACGTTCTAGAAGCATCAAGGATCCAATCAAGTTGAAATTCACGTTCTAGAAGATTCAGAAACTTAATCAAATATTTGAAGCCCAATTTGAGCTAAGAATGTCCATTAAAACCCCATGGAAGACTCATGCACGGAATTAGGGTTTGGAGGATTGTTTTGAAGGGTTTTTATTATTTTATTAATTTCTACTTGATAAAGGAACTTTGGTCTACATTCATTTTCTGGGGTTTTTAGGAGTCATATTAGAGTCACATTAGGAGTTTTGCACGTTTTATGACTTTCCTTATACAAGATATTTATTGGAAAGGTGTAAACAGAAAATTTTAACATAAATCAAGTGTTCTGCTCGAGTTCTCTTATAAGGTTTTTGAAGATACGAATTTTGAACTTCTCAAGGCTTTCTTGTAGCTATACTAAGGTTCTTGCTTTTGTAAGTAACAGGCCACGGTTTCCATGCATTTTTGCTTATGTTGACTTCGTGGTTCCAGATTAGGGACTTGATGAAGCTTGGGGAGGTTAATTTTGATCCACTAAAACACGCACTGCGAGTTCTTGTAGCCGATGTAGAACTCGTCGTGGGAAGTGGCTTTGATAATGGCAGTCTCCAGGTCGGAGTTCCTGAAGGCCATCTTCGCCATGTAGAGACTATGCATGTCCTTTAATGCCGCCGCTGCCCTCTTCCACAAGCTCCTCGCCATCCTCAGCCTGGCTTGTTTTTTCATCTGTTTCGTCCTCGCGATGGTCCTCATCTCCTGCGCCTGACCGTAATTGAACAGATTCTTCCCTGAGCCTCTCAACCCATGTCCAGGTAAAATATTAGGTGCCCCAATCAAAACAAAGATTTGGGGAAGATAAAGAAATGGGAATGGAGGAATTGAAGAGGAAGTGGAGATGGGTTTGTGGGGGGCACGACGGACGGCCGGCAAAACCTGGTCTCGTCGGAGCTCAGGCTTTTTTATGTATGGCTTGATTCCCCAACAGAAAGAGTCAAATTTTTTTTCTTTTTTAGTAATTTATGTTGGGTTAATGAGATCGGTGACAGCCTTTTCTTTTTGGTATACATAGTTTATATTGGGTGCTAGCATTACTCTTTGAGTAATCCTCCAAATCTAAGTAGATATGCTTCTACTGTTGCTGATACGAGTAAGCTTGCATCACAAAGTGGTGCCCCTAATCCAGGTTCTAACTCAATATCTTATCATCTAATTTGTTATGTTGGGTACTCTTCTTTTTGTGCATATCAGAACTTCAATGCATATATGATGCATCAAATTGTGTTTCCTTCCCTCATTATTTTTCTTTAACACTTCCTTCTTTATTTTATTTTGTAATATTATATAATGTTAATTTCTCTTCTCTTTCGCCTTCGGAGGTTAGGCATCAGGCACAGCTATTGATTGAGAAGGAGGGCGCAGACAGAGGGGGTCACCCACATGGTCAGTTTTCTCTTCCCACGTATCTACATCACTCACGCAGCTGCATGTTCTCTTACTACCTAAATTTTATACCTGGATATGTTTATTAATATGAGCTTCACCCAGTTGGGACTTCCTAAAGGTTGTGTTTGAGGAAGAAGGAACAACAAGGACACAGCCTCTTTATCACTTGGGTTTCAGTGCGCCAATTGTAAAGGGAACCGATTTTTTAACCCAACTTGGGGCTTGTCGTGAGTGTTTGTTCTCCCTGACTTGATTATAGTACACTTAGTTGTAACTAGTTGATCTTCTCTCAAAAAGCTGTCAAGGTCTATCTCGGTCCTTGACTTGAGTAATCCTCCCTGACTTGATTAATTATGCTGTTGAGCCAGTCCATGATGGTATTAATGAATTCAATGTGAAATTTTCACCCTTACTAGAGTGACATATTCAATGACCTGAGTGTGTCAGCTTCCTTGCAAGCTTTCATTGTTTTCTTACTAATTCACTTGCTTCCCATTGTTGTTTATGTACCATTCATGTTATCAGGGTGTTTTGAAAAGTTATAAATTGCTAATATGAAATATACGCAGCTACAAGTGCTTTTATTTGATCTTGAACAAAGGTATTTATTGAAAGTCTCTTTACTTTTCAATTTCTTATTTGATTCTTTGATTTTGCAAAGTACAAGGTGCTGGCAAGTTAGATGGATTTTCTGTTGGTTTGTCTCTGTATTTTGCATTTTTGGGAGTGATCATCAAATGTATATCTTTATTGCTGCAACGTCATAGAAGCCTGTTTAGTAGTTTGGATGCAGCATTCCTTGTAGTATATAATGAGTAATTGCTGTCAGATAAATACAAAAAAGAAAAATTGAAAATTCTCCCACATTGCCACTTGATATATAGATGAGTCAAGGCCTGCACATTGCCCTTTCTTTGCTGTAAATAACACATTTTATTTCCTGAAGTTTTTAATCAATTTATTATGGAGCATCATTTCTGATGATCTTTTTGTGCTTAACTAGAATAACATCTGATCATTTCTCTATGCAGAATGTCTTTGAAAATAGTTTGATGCAACACTATGTTGCACTTCCCCCTGGTTCGATGGGAAAGATCACCTATATCGATCGCACCTGCAGATCAATACAGCCTTAAGGTTTTTGTCTATTCTTTTCTCTTTTATCATTATACTGCTTTCTTTCGTTAAAAAAGAGTGTTTACTTTGATTAACTACTGTTTTATTTAGTAATTTGTGAACCCTGTGTTAGAAGGCTATCACTTTCCTTTCTCAAATAGATAGGCTGTCGACCACTTCTGTTGTGGTACTGAACTATTTAAGATATAATATATATTTTCCATTCCTTGGAGATTTGCCAATAACTTAATTGAAGATAAGTAAATTAACTACTTGGGGATACTATTCGTGAAACAAGAAGGGTACGCATATATAATAGGATAGATCTCAATGAAAAATGAAAAGATAAAGCCAGCTTGGTGAAATAAACATAATACTGGTACAGGATTATGACTCATGATTGATAGTATGTGAATGACAATGGGGGGAACATGATGAAATAAACTTAAATTGGTTTAGGACAGTACCCGAGCTCATTGGGGGTGGTTTGAGGCTGGGATGGGGACAGAATCATGTACCCAATCACAGAATGACATGTAGACAAAGTTACCAAAATTAATATATGATAAAACGTAACTTTTTTTTCTTGAAAGTACCACTATATATACTTTGTAATATCTCAATACATTGTAAAATACCTTAATTAAGTATTACGAAATACCAGAATCAATGATAAACATTAGCAAAATACAATGATAGATAAGGGGTAAAATATCACGTACCATTGTTAGGAACCACTTGGTGTATTCTAAAGTACCACAATGTCACAGTATTTATGTTAACATAAATATCACAATCATATATTATGAAACTTCAGATGTCTCTCCGGGATTTGAAGCAGCTTCTAAAGATTGGTGCTGGTATTGATTAATTTTGTCAATGGTCCCATTAAATTGCTGGTAATAATGGTGCATGTTTTGTTTTTCGCTCCGTAGTAATTATATACACCACCCATCCATGTGCCCGGGCATGTGCCTGCACTGGTATTATAAGTTATAGAATGAACTAGAGGCCCGTGCCCATCTACTAGAGGCTGGTGTAGGCTTGTGCTCGCTCATGGCGGGAAGAAGCTGTACGCTGGGGATTACTCCAAAAAACATGGAGATCACTCCGTTTAAACATCGAAAACAACTTTTTTATCTGGGGTCCATTCTTTTCCCCAATCAATTTCTTTCTAAGCATCGCACAAATCCTTAGAAGAGAAGGATCAATTACCGGAGTTGGAGCGTATATTAATTAAAATGGGCGAATAACGATGTTCTTAGCCGCATTCTTTAAATTGTTATTAAAGGAAGGAGGAGATCGTGGACTTGCACATGATTAATTTTTTTAGTAAGAACCAGGTAGTTCCAGTACTACATGAGCATTTACTTAGTAAAGGTTTGAAAGCTTGGAGCTCAAGTCCACTCCTACCTACATTTGCCAACCCATTTGATCAACTATAGAAAAAAGGCAAATGAATGTTATAAATTATTTTACGACCTGGGAATTTGAGTAAACACGTAGCGTGAGCGAACTTTAAGGAATTCTTTGACGACTGGTTCTAACCCTTCCTCACTATAAATTTATCTTCTACATACCCCATCGACGTCCCTCGTCTTTCTGTTATTTCATCATTCTTCCACTTGGTTTAGTCCTATCGTAGTATTAGAGAAGAAGAGACGCCTTTCTGTGTCGAGGAGTAGTGTCGAATTAGATGGGGAAGATGAGGGTCATTAATCCAGCATTAGTTCTCACGGTGGCCTTCACTGTGCTGCTCTTCTCCTTGGAGGGTGCCCACGCGCAGGGACCAAAGAAAGGCAGCCTAGATCCTGCTTCGACTCACTACATAAAGCTCACTTCGGTGAGGGGTACCGGGCAAGAACGAGTGTTCTGTCTCGCTCGAGGTCGGTGCTTCTTGAAGGTCCTCACCTGCCCCGCCCAGTGCACGCAGAGGAAACCCAAGAAGAACAGGAAAGTCAAGGGCTGCTTTGTCGACTGCAGCAGCAAGTGCGAGACGACTTGCAAGTGTACGTAGTTTGCCAGTTTTGCTTTTTTTTTTTATTGGGAAAAAAAGTTATATATATTAAGCTACGATATTGAGTTACTAGGTTAGAAAAGCTTCTCATTATTAAACTGGGTATTCAATTTCAGTGCAACCATTACTTTTTTTTCTGTCTTTGAGTTGTCCTAAGTTTATCAAGTAATTAGGAAGCCTGTTTTTATTAATACATACTATCTTTTCTACTCTCATTTGTACATGAAATTAATGTATCACAGAAGCCTGTTTTTATTAATAAATAGTATCTTTGATCTACTCGTATTTGTACATGAAAGTAATCTATGACATAAAAATTTATGCTCGATCTTGTAATGAATTCACTTCAACTAGTTATTTTGGGTGGAAGTGGCTAATTAATTAATATCTTTGAATTCTTATGTTTTCTCTAATTATATACATAGCACTTTTGTTCATTAATATTGGAGATGGAGTTACACTCATGAAGTTGATGATTTTGCAGTCAGGAAGGCCAACTGCAACGGATTCGGATCGGTGTGCTACGACCCTCGTTTCGTGGGCGGCGACGGCGTGATGTTCTACTTCCACGGCGCCAAGGGCGGCAACTTCGCCCTCGTCTCCGACGACCACCTCCACATCAACGCCCACTTCATCGGAACGCGACCCTCCGGACGCACCCGCGACTACACATGGGTGCAGTCCCTGGCCGTCATCTTCGACTCCCACGCCCTCGTCATCGCCGCCGACAAAGTCGCCTCCTGGGACGACGCCGTCGACGCCCTCCTCCTCCGGTACGACGGCGAAAATGTCACCCTCCCCACCGACGGCGATGCCGAGCGGCGGATCGTGACGAGAGAAGGCCGGGAAGTGGTAATCGAGAGGACCGACGACGTGAACAGCGTTAGGATTACGGTCGCCGGCGTGGTCGAGATGGACGTGAGGGTGGCGCCGGTCGGAAAAGAAGAGAACCGGGTTCACAACTACCAGTTGCCGGAGGACGACGCCTTCGCTCACCTGGAGACCCAGTTCAAGTTCCATAACTTGACGGAACGAGTGGAGGGAGTTCTCGGCCAGACGTACCGACCCGGTTACGTGAGCCCGGTGAAGACCGGAGTTCCGATGCCGGTGATGGGTGGAGAGGATAGGTACCGGACTCCGGCGTTCATGTCTACCTACTGTGCCTCCTGCAGATTCCGGGCACCACGAAGAACCGACGACAATGCCGCCGCCATGAATGGACTTGCACAGAGTTCTTGAAATTAGTTAAAACACGGCCGAGCTCGTTCATCAATAACACCCAGTACCCATGAGTTATACTAGCTATTTAATGCTATGAATTAATTTACCATGCACATAGCCCTAGCTAGCTACATCGATCGAGTGCAGGAAAATAAATATTTTATGTATGTTCAATAAGCTATGTGTGGATCGATATATTCTTGAATGTAACTTTCTGATTGTTGATTTAATTCCAAAATGAAGAATTATAAATGCGTATTGATTAAGAGCAACTCTAATATGGCAATAATATTCATGTTTGATCTTGCTTATAATACTGTTCTTAATTGAATGAACGTTAAGTCGTCTACATATATACAGAAACCAGGCCACAAGATTCGTGCGAGGATCTAGTGACCTGTAATTCTTCCCTCTTGCGTAGATTGAAGGAGCAGAAGGTACTTTGACATTTATATAAAAGGGCAAAAGAGTAGAGTGGTGGCCTTCGCCATATAATCAAGGGGGCACTGTTGTGTTTCTGCTTTCCTGCTTTTTATATTCACTGACAAGTGACAGGGAAAACTACTCAAGTCTTCATAGTTCATGCCACATTCGACTAAGGAGAGTCGTCGGCCGGGTGGCAAAAGAGAATAAACATAAATAGAATAAAGCTAAAACACAGTCTAGCAGATGCTGCAGATCTCATGCAATAAGTGACCTTCATTAATTGGGTCAAAGGTTCAGAAAACCTAGTATAAATTCAGAAACTACCGTAAAAAAAGAAAAAGGATTGCTTGCACCACGAAGGATTCAAATGCAAGGATGAAACTAAAAATGATTTCTAATGGTGTACTAACTCCCCTGGTGGAAGAAGCTTAGATCCGCAATAAATTGAAAAATATAACAGCTGAAAGAACAAAATTACTTGAGGCCCAAGTTAGATGTTTGCCCGCTACTCTTCCGAACTCCTTGTCTAGAAATGTTTCAGGCATATGATGTAGGGATTCACTTCATCAAAAGATGCTATAGCTTCTTCAAGGACGTACGTACGTCCTCTTAATGCAAAGAATTAATGGCTATTCCAAGTTCCACCTCTGATATTTGTTCTTGTTAAGTACTGTAATTATATAAGCACCAAGTACTAAGGCGAAGCCGGAAGTATAATATTGCTTTATGCTTAGAGAATTAAACGCAATATAAGTATTTTAAATGTTATTTGAAAATTTATAATTTAAAAATAATTATACTGCTTAAAGTTAATATTCATATTTTATATATGAAACAACTGTTTTGCTTGTAAAATAGAAAGAAAAAGGAAAACCTTAATTTTACGTTTTTACATTTGATATATTACAGGCATTATAAAATTTTAAAAAATATTCTTTCGATATTTACTTAAATATGTTCAATAGAAGTTAAGAAGTGCTTTTAGCTATAATACTAGACTCTTCATTCATAGATTAAACTTTAATCTAAAAATTAGGTGGAGAAGACTGAAGAGTGTATCTCATAAAACCAGTGTTTAAAAACTGGACCCGACTGGCTGGTCCAACCCGTTTGAACTGGAACTAGAACACCACATTAATTCTCTATGCACTAATCCCCTTGAGTGCCGTTGGAGCTGGACTAGTTTAACACAAATCGTCATCAAAAGGAAATATGTAGTCAAAAGTTGAGCGTTGGAGGGGAGATTCAAAGTGATCAAGACCTCTTGTAATTCTCTCTATAAATGTTAACAAGGGGATTAAAGACTTCTTGTGAATTTTTTCACATAATAGTTTTAGACTGCTCTAAACTATTATGGTTTTATCTTCATTCAAGCCGGTCTAACTAGGTTCAACCAAAACTAGACTTACCACAGCTTTGATGGCTGGTCTGGTTTTTAAAACATTGCATAAAACTAACGTCACATAATAATATTTAGGTTAATACTTCAATCAACTTGTTTTTCTCTAAAAATACAGTAATAAATCTCTTGCCTTTGGCAAGAACAATGGGGAGAGACAATAAAGAACTACAACTAGATATTCCTAGTACCATATGAAAATAGTGTACGACCTCTTAGACTTTACCTAAATCAGTCAATCACATGAAACAACATAGTCAAATATTCATTTTGAATTTACTTCACAACCCTTAAGCATCCTTACATGAAATAGTATTCCACTACTAGAAATATCGAATTCGCCAGCGGAGAAGCCAAAACCCGCTGATACACCAGCACACACTACTAAAAATCGCCCTTTCCCGGCGGTTTTTAGATAATAACCGCCGGTGTAAAGTCTCTATACCGGCTGTTATAAACAAAACCCGCGCTAAAAACGCGGGGGTTTCATTTCACCGGTACAGATAGGAATATTTTATAACCGCCGGTACAGATATTTGTACCGGATTAAAATCACCGGTACGTACCGGCGATTTAATAAATCAGAACCCCCCCCCCCTAACTTAGGTCGATTTCCCGACCAACATATTGCGGCAAAATCCATTTCCCGACCTCCATCTTGCGACGAAATCGATTTCCCGACCTCCATCTTGCGGTGAAATCGATTTCCCGACCTCCATCTTCCGCTCCTCTCCCGGCCGTTGCCGTGCTCTCCTGGCTGTTGCCGTGCTCTCCCGGTGGCATTCCTCCCTCTCCCGTTCCCTTCTCTCCCGGCGGCATTCCTTCGCTCTCCGACTCCTCTTCTCTCCCGAGCTCGGGTCCGTCCTTCCCTCTCCGGCCCCTCCCCTGCTCTCCTGGCTCCCGACTTCGCTCTCCCACTCCCCTGCTCTCCTGCCGTCGGCCATGTTGCAGCCGTCAGTACAGGTATGTAATTTTTAGCCGCCTTTCTTATTTTTGTTCTTCGAGGGTTTTGACATAATGCAAATGATGTGGTTTGGTCTGGTTGTGTTTGTACATGCATCAAGAAGAAACCTCACCGAGCATAATAAGATTATGAAAACTAATTATGTTTTTTATGAATTCAATTTATTCGGTAATTTGATTGTTTTATTTGCTTGATGTCGTCGATCGTGAGGTTTTTATTAGCTTGATGCCAAAGCATTCAAAGAATTCTGTTCTTGAGCTGAAGTTGACCAGCACTAATACCATGTAAATTTGATTAATTAAAATGTATAGTTTAATGAAATGAGAGAGCTATAGTATAATTAGTACAAATTAAAATGGGTGAAAAAATTAACTGGGCTCCATTATTTGAAATGAAATCAGAGAGTATTAATTGCATTGCATTAGTGAAAATCTTTTTGCGCGTGGTTATTCCATTATTTTAGTTTGTGTGGTTCTGTTTTTTATTAGTCAATGTAATGTGAGTTTTTATGTTATGTTATTGTTGGATATTTTTAAGGAAGTTTGTTAGTAGAAACCTTCTCTAGGGTGTGGATTAGGATCTTACTTCAAATGGTCTGAATTGTTATAGTTTGTATTTGTGGTGTGCCACAAAGATGGACTTTCTTAATGACAGGAGCTGGATGTACTGGTACAGTAACAAGTTTGACCGGTGCCAGCCCGAATTTTCGGAAGGGATTGTATTCTTTGTAGAGTACGCCAAACGACATTTGGGGGTTCAAAAAATGGTCTGTTAAGATGCCCATGTAGTAGATGTGAGAATAAAAAATATTTTGACAGCCACACCGTAATGTACCATATAGTAAGGGAAGGATTTGTAGCCCGATACAATGTTTGGCACTACCACGGTGAACCACGAATTGAGCAACAAATAAGTGAACCGATCGAGACCAGACACGGCCTACAGATGTCAACGATGTTACACGATGCTTTCATGCAAGATGGGGAAGGTGAAAACACTGGGCCTGAATGTGAAGATCCGGATATACAAAAATTTGAGCAATTAATCGAGGAGACGAAGCGACCACTGTATCAAGGTTGTGGAAAATACTCGAAGCTTTCCTTCATGGTTCAATTGTTCCAGATAAAGTGTTTGAATAAATGGAGCAACAAATCTTTCTCGGCTGTGGTTGCGCTAATCAAGGATGCACTTCCCCCGGATATCAAGATTCCCAAAAATTGGTATGAATCAAAAAAATTAATGTCTGACCTAGGGTTAGATTACCAGAAGATTCATGCATGTCCCAATGATTGCATACTATACAGAAATGAAAATAAACATTTGAATAGCTGCCCAAGGTGTAATAGATCGAGATGGACGGTGAAAAGGGCAAGTGGGAAGAGAATCCCGACAAAGATTCTTCGACATTTTCCTTTGGTGCCAAGACTGCAGAGGTTGTTCATGTCGAAGAAGACAGCATCTTTCATGGGATGGCATGGGTCAACCCTAGTGACTGTTGAAGGGAAAATGAGTCATCCTAGGGACTCTGTGGCGTGGAAACACTTCGATGAAGAACATCCATCTTTTTGCTCTGATGCACGGAATGTTAGGCTTGGATTAGCTAGTGATGGGTTTAGTCCGTTCAAGATTGGTACTGGTTCTAGTCGTAGTACGTGGCCCGTGATCGTTACTATTTATAACTTGCCTCCTTGGTTGGCCATGAAGGAGAGTTATCTTCTCATTACTCTTTTGATTGATGGTCCGAAATCACCAGGGAACGACATTGATGTTTATCTGCAGCCTGTAATCGACGAGTTGAAAGTGTTGTGGGAGGAGGGTATAAGGACTTACGATACTGAAACAAAATCATTCTTTCAAATGCGTGCTGCAGTGTTGTGGACTATATCAGACTTCCCAGCATATGGCATGTTGTCTGGGTGGAGTACCAAGGGTTACAAGGCATGTCCAACATGTCATGTTCAGCACAGTTCTATTTACCTTCCATGTAGTCGGAAGAATGTAAACCTACGACATCGTAGGTTCTTTCCAGCTGATCATCCTTGGAGACGAGATAAAAAATCTTTTAATGGTGCAGAAGAACATGAGAAGCCACCTCAAGCACTGCCAGGGGAGGACATATTACGGATGTGGGATGTGGGAACATTCCGACAATGTTGAATTTGGCAAAGGCAAATACGGCAGCAACGTGACGCGTCGTCCATTACCTGAAGGGTGGGAAAAAAAGAGCATTTTTTTTAACTCCCATACTGGAAGACCCTTCTGATTCGTCACAATTTGGATGTTTGCATATAGAGAAAAATTTGTGCGAAAGTCTATTGAACACTATTATACAGAAAGATGGGAGGTCGAAAAATAATATCAAGTCTCGTCTAGATTTGCAACATTTGAAGATTAGAAAATCCCTCCACCCGAAGCCTTCGACCAAAGTTGCTGGTAAGGTAGTTATACCACACTCATCCTACAATATGTCGAACAAAGAAAAAACACGGTTTCTCCGTGTGTTAAAAGAATTGAAGCTGCCAGAAGGATTCTCATCAATTGTGTCAACAGAGGTACAAGTGCGAGAAAAAAAAATTGTGGGTCTCAAAAGTCATGATTATTATATTATGATGCAACAACTTCTTCCAGTGGCCTTGAGGAAATCCATATCAAAAGCCGTGGGAAAGGTGTTGACTGATTTATGCGCATTCTTCAGAGACTTGTGTGCAAAAACTATTGATGTGAACAAGTTGAACAAAATTGAGGCGACTATACCATTTATTTTATGGAAGCTGGAAAGAATTTTCCTGCCGTCCTACTTTGATGTCATGCTTCATTTGACTGTCCATTTAGCCACAGAGGCCAAATTATGTGGACCAGTCCAATATAGGTGGATGTACTCCATTGAACGCTACCTGCTTACATTGAAGAATTATATTCGTAACAGGGCTAGACCTGAGGGATCCATAGCAGAAGGGTATCTAATGGAAGAAGTAACCAATTTTTGTTCACGATATATCGAAGAAATGGAATCAAAGTTGAATAGGCCGGTGCGTTACGTTGACGGTCCTCTTGGGGCATCGTGTCCATATTCTCTATCTGCCGAGGAGACACACCAGATACACAGGTTCATCTTGTTCAACTGGCCGGATATAGACCCATACTTGACGTAAGCATATATTAAATAATTGTCAATACCCTTTTTAAATATATCTTATTTAAAGTTTCAACGTATTTACTGCATTGGAAATGATCTTAGGTAACATAAAGAGTACTTGAAACGGTTACACCCACAGTGGCCCGATACTCGAGTACAACGTCAGCAACATATGGGTTTTGTCGATTGGTTCAAAATCCATGTAAGTGTTTTATATGTATATCAATGCAGTTAATTCCTTCCCATAAAAGCAATATGACGCACATTCGAATTATTGTTTAGGTACGAAATATGTGCGAGCTTGGGCCAATAGATGGAAAACTAACTACACTTGCACAAGGTCCAATTTGTGAATGGCTACAAGTTTGAAACAAAGTTCATCGAAGAAACACAGGTCACCCAAAATAGTGGTATTGCTACTGTAGGCAATGACGAAGCAGTCTTTTACGAACCCTAAACCCTAAACCCTAAACTTCCCCCCATTCAAACCGATGCATTTATTTCAATGTGCATGGTACGATATGGGGGGAAGTGGACGAGTCATCGATGATAATAACTTCACTTTGGTCAACACAACCAAACGAAGTTTCGAAGATGAACCCTTACTTTTTCCATCTCAAGCACAAGTATTATATTCAGTAGATCCGACCGCACCTGATTGGAGTGTGGTCTGTCGGTGGAAACCAATGGACACTTACGATGTCCCATTATTTGATGCTCATGATCGTGTAAGAGCAGATGAGACAGTTTTACAGGCTCAGGATCTAGGGGTGAGAACGGAAGCGGGGAACAACTCTGACGATGATGTTATTTGGGAGCGTAGAGAGCTGGGCGTTGGAGTGAGGGTAGACATAGCAGCATTGGGTGATGCCCAATGTATGTTTCCTAAAATTTTGTCTTCCCAACTAGTCAATTTTATGAAGTAATTAACATTTCAATGCTGTTATAATATTTTGCAGAAATATGCCGCCAAGGAAAGACAAGGGTAAAGAGAAGGTGACGGCCACGCCTGAAATAGGTACAAATATGTTTTATACTATGGTTCGTTGCGAGTTTTTAACAGTTTAGCTAATAGAGTCTGTCTGTGATTGTTCATTTCAGATTCTTGGGACATTAGGAATTGGTTCTCCAGCTATACATCCCCTATGAGTACTGATCCAGCAGGTACTTGTGTAACTTTAATATGGTCAAATGCTTCTATTTTACTGTATGTGGTAATAATGGTAATTGCCATACTAGGCCCATCTATAGGGGTGAACGAGTTCATCCTGCCTGAGGATGTGGAGACACAGGACTCAACGTTTGTTAGGAAAACACAAGATCCCAACTTTGATGATGATAAAACACTCCCACCAGAGGATAGTCAGCTTGAAGAACCACAGTTGCCATCGAGACGTGCGGGACGAGGTCCTACTACGGCGACCTCTCTCATGCCCGAACAGGGCAGCACACATAAAGTGGTCTTCAAAGAAGGTCAGATGACTAACAAGGTAGCGGGAAAATTGTCACGCATGGTTGGTTCTGATTGTCGTGAAGAACGATATTTCGTTTTCCATGATAATTGGCGGAAGCAACGACATAAGTTTGATACTTGGTTTAACGCTATGTCGGTACGTATGTTTGCTTTATAGTTTAAAATATTAATTTGTTGTGGGATATGCAAACTTGTAATGTACAATGATTTTGCCATCGTACTTGTAATGTTGGAGATTTATACATGGTTGGACGATGATGGGAAAACAAAGTTGACAGATGAGGACGCAAAAAAGTTCTTGAAGCCAATTCTCCAAAAATTGATCAGGGACAACAGGAACTATCTGAAGGCAGACTATGTGGACGGTAAGAACCCGGATCAGTATGCATTGAGTCCCATCCCGACCATAGGACAGGACTCATGGGATAAGCTATTGGCCTATTGGAATAACGAAAAGGTGTAAGAGATGTCCAAGAAGAACAAGGTCAATCGTTCGAAGCAAGTAGTCTTTCACACGCTCGGGACGAGGTCTTTTCCTCAGCATTATGAACAACAGGTAAGTAGTTTGCATTTTATCTCAGATTATTATTATTACACTTTGATGCAGCAACTAATTGTTAGGTGTTTTTAAAAAACAGAGGAAGAAAAAAGGGAGAAATTTCAGTGTCTTTCATGGTTATGTGGGGGCTTATGTGAAGAAGGATGGAACTTTCCCTAATGATGGCACACGTGACAAATGTGTAAGTTTCTACACTCAAAAAATTCCTTCAGTCATCCTATTTGAAAGCTAACTTGATTTGTCTTTTTTGCAGGAACAATTACGGCGTGAGGCAATTGCTCGCAAGATTACGGACTCACGTGATCCTTCAGATTTGAGACATGTATTGGATCACCTGTACGGTGGACAACATGGGGGATACGAAAGGGGGTTTGGCCACGGTTTTTATCGAGGTAAAGTCGGTCGTTTGCATAAGACAGTTGAAGGAAGTGGAACAGTTGAAGGAGAAAGACGCCGAGAGAGACAAAGAGTTGGCCGTTACTCAGAGGGAGATGGCAATTATGAGGGTGCAAATTGTCATACTGACACAACAACAACAAAATCTAGGTATTTTATATTAGACTTAAAATTAGGTTTTTAAATTAAGTGCAGCATATTTTATATCGTAAGAGTTAATTGTTGTTTTGATTTGTGTTATTAGGCGAACAACATGAGAGAGGCCATGCTGAAGAGGATGACTGAGCTGGGAGTCAATTAAGCTTTTTTTGGTACTTGGATTTTTTGTGCATTCAGTTTTGAATTTTAATGAACATTAGAATTAGGTATTTATAGCTTAATTTTTTCAAATGTAATGAATTTTGAGTTTCATATATTGAATGAATATGATTTATGTAATTACAGTGCAGATAAGTAATTTTGAGTTTTATATATGTTATATTTGTTTAATCAGGTGAATAAAATTGAAATTTTTTTTTTTCATTAAAAACCATTTGCTGGCGGTTATTAACCGCCGGATTAAAATATACAGAAGGAATTCACCGGCGGTTTCTATGTATGAAACCGCCGATGGAAAATTAAAAAATGGGGTCCAAAAAGGGTTTTCCCCAGCAGTTATTAACCGCAGGAGTTCAGGCCTTTTCACCGGCGGTTACAAACTGCCGGGAAAGGCAAATTTTCACCCGGCTCACGTTAACTATACCGGCATGTTTGTATTGCCGGTGAAAATCTTTTTGACACCGGCGGTTGACAGCGTCAGTAGAACCTCTACCGACGCAATCATTGCCGGCGGTTACTAAACCGCCGGTGCGTTTTACACCGGCGGTTAAAAGGCTTTCACAATGCGGTTTTAAACCACCGGTGAAGGGCCTTTTTTTAGTAGTGACAGGGCACAAAGCATTGGTGTATCGAGACACTCCCCGAGTGAGTGCGAACTCCAGAAATCAAGGGAAGAACAGAAAAAGAATAGAGAAGAATCGTCTGGGATAGAAGAAGATAGCAGTAGAATGAAACTTTGATTAACTATTTTCCTGCCCTTTCATCAGACTTACAACCTAATGTGTATACCTATTCCTTGCTTTCCCGTCAAGACTCTAACAAACTCTTCATTGACAAAAATGTCCTTAACAGAAATAACACGAGAGTCATTCAATACACTGTTTTATAATCTCTTAGCCAATGGGAAGGTCTCCTAGTTCTGCTTGATTTTTGAATAGTGTGGTTGGTGATCTGGCTGCTTGGGTCCATGTCTTGTACATTCCCTACCTGGACCTTCTCGACTATTCGTTGTGTATCATAGTCTTCCCCTTCGGAATTCACCTTGTCCTCAAGGTGGAAGTGAGGGAACCGGAAACGAAGCTCATCAATTGGTTCCCACGTCGTGTCCTCTAGTGAACTTGCAGACCATTGAACCAGTACTTGTCGATTGGGTTTTCCTCTTCGTAACACCGTCCTGGTAGCACATATTGCTATTGGAGTAATGACTGGTTTGTTATCATAGCTCTCTAAAGGCAAGGGGAAGGAGATTGTGTCTCCTTGGCCATGAAATGGTCGGAGTGCCGAGATGTGGAATGCTGGGTGTATTTTGCTCTCTTGTGGCAAGTCGAGTTTATATGCTACTGGACCAATACGTTCCAGGATGGTGAAGAGTTCGAAGAATCTCTTGGCAAGTTTAGGAGCTGGATGGGAAGCAATCGAATTCTGGCGAGACGTACCAAAACACTGTCACCCACTGAAAATCCAATATCTTTGCGATGTCTGTTAGCCTTCAGTGCCATTCGATGTTGAGCTTGCAGGAGATTTGTTTTGAGCAGCTGTAGCAATTCATCACGTTCTACCAAAATTTCATCTAAAGCTTGAATGGTGGTAGATCCCTTGGTGTACCCCGGAATGGTAGGTGGAGGTCGCCCATAGAGAGCTTGGAAAGGCGTCATTTTGATGCTGCTGTGGTAAGAGGAATTGTAGCAGAATTCTGCCCAAGGGAGGAAAGAGGCCCATGATTGTGGTTTGTTGTGGGTGAAGGAGCGGAGGTATTGTTCCAATCCTCTGTTAACTATTTCAGTCTGGCCATCCGTTCGTGGATGGTATATTGTGCTATGATAGAGTTTAGTTCCACTCAACTCAAATAATGTTTTCCAGAATTGGCTGAGAAAGATGGGATCTCTGTCTGAGATCACCGAATTGGGAAAACCATGAAGTTTGACAACCATGTTGACGAATAGTTATACTGTTCGATGAGCTGTGAATCCAGATTGTAAGGGTCCAAAATAAGCATATTTGGTCAAGCGATCCACAACTACTAAGATGACTATATAATCTTTTGATGGTGGTAAGGATGTGATAAAATCCATGGTGAGGTCGTTCCAGACCTGGGAAGGAATGGGTAGTGGCTGCAAAAGTCCAGCAGGAGCCTGGGTTGAATATTTGGTTTGCTGACAGGTTAAACAATTTGCCACAAACAACTCCACATCCCTACGTAACTTCGGCCAATAAAATGTAGAAGAAAGTCGTGCAAAGGTGCGCTAGATTCCTGTATGGACGACTGAAGGAGTGGAATGAAACTCTTAGAGGAGAGGCTTGTGAAGAAACGAATTCGGGCAGATGTAAAATCTGTATCGATGGAACAAAATACCATCTCGAACAGAGAATTCTGGACTTGTCGTTCCATTGACAATTTTGTTGTAAAGTGTGATGAGATCAGGTAGGGAGGAATTTTCCTCTTTGAGTTTGTGGAGTAATTCACATGATGGTTGGCTGCGGAAGGTTAGACAATGTACTTCTGAAATTGAGGAAGGTTCCTGGTCTTCGAAAACTCAAGACAATGCATCTGCTGCTAAGTTTGCACCCCTTGGTTTGTATTCAATCCGGAAAGTAAAACCAAGTAATTTACTCACATAGAGTTACTGATCAGGAGTTTGAATGACCTGTTGGAAGAGTTCCTTGATGCTCTTATGGTCTGTACGTATGACGAAGATGCGGCCAAGGAGATATTGACGCCACTTTCTAACTGCCTCTGTAATTGCACATAGCTCTTTGATATAAGTTGTAGAATCTCTGAGTCGGGGGCCTATTTTCTTGCTGAAATAGCATATTGGATGGTTCTCTTGCATAAGAACAACACCAATGCCTTACTTTGATGCATCAGTTTCCACTACAAACTCAGAGGAAAAATCTGGAAGCCGGAGGACAGCCGTGTTGATCATTGTTTGTTTCAGTCGGTCAAATGCTTCTATAGCTAATGGTGTCATAACAAAGGAATTTTTGCAAAGGAGATCCGTGAGAGGCGCTGCAATAGTAGCATAGCCACGGATAAATTTGCGATAATAGCCGGTGAGACCGAGGAATCCTCTAAGCTGTTTTACTTATGTGGGCAGAGGCCTATCAACCATGGCCGAAATTTTCTCAAGATCGGCTTGAACACCCTGATGAGACACTATGTGACCCAAATAATTGACCTCTTTTTTACCGAAGGAGCATTTGGAAAGCTTAACGAAGAATTTGTTAGATTCTAAACAAGCCAAAGTGGTTTCGAGGTGCTGAACATGGTCCTCGAGGGATGGGCTATAAACCAATATGTCATCGAAGAACACGATGACGAAACGGCGTAAACATGGAGCAAATGGCTGGTTCATTGCAGCCTGGAAGGTTGATGGAGCATTCGTCAACCCGAACGGCAAGACTGTAAACTCGTAATGGCCTTCATGAGTTTTGAATGCTGTTTTGTAGATATCTTTCGGATGGACCCGTATTTGATGGTAGCCAGCACGTAGATCGATCTTGGAGAAGAATGATGCACCCCCCAATTCATCCAACAATTCATCAATGGAAGGTATAGGAAATTTATCCTTAATGGTGGCTGCATTAAGAGCCTTGTAATCGACACAAATTCGATTTGAACCATCTTTCTTCTTGACCAATAAGATGGGAGAAGAAAATGGGCTATGGCTCGGTCTGATCACCCCTTGAGCAAGCATGTCTTTTAGTAATAATTCGATCTCAGATTTTTGAAAGTGTGGGTAACGATAGGGTCTCACATTGACAGGTTTGGACCCCGGAATGAGATGAATACGATGGTCAATCTGGCGATAGGGAGGTAAGTGAGTTGGTGAAAGGAAGATAGTATAATGCTGCCGCAAGACTGCCAATAAAGGATATGGCAAGGTATCTGGAAATGTTATTTCTGGCAGAGAGTCTGGGTTGTGATCTTGCTCCTTAAGTAATTCTGTGTATATGAGAAAAAGAGTGTGGCAAGCAGAGTGAGTTAGCAAAGCTTGAAGATTGTGAAGGGAAACTTGTTGGGGTACTGAATGAGCAGTTCCTCGGAGGTTTATATGCTGGCCTTTCCAAGTGAACTCCATGCCAGGGGTTTAATGGTCATGAACTACTCGGCGCAGTTGATGGAGCCATTGAAATCCCAGAATGACATCAGGGCCTTCAATCGGTATGATGAAAAGGTCTACATCGAACTGATGTCCTCGCAGGATCAGCGGCACCTGTGGACAAAACAAAGAACACAACAGAAAATCGCCATTTCCTACATAGACCTTAAATTTGGTTGTCTTTGGTTTGTAAATCAAGAGCTTCTGCTACACTAGGTTTAATGAAGTTATGTGTACTGGCTCTGTCTATTAAAACAGAAAAGGCGTGTTGATTCACTTCACCTAGGAGTCGTAGTGAACGAGGAGTATTTTGGCCGGAGAGAGTGTGTATACTTGAGATATCAACCGACTCTGCTTCATCAAGTTGTTCTGAATCTAGAGTGTTCTCAGTGTCACTTGAAGTGTCATCCTCAATGCCCAAGAGCAAGAGGAATTTACTACAACAGGTATGATTAGGCTCGAATTTTTTATCGTAATTGTAGCATAAGCCCTTTTCTCTTTTCTCTCTGAGTTCTGCGGGAGAGAGGCGTTGGATTGGTAATGTTGGTGTCCGCTGGAGTGGTGGTTGTTTAGGAGCTGGCGGTCGTGACGGTGGAGCTACAACTGATGGCATAGAAGTCTGAGTGGACGCAGGAGGCTGCTGTGGAGCTGAAGACCATTTAGACCATGAACGCTGAACAGGCTTAGTGTCATATGCATGAGCTTCATAAGCATAAGCCATCGCAAATGCTTCCATTAAAGAGGATGGGCGGGAAAACAGGAGCTCTCGGCGGAGTTCCAGTTTCAATCCCGTGATAAAGAAATTGATGAGTAAGGCCTCAGAAATTCCCGTAACTTTATTAATGAGCTCCTCAAATTCTGCTTGGAATTCCGCCACTGAAGTTTTTTGAGTCAATTTGGAAAGGTTACCTGAATAGTCTTCATAGACGGAAGAGCCGAACCGGTGTCGAATCTGTGTCAAGAATTCTCTCCAGGAAGTAATTAACTGATTTGCCTTCATCCATTGACACCATGATGTTACTCAGCCATCCAAGTGAAATGTGGCAATGCGAAGGCGTAGATGATCCGGTGTCTGGTGGAAATCGAAGTATTCTTCTATGCGAAAGATCCACCCATGAGGGTCTGAGCCGTCGAATCGTGGAACTTCCATTTTCATGGAGCGAAATATGGAAGTCTGGTTGGGTCCCGCTGCCATAACCGATTCGTGAGATTGGGGGTGGTCGATAGGGGAAAAAGACGGAAGTGGGGAGCTATTTATCTGGGATTTGAGATCTTCCATGCGGGAATCAACATTGTTCATGTGCTGTTGTAGGGTTTGATGGATAGAGAGAGCCTGGGCGTCGACTTTGTTTTGGACTGTCTCCAATTGATGTTGAAGTGTTAAGACTGCTGCTAATACCTCTGAGTCGGCCATGGAAACAAGGCAAAGCAATGAAAGCACCAATTGATACACCAACACGGGGCACAAAGCACTGGTGTATCGAGACACTCTCCGAGTGAGTGCGAACTCCAGAAATCAAGGGAAGAACAAAAAAAAGAATAGAGAAGAATCGTTTGGGAAAGAAGAAGATAGCAGCAGAAAGAAACTTTGATTAACTATTTTCCTGCCCTTTCATCGGACTTACAACCTAATGTGGATACCTATTCCTTGCTTTCCCGTCAAGACTCTAACAAACTCTTCATTGACAAAAAATATCCTTAACAGAAATAACACAAGAGTCATTCAGTACTATGTTTTATAATCTCTTAGCCAATGGGAACGTCTCTTGGTTCTGCTTGATTTTCGAACGATGTGGTTGGTGATCTGGCTACTTGGGTCCATGTCTTGCACATTCCCTGCCTGGACCTTGTCGACTACTCGTTGTGTATCACCCGCGGGCGGAAGCTCCGGCGGCGGGTGCGATAATTTTCTATGTCTAAACTTGTAGCTGTTGTTGAAACCCTGTCAGCTGTGGTTCTTATAGTATTGCTCACTATTATCCAAGTGTATTTATGGCACTTTCACCTCATTACATGAATCCAATGAAGCACCGGGTGGCTGGGAAAAGGTTGCTGTTGGGTCAAGTGCTGCTGTTGGGTCAAGTGCTGCTGTCAAGTGCTGCTGTTGGATCAAGTGCTGCTGTTGGGTCAAGTGCTGCTGCCAAGTGCTGCTGTTGGATCAAGTGCTGCTGGGAAAAGGTCTCAGTCTCTGTCTCTCTGTCTCTCTCTCTCTCTCTCTCTGTCTCTCTCTCTCTCTGTCTCTCTCTGTCTCTCTCTCTCTCTCTCTCTCTCTCTCTGCTCTCTCTGTCTCTCTCTCTCTCTCTCTCTCTCTCTCTCTCTCTCTCTCTCTCTCTCTCTCTCTCTCTCTCTCTCTCTCTCTCTCTCTCTCTCTCTCTCTCTCTCTCTCTCTCTCTCTCTCTCTCTCTCTCTCTCTCTCTCTCTCTCTCTCTCTCTCTCTCTCTCTCTCTCTCTCTCTCTCTCTACCGTAATCTAATATTTTTTATTTTTTTCATATTTTCCGCCGGCGGTTGTTTACGCCGAGGGAAGTGGTTCCGCCGGCGGTCGTTTTCGCCTGGGGAAGAGGTTAGGCCTAGTCGTTGGCGGAACCTCCTTCCGCCGATGAATGTTTTGTTCGCCGGCGGAAGGACTTTCCGCCGACGAAATTGGGACTGGCCCGCCGGTAGAATCAGTTACTCCGGCGGCAGTTGATTTCGTCGGCGGACCATGCAAGAAGCTGAAATTAAGAAATAAGTAAACACAACCTGAGATTGCAGGTGTAAGGATGCCATCTCCTATTAGCATACACATCCCCAACATTGCAACAAAAAGGAGAACTCTTCTTGCAATCGCTCTTTTCAATAATCTTCCCCAATTTACTTGGTGAGCAATGATCAAAATTGATCAAAATTGCAAACAGTAGCACAACCACAGAGAAAGTATTTAAGTATCTGTCTGATAGTCTGTGTAACACAAGAAAGGTGGTAGAAGAAAAAATACATTGCGTCTCCTGGGCAGGAGACACATACAACTCAGTGGATTTATCTTTTCAGTTAAATGCAAACAAACAGAGAAGTGAGATCTACTGAACCAACATGTAATCAGAGAGGTCAAATAAGCACTGGGTCACTCACTAAAGCAACTTATGCCAAGATCAAGAGTTATTATAGCACTAAAAGAAATTTCAAACTGTGAGGTGGAACAATAGATGATTCATTCAAAAAAAAAAAAAAAAAAAACATGCAAAATATATCCATCAAAAAGAATTTTTCTTCAAAGCAACACTAACTGCAGGATGCAACCATTGAGCATGACTAAGCCATGCATCACTAGATGGATGGCCAGGAGACACATGGCACCACCATGTGGGTCCAGCAGGCCTTTCCCAGTATGGTGCTGCAACATCTGCAACTGTAAGGTTTTCCTCGTCAGAAGCAAATTCCATGGGTTGCAATTCCCATCCCGAATCAGTTCGCACCATCTGGACCAATTCTTGAATTCTAGTCCATCTAATTGAAACCCAATGACTATCTGTATCCACCTCGAGCTGTATACTATCTGATGAGTGAACAATGGTTTCTCTGTTGTCTTTGGATTGAGTAACTTCATCAGGCCCTGCTGGGGATTGAGTGTCATTGAAACCTATGAGATGATTCAGTTAACTTGTTCCCATTCACATTTCTAGCGGAATTATCACCTGATCCTGGGTTTACTACTGACTTCCCCATAGTAACAATGGACGCATTGAATATTAACATACCAATGAGAAACCCATTTTCTCATGTTTTAATAAAAAAAATTCACAAGTACTACCATTCGACTGCAAAGTTGCAATCTAAAAGTTTACAAAAGCATATTCCCTGGGTTGCATTAAACACTAAGAACTATATAAGTACGATCATCAGTTTCGCTGGTACTTCCAGGGGGGCACATTCAAGAAAAGTAAAAAGAAAAAAAAATCTCGCTTTCAAAGTATCCATAAATGTTTACAACGATTTTCCATAATGATGCTGTATAAAGCGGTATAAAAGTCAACTGACTACATTTAAATAAAAACAAACGATCTCATGGACGAATCATTGTGTTTATCACTACAAAAGCAGTCCTCATCAGCATAAACTTCATGTTCAAAACTCAATTGTTTGACCAGATTAGTATATCGACGAATGAAAAATCCAATATGAAAGCCACAGCTCCTCTTCGCATACTCATTCAGACTGTCCTTCAGCTGAAATTAAAATCATCTAAGTATTGTGTTATTCGAGAACTAAAAGGTTACTAACGGGATCTCAAATCAAATATTCACGTCGAAACACAAAAAAAAAATTAAAATAGTTTAAAAAGACAAGCTTTGGTAAAATTTCAAGAAACGAACTTACACGAGGGGGAAGAGGCTGCCGTCAACGGCGACGAAGTCAGGAGGAATTCAACGTCCGGAGGGCAGCCGTAACACAGAGGAGACTGCCGAAAATCACCCCAAGAGCCTTCGGAAGAACTGGGTTTTCGAACCCAAGAGCTTTGTGGAAGCTAGGTATTCGGCCGAAGGAGTATGTGCGACGCCGGGAAGAGGAAACCGCAAAGTTTTTTACTAATGGTCACCGGGTATGCCGGAGGTACTGTTTCACGCGCTGGAGCTCTTCGAAAAATCGTCAAACGATTTCCTGGGCGAGAGATGGAAAAACAAGGCGTGCACCAATTATGCGCGCGTTACGTGCGTTACGCGCGATCGCTTTACGTGCGTAACGGTACGCGGGAAGTTAGGTCTCTATTCAAATCAGGACTTATTAATTTCATATGGGCCCATTAGCCCATATGAATCTAATTGATATCCGGCCCAACTGCCGGATTTCATTCCGCCGGCGCTGGTGAAATTTTCTTCCGCTGGCGGAAATGTGTTTTGTAGTAGTGTTCATTATTAAAAGATTAAAGAAGCTGATGCATTTCATTATGGATCTGTCTTTAAAAAGCCAATATTATTGATATACTTATTTTATTAAAATAATATTTAAGTGGGTTTTTGACATCACATCTTAGCGTGTAAACTGTAAATATATATATATATATATATATATATATATATATATATATAAAATCTTGAGGTCTAAAAGTTAAATGGATTTTATAATCTAAGTGAGAACCTTCGTTCAATATTTTAGAAAAAAAAAGGTTATATTCTGTTAGCCAGCTGATTCAATATTAGGTGTAGGTCGTCCTTTCGTTTTCCCTTCCATGGAAGCAAAACGAGTGACTGGAAGAGCTTTCTAATTAACCGGGATTTCATGGAAGGAGTAGTTTCCACATGGCAATCCCTTCCACCTAATTTTAGAAACTAACCTTTTTTGCTATTTAGTTTCTTTTACATTCATTGACGTCGTCCATGGAATAGTTTCTTCTCCTTTTCCTCTCCGTCTCGAATCTAGATTCGCTGCATGCACCCCTTCTCCTTCTCTCTCTGATGCCTGCAGGAACACCAACTTCGTTAATGTAGAGCTGCAACAGCGAAGAAGAAAACGCCGACGTAGAAGTGAAGAAAAAAGAAGCCATATATGAAGATGAAAACGGAGAAGATACACAGCTATTCTGTGTCATATCACAATTACCTTCTCTCGGTGTTTAACGTTGCCCCTTTCTAGTACTGATCATCATTAATGACAACTTCTGCTTAATATATAAACGGTATATTATATATACAAGCAGAAGAACAAGGGAGATTAATTACACGCAGCTGTGCAGCCATGAACGACCTCTTCTCGAGTTCCTTCAAGAGGTACACGGACCTGAAGGAGCAGGTCCACATGGACGACATGGAGCACATAGCCATGGAGGAAGGAGGCGAGGGGAAAGAGAGCATCAACCTGGACAGATTCTTCTCGGACGTGGAGAACGTGAAGGAGGACATGCAGTGGGTGGAGCGTCTGTACAAGCAGCTCCTGGAGTTGAACGAGGAGAGCAAGACGGTCCACAAAGCCAACACCATGAAGCTCCTCCGAACCCGCATGGACTCCGACGTCGAGCAGGTCCTGAAACGCGTCAAAGTCATCAAGGCGAAGCTGGAGGCCCTCGACAAATCAAACGCGGCTCACCGGAATCTCCCCGGCTGCGGCCCAGGCAGCTCTGCCGACCGGACCCGGACGTCGGTCGTCAGCGGCCTGGGGAAGAAGCTCAAGGATCTCATGGACGACTTCCAGGAGCTGAGGGGGAAGATGACTGCCGAGTACAAGGAGACGGTGGAGAGACGGTACTGATAAGATTTGAGTCCGGTTCCATCCTAAAAATGACTCCTAGGAGGCTTATTTGCCCAACTTTATAATTGTTAATCATTGTTTAACTTTTTATAATGTAAGACATTTTTCACCAGATACTTCACCATCACGGGCGAGAAGGCGGACGAGGAGACCATCGAGAACTTAATCTCTTCCGGGGAAAGCGAGACGTTTTTGCAGAAGGCCATACAAGAGCAGGGGAGGGGACAGATCATGGACACCATTTCGGAGATCCAGGAACGCCACGACGCGGTGAAGGAGATCGAGAAACACCTCCTCGATCTCCACCAGGTTTTCCTGGACATGGCAGCACTGGTGGAAGCGCAGGGACAGCAGCTCAATGACATCGAGAGCAACGTCGCGCACGCGAGTTCGTTCGTGAGGCGAGGGACGGAGCAACTGTACACGGCCAAGGAGTACCAGAAGAGCTCGAGGAAGTGGACATGCATCGCTGTTTTGCTCGGAACGCTTGTCGTCGTCATTCTCTTTATGCCCCTCTTGTCGTCCCTTCTTACGTTGAGTTTATAGCTGGTAGAAATTACATGAGATATTGATCAAACAACACGAGTAGTACTACTGTCAAATTTACCTGATCATGATCAAAACATTTCATAATTCATTAACACTGCTCTTTGCTCTTCATCTTCATCTCTAGTGCGTCAATCCTTGGTTGCCTGCATGCATGCTAATCAAATGTTATTGGCACGAAAAGATTAGTACCATAATTTGCTGCCTCACAATTACTGGTCACTGGATTGCAATATTATATCATGTTCACATAATTGGATTCAACGACGACGATCCTTTCCCATGTTTAATTACTCAATTTTATTTTAATTTTCTTATCGAAAATTAAGTTTTTTTTTCAAACATAATCTGAACTCATCTACTGGCTACCATGTAAATGTTGGTCAATCATGAGAAACAAATAGACGTGCATGTTATTTGAGCGCAGACTGGTGTATTGATCGCTTGAAAGTCCGATGTAGTGATCGATCCAGGTCAAATTACAGACCACTTTCGACGTGAAACACAAAGAAAAGATAAAACAGAACCATAGAAGCAGAGGGGCCCAAACATTTTGTTGTTGACTGAGTCATGATTATATTTTCTAAAACAAGAGATTAAGACCCGTTCATGTTCGTCAACGAAGAGACGGACCAGGTCAGAGATCACATGTCCAAAAACAAAAAGAGGATACATAAGTCAGGAGCTAACTACTATAAGACGGAGTGGGTTGTTTCAAACTCACCACGTTTCAGTCGGGCTTGCCAAACGGTTGAACTGTGCTGATATTACTATGGCATTGGCATTTTTTAAAATCCTGAACAGTGATGATGCGAACAGTTTTTGCATAGAAATGAAGGGCAAACACTGCCTTCGAACTAGCAAAGAAGAGGCTTCTTCTCCCTTCCATTCGTTGCAGAACAGAGAGAGGGAAGAGGCAGAAGGTTCCACCACCCCATCCACCAGAGGTCGCTCTTCTCCATTCGACCATTTTTAATTGTGATTTACAGTACTTAAATAAGCTAGAAAAGTAAGCCATGCAATGATAGACAACGAGAACAGAGTCGCCTGGTTCTCCTTCTGCAACTGAAACTCTGTATATTTTTCATCTTTTATTCATCTGCATGCTCTCAGAATGAAACCATCAAAACATTACAGTTGATTCTACACGCATACTACACCCTGTTTCCCTTTTGGTGATACAGGAACCCAAGATTCAAGTAAATTTCAAAGTTGGCCATCGGACAGCTCAATGCATGAACGTGGTTTTCACAATGACACAGAAGATAAAGGCAAATCTGCAGAGGGAAAAAAACGTTTTAGCCCGCAGGTTTCCCATATTGCTTTCTAGTTTAAATGATATAGCACCTAATATTGCTAACTAGCACCATATCTCAATGATCATGTAAACCTGCACGGTGGAGACTCACACCTGAAACGGAAGCCAGATCTCAACAAACTTACAGCTCTCTTGTACTACGTTGCAGCTATCAGATCCTTCTGTAGTGAAAAAGGAAGGACAAAAATTATAAAAGAGAAATGATGTAAAAATGAATGAATACAAAAAAATTAACAAAAGATATGAAAGAGCAGAATTCATTCAGAAAAAAGCCGGGAAAGGGAGACATTTCTATGTAACAACATTCAATATTTTATACACATAAGAGGTTCTAAATACACGAACAATTGACTAAAGACATTCCCACCTGACTATTGCCTTCGAGAACAGCAGATAATATATAAATAGGTGTCACCTCCTGAAAGGAAACATAATTTCAGAGACATATTTGTGACTGTGAAATATATTCAGAGAAAGCCCCCTAATCACACTCAGAAATAACTAAAACAAAGCAAGATAATTGAAAAAGAGCGGTAATTTGAGTACGCCATCGGTTCCAGCAGGCAATCTAAGTTTATTTGTTGGAAGAAAGTCTTTGAATTAGCTCTTCAGGACTGGGTTATTCCTTTGATGCTACAACAGAAAAAAAAAAAAAAAAAATCCCCCCTATTGTTTAATTTTTTTATTTTATAATGTCAAATAAATTCAACAGAGGTTTGACCTGACCTATGTTCCGGATAAGTGTCCAAGTTGGGATTATAACATTGGTGTAATTTGAAATTCCATGATGGAAGCTTCTTCAAGTTCCCTGTCCTATGGTGTTGAGTGGAATGAGACCACCGAGGCTATCGGTGACTTTGTGGAGGTAGAATTGAGAGCCCTTCCTCTAGGAACCAACCCAGATCCTCAGAAAATCCAGAATCCGGCTACAGTCATGTGAGTCAGTCAAAGTCATTCATGCATGTAGTAGAGAACCCCTCCAACATGGAGGCAAATTTATATACACTCAGAAACACTCCTCTCAATGTCATGAAAAACGCATGCAAGTGGGGCGCCTTCCACATCTAATGGCAACATGTATATAACCCAGCAAACAATATGTTGTATTTGTTAGCTAAAGAGTGAGTCTTTCACACACAGCCAGTGGCTAGAGTCCATTCTTTCTGTTGTAAACAATAAGATGAAAAGTAGCCCATTCCTAAGTTTCCCCAATTCTTTTTATCAAACAAATTTTGCAGAAATAATTAAATGAAAGTAAAGGACCATAAGATTGTAAACACGAGCATAAAGCATTCGTCATTATCAACATTGTACAACTGTATATTCACCTATATACAGGATGCTGCATGGGCTAGTTCCATCTCTAAGAAGCTGTTCATGTCTTTCCGCACCATTTCTATCCATGTCCTTTTGTCCATCCTACATTCAATTTGAAGTCTTGACAGAACAGTCACAAACTATAAAATCTTCTTCTTTTTAACTCACTTCTTTTACAACAATAAGAGTTGTCTTTTGAACATAACCAACCATCTTACTTGCTCCCTTTTTTGCTTGGGGTTCTTTTGTGCTGGTCAGAACATTCTCTAATTCATAAACCCCTGTATTGTCCTTTTGCTAGCAACACCTTCAACTCAACATTCCATGCATTTACCATAACCTTCCTTGATTTTCTTACTTTCGTTTAAAACAGTGGAATAAGGACTCCATTGTGAAAGCTCTCTAGGAATTTGAAGCAGAAGAGCATCGCGAAAAAAAAATGAAAACAAAAAGCGTCCTGAGGACAAGTCAAAGAGAAGCATTTCCTACAGAAAGTTGCTGTTTACAAATGCCTTTTTTTACTAAGGTGTCAGCAATGGCATTAACACTTCTAATGGTATCCTTCCAAAAAATAACCAGATTGTCACAAAAAGCTTCTACTTCATCCACCAGTGCAAGCTTTTCTGCATCATAAAAGGTCACTCGTCTCATAGTCTCCTTATGACAATTTGGCTTCACTCAATTCACACCATATTAATGACTTATGTCCTCACCAATGCATTCATGGTGATATAGTGGGGAACTGGCTCACAAAGTGAACAGATATAAAGCACAGCCACGTTCTTATGATTGACTCAACTGCCCCCAAACTGTAAAATTGCCTTCCTTTTATAGAATAAAGCCTAGATAACTAAGACAATCACTTTGAGTTATAGGTTGGCCCCCAACTTTCTCCAAAGCTCAACCATGATTAAAGCAAACGCATAAGATATCACAGCAGATTATTGACACCCCTGAGACAAATAAGACAGCAACTGCACTTACATTCCAAAGATTCAAAACATTAATCACTTGAATTCATTATGGATGCTAGCATTCACCACAAAGTGTAAAGATACCGTCCTTGGAATAAATGACATGATAGAAAATAAATAAAAATAAAAACAAACAGATATAGATCATCAGGTGTGTTAGTGCAGGTTAAATGTTTCCTCTTCGTTCAGAGCCACCATTTGCTTACTCCATTAATTAGGACCCCTCTTTGAGTTTTATTCTCTCACGATACCCTCAAATTTTATCCCCATGCCTAATACCAAATCTCTCCCTTTCTGTCAACAAACATGAAAACGAATTTTTCAAGGACATCCATACAGTTAAAAGTAAGCCCCCGGCACCCACAAACCATAAGTCAGCTGAAATTCTTTTTGAAATGAAGTCAAAATGGATCCTATATCTCATTCACATCATTCGAGACACTGCTAATGCTACTCTCACAGTCTACGATTAAAAAAACTTTATTCAAAAGATGTAGCAACAAACAGCATTACCTTCCTGTCCACATGGCCGACTGAAAACCCCCTAATCATCTTCACCGCTCTCATCGCTAAAATAGCTCACTCTCTTCTCTCTTTTCCTCTTATTATCTCCTTTCTCTCCCACTACAATCTCTCTTTCTCCAACCTGTCTCGTGTCCACTACGGAAGCCCAATTATCGTCATCAAACTCTACATCGGCCTCCAAATCCTCTTCATTCTCGCCACGCCGCTTGGAATCCTGTGCCCTCCGCGCCTGCTTAGGAATTGGCCTCTCCCTGGGCCCTAGCTGGTTCCTCGGGCATTCATAGGACAAATGTCCTTCCATCCCACACTCGTAACATCGGCTCTTATCCTTGTAAACCCGCCTCCTGATAAACTCTCCTGCCCGCCCGTTATCAGTAGCGATGGAAACCTTCAGCTTCCTCTTGTTCAAGATTTTTCCCTGCATCTCTTTCACGGCCTTCCGCGCATCTTCCTGGGAAACGAAGAGGACGAACGCAACGCCTTTGCTTTGGCGGGAGGCACCGTCTTTGACGACTGTGACTTTTGCAACTTTCCCAAACGTGGAGAAGATGGTGAAGAGGTCCGAATTTGTCAGAGTGTAATCGAGATTGGAGACATAGACGGTGGACTTGGAGGGAACCAAGCCTCCGCTTCCGGACTTCTTAGAAGAGTTGGGAACATTGGAGGCGGGTAAATTGGAGGACGAAGAGTACCTGTAAAAGAATGAGTCGTCTTCGCTATCTGAATCAGCTTTACGGGGAACCATCTCTAGATGCTGAAATGAGAGAGAGCAAGGAAGAAGGAACCGTCTGCTGCGACTCTCTTCGGACTTCGATCCCGAGCAGTTCCGTCGGAGCGTTTATACCAGGGTTTTCGAAACCGCGACGAAAGGTTAGTGAGACAAGTGGGCGAGCGTCGTCTTAGCCCTGAGAACACTCCTCTCTAATAAGTTAAACACCATATGTGCATTGGATAATGATAAGATAATAAAACCGTGAAATTTTCTAATTTATTCAGCCTCTTTATTTTGGATATGAGATATTATTTCTCCTACGAATGAGTGATATACTCGGAGAGTCGTTATTTCTCCTACGAATGAGTGATATACTCGGAGAGTCGGAATGGATTGATTTATTTTTGGTAATTAACCAATAATGCAGCAGTGACATAGTGATATAAGAAGTGTATGGTAAGTCTCCCAACGCATCTATGTATCTACTATAGCTTATCTTATACTATAACATTATCTGAGGAAAATTCCATTAATTAACATACGGGTTCATAAAAGAAGACCCAAGTCAAAAGTAGAATTTGATCTTAAGATACGAAATAAGAGCGATAATTATACAAGCCAACACTAAAGTAATCACATGAGTATTGTTTTCAATTATTTTCTCCTACACAGTTCAATATATATAGCCATTAATATAAGTTTTTTTGCGAAATCCTTTACTATAGCCTTAAATTTGAGTTTTTCTTTGAATTCCTTTACTATAACGTTCATCTTGAAATTTTTTTCGAATTTCCTTTTTAGTGCCTTCAGTTTGAATTTTTCTTCGAATATTCCCTTATAGCGTTTAATTTGAGTTATATTTTTTCAAATTCCCATTCAATAACCTTCAATATGAGTAATTCTCCAAATTCCCTTACTATAGCCTTCCATATGAGTTTTTCTTTTTCAAATTTCTTTACTAGGCTTCAATTTGAGATTTTCTTAAAATTCTTACCAAGCTTCAATTTGAGTTTTTCTTTGAATTACCTTACTACAGCCTTTAGTTAATTTTTTTTTTTGAATTCCTTTACAATAGCTTTTACTTTGATTTTTTTTCTTCGAATAACCTCACTATAGCTGACAATATTGAGATTTTCTTCAAATTTCGTTACTATAGCCTACAATTTTGAGATTTTATTTTAATTCCCTTAAAATAGCCTTCAATTTGAGTTTTTCTTTAAATTCCATTACCATAGCCTTTGTATTGTATTTTTCTTCAAATTCCCTTTCTACAGTTTTCAGTTTGAATTTCATTTTTTTTCAAATTCCTTTGTTGTTACCTTCAATTTGAGTTTTTCTTTCAATTCCCTTAGTATAGTCTTTACTTCAAAATTTTCTTCATATTACTTTATTATAGCTTTTAATTTGAATTTGTTTTTGAATTCTCTTACTATAGCCTTTAATTTAAATGTTTTCCCAATTCCCTTAGAATGACCTTCAGTTTGAATTTCTCTTCAAATGCTCTTACTATTGCCTTCAATTTGAGTTTGTTTTTCAAATTCCCTTACTATTGCCTTCAATTTGAGTTTGTTTTTCGAATTCCCTTACTATTGCCTTCATTTTGAGTTTGTTTTTCGAATTTCCTTACTATTGCCTTCAATTTGAGTTTGTTTTCGAATTCCATTACCATAACCTTCAATATGATTTTTTCTACGAATTCTCTTACTATAGTATTCAATGTGAGTTTTTCTTTGAATTCCCTTAATATAGCGTTCACTTTAGTTTTTGTTCAAATTCCCTTAATATAGTCTTCAATTTGACATTTTCTTCGAATTCCCTTACTATAGCCTTAAGTTTGAGCCTTTTTTTTTTTTCAAATTCCTTTACATTTTCCTCCAATTTCATTTTTTTTTGGAATACCCTTAGTATAGCCATGAGGTGGAATTTTTCTTCAAATTCCCTTATCATAGCCTTTTTTAAAAAAAAAAAAGTGTGATTTTATTGATTCGTCAAAAGAATTACACAGCCGAAGGGTTGATTACATAGGAAGTCAAGGGAGTCCAAACAACAAGATGTTGTTTAAGGACCCCTAGCTTTGCAAGTTCAATAACCCTTCCATTGGAGCCTCTAGTATATGTTCCCATTTGACTACAAAATGAACTAGATCACATATTTCATTAAAGATAGACATATTTCATTAAAGATAAACATATTTCATTAAAGATAGACATATTTCATTAAAGATAGACATATTTCATTAAAGATAGACCTATGTCGCCAAAGCAGTTTGCAATCACCCTTAAGAGTAAACAGAGGAAATTTGATTTTGACAGTCAGGTATCACCTTTTAAGCATAAACAGAGGAAATTAGTCCCACCACTTAAGAGAGATGCAATAATAGAAAGCATGTCATGTTCAAAAAACTCAAAATCGGAGCTTAATAGGTCAGTTCCCCTTTGCTCACCTGCATGACCAATTCTTTGAACCAACGTTAGTTGATAGTCAAATACAAAGCCAATTTGCTTCATTAGGTCATTACCATCACCAATAACCTCCACAAGAGCATGAACCTTTCTTGAAATGATGGAAACGACTTGTATCCCTCACTATAATCTCATGATCGACAATCTTTGAAACGAACGTAAATGCAATATGACAGTCCCCACAAACACGGAGGTTCTTTGTGATCCGTATAGGCATACCAGCAGCAGTGGTCAAGATACCATAAGCTAGAGCGAGCTTCTCACTATGTTCAGATAGAAAATACTTTTTCTCTTCATCATCCACATCATGCAGTGCAAAACTGGTCTCTGGTACATAACCAAGTGCTGTGATGCGGTCCATGAGGTCTTTCAGAACTTCATATATCTCTTTCGATCGAAGATTGGTCCTATCTCCCACAAAAAATGACACAGTCCCTTCCTTTCCTTGAATCCAGCTACAACCAGGCCTCTTCCTTATCCCTGCCCTCTTCATCAGACTTCTAACGCGCATAACGTCCTTCCAATGTCCTGCATTGGCATAGATGTTTGATAGCAGAGTGTAGAATCCGTCGTTTTCAGGTTCAAGCTCTAAAAGTTTGTTTGAAGCATATTCCCCAAGCTCAACATTAGCATGGACTCTACACGCGCTAAGCAATGCAAGCCACACAACCGAAGTTGGTTTCATCGGCATTGTCTCTATAAGCTCTTTTGCTTCACTCAACCTGCCAGCACGACCCAAAAGGTCCACTGTGCAGGCAAAGTGCTCAACACCAGGAACCACACCATATATCCTATTCATGTTATTGAAGTACTCTAGCCCCTGTTCCACCATACCAGAATGACTGCATGAATAAAGTACAACGCGGAAAGTGACCCCATCAGGCACTAGACCAGCCTCACGCATTGCATTAAACACTGAAAGAGCATCTGCTCCACGTCCATGCATACCATATCCTGTCATCAGAGATGTCCAAGAGACAGTGTTTCTCTTTGGCATTTTATCAAACACGCGCCTAGCTGCATCTATATCACCACAGTTGGCGTACATGTCAATAAGGCAATTGGTCACAAAGAGCATAACTTTTTCATATCTGTTACGAATTACATAAGCATGGATCTGTTTACCAAACCTAAGAGCAGAAAGCCGCGAGGAAGCCATTAGAACACATGATATAGTGAATTCATTTGGAAAAGTATTGGCTTCTTTCAGCATTTGGGAAAATAATATCAAAGAATCATTGGCATCTCCATGTTGAGCATAGCCACCAATTAACACTGTCCAAGTCACAACATTCCTTTCTGATAATGGTATTGTATTAAACAAATGCAACGCCATATCAACTCTTCCACATTTGGAATACATGTCGATAAGACCATTCTCGATCATAAGATCATTTCCATCATCACCGGTCCATCTGAGAAGGCGTTTAAGAGCATAAGCATGAGTTTCCCTACCCTTTGCAAGTGCACTAACAGCAGCACATGCTGAAAGGAGAGATATGATGGTAACTGCATTTGGTTGTGATCGTGAACGCTGCATTTGCCCGAAAGCATTTATGGCCTCGTAACCAAGCCCTCTTTGTGCATAACCAGAAATAATTGCACTCCATGTCACTACGTTTAGTTCGATATTTTCTTTTCGCATTCGGCTGAATAATTGGACAGCATCATCAAAATCTCCCGCCTGTGCAAACCCTGTTACCATCGCATTCCAGGACACCAAGTCTCTAACTTCCATGCGATAAAAAACCTTTACTGCTTCTTCCATCAAACCGCATTTTGCATAGGCATCGACTATAGCATTTCCAACAAAAACATCCCAAAGAAGTCCGTTTCTTTGTGCATAACAATGAAGCTCCCGAACTTGAATTGAGTTCCCAACTGCCGCACAAGCAGGAAGCACATTCACAAGACTTACCACTTCCGCCCTTGCCCTCATTGCTCGAAATATTCGTATCCCATGGTGTGGTTCGCCACTTTGCACATAAGCTGCCACGATTGAGTTCCATGACACAACATCATCAATCTCTCTCTCGGTAATTTCTTCAAACACTCGAAACGCGTCAACCAACGAGCCACACCTGGTATACATTGAGATCAAGGCATTACAAACAAAGACATTCGATTCGAACCCATCACGAGATACAACAGCATGGACGGCTGTACCTAGCCTGAAGGACGGGAGCTCGCCGCAGGCCTTGAGTACAATAGGGAACGTGTAATGGTCAGGCTTCGCATCAAACTTTTGCATCCGGTAAAAAACACATAGAGCCTCACGAAAGCGTTCCTTGTGGACATGGTGACGAATGATGCCATTCCAACAGAAGACTGAAGAAGGCGAGAGGTGCTCCATAGTCAAAAGCGCATCGGCCGGGGAATTGCAAGCGAGATACGCGTCGACAATGGCTGTCGATAAGGTATTCTGAGAGGAAGAGTGGGGAAGGCCTGTTGTGAGCATTTGTTGGTGAACAAGACGGGCATCCAAAAGGGTTTTGCATCTCTGCAGGAGGGTAGTAAAGCAAACGCTCGAACTGGAGAAGAATCGAACGGTATGGGTACTGTTTTTGATTGGCGGAAGGTGGAGGAGCATGATCTATTCCCATAGCGGAAGAGCATCGAACATTGATAGGCAACGAGAGGTTCAAATCGCGAAAAAGCTTCTGGGTTTGGCGGGAGCCGACTTCTGGAGCTCATGCCGTCGTGGAGCTAGCCATCCCGTGCAAGGTTTGGAGTCTGTGGGAGATACGCAAAGTATCTCCGTATTAAGGAAACATATACACATGGATATGCTAAATATGGATGCATTAGGAAAACTTAATAAAAATACGAAAATAATAAATCTTATTAATGATGATAGTCTTGTGTATAGTTTAAATAATTTTCTTGTGTAAAATATATATCATCTACCAATATGATCACCATCATGTGTAATATGATTAGTATCCTCAAATTATATTACTTAAAATAGTTCTTTATTTTTTTTTTACAATTCTCTTTGTTTTTACTATATTATCCCATATAAATTGTAAACACATCGAATCAAACACATCAATAAACAATGTTATATTAATTAAAACTAAAAAAATTATAAAAATTAAGAAAAATATACAATAAGATATTTTATTTTGACTATGGTCCAAATTTCTTCTAAACCCGACTTTACATAGCAGAGAAAAATGAAAGTGAGAAAATGAAGGATCAATTGAGACTTTATTTTGTTCCAGATCAGTTCCTGTTCAGGGATAGCATAAGGTATATATTAATGTTATCAAATGATTCAATTTAGCCAAAATTTTGACGTTTCAAGGCATGCATGATTCACTAATAAATGTTTAGAAAATACTACTCCATCCCTTCCGGTGAATACAAAAGTACCCTAGAAACGAAACTTCTTATTAATTTTACTGAAGAACATGACAGCGAAGACGATAAGAAGGGCGAAGCATTAGATGGTTAGCCCTCGGGACTGTTAACCCAAATTCCTCCGCCATGTCCAGTTCAGTTGGAGAGGTCCCATCTGCAAGCTCCCAATTAAAACAGTGAAACAACTGCGCCAAAATTAATCGAGTCACAACTAATCCGAGTTGCATCCCAGGGCAGCCCCTCCTGCCGGAACCAAACGGAAGGAGCTCAAAATCACGACCCTTCACATCAACGTCCATTCCCACAAACCTCTCGGGAGGTACTCCTCTGCATTTGGCCATGCAATTGGGTCTCGTCCTATCGCCCACGTATTGATGATGATGCGAGAGTTTTTGGGTATGTGGAAGCCATTGACGGTGCAGTCTGCCATTGCTTGGTGAGGGATAAGAAGAGGAGCCACTGGATGAAGTCTCAGGCTTTCCTTCAATGCCATGTCCAAGTATTCCAAGTTCGGCAAATCCGACTCCTCCACCAATCTGTCTAAGCCGACCACCCTCTCCAACTCTTCTTGGACCTTCTTCAGTACTCGCCGGTTCCTGAATATCTCCGAGAACGCCCACTCTACCGCCGTCGCCGATGTGTCCATTCCACCGGCCAACATATCCTGTTAATTAAAACCCCTCATAATTAGAGACTATATATGGTTCAAACCCATATGATCACTAGTAACTATATATGAAGGATATGATTGAAGATACTATATATGTTTCAAATCCCTGATATAATTAGGGGACTAACGTAAATTCTATCTAGTACTTAGAATTCTTTCGGCATTATAATTTTTTTTCTCTCTGGTAGCTTATGACTTTCCACGACCTCAATAAAATATGCAGGCTCGAAATTAGAAATATTCTAATTGCGTACGTACGTACCAGGATGACTGCTTTGATATGGGTTCGTTCAAGCTGAATATCGGTGTTGTCACCCGACCGCATGAGAGATAGCATGACGTCCACGAAGTCCCTTTGTTGCCCCAGCTTCTCCTTGATCGTCGTCTCCTGCTCCATATGTTCATCGATAATCTTCTCAAAGAAAACGTCCATGACCTTACTAAACGCCTTCATCCTTCGATTCAGGCCTTGAAGATCAAAGACCCCAACGAAGGGAACATAATCGGCTACGTTAAACGCAGCCGCGAGCCTCATCCCTTCCTGGATGACCCCTTTGAATCCTCTGATCTCGTCCAAGTCCTTATCATCGTACTTGTTCCCAAACACCATCAAACATGTCATGTCCGTGGTGAGGGACGAGACCTTGGCACTCACGTCCACCACCCCCGCGCCGGCGCTGATCTCTTTCAAGGACTGCACGAAGAGACCAACCTCGCGTTTTCTCATGGGACGGAAGGCGTCGATCTTGACGGAGCTGAGGAGCTCGAGAGTGCAGAATTTTCGGATGCTGCGCCAGTAAGGGCCATAAGGGTTGAAGGACAAGCCTCTGGTGTTGTAAGACATGTACTTGGCGGCCTCGGTGGAAGGTCTGCTCGCGAAAACCAGGTCATGGGTCTTGAGAAATTCTCGGGCGGCTGAAGGGGATGAAACCACCACGGTGGGGACGAAGCCCAGTCGTAGAAACATGATGGGTCCATACTCTTTTGCTAGTTTGTGGAGGGAACGGTAAGGGAGTTCCCCCAGCATGAGAAGGTTCCCGAGAATTGGGATCCCGGAAGGTCCAGGAGGTAATACTACTACTCGCTCACTATTCTTCCCTTTTGACGTTCTACTTCTTCTCAGTGCAGCTCGTACGAGAAAAAGGCAGGACCAGTATAACCCTAACAGGGAAACAATTACCAAAGGAAGAAGATACCAATAAGACATGCTGATCAGAGACTTAATTAGGATCTCTCACTAATTGATCGATCCCTTTCAGAGAAGATCACTTAAAAGGGGGAGTTGGAGATGGCAGCAGAGAAGAAGATAAGAAGGAACCTCGCATAGAGGCGCGCGTTTGGAATTAACGCCTTCCTGCATGTTACTGATTCGCTCACTTAAATTCTTGAGGTTTCAAACAAAGAAAACAAAGAGAGAATATGGCTTTCATCGATGTCTTAGGCAGCATCTGATTATTCAAATCATATGCAATTAGTACGTAGTACTCCTACTCACTTTCAATCTCCATAGGAGAGAGGTAAATAATAGTTAGATGATGGCGATCGACACACCATTTTAGAATATTGCCGTCGTGATTGTGATATTCTGATAAACCACAAGTAGAAAAACGGGCAGACCCGGTGGTGAAACACCGTCGGCTAAACAGTCAACCCCGTCGGCCCAGACTTTAACAACGCAACATAACCGTCGGGTCATTACCAGGTCGGGCAAACCCTTACACGACGGTACAAACCCGTCAGCAACAAAAAAACGATGATGACGGCCTTCGACAGTCGGCTATAACTAAAAAAAACAACAGCGGTCGAAAAGACATAAAACGAAGCCCACATTCCCGACGGTTGAACACCGTCGAGCTAAACTCATTTTGTTCCTCTTTCGGCCCGACGGGTTTCTACCGTCGGGCTATTATTGTCTCCTTTTCTTGTTCCCGCTCTTGCCCGACGGTTTTTTGCCGTCGTCCGTAGCTTTTTTCTTGGCCGACGGGTTTATACCGTCGGCTAATGTCTTCATTTTGATGCCGACGGGTAAGAACCGTCGTCTTTCGTTATTATTATTATTATTATTATTTTTTTTGATTTTGTTGTGCTCTATTCTGAGACCTGATAGAATAAACCTGATACCTGATATCTGCTACAATCAACCTGATACCTGACACAATCGTAGGTGATACATTTAACCTGATACCTGATACAATCAACCTGATACTTGATACAATCATCCTGATACATTCATGTCCATTTACATATGTCATCATGATCGAGTTGTATGTCTACGAATTCAATAACAAGCATCAGAATGGAAACACAATAATAAAAAAAAACGATCAATAGTGCACGAAGTATTCTTCAACGTTGGCTCCCAATATCAACACTGGTGGTGATCTCATTTCTTTGAGTATGAAATAAGAGACGTAAATTAATCAGAAAGAGTTTCAAAGTCAATTTTTAAAGAAATTCAAGAAGCCAATATTCAAGGGTTCCACAGGAGTACCTGAAGTGTACCAGTTGTAGGTCCTTAAGGTACATCACTTTCTCCCTGAGCACATAGCAAAGACGTGTAATTTAATAAGAGGTGTTGCTATCCCCCAACACTATGTGAAGATAATTTCACAAGATAACTCAAAATGCATGCAGTAAATTCTTGAGAGCGTCTATGCCGACCAATTAAAGTTTTCAAGCTTCAGGCAAAGAAAAGATTGCTGACCAGCTGTTCTACTAACAGGTCGTGTTTTTGCTACCACGACGGCGTTGAGCAGATGAACCACCTAAAATAGCATCATCATGTAAATTAGTAAGCGGAGTAATAAATTTAATTGAAGTGAAGATTAATTTGTGACGGATCTCAAACCTGGAATTGACTCTTGAGCTTTCTGCCATTGCAATATAGCCATCATTTGTTGCTTCAATACTTCCATCTCTTCTTTCATTTTGTCTTTGTCTTCCTTTTCACTCTGCAATGTTTCTCTCAAGACCTCCTTACCTCGCTTTTCTGCTTCCAACTCTGCTTTGAGAGTGGCAATCTCTATGGTGTTCATGGCAGTAGACGCAAACGCACCTCTCCGCGGGGGCGCACCAGGCCCAAACACTCGCTCGTAGCCACCGTGGTGTCCCCCAAACACCTTGTCCAACACAGGTATCACTTCTGCCGGATCCTTTGACCGGTGCACTTCTTGTTCAATTGCAACCGTCTCTACCTGGGTCTGCAAAAAAACATATTTTAGTATAAGAAATAGCCAATACTGTTAGGAGGTAGGACTCCACGTCTTATGCATATGAATTTAATTATTTCTATCACTTACGCATACTGCTGCCATTTTTTCATTTGGGTAGGCTCCGTCTTTCCTCTTATGAGCTAGGAGGTAAGACTCCACGTAGCTGAATTCATCCTTCTTTTTGGCTTGCTGAATTGAAAAACAATTTCAGTGACAACACAAGTAAAGTTCAATCAAATATTCAAATAGAAAAAATCAAATGTGACAATTACAGCCTTACCTCCTCCTCATAAAAACGACTTAGGGACTTTGCCCCAAGAGTGTGCGTTGATTTCATTCGTGTCCTATTTACCTTGTTCCGTTTGGACATCTCCACCATTGCATCATCATTCCAATAGGCAACAAGTTTATCCCATGCTTCTTGACTGATAGTGGAAATCAGATTTTCTCGCAGCTCCTCTTGAGATTTTCCATCGTAGTGCGCCTTCTTAAAAGACGCCCAGTTATCTCTGATTAGTTTTTGCAGCACCGGCTTCACGACTATCATTGCGACACGGCGAGTCACCTCCTCCCCATTTTCACCGACGAATTTGTACTTTTCCTGCGAAGCACAAATCTTGAATGAGTATCCTAAAAGCATAAATAGTTCTGATATAAAACAAATAATTGCTTACATTGATATGTGCGAACTACGTAGAATACTCCTTATCGTCGTAGTATCGCCACTGTAGGTGGAGGGGGAAATATGTTTCAGCCCGTGTATAAGTGCCCATCAGCTTGGACAAATAGCTCTGATATTTCATAATCATTTGCCCATTCTTAATGAGTACCTCCCACACACCTTCTGCAGGCATACACGAAGATGACCTAGTTGGGCCCCTTCTCCTCCTGCTGATGGGTTCCTCGTGTAGTTCAGATTCCAAAACTACCTCCATGTCATCTTCTCCCGCCAGGTCCTCAATATCTTCAACTGGATTTTGAGTCTCATCATCTTCCCCATCGCATGTTGTTCGTTCCATGCCTTCATCCTCTATAGGCGGTTGGGTCTCTGAACCCAATGCAGTGGCATGACCAGATGTCCCTAACAGATCAGAATACCACAAAATTTTATAGCTCATATATTAGTATTGAAGTTGACGTTATTATGAAGCAGTATAAATGGCACGATTACTTTTTACCTGAACCGTCGGTCGAAGGGGAAGTGTACTCCGGAAACAGAACTTGAATGTCTACAGGAGATTGATAATTAGTTGTTGGATCAATACATAGATAGTAGAATATATCAAAATCCAACATATTCAAACTAACAGTTAAAATTCTACATGGTGGTTCGGTCGAGTCTGGAGGAGGACCACGTCGCAGACGAACGTATTGACTCGTAGGTGGAGTCTCGATGGGTTGTTTGCCCTTCATTTTGTGTCCTGCAACATACAATTAAAACAGTTGTTACATTTATTATAATACATATCAGAAAATTTTATAACAAACATTGATACGACGTACAAATAACCTGACATACATTACGTTACATCCAAATCAGCCAGGTCAACCCTTACGCCTGGACCAAGTTCTGTACGCACCCACAAATCCTCATATTCCGTATTGCACACATCCATTTGTCCCACCCCTGGATCTTGTGCCAATAACAAAGTTTCATCGTTTTCTGCACCTGAAAGCACACTGCCCGCTGGGATATCGGCGTAAGTCGCCCTTGGTTTCCAATGACAGATGACACTCCAATTTTGGTTAATAGGGTCTTCACAATAAAATACTTGTTGCGCTTGCGACGGAAAAATATAGGGTTCATCTTCGTAACTTCGCCTCGTCGTATTAATTAATGGGAAGTCATATTCATCGAACTTACGCCCAAGACCTCCTTCGTGTCATACCAGACACTTAAACAAATGTATGGGGGTCCATGTTCCCATGTACACCTCTATAATAGATTGTAGGACCCCATAAAAATATCTTCCTTTCCCCATCAAGGTAATGCCACTGTTTTGAGAAATCCGTGACAAATCAACAGACTCTGCCTCAAGATACTTTCATAGACATTCTTCTCGACATGCATGACATCTAAATTGTGACGGATCAATAAAGTGCTCCAGTATGGGAGTTGGAAAAAAATACTCTTCTTCTTCCACCCCTCTGGTAAATGATGAGTTTTACCTTTTCTCTTACCGAATGCAACATTGTCGTGACCTTCCCATAAATTTACGATATCAATGCCCGAAATGCTTGGAGGAGAGGTTTCACGTTCCTCTGTCCCGTCGAAAGATTTTTTTTCTCCTCGCCATGGGAGATTTTCCGGTAAGAACCTTCGGTGCCTCATATACACACATTTACGGCTATGGGGCAGATACGTCGAACTTGTGTTCACATTACATGAAAGACAAGCTTTGTACCCCTTAGTACTCCAACCAGATAACATCCCATATGCAGGGAAGTCTGATATAGTCCACATCACCGCTGCGCGCATCTGAAAAGTAGACCCGGTATGCGCATCATAAGTCATCACACCCGATTCCCACAACAACATCAACTCATCGATCAATGGCTGCAGGTACACGTCGATATCATTACCAGGCGATTTGGGTCCATCAATTAGAAGACTCATAATGAAGTAGCTTTGTTTCATTGCCAACCAAGGAGGCAGGTTGTATACAGTGACGATTACCGGCCATGTACTACGGCTAGTCCCAATCCCAATTTTAAATGGACTGAAACCATCGCTTGCAAGGCCAAGACGAACGTTTCGTGGATCAGAACTAAAAATCGGGTGTGCGGAGTTGAAGTGTTTCCATGCAACAGAATCTCTTGGGTGAATCATTTTCCCTTCTTCAGTTGCAGGAGTAGTTCCGTGCCACGACATCATTTCCGCAGTTTTCCTTGACATAAACATCCTCTGCAGCCTCGGTACCAAAGGAAAATGTCGTAGGACTTTAGCTGGCTTGCAATTTTTGTTATCTGTCGGTTTCTTTTTTTCTGACCATCTTGACGACCCACAACTTGGGCAACTATCCAGATCCTTGTATTCATTCCTGAATAAGACACAATCATTTGGGCATGCATGAATTTTTACATAATCCATCCCCAAGTCAGCCATCAATTTCTTTGACTCATACCAGTTTTGTGGGAGAGTATTATCTCCAGGAAGAGCGTCCTTGATAAGGGATATCACATCAGAGAACGACTTGTTTGTCCATTTATTCAAACACTTCAACTGAAATAAGTGGACTATAAAGGACAATGTAGAATATTTCTGACACCTAGCATATAGTGGTTTCTTCGCCTTATCCAGTAATTCTTCGAATCTACGCAATTCTGGGATATCACCTATAGGATTAGTACTGTCGTCTTCAACTTCTTGCATAAATGCATCATCTAACATCATTCTCATTTCTTCGCCATGTCTCGTCTCCACCTGGACATATTCTCGTTCAGTTCCTGGTCGTTCTCCATGGTAGTACCACGTGTTGTACAGTGGGGTAAAACCTTCTAATATTATATGGAACTTGATGGTCTCGCACACGAGACAATGTCTGTTCTCACATTTGGCACATGGACACCGCATTGGACTGTTTTCTTCAAACCCAAGTTGCTGTTTAGCATACTGGATGAAGTAATCGATTCCACCCACGAAGTTCGGGAGGCATCGAGCAGGCTTGGTTCTGTACTCGTACATCCATTTCTTATCACTAAAGTAGTCCATCTTGATGGCAATTGTCAAAGAGGGACTACAAAAGACATGAAATGAAGGATGAGTTTTTTAAACACAAATAGTTGAACTTATTTTAAATAAAAAAAATATTAATGTCGGTGCACCCATACATATAGTTGAACTTAATTATTTAAATAAATCAAGTTTTTGAGTTTTTGCTTCAAAATGTACTTCAATGTCAATGATCCGCCAAACCTCACAAAAAGCAACAATGATAATTTCTCTATTTATTTCTCTTTTATATGCACTTAAACAAAAGATATGTCCTCTATATATGTTATAAAGATCACCTTGGATCACTAGAGACAATATACATTAGTCAAAAAAAGCTTACGTTTCTGTTTGATGATATAATAAAGCTTTAGAAACAAAGGCTATGATTAGTCTTCCAAATTAAACTATAGGATCAGTCAACAGAGAAGCAAACAAAATCAACGGTGAATTCAAAGTAAGTTAGCTTAACACATTTTTACCAATGAAAAAGTACGAGTATGTAAAAATATAGAAAAATAAGTACTATTTATATAAAAGGCCAGATAAAAGGCAATATCAGTCGTGGTTCAATCAAATGCAAGGACAAAAACATGTGCGCAGAACTTCACACCAACAAGGCAAGATGGATTTAAGGAATATGCTTCAGCCACTATTCTTCAGAAATAAAAAAATGCAGTTCTTTTAAACCAATTTAAAAGGACCGTCAAACCTATTCCTGTAATTCATTATGACAAAACCGTACGATGCCCAAATGCAATATTTTAATTTTTTACTATATCCACACATTTATGGAGCCACTTAATAAGTGAACAAAGCATACCATCATCTTCCAAGTAAGGCATCCAGTAGGGCCTTAGAAAAATCAGTACTACTTTTTGCATAAAAGGCCTTACCAAACGAGCTATATTACAAAATAATAGTTAATTAAGCTTTCAAAATAAATCAGAATGGCCTACCCCTGCCATGTCCAAACAAGAAAAAAATGATACTTCAAATTCCATAAATCTCTAGGAACTTACCAAAATTATACTGAAATAGCCCCAGGTTCGACCTACTTCTGCAGTGCCAATTTCTCGTCCTTGCAGCTTTTCTCCAGCTCGGTCGACAGGGATATTGGTCGGCGGCGAGATAGAAGGACTAAGGGAGGTCAAAATTAGAGAGCTATACGGTGTCCATCAAACGGGTTCCTCCGCTGGTCAGCATTGAAGGTTCCTCGCGAAACCCCGCCTTCATCAAAGAGAGTGAAAGCAACGTCTCGCGCAAGGGGAGTGAGGAGGAAAACAGAGGGCTCGCGGAAAGGGGAATTTGCCGTTTTCCGTCGCAATGGCAGCGTTGCCGGCCGTCGGAATGGAAACCTTGCCGGCTGTCGAATCGTGTGCTCGCGGACGTCCGGAATCGGAGGAGAGAGAGAGGAAAATACGGCTCGCGCGCGCGGGTGCGCCGCTTTTCCGTCTCAATCGAAGCGTTACCGGCCGTCGGAATCGAAAGCTCGCCGTCCGTCGGAATGGAACGCTTGCCCGCCGTCGGAATCGGAGGTGAAACAGCCGTCGCAATCCGCCCTCACCCGCCCTAACTCGATAAAATTAAAACGACTCACGGGAGTCGTTGGGACAAAGGGTAAATTCTAAGGGATGACGGGAAGAAGCCCGTCGTGGTAATAAAATAATTAAACACGACGGACTAACCGTCGTGTTAAAAATTAAACTCGACGGTCTGGAAAACCCGTCGTTTATAATACTTAACATGACGGGTTTTCCTGTTACATGACCCGGTCCGGACTGAGTCAGTTGGGACCGACGTCTATACGTCTATACCCGACGGTGTTTAATATAGACCTTCGGGTCTGCCCGTTTTTCTACTAGTGAACCTCCAACATGCGAGCCGGAGATAAGGGAAAAACGAATTAGTCAAAAACTAATTACAAGACAAATTAATCTGCACTCGGATGAAAAGGAGGCCCATAATATAAGAACTCAAATCAACGTTTTAAAAACCGGACCGACCCGCCGGTATGACCGGGTTCAACCGGAACCGGTGCTTTTTGCGGTTCAATTTGCTCTCAAACCGACTAGAGGTTGAAAATAGGATGACTCAGCCGGTGAACCTGTGAACCGCTGAAACCGGTTGAACCGGTCTAGTTATTGTTAGCCCAAACCAGTTAAAATAAAACTCTAACCAAGAAACCAAATTGATTATTTTTATATTTGCAACTATTATGGATGAAAAGAAGGATAAAAAGATTGTTAATGTAGGTGAAGATGTGGAAAAAGATTTAGCTGGATTCTCAAGAAGATAAATTTTTTTAGAATAATTTTTTATTTTGGAAGGGTATTTTATTTCTATAATTTAATTATATTTGATTTTAAAGTTAAAAAACTAATTTTTATAATTTCAAAATTTTAAAGGTTTTTGTATGTTTAAACTTATTTTTTGAATATAGAAAATAGGCTTATAGGTAATAGGAGTTATGTTATGAATTTTTTTAATGACTTACAACACAGTAGCAAAAACACTACGTCCGCCGGCGGGCAAAACACGCCGGCGGAACAGGTGAAACCGTCGGTGGAACATCCGACGACGGGTAGACCCGCGCCGTCGGAAAGAGCGTAGGCGGACCACTCTGCCGACCTAAAAACCCGTCACAGGACTAAAAACCCGTCGCACGAGTCTTAAGTGTTCGCCCGACGCCTATGACCGTCGGCGGAGAGACTCAATCCGCCGATGGACACTAACGTGTCGGCGGAAGGTCTTCCTCCGACGCACAGAAGTGCGCTGGTGCAAAAGGTCCCCCGGCACGCAAAGGCGCGTCGGCGGACTTGACGGCGTAATGTATTCAGCCAACGCAGTTGAACGCGTCGGCGTAAAGAATTAAGCCGACGCAGTCGAACGCGTCGGCGTAAAGCATTAAGCCGACGCACTCGAACGCGTCGGCGTAAAGGATTCAGCCGACGCACTCGAACGCGTCGGCGCAAAGGATTCAGCCGACGCACTCGAACACGTCGGCGTAAAGGATTCAGCCGACGCACTCGAACGCGTCAGCGTAAAGGATTCAGCCGACGCACTCGAACGCGTCGGCTGACTCTTCAGCCGACGGGTGCAAAAGCGTCGGCGTAGTCTTTTCAGGCGATGCGTTCTCATGCATCGGCGGCATAGTATGTTTGCCGGAGTAGTTCCCACGACGCATGTAGGAGTGTCGGTGGAACGTTTGTTTTCCTTCTGCCGACTCGAGTAGGAGTGTCGGCGGAACGTATGTTGTCTTCCACCGACGGGTGCCACCCGTTGGCGGAAGCTTTTTTTTATTAATTTCATTTTTCGTTTTTTTTTCTGTCGTATTTTCACTCCACTTCATCAATGTACAATTTTACAATAATGAAAAGAGACACATCGACAATGAAGAACAAGCAAAAAGTTTTAAGTCTGCAAAAAACAATTTATATACATAAAAGATCTACAACGTCTAAATTTACAATGACTATTTTTGCAATGTCATTGATTACATATACGATCGTCAATGATGCGGCGGGTCGGTTTCTCCATGGCCAGAAGATCCTGCAAAAGGTTAACACATAAACATTAGAGACATATATTTATGCTCATCAATTTAAAATAATGTAGAATACTGAAGACAATTCTTACCTTGTTGTGACTGTGCAAGATGTAACATTTCTAACCTCTCCATGCGTTGGTTCATGGCGTCTACCTTTTGGGAGAATGCCTCCTTATCCCGTCTCTCCCTTTCCAACTGTTCAGACAGGGCCACATAACTACGAGAGCTGGAAGAGGCACCTCTACGCAGTCGAGCGTCTGTTCCAACACCTCTCTCATAACCACCTTTGTGGCCCTCGAACACTGTATCCATTACCGGTGTCACGTCTCTGGGATCCTTGGAGGAAGCAACATTACTTTCAATGGCTTGTCGACCAACCGCTTCCTGCACAAGAAAATAATGAATTTAAATAATGAGGAAGTTGTATTCAACACAGATCATAAAGCACTTGATAACTTACATAGTGTTCAGCGGTTATTTCATCTGGATACGTCCCATCCTTCCTCTGGTGAGCTTTGAGGTATGCCATCAGGAAGGTGTAGCCATCAGGGTTGGCCGTACGCTGTAATGTATGTATACAGTAAGTAATCAAGGCTGAAAATGACAATAAAAAGAGTTCCCAGTACTAAATCATATAAGTACATGTTCTTCTAAGAATCGTGGAAGAGACTTCGACCCAAGGGTATGCGTTGTCTTCAACTTCTGTCGATTACGACTGTTCTGCTCATCGATACCATGACTCTTAACATTGTCCCAATACTTAACGAGGAGAACCGAGTCCTCTTGGCTCATACCATGTATGGGACAAGTCTTAAGTTGTTCAGCAGTCTTCCCATCATAGTGCTCTTTCTTATAAGCGGCTCGGTTGTCTCTGATGATTTTCTGGAGCACCGGCTTGATTGCCTCCAAGGCCACTTGCTCCGTGACTGCAACACCCTCCACATCCACAAAGTTATACTTTTCCTGCAAAAAAAAAACTCAGTTTAAACGTCCCAAGGCTGAAAATAAAACATGAACAAACACTTCTTACTTTGATAACGTTAAACCAGGTTTGCAGTTCATGGGAGGGATAGTCACACCACTGGAGATGCAACGGAAAGTACTGATCTGCCCGAACTACCGTCCCAATGAGATATGACAATGAACCCTGTCGACCCGAAATCATCTGCCCATCTCTGATTGTTATCCACTAGTAGAAATCAGACTTTTAATGGGGGTTTCAAAACCGCCACTGGAGGTACTAAAACCGCCGGCATTCAATTTGCGGGCGGTCTTCCAACCGCCGGCACTAATAGCGTCGGCAAATGTTTTGCCGACGCATATGCCGGCGGTTATCACGCCCGGTAAAAAAATTCGTTTTAACGGTGGAAGTTGAAACCGCCAGTAATTGACAAAGTATTCCCCGGAGGTTTTGACGAAAACCGCTAGTACTGGTATGCTGATTTCCAGGCGGTTTTAGTGTAAACCGCCAGTAATATGGTATCTTATTGCCGGGGGTGTTACTTTAAACCGCCAGTAATTCTTTTTAATGGCGGTTTCGATAACCGCCATGCAAATGTCCTTCTTTATTAACGGCGATTTGTTTTTAACCCCCGTTAAAATTGTTTTTATTTACCGGCGGGTTTTTTAAACCGCCATTATTGTTTTTTTATGGCGGATTTTTTTAACCGCCATTAAAATTGATATTTTATTGGCGATTTTCTGAAACCACCGGCAAAGGTTTTTTTTTAAAAAAAATTATTTTTTTATTTTTCTGCTTATGACTACATATTAAACAGATTTTACAATCTATAATTACAATAGATCCCAACAATTGCACTTTATATAAATATAATTAAAGATTACAATGTAGGCCAAAATTCTGGTTTAACAAAAGTGATGAGGAAAAATTGATGAAAAAGAAGATCTTCTTCTACACATTGTAATAATATAAAAAACAATCTTTATGACACCCTGGAACATGAACATTGTTATCTGCAGCTTTGTACAGTGCATGAGGAGGAACGCCAGGCACCGCTGATCCGTGAAACCTCTGTAGCAATTTTACCACTATCTATAAGTCTTGTGTTCAACCAAAAGTTCTTCAATTTCTATACCATGCAGTATGAGTGTTTAATTATCAAATATCAAAGATAGAACAGACATACCATCACCGCTGCTGGGTTGAGGATAGCATGGAGTTCCTTGTGTGAGATGGTTCGGGACCCAGCCGTCTTTGGAACTCTGTTAGAGAAAGTCACGAGGGGAGAGGGAGCAAATGCACTCACAAAATGGAGGGTAAACATATACAGAGAAAATCAAAAAAGAAAAAAAGAACCGATGGTGAAAACTAAGCACATCATTTTCTTCCAATTTGAACTACGAGAGACTCACGATCCATTTGGGAGGATCTCAACATGACCAAAGAATCTGATAGGATATACAACATCATGCCTGACAACTTCCCATGGACTGAACTTCTGCATAACAACAATCACATCATGGAGTTAGACTATATTTGCATGGAACAGCTTATGCATCCAAAGGAACAAGAGTACAAGTGAACCTCAAGCCAGTCCTCAGCAACTTCTTCTTGGCCCTCCTTGGTAATTCGTTGTTTAAACAATCCATATCTGTAGCGTAGGCCATAACCCCATGCTAGCAAATTGAGTGTCGCCATAGAATCTAAGAAGCAAGATGCTAGCCTTGCCAATCCACCATTTCCAAGTGCTGCATCTTTTTCCTGAAGACAGTAAACCATCATGCCCATAAAGACTGAATAAAATCTGGGATTAACTCAGAGTTTGCTTTCAAACTCTAAAAGATAAATTAAAAATCCACCAAGAGGTATCTGATATACTAATTAACAAATTCATACAGTTTTTGGGTAATAAGTCAAATTCAGTTTTTCATCCTAAAAGAGAACTAAGCCAATATTCTTAGTGGCTGCAAAGACTAACTTGTTACATAAAGAATATAACCACAGATAGTGCATACAATTCGCTCCATCTACTAACCAACATCCACAGAATGCAGAAGCAATGTATTGGTCAGTCTATTAAAGAAAAACATTTCTTGAAGCACAATTCATGTGATAAGAAAAGGCTAAAATTAATTAAGTGAAAGTTCATTCCATTCAAACTTGTTGGCCATTCTTGTAAAGAGACATTTTGATACACTGCAAATAAGTGGCCCCTGCATTTTGGAAATTTAGTACCTTACCATCCATTTCAAAAATTAAAGCCTATCATAGGCAATATTCACAGCAGATTACATTAAGCTTCCTTCTTACATCAGAAACAAGAAGGCACCTAATTTTTATGCATTTCATTGGGACAATCCGTTCTTTAAACCACACATGTTATCAAATAAATACACAAACCAGGTAACTGATGTTGCTTCAGCCACCATCCGCCGTGCACTATCTCCATCAAACTTCAGGTATGACCAGGGTGGGTATCCCCGTCTGATGCACGCGTCCCATCTGCACCATAATGAGAAATCAATAATAAGGGAAATTACGCATAAAGTTTCCAAATTTCAACTAAAACACTTTAAGTAGCATACCTGAGCTATTGATGCTCTATGTAGGAAACATCACCGACTTTCCCATCACAAGTTGTTGCAACATCGCAATAGACCGTCTCATTTCTTGCCGCTCTGCTTCCTCCTTGGCTTTCTCCCTCTGCTGCTCTGCTTTCTCCTTGGCTTTCTCCCTTTGTCGCTCAGCTTCCTGCTCGTGGAGACGCCTAATCTCCTCAGTCAATGCATTATGTCCAGCTTCCGAAGCACGGAGTCTTTCTTCCATCTCTTTAAGTTGGGCACTTTGGCTCGAATTGCCTTTGAAGAAGCCTTTTTTTTCTGTTGTACCCGAAGCCAAGCCCTCTCTCATATCCTCCGTGGTGACCTTCAAAGGCTTCATCTAGCATCGAAGCCAGGTCAGCCGGATCCTAAGATGCTGTGAGGTCGCGAGCCTCTGCTATCCTTTGTACCGCTTCCTGCATAAGGAGGAAAAAACTAAGTTTATAACTTGCCCATGAAAACGAGAGATACACTTAGAACCGTGTAAAGTTATAAACTTACAATTCTCTCTCGTGTCCCCCCATCGGGAAACGTTCCATCAGCCTTCCTGTGGGCTTGTACATAGGCGGTGACCATGCTAAATCCCTCTTGCTGAGCCTCCATCTGTATGTTTGTGAAAACATTAAACCATAGTGACTGAACACGTGCACAAAATGTGGAGAGATCTTTGCACACCTACAAACCAAGTTGAGTAAAGTGTTGAAAGACTTACTTGTTCTTTGTAGTGTTGTCTTAGAGACTTCAACCTAAGTGTGTGGAGAGATTTCTGCTTGGTTCGATTTACAGTATTTGCCGCAGTCATCCTACAAACATCTTCTCTTCTCCAATAGTCCAACAGTAATTGCCATTCATCTGGATCCATTGTTGAGATGGGACACATGACCAACTCCGCTTCAGTCTTCCCCTCAAAGAATTTTTTCTTGTAGTAATTTCTGTTGTCTCTGATGAGCTTTTGAACGTGCGGCTACAATGCCTCCTTCACATCTTTGTCGGTTGCGTCATCACCATTGGTATCGCCGATGTGAAATCGATACCACCTCTGCAAAAAAAAAAATTGAAGTATCATCGCATCAAATTGTAAAATTTGTAAATAAATAAATTGCTAAATTAAAGTTCTACGGACCAAACATACCTTCATATCCCTCAAGAAGGCATCGTAAGTACCTTCCGGTTGCTCTTTCCAAAGCTTATAAAGCTTGAAATGGTCTTGAGCACGAAAATTGGTTCCAAAGAACCGATGCATCTTACCAAGTTGACCATCCGCTAGCTTGCCATCTTTAATGACAATATGGTGAAATTCATTCACTTTTGGCATAAGAGAATTTGCTCTAGTAGGTCCTCGGCCCTTACGTCTTGCAGGCGCCTCCTGGAACTGTGTCTCGACGACCACGTCCTGTGTCTCGGTACCCTCCTCATATGTCTCACCATCCTCATCGATCACCGGCACTCGAGAAGGCCCTATAAAACATCGAAAATCTATTAAAATATAACTTAAAAGGAATTGAGTATGATGTAATTCACAAAATGCTTGATAGATATACCTGAGCCATCGGAAGAGCCACGAAAGTATTTCCTGAGCGGCATCATCCTGCTGAAAAAAGAAATTAAATTACGCATAATTGAATTACAATTACTCTTTGAAGCAGAATGTCTATCTAAAAAATTAATAACCTACATTATCTTGCATTCAACTCTTCTAAATCAATCATCAATCCTGCCCCGAGCTCTCTACGCTCCCAAACAACATCATTGTCATGGTCGAGAGCCCCTACAATTCCCACCCTTGCATCCTGGGCACGTAGCAGTGCTTCAGCTTCTGAAGCATCCTGACTTGAATGATCATGTGGGATTTCGTAAGTGTCTCTCGGTTTCCACCGACAAACCACACTCCAGTCAGGCGTTATTGGGTCAACAGAGTAAAAAATCTGTTGAACCTGAGATGGAAAGATGAATGGTTCATCCTCATAACTTCGTTTAGTGGTATTCACCAAAGTGAAGTTATAATCGTCAGTGACGCATCCGCTTCCCCCCACGTCATACCATATGCATTTGAACAAATGAATAGGCGATGTGGTTCCAAATTGGACCTGAATTACGGACTATAGAACCCCATAGAAGAACAAATCTCCTTCGCCAGCGGTTGCAATACCACTATTTTGCGTGACCCTTGTTTTCTCAAGTGACCCTTGTTTTCTCAAGTGACTTTGTCTCAAACTTGTATCCGTTCACGTAGAACGCTTGGTACGAAACACCATCGCACCTCGGACCTTGTGCAAGAGCGAGTAAACTGTCGTCTACCCGCCCACGTTTAAACATATTGTTCACCTAAACAAGGGTAACAAATCAGATAGGGTTTTCTAATGGTTGCTAACGTATGATGTAATTTGAAAAAAAAAATTAACTCTTGACACTTACATGGTCTTTAAACCATTTGACAAATCCATTATGTTGCTCCTGTTGCACTCGATGATCGGTCCATTGAGGATGCAACCGTCTCAAATGGTTTTTGTGATGCCTACAATCATTCAATTAAAATATTGGCTGAATTAATAGCAAATGCAAGATAGATGTTACAAAATTAACCAAAAAAAATTATTTGGACTTACGTCAAGTATGGGTCAACATCGGGTCTATTAAACAAGATGAACCGATGTATTTGTTGTGCCTCCTCGAATGTAACCAAGTAGGAACGTGCGGCACCAACGGGACCCTCCTCATAATGGATTGGTCTGTTTACTTTTGACTCCATGCCATCAATGTAACGTGCACAGAATGTAGTAACTTCCTCCATCAAATACCCCTCTGCAATGGATCCTTCAGGACGAGCTTTGTTGCGTACATAATTTTTCAGCGTCAATAAATGACGTTCAATTGGGTACATCCATCTGTACTGAACCGGACCAGCAAGTTTGGCCTCTGTTGCCAAATGAACTGTCAAATGGATCATGACATTAAAGAATGCCAGTGGGAAAATCCGCTCTAACTTGCAAAGAATCACTGGAATAGCATGTTCTAAAGTCTGCAGTTTACTCACTTCAATCACTCTCGCACATAAATCTCTAAAAAAAACACTGAGCTCATTAATGACCTTTGCAACGGGCTTCGAAAGTGACTTCCTCAAAGCCACTGAGATGTTCGAAGAAAATCCACCCAGCAATTTCAAATCTTTTAACACACAGAGGAACCTATTTTTTTCTTCCTTGGACATATTGTATGAAGCATGTGGAATGAATACCTTCCCAGCCTTTGTTGAAGGTCTTGGATGCAAAGTTTTTCTTATATTCAGTTTTTGCAAATCCAACCTTGACTTTATATTATCTTTCGACTTACCGTCTTTCTGAAGAAGAGTGTTCAAAATGCTCTCACACACATTTTTCTCTACATGCATAACGTCCAAATTGTGATGGATCTGCAGAGTCTTCCAATACGGAAGCTCGAAAAATATACTCTTCTTCTTCCACCGTTCTGGTAATTCATTACCCACGTTTGATAGCGGGTTTCGTTTGCCGAACTGAACGTTGTCATGACCTTCCCACTCTCATACTATATCGTCACCGGATAGTGCTTGCGGTGCCGTGTCCCGCTCTTCATTGCCATCAAATGATTTCTTGTCCCCTCTCCAAGGATGATCTTCGGGTAGGAACCATCCACATCCACCTCTCGCATGAAAGCATCATTCAACATCTGAGACATTTCAGGGCCGTGTCCGGTCTCAACCTCAATATTCTCTTCATGCACAAATCGTGGTTCCCCGTGGTAATGCCAAACAGTGTAACGTGGAACAAACCCCTCCCTTACTATGTGGTACTCCACTGTCTCACAATTAAATGAATATCTGTTCTCACATTTGAGACATGGACATCTCATTGTACCGCTACTTTGGACAGGTGTGTGTTGTTTGGGATATTCAATGAAGAAACGAGTGCCTTCCACAAACTCAGGATGGCACCGGTCATGTTTATTCCTATACCGGTACATCCAATTCTTGTCATTAAGATAGTCCATATCTCCCTCTACCTTCCTCTCCCACGCCCTGTTAGAGTGTGAGAGTGCAAAGGGAAGGAGCAAATGGAAACAAAAGAGTTGAACCTGAACCTATATATACATAAACAAATCGAATTAAAATGGACTACAACATTTATTCAGACAATGATGTATTCAGAGAATCTCAATCTAGAATAATGTTAAAATTATTATTAACATAAGATTTAAAGGGCACGCCAATCAGAAGAGACTAATGTATACAATCTTAAAGCATGAAGTATAATACTTTGTAATGTAAAATGTACTCTACCTTTAGGGGCTTGGGAAAACTCCACCTAAAAAGAGTCCACAACACAATAGTCTCTCTATCCAACACTTAATTTCAAGCACCAACGGAGCAACTGAAAATACCAGAAAAAATTAAAAACCATGCAATATTAATATGAATTTATTTTTTTTCATGTATATGATTGCTCAATGAAAGTGAAGCATGAATTTGTCTTCAAAAAACAACCCACAACCAAAAACCTATTTGGCCAGCATGAATTTATCTCCATAATGATTTAATGGTTTGAAGAACATAAAAGCTTGTAGATCTAATTTATCAAAATAAATATGAAGCAGCCTCTCTGATGTCTCTCTCTGATCTCTCTCTCTGATCTCTCTCTCTGATCTCTCTCTCTAATCTCTCTCTCTAATCTCTGTATCTGATCTCTCTCCCTGATCTCTCTCTCTGATCTCTCTCTCTAATCTCTCTCTCTCTGATATCTCTCTCTCTAATCTCTCTCTCTGATCTCTCTCTCTAATCTCTCTCTAATCTCTGTATCTGATCTCTCTCTCTCTCTCTGATCTCTCTCTCTAATCTCTCTCTCTAATCTCTCTCTCTGATCTCTCTCTCTCTCTAATCTCCCTCTCTGATCTCTCTCTCTCTCTCTATGACCATCTCTCTCTGATCTCTCTCTGATCTCCCTCTCTGATAAGTCAAATTAAGTGCTCTATGATGAATTTCAAAGAAAACCACCTTCAAGTCGGCACAAATGGAACACAGGGAAAACGTCCAGTTTTCCATTTTTTGTCAATTTTTTTCCACACAAGAAGTCATATTCATGGTGAATTTGGCATGTAGACGACGGTCGAAACACAGAATCCCAAGGATGTCACATTGTTTCCATACAGACTGTTCCATATATTCATGCACATATACCTTACATTTTAAAATGACAAATTGTAATGAATAACATTTTTTCATCCTATAAACATTATAAAGATTGACTTGAAATATCGATACAACTTAAGAAAATGAAACATCTCTGTCACAAATAAATGTTATAAGGTGTATCCCATCAACTTCGAAAGACGAAGAAACCCTGTGAGTCTGTTTGAAAGTAGATGTTCTCTAATAAATGTGAACACCACGAGATACCAATTGGTACAATGAAAGATGCCGTGGGATACAAAAACCATGTAATAAAACTGACAAAAATCACAGGCTGCCCTGTTTGTTGCCTTGAAGTATTGAAGCAGTGTTCTCCATTAAAACACAAAACAAGATGCAACGCCAATTAAACAAAAAGGCTATGTCCAAGGTTAAAAACCTCAAACATCTATTAGGTGTACTAGTAAGTAAACTGTAAATTACATATTTTGTCATCTTTCCTCAAGCAAAACCTCTGAAATCAATTTTGGTTTTGAAAAAGAAGTTTGAGAGAAAAAAAAACAAAAAATCCCACACAAGAAATGCATGTGAAAGCTGCAATCTGGCCAATCTGTCAAAGTAAAGATGCTCCTGTTACATGGGAACAGCAACTGTAAGGTGTTTACTACAACACCAACACCTAGAGGCAAAATCCTATTTATAGAGGATAACAGAACTAAAAGTTTCAGGACACATCTTCTCATACTCATGACAATTCATATATATAATGGACTTCATCAACATTGAACCAGACAGCCAAGATATAATAGTTTCTCACCAGTCTCCATATTTCACAGCCTTCCTAAACTCAAAAAGATATAAAAATTTATATTCAACGGGATTATTGCAAGAGTTGAGAAGAGAAATGGAGAACTGTTTCCGAACTAAAATAAGAACAAAGACAAGTTCAAACACACATCATCCAAGCTAATAGAGTGAAATCGGAATATGGTACATTCTCCATTTGATCTCTCTCTCTGATCTCTCTCTCTCTCTAATCTCTCTCTCTGATCTCTCTCTCTAATCTCTCTCTCTGATCTCTCTCTCTCTGATCTCTCTCTCTCTGATCTCTCTCTCTCTGATCTCTCTCTCTCAGCTCTCTCTCTGATCTCCCTCTCTGATCTCTCTCTCTGATCTCTCTCTCTGATCTCTCTATCTCAGCTCTCTCTCTGATCTCTCTCTCTGATCTCGCTCTCTGATCTCTCTCTCTCAGCTCTCTCTCTGATCTCTCTCTCTGATCTCTCTCTCTCAGCTCTCTCTCTCTCAGCTCTCTCTCTGATCTCTCTCTCTCTCAGCTCTCTCTCTGATCTCTCTCTCTGTTCTCTCTCTCTCTCTGATCTCTCTCTCTGATCTCTACTACTGCTTCTACAAGACAGTAAAATCTTTTCAGATCTATTGAAGTTCCCAACAATTGATTTACTAGGCGGTATACCACCAATAGATTCTTTTACAAAGAATTTAACAATTTACCTGTGACAAATAACTTAATAAGTTCACAGCTCCACTTCAAAACGTTGGAAATAGCTGCACCCGCATAATCTGATGTTAGTCGTGTAGATAGAAAGGAACTAGTACCAACAAAGAGAAACCCAATAAAGCAACAAGAGGAGAAGTTCACTCAATTTTTCAAGGGACTGATGTTTACAACAGACAGTGACTTCCATGGACTTGTACCCACTCTTACTTCCTCCTTAATTTCTTCCCTTTTCCTCTTCTTCTCGCCCTTTTTCCTTTCCTTGGTTATCTAGAATTTACTGCATTAAAATAGCAATCTTCAAATAATTACTATTGCATGAGTGGTAATGATTGGTTTAGAAAATTAAAACTAAACAGAAATGTTTTGTTATTTTTCTGGATTAAAAAAGAGAAATGAACTCAGAGAAAACTGAAGAAAAAATATACACACAAAATCACATGATCTAACAGTCTATTTTTCAGGACTAAAAATGTTGATAAAAGCAGAAGAGCAAAGAACATTTGAAAGGGATTATATTACACCAACTTCAAATTAAATTGCTACCAGAACAACCTCCGAATTTTAGCAATCTGAGAATTTTTAAACATAACTGTGAAAGAGGAACAAGAAGGGCTTCCTACTTACATGATACTGAAATCTCAAACTTAAAAGTACACCAAAAGTTAAAAATTAAAAATTCTGGAGAACCAAGATGGCTGAAGTTGAAAACTACAAAATCCACAAGGAGGAGAGAGAACAAGAAAGTCAAAACAGCACCAGTAATCCCGTGAATAGACGAAGTTCTAAGAAATATGTGTATAAACAAGTATAGCTTAGTTCTATAATATACTTAAGTCCTTTCAGACGCATAAAAGCCGCGAGGCAAAAATAATTTTGCAGGTCTCTAAGAAGCTTCTGTCTTTCCACTCTCCAAATCTAAAAGACAAATGAGAACTAATATTTACCGACACGATGAAGGATTTTCGCGCGCGACCACGCACGCCACGCGACGATTCCAGAGACCACGGCGACGATTCCAGAGACCACGGCGACGATTCCAGAGACCACGGCGACGATGGCGGTGACAACGAAGCACGACACACCGACGACGGCGAATGCAGCAGGATTTTTTACGCTGATTTGACGCCGGAGACGAAGAAGAGGAGCGTTTGGGGAGTTTCGCAGGAGAAAAAACGCGCGACAGAAAGGCAAAAGCCAAATTTGGGAAAATAAGAAACGAGCCATTCAACGGCGGTTACTAAAAGACTGCCATTAAACAAAAACAGTATTGCTGGCGGTTTACCCATATCCGCCGGCACACAAAGATTTCATGGCGGTTTAACAACAACCGCCGGCAAAGGAGACTTTAATTACAAAACACATATAAGAAAGCAATAAAAAAAACGTTTTTAGTGGCGGTTTATACGAAAACCGCCATTAAAACCGATTTAACGGCGGTGAACTAGATAACTGCCAGCAAAATGAACATTACTGGCAAAGTTTCGCTAAACCGCCATTGAAAACATGATGTTTGGTAGCGGTTTTACCGAAAACCACCATTAAACAACTATATAACGGCGGTTTCATTCTTAACCGCCAGCAAAAAGCTTAATTACTGGCGGAGTTACACCAAACCGCCTTTGAAAACGACATTTGTGGTGGCGGGTTTCCCTAACACCGTCGTTATAACTATTTAACGGCGGATATGATTTTAACGGCCAGTAAAACAACAAAATACTGGCGGAGTTTCGCAAAACCGCCGTTGAAAACGTCGGATTTCGTGGCGGTTTTCTAGTAACCCGCCATTAAATAACTTAGTAACGGCGGTTTAAGAGTGGACCGCCGTGAAATGTGTTTTAATGGCGGTTTTCTCCATTTTCGACTAGTGCTGGGGGTTTATTTTTTAACCGCCGATACTTCCTATATTCACCGGCGGTTATTTCTGTAAACCCCCGGTAAAAACTTGATTTCTGCTAGTGATCGTCTATGGGTTATCTGGCAGAAACGAAGATGTTTTAACTTTCCACTTCACACGTGGTTGTGATGGTTCAGCAACATCTTCTGTTTCTGCCAAATCGGGTCTTTGTGTTTCCATATCTTCCATGGGGATCGGGCCTGCCAAATTGCAAGTTAGAACAAACTTTATATAACAACCTACAAAAAGACCATTACACTTCAAATTTACCTGAAGAATGGCTCTCAGGTGATTCGTATTCCGGAAAGAACTCCCTAAACTTATGATTACACTCATCTATAATGTGAAAGAGCAAAAATTAGAAGACAAAACCACAAAAAAAAAAAATAGAATCTGTTTTTTGTTAGTACCCATGTCTGGTATCTGTGACGATGATGCTAGTGTAGCTGGAGCAGAAGCCGGTGGAGTCGGAGTCGGAACTGGTGTTGCCCGGGCAGGTCGAGTCGGGCTCAGGACTACTGTTGTTCGGGCTGGCCGAACTGCCCGAACTTTGACCCTTGCTGGTGACGGTGATGAGGAGTCAATGGGATGCTTCCTAGGAGGCATATTTACCCTGCAAATTTAAAGAGACGGGGACTGTCAGCTATCTTCACAAAATAAATAAAATTACCTGTTATGATCAACGCTACAATAATTGTAATCTATCAAACTTACGCTATGTAACATTCAAGTCTGCAGGATCAATTCTTAATCCTGGACCCAAGTCAGTGTATACCCACAAAACATCATCGGCTTGGTTAAATTCTGTGGCGTCTCCGAGGCCTCTGTCTTGTGCCAACAAGATGGCCTCATCTTCTTCGGCCTTCATATCGACGTTAACTAGAGGGAAGTCGTATGTGTCCCGAGGTCTCCAACGACACACAACACTCCAAGTTGGATCAATAGGGTCTTTTGAATCAAATATTTGTTGAGCTTGAGATGGATAGATGAAGGGTTCGTCTTCATACGTGTGCTTTGACGAATTCACTAATGTGTAATCAAGCCATTATTAACACAACCACTGCCTTTTTCATATCGAACCATCTGCACTTAAATATGCTAATGGGAGTCCATGGCCCAATGAAGACTTCGAGTACCATCTGCAGAACACCGTAAAATATCTTACTTTCTTCCCCCACAGTGGCAATGCCACTATTTTGAGTGGTCCGATTTTCATCAACTACCTCTGTCTGAAACTTATAACCATTCCCAAAAAAACCTTTATACGACTTGGCTTCGCAATTGGGGCCACGAGCAAGATATTGTAGATCTTCTATCTCATCGCCCTGTTGCGGTAAATTTATCACCTACACAATTTAATGATTAAACACCTTAGGTGTCAACAGAGGGGAGACACTTTAATGGAAGAACATCAAAATTCTGTTTTGGGGGATAAACTCACCCGTGTTCTAAACCACAAAATTCTGTTTTTGGGGGATAGCTTTAAAAGATTTGACCACGTGGGTTTGAGAAACTACAAATCAGACACAGTGAGGAGCAACTATAGAAAAGAGTGAAGTATAGATAAAAAAACAGATTTTGATAGGAAGTCAGAGAGATAGTGAGCCCAGAAAACCAAGCGAGAGACTAAAGTTTGAGAAATCCGAGAGAGATAGAGATGAAGTCAGAGGTAGGGAAAGATAAGAGAGATAGAGGGAGGGAGAGAATTAAAGAGTCAAATCAGAATATTTAAGAGAAAACCAAGTTGGAGAGAAGGAGAGAAAGGGAGAAATCCGAGAGAGAAAGAGAGAGAGAAAGAGAGACAGAAAGAAATCCGAGAGAGAAAGAGATAAAGAGAGAAAGAGAGAAAGAGAGAGAGATAGAGAGTAGTGGCAAAATGACCCGTGTTGGTTGGTCACCAAAACTTGGTCAAAATTTTTGAAGTGAGGTGGTAGCCTGAACTTTGGGGAAATAATTCTGAGGCATCTGCTCTTAAAATCTTGACCAAGGTTTTGAAAATGTTGCAGCACTAATAACCCAACATTTTGAAGGGGTGAAAAGTCATTCTATATTATTGAAGGACAACACCAATATCTCATTACTTGCTGGAAATGTGAATAGAACAAGAAATTAAGCATAAAAAGCATGCCACCACATAATAAGGAACAACAATATGTACAACTCTCCACAAAATACTCAGAGCATGTAGCAACAGTAAAATCTTTCTATAAAACTATGACATGGAATGACAAAAACAAAATAACCTCACAAAATAAACCATGCAGCAAAACGCAAACAGCTAATTGTCCTATACTAAGCAACTAGCAAGGCGCAAGAACAACTTAAGAGAAAATCTAATCCTTCATACTTTATTAATTCCCTTGTAGAAAAGCGCTTTCAAATTCTCACCACTGAAGGGTGGTGCAAATTTTATTTTTACCCCACATATATGAAAAAGCATTTCAGGTTCTATATGATCACACCATGAAAGATGAACTCAGAGGTAGAGAAAGATTAAAGATAAAGAGGGAGGGAGAGAAATAAAGAGTGAAACTGAACTTGAGAGAAAACCGAGACTAGAGAGAAATCAGAGAGAGAGAGAGAGAGAAAGAGAGAGAGAGAGAGAGAGAGAGAGAGAGAGAGAGAGAGAGAGAAACATTTTAAGTAGAGAGAAATCAGAGAGCAAGAGAAAGAGAGAGAAAAGGAGTGAGAGAGAGATTGAGGGAGAAAGAGAGGAAGATTGGAGAGATAGAGGCAAAATTTGAGAATTAAAGTTTGAAACAGAATATGCACATAAACCGAGAGAGAGCAATATTTAACAAAGTAGAAATCAAAGAGAATGAGAAAGAGAGAGAAAACCGAGAGTGAGAGAGAGAGAGATAGATAGATAGATAGAGAGAGAGAGAGAGAGAGAGAGAGAGAGAGGAATTCAAAGAGAGAGATGAACGGATAAGAAACAGATTTTGATAGAAAGTCACAAAGATAGAGAGAAAACTAAGTTAGAGAGAATGAGAGAAAGTGAGAAAGTGAGAAAGAGAGAAATCAGTGAGGGATAGAGAACTCATTCAAGAGGTAGAGAAAGATAAAAGAGAAAGAGGGAGGGAGAGAATTAAAGAGTAAAACAGAACATGAGAGAAAACCGAGACTATGGAGAAATCAGAGAGAGAGTGAGTGAGAGAGAAGATAAGAGAGAATTAAAAGTTTGAAACCGAATTTGGGAGTAAACTGAGAGAGAGAGAGAGAGAGAGAGAGAGAGAGAGAGAGAGAGAGAGAGATTTTAAATTGTTTACATACTATATGGCTTGAGAGAACTGGTAGAGAATATTGTAAGAAATGGATAATAGAACTTGATCATGAAACGTGGATTTGAATTTTGAGCCCAGCAGTAAGGTTATCTTGTCCTATATATATTCAATACATAAAGAGCTGAGCCTTAACTCTTGTACTCTGATTTCCGAAAAGCCTATGACAAACAGCTGATGGGAATTCCACATAATACTACCTAGGCTGTGGAGCTTTCTTGTATATATGAGCTATGTACCGAAGGAACTACCACACCTCCAGGTAGAGAGAATGAGCTATCTAGTATATATATATATATATATGAGCATGTATAAATTTTAGTTGTCTGTTTAATAACTCATTTTAAATAAACAAATAAACTATGAAATTGCTATTAATGATATGAAATTAATTTATTCTATATTAAGTAATTAGTAGTAGATTAGAGTATTCTATATTAATGGGAGCTCTTTTTGGTCTTCAGGTTATCTCATGTAATTTGTCAAACATAATATATCTTCAAAGTGGCAATATATATGCACACAATAAGTGTTACTTAAATTTAACTAAAAACTAAATTATTAATTTGAGTTAATTAGACATTAACTATTTTGAAAGAAATGTCTCTTATTCATGGCAAGCAAGAGAGATAACTTAAGAAAAATAAAATAAGTACTTCCTGATTTTACTTTGAGGTTTTACATCGTGACGTGGCTGCATAGTTGGCGGTTTAGGATAGAGAAAATGTAGGGTTTAGAAACTCTACCCATAAAATAGGTTGAAAATATTTTTTTCTAAAATCTTGTAGATTTTATCCTTGAATTTTTCTCTTACTGAACTGCAACGTGGACGCCACGTCAGGATATGAATTCTTGGAAGTAAAAAGCCACAGTACTTATATCTCCACTCATAACTTCAATGTTATTATATTTTAAAATAGATAAAATACATTATTTTTTTTATATAATATATATTTTTAATCTAACTAACTTGTAAATGAGTTCTTAGGAATCCAGTGCCTTCCATCCATGAAAAATGTACGTTAGAATAAAAATGGTAATATCTTCTTATAAAAATTTTGATATATTAAATTTACTTCCTTTTCCCCTGGTTAATTATCTATTTTTCAAGCATAAAAAAAGTACGAATCACGTAATTTTAGCAAAAAAAATTGAATTATTAAGTTAAATTTATTAAACTAATTTCTATTTTAAAGAACTGCAATCACTAGAAACCACTCCTGCATGCATGTTCTTTAAAACTTGCTTTTCCATTCCATTATAATGGTAGAACTGTACTCTTCGCATGAGCAACCAAAGTACATTATTGTCCTCAATAGTGGCCCCCTAGTCAGAGCGGCCTTACATTACACTTATAAAGTTTGGCGCGTAGTTGGCGTGATTAGCAGATCATTAATGCTTATACGGTTGCCTGAAACAAGCCTGGTAGATCGAAGATCCGGTATCAGAGAGGTCGCCGTTGAGTATGCGATCTGCAACCCACTTGTTGGCCGCTTCAGTGTAGTGAGCAGCGTCCCAGCTCACATACTTGGACGGATCCTGGCAAGTGGAAGAACCCTGGCCACAGCGAACCGTCTCCCCGCCCTCTTGGTAATTCCCGCAGCAGAACTTAGTCGGCTCATTAAATCCTGCAAATTATTAGCAATTAAATATATAACTTCAGGTGAATTGAAGTTGGATCCGAGGTCTAGCTATCCCAAAATGAGTACGTAGCTTAGATTAAAAACTTATAAACGTTACTATTTTATGTGCCCTTGCCTTGCTGCTGAGCTTGGCTGATTAGATTATACTTTGCGGAGTAAACATCGACGTATGTGAGAGCTGAATCCTGGAGGTTGTTCCTCAGCTCGGTGACTTTATCCTTGAGCTGACGGTTAAACTCCTTGGCGACTTCGTTCTCAGATTTGACGCATCCGAATTGATCCTTGTCTTGGGATTGACTGGTGTAGATGTGGGTTGGCAAGCAACCCATTGGTCCGGTGTTGTGGATCCAAAACGAGCGGGCTCCTGCGTCATGGAGTTGCTGCATGTACATATATATACACGCACCCACAAATATAATACATAATTATATATATATATATATATATATATATATATATATATATATAAGAAGCTCGTGATCAGAAGTAGTAGTACTGATATAATATATATCAGAGATGTCGTGACTACGTTTAATTTAGATACACTACTTACATTTATGGCTTGAGAAAACTGGTTGATAATATCAGGAATGGATCCGACCCCGGCACTCAGATCGTTTTGCCCTATATCGAACGTGTAAAGAGCATTTGTGAAGTCACTCTGCTGTGGGTACTTGTCTGCAAATTAAACATAACACACGACACAATTCATGATGAGTTCTTCAATCTGGGAATTAATTAAGGTCGGAAAGTACTGCTTTATGTACGTACGCACCTTCGCCGTAGTGGTCGCTGCCCTGTTTTTTGAACTCCATGAACTGCCCGACTTGCACATTGAGGGAGGGAATATTGTTAGAATTGGAGCTCTGAGGTCGGATTGTGGCTCCTCCGGCTGCGAAATTTACACCGTGCCTGTAATTGTTGCCGGCGGATTCCGAGTACGAGTTCAGATACTCCAGTCCTAACCTTTCATCTGTATACGCATGCAGTACACAGTGTTAGAGATTAGTCCCACATATAATACAAGTAGAAAAGATGGTCTTGCTGAAACATGCTTCCTAATTTCGGCTAGAGATAGGCCTCCAACCCAACTAATTTACAAAAATAATTAATAAACAAAACCATACAGTCAATTAAATGAACTAAATGTATACCCATGAAGTCGATGATGAGGCGGCCATCGGAGGCCCTTCCGCTTGGCTTCCCAAAGAAAGTTTGGCCGTAGGGGGAAGAAAGATAAGTGGCGCCCGTGGCGGAATTGGAGTCCCCAAAGTTGAATATCGCTTGGAAGTAGCATGTAGGGGGCTCGGCCAAGAGTACTCCAACATGAAAGAGCACCAAGAAGAGCACCAAATTAGCTACTGCACCCATTTTGATCTCTCAAGCACTACTGATGATCTCTGCTACTAGCTAGCTAGCTAGTGGGTTAATTTGATAATTATTCCCACTGATCAATTACAGTGCTATTTATGCAGAGTGGGGGCGAAGGAGTGAGAGACACGAAGGGCACTATCTGTCAAGCAGCGACAGAGCTGGGCCGGGGGTCGGCATGCATGAACGTACGTTATGTATGAAGAGAGTATAAGTCTGGATCACATTAACGATGTGGGTGGTGGTTTACAGCGCAGAGTTATAGTGGAGGCATTTTGGAAGCGAGCGGAGGGGAAGAAGAAAGGCTCAGCGTTTGCCGTCAAGTAGCTACTACTTTTGCTAGCTGCAGGATAAGTACGAGCGCGCTAGGGAAGAAATTAAAGCACTTACGTTGTCTGCTTCGTCGAAGATGAAATTCTTTTCTACTGGTTTTGGGTTTTCAGAGCTGCGGTTTCGACAAGATGATCGAATATTTGTTACGTTTGTGTTGCGTAGGAGTGGACGTGTGTGGAGCTCTTTATCTGATACCGTCGGCGAGGAGCTTGGAGCAGTATTTATTTTGGAGACCTCCAGGCTGCATGCATGCATGGTAGTTTCTTGAAAACCAGGAATATTGGGGGAAGCGAGTCGGTCGTCGGACTCATTCGAGTCAAAGAGAATTATTGATCTGACTCTGGGGTTTCAGACTGTTTACGTGGTGTCCTATTAATTTAAGAGTAACACTCTTGGTGGTCTATCATAAATATATAGCTTTAATTTTGGTTTCATATATAAAGGTCAAATATTGTTACTACGTACTTGTGTTAATGAAGAGTCTGTTTTTTTTTTACCAAGCGAGTTGGTCTAAATTAGATTCAACTGGATCAACTTACCCATAACTCGACCTGAGTTAACCTAGATTTTCTACGACCAATACCGAGTCCCAACGTAACTGAGTCCAACGGAGTCCCCCCAAGGGCTAAACTTTTCTCTAGTTTTTCGCTAATTATAGAAATTATTTTGAACCCACTTCATTCAAAATCTTTTAACTAAACCCAATTCTAAGATTTCTGCTTCATTTTTAAGAAATATATTGTATATATACCAAGTTTTCATAAATAAAACTCTTTGATTTAACCTTCTTTAGGTAATCAAAAACTACTTATCATTCATTACCACTCTTCTTTTTAATAATTTATTAATTCATTATGTATTGAATAACTAAGATGTATTAGGCGCAGATGTACAATTAATCTCTTGGATGGGGTTTCCTTTTTTTAAAACATTTTATCAAATGATGCCCTCAAGCATCTTCTCAATGAACGACGTCTACAACTAATTTCATTTGCTAGCAAAATTTACACCTAACTAAATTTGTTAAGAGTTGCACCCAAGCTGCAAATATATTTTGTACAACAATCATAAAGCCAAAACTGCAGGCAAGATCTCGGATGGACAGACAAAAATTACAGTAAAGTTACAACACTAAATTGAAAATTGCCAACTGGCTGTGTTCTCACTTCTCAACAGATTTGCATCTTGGGTTTTGAGATTCACAAGCAGCAGCATCGGATGGTTAAACTTGATACTAATTTCAGCTCCGTCAATCACCGATCTCACATATGATGTAGGTGTCGATTCCCACTACTATGAAATCACGACTCTGACTTTTCACTATTCCATCTTCTGCTCAAACTTGGATACCCAACAAATTATCTCACACAAGAGTAAGCAATGAACTCCTTCGAAGTGAACTGGAATGGCTGATGAGGTACAGGGTTCCTGCAGCAAAGAGAGGAAAATTTTGAGAAAAAAATAAAAGTGGAAAGTTGATTATTACTGAAGGTTAAGTTTGTAAGAGTAACTTACGGCCTAGGACCGTAAACTTTGATCTGACGCACATGTGTATCTCTTCCATTGAGGTGGTTGGACAACACAGCAAGTTGCAGCATGAATGTGTTGATGAAAGTCTCTCTGCAATTAGTGAAAAAAAAATCAAGGATTTGTTCCATTTAATAAGTGACTAAGACATGGATATTCTCCATCCATACATACATAATAAGCAGTTTGATGGTATGCACATCTTTGTGTGTCAAGGCCTGCGAACTTAAGGACCACCTAGCATAATAGGCCATTTTTTCAGGTTCCAGTACGTGTTCAGGAGACCAACAAATAAACGCTAGCACCATCTCACTGACTGTAACGGATACTGATAGCAAATAAAACTCTACAAGATATTACACGCACCTTCAAGACAAGAAAAATTAAAGAGGAACTAGTTAAAGCCCATTTAGGAGAAGATGTTAATTGACCCAGAATTAATTTGTCCTATATTTTTAAAGTCCAGCTAAGTTTGAGTTCTCAATCTCATAAAAAGTTTTACAGACCTTTGCACTTGAATAAAAAAAACTTAATGGAGTATAAACAGAAGGATAGAAATAGACGGTCTTTCAGAACTGGGTTAAGAACATGACTGCCAATTACTATATGAAACTAGGCTTTAAACCAAACGTGATAAAACCAGCACAACAAACATGCACTAGGTTTTATGATATTCAGGATGGTTAAAGTTGAGTAACCTCAACCCCATCCGAATTCAGGTGAAAGTAGGAGTGAGGCCTTAGACAACAATAGACAACTCTGAGTCAACCAATTTAAGTTTATATACTTAAAGGAATCCCCTAGTTCTATGGGTGACATGTAACCTACAGAATTAGATGACACCCACCTTACATTCAGAGAGATTTTCATTTAAAAATTCCTGCCATAAAGACTAGCTTCAAAACTCGTGAGCAGCTCATATGAGAGAGAGATTTTAAGTAGAGAGAAATGAGAGAGCCAGATAAACAGAGAAAAGGAGTGAGAGAGAGAGATAGATAGAGAGAGAGATTGAGGGAGAAAGAGATGAAGATTGGAGAGATAGAGGCAGAATTTGAGAATTACAGTTTCAAACAGAATATAGAGCAATAATCAACAATGTAGAAATCAGAGAGAATGACCCAAGAGAGAGAAAACCGAGAGTGAGGGAGAGAGAGAGAGAGAGAGAGAGAGAGAGAGAGAGAGAGAGAGAGAGAGGAATTCAAAGAGAGAGGAACAGATAATAAACAGATTTTGATAGAAAGTCAGAGAGATAGTTAGAGAGAAAACTAAGTGAGAGAGAACGAGAGAAAGAGAGAAAGAGAGAAATCAGTAAGAGATAGAGGACTCATTCAAGAGGTAGAGAAAGATAAAAGAGAAAGAGGGAGGGAGAGAATTAAAGGGTAAAACAGAACATGAGAGAAAACCGAGACAAGAGAGAAATCAGAGAGAGAGTGAGAGAGAGAAGATAAGAGAGAGAATTAAAAGTTTGAAACCGAATTTGGGAGTAAACCGAGAGAGAGAGAGAGAGAGAGAGAGAGAGAGAGAGAGAGAGAGAGAGAGAGAGAGAGAGAGAGAGAGAGAGAGAGAGAAAGGAGTGAGAGAGAGATAGATAGAAGAGAGAGAGAGATTGAGGGAGGAAGATTAGAGGAAGATTGGAGGGATAGAGGCAGAATTTGAGAATTACAGTTTGAAACAGAATATCCACATAAAACATAAACCGTGACAGAGCAAGATTAAATAGAGCAACAACAAAGACACCGAGAGTAAAATAGAGCAACAACAAAGACACCGAGAGTAAAATAGAGCAACAACAAAGATACCGAGAGTAAAATAGAGCAACAACACCATAAAACAAAAAATTCATATTGTGAAAAAGACTACCAACCTAGCCTTTTTATATTCTGCAGCAAAGAGTAAGATTAGCTGACTGCAGCAGGTGTAATACTTCTATGCGTTGTGGACAGTGGCAATACTGCATGATTTGAGGGGAATTTCAGTTGCGAAGAACACAAACCAAAATACACTATCGATTAAACAAAAAATTACAGAGAGGGAACGCAAAGAGGGAGGGGGAAACAAAAAACTTCATATTTAGAGCGAAAACCCTTACCAAATCAAAGCCAGGATGCAATCCGGTGAACTCGCGCGAGTCGCTTGCGCCGGAATCCTTTGTCGATTAGGAGAAAGAAGCAGGTTTGGAGACGGAATGAGGTTAGGGTGGGGAAGGAAAGAGGCAAAGCCGTTTCGGGCGGAGGAGAAAACGTCGCCGGAGAACGCCAGAGAACGCAGAGGAACGAAGCCGTTTACAGCGGGGAAGGGCGGAAAACGTTTCGGCTGGGGAAGGAAAGACAACGTGCGTTTTGGGCGGGAGAGGGAAAGAAGATCATGACGCGCGCCCGTTACGCGCGTAACGGAACGCGGGAACTTAGGTCCCGATTTGAATCGGGGCCTAATGATTGGAAATGGGCCATAATTGGCCATTCGATTATGAGCAAAATCTAGCCCATTTCACATTTATTCATTCCGCCGGCGGTTGGGCGGGATTCAGCGAAGTTCAGCCCATGAGACAAAAAGACCGTCGACGGAGAGGTATTCCGCCGACGGAAAATTTCCCAACCGTCGGCGGATAACACTTTTTTAGCAGTGGCACATACCCGGTTCAACCACCGGTTCAACTTGGTTGAACCGGTTGCACCAGAATCGGATATTCAACCGGTTGAACTCAATCGTAGATCAAGTGCAATTCAAAGTGAAAAAAAAGAGTGGAGTTAAACAAATTGGATGTTTTGTGAACCAAAAAAAAAAACTACAAAGGAATATTGGTAACAAAACCAAAGAAAATCACTACCTCCTTTTAAGGAAGCCAAAAGCGTTAATAGTCGAATACAAAGAAGATATAATAGGAAGGATCTGGAAATTCGTTGGAATCAATTATACACAAAAGCCCTAGTGGCAATTAGACAATTTTATAAACAATTAATGAAATATTTATCGTTTTTCAGGATTGATCACAAATCAAGCTGGGTTTTAATGGCTATGTTGATATATGACCTAGAGAAAATTGTGGATTGTAATATTACTATATAATTAGTAAGTGATATAATGCGTGTAGTTGATGATATATTGTAATAGTAAATTTCATTGTACGAGAATCAAGATACTAATTAGCCGGAGCATCATTGGATCCCGGCCGTAGAGTAAGATTTACATGATCCAGCTTGTTTAGCTTCTTTTAGCTTACATTTTCTTCTATATTTTTTCTTTCTTCCCTGGCCATCTCAGAACCTTGGTTTACTGTGCTGCATCTATAGGATAGGAGAAGAGGAAGAGGTTAGGGTTTTCTATACCTCCTCCTTCTCAATAATTATAATTAAATCCACATCCGTAGCAAGATGCACCCAAACTCTGGTAGCAAGTTGCAACTCTTTTCAACTGTGTATAGATTACGTGGCCAACAAGAAATTCTCTTTATTGTTACTTTACTATGTGTATCTACCACTCGCTCTAGGAGTTTGAATCTCCTATTCAGCCAAGTAGGTTTTCCAACGTAGCCCTCAAATTGCCCAATTTATTATACTGATCAGCATCATTCTAGCTTGACAACAACAGAGTATTTTCTAGTATTAAAGTAACATTTTTAATTTTTGGATATCTGAACTAGAATTCCACGATTACAAGAAAGAAGGTGCGGCATCTGAAAAACATTTTGTTATTCCAACTTGCTTACTCTACAATTACCCGTTATCGTCAACCTAAAATATAATAAAAAATTAGTAATAACAAAAATTCCAGATCACATACTAGAGCCCGCCATAAAATAAAGAATAATGTTAGGCACACACATAGGTGTGCTCACAATGAATAAAATAATCTATCTTTGGGGTTCCGTGAGCAAATAAATATTAGTTTCTTCATTGTGAGGTGGTGTGTGCACGACTCGTGCACCACTTGTCTGCGCCTATCACTACTCTAAAATGAAAGAGTAGTGATTCTCGCACAGGAGCTGTGCACGAGTCCTCTCACACAGATTAAAATAAAATATTTTACGAAATCCAAAAAATATGTTATTTTATCTCGTGTGAGAGGAGTTGTGCACAACTAGCGCAAAGCTTTTGTGCGCAAAACGTTATTCAAAATAAAATAGACTGGTACTAAGTTGTTTGAATGACCCCTTAGACCCATGTGGTTTGGCGCAACTAGATACCTAGGGGCTCCTCATTAGAGGCTGAAGAGAAATTTGGTCTGTTAGTATATAATAAAAAGTGAATATCGAGTTTTTACCAGTGTTAGAAAGGATATTTGGATTATGAAAAGCTTTTGTACATTCGTTATTTGCAATAGGTGGGTGGCATTAATTCCATTCATGTTTGCATTGTAGTAGTAATATTACCTGCTGGTCCTGTGAAAATATTTGAGTCTCCACCTAGAGGTGATCAAGGTTTCTACAGCTTCTTGTAAAGTGCCAACTGATTTAGGCAATCCCTTTGGCTTCTTTAGGAAAAAGGAAATTTGATATTAGCAGCTGGTGGAGGCTTGACTTTGTTTGTTGTCAAGGATTTAATGGTAGATCACTAGAACGACAATAAGAAGGAAGTTTCTTGTTTCTGTCTGTTTTAATTTGTTAATTGTGTTTTTAAGGACACACTTCCCCAATAGGGGTGTAAAGGTATACTGAATTAATAAGCAAAATAAGTTATTCTTTACACAATGTAATTATACATTAATATTCGATAGATGACTGGTAATTTGGTATACGTTATAAGTTATTTCACCTATTGTTCATTCATTTATTTATCATATATAGGTTAGAATCAGAAAATATGGTAACAAATTGAATATTTAGAATAAACAATGGGTAAAACAATGAAGTAAATAGATAAAAACATTATCATTTCTAATAGAAATACTCAAACACTAATTAAAAAAAAGTACGGAGAACAAAATCATGAAACAATATTACAAGAAGAGGAACTTCTTAAGATTATTAAATTTATTATTCCTCGGTGGCGTACATATACATATAAGTACAATATATTGTATTTATATACTTAAAACAAAGAAAACAATACTTCTTATGACATTTACTGGGAAATATGACCGCAAAGACGATAAGAAGGGAACATAATCAGCCAAGCTAAATGCAGCAGCCAGCATCATCCCTTCCTGAATGACAACTTTGAATCCTCTCTCATCCAAGTCTTTATCGTCGCACTTGTTCCCAAACACCATCAAACATGTCATGTCGGTGGTGAGGGACGAGACCTTGGCGCTCACATCCGCCACCCGCTGCCGTTGGCAATCTTCTTTAAGGACTGCATGAAGAGACATGATTGTCCGAGTAAGGTTCCGGGTCCATGTCCGTGTCCGTATCCAGGTCCGAATCCGGATCCTCTTATCAAGTTAACACGACTTAATCTCCTTCCCCTTTTTTCCCCTCTGTTTGTCGAATTAGGGCTTCAGAGAACGAAATTTTCCGTTCGTGGATGTAAAAGATTTTTCTAAACATCCTATGTGTGTAGAAGCCAAATACGCTAAGAAGCCATTTAAACCAGTTGAGAACAGAATAATCGAAGTGTTAAAATTAATCCATTCAGATTTAGCCGATTTCAGGAACAATGTTAGTAAAGGAGGTAAAAGATATTATGTAACCTTTATAGATGACTTCTCTAGGTACACTAGAGTTTACCTCCTAAAAACTAAGGATGAAGCAGGAGGAATGTTTCTGAAGTATAAGACTGAAGTAAAAAATCAGCTCAATAAGAAAATCAAAAGAGAAAGGTCCGATAGGGAGGAGAATATGGAACTCTATTCTTTAAAGAATTCTATGAAAAGAATGAGATTATACATGAGTTTAGTGCACCAAATACTCCACAACAGAACGACATAGTTGAGAGGAAAAACAGAACCCTCAAGGATATGATGAATGCTATGTTTGTAAATTCTGGGATACCTGACCAAATGTGGGGTGAAGCTATTCTTTCAACTTGTTACATCCTTAATAGAGTACCTCACAAGAAACTAGATAAAACTCCATATAAGTTATGGAAAGGATTCACCCCTAACATGAAATTCCTTAAAGTGTGGGGGTGTCTTGCTAAAGTGAGCTTACCAGCTCCTAAGAAGACTAACATAGGACCTAAAACTTATGATACTGTATACATAGGTTATGCAGAAAATTCAGCTGCTTATAGATTCATGTCATTAAATGACAATTCAATTTATGAATCTAGAGATGCAGAATTTTTTGAACACCTATTTCCTTGGAAGAAACAAAACACTAGTATAGATCCTGGCCCATCTAGTGCAGATTCCTCCCTCCCCAGTTCTTCTACTAGGGTGATTGAATATGTAGATGAACCTAGGAGAAGTAAAAGAAAGAGGACTATTACTAGTTTTGGATCAGATTTTATTACTGCATTCTTAATTGAGAACCCTGACAAGATAGATGAACATGTAACTTCTGCATTCTTAATTGGAGATGATCCTAGGACTTATACAGAAGCAGTAACTTCCATAGACGCTGGTTTTTGGAAAGAGGTTATTAACAATGAGTTGGACTCAATTATGTCCAACTTGGTGGATTTGCCTAAGGGATGTAAACCTATTAAGTGTAAATGGATTTTTAGAAATAAACTAAGGTCTGACGGTTCCATAGATAAATTCAAATCCAGACTAGTCATTGTAGGTTATATATAGAAAAAAGGGTATTGATTATATTGACACCTATTCACCCGTGACGAAAATTGCAACTATACAATCATTAGTAGAGTTGGCAGCTATACATAGCTCGGTTGTGCATTTGATAGATGTTAAAACCGCATTCCTCAATGGATATTTGGACGAGGAGATTTATATACAACAACCTGAGGGGTTTTTTTTTGTTAAAGGTCAAGAAGATAAAGTGTGCAAATTGAAGAAGTCCCTCTATGGTTTGAAACAAGCTCCAAAGCAATGGTATGAAAAATTTCACCACACTCTAATCACGAATGGATATGTGGTAAATGCCTCAAACACATGTCTGTATTCAAAGGTGTGAGGTACAGACTGTGTAATAATATGTCTATATGTGGATGACATGTTAATTTTTGGAACCAAGGAAAATGTGGTAATTGAAACAAAGACATTCTTGTCGTCCCAATTTGATATGAAAGACATGGAAGAAGCCGATGTAATTCTTGGAATGAAATTAACAAAAACCGAACAAGTTTTTTCAATGAGTCAGTCCATTATGTTAAGAGGATATTAAAGAAATTCAAATGTTATGATTTACAGCCTATGAAAACTCCTTATGATCCAATAGTCCACATTAAGAAGAATGAAGGCGAGAGTGTTTATCAAACGGAGTACGCAAAACTCATAGGAAGTATGGTGTTCCTTATGAACTACACTCGCCTGGGACATAGCCTATGCAATTAGTAGACTGAGTCGCTACATGCATAACCCTAGTAGGGAACACTGGACAACACTTTATTGCTTAATGAAATATTTGAGAGGCACCATGGATTTGGGGCTGCACTTTAGTAAGGTTCCCATTGTGTTAGAATGCTATTGTGATGCCAACTGGGTGTCTGACAATGATTAAGTGAGTTCCACGAGTGGTTGTGTTTTTACTTTAGGTGGATGAGCGATTTTGTGGAAGTTTGATAAACAAACTTGCATTGCTCGCCCGACCATGGAGTCAGAGTTTATTCGCACTTAACCTAGCAGGTCAAGAGGCAGAATGGTTGAGAAACCTACTAGCAGATGTACCACTATGGGGGAGATCGAGTGTTCCTGTCTTCCTTCACTGTGATTCTCAAGGAGCAATTGGAGTTGCTACGACTAGTGTGTATATGGCAAGAGGATGCATATACGCATTAGACACAGTGTGGTTAAACAACTTCTGATAAATGGAGTGATTTCTTTGGATTATGTGAAATCTAAAAGAAATTTAGCTAACCCTTTCACTAAGGGTTTGACCAGAAAATTAGTTCTGGATGCGTCGAGGGGATGGGCCTTAAGCCTTGTCATTAAGAAGAAAATGGTGGATACCCCTCTTGAGGTCAAACGAAGCCAATTTCTTTCTTGATATTGTTAATCCATCCATATGGCGTGATACTGAGCTTTGGCACTTATATGAGAAACAATAACCCTTTTCTTTGGGATGTCCTATAGACAAACTTGACGGTTTCTTCATCATTTTGTAGGGTTGAGCATTTTACTACTGTTAATGGGTCCATATCCCTGTGTGGTGGAGCTGGTGATACGCACTTGATGGATCCATCTACGTGAGTGTGGAGGTGTGGCCGCCTCCTATGAAAGACTTGGGCTTGTTTTTCTTGAGCACTCATGAGAAATCCTGAGGTTAGCACATGGCCTTATAAAAGCGCAACTCCATATCGCGGAGTTCGTTCGAGAATAAGAGTTCGATAAATGTTGTGAGGGTCTCAAACATGATTCACTAAGTTCAAGAGTACTTCACTTAGTGGATCAGTTTGTTGCCTCATTTCATTTCACTTCAAATCGAAAAATATCAATTCAAATCGAAGATATTGATACATTTTGTGATGTATTTGTCGGTAGGTTCTCTTCCGTTGAGCCCGGATCCGAATAGGTTAATCATTCTCCTTCCCCCCTGTCATTTTGTGGGGATTGGGATTGGGAAAATGACTGTCAACAGTAAGGTTCTTGACGGGTCCGTGTCCGTGTCGTTGAAGCGTTGAGAGTTATCCGGGTCCGGTCCGGACCTCTATCATCTTATCAAGTTAAGTTTTTTTGTGCACCTTGGGAGACTATCGGCGAGAGTGCACCTCACTTGGAGGAGAGCTGCGTCGTCGATTGTGCATCCGAGATTGCCGATTAAGTCTTTAAGGCAATAGGTTCTCCACGCCACAGCTTTGGTCTTCAACCGATAAGTTTTTTTTGCTTTGTTTTTCCAATTTGATTTACTTGATTAGAATAATTAAGTTTTTCAGTAGTTCTCCTTGTGTATTAGTTTACGATGAGCATGCTATAATTTATATTATTGAGAAAGTAAATTGTTGGATTCAGATTTTAAGAAGTTTTAGTTGATTTTATGTACGTTTTATTACTGCATGTTAGAATAGTAGTTTGTATTTTAAATGTTAAATGGTGGTTTTGATTATGTAAGTCTTAGTGTGTTTGAATTTTGATTTTTGATCTAATTCCATTCATTTGAATTACTTCTTCACAGAAATTTGTGCCTTGTTAGAGTTTCACCGTTTGAATTAGGAACTCAGTTACTTCTAGTTTGAATTCATCTTCCTAATTCATTATCTTGATTGCATGCTACAATTAGGTCTCTGATTTAGTTCAGTTTGTATTTATTGTTGAATCACTGGTTGTTTTCATTGCTGTAATCTGGTTGCTTATACATAGTTTACGTAAATTACAATTGAGAGAACCAGATTTGAGTTGCTGAAATCATTTGAATATTGTAGAGCTATTGAAAAAGACTTTTAGTTATCATTGTTTAGAGCTTGATTGTCTCCATAATTTAGTTGTTCATGCTTCTATAGATCCAACAACCCACCTCGTGTTTCCTCATGGAGCGGAAGGCGTCAATCTTGGGGGAGTTGAGGAGCTCGAGAGTGCAAAGCTTACGCATGCTACTCCAAAAGGGGTCATAAGGTTTTAAGGACAATCCCCTTGTGTCCTAGGACATACTCTATATAAAGGCTCATGTATTCTCTATACGACCGATATAATGAAAATCAGTTTCTGAAACTTTTTCATATCTTTTTCGTCTTCGTAGTTGTCTTCCTGCTTCGGATTTTTCTTCATGGTATTAGAGCAGGCTGAATAGATTCCTAAATCTAACTCGAATACTATGTCTATGTCAGGATCCCCCACTAAATCAACCATTTTACTGTTTTCTATCATTCATGTTCAATCTATAAGTTTGAACTTCACCGCAGGTATACTCTTACCAAAACCAACTACGATACTTGGTCTCAAATTATTGAAATGCATATTGCTAGTATTGAGAAACTTGATTATATTATTGGGGACTCTCCTCAAACCAAATTGAATGATCCATCATACTCCAAGTGGTATGGCAAAAATTAGAAAGTCAAAGTTGGTTGTTTACATCAATGAAACCGAAAATCATGAAAAGGTATCTTCGTCTTTCTACTGTTCGTGAGATTTGGAGAGCTTTGCCAAAGCATTCTATGACGGATCAGATGAAAATTAAAACTTTGCCCATAATCAACGTGCTTTTTCAATTCACCAATCAGGTCGCCCTCTTCCCTCTAATTATGTATAAGGCATCTAGAGAAATTAAGGATGCATATTTTTGTTGAATGGTCTTGATGCTGAATTTAGACAAGTCATAGGAATAATTCTTCACATGGATCCCAGTTTGGATCTTGAATGCGCATATGCATATGTTCCTCGTGAAGCAAATCGTAAAACTACTGTCTAGTGATTTGGTTTCGATTTTGGGGCTATGTTATCCCTACGAGACAACTCGTGTGCTCGACTAGTCAACAATACTACTATACCAGCTTCTTCAACAACATCTCGTAGCTAATTTGATATTGGAAGTGAATTGTCGTACTTCAACCAGGCACTACACTCATTGTGGTGAGTTGGGACACACTCAAAGTCGATGTTAGGATCTGATTAGACATCCTGAATGGCGGGACCCTTTCCAAGGCTCCAAAATGTAAATCCAAAGCTACCACTACACCAACATCCATTTCCATAGCTATAGCAGATTTAAGTCCAACAGATGTGGCTGCCTTGAGTATCTCTTTTGATCTCTTAGGTAAATCTTTCGGTGACTCTACTACTATTGGATCTTATACATGGATTATTGATTATGGACCAATTGATCATATGTCTTTTGATACTTCATTGTTTTCTAACCTAAAACACTCTAAATATTATGTTGTGTCTACATCCAATGGTATATAAGCTAATTTTATTCGTAAAAGTTCATTTTCTTGGATAAACATAATTTGGATTTTGTCTTTATAGTTCCATCCCTAAATTTTCATTTTTTTTTTGTCTCTCAAATTACTATCTCCTTGAATTGTATTGTATTTTGTTTTTTTTTTTTTTTGCCTGATTATTGTACAGCTTTTTAAGGACATCGAGACAAAAAAGACGAATGGGTGTGGTACTAGAAAAGGGAAGCTCTATTATCTTGATCTTACACCATCTAGCTTGAGTACTTTGATTCAGTCACGATCTCCACATCTACTTTTGATATTTGGTTGTGACATAAACATCTTGGACATGCTTCATTTGGTATATCTGTGTGTGTTCACGTAACATATGTGTTTCCTTAAAATCCATAATTCGTGTATCTCCAAAACTGTAAACCTTATTGTTCCAAGCATGTTACTGAAACTCCTGCTGACCACAAACTTTTAAACTTGCTTTTGGACTTTGCTAGCAAGTCCACAACTATCCTTTTCTTGGAAATGAGCCTATTTAGTATTTAATCTTTTCAAGTTATGTATAAACAGTACCTAATACTCATAGATAAAGTTCTTATATGCTTTTTCTTGAGGAATTTTAAGAGAGACTCAGTAGAAGAGTTTCCTTTTGGAGCTCTTATGAAACATTGATCTCATCTTAAAAAGGATATCTATTTACAATGAGATTCAACTAAATACTGTTTTGCCTATCTTCCACTCACAATATAAGTCTAAGGAGAGGGCTTCTCTATTTGAAAGAGTTCTCTTTAAAAAAGAACTCTTTATAAAAGGACAGAGCTTATGGCTACATCTATTAAAAGAGCTTTAACAAATAGAGAAGCCGTCAATTATGTTTGGCAACAAAAATACAAAAAATGCTTTCAAATATATCCAGACAATAAATACCCTCATATATAATTATTTAAATATTAATTAAATATAATAAAATTATTATATTTTAATCAAATAAATCTAATATTAGATAAAAATATTAATTAGATTAGTTAGTAATATATAATAAATATGTATATTTAAATACAATAATTAATTATATGATATTATTTTAAAAATTAAATTTTATTATGTTATTTTTTTGGATGACTAATGAGTCCAAACTTGTTTTTATTGCCTTGTTTGAAATTTGCATGTTCTATAAGCTTTAAAGGCCTAGCTTTTAATGTTGTATCAGCTCAAGAGCTTTTTGCATGTTGGGTCAATACTAGCATTTAGGTTGGATGTGACTTTTTTAATTATGTCACAGAAATCATGAGTTTCTATCTAGCTCATTTGAGCCTAGCTTTTCACGCTTCTTAATACTTAAAGGTAAAGTTCTTACATGCTTTTTCTTAAGGAATTTTAAGAGAGACTCGGTAGAAGAGTTTCCTTTTGAAACTAGCTCTTAAGAAACATTGATCTTATCTTCAAAAGGATATTTATTTAAGATAAGATTCAACTAAATACTGTTTTGCATATCGACCACTCACTATATAGGCCTAAATCTCCTCCTCAAGCACTCACTAGTGGAGACAGTGGTACAAAACTTTAAGCTAGTCAGCAACTTAGCCCTTAAATCCCCTAATTTTTGGTATCAAGTGCAGTTTGATTTTATACACCATGAATTGCTTTATAACAGTATTAATACAGAAGTGAGGCATCTGAAAACACATCTGGTTGGTTCAATAGAATGACCCGTTGACACATCTAGTTTGGCCCGTCCCAATTCCCAATACCCATGTTAGCATTTGTTGTGAAGCTATGTCGTGAAGATCGTTTTGTAGAGACAACCAGACAAGTGAATTAGATAGATTCGAGTGCGGAATTTTTGTCAAAAAAGTCGAATTGAAAAAGCGCAGATCTGAGGCCGCCGCTTGGATAAAGAAGGCCACAGACTTGTGGTTGTCACATCACTTGCCTCGATCTGCAATTCGGGTTCTTATCTTCGGCCGCATCCGTGTAGCAGCTTCTCAAGTGGAGGAGAGGATCAGATTGGAGGTCTCGGAACGTCTTCAGAGGGGCAACAGGATTATCCATCCCTTAATAGTTAATGCCGAGCAGTCACCATCTCTCGGTTATATAAATATTATTCATCCGTCATCCCCATCCAGCAGTATCCCTTCTTTCCTCCAGCAGGCAGCCATTAGCGCCAATCAATTCGAGGGAACAAAGGTCCGTCGTTCGGCGGAGAGGAATTGACAATGAGAAAGGGATGGATATTTGGATAACGCAACCGATCCGTTGCAGAAATTAACAGATGGGAAACGCGTGTGTGGATCGACGAGCGAGCCCTATTAAAATTTTCTCACGAGTCCTCCTCTTCCCCCTCTCTTTGATGTTGATGAGTTAAGTGTCTCCTTCTGAAGCGGTCGGGCCACTTGGAAGTTTGAGTCGCGGACGGACCCTTTTTTCTTTTCTTTCATTCTCTATCTTCTTTTTCATGCTGGATTGATCTCGATTGCAAATTCGAATCCGAATTCTCCATACCGAAGAGACGAGAGAGATGGAGAGAGAGATCAGATGTCGATGTCGGTACACCCTAGATTTCTTCTTTTATCCTCATTACTTCCCTGGCAATAAAAAGCAGAAAGTCAATCAAACAGACGAAAAGAAAATGGGGAACCATTATCTCTTCTTGCTAGCTGGGCTCGTAAAGCTCCTCACTCTTCAGAAGAGTCGGACGGACACAAAAGGGCAAGAGGGCAAAAGGGCGGGGGTCCCCCACATCCCGCCTCTCCTCAGACCCATTCACTGAATTCTTTCGTCTTCTCCTCCCGTTTATCTGCTTCCTCTTCCTTCCACACCGACATCGACAGACCTGTCCGGATGTCCCCTACGGAAACGTCCAAAAACTCCAGACTGCAGTCATTACTAGTTACCACAAATTCAAGTAAAGAAAAAGAAGAGAAGAAAACTTTAAATAAAGTCTCTCTCACAGTCCCCTTTCTTTTCTCCTTTCCCCAAATCTATACACAGATTTGATTCCTTTCTTCTGTAGAGATTGATTCCGTTGAGTGAAGAAGAAAGAAGAGCAGCCTTACTGTTTGTTCCAATTCTCCCCCCAATGACAATTCAATTCCCAGATCGGAATGTAAAAAAAGGGAAATGGGCAAAAAAGCACTCTTTTACTCTTCTTCATTATAACTATAATATGTACAAAAAGAGTACCGCTCTCACTTTACAATACCAATGCGTACTGGCAGAGTCACAAACCAAAGATGTTCTAAAACACCCAAAAAGCAAAATTAAAAAAAAGTGTAGAGAGAGAGAGAGAGAGAGCAGGAGTTGGTGTGGCTCTCAGAGGTGCAGGGAGCAAGCGGAGAAAACATAGCCGGAGAACTCAGGGGGGGATTCCAACTGGACCCACTTCTTGTTCCCGCTAATTTCAAACACGCAGGCCACATACTTGACAGCTCCCTCAACGGCGTTGCCGGATCCGACCATAAACACCCGGTCGGGGTCCTTCCCGCCGCCGTCAACCACCGTCACGCACGGCGAGGACCGGATCCCCTCTGGCAACGGCGCCACCACCCTCCACCCCCTCTCCTTCCACTCGTACTCCCGCACCCCTCTCTGGTGATTCCCCCCGTTGCCCCCGCCCGAATCCGCGTACCACAGCCTCGCCGCAGCCGACCCCGGGGGCATTTCCGTCATTACCCTCTTCGGACACCCCCGCCGCCGCCGCCGCCGTCGCCGCCGGCGGGCAGACCACCGTCGACGACCTGGGGCTCGCGTTCGTGAACGGCCAGACACCCTCCACCCGGGTCCAGCACCGCGTCGCCGTGTCGTAAAACTCGGCCGACGATTCGAACCGCCCCTGCGACTCGGTGCCGTACCCGCTGAGCGCCCAGAAGAACCGGCCGTCCCCGCTCGCGAACCCCTGACACTCGTCGCGCTCCTCCCCCATCTCCGGCAGCGCCCGCCACGCGTCCGTCCCCGGATCGTAGAGCTCCGCCGACCTCAGCGCGTTCTTCCCGTTGTCGTGCCCGCCGGCGACGATCACGGAACCTCCGACGGCCGCGCAGGCGAAGAAGGACCGGGCCGTGGACATGCTGGCGCCCCGGCGCCACCCCCCGCCCGCGACGAAGTCGTAGACGTAGACGTCGGCGACGGAGTCGAGGGTCTTCGGGTCCCACCCTCCGATGAGTACCAGCTTCCCGGCGACGGCGACGCACTGGCAGAACATGGGGATTCCGGCCGGCAACAGGGGCGTCTCCGGCAGGCTCTCCCAACTGTCATTGGTGGCGTTGTAAACGGTCAGGGCGTACACCGGCGGAGTCTTCGTCTTCGTCTTCGTCGTCGTCGTCGTCGTCGTGTTCTCCTCCGATTGGGTTACCGCGGGGGAGCTGAGAACCGCCTGAACCAGGCAAATCAAATCCTCCCCTTTGGCCGCAATTCGGCGGTGGGCATAGAAGGAACGGTCGGAGAACAGCCTCTTCCACCTCCGGCACACAGATTTGAGCCCGGAATGAGATCGGTAAGGAACCCTGATGAGACAATCCAAGGCAATTTCGTCGGGCAACCCCGGTATCAGACTCCTGTATTCCGAATCCTCCTTCATATTTTTTTTCTCACACCTCAACCCACAAAAACTCCCAATTCCGCAGGAACAACAGAGTGGAGCTGACAGTATACACAAAAACTCCCAATTCCCTTTGTTTCAGTCACAACAGAAAAGGTGGGGGAGATCAGATCCCGCAGCAAAACTGGGCTTCCTCTCCGAGTATTATAAGGAAATCTGTTATTAGAGGGCGAGAGAGAAGAGGAGAGAAGAAAGGGGCTGGCTCGGCTTCTGTAAGAGAGAGTGTTGTGAAAAGAGTGAGCGACAAGTAATGTGTGTGTGGAAATTGGGTTAGAGACGGAGGGGTTTATGTAGAGACGGTAGGCCCTTGATTTTTCTTCCGGAGGCTAGTGGATTTTTTTGTTTTTTTACAATTGCACATCTTTCAATCAATCACAGAAACCGGGGACATGGAACGGCGGATGATGCCCAATTGCACATAGACCATATGCGTGACAGTGACACAGATAGAGGAAGGAAACACACCACAAACTTATCTTCTTTATTAGTAGCACTCATCGTACCTCAGCTCCTGTCGCTCAATTTTATTTTTTTATTTTCTTGTTTCTATTAATGAGCTGTGACCCCTCGCCTCTCTCCCATGTTACATGCCGTTTATAATATTAACAAAGGAGTGAGTGATTCATACAAGGTGCATACATATCGATCTGTTTTTATTACTTCAATTGTGTTTGTTTACACGCCCAAGAAAGCCGTGCCTAAAAATAAAGCCTTTTACGAGTTTGGAGTCTGGTCAACTTTTCTAGAAGGTTTGCTTAATGCGTACAGAGCTGATACAATTTTTTTGTTTTTGGGGGGGGGACTTTTAATCCGGACACCGTTTTGTGCTCCGTGAGCTCAGGTAGCTATATATTATATTTTTTCGGTGCATTATTCATTAACCTAGAGATTATTACTAATCGATTAAAAGCTCACGGACCTCATATTTCGCATCATTCAATTAATTGATGGCTGGTCCAAGCAAAATTCGACCCACGTGACATGGACCTGAATAAATTAAGATATATATATATATATATAAGGCAACTTAAAAAGGGTAGGTACTAGGGTGAACCTCATATTTAAAAAAAAAAAAAAAACAGCTAAAATGGGTTAAACCGGGTTGAACCCCAAATCGAAAAGGTAAACCGGGTTGGGTTAACATGGGTGGAACCCTTTTGATCTCACGTGTTGAGGGAAGGGGCACGTGCGATGAAATAATCAGGGTCCGAAGGCGTGAAGGGAGTGTGGGGCCCAGCGGCGTGGACGGGGGAACGGAACAAAAACAGAAATTCTGTTAAAAAAGCGCGAACGGGGGATGATGATGATGAGGTGGATAATCGGAGCGGCGTGGTGGTGGGTCTTCTGGAAGGTTCTAGAAGGGTGCGCATTTACTTTTCTGGTGCGGCCGCGGCGCTAGCGCCAGCGTTTTTTTTTTTTTTTTTTTTTTTTTTTTTTAATTTTTTTGCCTGGGCCCCGTTGTTATAATTATCATCTGTTGCACTCTCCGCACGTCAAAGAAAAAACACGAAATTTATAATTAAAAAATAAGATATATAATTTGAAAAAAATAAAAAATGGTCGCTCTCAGTTGAGGCAATGGCTTATTAGACTCTTTTGAAACTATCCGGCCGACCGTAGGGTCCACGCATCGAAACTCTTCCCGGATAAACTTCACCCCCCATTGGGCCCACCATTATTTTCAATCTATTCAAAATTTATTATTGGAATATTGCAAGGAGATAAATTCAGAGATAAAATAATCGATAAAATTTTATTTTTTAATAAATTATTATCTTGAAAACCAAACCGGAGGAGCTTTGAATTTTAGTTCAACCGTGGTTCAACTTGTATCTTATTAAAAAATTTATAATAAGATTTATATATAAAAAAATAAGTTTAAAAATATAAAATTATTAAAATAGGGTAACCAAATCGGTTCAATTGGTCTGGTTCAATTCATGGTTCAGCTGTTCTATTTTAAACAAACCAAACCATTCAAAGCTCCGGTCCAATTGAACTCGGCCGGATGAGTTGGGTTTTTAGAATGTATTATAAATAAACTTTAAACCCAAAAATTTCTTTTGGTTATATATTTTAGTAAAAATAATTATATGTGATTTATAATTATTAATGGAGAAGAGACTTATGAAATGTGCAACCCATGTGCGGTCGTGCCCATCGCCCGGTTTACACTTAAAGTGGGTCCCACGACAACGTATCGCCACTCGACGGCATGGATCGTCCGGCTGTCATAATCGCGGGCCCTTCTCCTGCTCTCTCTCTCTGTGTTCTCTCTCTGTGTATCATTTCCCTTTTTCTTAAAGAAACGGCTTGCGTTCCACGCGCCACCGGAAAAAGAAGCTGAAAATATTTCCGGCCAAAACAGCGATTCCTCGGAAAAGGTGGAAAGGGAAAATCGGCAGGAATTCCGTCAAGTCTTCTTTCTCGGGTCGGTTTGTCCGTATTCACAAAAACAAGCTGCAATCGAGAAGAAGAAGATGCAAAGTTGCCTTTGTTTGATTTCAGCCGAAGGGAAAGCGTGAAACGACTGCTCACCCTTTCTTTCCTCTTGTGAGGTATGAACTTCGACGGGATCCGGCGTCCGGGAAACTTTCTCGATGAAGAAATCTGTAATTTTAATAAAACCACGCTATCAATCAATCGGATTTTTCTGGGATTTGTTACAGAGAAAGAGAGAGAGAGAGAGAGAGAGAGAGAGAGAGAGAGAAGAGAGAGAGAGAGAGAGAGAGAGAGAGAGAGAGAGAGAGAAATGAAAAAAGAAAGACCGACTGTTAACTAAACTGACCATCCATCGATGGAGGATGATCTCATCAGATCAGATTCGTCCATAAAAAAGAAAGAGACGGGGGGAGACACTGCTGCACATGGCAGATGAGAGAGAGAGAGAGAGAGAGAGAGGTGCGTTTTTCTTTTTATATATTACGTCTTCTCTTATTGGGCAGATCCATGGATGGATTAGCAGGGAGCACAGCACATGTCGCGTGCATGTTGTGTTTATCGGAAAACAGGACGGCCCTCCTAATTTTTCTTTTTTTTCTAATTCCGTCTCCATCGTTGCTCCTGTTTTGGACGATCATTGATTCATTGATTCATTAATTCATTCATTCATTCATTCTCGTGTGTTGAAGCCTTCAAAGGATTAGAAAATTGGACGGATTGAAAATGTCCCCTGATCGAGCTGAAGCAGAAGACAACACAGGAAGGACGGGAATGCTGTTGACTTTGAGCTTTGATTATTGCTATTAGCGTCACATCGTTATATCACGTAAGACTAAATACAGGAGCGAAGATTTGGAGGGAAAAAACAAGACCAGAAAGTAAAGCAGAGAGACCGTCGTTTATGGTGCACTCTCTGCTTTTATATCCAGAAAGCAGAGGCAAGCAATGAGTCCTGGCAAGACTAAATTCGACTGTCGACACTCTGACAGTGAGGGGGAGAGAGAGATGGAGAGAGAAAGACCCAGAGAAGTGTTCGGCGAATTTCAGCAATTGGAAAAGCAAACAAAACGAAAAAACAAAGAGGATTTGATGTGGCGGTGACTGCTGAGTAAACTGAAACCGCCGATGATGGAGAGGAAAAGTGGGATTCGTGAGTCACGATTCATGTGAAGGGGGCGGCGCCGGCGGCCGGAGCGGAGAGGGAAGGGGCAAAAATGGGAGCACTCGTGAACCCTCCACAGTAAATGTAATAATTGGTTGACAAAGTCTTCGAGGGTCGACATCATTTGCGTATTTGTTGTTGTGTTTGCGTTCAATTTGGATGATTCGCTCTTGCATTCGATACGTGACGACGAACGCTTGAATAATAATCAAATCAATCGAGGCTTCAAGATTGAACGACATTTCTTTTGAGATTTAAAAACGGTGGACGACGCAGAGATCCGTCGTTAATGACGGAAAAACGCGAGGGCGTGTCCGACGATGACGACTATCTGATTTGAATAACTTTTAAAACGTTTCCTTCTTCTTCTTCCTTTCTGCTCTTGAATTGTTTTTTTCTCTGTCGCGACTGGACTGGATTTCGCTCTTATAATAGTGAAGACGACGCCTCTTTCTGCCACATAATGCTCCACATGCCACTCCATCTCCCGCCCACGAGAACACGACTCGTGAATGCCGGCGGCGGCTGTCTGCTTCGACGGTCAGGTTCGGGATTTTAAAAACGGAGAGAAAAAGTTGTGTTTTTGCAGAGTTTTTTTTTTAATGGGTAGATTTAACAGAACTTCTGGTGCGTGATTGTCGCCGATGCGTGGAGGTCGAGAAAGGGAAGTCTTCGACGAAGAGTATTTTATGCAGACTCAGATCAACCAAAAAAAATCCTGCACATATATTGGTCTGTAAGGAATTTTATTCGAGAAAGAGAGAGAGAGAAGTCGTCGTTTTTTTGCCGGGCCGGGAAGCAAAGGGAGTTGACACGGATTTCACGCTCGATGACAGCATCGGAGGGAGTCGAAGAAGAAAGGGTTGGTTTGTTTCTGCAGCAACGGAGCCGTCGCGGTGCTGATTCAACCAAAGCTCCCCAGAAAATTCTACCAGTTTCTCTTTTTCTTCTCAGAAGAAAATCCCCTCAGTAGCTGATACGATCAACATCGCGTGTCCGAACTTTGAATCAGAATGTTTTTTTTTCTGCTGTTCAAAGGTGAAGTTTTGAATGTTGAAGTTTGATCCTTCAAGTTTAGAAACTTGGTCACAGAACTGCTCGATCCGTCCGAGTATTTGAAAATCCAGAAACTCCAAAATTCAGACTTACGGCGAAAAATCACCAATACTTTCTGGAAAAGAAAGAAGAAGAAAAACCTACAGAACCACAAACATGTACATCACGGTCTGATCCCGGAGATTATCAGTACCCAGTAATCACGGACGGGGCTTATCTAAGTCTGAGAGATCATAATTATGCAGGGAAAAGCAGCGAAGAGGAATATAACTTTATCCAGACAATCGGATAACAGTTGGTCGTTTGGCTCAGAAAGTTGTGATTGGACATAGAATGATAGCACCTAAAGAAAAGAGGCAATTGACTTTCAAAAAATTGCTTAAATCATTTAAGCATAAAGGAAAGATAATGAATAACCCATTAAACAAACGCTTTCGTTTCACTTCTCTTTCCTGAGATTTTAAGATAGGTTTGGCAGATTTAAGTAGATAAGACTGCAGAAAAAGGAGAAACCAAAGTACCTCTAAGATTATCAAACATGCCTTTAAAAGATACCCTACTTTTTTTTATGCTATGAACATATGGAAAGTGCAACAGATATTAATGGGTCTCTTTTGATCCTTCCCCTTACAACTAAAGCCAAAATGAGTGATGGATAGGCACTACACCACCTTTCCTTTCTTAAGCTCCTTACCGTCTTGTACTGGTTTGATACCTTGTTCTCTTTCCATGAAGTGTTCTACAAGCACTTTATGCCTCTCCTCTACGATCTTTCTGGTTAACCACCTCATGTACAGCTGAAAAATCACTGGCACCATAGCCCAAGCTTCTTGCCTTTTTAAAGGCCTGTAAGAAAGAATTGAATAATTCAGCATCAATAAAATACATCAAAACTTAGGGACACAGGAAAAGAGAGAGAGGCAGAGACCTCATTAGCTGCAGCTGCTACTGGCATGGACACTGCATTTTCGTCACCAAGAGCAAGAGCCAGCCTCATATCCTTCTGCTGATGCTTGAGAGGGAAAGCAGGAGGATAATTACCTTGAATCATAGTGGGTCCCTTCATTCTGAACATTGGATTTGAAATTGCACCTAGATCCTGAAGGATTATATCAAAACAAACCTCGGCAAATTACTATTAGCAAAGAATCCAAGAATCAAAAAACAGTTCAAAACTTTGAACAAACTGTATCCTACCAATACATCCAAAAGTGTTTGTTGGCTCAGACCACTCCTATCAGCCAGAACAAGTCCTTCGGAGAACGCATTCATCATACTGCACAGAAAAAGCTGATCACTTTTTGGTCGTGTAATTCCACAAAAAAAAAAAAATATGCTAGTCGACAGCATGGATTGCTAGGCGCTTGATTTATACGACCATTACTCAACAAGACGTTCCTTAGTAAGCATGGTGAGTCATGTGGAGAACTCTCAGGAAATTTGTCATAAACCAGCCCAGTTAATATTGCAGTCTCTGAAGGGTGCCCTCTTGGAAAGGGTTTGTTCATTCAAGAAACATGGACACATGGGGGTCGAAGGTTACCCCAAGACAGTCTATGCGTGATTGAAGTTAGAAAACATTTGGATTTTGTGCCTTTGTGAGTTGTAATCTCATTAGTAGCAAGACTAACAAGCATAACATTACAGCTCATTTTGTGTGCTGAAGAAACGAATTTGTGTGCTTATTCGTATTCAATTTGGTGTTGAAGTTGGTTCGTCCTCTAAGGGGCCATTAGTGATAATCAAACCACCATAGCTTTGCCATTAATCCATCGTTTCACGAAAACACTAAACATGGCAACGTGGATTTAGAAGTGTGGCATCAGGTTGAATTAAGCGGGAAACCTGAAAATACCTAACTTCAGTGAAAAAACTGGAATTTGGTTATTTTCTAACCGTGTGGAGCAGAGATGGGGTTGGAAAAACCCCACAGGGATTTAGGACGAAAACAGGTCTACCAAATTAGACCATAACCTAACTTTATTGACACATTTACCATTTCAAATTTAAAATAATACACCTTACCTTTTAGGGATTTCATTGTACGTATTTTCATGTTGAGAAAATGGTTTTATGCTATACTAATTTTTATTTTTAGAAATTTTATTACATTAAATGAATGGAAGATTGAACTACAGGTGGAGTGAGGTTACAAAGTGAGGTAACGACGGGACGGGAGCAGGGCAAAGACGAGCTTGCAAGGATAAGGAACAGGGCAGGGAGGGGTTTTGCAATTAAAGTGTTTTTCTCAGGTTTCTTGGGGTTAGATTTGAGGGTTGAGTTCTGACATTCAAACAATTCAACCTTGACCCAAGCCTGCCCAACCCTTTGGTGGATTTGCACTTTGTCCATAATGTAGTGATTAGAAGAAGGCAATGATGACTCCTCTTCTACGCACTACATAGTAGATTAATAATACGTTCACCAAGATCCTTGGGAAACGAGTGTCATGTTTTATATAACAAGCCGAGGCTCTTTGATCTTATATGCTCTAGCTTGAGCTGAAGTTTTAGGAAATTCGGGGTAGTTTACATTTCTTTACATGACGGGCTAACTGTAAGATAGTACATAGCCCAAAGAGTGCCTTTTTGTCATGTTTCTTATGCTGTTTTGGGACAAAAGGTTTCCATCATATATATTATCTGTCACTTAAATTAATATAGAGACCAAGAGAGGGTGAATCTTTGACCCTAAAGGAAGGCTGCTCACTTGCAGCTATTATCTCTTATTGTCTTCTTTCTTCTCCTCTTTTCTTCTCTCATCAATCTTACAGCTTGTTAAATTGTCCTTGCATTCCTAGCTCTTGATAAAAGATACACTTTCTCTAGCCTAACTCAGCAAAATCCCAATAAAGACTAATTGACTTCTCTTAAACACTTATCTCTGAAAAGCTAACAGTCATATCTCAAGTGTGGCACAAATAAAAAAAAAAAAAAAAAAAAAGTTACCTGCCCATTATCATGTTGACCACAAGCTTCATTTTAGCTCCATTACCAACCTCCCCCAAATAGAAGGCTTTCTTCCCCATGACATCAAAAGCAGGAATTGCTTCATCATATAGAATCTGCAAAAAATGAATTGGGTAAAAACATGTCGCTATTTAGTTAAAAAGGTTTTCCTGTGATACTAGTTCTGCTCTTACTTACCCAAAAAGTTACACCATTTACAAGACAACCTTGAGGAAGCTTACTAAATAACTTACCTGCCCCAAGAGTACCCAAGCGGAAACTAGGAATACTTGACTCCCAAATGAGAGGGAAAAAAGATAATGTGTAGGGTAAGACATCAAGGTAGCAATTTACCTTCTCTCCAGCAGCAAGGATGACAAGTTGGCCATCTTCAGCTGGTTTTTTACTACCAGAAACAGGGGCTTCAAGGAAGTGTCCACCTTTCTTTGTGATTGCCTAGAGAGATTTAGAAATACCTTCAGTCTAATGATTTAAATTATTATATTAGAAAAAGTTGGCTTGTTAAATTAACCATTTAAACAATTCAAGGAAGGATGTACCCTATGTACTATATGTAAAATATGTGTGCTATTTGTAAGACATTTCAGAAAACATTAATAAAAGCTCTTCACCATTTTCAAAAACAAATACGGACCTTTTAACATCAACAAAAAAAGACACATGCATAAGCAATCAACTGGTAAGTAACTGTTGGAAAATGTATGAAGAAGAGTATTTTCGTAATTATATTCTTCTTTAAGCAGCCAATAGTTTTCTTACCAGGTGGTCTTCTAGTCATCTGAAGAATTAAGCCCTGTATAACATTGTTAAAGAAATTCTCAAAAAAAGAAAAAGAAAACATTGTTAAAAGAGAATAACAGGTCAATTTTCAAGTCTAATCTCCAATTTCACAAGAGAAAAGGACGAAGAATTGCTATAAGTTCCTCCTTTGGTCAAAATCTTTCTCAATCTTTTTCTTTTTCTTTCTTTCTTTTTTTTTTTTTGAAATGGCGTGCTTGCATAAAGCCCCTGCCTTATGCCCCTATGGAGACTTGAACTCAAGACCTCCTACTACAAATCCCCCCGTGTGACCACTGAGCAGTTACTTAAGTTCACCTCACCCTTTTCCGCTTTCTTATAGTGCCAGAGCAGGACATTTGTTGTTAAAGGCCTACTATATTCCTGTTTACTTTGTCTCCTAATTGCATAGCCCATGGCTTATATCTGTTGCCTTCTTTTGTAGGTCTGAATGAGAGAAGAGGTGGACTCAGATAGGTTTAAGTGGGGGAGCCAACCCAACAATCCTGAGTTTAAGTATTTTTCCTCACAGGTAATGGTGGTGATGGTGGTAGTGAGGAAGGGCAGGGTTGGGGAATAGAAAACTTTCTTAAAAGAATTATTATGTTTATTACAGTGATATGAAATTTATTTTATGCACTCTCAAAGAAAACTGAAATAGATATTATGCAAATTAAAATTTTGAAAATATGTTAGAAACTTTTTAGAATTTTATTCCATCGAAACGAAGGTGAATTAGAACTTGGTTGAAGTGGGGTGTGTCGGGTTTGGGAGGACAGGATAGGAACAAGGTCATAGGGAGGGGAACAGGGTTAGATCAGAGTTGTAGGCAGGAGTAACTGGGTAGGAACATGGTTGCAGGGAAGGAAGAATGGGGTGGAAGAAAGTTTAGTTTCTTCGTGCTATCAAGTTTCAGGATCAGAGTTTAGGGTTTGGTTCAAGATCGGATTGAGGGTTGGCTTCAGGGCTGGGGTCAAGATCGAGTTTGGATCTTTGGGCTTTCAAGAACTGACCCCCACCCAACCAGTGCCATCCCTAGTCAGGAGTAGGGGCAGAATCAAGTCAAGCCAAGCCCTTCGAACTTGGCTCATCAAAGAAAAATTCAACATGAAGCCTTAAGTTCAAATCAAGCTCTGGCTTGACCAATTTTATTGAGCTCGAGCTCAAGATCCAGTCAGCTCAAATTGTCTCTGTGATAAATCAATTTTTAACAAACTGGAGAAATATCAGTATTAGGAAAATCTTAATAGTTATTGAATGGAATATTGATGTAGTACAGGATCTACAGACTTATGTTAGGCGCAAAAACAAGACTCAACAGGAGTAATTAGTGTTGAATTAGGATATTTGAAATTGATTTGATTTTGGATTCCTTATTTATTTCGTCTTTAACTCAGTGTTTTATTAGGAAACAAATTGTTGTTAGGGTTTTTTCAATAAGCCTATAAATAGGCCATGGTTATTATAAATCAACACTTTTTGGTTAATTGATTATTGAGATTTCTTCTTCGTTTTTCCCTTTCTTCTTCTTTCTTCCTCTGTCTATCTATTCTTTTCCCTCATTCTACATCAAATATGTTAGGTTTTAAGTTAACTAAGCATTATTAGATCCTAGAAAGTTAATTCTTGTAGATATAAGTTTGGGAAATATGGCATTATAAGGGAAAAGTAGTAATGCCCGCACCCCCCCCCCCCACAAAAAAAAAAAAAAAAAAGACCCCTAACTTCTACTAATCATTTCAGAATGGGCCTAGAGCACACTTCAGCAGAAACAAACATGAAAATCATTAAAAAATTTCGTCAAATTTTTGAAACTGTGCAAGACACAAAAGGTTAATATGCTTACTAACAGCTTTTAGTCCCAGTACTACAGATTCGATCAAGACAAAAGACATATTTTTGTCAATACTTCTCTGAACATAGCCACTGCCTGCCCAATGCGCACCAAACTTCAAAAACAAAGCTCAGAGTGGGCCACATTTTTTTCAGCTCATTTCCTTAAAAGTCATCTACGTATAAATAAACTAGGGGTAAAACCCAAAATCCAAAAGATATTCCAGTTCAACTAGAGCATAAAGAGTAGATTGCTCCAAATTTTATGCAAGGAAATAGAAGTAGAGTAAGATCATAAAATATCATGAGAAAGACCGTAATAAAAACCTCGCTAATTTGTAAAGAAGTGTTTGCATCAACTGTTGACATGTCAATGTAGCCTTTTCCACTGCATATTTCCTCAAGCACTCCACCATTGTCAAAAACAACCTGAAAGAAAAGACAACGACGTCACAGTATACATTAGCCATTTTTTAAAACATAGTGTTAAATTAAAAAGATCTGAAACAAAAGACAAAATTTGCTGACCGAGAGAGCAGCAGCTGGATCAGATAGCATTGCTATTGTGTACTTGCACTTCTTTACAACTGCCGCAGGTGTTTCTCCAATTATAGCACCATGTTCAACAAGCTCTTCACACTGCAGCAGCAAATTCAAAACAAATTACCAAATTAACATTAGTTAAAAATATAAGCAAAAAAGAAAAATTGCTATAGATTTGACATGCATCTGATTTCAGTTTCTTTTTACAATCAAGTGTAAGAACTATTCCAGTGATTCTATGAAGCTGCACATTTTTTATTTTTTGAACTTGAATAATCTTTTATTCCCTTGAAAGAACATGCATAGTAGATTACAATGTAATGTAAAGCTTTTTCTGAACACTAAAATGATGAATTAACAACCAGGGAGTCTCTAGAGACTCCAGATTTTGCCAGTCCAGCCGCTGTAGAGTTGGCTGACCTAGGGATCTTACTCCAAGCAATAGCCAGTAATTTATGATTTCATCAAGATAAATGTACAACCTGATTCACATTGAAAAGTATCTACTCATCCTCACTTTAACATTTAACACCAGAATAGATCAATAACAGTTAAGGATTCTTATTCTTTGTGTCTATGTTAGCAAGTTTTCTAATCTATCAGCTTCTTTCTAATACATTCGCCTCTTCATTATTCAAAAAATTAAGGGTCAATAAGAAAATCGTGCCTCACATTATAGTTATCTCAGATTCGTTTCCATTAATGTTCTCATGTTGCAGATTCCACCTTCATTTTAGTTGGAGACAGTAAAAAAGTCAGCTTCTCGTGGTATAGAGTGTTTGATTTGTGAGAACTTTCTGATATTAGAAACGTAACCTATTTTAGTGAAATGGCTGGATTTTCTTTTTCAAATGTCGTTTAGACACCCACACATTCCAGCACATTATGCCTGGTGAGGCTTGATCCCGAGGATTAACACTAGAAACCCCCAACCTCAAGTGGCCAATGACACAAATGCTCGAGTTACCTAAGAAGTCTCCATGTGTAATGTCCTTTCCAATAATGAAATACAAATTGAAGACACTCCCACTGTCTTCTAACACTGCGTTCGAAGATTCCGAAAGATCCAGATCTCAACTATCAATACTTAGACCATTACACCAACCATAGCAAACTCAAAACTAATCAAGTAATATTGATTCACACTGGAAAACTTAAAATGAACACCCAAGCCAAGAGTCCAGATGATACAGCAAACTAGAGCAATGAGATTGGCAAAGCTGAAGAGTTGTATTCGTATATGGATGAATAGGCAAGCGTCGTTGAACCCATGTGGAGAAATTGATATTTGCAAGAACGAAGGACCAACACCAACACCCAAAGTCGTACTTCAGATGATAAGAAAAACGATTAAATTCATATCAAATTCCAGTGGATGTAGCATTTCTTTTTTAACAAAATGAGCGCTAAAGAAAAGAGATAGATGCAGAAGTGAGATACTGCAGTCGACGTTAAAAACAGACATTTGTAATAACAGAGAAACGGCTGGGCGCGATTATTAGTACCTTGGAGAGAGTCCGGTTCCATACTGTGACCTTATATCCAGCTTTCAAAAGATTCATAGACATTGCCTTCCCCATTATTCCCAAACCCAGAAAACCGATCTCCATTTTCTTCAACTTCTGTAGCACACGAAGATCCACGGACTCGGGTAAAGGCCGATTGCTTGCTCCACTTCTCCCTCTCTCTTTCCCCCGCTTGATTAAAACAACAGCAGAAGTGAACTAAGAAACTAAACTCAAAAGAATTAGACTACTGTTGCATATTAGAACTCATAAATAACACTAATTTTTTTTTTTTTTTTTTTTTCGCGTTACCTCGTATCATTTTTGGCGGATCCGGCCTCTGCATTGAGCACTGACCACAGATGAATCACGAATCGATGTCGTCCACGTGAATTCTCTGGGGCGCCCGAATTCTTGGACCTGCAGGCTGCAGTACTTTATGGACCCTTTCCGCTTATAGGAAAAGGCCACGTGAAGGTTCTCGATCTATTGCTACCCATCCGATCATGAGACGTACGAATAACGAGTAACGAGTCGTAACTCGGCCCGACTGAGTGACGAAACTAGCCAGTGCAGTAACCAGGCTTTCAGTTTTGCTAGGAGAACTATATATGTCTTAGACTTAATTTTATATCTAACCCGGATAAGGATTGTATGTCGTCGTTTATTTGATAGCATGTAAATGGAACAAATATATTTTTACCTATGTAAAAATGGGTGATTTTATTCATTACCTCTTTATCATTTATAAGACATTAATGGGAATTGGTAAAGTCTAGTCAGATGTCTTGGACTTTTATCCTTCTGCTTAAAGGCTAAACTTGAGCAATGATCTTCTCTGGATCCATTCAAACTGGGTTCCATGGTTTATTAAACTTCTATGATATCAAAACATTTAGATCTCGTATATGCTACATTACCAAGAAGTGATTCATTCTCTTTTCTCTATTATTTGGTCTTCTTGATTTAACTACATATTGAGATTTTTGTTTTTTTAATTCTTGATTTAACTCTATACCAACTACTGAGTTTTATCACCCAATGCATGTGATATTTTGTTTATTTTTTCACTTGTCTATTAAGATATGAAAAATGATTTTAATACTGTGAGTTTTTACATCTCGATGTGGCTGTCCACTTGGCAGCCTTAGCAGTCCAATAAGGTCTAAGGTTTAGGCTTAATAAAAAAATATTTGATTTTTACTACCAAACATAATTTACAGCTTCTCTATTTGTTAAAACTTTTTTTGGTAAATGTAGCCAAACATTATCTTTTTATTTTTAAGAATATTTTTTAGAGAGAGTCTACCTCAAAAAAAAACTTTATCAAATAGATTAGAAGGGTGCTTTTATTGATTACTTACACTAGTATTTTCACTTATTTCTATAATATTTACATATTTTTAATACATTTCTTTGCATTTTATATATTTGTTTCCTTTATATGCGTATCTATACAAAGTTACAAACTCTGAAATTCCTGAGATTCGTACCCTGAAAAATTCCGGCAACTAACATCCATCCACGAAGCAGAGGGATCCGTGGCATCGAACTAAGACGAGAGAGGAAGCCAGGAGAGGCCGCCGTAGAGTTGAAACTCCAGCAAAGGAGAAACATCGTCCGCGGCACACTCCCAACTCCGGCAATGGATAAACATTCGGAGACCCCATTGGAGAGCAGAATCGAAGAAACTCACGACATAGAAGAGAAAGAGCCGCGGCAGTCAGAGGTCGGTGCTCTTGCGGCAGCTTAGGGTGAAAACGACGGTGTTTCGAGCGAGGGAGATCCTCCTCAGCGCCTTACTCTTGGGCAGGCTCGAAGAAGGTAACATTTTTGCCTTCAGCGTATTCGACTCCTGGATTTTCCTTTTCCTGGCGGTGGACTGGAAGAATTACTTTACTGTTGGATTTTAATCACCTAGAGGGTACCCATTTTCTCCATACGTAAAATTAACAATCAGCAGTATATTCATTGAAAAAAAAAATGAAAAGGTGACTAACAATTAGAGAAAGTTCGAAAGAAATGATGGAATGAAAACCTGCAGACTTTTATTGACCCTGTAATTGTTTGATTTCCAAAGATGGTGGAAGACGGTGGAAGGAAGGAGTTTCAAAGATGTTTTAGCTAGCGTTCGATGAGATTTTTGACAAATTTGGGTGTTTTATTTGTTATGGTCTTCTATTCCTAGGTCTGGAAATCATCTGCTAAGGAGGGGTTTCCTTCCAATCTGTTGTTGTAAGAGGCCCCTCCTAGTTTTGTCATAGCTTGTTGGCATTAATAAAATCCACCTTTCCAAATAAAAAACATAAAGTGATTGACCCTGATCCATGTAGTGCAGTAGGCAATCCTCTCCCCAGGAGCTTAGCTTGCAAGTTCATTTCCTTCTTTTGGCATAGTTTTTAGCTGTTTTACCGTCGAAATTTTTTTCTCCTTGGGGCTCCTCACCTATCCTAATGTTCATTTGAGTTTAACCTGTTTCTTTTTTTTTTTTTTTTTTTGAAAGTTGGTATTTCATTCTAATCTAATTCTCATTCCCCTAAGAAGACTTGACCCCAAGACGTCCCACTACAAACCCCCCATGTGACCACTGAGCTATGCTCAAGTTCACTAACCTGTTTCTATTTTCGAGAGTTGCTTTACATAGGGGATCTAGGTTACGTTCTTGCTCAATGATATCAAAATTTGGACTGGACCCAGGCGATTCGACCCGCTTGAACCGGTCTGAGGAGGCTATCTGGGTCCTAACAAAGGGCAGAACTGGATTTTCCTGTATACCATAATAACCGGCTGGTTGGTCCAGTCTAATCACAAGTTCGTCAAGGTTCACTGATGTAGGTATGATGGGAGAATGGAAGGACAAACAACCGATGCTGTGGGAGGTGGAAGTCACCAAAACCGACCTTCCTACCAGTTTGATGATCAGTTTAGTTTTCAGAACACTGGTTTTGCTTAATAATTTCATACTTTTCTCATGATTTTGTTGCATTCGTTTATCCTGTCCTTGAAGGAAGCGCTGGAATAATGAAGGGAACATTACCAAATTTGGTGCTGGCATTACTTAGTATTGCCATTTTAAAAACTCAGATAGCATTTGCAAAGACTACATGCTATAGAAGCACCGTATATGTATCTTGTCGTGCTGTTGCAAGTTTCCATTCATTCGGGACTATTAGTGGATCTATTAATATTTGTATCAATTATTGTCAGCCCATTCTTCTGAAAGGTAAAGTTCAAAATTGTCATGGTCGTGCTTTACAAACACCTACGTACACCCGTGCACTATAAATGTGAAGGCTTCTAGATAATTTTCTGATGTTTTGCAATTTCAAATAAAGTCCTTTTTCCTCTAGTTGGATGAACTTATCAGTGCAAAATTATTAGATGTATTGGCAATTTAATTAAAGTTTTTCCTCTTCAGTTAGAATCCACTAACTGATTTGTGCATCAGGCAGGCATAATAGGAATAAAATGCAGAGAAGGCCCTTGCGGGAGATATCATATCTTAGAAAAGTACTCGAGCTGCATAAGTATAGGCTGTTTTGCCATTTCAGTTCGGATACAGAAGATGTACCATATGCAGATGTTCCAAAACCAAGTCAGAGACGTGAACGGAAACCATACCCAACACCAATGAAGGTTCTGATACGGAAAGCCAAAGAGGAGAAAGAGGCCAGGAGGGAAAACCCATATCAGATTCTTGATCCCCCCAATAATGGGCTACTTGTACCAGAATTCATTGAGGTGGCTGAACGAGTGAACTGCGCAAGGGAATTGATGCTCGATGGTCTGAAGAAACTCATTGATACTGTGGTTCTAGTGAAGCGATGCAGGTGAGATCCATGGGCTGATCTGTTTCGTGAATTGTACTCTGGAGAGCCACTCCTGTTCAAGTGACATGACAAATCTTAAGGATAACTTTTCTCTGGCATTGATCAGGTTTTGCCCAGAAGTACATGTAGGCAACTGTGGTCATGCAATTCGTACTTGTTCTGGGCCTAAGTGTGGTTTCAGGAATTCTACTCATGTATGGAGAAAAGGTGGCGTGGAGGATATTGTGTATTTTCCTTCCTGCTACCATCTTTATGACAGAGTTGGCAAGCCAAGGATTGGACACAAGGAAAGGTTCCAATTCAAAAGACTCCCTGCCGTTTTAGAGCTCTGTATCCAAGCTGGGTTGGATCGTGAAGATTATCCAACCAAGAGAAGAACAAAACCTGTTTATACCGTTGATGGGAAAATCATAGATTTTGAGATAGAGAAAGAAGAGAGAGATATTGAAAAAGAGTTACCTGCTGAGTCTAATGGCAAGACAAGGATTATTGGTGAGAGTGAATTGAGCTCAACGAAGTTGAGTATGACGACCTTGCAATCTTGGCTGCAGATGAGGGAAGGGACTCGTATGCTGATGAAGAAGTACAGTGCATGGACATGTGGATATTGTCCTGAAATTCAGGTCGGGCCCAAAGGGCACAAGGTACGAATGTGCAAGGCTGCCAAGCATCAGTCTAGAAAGGGGATGCATGCATGGCAGGAAGCAACACTAGATGATTTGATTGGCCCCAACTATGTGTGGCATGTACGGGACCCACAAGGGCCTCCCTTGTTCAATGAGTTGAAGAGATATTATGGCAAGGCGCCGGCTATTGTTGAGTTTTGCGTGCAAGCTGGTGCACCAGTGCCGAAGGAATATATGAGTATGATGAGATTGGATGTGGTTCCTCCTCATCGTGATGAAGTTGATCTTGTTGCTTGAGTTGCATGCCGTGGAACAGTTGATGTTCAGTAGGGCAAAGAGAATTATGTAACAGGGATTACAATGCTCAGCTTGCTGGTCTTATCTCTTCTTGATAATGCTTCTATAACTGTTCAGTAATGTGAGCACGAGAAACAAGACTCTGGGATCATGAAATACTGTCTGCTGAAAATTTTCCGGGAGCAGTAACCTTCAATTATAGGAGAAGAGCAGAACAAGGGCTAAATGGAAGTATGCTGTGTGAAGAAGAAAAACTTGTGTCGTTTTGCCTTCTCAGAGCAACAAAAGATGATCGTTGATACTTATTTGGGTTTCTTTTAAGCTGAAGGCTAGCAAGCAGATTATTTGGTTTTATACTAATGTGAAGTGGTTTCATTATAAATTATCGCCAGTATGTGGGTGATGTGAAATGCTCAACTGAGAAGAGCAAAGCGCATAAAGCAAGAGATACATGAAATGCAAAACTGTAGATGATACAGATTGCAACTGCAGACATCCTATTAACTGTTAACGGTTGCTTCTACACAATCCCAGGCTCCTAACACTTTTTAAGCTTCAAGATTTCTAAAACACGACTAAATCGAAGAAAAGAGCTGAACTTGCAAATATTAGAGGCTAAACACCACTCCACTTGAATATTCTTCCACTAGAACTTTCCTACACAACTCCAAAACTTGGGGATTCTCTATGTGGGCACAATTCCACGTCTCACATGCTACAGTAGCACTTAACTTGGCTATTTGCTGCACAACCGCACTTTAAACAAAAACTTCAACTTGGGGATTCTCAAAGATGTCATTATCAATCATACAAACTCGTAATGGAGCTGACAACAATTCAACTTAACAAACTAGGAACAGCACGCTCTAGTCCAATAAGGCCACTTAAAAAGCTTATTATTCAGCCTGATAACACAATAATATTTTCTAAGAATTTTAATGTTGGGCACTTCCCACTCAACAGTGTGATTTATCCTATGGAGTTTCTTTATGGTATTTATACGTGTTAGTCTTCGTAATTCAAGCAAAACAATACTTGGGAGCTGAAACTTCTCAAGAACTAGGCAAAACGACATTTTAGAATGAAATTTACTCAATCCAAAGCAGTAATCGGGGAGGGGACGAGAGGTACTGACAAGCTTCTATTGATAACTTCAAGTTATATAGAAATACCAAACTGCCCTTATACATGTCTTTACCATCTTAAGCTTCAACATGAGTTATGCTAAGTGCACCTACCAGCTAATCTGAAACACTTAAAAAAAGATTAAAAAATATTTTTTATTTCATAAAATCCTGAAGGATTAACCTAGACAACTGTGTTTCAAGTTGGCTGGTAGTGGTAGATCCGATGGGTACTTCATGTAGGTGCAGCTAGCATTTTCCTTAAGACTAATTAATCAAACAAAAATTACATATTTGGACTTCCAAACACTATACCTGGCTAGAACGTAGCTAGAACATGAGGACAACATTTGACTATATATGTTAACCAAAATATCGCTATCCTTCAATAAAAGATATGGACATGTGCCAGAAGGTTTAGTTAAATTATACATTAAGAGCGAAATGCTGAGGGTTAAAAAGAAAGACTAGTTGCATACATCTTTGACCATGAAACAACAAACCCGTAGTAGGACAAACCTAGAGCTAATATGAAAACTACAAACGAATTGCAGGAAAACCTGAACATCAAAATGGGGTCTTTACTCAATGTATTCAATACCCTAGAAAACATGACTTTCGATCTCTGAAAAACGGCCAGTAAAATAAATATGCACTTAAAGTCAAATAGATCATGTCTTATTGTGAGTGGCACTCATTACTTTTCCATGAGTAAAATTTGGAAGTACTGGTATTATTTTTCTTTAAAATAATCAATATTTGTTTATCTTTTAAGTGTTTATTGGCTGGTATGTCAGATGGGTATGCACGTTAATGGAACTAACATTACTCCAAGAATATAGATGGATAAATTGTACCATGTGGATAGCTTCTAGTGTATGACAATATATATTTAGCTGGTGCATGCATGGAAACGGGTTGCATAGAAACTGTCCTTGGTTTGTCCATCTTAGGTTTCTTCCACATTGTTCTCATACTAAGAGTTGGATGTGTAATTTGTAGTGTGTTAGAAACAGATTTACAAAAATGATATTAGTACTGCCATGCCTTGCTTTGAGGCTTTACATCGTGATGTGGCGGTCTTCATGGCAGCCTAGTTGACAATTTAGACAAAGTTTAGGGTTTAGGTTTACCTATAGAATTAGAAGATAAATCTGAACAATAATATTTGTCAATACACATATCACCACTCAGGGATTTAACTGGTTAAGATAATAAAGTATCCATGAAATTGTAAAAGAAAAATTTCTATTTGCACCCAAATTTATTAGACAAAAGGCACTCTTTTTTACAAAGGAGCTTCTCCATGCATAGACCCATACTTAAAGTATATCAATGACTTGACATTTGTTCTTTGTAACAGCTTTCACATGTAAAAGTCAATTATTACAAATACAACAGATGCAAACTGGTTCTACTGTTCTTGATTTTGAATTTTCTTTTAGAAAAACTTGACTCATACTTCATGGAGTTTAAGTCATGTATTTTTTAAGAGTGGTGATATAAGTACTGTGGGTTTTTACTTCCAAGACTTTACATCCTGACGTAGCGTCTACATTTGCAGTTTAGTAAGAGATAAACTTGGAGATAAAAACTGCAAGATTTTAATTTTTTAATAAAATATTATCTACCTATTCTATGGTTAAACCCTAAACCCTAGATTTTCACTTACCTAGACCGCCAACTATGCAGCCACTTTAAGATATAAAACCTCGAAGTAAAATCAGAAAATACTGATATCATTTTTATTTTTTTAATCCATAATTATAGTCATTTTTTATTTAATTTCTTTATTAAATGATAATGTTTATCTTTGTTTTCATATTAAATATAGATTAAATGGAGGATAAATGACAAAATTGCTTATTTTGGGACTTGTAAGAGAGATATGATCAGTTTTTCGACTTTTCGTTCTTTAATTTATATTTTGATTTTATTTAAAATGTTTAAAAAATTTAAAATTAAATATCTAATTTCCGAATTTAATTGTCATGATACAAACTATTTAGAGATGATTTTTGGGAATAATATTTATATTTTCTATGTCATTAATTTATTATTAATTTTTAAGCATATTAAACCTTTAAAATTTTAATATAATTCAAATTTAGTTACTACTTTAATTATGAGATTTTTTAAATTTTAACTTAATTTCAATTTTATAAAATATTCAAATAATTAAAGCAGTACATATATTTCTAAATTAGAGAGGAGTTTAATTATTTGAATATTTTATTAAATTTAAATTAATAAACATGTTTTAAAATATTCTAATAATTAAAATAGTAATTTAATGGTTCATGTATTAAGTTTCTTGATACTCACATGGTAATTTATATTTCAAAAACTTTTGTTTTAAACTTTTAGAAATGTATGTATTTTATTTGATTATTATTGTACATCTAGATACCTTATGGGTTATGACATTTTGGACTAATTAGTTATTTAATGAGAATATTATCGAATATCCACTAAGAATATTATTTGACTTTATTGGATATCCCACAAAAAATCCAACAAGATTATTGGATCTTCACTGGCGGGTTTCCTCTGAACCGCCTCTAGCATTACTCTATTTTGAATTTCCTCTCCATCTTTCCCGGCGCTCGTTCTCTGTCGATACCCTTTCTACTCTCGCCGGAATCCGTCCTGCTCCCTCCACCGCCTCCACTCTCGAGACCGGGGCGCTCTTGTCCACGAAGAAGCCCCCGCTGCAGTTGTGAAGCCCAACACAGTCGCACCAGTGAGCGACGAGGTCGCCAAGTGGTATGGTTTGTGTTTTTCGTTCTTCCCTCTGCCCTTCTCTCTTATTCTCCCTCTTATTTTTCCTCTTATTAGTGGCTATTGTTCATCAGTGGAAGTAGAATCACTGATTTAGAGGTCCCCTGTTATAACTCGTCTCCGCCTTTAATTTGATGCTCTAATTTGGAATATGAAGTAACTTTCAAAAAAAAAAAAAAAAAAAAGGAAAGTAATATGAAGTGTTTCACTTTTTGATTGCAATGACAGCTTTATTTTTGTATCATCAAGTAATGACATTGCGTTGCTACTAAAAGATACACCTGTCCGCTTACTCTTGTATTCTGTCCAGTTGCTTCTTTCGGCGGGGAAGTAGCAGCTAAGATGGGATTGAATGGCTTGAGGTAAAGTTCCTTTTCTTTCGTTTGTATGAATAATTTCTTTAAACTTTATGCTCTTTTTTTTAAATAGGTATAATTATTTAATTATTCAACACTTTGAGATATGGGATATGACTATTTTGGACTTTGCAAGCTGCTTTATATTCTAATCCTTGATGTTAGAGAATATAGGAAGAATGTCATTGTTGAGGAGGATAAAAACTGTCGCAGATTTCCTCAAAAATCTTTGAATCAGATTTATTTTACCCTTTTTTCTCAAAAGAAAATGATTAATTTCTTGTGAAGTCCCTTTTAAACTTTTCATTTCTTTATATAGATACTAGCTATTCCTGGTATTTGATTGTATTTATAAGTTATGGAGACATATCATTCCTATATACCTGGTTATGGTTAATGACTTCTCTACCCCATGTGGCGATGTACTTCTCTGACGATAATTTATTCCAGGACAAGTTCTTCTAGCAAGGAAGTGCTTAAAGGCAAAAGGAAATTTGAGAAGAAACTTGAGTTCTATTCAAGTAAGTGCAAATTTCTTATACTAGGCATCCATTTCACTGCATGCATGTCAAAGTTCTATGCCTTCATCATCTTGTCAAATAACTGCTGGAAATATCACTAGGCCTCTGCCATGAAAGCTATCTAGATGTGTTCCCGTTACAGCTTTGTAATTCCTTTGTGTATTTTGTGTAAATTTAAGTATTCATTATAGATGTCCGAGATGCAGCTGATTAAGGCTTGCAAGTCTTCTGCAAGAACATATATATAGGGGATTTATTGTGGCAGATCATCCATAGTTTACTTCATAATGGGCCATAGTACTTCTGAAGGCGCTCTTCATGTGTTTGTGCTATTTAAGAATATTTATATGCATTTTCTGTATACACTTTTTCTAAGATCTGACACTTTTTCTCAGCTGTTATTAAAATATTGTTTTTTTCTCAAAGCATTTTTAATTTTATTGAAGAGTGTTTTAATGGCTTAACCCAGTCGCTGTACAAGCATAGCCAGCCACTAGATTGGATAATATTTTTTTGAAACTATACTATATGATATATTAATGAGATTATAATGTTTGGCTTTTGTTGATATGATTTTTCTTTTATAATAAAAAATAGCACTGTCCAAATTTCAATTTTCCTTTACATTGAAAAATTTAATGCTTCTGACTTCCTTTTGTGAGCAAACTCCTTGATGTGATTGTGATTGAAAATTTTATAGTTGTGCTTTTGGAAGTCTTTGAGTACTTTCCCTTTACTTTTTTTTTTTTTTTTCACAAATTGAAGATGTTTTACAAATCTATCTATAGGCTAAAGAGGGGCTAATAACCCCTATATCTAAGTACTGTAATCCCAAGCCCAAGTGGCAATATAAGCTAGGGCTAATTCCCTATTCTCAAACTCAAATTAAGGGATTACACTACATGCCCCTAAACTCACTCAGTAAACCTCATTCAAGCGCATATGAAAAGGCCCCTTAAACATGTAAACTTGAATTCAAACAAATTAGCTTGACCCCAAGCTACCCAACTACAATCAGTCTGTCCTTGGCTGTTGGCTGACCTGTTGCATGTCCAGACTCCCCAATATTACATTGCACATGGATTTCAGTGCAGGCTTCATTTTGCATCAATGCTGGCTGTCTGCAAATCAACTGTATCAACTTTTGGGGCTCCATCTATACTTGTTCTAGCATTTTGGAGGAGGACATGATCTGCCTTTCCTAGGTCAATAGTACTTATCAACGACATAAATGCAGATCGTCAGTAAGACTAGCTGACAAAAAAGATTTTTGTTTGAATTAAGATGGAGTTATTTCTTTGCTTGATTAAACAGCTTTTCACATATACTACTATATTTAAGAACTTGCACGGGCATCTGTCACTTCAAACACCGGCTAATATGATCATCTTTTTAAGACATAAGACTTCTAGTCAGCTGTTATCAAGCCATTTTTTTTTTCTTCTTTTTTAAGCAATTTCAACATAGTAGAAAATGGTTTGTTTAATTTGCGTAGTTCCACTCTCCGTCACAAGCTTAACTAGTGATTAGACTGGATAACTATTAATGTGATTATAATGTTTGTTTTTTTATGCTATGATTTAACTTTTTCTTATTACAAGGAATGGTAGTCAAAGGTAAAATTTCTTTTAATTGCAAAATTTGGTGCAAATGACTCCTTTCTGTGAGCAAGTTTCTTGGAGCAACTATGAGAGAAAATGTTGTAGTTCTGCTCTTTAAAGTTATTAAAGTACTTTCCCAATTATATTTGCTTTAGCTGTTAATTAGGAACGAGGATAGTTCATGCCAGGCGGTGCTCGGTTTTTCTGTGTACTCACTAATTTAGTAAATTCTCATGCATTTTCTGCAGAGGTTAAAGAGACTGTCGCGTCTTTAGCTGTCAAGAAAGGAATCAGTAAGGTCATGCCCTTTAAACTATTTATTCATTTCTTATCTTCTAATTTATGTAGAAAAGGTGTTCACAGCACGAGCATCTATGAAAGCTGGTTGCAGAATGCTTTTTTTTTCTTTTATTTATTTAGATCAGTTTTCTGAATTTCTGTACTATTAAAAATTTTGAACAAAACAACCTACCTATTTACATCTTCTCCTGTGTATACAAGGTGACTTGACAAATACTTTATCTTGGGTTTAAAAAATTCTTCCCCTTTGGTGTTTCAGCTATTCCTGAAACATCGTTTATTACATGAGGCAGCCAAAGCTGGTGTTTCCTGTGCACAGCTCATCTTTTAGATTTTCTTCTGTAAACTAGCTTTGGCCTGTTTTTTAGTTTTTATTTTGAGTAAAACACGATCATTATAGCATAAACAAAAAAAAATGCTCCCACTGTATTCGCATTTGATGGTTTAATTAACTAAAGATGCATATATGTGCAGAAAAAAAAACTAAGAAGTCGGCAGAAGAAGTTGAAGGCGTATGACTTCTCTACCTTATCAGAATTTCTTCCTGACTTGAAGCCAGTGCAAAGCCCTCTGCAGGAGTCCAACCTGAAGCTGAACTGCAAATCCAGGCGCAGATTTCTGTAAGTTTTATAACATCTAGTTTTGTAAGACATTTGATTCAGTTTGTTTAAGTTCTTTTGTTCATATAGCGAGTCATTTCTTTTGGCCTCAGAGAGAAGGAAAGTGTTAAACTCAAAGCAGTTCTCTGCCATCCTGTTTTCCAGTCAGATCCCATATCAGCCATTCAACAACATCTCCAAAGCACACAACCTCCCTCTGTCAATGATAATCAGGTCAAGAGAACAAAAAAAACTGATAAAAAGAAGGCCAAGAAGCAGCGCTCTACTGCCTCCTCATCTCAGTCCATGGAAATGTGACTGACTGGATTTGGCAGGTTTTAGAATCTTGAGCAACAAATTTGTCATTACCACCTCTTTGTAAATGTTCTGTCAAGGGTCTGAAGGGCTTCAGTTGAGCAAGCGGCTTATTGGTGTATAAGAGCTACCATACAGGGAGTATCCCAGGCTTCAAGGCAAGCTGTGGAGAGAGGTAAACAGTTAGATCTACTGAAGGGAAGGGGTTGTATAGAGGATACTGGCTCCTGTTACCTGCCTCCAGAACGTCACTTCTTATGATTTATAATTTTTGTTATCTTTTCCGTATTATTCCCTTTTTTCCTTGTGAGGGCTTGGCCTTTGTTGGGTGCAAAAAGTTCTGCATCTGTTTAACAAAAAAAAAGCATTTTAAACTTCACTTCATTTACTTAGTTGAGAGTCATATATTTTATTTCAACTCTGGATTATTGATGTTGATTATTATTTTTTTTAACAATTGTGGTTGACTGAAGAAAACAAATTTGCACTTAAAGTCAAATAGATCATGTCTTATTATGAGTGGCACTCATTATTTTTCCTTAGTCCTAGCATTTTGTGCAAAGGGGCATCTTTTCTCACCGACCTTGATGTTCCATGTATAGAAAGCTAGGACATTCTCCTTTCCTGCCGTATATTTTTGTAATAAATATAAAGGGAAAAGGGTCGTGCCTTTTCCTTTATTCCATGCGAATGGGCTCTTGTACTCATCCCCATCTTTTTGGTTTGTTTGACTTCCAAAGAGATTTTTGCATGTGGTGTTGAATTTCCTAATTCCTATGTATGGGAGGCGTCCCCATCCTTTTCTCTCCTACAAGTTGTATTGGGAAGGAGTTATTGCTTTCTATTTTCTGTTATTGTTCAGATATGTGAGCATGAGAAACAAGTCTCTGGGATCATTAAATACTGTGGCAAAGGCTGCTAAATGGAAGTATGTTTTGTGAAGGAAGACTTGTGTCGTGTTGCCTTCTCATAGCAAGAAAAGGTGATCGTTGGTACCCATTTGGGTCTTTTTAAGCTGAAGGCTTGGAAGTATGTTTTGTGAAGGAAGACTTGTGTCGTGTTGCCTTCTCATAGCAAGAAAAGGTGATCGTTGGTACCCATTTGGGTCTTTTTAAGCTGAAGGCTTGGAAGTTGATTATTCGTTTGCCTTCTCTAATGGTGATCGTTGGTACCCATTTGGGTCTTTTTAAGCTGAAGGCTTGGAAGTTGATTATTTGTTTTTTTGCTAATGTGAAATGATTTCATTATAAATTATCGCCTGTATGTGGGTGATGTAAAATGCTCAACTGAGAAGAGCACAAAGGCATAGCGCAAGAGAAATTTGAAATGCACAACTGTAGGCGATACAGATTGCAACTGCAGACATCCTATTAACTGGTAACGGTTGCTTCTGCACAATCATAGGCTCCTAACTCTTTTTGAGCTTCAGGATTTCTAAAACAGGACTAAACCGAAGAAAAGAGCTCAACTTGCAAATATTAGAGGCTAAACACCTCTCCGCTTGCATATTCCTCCACTATAACTTTCCTACGCGACTCCAACCAGAGGATTTTCTTTATGGCTGCAATTCCGCGACTCCAACCAGAGGATTTTCTTTATGGCTGCAATTCCGCGACTCCAACCAGAGGATTTTCTTTATGGCTGCAATTCCGCGACTCCTATGCTACAGTAACATTTGACATGTCTATTTGGAGCAAAAACGCACTTTGAATAAAAACTTCTAGAAATTAAAGGTGTTTGGTTAACATAGTCATACTGCCTGAGTAGCACAGGTAGCTGCTGTATATTTTGTTGTCTGGTGGATAAAATAACTACCACATGTGAGGACCATAAAAAGAAGGAAAATGTTAGCTACACCTATTGCACAGTACCCATCCTATGTACCAGGTAATCTAAACCATTTGATGCCTATAAGTGGATAGGTACTGTAATCTCTTATATCTCCATGGCACTTGAATTGTTAAACTAAATTGCACCCAACATTATAGGAAAATCTCATAATCAAACATACTTTTATGTATGATTGACTAGAAACTCCTAATGTAGACACTTCCCACTCAACAATGAGATTTATCCTATGGAGTTTCTTTACGGGATTTATACGTGTTAGTCTTCCTAAGTCAAGCAAAACAATACTTGGGAGCTGAAACTTCTCAAGAACTAGGCAAAGCACCGTTATTTTAGTATGAAATTTACTCGATCCATAGCAGTAATCCCGGAGGGGTACTGACGAATTTCTATTGATAACGTAGGTTATATTGAAAGACCAAACTGCCCTTATACATGTCTTTCCCATCTTAAGCTTCAACACGAGTAAGGCTAGCTGCACCTCGGCCGTACCAGCCAATCTGAAACACTAAAGAAGATTAAAAAAATATTTTTTATTTTATAAAATTTTAAATTCTAGAGGATAAACCCTAGACAGCTGTGTTTCAACTTGGCAGGTACATCAGATGGATACTACGCATAGGTGCAACTAGCATTTTTCTTAACATAATAATTAATCAAACAAAAATTACATTTTTGGACTTCCAAACACTACCTAGCTAGAGCATAGCTTGAACATGAGGACAACATTTGACTACATAGATTAACCAAAATATCGCTATCCATTGATAAAAGATCATAGACATGTGCCAGAAGGTTCAGTTCAATGATACATTAAGAGCGAAATGCTGAGGGTTAAAAGAAAGACTAGTTACATACATCTTTGACCATGAAGCAACAAACTGGTGGCAGGACAAAGCTAGAGCTGATATGAAAACTACAAAAGAATTGCAGGCAAACCTGAACATCAAAATGGGGTCTTTCCTCAATGCATTCAATACCCTAGAAAAGATGACTTTCAGCCGACGATCCCTGAAAAACGCCCAGTAAAATAAGGCTGATGATTCAGAAGATGTTCCAGCACGTCCTATGTATCCTACGCTGTATGTTTTTAATGGAGAATCACATGGTGGCATTGTCTTATTCCCATCAACAGCATGGACCATCCATTGATACAGTATGTCAGCTAGAGCCCTACAGATGTATTTGCGGTAGGAGAGTGCCTCCTTAGATGTTGTAGATCTGACTAGGGAAGCCGGATCCTGTTCATTGTCCAAAAAGAAAAGTTGAAGCAATTAATGCCACAAATAAATTGCTAAATTTTAGTTACTGAAGACAAGTAACAGGATATAATGATGAAGGTAGTGCATTTCACTTTTAGAACAAATCATCCTATTGTCATCGCTCATGAAAACAGAATTGAACTGATTTGACAATCCAATCAGTTTCTTTTCTTAATAAAGCACAAATCATCCTATTGGTTGAAGTCCAACTTCGAAGTAGCATTAACTGAAGGGAAGAAGTCTTCTCTATCACGATACAAAGAAATGCTTTTAAAAGGGACAACCAATTCTTGTGCAGACAACTCTCTCTCAACTTTCCCGTGACTTAGGGCTTTGGTTATTTGTGAGTTCAAAAGAAAAATAGTGAACTGTACTACTTACTGCAGTCATTAATAGTCTTCTCAGGACAACTCCATCTTTAGAAGTTAACAGCCTCAAGATTGAATCAGCAACTTCATTTACTGCAACTTGTCCATTTGTAGAAAAGTTAGGCAGAATATAGTTGTTCACAGAAATGAGCCCTGGAGTGCCTTTCCTGCATTCAGAGGAAAAGTTATGCATTCAGTTTCAAGAATAAAGTTTGAAAACAGTTTGAAATGCAGAGACATTTTTCGTCAAAAAATATTTCTCCATCTTATACACCTTTGATGTACATTGGTGCCTTAACCTTTTAGAATGGTTTAATGCGTATCATTCTATAATGCAAGATAAAAATAGATGCAAATTATCCCAATCAGGAGTTGCCAGAAAAAGCTGGTCAGTAACGATTATAATATTAGGTTTGAGAAACTCTACAAAAGTAAATCTATGCGCTCTTCTCCATGATTTGTAGCAATATAGAGCATTTTCCATCTCCCCAAGCGGTGTATAGAATTCCAGAATAGTATTTAATTGGTTTAATTTTAGAGAAGGCCTCCACCCCACTTACCTCCTATTTAGTAATTATGTAAATATTTGCCCCAGAGAGGAATCATGTAGTGAGCAGTTCAAAATCTATTGCCAATTCTTTTTTCTTTTTTGAAAGTTGTGATTTTTTTTCTCCCACGCCCCTAAGGAGACTTGAACCCAAGACCTCCCACTGGAAAACACCCCATGTGACCACTGGAGCTATGCTTAAGTTCACATCTATTGCCAATTCTTAAGCTAGGATAGAACCTCTTTACCCCAAACGAAGAGGATGACTCTTTCCCACTAGATACTGGTTAACATTTTTGATTTTCTGGATATTTTAAGTAAGCAAAATCACATTCCACTAATGATACTTGTAAAGTTGGGCCGAAGCCTATCCCAAAATGACTAGCCGAAGTTAAGAAACCTTTTTCCAACTAATAAGTCAGGATTTATTTTACTCATTTATCAATGTGGGACTAAACTCTAACACTCCCCTGCACGTGTGGGCCTTCTTTTGGGCTCCGACACGTGGACAACTTAGGTGGAGGCCCACGTACGACCACCCGCTCTGATACCATGTAAAGTTGGGCCAAGGTTTATCCTAAAATGACTAGCCGAAGTTAGGACTAATAAGCCAGGATCATTTTTACTTGTTTATCCATGTGGGACTAAACTCTAACACTCCCCCGCATGTGTGGGCCTTCTTTTGGGCTCGGACACGTGGACAACTTAGGTGGAGGCCCACGTATGAGCACCTGCTTTGATACCATGTTAGATTTAGTGAAGGAAGATAGAAGATTAGAGAAAAGTAAAGAGATAGGAAGAAGGGGAAGAGAGAAGGAGAGAAAGAAGTCGTAAGGTCATCTTGACCTACAACCCTAAAACATGTATTAATAGAATCCGAAAATACAAAATTACAATGATATCATTCATGGCTTGAGGAGAAAGTAAACTAAACAATAAACAAACAATAACTAACTAAATTTTAGTAAAATTACTAAACTACCCCTAACTCTTAGCACTCCCCCTCAAGCTAAAGCGTAGATATCATGAAGGCCCAGCTTGGAGAGAAGGTACTCAAATTCCTTTCTTTGAAGACCTTTAGTAAGCCGATCAGCCAGTTGATCTTTGGTGTTAACTTGTAGAGTGTGCACAAATCCCAAAGCGGTGGCAGCAGTAGCAGTAGCAATAGCAATAGCATAAAGAGGGTTTTATGAACCCAACAGCAAAGAAAATAACACTTTCTGGAGCAGCACCAAGCGTGTAGCACACTTAAACAAAGATAGATTAGCAATCACCCTTTCCACAGCAGCGGCAGCAATGACTCAGCGATGACGAGTCCAACGACTCAGCGATGCAGTCCAACGACTCAGCGATGAGTCCAACGACTCAATGACGAGTCCAACGACTCAGCAGCGATGCAGTCCAACGACTCAGCGAAAAGTCCCGACTCAAGGGTCAACGACTCATCGGTTGAGTTCATCTAATAGTATTTACACACTGAATTTAAACCATTCAACTTTCCAACAATGGTTCAACGACTCCAAGAAAGAAATATTGAACCTTTAGATTTTTTTTACCACATAATCTAGATAATATCAACCATTCGCCTTCAACAAAGGCGAGAAGAAAGAAATATTGAACCTTTAGCAGATAATGTCAGCATGAACTAGAGCGCAAAAACACCAAAAAACCTCTTGGCATTGTTCCCGAGGCAGTGTAATAACACGAATTTTACGTACCTGGAAGCTCTGAAACACGTTCAAAACTACTTGTGACTAGAAGTGATGTATTTTCGCAACTCAAAGACAGTTTTTTTTTTGTTCGGCACGAATCTCGAGGCTGTGTAAAAATTCAATTTTTTTACCAGCAACAGTAGTAGCAGTCGCAGATACAGGTTCCTATGAACCCAAAAGCATCAAAGGAACTCCCTTAAGGAGTAAACCCATACGCACAACACTTCAATCAGTAGTAGAAGCCATTTTCAAGGGATAATGGCAGAAGAACACAAAAAAAAAAAGACTCTAACTTGTGCAACGAGCTTCGAGTAAGAAGATCCCATGACCTCTGTAAGTGACGAGTCGTCACATACAGACCCACTTTGATACCATATTAGATTTAGTGAAGGAAGATAAAAGATTAGAGAAAAGTAAAGAAATAGAAAGAAGGGCCAAAGCCTATCCCAAAATGACTAGCTGAAGTTAAGAAGCCTCTTTCCAACTAATAAGCCAAGATTTATTTTACTCGTTTATCAATGTGGGACTAAACTCTAATAATACTAATATTTACAGTTTCAAGGTCCCATGAGAGACTTTCAAGTAGAAGAAAATAAGGCAGTGGAGGAAACATCAAGTGTGGAGAGGAAGGAGGAGAGTAAAGAACAAATTGAGAAAGAGCTGCAGATAAGAGAGAGATTAAACAAAAACGAGGATTATCAAGCATCAACAATTCCTTGACCCCTAAATTCCTTTATATAGGATAATTCATTGCAATAGATATAACCTTCACTTATTTCGAGGGTAAAACAAAAACAAATAAATACAGAAATTTAAAAGTTTAGTATTGTTCTATTGACTAGACTACACCTACTCACAGACATTCACTTTGAAACTGGGCCATATCAATGAGAAGTACCGAGCTTGCGATACACTTCTTGCAATAGTATAGGGTCTTGCTTTAAGAGGACACCACAGGTTTGATATTCAGCTTTATTATACATCAACTACACTGCTTTCTACTGTACCTTTTTTTTTTTTTTTTTTTTGAAAAAGTATTGTACCTAGTGACCAAAACAAAGGTGCATACCTCCCGGTAGATTCCCATTATAATGAAATCCTGCACAAATTTGCTTCAGAAATACTTCTATATGGATATGTTCATGTAATTTATCCTTTAGTCATAGATGTAGTGACTTCTTAAAGTATGATTAGTGGGGAATCCAAGGATGTACATTTTACTAACTAAATGCACTTGCTGGAATTAGCCCTCTGAACGGATTAAGATCTTTTTTTCTTTGTAGACAATATGTGATCTTCTAATTAAGGAATAATGTGTTCCAAAAATACACTAGTCAGGATGACTCACAACAAGTTGTTGCTGATCAACTCCCTCCTTTGCTAACAAATCTGCAATTCCATTTGTTGATATGACAACATCACCCATGATACCTCTACATCGCAAATTTGGACAATTTATTTGAAATAGCTTAAAAAATTCTTCGAACTGATTAAGATCTTCAAAGAACTCTCTCTAACTCTGTGACCAACTTGACATTAGGATTCAGCCTCAACTATCCAAACCTTACATCCTTTTCTTTCAATATATCAAAGCGTATACTTCATCTGCAAAATAAATTATACCATGACTATACTTAAATCTCAAGAAAGTATTTCAAAAGCAAGATCAGTGAGAATAAACAACATCTATTGCCATGAGTGCAGTGTTATGCACAAGCATTAAGTAATCAACCAGCAATATTAGGAGTTTAAGAGATGAAGGGGTGATAAAGAGAGAGGAGAAGCATCAGAGTGAGGGAAAAGTGTGCAAGGGATGTAGAATGGGCTGAACGATCGGATCTATCCATTGCCCCTCGATTACTATGGAGAACAAATCATATTAATGCCTTTAAAAGACAGCGTGAAGTAACGTGATACAATCCAGGAAAAAATTAAAACTAGATCATTAGATTCCTAGGAACACCATGAATCTAACTACAGGACAATTCAGGAAAGGATAAAATGATCAAACTACCCTTATTCATCAAAGCTGCAGCAGCCCTCTCAGGTCTTTCCCCACCTCTCCCTATCTCTTCGGTTTCATTCACTTTGACAAGTTTTTTTCATCTATTTTTAAATTAAAGTAAAGCTATTTAGAGGTGTTAGGGGACGCCCTATTCAATAAAACAGCAATTCAGTCAGAAATTTGTCTAAATTACTTTCAAATATTTTCCGAGATGATATTTTTTATGCTATGGAAAAGTTGTTTATGAATGCTGCCACAGGCAGCTCACAGCTTCTACTGGTAGTAGGCATTTTTACCTTGTTGAGCTGACTTTTAAGAAAATTGAAAACTTTCGCCACTGGAATTCCTTTCGCTTGTTGAAGACAACCTGAAAATGTAATAGTACTATCAGTGACTAATAAAGCAAAGTAAAAGTGGTTAGAGAAGACTGGCGTATTTACACCGACCAAGACAATTATAGCAAACAAACAGATGCAGGTTTCATCTTACAGCATAAAATTAATACAAAACAATCTTGGATTCCTCTTAAAGACACCTGCATGCTTCACTTCGTGGTTATCGCCAATTTCACTAATTTATCAAAATGAGGTTTGTGATTGCAAAGGGCGAAAAGTAAACAAAGTATTGCAGGAAATGAGAGTTTGAACTTGTAGTGATAGAAATTCCATTATAGCCATATAAATAATTGCATTTTAATTGATATAAATAATCCACCATCGGCTATATTATCAAGAGTCATGCTTTGTCAAGCTTGCGAAGCTACCGAGTGAAGAATCCTCCTGGTGGCAGGTGAATTATCAGTAAGAAGTTTCTGAACCACATAAGGGTAAGCAGCTTGAAATGTCTTAAAAGTCGGATCCCCTGCCAGCGCCAACCCTGAGGGAGTCAAAACATCAAATTAATTAACTGATAGGTATATGTCTAGACATGTCATGATAAGAGATTATGTTAAAGTTCAGGGGATTTTGCTTTATGTTAGAGATTATGTCATGAGGGAGGGATTGTCATGTTATGAGCTGTTGGGCCTATGGTGGGCCCATTTTGGGTTCTATTAGGCTTTATGATATGTTATGGGATATTGGGCCTCTAATGGGTCCTAGTTTGGGCTATGGTAACCTTTAGAAATAATTAGGTAATATCAGGATTTTTAAACTAAAGTAAAGCTATTCAGGCTTTATGATATGCTATGAGCTGATGGACCAGATGCAATATATGAATCTTTGGCTTATTATAAATATGAATGCATCCCTTTTAAAGAAGAAAGCCAGATTAAAAGTAAACTCTTCCTCCCTCATGTTTTCCTCTCCTCGCCTCTTTCTCCTTTCTCCCCTTTCTTCCCCTTCTATCTTCTTCCCTATCTTCTCTTTTCTACGTGCCCAACTCTCTCAAACCCACCAATCTAAAGTTCCCTATAACACTACAACATGCCATTCATTTGTTGGGTCTCCAGTCCAAACTTTTTTCCAGTGTTGCTGAAAAGAAAATCTAAGCTTTGGTTATTGGTTTGCAGTCCATTCATGATCTCTGACCGACTTCTGCTGTTCACAGCTGCCATTCTGAGTGCAACTGAGGCCGCCATCAGAAAGGACACAAGCTTTTGAGTGCCACCAATATGGCCACTGGAAGCCCACACTCACAGTAGACAGCCTGTATTAAACCTCAAATTCTGCTACTCCAACCATTTTCAATAGTGTTAGAATACAGGGTATTTTGCTAATTTTGTATTAAGGGTATTTCTCTAATTTATTTGGCTTCAACTAGTAATCATTTAAGCATGCCCAATACCTATGCAAAATTGCTTCACTCAATATTGGCCTTCCCTTTTCCAAAAGTGGGGAAAGTTTTATGGATGGCATCCTTAGCTGCCATTCCATGGACGATTTGGCTAGAGAGAAATGAGAAGACTTTCAGCAACAAATCGTGCTCCACTAGAGGCCTGATTGTTAAAGGTACTACCAGAGCAATGCCACCTTTCCCTAGAGCTATTCTAAGGAAATTTTGGTTCAAGATCATATACTGTAAACAGCACAAACCTCAGATTATGGTTGAATGGTCACCCCCTCCCCATAGATGGCTCAAATTAAATTTTGATGGTTCATCTAGAGGTAATCCTGGACCAGCTGGATATGGAGGTTTACTGAGGCAATATGACGGTCAGATCTTACGTGTTAACTCGGGACCTCTTGACATTGTAACTTCAAATGAAGCTGAAGCTAATGGACTGCTAGAAGGACTTAGATTGATTTCATCCTCAACAAGCAATCCCATTATGATTGAAGGAGACTCCACCTTAACAGTCAACTGGGCCAAACACACTTTTAATATCCCATGGCAACTCAAATATGTTTTTGACAAAATATCGGCAATTACTAGAGATTGGGAGATCAGGTGGAGCATCATACCAAGATTAGCTAATCCACTAACAGATCAACTGGTAAAAGAAGGCGCAAACAGACCAGCACTTACAATAGGCACAAATTTTCCAATATAGCTATGTAACAAATGCCAAATGTTTACTAGCTTTGTAAGCAAAAGTTGAATTATCAGACTGTACCATTGTATTTCTACATTTGTATTATTTTGATATGCAATAAAAAGCAAAGACTCACTATTCTCAAAAAAAATACAAGGTTACTATGCATGGAGTGGAATTAGTTATTCCTTATTTTCTGTGTTAGTGGCCCACTTGTTATTAGTGAGTGCATAATTATAATTTGCATAATTGCACCCTTTATTTTATGAATTAGGGGCTAGAACACCTCCATCCCTCCGTCCCTCCCTCTCTCTCTCTGGAATCCTACTCAAAGTAGGCCCAATCTTTGTAGTGGAAACCTACTTAAAATAGATGCATGGAATATCTTGATTGTCAAAAATAAGAAGAAAATTGTGAACTTGAGTAATAGCTCAGCGGTCACATGGAGGAATTTGTAGTGGGGAGTCTTGAGTTCAAGTCCCCACAGGGTATAAGGCAGGGGATTTATGCAAACACACCATTTCAAAAATAAAGAAGCAATAATAAGTGATAGCGTTGAGACAATTCTGCTCAACAAATTTTATTCTCTTAGTTCTATATGCCTTAGTATTCAGAAATCTTAACATAAAACAGAAATTTGTATATACATGTTGTGCTACATAATGAAGACTCCCCTATATAGTCACCAGGTAAATCAATTGTTGCACTAAAATAATCTTTCATACCTTCAAAGGAAGCAAGAGAGCGTAAGAGAAGAGTATAATATGGTGGCATGCGAAAGTGATACTTTAAGGCTAGTGACCAGATTTTACCAAGCACCTTCAAAGAAATATAAAAGTTAAACAGACATGAATATGTCAGAAAACGTAATACAAAATAGAAAATAGACAAAGAAAAGTTGTGAATTAATTATTAAAATAAAAGCAACAATATAGAGACTAGAACATTGCTGAATACAATATTATTAAGCTACAGGTTCTTTTGCACATCCATAGTTATATCTAGGAAGATTCCATGAACCAACCAAAGTTAGGAAGTCTTCACCCACATAATAGCTACAGGATTCTAGGATTTACTTTTTGTACTTTATTCCAAGTGAGATCACTCCTGCTAACTCTCCCCTCATCCCCACCTACAGAAACATATAACAGGTATAAGACGCGGATAGATACAAATTAAATAAGATACGAACTAGGTTTGACTGAAAAGATGTCCTACTTTGAGTAAAAAGTGGAAGAAGGACATAAATGCCCATAGATGCTTAAAGCATCATAATTCCCTATAACTCCTAAAGTCTTGAAATTTAAAACACTCACTACATACTCCACGCACTCATTATAACCAAACAAGCCTATCATAAAGAATATTTATCAAAATATCCCATTATACTAACTCATCACTCCTCAAGCTGGAGCATATATATGAACAAAGCTCCAACTTATTTTTACGTATCCTAAGCTCCTTTTTCCGGGTTTGGTGAACATATCACCAAACTGGTTGAAGGAATGAATAAGAGTTATCAGAGCACCATTTATCATAACATTTCGAATGAAATTGCAACCAACTTCACATGCTTGGTCCGTCCACTGGACTATTGGCCATGAATGCAATAATTTAATCACCATAGCCCCTTCAATGGGTGAGCTAACTCGTGAAGTAGAAATTGAATGTATAGTAGTTCACTAGCAAATGTGTGCCAATGGCTCTATCCTCAGCCTCAACACTTAATTGTACTAGATTTTGCTTCCTTTTCCAAGTCATTAAGTTACCTCCAACAAATACACTATAACCAGCAGTGAACCCAACATTGCTGGTCAATAATTAACATCATAAGATTCATTTTAGTAATCTGTTTCTATAAAGTAAAAACCCAACATTGTCGGTCCATATTAAACAGAATCAATAACACATCAGTTGTGTAACAAAAACTAGTAAACTAGCAAAAGAGTGCAACACTCACCCTACTAAATTTTACATCAGGGATGCCATCTTTGAGGGCTACATTACCCAAGGTCTTTTCCAACTCCTGCACCAATGTCAAAATTTAGTGGATGTAACCTCAAAAAAAAAACAACAGTGGAAAGTAACTGGTACTAGCTAACTTGCCTTTCAGGTGTCATAACCATCTATTCCTCTATTTGTGTTACCTCCACGAGTTTTTGGTTCAGTTTGCTCCGTCTATAATTTTAGTCTCTCACAAGATAAGTTATCGTGTTATTGGTGTATGTTCATGGGATATTCCTTCAAAAAGGTTATTAGTGCTTTGATCTCTTCGAAATGACTTATGTGTCTATTGATGTGACTTTTTTTTAAGCATGTTCTCTTTTATCCTTCATAGTCATCCCTCTCCTCTCTCTGGTGAGTCATCATCTGATCATGTTTCAAGTATTGGATGATCTTGTTTTCGACTCTATGCAACCACCATCGTTACCACCACCGTCATCATCTCCACCAGCATCATCAACCTCTGCAAGCATTTAGCACCACTTCTTCTGCCAATAACCTGTTGTTCCAACTTTACTTGAGGTTGTCTCATCCACCTGCTTCAATCATATAGATTAAGTGGATGAGGTTAATTGGGCCATCTTTTGATAGATCGCTAATGTTCAATAAGAGCACCAGGAACAATGTCAGTTTCAGAAGTTCTTGAGGCCCCATCACCTTCTGGAGTACAACAAGTGGATGTAAGTTTTGCAAAATTGTCCCAGCGCTTATCAGAGGAAGTGTTTCAAAAATAGTTAACCCTTCTATCAGGTTGGAACTATCTTGACCTCGTTCCCTTGTTTTTCCCCACAAGCACAAGGAGCATTTCATCATCTTCGTAAAGCCTATGTCACCTTGTTTCATACGGTGCCCTTTGAATCCCCAATATTTTCAACACACTACTTTATTGAACGTCTATTTTAAGGAAGGAAAATCACTATCCACAATAATTTCAAAACACTACTTTATTGAACGTCTATTTTAAGGAAGAAAATCACTATCCACAATTAATTGTACCCTAGTTGAATCAAGTTTGAGGCCTAAATCATTAAGAAACTTGGCCAAGCTCAAGAGTTCATCATAGTAGCCAATCACCCATATTTTCCTTTGTTTGAGATTAAAGAACTATTTATGGATATCAATAACCTTTTACAGATTAATTTCCCAATCATCAATCTTCGGAAGAAAGCTCTAAGCCTTCTTTTGTTGCCTCAGAGAGATTACTTTGCTCTTCATCTTGGCATCCATGCTATTTATGAGCTAAGTTATAAGCTGAATATCTTCGGCATCCCAATCTTCTATTTTTGGAGTATTTGTCTACAAATAAAAATGCACAGAGTGGACTGGATACTAAATTGGTCCAATGATAATGGTATCTTTCACTTCAAATTTCTAGAATCTGCAGGTGGAGTATGACCGCTCTTGAATCAGCCATCCATTACTCAGAATAGCCAAAAAAATGTACACAATTCAACTAACCAGACTGTCACATACAAATTGGCACAAAAAAAATGGGAGAGTGAGCCTGCAATAACAGTAGAGATAACTTGATGTCCCTCTTTTTGGTTTATGTCGTATCTTTCCAATCTCTTTCTCACTTTCTTTCTTGCTGCTGCAAGTTTGCTCTTTCCTATACCTCATAAGCCAGTAGCACTTTCAGGTCACATAAGGGTCTAAAATATCTTGGGCTAAACATTCAAAAATCGAAAAAGTTGCAATTTTGTTTCTCATTAGTTCTTAGTGATAACATTAACTTTTTAGTGTAGGAGTTCCCAATGTCATATTCTTTCAGGTATTAGTAATTCCATATTTCCAGTTAACAGCTTTTAAAGGAGTTCAGGTTCATAAGTATAACCAGGATTTCATACTTTCTTACTCAGGGAACTACTTGCCACCTTAGGAAACTAACAACTCAAGCGTAGAATTTTATACTCAAGAGAGTCAAATATGACTTTTAAATCCTAACTTATTCTGCAACCCAAATAAAATAATGGTTGTTAAACTTTCGTAGATAGTATTACAGGAGAAACATTAAAGAATCAATACCAAGGTGACACGGCGGAGATTGGTTCCTGGTGTTATGACATCCATCTCTGTAAGATCATTAACAAGAGAAGCCCAATCACAATTCACAATGTGCAATATGGAGGCAAGCATAGCAAACTGATGTTTTCTCTCCATTCGACAGAGCAAACCAAAGTCCAAAAACCTAAAAAGAGGCACAAAACAGTTACCAGCAAGCCCAAACACAAAAAAAAAAAAATTATATGGTATTATTAATCAATATATTTTTCCATTCACCCCAATTGGCATTGAGTATTACGCTGAAAATATCAGTTAGTTGATGTATTGTGCAAACATGTGGTGTCATCACCTTTGCAATCATAAAGCATAATGTATAAAATGACAATCCACTTGAATGTATTTAGTCCGCTCATGAAACAGTTATACAAATGGCAATGAAGATTATAACCTAAGTATCAACTTTAACTCCATAACTGTATCTCTTCCCAAACAAATTTTGCCATAACCGACTTAATCCATAGAAGTTCACTCATTATGTGACACCCATGTATTTTACCTTGAAAGAAGATCTTGCCATGGCTTTCTATTTCAATGTGCAGCCTCAAGATTCACGAACTTGGAATTTTATATGAATTCGTTTAACAAGACAAAACAAAATACAGGTAACAGGTAGTCACTGAACCATAACTCAATAGCCCAACAAACCATCTATGCATAATCTTGTTAGCAAGAGCAGTCCCATGGCAAACAATTAGTACCATTAAGCATAGTAGATGCAATTTGCAATGAGAATCATTTGTATCCACCTTTACATCACCCATGGAATCAACTACCTCACCGGAAAAAATATTTATACTGCTGATACTATATTATTTCTCAAAAAGAGTGATTTTTAACTATGTTGATGCTAGCAACAGGTGTGATGACATCAGCATTATCCAAACAGCAAATAAAAAAGGAATTCCACTTCAATAATTGAAGCACAAACCTCCAACAAGCAAAAAAAAAACACCACCAATTTGCAAACTTCACAAAAAATTGAATTTGACATTAGCCCTAGAGATGATGATATCAACGCAACAAGAAATGAAAAACACATCTTTAAACTTCGAAAATACTTGTAGAAGCCTGATATGCCCAATAACTACTTTCCACGGGTTGTAGAGGGTCAAATTGGCACAATTCCTGAGGAAACAAACATTGACCTTTTCTTGCTTCAGTAAAGAAGCAACGTCAGTAGGAAGAGTGTAATGACTCAGCAGCAACTGAAAACCCTCTTCTAGGGTCAGTAGATTGTGAATCTAGAACTTAAACAGCAGTACTAGCCATTGGCCTTCTGACAACAGCAGAGAGAAAGGAAAAAATGAAGTCTTTAGATTACAACCAGCACCAAAACAACTGTAGAATCCTGGAAACAAAGTTGAATGCTTGAAGAGAAGGAGAAGAATGAGTTCAAGATCTTAAATTAGATTCCTGCTCTAATACCACGTGAGAAATCATGAGAGAGAGATTGGGGGAAGAGACAGAGAAGAGAGAACCAGAGAAGAATATTAAGAGAAAAGAGAGGTCTTTCTAGCCTCTAAAGGTAAGTCGGCCAATAATGCAGAAAAAAAAATTTAACCTAAGATTACCAAAATACCCAGATTTCTAAAACCACTCAAATATTCAAGTGCAGTATCCATGTGCAAACATTGAACAGAAACACGAAAGTGACCTTGATCTCATCATAAGAGATCTTAAAAATAGATGAGAAAAAATAAAGGGCTATGGTAGAAGTTATAATATATTTTGGAGTAAGCTTTCCTCCGTATGACTTTCATATGTATTTGATATTTAAAAAAGAGAAAAATAAGAAAATAAAAAAGAGCTCAGAAGAGGATAGACTTAGTTTAAGAGAGCATAAATCATCCCTTTGTCCTTTACTCCTACCAAATTTGGAGAAAGGAGCCACTTACATATTCAAGTGCAGTATATGTGTGCAAAAATTGAAAGAAACACCAAAGTGGCTTTTCATTTGAGCTTTTATATTATTCAGAGTCCTCTCATGTACCAACTGTTTTCCATTGACGAAAATAATCCAGCTTTATGAAAAAAATTGTCATTTCATGCAGAACAGGGATGATGAGGTACCCAATTTTTCCTTCAGGCATATACCGCAAATTCCCCCCATGTGGATCAGCATGCAATATTCCAGTTTCAAGTAGTTGGACAAGTGTGGCTTCCACTCCTTTATTGACCTTGAATTGAAATGGCCAAGTCTTTGATGAGTTTCTTTGAAGCAATAAGTAGACCATAAGTACACAGCAGGAAAGAGAAATACTCCAGAGGTTATATTAGGGGCAGGAGAGAATTTAAAAACAAAGAACCAATCTATCCATCAATTAGATACCATGTCAAGAAGTTTTCTCTTAGCCTCTTGCTGTTGACTCTCTAAGCACTCAAGACCGCTTTCGCCTGACTCACGTGACAGAAGAACTAAATCATTTGGATTTTCACCATTCAACCACTCCATTGTCAAAACTCTCTTTCTGCTAATGTGTCCAAAAACTTTTGGAACATCTATGAATGGAAATCGTGCATGAGCTTCCTTTAATATAGAAAATTGTTAATCAGTCAACATCCAAGGTTGAAACATGTTTCAGTAACTGTTCTCATCACTTAATTGGATTTCAGTGAATGTGAATCAATTTCTCAAATTAAAAATACCCGAAACTCAGCAGCATTAGCAGCCTCTATGGTATAATCCAGCTCCCCGGTAAAGCCCTTTCCAAGCTCATCGGCATAGTGAGAAAGGTTATTCTTTCTTTTAGCAACTTTCTGCAATATCCCCAGCTGCAACAAATATTTAAAAATCATCAAGCAAAATTCCTGTAAGACAAAAGCTTCTGAGAGGTTATCAACCACATCTTTTACAGGTCATTGAACAAGGAGACTAACATACTGTAATGTTATATGTAACACATGCTCTTTCAACTAATTAGAGGAAGTCTTCAAACTGAAAGAAATAAATGTTAAAAACCAACCTAAACATTTCCTCCTACTGATACAGACTTGGATAGCTTTCCAAAAATATGCAATGCAATTTGAAGAGTTCAGAAGGAGAACACTAATAATATTACTTATGTTCAACTTTTAAAGAAAGGGGTCGAGCAGATCACTCATCTTCTCCATTCTTGTTTTTTCAATCTTCCTCCTTTATCCTTTATTTCTTTTCTGAGACTATGGACAGTCAAAGTGGTCTCAGGTTTCTCTGTCATTGCACTGGTAGATTTCCAGAAGGAAACACCATATAAGCTTATGGCACAGTGATTACATTTCTTGCCTCTTTTGCTACCACATCTTAGTTTCCAACTTGTATATTTCCAGAAGGAAACACCATATAAGCTTATGGCACAGTGATTACATTTCTTGCCTCTTTTACATAGCATACATAAAATGCATCTCTTAGTTTAAAATAGTAATTTAGGTGATTCATGAGATGGCATAAATTTTAAATTCTTACAGAATAAGATTCAAGACAGTGAGGTTAAAAAACAACGACAACATTGCCAGAAAGAAACATACCCCAAGGCGAAGAATATAAATATCCCTCATAACTGCATGAAGCAAGTTAGGACGCTGAACTTTTATGGCAACAGTATAGCCATCATGTGTGCAACCACAGTAAACCTGCAAAATGTGTTGCATAAAATATTGAAAGGAGTAAAAGAAACACATGGCAAAGAAAATACAAAATCAAAAGTCAAAATAAACGAACAAACCTGTATTAAGAATTATAAAGGAAAGAGACATAGAAGAACTACAATTATCAGCCTAAAGCCCTGTAAAGAAACTTTTTTAAAAAATGATGTTTTTGGCTTTTATTGCAAAATAATTAGGCATGGTACATAGGGGCCCTGTAAAGAAACTTTAGATTATAAATAAGCCACCCATCAGAGGTCAACTCACTTCCTACTTGGAGGTAATTAACTCTGTTAGTGCAATGTTGACAGAAGAATTGATTGGAGGAAGGTGTCCCATCTCCTTTCAGATATTTATTATTCTCTTTGCTTACAAAGAATCTTGTCATGGTTCCTTAAATTTTAAAGATCGGTGGTGGCAACAATTCTGTTGGAAAGTTCAGATATTGCAAATGGTCTACCTTACTAAGGAGGTCAACAGAGTTGATTCACAAAACTACTTCAGGGCAGCAAGCATAAAAGTTGAAAAATAGAGAGAGAGAGAGAGAGAGAGAGAGAGAGAAACTAGAGAGACCACCAAAAGAAAGACTGGAGAGAACACCAAAGGCTGCAGCAGGCTCTCTGGTCTTCGTTAGAGATGAGAATTGAACCCTAACTTCTATTATTAATAACTTAAGCCACTGCCCACATGCAAAGAGCCATGGCAAAGATGTCAACTATTTCCACCAGTCCTAACATGAGGAGTGATAATCTTCTTCTGTAAAATCACATCCATAACATAAGACCAACTTAATACAGCACAATTACTAAAATACCCCTGACTCATAACGGTATATAAAAAATTGTAATGGCTTGGCCAACTTGTTAGGCAATGTGGATAAATGAAATGTAAAACTTATCATTGCAGCTCAATACATTTTTTAGGGTTGTAGGTCATGAAGACCTTACAACCTCTTTCTCTCCTTCTCTCTTTCTCTTCTTCCTATCTCTTCACTTTGTTAGATTTAGTGAGGAGATAGAAGATAATAGAAAAGTGAAAATGAAGATTTATCCTTTGATGTAAATAAATCCGAAAATACAAAATTACAATGATGTCAAAGAAGCAAACAATAAACAAACAATAAAATTAAAGTTTTTGTCTTCAGTAAGTCGAAGCCAGTTATCTTTAGTGTTAACTTGTAGAGTGTGCACAAATCCCAAGGCGGCAGCTCACCTGCCCAAAGGAAGCACCATCTCTAATAGCACCAAGCGCAGTACACTTGCAATCACCCTTTCGCGTTGATGCTAGCAAGATCGGAAATGTAACGACTAAAGATTTCTTGAACAGGACACCAACGACTAATTCTTCCTCAATCCAACGATCTGGAAAACGCAACTGACCCCTTTTTGGGGCGTGAAACTTACACATGGTGGAATTTGATCATGCAATAATCAGATAATGCCTGTTTTGAACCGCTTTGAACAAACACCTGTGACCATATTTTCGCAGCAAAAGACTATTTCAGACAAATGGGTAATATTTTTACCAGCGTCAGTCATTCCTACAAACCCAACAGGCACAATTTTCATTATCAAGAATAATGAAAAAACACAACAAGGACCTTTCTAAAATTTCTAACTTGTTAAACAGTCATCAGTCGTCAGATCTATATTTAGGAAGAAGAGAAAGTATAAAACATGTTTTATTACAATGATGCCAGGAGGAACAAGCAAACTAAACAAACAATAATAATTAAAGTTAGTAAAATTACAAACTTTCTTAACAAGAAACTTAGCTCAAATCAAATGAAGAAGCACCAAGTTTGTCTTCAGTTGATGAATCCTTTTGAACAGACAGACACCCTAATTCTTCCTCAATTATCTGGAAAGCAACTGACCTTGGAAAAGGTGGAATTTGATCATGCAATTCAGATAATGCCTGTAATCAACAAACAGTGCACTTTAAACAGATCATAAAGTCATCAAGATCTATATTTATTTGTATAGTTTTATTGGAGGGAAGCACTGTACTCATTTTAGCTCAAATCCGTAGTTGATGAATCCTCCAAGCACTTCCCAAATCCAGTGACTAATACATAGACTTTTGCATACATTAGGAATTTTCCATGATACTATCCAAAACCCAAAACCAAATTCTGACAAAGACACTTGCCGTCATCAGTTCAGCCTAGATAGATTTAGCTCTATCAGCCAATCTCCAAGCACCTCAGTTCCACTATTAACTAAGCATCACTCGTCACATGGAAAAATGCAAAAACTTTATGGAGTATAAATAAAACTTGGTTTCAAATCGTGAAGCTGAAACTAACTCCAGAACATGAGTAAAGGCGCAAAAGTATAACCCAATGCCCAATTGGCCCCAAAAAGTTGTTGACCTGACTTCATGACAGAGAAAATAACCAATTGGCCCCAATTATACTTAAAAAATGAGGCAAAGGAATAAAGACAGAAATTCAAAGTCCAAGTTTGTCAGATGAGTAGTTCAAATGAGGTGAGAGTTTTATGATTGGAAGCTTTGAATTATATGCATGTACGATGAAGGGATGGTAGTCTGCACTAATAATAGTATGAAAAGCAATGAGATGAGGAAAAACTAAGGTAAAATTTACGTTTTTTACTTTCTGAGAAACCTAAGCAAAAAGGAGTTAAACTATTTTGGCAAAATCTGATCATAGAACTATTTTGGCGAAATCTGATCATAGACACATCCTGCAAATTGCAGACATCACACATTGAGAATTTTCGTGGCTACTAGACTCAAGCATAGCAGCATGCTCCACAGATAATAAAGATAATTGGTCATTGCCTTCCAGTCTTCAATACAACGCTATAGTTTGTAATAAGCCTCGTCATTGTTCAACTTGGAAGAATCACTGCCATTAGGCCCACTTCACCCAACAGCATTGAAGGAATAGGTTATCATAATTCTACAAGATAAGTCACACAACTCATGTAATATGAGAAATATAAGAAGCATAATTAATAATGTTAAAAGCAGGCCCAGGCAAGTTTCACTAATGACACTAGGGATAGGTTTGTAATTGAATGAAGAAATAGGGTCATGTAAACTGTCTTTTGCCAGTTAAAATGGATGGCTCTCAAAAAAAAAATGAATATAATCGAACTGTAATTTCCTTAGGAATAAAGCTTATAAACTTAATGAAGCAGAAATTATAAGTTACAATACGTTGTCACCATGATTTGTTATATGAGTGATATGTACACCATATAAGGCATAGAGCACTACTTTTTTCTGCCAGATAACAGTCCTTGAATATCCAACAGTGAAACAGCAAACCATGCATCACAAGTGAACACAAGAGTTGCTGCTATATAGAGAACAGTAAATAAGTATCAAGAATGGTCCTGACATAACCTTGCAAACCTCTGTCCCAATTATGTCGGGCCTTGTTGACAATGACTGACCAACTGAATCAACAAGTAAAAGCATGTTTAGTGCCATGATGTCAACATTTTAACTGCCCAAGAGGAAAATGACACAGAAGAATCCACATAAACTCCATGAAAAATATGCAACAAAATAAAGGAAAAGGAAAAGTGCACAGCTGAAATCTAAATAAAAATGAATCTTGAGCAATGGCTTCATCCACAAAGAAAATTAAAATGTCGATGAGATGAAGTTTTCAAACCTTTTATAAAGGTAGGACCAAGGTTCAGCAGAGTTTCCTTCAGAAGCAACCCCGCGAAATAGTCAGTACTGTTTTTACCACTATCCTTTTTTGCGTGAAACCTTTTGACTTTAAGTATTTCCATCCCACGTATTTTGACTGCAGCAGATGCAAATGAAGAAAGGACCTTCATGCATACAAGAAAAGAAAGCCGTATTTAATCTCCAACTATAAATACTTTACAATCCAAGAGATTAAGCTGATAGATGGTGACAGAAAATACATGAATACAAAAAGATACAAATGAATCAATACATGAGCTAAGGTTTAGAAAAGATTTACACCAACTTGCTTGGTCTTGACTCACTTTCATGACACAACAACGAGCACTCTAAGCCAACAATGGCATCAAAGACAGCTCACATTTCAGACAACCTTTGACTGGAAATAATAAACCTCATATTAATCACATTAGTAAAATTCAGGTGTTCTAGTGGATCCACAATTAGGTGATATCATAGTCATTCACTCTTAAAAATGTAAAGTATTCATTAGGGAGTTAATATAGTGGAGTGGTTGTCTCCCCCCATTGGTATTTTGAAGTACTACGTGGATAATCTTTCACAAGGCCATCTTGGGTCAAGTGGTTTAGGTATTATTCTTTTTCTTTTTCTAAAGGCCGAAGCTGAGTTGTCAGTATTTCTTCATAATCTTCGGTTAACCAAGTCTAATCTCTTCTCTCCATGATTGGTTGAGGGCGCCAAAATTAATGTCATTCCATGGTGTTCCATGGTCGAAAAATCTCCTTGGAGGTTTAAGAGACATTGTGCTGAGATTTAGAGCTGTCTAGATCTGTGTTAGTTTTTGGCATCATGTAAATAGGTTGCCAAGGATTCGGTTGACATTTTGGCAAGGGAAGACATTTTTCTTCAGCATCTTGCTGTTAAAGTTCCTCTCTATCCTTTTCTAGCCATCAACCTTCTTGATAAGAAGCTTGCCGTATGTCACAACAAAAACAAAAGGGAAAGAATGGAATGCTGACCTAAAATGCAGTAACTAGAAGTACTGCTAACACTTAACTCTAGATCTGTGAATTAGAATATTAGAGCAAAAAGAAAAAAAAATCAAATGAAACTATAACCGAATTGAGTCCACTAGCTTATCAACAACAGTAAAGAAAAAAGTAAGGATGTCACAAGTTAGGCTCGAGTTATTCCTTAAAAGAAAGGTTAGGTCTAGGTTAATCACAAAAATGACTAAGTCAGAAGAAATCTTCTTGAGGAATATACCAAAAAGTTCCTAAACACTGATAATACTCTCTATGAGACTCATGCATGAAGACCTGCATATATACCATCTTAAAGTCAAGGCCCAGACTATCCCAAAAAGCAAATTAAAAAGAATCCAGTAGTAAGAATAAGTTGGTTTATCATTGATCTATACTGTTATCAGTGGCTAATTCAGCAACACTAAAATGTAAAGTTGATGGACAGGGCTGGAAAGTGTGTAATAGATTAATGTAGAAAGAATAGAGTCACTTCATTCACCTTTTAATAAGATTATTTGATAAAGTTACAGGGGGCACATGGTCATTTCAGACATGCACAAAGTCCTCTACATCTATTTCAATTTAATAGTTGCGAGAAGTCTGATGGTAACTTTTAATTCCATCATAGATGTTGTTTCATAGTGTTATATGTGTTAGAAGCTGAGAGGGGCACTTAATCATGTCATGTAACTTTATGATGTAAGGGTGTCAAGATGGCTAATGACCCATTCCTCCAATTGCCAAATGGATGGATACGGAATGAGAGTTCTCGTTCTGATTAAGTTTCAGGTATTAGGGAAAAATTACCCGTTTGGTTGGACGTAACTTGAAACCGAACTAGCGTATCAGTACATGATGACCCAATGGCATTTTCATAAATTCTTAAAAATTTTATAACCCTAAAAACTCTCCATCTCCCATTCTTCACCCTTTCTTCTTCCCTTAACCTTTTCTCGCACATCCCTTGTTCTCTTGTTATTTGTCTCCTAATACTGTGTCACGCTGCTCTCTGCCTCTCTTATCGATTTTCCAATCTCTGGTCTTGTTGCCAATCTTCATAAGTATGCGACTTTTTTCTTCAGCCTCTTTTCTCTCAACCTTGACCTGTCTTCTCTTTCCCTCAGCCTATCTTCTCTCTGCCCCTCTCTCCCTCTTCTCTCTCCCTTGGCCTCTCTTCTCTCTCCCTTGGCCTATCTTCTTGCTCCCTATTCTCTCCCTTTACATCAAAGTGAAGAGCAAAGAGGCAAATTTATTTAAAATTTCAGCCAACTCTTGGAAAGGAGATGAGCACTCCCATCTACTCAACAGTACTCTGGTAAGGTAAGGTCAGCCTTCTTCTTCAAGTAATTCCAACTACCTCTGGTTTGCGCATCAACGTTATTCATAATTGCTCTGCAGTTCTCTGACAAATTCATGCCAAAAGTTTCAGTGGCCACCTCCATTTTCTTCTCTGATCTCACCAACAGACCTTAGTAAGCTTTATGCATCTTCTCACAAGCACAAAATCCCACTCCCACATGAAAACATCAGTTGCAGCTTGTTCAATGTCAAGATTAGCTTCCTGCATCATGGAGATACTAGCAGCTCTCTGCCTTCAACAGAAACTGCCCAGTGGGTCGGTCAATTCTTTAATCCTTGTCGCCTCTGGGCAAAACAAAGGAGAAGCAATGTAAAACTTGCTAGAGGGAAAAATATAGCAATGACTTAGAAGTTCTGTCGGACCTGTCAACTCTACCTTCTGCAAGGAAATCATCCAATACAGCTTTTCGTAAGCCTGCTGCGAGACCTTAAACTTCTATCCTTGCTCCAGGTACTGCAAATACCAGCCTCTCTTATCTCCAATCTCTCCCTCTTCTCTTGCCCTCTCTTTCTCTTTAGGGCTCTCTTCTCTATCCCTTGGCCTCTCTTCTCTCCCATGGCCACTCTTCTCTCCCATGGCCTCTCTTCTCTCCCTCGGCCTGTCTACCCCTTACCTCCATCTCTATGCTCTCTCCCTCATTTACAAATTTACCTGTTTATCCACGTCGACCTCTCTACCCACTCTCTCAGTCTCCCTGCTCTCTCTCTCACTCATTATTTATTTCCTGTTTACCTCTGGTTAAATGGGTAAAAGTCCGAAAAGGATCTCTAGGATTCAGATGAAATGGGTGACGAGATAGCAAGGGAGTAACAGGTGAAAGGATACCCTTCACCCAATCTGATTGTTAGTGTTTCATATGCTAGACCTCAGTGAACTTCACAATGGAGGTCAAGGATTGTCCTTGACCCTAATCCTTTGTAGGACAATTGAATATTTCTTTTTTCTCTATCTTTATCTCTTTATCCCCTTCATTTCCCTCTATTTCCTCTCTCTATTCTTCTTCTTTGAATCATTTTATTAGTTGTCATAGTAAATATCCCAAGGCAAGTATAATTTTCAGATAATTCACCAGAATTAGAGTTTTTTGTCATCTTTCAAGGAGGTGATACTCCTCCTTCAACCACTGCATCCCCTAGCAAGCAAATAAAATAAACCCTACAGAAGGAAAGAAGGCAAAAGTAGGCAAGCAAATAAAGTGCTAGTAATACCTCTAGAACTCGAAAGGCCAAGATATGAGGCCTTCCTTTAAAATAATCTGCAACTCTGTCCACATCATAAACTTCGGGAAGAGGCTTAGACCAGATTTTCGAGACATGGTAGAAATAGCAACCATAGGCTTTAAGAGCTTCTAGATCAGCTATCATCAAATCCACACCAGATAAACCTATTAAAAATGAAAGGCAAGGAGCCCCAAAGGATCAACAACTTTCAAAAACTTACAGCTTAAATCAAATGCAATCAAAACCATCTTAAGTTTTATATCAAATCATCTCTTCCTCAACATGTATCTTGAAGAATTTCTTGGAGTAAGAAAAGAAAATCCCGTTTTCAGATGTGTAGGAGCATCACAGGAGACCGCTGATTAGATGTTAATACCAATCCTTGCACTAGAGTAAGCAATTATACACTTGAAAAACAGCAGTACCACCTATCAAGTAGCCGTAAAGTTGTCCAAAATTTAACCTCGAGATACGTCGTTTATACTATCTAAGAATCGGAAAAATGGTGGCATACACTCCGCAGAAGTATATTACTGAAATCAGAGAAGATTTAAGTGAATCCTTTTATTCGCCTAGTAAATGTCTAGCTTTTAGAATTTAAAGTTCCATTCAATCTTTCCCAAACTGTCAGAACTCAACGACGAGAAACAGAACCTGGATAAGAAGGGCTCGGCCACGACACAGGACGTTCGGAAGCTGCGTGGGAATTTTCGAAATTCCTCAGCCAGAAAATGTCACTGAAGCCCTTCGAAAGGGCCGGGAGGTGTGTGGATTTGAGCTTGTCGAACCCATTCTTAATGAAGTCGCGATCCTTTCGAATGATCTGAGCAAACCTATTGGGTGGTCTATTCTCCACTTTGGCGGTGCCAAATCCCGAGCAGGAGACGATCGGCAGAGGTAGAGTCGCCATGAAGGAGAAGAAAACCACAGATGTCCAGGCCCTCACATTTAAACGATGGAAAACTGGCTCTGGCCGTGGCCAACGGTAGGAGGATAGAGCATCAACGTGTCTAATGAACGATGTCGTTCCCGCGCTTAATTCAGGAAGATGATAATATGAGGCCTTATTATATAAAAGAGGATAGGTGTTAGGTGGTGCGACGAAGCAAGGGGCAACGGGCGCGCCCAATACCACCACTCGCGTGCAAGGCAGTGGCCATAAATAAATATTGTACTTTCTTATATATAATTTGAACTTGTAACTCTTCGTATGCATAAATAGAGTTAGATTTTTACTTAAAACCTTTGTTGAGTATTGTTTGCCATTCTCATCAATATCTTATGAGTTAGCCCCACTAGACCCTAGATGGATTTGGAAATTAGGTTGACTAGCCCCTAGACGGATTTGGGAGTTAGGCTGCATGCCAGAGAACATAGAAAGGTGCATACAAGTACACTACTCAAAGTAGTTGCGTGACAAATTGGTATGAGAGCACATTGACGTGATGACAAACACAAGCGGAGTTCATGAAGTTGTTTCAACTCAAAAAGGTAGGGGGCTCTTACCTCTAATGGTGTTCTTAACTTGTTTGTCTCTTGGAGAATGTGGAGATATTGGCACGAGACAAGATAGCTTGGAGGAGGAGGACTCTATTGCAATAAAAAAGAAATTGAAGTCCCATATCAGAAGGTCCAAAGATGGAGTAATATATAAGGACGTTTGCATTAGGGAGGTAGGAGTATATTGGGTAGCACAACTAAGTTACTGGCAATGAGCACGCCCAATAACACCAGTTGCATGCAAAGCAAAGGTCATATGTGTAATAGCTCGAACCGTGGATATCTAGAAAGGGGCTGTTTAATTTGGGTTTTTATTCGACTATAATCAACTTCGAACCGTGCTACAAGCAAACATATTGCAGACATTTTAATTTGAATAGGATTTTGAATTGGGATAGGAGATAAGAGGTTAGATTTAGACGGTTTGAATATAAATCGAAGATATAATATATGGTTATATTCTTGAAAAATGATATCAGTACTTCCTAATTTAACTTCAAGGTTTTACATCCTGACGTAGCTACATAGTTGGCGGTCTACGTAGGAAAAAATCTAGAGTTTAGGGTTTATCCATAGAATAGGTTGATAATATTTTATCAAAAAACTAAAATCTTATAGATTTTATCTCAAAGTTTATCTCTTACTAAGTTGCAACGTGGACGCTAAAGTCTTGGAAGTAAAAACCCACAGTACTTATATCACTTCTTTATATTCTAATGTATTCTTCTTTCTTTTTGTACAAAAACAAGACACCTTGTACTCTCTCCTTGCTAGAAGTAACTTCATGATAATAGGGCACTAATGGATATGGTTGAGGAACTTGTTCTTCATCTTAGTTCTAGCATATGAGGGCTAATATATAGACAACAAAATTAATTAACATTTGTGTTTTATTTATATACGATGTAATTCTATAGTAATCTCACATGATAAAATATTCTTTTAAATATCTACATATGATAAAATTGGTATACCATTAAGAGTTAACGAGTTTGTTGAATCTTTTGATATCATTAACAATGTTTTAAAAACCGGACCGAACCGGCCGGTTCGATCGGGTTCAACCAGAACCGGTGCCTTTTGCGGTTCGGTTTGCTCTCAAATCGGGAAGAAGCTGAAAACCGAATGACCCGGCCGGTTTTACAGGTTCGACCGGTGAACCGATGAACCACGAACCCGGTTGAACCGGTCTAGTTATCATGACCCAAACCAATTAAAATAAAACTCTAACCATTAAACCAAATTGATTATTTTTATATTTGCAGCTATTATGGATGAAAAGAAGGATAAAAATATTTTTAATATAGGTGAAGATGTGGAAAAATATATAATTGGATTCTCAATAAAAAAAAATTTTAGAATAATTTTGTATTTTGAAAGGGTATTTTATTTCTATAATTTAATTATATTTGATTTAAAAGTTAAAAAACAAATTTCTTTATGATTTTAAAATTTTAATGGTTTTTGTATCTTTAAACTTATTTTTTGAATATATGTAAAAGGCTTATAGGTAATAGGAGTTATGTTATGAATTTTTTGATGACTTATAACTCAGATCCGGTTCAACTACCGGTTCAACCACCGGTTCAACCTGGTTGAACTGGTTAAACCGGAATCGGATATCCAACCGGTTCGATCACCGGTTCGGTTTTTAAAACATTAATCATTAACCATATAAAGTATACATTAATCAGCATATTATACAAAGTCACCCACTTCTCCTCATACCCATATTATAGTCTTATTTGTCATTTTCTTATTCAACATTATAGCCTAACTCTTTTGAAATAAAATACCATATGAGGATCTGTAGGTAGGATTATCTGGCATATCTTCAACATCAGCCGCAAGTTCCGGGTATCCCTATCACCCACTCCACGCAGACCGTTCGAAGGATTAATGTCGCCAACGTGGCCCAATAAGGTGCCAACTCGAAGATTTATCCACCAATGAGAATCAGCATCCGGATACGCCTATCGCGAGCCCCGTTCCTCTCCTTTATACTCTTCACTCTTCTCCTCCCACTCACATTTCCCATCTCTGCACCACAGAGGTCAATCGAGCCAGGGATTTCTCTCAACGCCCACGGAGAAGACGATGGCGTCGGCGACTTTAAGGAGCTGCGGAGTGGCGGCCGTGTTCCCGTCTCTGCTCTCCTCTTCGAAATCTACCTTCGCTAACGCGGTTGCGCTACCGAATGCTTACTCTAACGCTTCGTCGCGTTTCGCCATGTCCGCCGAGTGGATGCCTGGACAGCCTCGCCCGCCCTACCTCGACGGATCAGCCCCCGGGTAAGCGATATTTTTCTTCTCTCTCTTGAGAACGAATTAAGATTTGGGTTTTTTTTTTCTTTTCTGACATGTCTTTCTTTCTTCGTTCCTTCCACCCGGTGGTCAGCGACTTTGGGTTCGACCCTCTTGGGCTTGGGGAAGTGCCGGAAAATCTGGAGAGGTTCAAGGAGTCTGAACTCATTCACTGCAGATGGGCAATGCTCGCAGTGGTAAGTTCTTCCATAACGGATCCCCCAATTTGCAAAATGGTTATAGACTTAGGAGGTGGAATTTGCTTCTACATCATGGCAGATAATTGGTTCGGATATTGCTGTGCTGCTGTATATCTTCCTTCTATAGACAAATTACTCAAGTCTAAATCCCTTCTATTGCTAGTGCTTTTTGGGTTCTATAGATCAGTTATATATTTGGGAAGCCATGAGAGCCTGATAAAGATCTGGTCTCATTTAGGTGGGTTAGCTTGTGATGAAATTATGCGAGTCTGATGTTAATGACTTCTTACCCCCTATTTTGCAGCCAGGGATCTTGGTGCCGGAGGCTCTGGGTTTGGGTAACTGGGTGAAAGCTCAAGAGTGGGCTGCTGTCCCAGGTGGCCAGGCAACCTACCTTGGAAACCCTGTCCCATGGGGCACTCTTCCAACCATCCTTGTGATTGAATTTCTGTCCATTGCCTTTGTGGAGCACCAACGGAGCATGGAGAAAGACCCCGAGAAGAAGAAGTACCCTGGTGGGGCTTTCGACCCCTTGGGATACTCCAAAGACCCTGTCAAGTTTCAGGAATACAAAGTCAAGGAAATAAAAAACGGTAACTCCTCTTCTCGAGCTCCCCTCTCTCATTTCCATCCCAAGTTTGAACTTTTAATTTCCTGGAGTACACTTGTTTGCTCATCTGTTCTTCTTAATATTTTTTTTCCAATTTGCTCGTTCAGGCCGTCTTGCTCTGCTGGCCTTCGTTGGTTTCTGCGTCCAGCAATCAGCTTACCCAGGGACTGGACCACTGGAGAACTTGGCAACCCACTTGGCCGACCCATGGCACAACAACATCGGAGACGTCCTGATTCCAAGATCTCTTATGCCTTGAACTAGTTTCGAGAAAATTCATGTAATACCACTGTAAACTCCAACTACTGTGCACTGTGCTCATCTGTACCAATCAGAGTGTTCATTTCTTGATCTGTATAATTAGTGTGGCTTCTTACATTATTCCTTTATGACACGAAGTCCAAACTCCAAATACAAGTAATGAGATAAGTGTTCTTCTCATGTAGGTAGGTGTAGAGGTGGCTATGAGTTAATTAATTTCCGAGTCTCAATTACTAAATGAATAAAATCTGATTTACAAGACCTATAATATATAGGGTTGAGATCAAAGTGATGCAAACCCACGGATCTGTAACCTGTGGCCACGATGCTGAAGTTGTGCCTGGATAAACAGTTTAGACACTCACTAGTTATTAAAAAAAATCCTTATCAAGTATTAAATCTAACTGATGTGAGACTATCTGCCTATTGAATGCAAATCACTCCCCAGGCAACCATTTTAAAAGTAGAACAAGTGTACAGTTAGAGAAGAGCAGAAATTTGCACATACCTGAGAGAATGGCCGAGTCTGTTTTAAAATGGAGATCAAGATTCTGCAAGGTTTGAGACACGGGGGCAGCTTTTCCTAGGTATGCTCTGGTGAGGTTCTTCACTGATGCCAATCTCTGTGTGCTGCAGAGGAGAGTGAGCGTATCATGAGAGTAGAGTTAGATAAACAGATTCAGCAGTTCAGAAGAGGAAGAAGGAAAGGCTCTCAAAAAATTTAATTTCCTTCGGAATGTTAAGTATTCCTTTGCAAGGTCAATAAGACATTCTCAAGTATAACTCCAGTCTGATATTGTAAATCACATTGATTTGAACTAGAAGCATTTTTATGTGTCTCCCTCTTTGGCTAGTATTAAAACAACAAACGAAAAAATGTATGAAGGGTTTCTTCGTGAAAATAAGGAGAGGAAAATTACCTGGAACTAAGAAGGTGACTTTCTCTGTTCTTCCCAGTATAGAAAGCAGAAACCCAATCTGCACGGAGCAATGTCTGCAAGATTTCAGACCTCTTTTCTCCAGAAACGGAGTTGTGAACCATTATCGCATTTGCTGGAACGGTTCCTAGTCTTCAGATAAGAAAAAAGAGAAAATCCCTTAAGCACGGAAACACCCATCACAATGTCTGACCACATCTATTGATAAAACTAAGGAACAGAAGAGAGACTAGAGAAAAGATGAAACAATCAAGATCAATAATACTCGTTTATGCAGAGCAGTTCCAAATGTCAAGCCTCAGAAAAGCTGAAGTCCAGTCAAACATCAAACAATCAGATAGCCATAACTTACTTGCAATCCCCAGGATACCCGTTAATTTCTCTGCAACCCCCTTCAGGACACAGGTACCTGCATCAGAAGAAAGCACAGGATTTAAAACCAGGAAAGCAGATGCGGCGCTGAAGAGAGCAGATTCTTACATAAAGTCTCTAATCGACTTCGACGACCATGCCTTTTGGTATGGCCCTTCCTTTGAGTACAGCAAAGGAGCATCTCCCTTCACGAAAGCTATATCACCCAACTCATCGACCAGACACCGGAACGCACCTTCATGACCCCGATACATGCTCTCTGTCGAACACGACCTGTTCTCATTCCCACAGCCACTGCAATCCCCCACTCCATTAAAATCCGATGGAGCACAAACAGCAGAGAAGAACTCTGAAACGATCCCGTGATCATTCAGCTGCTTGGACTCCACCAAATCTTTGAGACGATAAATGGGGTAATTCCACCCTGTCGCAGTCCAGTAACCCCCGTGGCACGATCTGCTTCCCTTAAAATCCTTCAAACCAATTCCCGGGTTCTCTTCGCAGGCTTTCCTATTCACAACTGCGACGGCGTCGTAGTTTTCGGCTTGGTTTTGATAGACTTCATTCGCAATTGCTTTCATGGAGTAATTGAGAAACGCAATGTAAGCCAGTCCGGCTTCCAAATTTATAATCTCTGCTTCGCCGTCTTTTATTGACTGTAAACAGTCCTCGGTTGTCTCCCTCTGAATGCTACAAACAAATGAATAAACAGATAAATAAGTTGAAATTTAGGATTCGTGACCAGGAAGAACAAGAACGGAAATCTAGGTTCGAAGCTGTGATACTTCAAAGGAAAATTTGTTAGTTGCAGAAATCAATTTATCAGTCGCGGGGCAAATTACAGAGACTCATTCGAGTCTACTGGTCCTTGTTTGGAACTATACCATGTCCAGTGGTAATGACCATGATTCTGGCCAAGGAAGCTGACATAATGAAGGCAATCCTCGAGCTCGTCCCTCACTGCACACCATCTCAGTATCCCTACAGACGGTGATGGGTTTCCCGGAGGCAGAGGCGCATCATAGGCATCATCTCCCTCGTCCTCCAGTGGCGACGGCGACGGTGTATCAGACGCGACCGCTGAGACGGGAGGAATCGCTACAGAATGCTTCCTGAAAATCTCGTTCGTTTCAAAATCTGACCCAGATTGCGGTACTGGAGCTGGTCCGGATCCTGCACAACGAAGATGGTTAATTACTTCGTGTTCGTAGGAAATTACCAAAACCCACTATGGGCATGTGACCCTTCCGTTTCGTTTCGGATTGACATACCCCCAATTGTCGAGCCTAGCAGAGGAAGCAGTGGCAGAAGGAAGACGATGAAGGAAACCGCTACAATCCGCATTTCGGAGTCTAGAACGTCGCAGTGTAACTATTTTTTCTGTTATAACTAACTTTTAGTTCCTTCGAAGAGTTGCAGAAGATATACCTTTTCTTGGTCTTCATACCAAATCGGGTCTCAAGCAACTCGGTCATGATGCTTAGGAACTCGGTCATGATGCTTAGGAACTACGCCATGGTTTGGGAAGTTCAGAGTCTCAGTGGTCTGTGAGATATATAAATCACATGAACACCCAACGAGGTGGGTCTTGTCTCCATTGACCGGAGCCAGATCCAGGCTCTTCGGGCAAGTAATTCATCAATCCAGAGAAAAAGCTATAAACAGATATCCTATTACTGTAAACTTGCAGAATAAGGTAGTTCAGCAAATGTGTTGCTAAAGAGATCAGACATAACTTTGTGCTGCTCGTATTCAATTAGTTGACTTGAACAGATTAGAACAGACTATGGTATTTTATCCCTAATATATATAGTTATATTTCATCAATTTCATGTAGTATTTTTTTTTTTGTGGTATTTTAGAGCATTAGTTTTATAAAGGGGAGGGTGGGACTCTGCTTCCTCTTTCTACTTTGTTAATATATTCGTAATTTTTGTTTAAAAATTTTTACTAAAGGAGTTTTTAATAATTTTTAACTTTTTAAGTATCAATATGAATAGTATTATAGCAACAAGGATTTAATAAAATACATTAATATAGACATAGAGAAATATCATTGTGAAAATAATTTTTATGTTTATATTTTTAATCTTCTAACTCTCAGATTTTAACTAGAAAGAAAAAAACATCTAAGATACTTTTTTCTTCTTTTTTTCATAAATCAAATTGTTCTCTAGAGTGCCCTTAGTGGGGCAGGTAAATCATAAATGTATCAAATTTGTCTGAAGTAGGCGTTGCAGATGCTTATATGGTCCCATTCAAACTTCCCAGAACCACAACGAAGTTTCCTTTCGTGCCGCCCCGTGAAGCTCTTGAGCAGCTCGAATGCCTGCCTTTAGTTAGCTGGCTTATAAAAGGCGAGCAGAAACCCCATTAATGGATTCATCCTCATATGATAGATTCAGCAATCCATGGACGATCTTGCCTGGGTATTTCCGGAAGCAAGACATGTGCCCTGCTTCTGGCCATATTTCGGCAATCCATGGTGGGATTCCAATAACAGAGGCAGCTTCTGCAGTCTGATGATCTCTTTTGTGAGGGGGGAAACAAACAGAGGAATTATCCCGATCACAGTCGTTTCAGATGCGATTCTGCTTTTTCATTTATGTACTGCATAAAAATGATTCACAGACAGAATCTTAGACGGCGTTTCCCTGAAATAATATTGTTGGGTTCCTGATTACACGAGTATCTCCATGGCTCCATTACTTAATCTCCCAATCTACCATACGACAGAAAAACACACTCAGTTTCCTGTGGGTATGACTCCTCCTGTACTTCAGAGTCTCCCCTTACAGCCTGTTACATGATCCAAAGCCATCCCCTTTAGAAAAAAAAGAAGGGTTCCTTGCAGAATAACTCGAGTGCTCCTCATCCCCCTCTCTCCCCATTTCTTTATGTCCATATTTGCTGTCTGGGTCTTCTACTCTTCTCTCCCTCCTCAAAAAACGAATCTAACTTTTGCTAAATCTATATATTTACATCTATAATTACAAGCTTCCCCACATATCTAGACAGCCAACCCAACTACCCCAGGTCCCCAAATACGTTTTAAAGGAGTTTAGAGCTACCATTTGGTCCCTTATCAATAGGAGCGTATGACCCACTCTCCCCAGTTCCAACAATCCTCCTTTTCTTTTTCTCTCTATTGAGATCCATCCCTTTTCACATTTCAGTCTTTTTAGCTGTGCTTGAAAATAAAATCCAGCCGCATCCATATCGCAAACTGGTTGTCTCAGGATTCTCAAAATCTTGTGCAATCCAACTATATATGGTGTAAAACAGATAGTTAATGACTTGCAATCTGCGTAATGTGATCTAAGATCGATCTTTTAATTCTTTATAAAGCTGCATCTCACAAATTGAGAAGTAAAAGTTTTGCGTTACCGGGAACGAAAGTAACTGGGTGAGGTTGGTGGTACACCAGTGATGTGTGACGATGAATCCACACAGTGACATTTTGTATATGTTTACACCATATCTGTTTACCTTGCTAATTGCTATCCACTCTTACCTGCAGTTGGGACACTTGCATATATTTTTAATGGGGGCTTCCCATTAAAAATGCATCTAGAATTTTTTCTAATGTGGTTATAACACGATGGGTCCCATGTTCCACGTCACCAAAGTACCCAACGTCTACCATTAGTCGGGTTGTTAAGGTAGTTAAATGACATGCGTGATTGAGAAAAATGAACCCATCAAGGTGGGAGTCAGGAGCAACTCAAAAAGTGCAGGGCCCACGAATCGTCGGGTACGATTCAAAGTAGCGTCTGAAGTGGGCCCTATCAGTTAATTAGGATGCTGTCCTAACTTTGCGCCGATTCCGCACGAAGAGTACTGGACTCTGATTGGTTGGACGTTACGGCGCGATGTAATGTGGGAGCTGACTGACCCTCCACATTCGTCTCCACGCGGTCTTTCCACGTGTCATTATCCGAATGGGTGATTACCTGATCAAGATGCCCCGCGGGTCAACTTTCCAGAGCCGTCATTCGGTGGTCTCCCTCGATTCTTTTGACGAATAAGGATCCTGGATTCGCAGTTCTCCTCAGTCCTCAGTGAGTCCCCCTTCGGTCTCAGACTCCTTATCTTCTTCTCCGGGGACGAGCGTCGACCACCGCCCGGCGACGGGAGCTTCAAATGTTGGGAAAAGCGGAAGGTTCGCGATGAGGGAGAGCGAGATTCTGCGTCTTCTCCTGCTCTCGTTTCCCCTGCTGTCGTTCGCGGCGGTGGCGAACGCGTACGGGTCGGAGGGTCCAATCGCCGCTGCGTTTGGGGATCATCTCGGCTTCTTCTGCGCGATAGAGGCGAGCGGAAATCAAGAGCTGCTCTGCTGGAGTAAGAATGGCTCGTCTCTCTCCGCCACTCTCGCTTTCGATTCGCTCCCCCCCATGGCGTCCCTCGCCGGCGGCGAGGGATTCATGTGCGGACTCCACGCCGTTTCCTCCAAACCCTTTTGCTGGAGATCTGATGATTCGGGCGTCTCGCTCGTGCCCGCTATGTTCCGCGACGCTCAGTATTCCCACATCGCTTCCGGGAGGAATCACGTCTGCGCCGTCCGGGGATCTTACTTCTTGAAATCGTCGTCGTCGTCGGAGGAGGAGGAGCAGCGTGGGAGTTTCCCTAATGTGGATTGTTGGGTTGTCGGTGCCAAAGTGATCGTCTCCGGCGATTATGACCCGCCGCAGGTGAATTTCACGGCGGGGAGGATTGTGGCGGGGGATGGGTTCTCATGCGTGGAGATTAAAGGCGGCGGATTCGTCTGTTGGGGCCCCAATTCGGCGATCTTAGGGCTCGAATCTCTGTCCGAGCCGACTTTCGGTTCTCTCTCCTCCGGAAGAAACTCTTTGTGCGGGATATCGATAGTCACCCGCGAGGTGAAGTGTTGGGGAGAAATCGCCGCAACCGGCGACTCTCCTTCCCCCGGTACCCGATTCGTCAGCTTAACTTCAGGCTCCCGCCATTTCTGCGGAATCAGGGAGGTCGATCACGGAATCGAGTGTTGGGGGAGTTTCAATGCGTCGTCGGTTCCTAAATCTTCGGGGTTCTTAGCAATCTCTGCATCCGAAGTCACGACGTGTGGAGTTAGGGAAGAGGATTTGATATTGGATTGCTGGGGCGGGGCCGCGCAGTCGTCGAATTACAACCCTCCGTTGCAGCTCTCCAGTCCCGGGATTTGCACGGCCGGGAGGTGCTCCGACGGGGAATTCTCCTTCAATGCTAGCGTTCTCAACGTTCCCGACTTGGTGACGCTCTGCATCCGTCGGGACCTTCAGGTCTGCGCGCCCTGCGGAACCAGCTGCTCGGACGGATTCTTTCCCTCCAGCGCCTGTATCCCGCACGCTAACCGTGTCTGCACGCCCTGCTCTCTCTGTCAGAACAGCTCTTGCTGGGACGTTTGCGGACTTCCCTCAATCGAACCCGAGGAAGCGAAGCAGAAGCAACAATTGGTGAAGAAACTGGTGATTGCTCTCGCCGCGACTGTGTTTGGGTGTTTCCTTCTGGTCTTCATCGGGTGGTGTTTCGTCCCTCGTCTAATCGTCACTAGGAAAGAGAAAGGAGCTGGAACGTCCCAATGCACCTTCTGTGTCGGGAGCGTCGAGGAAGAAACAGAGGACAACGAAGTCGTCGACGTTCCCGTCTCCGTTGTCCCTGATGTCGCCGCACAAGTTTTCCGGTTATCGGAATTGAAGGACGCCACGAATGGGTTTAAGGAAGTCAATGAGCTCGGCCGCGGTAGTTACGGGTTTGTGTACAGGGCTACTCTCCCGGACGGACGACAGGTCGCCGTTAAGCGGGCCAATGCCGCCACCATCATTCACAACAACAGTCGAGATTTTGAAGCAGAGCTCGAAATCCTCTGTAAAATCAGACACGCCAATCTGGTCAATTTGTTGGGGTATTCCGCAGATATGGGGGAGAGGCTACTCGTCTACGAATTCATGCCACACGGAACACTCCATGACCATTTACACGGCGGGTTATCTTCCCTGAACTGGAATCTGAGGTTGAGAGTGTGGATGCAGGCGGCGAGGGGGCTTCAGTATCTGCACAAGGAAGCAGTACCTCCTATCGTTCATCGCAACATCAAGACCTCGAACGTACTACTGGACGCGGACTGGGGAGCTCGACTCGCGGATTTCGGTATCTCCAGCACCGGCGATCGAATGCGTGCGGAGGAGATGGTATACGTGGATCCGGAGTACCTCAAAACGCAGTCCTTTACAGAGAAAAGCGATGTGTATAGCTTTGGCGTGGTCTTGCTTGAAATCCTCAGCGGAAGGAAAGCTTACGATAAGGACTGCGATCCTCCGAGTATAATCCGGTGGGCGGTGCCGCTCATTAGAGAGGGAAAGGCAGCTGCCCTGATCGACAGAAACGTGGAACTCCCCAGGAACGTGGAGCCGTTGCTGAGAATGGCAGAAATTGCAGAGCTCGCCGTGCGAGATGATCCCAGTGAACGTCCCCTGACGTGCGATTTGGCCCTCTGGTCGGAGCAAGTCGCGAGAGGTGGATGCACGTAACACTACAGCGAGAAGACGCTAGGTGGGTTTCAATGTCCGGCATCGCCGGCGTACTTCCGACCGACTTCCGAGCTCCTGTAAAGTTTTCCTGTGAGCTTGTTGTACATTTTTTTTGTACTGTTTCAAATTCTTTTTTGCTTCAGAGAGTGATTTTGGTGATTGAGATATGTCCTTGCTGTAAGCAGCTGATGAGTGATTCAATTTGGTATAAAACAGATAAGCATGAGGCACAAGATAAAGAAATGGGTCTGTAGCAGTTTCTTCTGGCAACGGGTCCTCCATTTCCGCTGCACTCCATGTTTCCTGTCTGCCTCGTAAAGTCATATGCCAGGACAGGATGTCCTCAATAATGTTCATATTCATTCATTTCTTCCTGCAACAAAATGAATTGATTCTTGAATAAAATCCCATCAAAACTGATACGGGATCAAAACCCATTTATCCTATTTCTACCACTTCGAACAGGACTCGTGAGCAGGTCTCACTCGCATTATCTCTTATTGGAAGACAACGAACAGCTCCAATTCGTGGGGTTGGCAACAAGAAAGTATCATCTATCTCCTATACATTATACATTTAAGCATAGTCAACCAAGGTAACACATGCATCAACCTATAAATATTTATTTTACGATTTTTAAAAAGAAAAATGAAATTTTACAATAAGGTTTTACAGATGTGGTTGTCTCTTGGCAGCCTAGTTGGCATTCAACATAAGGTCTAAGGTTCCTATTTTATCTCTTACCTTAACACCACATCCCACTTTAAAAACTCACAGTAAAGATTCACATTATACATATCACCACTCTTTTAAAAATTACAAAGCTGCAAATTTTTTACAAAGCTACTACATCGGACAACTTAGATAACGGTAATGGCGGTTTACTTGTTCACAATAGGGGACACACAATTATAATTTTGAGGAATCCTCTTGTGCATGATAAGAAAAGGGTCCACCACAACTATTTGTAAACTGTATGAGTTCTTATAACATTATGGCACAAAAATTCAAGCAAACTTCTTGTGCGATCCTACTTATTTGTTTAGTGGACAACTTGTCATATGTCATTTATTTATGTCAGCTTTGTCAAATAGATACGAGCCCTTTGGACAGCCATTTGCTACCATACCATCTCATTGCTACATATATAATATTTGATAAAATTACAAGTTGCAAGTAAATATATAAACTAAACAAAAGAGCAGTCTAACATCGAGATGGAATTTGATTCATATGATGAAGCCAAATATTACATAAGAAAAAAGAGGTGCAGGTGACAAGGAGTTTGGACTCGGATGGGGAACCAAACAAGGGGTCCTAAAATTCTGAGTCGGATTCAATCCAATGACCAAGTCTTGACTCACCAGCTCCAAACGCGTATAAACGGGGAGCCACCTTAGGTTGGGTAACGTACGGCGGCTTGCATGGTGCCTCCATTGCCAAACCAAAGTTAAATTGGAAGTAAGGGGGAGTAACTCAAATTAGAAGCAATGTGGCTTCTCATTAAGTTTAGTTAAACACACACACATTGATAAAGTCAAGTTTAATTTCTAAATTAAAGCTAGGATAATACATGACGGAAGGGTGATTGCTAGAAGGATAATGCACATGATTAATCTTAATTTTTTGGTTAAGGTACAATGATTATTTCACTATCATTAATCTTGGTTTTTTGGTTTAATTAAGTTAAAGTGTGAAAAAGTCTCACATTGACAAAGATTAAACAATGGTATCGGATTATAAGGTTGGTCAATACTCCTAAGTGGCTAGTCATTTTGGGATGGAACTAGACTCCTATTTGTTTGTGGGCAAAACCCAATTTGTTGGCTGGCACCCAATCTGTTTGCGGGCAAAACCCAATCGGTTGAAACCCAATCTGTTTGTGGGCAAAACACAATTTGTTTACGGTTGAAACCCAATATGTTTGTGGGCAACCAGAAGGTTAGACCCATTATGCTTGTAGGCAATAAGCCTCCTAATTGGCTGGTCATTTGGGATGAAGAACCCGGCTCAATCTTAATAAGGCACAAGTATTTTTTTAGCAAGAAGAATTTTCCATTCTTCCGCAAGGTTAAAATCATGTATTTGACTCTGAAGTATTAGAAAGTGAGTTGGGATAACCTTTTGAGGTTAAATTTGGTGGAATTATTATCACTAGTTTCCTTAAATGGCTTTTCTTAAAATATCTCTTCACCAATTTGTGTATGCAAATTATTTATTCCACTTAATGTTATCCATCAATTGGTCATTGAGAAGTTGGAGACTTATAAACATTGTGTCTTCAAGCTTTCTTATCGAAATTTTATCTAGGTATACTGAGGTGAAAACTGGGACAATTCATTTAGACATTAGTATGTCTAAATGGTCACTGAGTGGTGCTGCATTTTGGTTATGAAGATGTCGCGTCCATAAAACATTTTACACGATCACACATAGGTTAGGGAACCATTTGATTTTGTGAGAGAGAACTCACTTCCTAATCCTACTTTCGTTGCCCTTAAGTATTAACTTAACTTTTATATGAGTTATGTAACTTTTAAGGTCAGTTAATAGCATAAATAATATATTTAACGTACTTAGCCTTAAGAATTTCTTTTCTATATAGTTGGGTATTCTCATCCCAAGAGAAACTCATCCAATGGGCAAGAGCATATTCTTGAGGGAAAATAATAAATGCAAAAAATGCTATATATCATACTCAAATTTAAGAATACTATGATTTTTACATGTAAATTTATAAATACTTTTTTGAGATAATTTTCTCACATAAAATTTCATAATATTTCAATCCGAAATAATTTAATTTTGAATAAATATTAAATTTTTTTTTTCAATGAATTGCCAAACTCGGTTGCTGGGGATGCCTTAATTAACGAGAGTTTGAAATCCCTGCATAAATCTACTCACTTAACGTGCTATTGGGGATGTTTTGCTCATGGGCCTCTTTGGCTATTTGATGGGAAATGAACTCCATAGATACACATGCCATGGAGTTCAAGTCTACCTTGGAATCCATGGTACTCATTTTCCAACCTTTACTATAGAAAAATATAGAAAAATGAGTTAATGATCATAACAAAGATTTTATCTTTTTTGTGTATGTATTTACTATTATATTATACATCCATGGAGTTCAAGTCTACCCACTCGACCAAATTAAACTGGAATAAAAAATTTTTGGTATTATTCTGAGAGGTTACCAACAAAATCTCATTTGAAAGATTAAATTACAAGGAATATAATTGAAGCAATAAGACTTGGCTCAACTACTACTTATCTAAAGACTACTTTGGACCTTTAGCTTTATTAACAACCATTTTATTTATTTTAAATTTGACGCGCTGCGCGCTTATGCGCACAGACGCGCATGTTAGTGTCTGAGATAGAGCTTGTAACGGAGACGGTCGTTGCGGAGGCGCGGGGAATATACGCTGCAGACCTGCAACCCACCCTGCCCCTCCCTGTCTTTCTCTCTCTCTCTCTCTCTCTCTCTCTCTCTCTCTCTCTCTGAGTCTCTCTGTTTTTTTTTTCTGGGGGGGTCTCCCTTTAAAATTCTGTTCCGTTTTTCTGCCTTGCCCACTTTTTCCCCTCTCCCTCTCTCATGGAAGATGCCTGATAACAAGACCAGCTCATGACCTAGCCCAATACTCGTTTTTGAGATCTACCGGTAATTTGGTTCTCTTCCTTAGGTTGCTCGGCTGATCTCTAAAGCCGAGCACCTCTCTGTCCTTCTCCCCTCCGCGAGAGATATTTGAATTTTTTGTTTGCGATTCGAACATCAGAGCGTTCGTATCGCCACATTCTCACTGAATTTCCCAGGAAAGGGTCTTACTTCTGCGCTGTGGGTATTTGGGCATTCGGATGCATGCTCGTCTTTCTCACTGAAAGAGGACTTTTTTCTTGGGACCCTGAACCAGGGTCTTAGGTTTCTTGAAAGTCGAGGATTCACGTATAATCGACGCCGGAATTCTGCCGAACGCTTTTTTGGTAGTTAGTGGGCACAGGATTCGTAAGGTTTACCCTTTCACGTTTTGCCTCTCCTCCTCCTCCTCCTCCTCCCTCTTATTTCCCGTTTTACATTTCTAGGTTAGGTTACCAAATCCATTTTATTCTCTGTGGGGAGTGCTGTGAGAAGTACCCTCCTGTCATGCCTACTGTTCGAGAGTCCGGCGCTCTTTGTCTCATTCGAAATTTCTGTAGACTTTTAATATATTTATTTTATTTTATTCTACACTCACTTGTTCTTTTCTTTCTGGTGTAGGAGTAAGGTCAATACTTTGGCATTGTTGTTGGCGAAAGAAAAAGAGAGGTGCACAATAGGTAGTATAAGAAGCTGGATTTTTCACCAAGATGGTCGTGCGTAAGCAGAACGGCATCTTCATCGTTGTCATTAGCTGCTTCATTCAGTTATGCGATTGGCATCCATTGGGATAACAAAGTTAGTTTCGGGCGGAAGTGCCGTATGTTTTGCCTTTAAGTTTTTACTAGGTACGTCTACTGAAGAATCCGGTACACGTATCTATAAATAGTGAACCCACCCGCAGAGGGGTCGGAGTCTAGATCGTAAGTTACTGATTTTTCTTCATATCCAAGGATTAACAGAATGTTCGAACTACATATCAGCACAATTTTGTGAGGGTTACCAAAACCATGTATTTTTTAAAACATGAATGCATAAAACTAGCTATCTTACCAAACTTGATCACTGAATCTGCTTGTATCTGACCGAATCCTAGATTATCTTGCCGGAATGTAATAATTGTTGACTGATTGTGGCTTCCTGAGTTGATAAAAATCTCCACGAATTTGGATTCATGTTTACGTTATATTTCAGTATTTTAGAGAAAATGGATTTGGACAAAAGAGGAAGCGGTTTTCTAGAATCTCCATTTGTAATTTTGTTTTAGTTCAACTTTGTGCTTTAACTGTGGAATAGAACTCATGGAGACAACTTTCAAAAAAAAAAAGAACTCATGGAGACATAATTTTAGTTTTTGTTGCCAGTGCATCTATTACCAATCATTCTTCAGCAAGTCTTTCATTGTAATTTCCCTGCATGTCGTTTTTGGCCTTCTTAGACTTCTGTTGTTCATGAAATTATTGGATCACTCTGCTCCCACAGGACAATACTCAGTGTGTTGAAACTTATTGTCTCATTTATTTACGTATTAACCTTATCTCTTTCTTTAATATGTTCAAAATCTTACTTTCTATTGCCTGCTACTCAAGATAGAGTATTCCCAACTTCTGGTGTCAAGTTACTGGTTCTTGGCTACTTTTTGTTCAACTACAGTGCTCCTAGTGCCCACCTTAGATTATTTTATGAAATTCATGAAAAAGTATTATGACCTTTTATTTGTTTTCTCTTCTCCTCTCAATACTGTTATGACCCTTCTGCTGCTTTTCTGTTGTTATGACATTTTATCAAATTCGACTACATCAGAGAAAAGAAAGTACCAATGCCTGAAAATGTTAGGAAAAAGACAAAAAGTTTAACTTTTTTACTGATAATGGCATGGAGAAAAAATAGTTTTGATTTTGTTGGTTTGCATAGTTAATTGTCAAAGAACAAGTTGTTTATGGGTAGATTCGCTAAAATCGCAACAACAATTTATTTTGGAGGTTTACTCTTTTATCAATGGACATTCTCTGCTTTTATGGTTTTGGAACTGCTGGTTGAAGTTGTTAACGCTGAAGTTTGAAATCTCCTTACTGTGTATGGTAGGTCTAAACATTATTCATTTTACTTTGTTTTTTCAAGACATATTTACATCTGTCAAGCACCAAGGTCTTATGTTTGGGAAGAGTTTTTCATTCACGAGCTTGACACAAATGGGGTGCTGTGGCTGCTTCGGATTCTTGAGGAAGCGTCATAGAACCTTGAAATCTAGTCGTAGCTCTGGTATTCGATGCTCCCAGGAGTTTTTGTTAGCGGAAAGTATGGACGAAATGGATGGAATATTTTATAATGGTGAAGCTGGTATTCTTCATGGATGTGATGGGGAGTCAAGATTGAGGGTTAAAGCTGCTGATGAAATTCTTTTCCTCCGTGCTCAAAGTGGAACGTTATGTAGAGAAGTTCCGGTTAAGGAGACTCACCATGTTATACGATCGGAGGTGGATTAAAAAGCTTGCCCTTTTAAATGATAACTTACTCGCATGAAATACTTTTATTATTGTATGCATTAAGATCCATTTTTTCAATTTATAATTAGGATGAAGATGGAAATAAGATGGTCAATGAATATGTCCGTGTATGCAAGATTGGTTCTGGCAGTTATGGAAAAGTGGTAAGATTCTCCACTTACTTGGCAGAATGATTGTATTCTTTATTGGATTAACACCAACTAGTATTACTCTTGCTATGTAACAGGTTTTGTACAGAAGCACCATAGATGGAAAGCAGTATGCTGTTAAGGTAATATCTTTTTTTTTTTTTTTTTTTTGAACAGGTTGTTGGTAAGGTAATATCTTTGGGTGAAATGTAAATGGGGATTCTTATTGCTCTTTGGTTTTCTCTTTTTCCTATTAAAGTATGTGGTTTTATTAGAGAATCTTGACCCTATTAAAAGAAATTGTAGAACTAGAAAAGCCCTGGACCGGATATTGACTGTTTCTAAGAAAAAAGAATATTGACTTTTTTCTTGACGTTGTCTTTGTTATGCACTATGTTTTTCTTTGTTTTCATATTTATCTTTTCTGTGAAACCTTATTTTATCTTTTGTTTATTTTGAGCTTAAATGATATAATCTTTTCATGTAATTTTAAACTTGATGATACCATTCATTCTTGTGTATATTTTATCATTTATTCCATTTATTGTGCAGGCTTTCCATAAGTCTCATTTATTGAAATTATGAGTGGCACCTTCAGAAACAGCAATGACTGATGTTCTTAGAGAGGTGGGCGCTTTCTTTGTGGACGTGTGTCATCCCAGTTTTTTCGTATATTTCCTCATGCATATATGATTTCTGCTGTCATATGAATTCCCAGAGGTGTTTCATTGATCTGTGATGTTGATTTTGTTTCTTCTTTATTGTACATTTTCTTATGAACTGTTAATTACTGAAAATATTTTTTGGCATGCTTAAAAAGAAAATTGATAATCAAATGAAACCAGTATTACCAGACCCGGATCAACGCCAGTTGGTTGAACCAGGTTGAATAATGCCGAGTGCACCCCAGAGACACAAACAAAACTTAGAATCTTGGAGAAATAGGCTAACGGTTGACTAGTCAGGTCACCTGGAAGCTAGTTCTGTGGAGGATGTTCTTACCCATCGTGGCGCTTTAGCACCTACATTTCATCTTCAGGGATTGCAGGTCCCATCATGTGTTGGCGAAGAATAGATGGAGGGGTAGTTTTCCCAATCTTTGTCAAATGACAGATGGAGGAGCCTCCCTTCCCACCCTTTTCATTTACTGAAGTCGGAGGGCCCCCTACCTGGCCCACCATTATGTGGAACTGTGTGAAGAGGACAAGGGGCCCTTCCTGTGGGGGATTTGCCGCCTCCTTCACTATATGCAGGATTAGGGGATGCATCTCTCTTGCCCAAATTTTGTTGTTATAAATTTTGTATGTTTCATGTCATCATAATAATTTCCTAAAGCTCTATATTTTTAGTGGTTGAAGCTGGTTGAGAAAACCAGCATCTCATTGGGTTGATGGCTTGGCTGACTCCGATTACATTGGATGAACATGTCATTGAAACAGAATCACCAGACTTTCTTTTTTTTTTCTTCTGTAAAAAAGTCATCATATAGATATCTTTTTATTAAACTCGTTAGTTTTGATCCGAAAACAATAAAATTAAGAAATAATTGAATACTACTGGATATAGGGTTGGTGGATCTTTTTGAGTGTTTTTTGTGCTTAGTCTTATGAATTTTTCTGTTAATTGTAGTCTCTAGTTTGAAATTTCCTGTATTCTTCATCTTTTACAGGTTTCAATAATGAAAATGTTGGACCATCCCAATATAGTAAAGCTGATAGAAGTGATCAATGATCCAACCACGGATCACTTCTATATGGGTAATTCATGTCATTAGTTTTTATGTTCTGTTAGGCAAATAAAGCTATCTAACACTTTCAGCTAAATGCTTATAGATAGATCAATTTTAACTTAGAAATATTGATCTGCAGTTTTGGAGTATGTTGAAGGGAAATGGGTTTGTGAGGGTGCTGGTCCACCTGGCGGCATTGGAGAAAATACTGCTAGAAGATACCTTCGTGACATTGTTGCAGGGCTTATGTACCTTCATTCTCATGTAAGTTGCACATAGTCTGAATAATTCTTACAGTTTGAATGCAATTACTACTTCGGCATTTGTCTTTTCCATGTACTTGACTCCTAATCACGAAAATAACATGCAATATTGTTTTCTTGTGTTATGTACATGTAATTCATTACTGTAGTATTGTTTCTGTTGTTGTTGTTGTTGTTGTTGTATCTTTTGTGTTTTGCTTCTATTTGGTGTGAGTACAAATCTTAGTCCACCAAACATGTCTGAGAAGCATTGGAATTTTGAGTTTAAAAGAACTAAGCTATTAAAATATTGTATATGGTTTTTTTTTTAAGAAATAATTACATGAAATATAAGATAAGGTAGTTGGTATTTTAACCTGTTAAAAAAAGGTAGTTGATGTCTTTAACGCTAATGGCGTGAGAATTGACTCTGAACATTGTAAGTTACACCTTTGGATACCAGAACTTTATAAAATGCTGAAGATAGATGATAAAGGGAAACAACTGTTGGTGTTATTTGTCAAAATACCTATGAACTCAGGACATAATTGAACGAGAATTTCAAATTGAGGTCTCAATGACCATATGGTGTGCATATCTTGCGGGTGTCTTTGGAATCAAGTCTTGCAGGGTGAAGGATCTAAGGTAAATGTATAAATTGGCACTAAAAGAAGGAACTGGAATTGGAGTAACGTGTAGTTGAAGTTCTATGGAGAATTTATGATTGACTTTTAAATGAAAAGGTAATAGAATTAAGGCAAGAGTTACCTAGACTTTCAACCTGAGCTGATCTTGGATTACTTTAAATGGATGCTAACTACTTTCTTTAGCAGCAGCACTTTGGGACCAAAATGTGCATAGAGCTAAGATGCTACTTGTTTCCTTTTAAAAGATGGAGCCGACAAAGTGAAACCTGGACCTAATGATAACTGTCTTCTTGACATGCTAAGTGAGCACAACAACTGCTGTCTGTTGTCTGGTGTTAACGCTGGAGGAAGTGGCCACAGTGAGTCCATTTGCCAAAACCAACTAATAACATCATCTAAATCTCAGTCAACCGTCAGTGGCAAATACTGAGCAGTGTTCAAATCTAATAAATCCGATCCTACTAAGTTTTTGTGGAAATTTTTAATATTGTTATTAAATTCCACTTAACCTCTGGGGCCCGACAACAACTTGGCTGAATCCGGGGGGGGTGCCATTGTGAAAGTGAATGATAAGAAAGTCAGGAAGGACAGGGATTTAGTTGCTTAGGCTTTCTCACTTGCAATCTTTACCAACGATGGCAAGCTAGGGAAAAATTCAAATGGGAGTGTGTAGGTTAATGCCATTAATCATGTTATTCTTCCTTGGTTGTTCAAATGAATTCTGCACCACTGTTAAATGGTTTCTATTGTAAACTTTCAAAAAAAAAAAAATGGTTTCTATTGTAATAGGAACCAACTTAAGTTGCTTTGCTTGGAATGCTCTGATTTGTGTCCAAATACAAACTTGTTTGGAGATCAGAAAAATATTTCTTAATATTTGTTTTCATTAAGTGTTTCTTTCATAATCTCTTTTAGGGGTCTTTCCAGGTTTGTTATCTTTTTGTTGCTTGCTGAAGCTTGGGTCAAATCTGGACTGGGCAACTTTTCTATGTTTTTTCTTTTCCATTTTTGTCCCAACTTTGGGATAATTAATGTTCTTACACTTCCTTTTTGCTGACAGCATATTGTGCATGGGGACATTAAACCTGATAATCTTCTAGTGACGAGCAGTGGTAGTGTCAAAATAGGAGATTTTAGCGTAAGCCAGGTTTTTGAGGTGAGCAGTTCATTTGTAGAGTTTCACTGCTTTGCTATTAGCAACTAGGATGCTGAAACATGCATTAGTTACCTGATTAATGTTGCGCTCTCTCTTTTTCTCTTCTCTGATATTTTTTTTTCCTTTGAATTCGCAATTTACTTAACCATTATTTGCAGGATGACAATGATGAGCTTCGTAGATCTCCAGGCACTCCTGTCTTCACTGCACCAGAATGTTGTTTAGGCACGGCGTTTGTTTATTTATGCTTGTTGAACATTTATCTTTGTTGCTTTTGAACCCTGGTCTGAACCTCGTGTTTCTTGAGCAGGGTTAACCTACCGTGGTAGAGCTGCAGATACGTGGGCTGTTGGTGTTTCCTTGTATTGTCTGGTATTTGGTCGATACCCATTTCTTGGAGAGACTTTGCAGGATACATATGATAAGGTGCTACTTTCTGTTGTGTTTCTACTTTAACCTCTTTCCTTCGAGTTGGGTTTAAAATGCAAATATGGCCTGATAAAAGTGGATATTGGTGTACCAGATTGTTAATAACCCTCTATCATTCCCAGAGGACCCAACTCCACAGTTGAAGAATTTATTAGAAGGGATTCTCTGCAAAGGTAGGTCCAGATGGCTTTGGTGCCTTTTTCATTCAAGCTCATTGATTTGAACAGATTTTTTTGATGGTGTATCATTAGATGTTGATCAAGACAAATTGTTTTAAATCTGTATCTTGAATTGAAGTTTTGGTTGTGCAGACCCAGAAAAGAGGATCAGCCTGGGTGGCGTCGCAATTCATCCATGGGTGGTGGGGGAGGACGGGCCTGTGCCGGAGTATTTGTGTGGGTGCAAGCGCAGAAGTTTCGCAAGGGAAACATCTGGGCATGATTTGAAGGACGCTAACAACGTGAATGGTGCTAACCCAATTTCTTCCATACTTTAACGATTATTCTGTACAGCAAAATGAAGTTAAAAGAGGATGGGTTTGGAGTGGGTGTCTGTGGTTTTCTTGTGAAAGTGTTGAAAGAGAGTATAGGTAGAGATGGAGAAAATAATTGGACACGGTCTGATCTGAGGTGGTATAATATAAAGTGTATCATGAAATTTGTTTGGTCTCCTGATGGACCGGTCCATGAGGGATTTGAATAGGTTTTGAGTACCCGTTGATTAAGACAGTATGAGTGAGACAAAATGGACTGGTGCTCGCTTGAGGGAGGGACTAGGGAAGGCTTCCGAGTTTGTACTATACACAACATATACAGTTTGTAACAGTGTAACAATAGAAATTTGGTTTTGATACAGTGATTGAAGTAACATGTTAGAGTTTCCACTCGGTAGTGTAAAGCTGATAATGCACACATGTGACAGTGTTAACCTGAGGATGCAGATCCAATTGATCCAATCGTATGAATCTCATACCTGGGATTTCTTATCGAACCCCTTTGTGCAGCAAATGTTGCAACTCTATGTGCCTCCAATTGATCCTCGACACGCCAAGCCGTCCACAGCGCTAGATTTGTAATAAAAGATGAAAAACTGCTCTACGATGTTACAGTGGTTTGAACCAATCTTAAACAGAGAGAATTGCCGTTTCATAATTAAAGGTTTATATGCTCTCTCCCGTTCGACACAATCACAACAAGTTTCGCAGGTCTACCCTTCGTCCCAATTTTTCGCTTTTTAGTTCCCAGTTATTTTTGTCTAACTTGAACTTTAGTAGGCGTGATATAAAGTTCTGCACAAATGAGGGTTGTAATTCAATTAGATTTATTAAATCTCGTGGTGAAATATTGAATGACCCGAAAAAAAATAAATGAAATTAAAATTTCAAATTAAAATATAATGGCCCATGCAGGTCTCGAACCTGCGACCTTCGCGTTATTAGCACGACGCTCTAACCAACTGAGCTAATAGGCCTTGATGACCTTTTTCCAACTTTGATAAATTCGTGTTTTTGTTTTGTTGCTTTTTCTCTTACTTTTTCTTGGAAGGTATAATGAAACTACTGATGCTTTGATTCATTTGTCCCCATTATATTCGATTCATTCGATGTTTTACTGTGCATTCTCGAGGACCAGATAGTGCCAAGGTATAATTCCTCCCACCATTTTCTGAAAAAGGATGATTTGTTAAGACTATTTTAGAGCATCTCGCTGATTGAGATGATGGACCTGGAGACTCCTGGCCCTCAGTTTTACTGTTTTCCTCCCTTCTTTTCATGACAAAAAGGTACAAATATTGTTTCCAAGTGTCACTTCCGACCACCTCGCCGTATAATTCGATCAACATTGGATCCGCTTGTAAAAAATGTTAGTTTGAACACATGCCCAGAAAATGAGAAAACTATATACTTCCTCTTCTGCAACTCTGCATTTGCCTCATCTGCTGCTGCTGTAACACGTCCTCCGAGCCTCCAATTGCAGCCAAAAATTCTGGTTTTATATATTAACGAGGAAGAGTGGAAGACGGGTCCAAGAGTACTTTCCCCCGCAGAAGACTCCAATGTCAACATACCCAACAGAGAAGAAAAAGAAGCTGTGGCAGCAGCACTTTGCTGACTCCTTGCTTAGCTTTGTACTTATCATCTTCAACTGCTTCAACTACAGGGATAGGAAAACGTTTTTTAATTCGAAAAAGGCAAAAGAAAGAAAAGAATTAAAAACTTGGTGGAGCAGCCATGGCCGGAACATTTGAATCTTCAAGCTACCGGCCCTCTTTTCGGTTTTGAATTGGGAATTGTTTTCTTTCAGGATTAAAAACCCCAGGACCCAGATTTACATTAATCCTGCTGTAACTCTGTAGATTGTAGGAAAACCAGTCAGAAGTTGAAGAACCCAAATTTTCTCGATGATATGTATTGAAGGATTAGATACCTGGATTGAGGAATGGTGGTGGTCTGGTTTGGCTTTGCTACCGACTTTTTTTGTGTCACTCTCATCTAAAGAGCGGCGCCGAGAGCAGGATTTGTCATCGTTGCCGTTGCTTTTACTTTTCCGAAACAGCCAAGATTCCCAGAAGCATTACCACCGTTCAGTCTCAAGAGAGAAAGAAAATAAAAAATAAAATGAAAAGGAAAGGATGGAAATCAAGCCGTTTTGCTTATCATCTGCGGCCGTTCAGTTGGGAAAAACAGGACAGACAAAAGAAGATTGAATAAAGAATTCGAAGCCGATTTCGGCCATTGAAGGAACTTTTAGAGGCTCGATAGGCAACTGGTCCAATCCACGCGTGATGTTGTCTTACGATAAGGTTTTTAATGTTCCCGAGTTTTTAATGTTCCCCAGTTAACACGCTCTTCTGCAGATACCCAAAGCATCTAACAAAGTTACAGGCATCGATTAAATCTCAACTGATACCGGGTGATGAAAGAAAGAGATAATATTTCTGAACAGGGTCCTCCATATTTTGGCGAATAAGAAAAGCGCCGTGGCGGAATCGCTTACTGTTTCGGAACAATTTAGAGCCTGCCTGGAAGGGAAGGGGAGGACCACTGGTAGAGTCTTCCTGGAAGAGACAATTTAGCACCCCTGGACACATTAATGTTCTCCTTTTCCTTTTCTTCTTCTTTTCTTACATTTCTCTGGAAATCTAACTCAGAATTCTTTGGCTACCCTATTAATATCGAAAGTTTTGTTTTTTAAGGCTAAGGCAAAAGTGATTAATTAAAGAGAAAAAATTAAAGAAAAAAAACAGGTGAAGGGTCTCTTCAATCTGTTTAATGGGGTCAGCTGATCATGCATTTGGTTTTATTCCAGCTTCCTGAAACGGCAAAAATGTCTGAGGCGAGCAAAGGACAAACAGTATTCATGATAGAGGTGAGAGTGAGGCAACCGGTGAGAAAACAGAGGGAGAGGGAGAGAGAGAAGAGAGCCTCCATCTCTGTTGGCGATGTAAGAAGCTCTCAAAACGGGTAAATTCATAGAAGACATGAAAGTACTGTAATTTAATCGGCCATTTATTTGCCTCGAGCATCCTCTTCTGTGTATTGGGTGTCTCCAAATCTCTTCCTTTTCGTCTTTCTCAAGGCTGCGTGCCCGTGTCTGATAAGGGATGAAGGAAAGAAAGGAGACTCAGCGGATGTGAGTTAGATGGACTCGGTGGAGGCAGCGACCAGGAAGAAGGGATTAAATAAGGAGAAAAAGGGTCAAAAGGGAAAGGGGGGACAAAAAAACGGAGAGAAGACCCAGCAAGAGAGAGAGAGAGAGAGAGAGAGAGAGAGAGAGAGAGAGAGAGAGAGAGAGAGAGAGAGAGAGAATAATAATACAGAGAGAAGGGTCTTTTTTTTTTCTCCTTCTATCTCTCCTCGTCGCCATTCTCTCAAACTGAAAAAAGAAAACACGGGAAGGAATCTGGGTAGAACTTGGCATTGAAAACGCTCTCCCTCGGGAGAGAAAGGCGGAAGCGAATTCCGATCACCGCTTCAGATTCGCAGCGAGGTATTGCTTCCTGTGTTACTCCTGTTCAGTCGCTTGTCGTTTGTTCGTTAGATTTCCACTTGGAAAGTTTCTTCTTCTTTCTCCTCTCCTCGTCCGTTGCTGCCTTTTTTTTTTAGCTCTTGTTTTTCTGCTCTCTGTTTTGCCTTCTTCGGAATCGAACCCGTGACAAGGGCTTGTGGCGGGTTTCGGCAGGGGCAATTGACTCTCGTCGATGGGGTCTGATGCGTGCGACTTTGAACTGGGACGCTCGCGCTTGGATTAGGATCTGGGTTTTCTAGATTCGTTTTGAGAATTGATCTTTTGGTTCGAGATCGGCCTGGAAAAGACAAAATATTTTGGTGCGGGGTATTGCGCTTCCGCTCCGAGGACGCCGGTGTTCTGTTATTGTGAATCTACGCGATTCAATTTCGTGCCTTGATTTCTAACTCCTCCGTTTTGGGCGTGTTCTGATTGAGATGGCTCCAGGAAATGGAAAGCTTGCGATGCTATTGCGGAAACGCTTTGTTCTGGTTTTTCATCGGAAATTATAGCTTTGAATTTTGATTGGAGACCCGATTTCTCTGGTCTATATTATTTGGATTCAATGGCCTGATTTTTCCTTCGATCAACAAAGCATAATTTGACTATGTGGAGACATCTGTCTGTCTTCTTTTCCGCATTCGTTGGGACTTTCCGGCTTGTAAATCTATGAGATCTGGGTGTTTATCTTGGAAAGTAAGCTTTTAGATCATTGTTTGAACTTGAGTTTTGAAGAGGGAGTGACGCATGGAACTTTATTTACGGTTCCTACGAATGGAGGACTGCTCATTTTTGTGCATGATCGGGAGCTGCAAAGACCATCTTTCTCACCTGAAAAACGATTGTGGGTGAAGGATAGTAATTGACCTCTTGAGTGAAGAAGTGGTTATCATGCTTCTTGAAATTTCTAGATCAAAAAAGCTATTCTATCACATCGATACTAATATTAACTCAAGCTTAGAGAATTCTTTGGAGGAAGAAGAAAAAACACTTATTCTAAAAATGAGATCAAATGGAGGAGATGATGATGGCAGGCGGCGCCGTGCTTCATGTGATTCTCTCTTCCTGGTCTTCATGACGATATTGCTTTGAACTGCCTTACTTGGGTCTCTAGATCAGATTATGCGTCCCTTGCTTGCCTCAACACAAGATTCCAGTCTCTTATCTCAAGCGGCTACCTATTTGGCTTGAGGAAGCAAATGAGCATAGCTGAGCATTGGGTCTATCTAGTCTGCGACCCCCGTGGCTGGGAATCCTTTGATCCTGTGAGGAAAAGGTGGATGACTTTGCCTCAAATCCCTTGTGATGAGTGCTTCCAATATGCTGATAAGGAATCTTTAGCTGTTGGAAATGAATTATTGGTCTTTGGCCGTGAATTGTTGGACTTTGCTATTTGGAGGTATAGTTTGGTGACTCGCAATTGGACAAAGTGTTCAGGAATGAATCTTCGACGCTGCTTATTTGCTTCAGGAAGCTCTGGATCAGTTGCCATTGTTGCTGGAGGAAGTGATAAGAGTGGGGTTGTCTTGAAATCTGCAGAGCTTTATAATTCTGAGACAAGGAATTGGGAGCTCCTGCCTAATATGCATTCTCCACGGAAGCTTTGTTCTGGTTTTTTCATGGATGGGAAGTTCTACGTCATTGGAGGCATGTCAAGTCCAACTGTCTCCTTGACATGTGGAGAGGAATACAATCTTCAGACAAGAACCTGGAGGAAGATTGAGGGTATGTATCCTAATGTTAATAGAGCATCACAAGCACCTCCCCTCGTGGCAGTTGTGGATAATCAGCTATATGCAGTCGAATATGAAACAAATATGGTAAAGAAGTACGATAAGGAGAAAAACAGTTGGACTGTGTTGGGTAGGTTGCCTGTGAGGGCCGATTCATCGAATGGATGGGGTTTGGCGTTTAAAGCCTTTGGAAAGGAGCTGCTAGTTGTGGGAGGTCAGAGAGGACCAGAGGGTGATAGCATTGTTCTTAATTCATGGTGCCCTGAGGATGGCTGCGAGGAAGGGATCTTGGCATGGAAAGTCCTTGCTGTCAAGGAGCATGTTGGTGTGTTTGTTTACAATTGTGCAATTATGGGGTGTTGAGTCCCTCCTGAGTTTGTTATGGTTTTGGCAGGATAAAACAAAGGATGTCAAATTGTTCAGGCAAAAACTTGCAGGTCCATTATACTTAATTAGATTGTTCAGCTGTCTTCTTATCCGTTGACCAAATAATTTTCAGGCTTTGTGATTTTCCATTGGGAACTTGTTTGTCATTTACAAATTTGTTAACTGGATACATAGTTCTGATGCTGAATTTTCTGCTGCTTGCAAGAAACTCGGTGGGATAGGTACTCTCACCCATTTAGGCATCTCTATCCTTTCCTTTCTAATTCGTAGGCTACTTCTCTGTTTCTCAAGAAAAAGAAACTGTATTTTTAGTGACTCTGATTCTTTTGGTCAGTAACGTGATTGTTGATCAACTTGTATAACTTTACTCTGGTCATGTACTCTTTTTGAAACACATGGATATAGGAATGATCTCTTCAAGTTTCTATTCAACATCAACAACGACCTTTTTAATATGCATTTTCATTCTTATGTTCTTTTTGCTTTGTTTTTCTCTTCCTACTGCATGGTTCATTCATAGGTCTGAGATAGAAAGTGCTATGCCTTTGCCTTATATACGATTCTCTGAGTTGAGACTTGAGAGTTGTCTGTGGTCATTCATAGGTCTGTCCACGTCGAAACAAGCTCTTTTCCTTCTTTTTTATTGTTATATTGTATATGTTTTATTTCTTATTTGCATACTTTGCACCTGTGACAGAAAGAAAGGTCTAACTATTTTTAGTTTGGATAATCCATATAAATTTTAGCTTCCGGAGAATCCCATCGTGTGGCCATCTATTGTGAAAGGATGCATGTCTTTCTGACATATTCCATGTAGTGTATATTTTTTCCTGGGAGCTGGTTCTCGATCCAGACAGGAAGAAAAAGAATAACAATTGAAGAAGAAAGAAGAAATGTTGTAATCCTTAAAATACTAAGCCACTGGAGGTTATGTGAGTCCATTGCTAGTGATTCAATGATGTCGATGTTTACTAACTTTTATGAAAGGTGTTAATAAATTTTTAAAGGTTTCTGTTTTTGTTGGTTTTCATGTGTACTGCCAAAGTAAAAGGTGACAGAGAGTTAAGAGGAAGACCAGAGTGAGAACAGGCAAAAGCATATACTGAAAGAGCCAAAGAAGAGTAGCAACTTAAGTCCATAAAAGTTTCGGTACATCTACTTTTTATTTTTTATCATCAAAATTCATATAAATAATCTAATTAGAAAAATAATATCAGTACTTCTTGATTTTACTTGAAGGTTTTACATCGTGGTTGCATAGTTGGCGGTCTAGGTAGGAGAAAATTTAGGGTTTAAGGTTTACCAATAGAATAGGTTGATAATATTTTATTAAAAAATTAAAATCTCACAGATTTTATCTCTGAGTTTATCTCTTACTAAGCTGCATATAAAGTCTTAGAAATAAAAACCTGTAGTAATTATAAGTTTGATTATATTTACAAAATTAGTTTTAGTATATTAATTTTTTGTTTGAACAATGGTAAAAAAAATTGGACCGAAGTGGCAAAATAGTCAAATATAATATGTTTATACCAGTCTAGGCACTCTAGCTCTTGTTTAGGCAATATATTTATATGACCCTGCATTTTCTGCTTCCAATCAAAATTTCACTCTCATTGAGTAATAGGATTGGACCACACCGAACTGGTTTCAAATCATTTTTAAATAGAGCTGTTTAATATTTAAAAACACATTTAAGTGGTTATTGTAGGTAGCAGGATAGATAGATAAACAAATAAAGAAAAACAAAACGTTACAAAAATAAAAAGTTCATCAACATATATTAACAAAAAAAGAAGTAAAAATATACATAATTTTTAAAGAAAATATGATGAAGACATACCACTTCTCCCCCAAAAAACTATATTTATTTGGTCTTTCTAAGCTCACATTTTCAGCTACTGATCTACATTTAATTTACTGCCATTTAGTGAACTGGCTGGTGTATATCAACCTGTTTGAGAACATGTCTAAGTTGACTCATTTAATTATGAAAAGTATGTAAGTTGTTTCTTTATGGAGAGATAGAAAATAAATAAATAAAGGAAAATATGAAAAATCAAACTATTAATAAGAACAAATTACAAAAATAAACTTACACAAATATTATCGAAAATAAGTTGAAGTCTTTCCATTTCTCCCCAAAAGATGGATGAACCCTTATGCACGGTGGCCCAATGTTGGAAGCTCCCAACCTTTTTTCATTTCTTTAGAATCAGCCACCTGGCTTTTCCTTCTTGATGTTGTTTTAGATATTTAAAAGGGTAATGTTAAACTCACCTAGAGGATTCCCCTATCCGACATATGTTAATCTAAGCCCTTAAAAATATAAATTTTTTTTTTTATAAAATCCTATTTTCCAAGAAGATAAACCCTAGGCATCAATGGTTTAGATCAACATGTGTGTGGGCTAAGAAAAAGATGGGCAATACCTCCCTTGCCAAAAAAAGGCAGTTACATACCATGTGATAGAATAATAGTCATGAGAAAGATAACGAGGTGATAAGATGGGGGTAATGTTAGTTTTTGCTAGATTTCATATTAAAGTTAAAAATCAGTATCCACATCATATTCTCTTTAATTAGAGATAACCAAGTAAATACCTTATTATTTTATTTAAAACGTAAAGATTTTATTCATTTTACATTCTTGACTGAGTGGCTAAAACAAAAGGAAATTCAGAAAATAATATAAGAAAAATGATTTTAATACTGTCGTATTTTACTATGTATTTTTAATATAAGAAAATATTTGACAGTATGCATATCACCACTCATAATATAAAATCCCCATCACTAATTCATAGGTAACTATTCTGCTTATTTAGTAGTCCCACTGCTGCCCTTTATTTTTAAATAAAATGAAGCGTTAATCCTTGGTCATACAAGGATTTTTATAATTAGATAAACACCCACCCAAGTTTAAGGATGGCTACATCTACCCTTTAAGCTTAAAAGAGTAAGAAATTGAAATCCTTATAATCGGGTGACCCGGTGGGTTAGTCCAGTGAGTGTAAATCAGTCTAGTCGTAACCAGTCCGATTTACTGAAATGGACTTGAAAAATAGAAGGTGAGGCAAAATTTTAGTATTTGAGGCAGGATTCTAAAACATTTTTTTAAAAGAAGAAGAACCCACCTAACGAAGGGATCTCAAAGCCTTCTTGTAATTTATTTTAATAGTAATTTAAAACATACTAATTTATATGATATAACCTTGACCGGTGCAACCCGGTCTAACCGGGTTCGACTAAAATCGGATTTACAATCAGTCTGATGGTGGGTCCAGTTGGTCTTGATATGGTTAAAGCGATTGAACGGGATTTTACGCCAGTTGAATTACTTGGACATCACAAGGCCCTTTATCTAATAATTGAGGAACCCTTAAAGTGAGTCATTATAATATTCAGCCCAGAGCCCAAGTATGAAATAGGTTATGGGGACTAGTCTATTGATCCACACACAAAAGAAGGCCCATTGATGAAAGAGCTAAAATCTATTTAATTAAAGGATAAAATTAATTAATTGAAATTTAATAAAACTGTGTATATATAGCTACTGCTGTGGCAGTGGAGGCGTGATTTGCTAATACACCCATTTGGCCATTATTAGTAGATAAAATTATATCTGTCACTTCTGAATCCCAAATAATTCGATTAGGAGTCAGTACACAAAGCTTTAAGGTCATTTCTTCAATTTGCCCTCCAAATCTAAGTTCATAGCCTTCGCGGTAGCTTCATCGATGTTA